>OZ010800.1:49792223-51140390 GCA_963932465.1 Maratus speciosus
CTATATTGCTATCGTCAGAAGGGGGAAAGAATCCACAATTTCCCTAGCTCGAGATCCTTTTTGAGTTACATGAATTAAATATTGCATCTTGTCTTCGTTTACTATTTCGTTATCTTCGTGAATTTTTTGGAACTGTCCCCATTAAAGGGTTTCACTTCAAGTTTCTGCAATTTGAATTTTTTTTCTAGTAGCCATGGCATCTATTGGCAAAGGTGCATCATCATGGCATCTATTGTTTCCTGAAGCTGGCTCTTTTCTAATTTCTTTATGTAGCGACACAAATTATTTCTAATTTCAAAATAATTAGTATTGTACTTGTCAATCAATCGATTCAATTTCGGAGTCAAGGGCATCTTGTTGACAGGTCTGGTCTTCTGACAAATGGTCTAAAATTTGTTTTTCTAAAGAGGAGAGATCGAGTTGTTTCGCTGCAAGTTTATGTAAGACGGTCGACAATTTATCTAAATCCGTCTCATTAGCCAGTAAAAATTCTTCTATTTCCTTTATTAATTTTGTAAAATTAGAACGCACTGGCGTCCTTAATTTCTTCAATTTCCCCATATTTCAACGAAAATTACTAATAAATTATCAAATACGGAGGACCAGAATCCCGACAGGGATGCTAATTTTATGAGACAACTCCTACTGTGCTACCCAGATAAGAGTTGCCGCAAAAAAATTAGTCAATTTAAAACAATTGACTTCTAAACCAAAATCTATATAAATACAATATAGGTAAGAATAGAAATTCTCTTACCTTCTTAAATATTCCAAAAGGTGAGAATTCGGGCCTCCGACGAGTGCTATTGTAGTTGAACACACTGTAAAATCCGTTGACAGCATCTGGAAACGGTCAGACGCCCGTTTTTATTTTGATTCAAAGACGGAGTTAGCACTGGTACTTTTGCTGTAAAGTAAGTTGTTAATTGTAATAAATGTTTTTAAAATGTGTAATATTGGAGAAATTCTTTAGTTTAATTACAATGTATTGTTTTTAAAAATACATAACGCAGCTTCAAAGCCACGTCCGAATCATACAAAACCAATTCTACATCTACAAGAAATTAGAGTCCTAAAAATATAACTTCCGGGTTGAAAGAGAAAGTTTGTGATGAAATAGTTTCTTTAACACTAAAACGCCCGGAAGGAGTCGATTCGACTCCGACCATGTGATTAAATGTCAATTCGAACCAGAAATTTTTTCACAAAATAAGTTAAATAAAAAAAAAGCAGATTTACGTTAAATAAATCAGTCAAATAATTTTAAATAAAAATTCTGGTGTCAAATACTTTTATGAAACTTCAGTAAAATTTCCAGGCGTTCTAGTGTTAAATTGCACCAGCTTTTTCCAACCCACGCAGCCATCCAACAGGTGTTCCTAAGACGTAATATGTACGAGAAAGTGAGGCATGCCGAGTTCCGACACACATACTTTGTATTCAGGTAATAATTTTAACGACAATGTATGTATGTCAGCGGTAATGTAAATATATCCTAACGTTTTGTAGATGATTCGCAGGGTTACTGGAGGGTAGTTTCACGATATAGTTCTGATAATATTTTTCGCCAATAATTTTAATCTCACCCATAGCATTTATTTTTAGCGGATAATTTTGGCTCGTGTGGACTCTCATATTGGCTTTGATTTCATAAGATGTTGGCATGAAATGTTGTGTAAGTAACACGCTTCTTCGGTCTTTTCGACTGTAAAGATTTGGACTGCTACCGTTCTGTTGTAAAGACATGGCTGACAACGGACCACCCCATCAATATATGTTTTCATGAAGTTGCAATAAATTAGCATCTTAAACTTTACATTCGTTAGCAGTTAATTTTGAGGAGAGAACATGAGAGCTCATGTTTATGGGTTATGCATATGGATGCGATGTACTGCCACTAGTACATCTCGGCCAATTTCTTAATTAAATGTGTAGTGGTAATTTTCCCTTTCACACATTCTTTTGTCGTTCGTGCGAAATTACGAAGCAAAATAAAGAAGATTAGGGTCAGGTATGTTAATTATGACCAGGGGGTAATTATGACCGCCGTCATATTGGAGAAAACTGTGTATGGTAAAATTTTGTATGAAACTTAGATATTAACTTCATATTGTATATTTCATCTTAGATATTCTTTATTACTAGTCTAAAGCCTTTTTCAGATCCGAATAGCAATTTGAAAATAAGTCTATAAAATTTCTGATAAACTGATTTGTCATTTTGGAGTTCAAAGTAGTCACAATTTACCCAAACAAATGTGTATTGGCAAGTATAAAGAGAAAATATAGTGATCATAATTTCACCACTTGTGGTCTTAATTACCCCCAAACTTATGTGATTGTGAGTTTTGGGTGGGGTAATTATTACCATCCTTTTAACTTAAGAAAAACAGCTATGATAATTAAAATTCTTAAAGGATCAATGTTACATCCTATGTACTAAAAACACCATTTTTCCAAATAAAAAGAAGCAAAAAATAAATAACAATTTTGAAAATGTAAAGAGTGGTCATAACATCCCCTCCTGACTATATATCAATTATTTCAAGATAACAGACATGAGGAGTATAAAAAATAAAGTACGTTTCGTAATGCACTTATTAAATGCTTATCAAACAAAATGGAGAAAATTTATGGATAACATGGATTAGAATACAATCTAATAAGAGCTAAATTGTGTACTTATGCAATACGATAAAAAAAATACTCGTTAAAAGAATATTTACAAAGTTGGTGAAACTAAATAATTTAGAAATTACCAATATTTTCTGTTTCCATCATCGTTTGAAATATTACATAGAGTTCTTGACATTAACATTTTTATCCAATTTCTATTAAAAGAAGAAATTTAAGAAAATTATATTTTTATTGAAATAAAAACCTTGTTTTCTATCGAATAAATTACTCATAATTATTTTCATTTAAAGTAAGTACAGTATACAGGGTGCAAAGGAAACTCCCTTTAACCTGAAAATACTTGCGAACGGAGACAGATACAGCTATGCAAGTGAGGTAACAGTATAGTAAAGCGACTACGCCCGATTTAATATAAAGGACAGCAGACCAAAGACTCCATTTTGTGTAAACGTTTGAATGGAATAGCCAGAAGTATGGAGACATGCGCACAATTTATTGTATAAATACGTACCTATCTTAATACATTTTGATAACATCTAAAAAAAAAAAAAAAAAAAAAAAAAAAAGACAAACTGTCTTACAGTGATAAAAAGTTAATATTCAGTGTGTTCGAAAATTTCGCCATTTCACATGAGATACAGTTTGTATTCATGAGATATAACTCTGCATTACATTTCTCAGCATGGAACGTCTATTGCAAGCCTCTTCAATACGAAGATATAGTTTTAATCATTTCAAGGGCGGTCGTTAAACGATCTAGCCACCTAATTTTAATTCCAAAACTGATAAATGGCACCAAGAATATTTTAATAAAATTTTGCTTTTGGAATGAAAGAACAAATTAGCGCGTTTTTGTTTTTTTGTTTTTTTTAAGAAATTCGTTTGAATATTCTGGTGTCAGTCAATTATTTCATCAGTTTACAAACAGAATTCTTCTGCTCCTGAAAAGGTTAATCTAAAATTTTAAATGCATTGGAAATTAAATTTTTACAGACATTACAGCGTCACAATCAGCAAATTGTGCACTACTACAATTCCAGAATGTGAATATGCAAAGTAGAATCGTCGTTCATCGATTCCGGACATTTTTGGGTATACAGGCGACGATTTATCTTATCCGTGTGAATCAAATGTCGTTTCGTACTAATAAACTGATGCTCTAAAACTTTCTAATTGGAAAATTTGCCCTATCTCTTTTCGTTTTCGATTTGTAATGGCTATCTTCCAAATTTCGTCACTAGGAGGCACTGCTGTTGTTTGCATTAGGTCGGGCATAGTCGCTTTACTATACCGTTACCTCACTTGCATAGCTGTAGTTCTTTCCGTTCGCAAGTATTTTCAGGTTAAAGGGACTTTCCTTTGCACCCTGTATACTGATTTTACATTGCGTTTCGCGATACATTACGCTTCTGTAATGACAATACTACTAAAATTTGTCTATAAAAAATCAATTGCATTTCAGTGAGAGAATTCTGAAGCCTCTTTAAATATTTCAATACATTTCTAATTATTTATTGTTAACCTGTATCTTTACAATAGAAAATATAAAAAATATTAATAATTATGGGTTACCAAAAATTTAATATATTCATGAAGATTTGTTCTCTATTTAATTTATTTCAATACTTGTAGATTAATAAATGTTCTCTATCTTTAAAACAATAAATAATTATGGAAATTATCTATTTTTATAAACGTTGCCTGTCGTAACTATTTATATAGGTTTAAAATAACTTGGAGTTCATAAATTTCAAAATTACCACTTGACGAGTCTTATTTATGTCTGCTGAAGCATGTGTACTAACCAGAAAAACACGCCTTAGTATTTTAATGAAAATACTCTAGGTAAGCAGAAATCGAAAGACCATAATGAAACATGCTTTTTTGGCGCATAAATTATATGCCCTCGTTTACTTTTGGTCCACTATCTTTCTTTTTTCTCATTTCCGCTTCCGGAGCGGATGCAGACTTTCAAACATTAAAGCAAATCGCCGAAAAATCATTCGCAAAATATTTTTTCGGATGGTTAGTACTAGATAAACTTAAACTTACACTATGTGCAAAACTACTTAAAAGATGAAACAATATTTTAAAAAGATGTTAAATTACTTTAATACCTAATTTAGTACTTTTGTCTCATCTTAAAATAGTTTTGATCATAGAGTAAGTTTAAGTTAACTTTTTAAAGATGAATTAAGCATTTCTATTTATTTATTTACTGGTTAGTACTAGTTTTTTTTTTTTTTTTTTTTTTTTTTTTTTTTTTTTTTTTTTTTTTTTAAGATTTGAACTCTCATAGAGTCAGTTTAAGTGTTTTTATTTTTTATTTATTTTTTTTTTTTAACTTCGAATAGTTGAACCGATTCAATATTGGAAAGATGAGGGAAAAGGAAACACAAAAAATTACATTTCGAAAAGAATTATTTCCAGAGGGTTAATATTTGTTCTTTTTTAAAAGTATTGCATCAGTAGAAAGATAGAAGTAGGTTAACACGATGTTAACTTTTATTTTTGACTTATTTCGGAGTGTCGAACTAAAAAGCAACAAAACATGTGGAGAAAAAATACAATTTTCGACTTTAGTATCTTCACTTTTTAAAATTCTTCGAAAACGCGTTCCAGCCACATTTTTGCGATATTTCACACCATTTTACAAAGTTCATTATGGTTTTTAAATAATATCTCTGTTAATTAAAAAAAAACTGACATCGAGGTGCATAACTTCTGACATATAGGTACTGCACGCTGCGGTATTTGACGAACACAGCAAAAAACTTCAGTGAAAAACCTCTTTATTGTTATTGCTGATTATTTATTGAAATTTCGTCCATTTATTTAAATTTATTATTAAATATTTAAACTAGTAAAGCGCAAATATTTTGAGAAAAGTATTTTATATATAATCGTATATTTATTTGTATAATACCTTTTAGTTTAATGAAGTCTTTAACATCTCAGCTACATAAAATCGATAAAGATTTGGTGTAAAGTTTCAATTTTTTTTTCAAGAAACTTAAGTAAAATATGTTTAAGTGAGATATTATATTGAAGAATTCTCTCTCCAAATTAGCGCATACTTTGCAAATACATATTAAAAATCACAGATTATGAATATAACCCGCCTTTTTTGCAAAGTATTTCATCTAATATATTCTCTTAAATCCATATAATTCCTCATACATCTTTTATTTAAAGTTTATTTCCAATATCTCTTTTTTTTATGTTCTATTCTGACAAGAGCACTAAGAATTATTTTTCTTTCGCGGATTCTATTTCTAAATCCCGTGGTGGTTGAATAATATCTAGCGGAATATAATCATAAAAATAAAATAACAAAGGTATGCTTTCATCATATAATGGTTTTCAAATATAAAAAAAATTCTAAATCTTATTTTCCTCATTCAGTAATCAGAACAGTTGAGTAAATTTTTATTTATACGTTTTCTTATAGGATAAAATCTAACTTAAAAAATGCATTTATGGCGTAGATATGGTGATAACTACACATTGTTTTGAATTTGTATAAAATCCAACTGATTCCATAAAAAGATATACATATAGAGGGAAATATTTATCCTTATGAAAAATTGACAATAATCGATTTTTTTTTTTTTTTTGGATGGTATGTTTTTCTTCATAAAATTTCAGTTCTAATCAGACAAAATATCTGGCTTAGGAATTAAATGTGTTACATTTTTTTTTTTTTTTTTTTTTTTTTTTTTTTTAATATGTTGAGAGATACTGAACTGTATTATGAAATATTGCCTATCATTCATAAAAAACTGTACATCTTTAAAACAATTTCAAAAATTTTAAAGAATGTAAAGATGTTGTTCTTTCGCAATAGACTACTTTCTAAGCAGATTAAAATATACTTCCTGGTAAAAGTTTGTGAACATTATAAAAGATTAAATCGATAACATCTGGTCATAAATTCATTAAAATATTCAATAAGTATAAAATTGGTTTGTCTTAATTAACCTAACTATTAACATTGTACCGCCTTCATGGGTAGAAAATTAGATTAAATTAAATTTAATTTAATTTATTAAATTAGCTATTCATTTAAATACACATTCACAGCCTAAACATTTTAATTTTTTTTAAATTCTAAAGAATGAAATTTTTTTATTGGACTTTTACTAAATTTATTATAAAACTGAAAAACTTTATGATTTTGTGTTCTTTTGTAAAATATTGTGCTTTAATAATAATAAAAAAGAAGCATTTAAAATGTATCACAAAATTCAGTATGTAAAACAAGTAAAGAAACCAATTTTATACTTATTGAATATTTTAATGAATTTATGACCAGATGTTATCGATTTAATCTTTTATAATGTTCACAAACTTTTACCAGGACGTATATTTTAATCTAATTAGAAAGTAGTCTATTGCGATAGAACAAACCTAAGTTGCGTTTACATTAATATGACATTTTAAAAAGGATATCATTTTGTAAACTATGTTGAATCTTTTAAATTTCCCCCTGTTCTTTTTTTTTGCAAATGAAACATAACAATCTTCAGCATTGAAACGTAGACATACAAGTTTTAACCTATGAAAAAGCAGTTATAAAAAAAAAAAAAAAATTTATCTTGTATGTTTTAGGCTATAATTTTCCCAATTGACTATATTATAATGGAGTCATTTTGAGTGTCCTATATCTGAACTATCAACAATATGCACTTTACTTTCAATGCAGAACATGATTATAGTTAATCTCAAAAAGTTATATTAGTTACATGGCGATCCAAATATTTTTACGCGAGTGACAGCACTGACATGCAGACAGGTGGTCAGATAAATTGAAGTCATAAACACTTTTCAACTATGTTATAAAGAATTAAAAAAAGAAACTTAAAACAAATTGAATCTGGAAATTTTATTAATTTCTTATATTTGTCAGAGTTGTCACAACCTAACATAAATTATAATATACTAGCAAACCCCGCGGCTTTCCTCGCGTAATATTTGAAATATGCCAAGTGATATTTATATGTCTAATTTTTATTAAAAGGTACTAACTAAATATTTATTTTATTAAAAGGTGATATTTTATTTTATTAAAAGGTTTTTTTTAATTAAAAGGGACATATTACTTTTAGGAATAATTCAAAAATTACTATTTAAAACACAGTTTGATTAAACATCATTATTACACTGCATTAGGCAGAAATAAGACTTAAATTAATAAAATGAAATAAAACTAGATGATAATTTAGAAAATATTTTGAAACTTTTATGCTCAATTAATACGTTCATTTCAGTATTCATTTGAAGTTTTGAATTTTTTAGAAACCATCTTCTTACATCTTAAAATTAACCATCATGTCAAATTCCAAGTCCTACCACCTGTCTCAATATAAAGGGCTATGTTGAAACAGGAACTGTCACCATTAATTTGCCAATATTAATTTTGAAATCGGTTTTTTATTTCCTAATATTCCACAGAAACGTAATTTAGAAAGTTTTTAAAACCCTTTTTTAGAACGTTTGTTGTTCCAGTGAAACCCCAAGTGGTAGAATCACCGGCATAAAATATAGCCTGTGTAGGATCAGAGACTGTTACGATTGAGTTGCAACTATTACTTTTATAATCGGTTTATATTCCCTGAAATTGCATAGAATAGTAAGTTAGAACTTTTTTAGAATGTTTTTGCACCTCCCCTTCGCTTCACCCCTTTTTAATTCGAATTTACTTTCGACGTTTCTTCGAGGGCATTTATATTTTATAAGTAACTACCATGTCATATTTAAAGTTTCTAGCCTTTTCGGTATCACAGAATTCGCAATTTAGAAAGTTTTTAGCTCCTGCAACCCTCTGATGGTAGTGCAACAGACATAAAATATAGCTTATATTTGAGAAGGTTCTATCACCAAAATTTGTCATCATTATTTTTTTAATCGGTTTGGTAATTTATAAGTTTGCTAAAAAATTGTAATTTATAACGCTTTTCACTCACTTAATTTTTTAAAATTTGGAATTTTCTTTCGACTGTCCTTAGAAAGCAGTTGCATCTTGTAAGTAAATACCATGCCATACTTCAAAGTTTTAGACCCCTCAGTTGTGAAAAAAACGCAAATTAGAACATGTTTTGCTTTTGCAACCCTCAGATGGTAGTGACAGCAACATAAAATATAACCTATGTTATAGCAGGGACTGTCACCATTGATTTGCAACCATTACTTTTGAAATAGCTTTGGTATCTCCTTAGATTGCGTAGAAATCGCAATTTAGAACGTTTTCAGGACGCTTTTTGCGCATTTTCACCCTTTCTTAAATTTCTATTTTTTTCGAAACTGTTCTTGAAGATCATTTATAGCTAATCAAGATGTACCTTGCCTAATTTTAAGTTGCTAGCCCCTACCGATCACAGAAATAGAAATTTAGAACGCTTTTTTGCTCCTGCAACGTCTTGGTGATAATGATACCGACATAAAATAACGTCTATGTTAGAGCAGAGGCTGTCAGCATCAATTTCCTACCATTACGTTTGAAATCAGATTCTTTCTTCTTGAGATATTGCCGACAAATTTGCATTTAGAACGCTTTTCGCGCATTTTGCTCCTGCATCTCCTCTGGGGTTGTGGAAACAGATATAAAATATAGCCTATCTTGGAGCTAAATCTATCGCCATCATTTTTACACCATTATATTTGAAATCGGTTCAGTACTTTTTGAGATTGCATAGAAATCGCAATTTAGAAAGTTTTTTACAACGCTTTTTGACATTCTTTTAAATTTCGATTTTTTTTTTGAAATGTCCTTAGAGATCATTGATATCTTATAACTAACTACCATTCCAAATTTCACGATTCTAGGCCCTTCCGTAACGCAAAAGCCGCAATTTAGAACGTTTTTCTCCTGCACCCACTTTGGGTAGTGGCACCGACATAAACCATCGCCTATGTTGGAGCAAGGGTTGTCACCATCATTTTGACGCCATTATTTTTTAGATCGGTTTGGTATTTCCTGAGATTGTGTAGAAACCACCATTAGAACGTTTTTTAGAACGCTTTTCGCGCATTTTCACCTCTTTTAAATTTCGAATTGTTTAAGAACTGTTCTTAGACATCATTTATATCTTATAAGTAACTAATATTCAAAATTTCATACTTCTAGGCCCTTCAGTAACGATAAAATTGCATTTTTAGAACGTCTTTTGCCTCTGCACCCCCTTTGCGGTAGTGGCACCGACATAAAACATAGCCTATCTTGGAGCAAGCGTTGTCACCATCATTTTGACACAAATATTTTTTAAATCGGTTTGGTATTTCCTGAGATTGTGTAATAACTACCATTTAGAACGATTTTTAGAACGCTTTTCGCGCATTTTCACCCCTTTTAAATTTCGAATTGTTTAAGAATTGTTCTTAGACATCATTTATATCTTATAAGTAACTAATATTCAAAATTTCATACTTCTAGGCCCTTCAGTAACGATAAAATTGCATTTTTAGAACGTCTTTTGCCTCTGCACCCCCTTTGCGGTAGTGGCACCGACATAAAACATAGCCTATCTTGGAGCAAGCGTTGTCACCATCATTTTGACACAAATATTTTTTAAATCGGTTTGGTAATTCCTGAGATTGTGTAATAACTACCATTTAGAACGATTTTTAGAACGCTTTTCGCGCATTTTTAACCCTTTTAAATTTCGAATTGTTTAAGAATTGTTCTTAGACATCATTTATATCTTATAAGTAACTAATATTCAAAATTTCATACTTCTAGGCCCTTCAGTAACGCTAAAATCGCATTTTTGGAACGTTTTTTGCTCCTACACCCCCTTTGGGGTAGTGGTACCGACATAAAACATATCCTATCTTGGAGCAAGCGTTGCCACCATCATTTTGACACAAATATTTTTTAAATCGGTTTGGTATTTCCTGAGATTGTGTAGAAACTACCATTTAGAACGTTTCTTAGAACGCTTTTTGTGCATTTTCACCCCTTTTAAATTTCGAATTGTTTAAGAACTGTGCTTAGACATCATTTATATCTTATAAGTTACTAACATTCACAATTTCATACTTCTAGGCGCTCCAGTAACGCTAAAATCGCATTTTTAGAACGTTTTTTGCTCCTACACCCCCTTTGGGGTAGTGGCACCGACATAAGATATAGCCTATGTTCTAAGTTGGACAAACACCATCATTTTGATACCATTACTTTTGGAATCGGTTCGGTAGTTCCAGAGCTTACCTCCTACAAATAAACAATTTTTTCCTCTTTATAATAGGAGTATAGAAGTATAGATATAGATTAATTTACCTTATAATAGATGTCTCCTTCACTCATTTAGAACTGTCTGTCCTCAGTACTTACAACATATTAGTTCTTCCTAATCAATAAAAATCTGTAGTATCCTATCATTAACAGCTGTCATTTTGGATTTTTACAGTAAATGGAACTGGAAATTTAGTCCCTGTTCAATGAATGATGAATTCAACGAAGTATTTAGAAATAATACAATATAAGAGTTTCCATTTGTGGAAAGGTTTGACAGGATATTTCAAGATATCTTGGTTGTGTTAAGATTCAAAACGTTCCTGCTTAAAAGTTAATCTGATTTAATTGCCTCAAAATTCATCAGACTTAAATCCTATAGAAATCTTGTGGAATATTTTCAAGAGATGTTTAGTTAAAAATGGACTGTACAACAAAATAATGCACGATGACAAATGGCATATAAATGTGGTTCCACGATGATGAATTCAAACATATATGTAATAAATAAGTGGAATCAATGCCAAAATGATTTCAATAGGTAATTTTTGATAAAGAAAGACATACTTCATTCTATTAGGGTTGACATTTAGCGTATATGAAATTATAGTTTTAAAAAAAAGTATTGTATGAAAAGTATTGCATGAAAAGTATTGTATGCACAGTATTGTATGAAAAGTTACTTTGGTGTTCATTCTGCTAATTGAAGTTCGAAGAAAGGAAGTAAATGGTTAGTTCATGTTCAACGTTTCCACGACGTCCACCTTCTCTGTGCTGAAATATTGATATCTGAGAATATTTCAGCGTATTGGAACCTGTCTTTTAAAAGGAATTGTCGGATCGTAAGAAATGGCACTAGAAAGGGAATAGAAGGTGGACAGTAAACTTGAAAATGTATAGTAAATGTAAGTTTGAATTTAAATTAAGCGTGTCTATACATATCACAAATTTTTTCTACCTATCTCTAAAAAAAGTTATAAAGGTTTCGTTGCCCAACTTAATATCATATTTTCATTTTTTTATTTGTAGTGTAAATAGGATATTGTGTACATTGAAGGTATTTAAGGAAGTGTATAAAGGTAAATAAGGTTTTACTCTTGTTCCTTTAATCCGTAGGCCGTTAAATTTTTCCATTCCGTTTCTTCCTTTAGCTTTTTCTTTAAGTACATTTTTAAGGAATGTTCAGAAACATGAATTCAATATATTCACGTTATTTGAATCAAAATATCTGGGGACTTACCTGGTGTTCCTATGAAAGGTATTCGTGGTGGAGCGGGTGTTCTGGGACAGAAGACAATTTATGTATTATCTTGCATCATAAAATCACATAAGTCGTCGTCACTCTCTAAATTTATAGTAGAAAATGATTATTTGCTTAAATTATTAACCCCTTTGTCATAAAATAAATCTGAATTATCACTTTCATAACCACTTGAATATCAGTTTGATAGCCTTTCACTATCGAAGACCCGAAATTGGCGCCATTATTACTGCATCTATTCTGAAGAAAATTACATTTAAAATTCTATTTTTTCTTGAGAGAAAGTATTTTCGAATTCTATTTTCTGCTTACATACATTTATGAAATAAACAATCTTTTTTGAATGCCGTGAAAGTATTCGTGACGTTCAAAACATTGAAAAGTTCCGATCAACGCATTCAGCGCCTCCGTAACTTTGGGGAATAGGCTAAGATGGATGTGCAAAGAGCGTTTGTAACGACAGAAGGGTTAATGTTTCTCGCCAGCATACATAGGAAATACTCTCCCGTTTAAAGGGAAAAAATCATTGTAAGATTATGTTACCAAATTTCAACAACCCTTCAGAGAGGCTGAGCTTTTCAAAAAATAGCTATAATTTATAAAATTCCCAAACTTAATATTTATGCAAAAATTATATAAGGTAGGGTGATGCAAGAGTGCGCGGTATACAAGAGTACGCAGTACAGTTGTATATTCCCAAAACAGAGTTTTGATTTATCTACAGTTGTAAACCATGTAAGGATATGATAAATTTAGGGCGAAAAAAAAACTGCGTATTTTGGACGAATTCGTAATTATTTAGAAGAGAAAAAGACATTCCGTCCATCTCGTTATAATATCTATGGTTTTGAAAAAATAATAATAATAAAGAAAAGATTACAAAGTTAATTTGCTTTTTTGACACTTTCCAACAAAGTTGAAAAGTGTTTGTGACTTCGGTTTGTCTGTCATTCTGTCCGTCTGTCCGCGCTCTAACTCTCGTAAATATAGTCGGATCGTTCTGAAATTTTTAGATGTTAGTGACCTCTACCATAGAACGATCCCTATTTCAAATAAAGTTTCTAGCATGTTTAGTTCCTTTACAGGGACAGTCAAAAGTTTTCCATTACATTACGGCCTATGGGAAAAAAATCGCGTAAAATTGTTTTTAATGATGTTAGATGCTTTCAAACAAAATAAAATTCATATGCATTTATCAAGTGTACAAAAATATGCATTCTGTAGAATATGCGATGCAAGGAATAGTTATTATTCATTTACAGGTAAACACAAAATAATTCCGTTACAGAACGATATAGGGGTGGATGGAACTGTTTGTGGCGTATTTTAATTAGGTTAAATTATTTCATGTATAATAAAATTGATATACGTAGCTGAGGTTTAATATAACTTATTTCATGTATAATACGAAGTGCATAGCATTTACAGGGACACACAAAAGATATCAGATACTATATTGTGTCCGAAGTACTGTACAGTAACGATGATTGCTGGAAAAGCATTTTTATATATGTTATGTGCTTTTATGTTTCACTATATTTATGCATAGTATATGGTGTGTATAAATGTTGTAATTCATATACAGGGCTACACAAAATAATTCGTAATGGTTACTGGGTAGGATTGCAAATTGTTTAAAGGATTTTTAAATGAGTTATGCATTTTTACGCGGAACTGCATTTGGTTTACTAAGAAGTGTTTGTAGAACATAGATAAAAGGATATACAGGGTCACGCAAAGAATTAGATACATGGCAGTCTATAAATGATAATTTCTGGAATTGTAGTCATTTCAGTAGATTTAAGAGTGTTTTAGTTTGAATTAAACTTTAGCTAAACAGTGGCGTGTAATAAAGGTACTAGGTTAACTACATGGATGTACAAATGTATACAAGTATGTTTTGATCTATTAGTATAAATTGCTGAAGGAGAGATTTCAACCTGTTATGAGTTTTCTTGCTAAACTAAATTTCCCATTATATAGTATACTAGCAGGGTATGCCCGCTGCGCTGGTCCATTTTTCCAAACGAACCTTGAATCAAACGAAATTGTGAATTTAACCTTCTATTTTAAAGCAGTAAAGACCATCACCTGGAATGTCCTTCCGTATTGCTGAAAACGATGCGAACGCCATTGGGATATTATACTATCTTATGCCTTGGACAAAATTTGGGAAATTAAAAAACAACTCTTTTAGTTGATCATTTAATGTAGAGTTTGGTAATGAAATAAGGCAGCTATTACAACAGGAATTAAATTTTCTCTAGTCATCACACTATTACATTAGAGAGCATTACAATGATTGCAGAGATTGATTATTGAACTTTAAGAACATTCGGACCGTTCATTTTCATTTGTTTGTTCTTGAACTCCCGGTCTCTTAACTTGCGCTAGATGTGGTTCTGGTATCTTAAATTCAATCTCATAACATGTTACATTATAACATGTTACATTACATTTTTTTAATAAACGTCCTCTTCTGGAAGGTCTGCTACTATTTTCCATCTGTCTATTCTAGCAGATTAAATAGAATAAAAAACATACGACAACAAACGAACAGGACAATAGGACAACAAACCGACGTGTTTTTACAGTACAGCATGTTGAAAAATATTTTAAATGTCTGAAATTAAATGATTTATTCATATGTGTGAGACGCCGGGAGGCGGAGCACACATTTACCCTAAAATTTAAATATTTTACTTAACAATCATAATGTTAACTGCTTTTTATTTAATTTACATTTGAATATAAAAGTTTACATCCAAATGTGCTCATACACTTAAAAAACAGTATTATTGTGAGCGTTGCTCGGGCTTATATTACTCTTTTTGCTTAAAATCGCATTGTTTGGCGACCAAGGTAATAAACGAATATAATGCAACTCACCTCACAAGAATATCCATTTTTACAATTACTTCTGCCAGTTTCTCTTGTAAGACACACACACATATATTTATATAAATAAAACATTGTTTTACATATTTATATTATTATTATTATTATTATTATCATCATCATTATTATCATTATAAACAAATTAGGTACTACTTGATTATCCCGTCGACCAATTTCGCCAAATTATACAAATCGCCAAACTATTAGACAAATTATGCAATGGACATAATTTTTATTTTAAATAACGAAAGAAAAAATACATTAGTAATACATTAATAAAAATAAAACGTCCAATTAAAAATCACTTGATGACGTAACAAACTCGTGTAAAGTGTTTAATGTCAAGTAAATTTGACATTTACGATCACCCATTATTGGCATTTAATTTCATAGTTTGGCGATATTTTTTTGGTCGACGGCATTATCAATTAGTACCACAAATTATTTCTGTTCGTATTTAAATGTAGATAAATAGCTCTGCTTTATATTAAATAAATATCATAAATATTGAAAAAAAATGCTTATATGTATATGAAAACCCAGCAAACACATACCATTCGGCGCACGATCGGACCGCAGCCGGCAGTGTCGGTTAAGTGTCGGCATGGGCACAATAATGTAAATAACTGTTAGGCACAGATATCATATCCTTGTTTGGCGCTAGTTTTTTTTTTTTTCACGTCAATTCGGAGAAAACATCGTTTTCGAATACCAGTTACATATATGTATTTAAATTATTTCCTATTATTATAAAAGGAAATAACAATAAATAAAGAAAAGTTTAATTAATAACTATAGATCAAAACGGTACTACTTAGTTATCCCGTCTACCAATTTCGCCAAATTTTATAAATCGCCAAATTATACAAATTGACATAATTTTATTTTAAATAACGAAAGAGCAGATAAATTAGTATAACATTGATAAAAATACAAATAAAACGTCGAAATAAAAAATCGCTTGATGACGAAGATACGTTTAATTTGCTTAAAGTCATATGAATGTGACATTTACGATCGACCGTTTTGACCTTTATACAAAGATTTCGGAGCAGTTTTTGTTTCCTCTATATCTTAAAAAATGGCTGAGTTGCAGCATTTTGAATTTCTAGCGTGGCTGACATTTTGAAACGTCCTGAATTTTGTCACGCGATAAAAGGCGTATTTATGAACCGATTTGGATGTAACTTCGTTTATACATAGTACATACTAATGTCTCGACCGAGTTCGTTGGCCAGCTTCATCCGCCATCTTGTTTCAAAATGGCGGCCATTTAAAAAAATTAAAATGAGATACCAAAAAATTGGAAAATGAAAATGATTTTTTTTTTCGTATGTGTTTGACCTTAATACAAAGATTTCGGAACAGTTTTTGTTTCGTCTATATCTAAAAAAATGGCTGAGTAATAGCATTTTGAATTTCTATTGTGGATGACATTTTAAAACGACCTGATTTTTGTCACGCGATAACAGGCGTATTTATGAACCGATTTGGATGTAACTTGGTCTGTACATAGTACATACCAATGTCTCGACCAGTTTGTTGGCCAGCTTCATTCGCCATCTTGTTTCAAAAGGGTTGCCATTTAAAAAAAAAATTAAATTTAAAATTTAAAATGAAGTATTAAAAAATTGGAAAATGAAAAAGATTCTTTTTATGTGTTTGGCCTTGATACAAAGATTCCGGAGCAGTTATTGTTTCTGAAAATTTGTTCTTTTGTTTATATCTTAAAAAATGGTTGAATTATAGCACTTTGAATTTCTAGCATGGCTAACATTTTGAAACGATCTTGTATTTGTCACGCGATAACACACGTATTCGCCTATTTCGATGTAAGAAGGCATGTGGATAGTATACATCAATACCTCGACCAAGTTCGCTGGCCAGATTCATCAGCCATCTTGTTTCAAAATGGCGACCATTAAATTAAGAAAAATATATATATTTAAAATGAGGTGCAAAAAATTTAGAAATTGAAAAAGGTTTCTTTATTAAGTATTTGACCTTGAAAAGGATTCAGGAGCATTTTTTGTTTGTGTTTACCTTAAAAAATGGCTCAGATATAGCAGTTTCAATTTCTATTGTGGGTGACAATTTGAAAAATCTGATTTTTTGCATGCGACAGCACTCGTATATATCAACCGATTCCGATGTGAGTGAGCATGTGCACAGCAATTACTAAAGTCTCGACCAAGTTCACTGGTTAGCCTCATCCACCATGTTGTCTTAAAATGGCAGGCACTTTAAAAAATCGCCGAATTTGGCAACCAAATATAAGTTACTTTAAAGAAAAGCAGCTACGATAAAGTTGACTAATTTCGCGAAATTCTCATTCATTATATTGATAAAAATTAGTATTGAATCTCCTATATTCGGTTTCCAATAAATTGAGCTTCGTGTGTTTGAATGATATAAGTTGACTTTTTTAAAATAAGGAATATGAAAGCTACCTCTTCCTCCCGCCACTGGCCGGAAGGACTCTTTTTTCACTTATTTGCGAGGTATTTGTATTATTTTGTAACGGTTTTAGCCATTTCAAATCTTGAACTAACAAACCTTTCGCCAAAAAATGACCACTGGCAAATTTTTCATTCAAAATAACAATAAAATGCGAAATTTATTACCAAGAATCAAAGTTATCCCTGTATATTTGACTCATAAACCACTGCGGGAATATTCTCTATCGAATGAGACAAACTGCAAAAAAATCAACCGGGTAGTTTTTGAAAACACTCGAGCGGACCTTTTAGAGCTTACTGCTTTATTTTATACTAGCAGGCCATGCCCGCTGCGTTGGTCAGTATTTCCAAATAAACCTTGAATTAAGCGAAATGGTGAATTCGAACTTGTATTTTTTTTTTTAAAGTAATAAAAAAAGTAATAAATTATTTAATAAATTATTTAAAAGTAATAAATTATTTAAAAAAGTAATAAAGACGATTGTTTAACTTTCATATTTAAAAGAAAAGTGAAACATAAAATGTGTGTTTTTTAAGATGAATTGCATGAATAAATCTAAAATGGCGTCATTTTCACTGTCTTTTCATTTTGTAGACCAGCTGAAATCATGTAACCGTTAAACCGGGAAAAAACTCGATAACTTAATCTTGTAGAAAAATAAACCTCATGCATCCAATAAAATCTTTATAATCATCCGTAATCGACGTCATTGTGAGGGTTCACGTCAAACATTAAAACTGATGCAACAATATTTCTGCACGTGTACCAGAGTTAAGATCTGACAACGATAAATAAAGTTAGTTATACAAAAATTTTAGCAATATTCATTTTGGTGAATACCTGAACTGAAGATTTATTTTGCATTTTTCTAAAGAGCATAATAACACGGACAAAAAAAAAAAAACCCTGCTATTTTTTTTTATATTTAAGAGTAAATTAATCTTCCGTCTGTTGTGTAAATAATCCAGATTATGAAAATAACTCGTTGCTGTGTTTAGCTGCTAGAGTGTGCGTCAGAACAATTCGCTTTATACTGATCGAAATTCCAGGTAATGTGTATCCAGGCTGAAATGATAAGTCCACGGGCATTATTCCATTTGCCACCATTTAGTAATCGCTAATTTCAAAATCTGTCTAATCTTTTGAATTTTGATACGCCATCCAATATACTAATTGGCGGGTGACAAGATTCCGTAAGATTAGTCCAATATGTTCAATAAAACATTTTTTAAACAATGGTTAAGCAAAAGAAAGTTATGCAGAAAAATCTGAAAAGAAATGACAAATTAGCAAGCAATATTTATTGCAAAATGTTTATCTATTTTTACTTTTTTTTATAGTAAT
Source organism: Maratus speciosus (assembly GCA_963932465.1). NCBI lineage: Eukaryota > Metazoa > Arthropoda > Arachnida > Araneae > Salticidae > Maratus > Maratus speciosus. Next base: position 49,811,056 of record OZ010800.1, read on the forward strand.
AACGTATAATTACAGAAATCTTCTTAACAATATTTTTATATCCTAACTTTTAAAGCAGCGAATATTCCTATAAGTGAAATCGACAATATGTTCGGCATGTTAAAAAAATAACATAATACACAATATTCAATTAATAAGTAATGATCTGAGTTCGAGGATATAAAAATCACATGCTTGATGAAAAAAAATGCATGTTTCCATAGTAATGGTATTCCATAGCATGGTAAAAAATATTTTAAATCTTTGAAAGTAAATTATTTTAGAATATGTGTGTATATGGAAGACATTTACACTAAAATTAAAATGATTGACTACATAATTATAAATTTAACCGCTTTTTATATAATATACTCTTGAATATAAAAATGTATTCCGAAATGCTCTTCTCTCGGCTTTTTTCACACTTTTGTCTTATTTGGCTTAAACTTGCATTGTTTGGCGACGAAGGTAATAAATAAATAGCATGTAACTCACTAATACAGCCATTTTTACAAATACTTCTAGTTTTTCCTGTAAATCATATGATGGGAGAATTATATAAAAATAATAATTAAATTGACACGAAAAAGAAAAATACTAAAGAATGTAACCTTGATTTTATTTCATGAAGTTTTCAGACACGTTTTTATTAACCTGGCGCAAGCGATAAAAGAGCTAAAAAGAGAAAAAAATGCCATTCAAAAATTGTCAAATCAAATTTTCAATTCATTTCTTTTAACCTATCGTAAGCGATAACTTGCCAAATATTGTATCAATTGTAAAATTTCCCAATAATTTATACTTTAAGCATTACAAATATTTCTTCCATGTTTAAATTAAATATTTTCATTTTATAATATTATGTCTTATTAAAACTTTTTTGTTGCTTTTTTTAAAATTAAATATCAGTATTGTTTTCATTTATTCGCGAGGTGTTTTTATTATTTTCTAACAGATATAGCCATCTTAATTCTTTAATCAACAAACCTTTCGCCAAAAGATAATCACTGGCAAACTTTTAGTTCAAAATAGCAGTAAAATACGAAATTTATTATCAAAAATCATAACTATCCCTGTATATTTTCTCATAAACTACCCCGGGAATATTTCCTATCGAATGATACAATTTGGAAAAAAATCCACCGGGTAGTTTTTGAAAACACTCGAGCGGAACTTTTAGAGCTTACTGCTTTATAATATATATGATATGATATGATATGATATGATGATATCAGATCAATTACAGGGCTGTTCAAAAGAATTGGAATACATATTTGGCTATATACGGTAACTGCAGAAATCAGTTTTTCAAATGTTTCATGCATTTTCTAAAATGTTTACTTAGTTCTCTTATATACCTTATTTCTCTAAATAACGAAGTTTTGTTAAAGCATTCAGGAAGTGTTGGAAAATATTTCATAATCTATGCTAAACGCATGATTTTTCTTACTTATTTATTTATGGATTAGGTTATTATTGGACTACCTGTCATCTAAGTGATTTGGCTTTGTTTATCAATAGATTGTGTTACTGATGTTTCAAAAGTATTTAGTGACGGTAATGCAAAAGTGCGCAATGCTAAAGTGTGAAAGAGAGCACACCTGTTTTCGGAAAAACTGTACCGTTGATAAAGCAAGATTTAAAGTAACAGTTCTATAGCCTTTCAGAAATTCCCTTTTCTGATATACTGAGTTATCAGTAAACGGCGTCTCTGGAAGACCAATAGAATCAAACTTGTTGAACCACTGAATATTGAAAATGAGGGGGTAAAATATTTGCGTTCAATAGTAAAGGATATTTCAGGAAAGACAGAAAAGTTGTTTAAGGAAAAGACGCGCGTTCAATGTGAAATGAATCCAACTTCAGTTTCGAAAGGTATAGCTTCGACTTCATCTTATGTCAAATTAGCAGAGTTGTCACTGTACCCAGAATCATCTGCGTTACGATATTATAATAAAAGAAGCAACAATTCTAAAATTTTAAGCAGTTCAAAAAAAGGTAGCTTAAGAACGACGCGACGCTGCATTAAAAAAACGAAAACCTTCATAAAAAAAGTAAAACCCATGAAGCCGAAAACTACACCAAATTAAATATTGTGGATATGGCCAGGCTGCTCTGAAATCTATAGAGAACCAAATGTAGAGGATTCTATCAAGTAGATTTCTTGCAGACACTGGTGGCACGGAGTGAGCAATTACTACGCATGTCGTAGTCACTACAAATGTGACGTTTGTAAGTGAAAATCTTTTTTTATATTGTACACTATTGCACACTGTTTCCCTCAATGGTTCTACAAGAGTGCGCATTTAGGAGGATAATCTTTCTGCAAATAATAGCGAAAAATTTTCTTAAAAGTGGATGAATGCAATTTTCTCATGCCAATTAAATAATCTCAGATAACAAATAAAGTATAGCATGCACCACCTTATATTCTTTTTTAGATAGTTTCCCCAAAACGTATATTCAGATATTTTTTATATATAACACATTACTTTACATTTCATTCGATTTTTAAAAGAGTTATGTATCTTAAATTTTAATGAAAAAATGACTTGCCATACCAAAACGTTTTGTTAAGGAAGATATCGTAATAGTCGTTTGTGTAATAATAAAAATAATAGTAATAGTGATTTAGTTATTTGCGCTTAAAATAAGCTAAAACCAAACAAATCCATAAAAAAATATATTTCTGAGTATTTACACCATAAAATATTAAAATTAGTCATTCAACGAATTTCTCTTTTTCACCTGACAATACTTTTAATGCAATATAAACTGGCCAATATAAATACTTATTTATACATATTTTGTTCTTTAAAGGTTGTGCCTTTATTTTTAAAAAAATGTCCCAATTTGTCTTTCGTGAATGACAACCGCAAAAACTATTTTGTTTCGCCAAGATTTCTTTTTTGATATTGCACTTAAGACAGTTGTTTATTTTGTGGAATGATTCTTGTTTGAGATCACAAGAACATTTACTCAGAAGTTCATGATACTTTCTTTCAGCCTAGAGTGAATATAAACATTAAAATTGACGTGGAAAAAATATTTCGAAAACTCTGATGTTTTAAAAGAAGTATAAGACTACTCAGGCCTTATGTTGGAAGTATTGTATCACTTATTACTAAGAGACAGAAATACAGCTGAAATACATCATTAAATGTTATAACGGTGTCGAGAATATTTTAAAAGTTATTGATACAAAATATATCGTAAAGGACTTCATAATTATTAAGTTTGTCAATGCATTAACTATAATGAATATAGAGATGTAAAAAGCTATGAATTCATAAAACAACTTTTTAAGTTTTGCATTCAGTAAATAAAAAAAAATATATATTTTTTACATTTTCGTCAATTTTCGTCCCCCACATTGTTTCTAACTACAATAATTCCCCACGTCGTGTAAAACTTTATAGAAAATCTTTTTTTTTTTTAAAGTTCATTCAAGTAACAATTGAAAACAATTGTGCTGGGAGGAAGAAGCAGCTTTCATATATCTTGGTTTTATAATTTTGCAAGTTTTACTCGAAGCTAATTTTACTAATGCAACGAACTCGATAAGAGAATATTCGTCAATACTGAATTAAAATGAGAAGTGCGCCAAATTACTAAACTATAGCCAAGCTGGTATCATTTTTGGATACTTATTTTTGGTCTCCAAATATTTCCCCAAGTGTCGCCAAGTTTAGCGAGAATTTGAAGCTAACGACTTTAATAATATTTATGCATTGCGCGGCATTGCACGGCTCAAATGGCCGCCATTTTTAAACAAGATGGCAGATGAACTTGGTCAAGACATTGGTATGTACTATGCATACAATCAATCTCATCCAAATCATTTTAAAAATACGAGAGTTACAGCATGACGAAAATCAGATTGTTTCAAAATGTCATCCACCTTAGAAATTCAAACTGTTATATCGCAGCCATTTTTTAAGATAAAAAGAAACAAAATATGCTGCGGAATCCTTGTATGAAGGTGAAACTCTTAAGAAAAAAATATTTTTTTAGTTTTTAATTTATTTTCATCTCTTTTTTTAAACATTTTAAATGACCGCCATTTTGAAAGAAGATGGCGGATAAAGCTGGCCAATGAACTTGATCGAAACATTTGTATATACTATGCATACAATCAATTTCATCCAAATAAGTTAATAAATACGAGAGATATCGTATGACAAAAATCATATATATATATATATATATGGATATCTATACAGGGTGATTCATAAATATCGAAACAATAGACTATTTGCTTAAATATTGCCCCTAGGAACATACTTCCAATTGCAAAGTTTCATGAAAAAGGTGCAAAATTTAATGACATAAGTTGCAACTTCGTGGGGGGTCTATTTGAGAAAATACAAGAACTAAATTTTTATAAAGGCCCCGGTAGAGTAAAATTCCCAATTAGGAAATTTTTCCTTATCCATTCCTGAATTAAACACAAAAAAAAATCATCTCGATATCTTCAAAATTCGCAGAGATATCAAAATCCAAAATTCGTGACTTACACCATTTATCCATGCCTCTGAGCGACGAGTTTTTGACTCATTTTGAATGCAAGCTAATGATCATCCACAAAAATTGTACATTATTAAAAGCCGATTTAAGACAGTGCCTCTCCTTTGGACATAAATTAGGCAGCGTATAGATTTTACGCTAAACCTGCTTACAAAATATGCTGGTGGTCTGCACGGGTCGAAATATCTAGGTCCGGTCCCGAACCGATCCATGGGAAAACATTTTCGGCCTTGCCTGGAAAAAAGTTCAAATCGTAGCCTGGCCCGGACTGACTGAATTTCTACATAGTTTTTTACATCGATATGGTTAAAAGTTGTTTCGTATGGAGGGGTTCTGACCAAAAATACTTATTATAGCTTTTCTTTTTTCATGCTTGTAATTATTATTTTTAAAGAAGCGTCAAAAGCTGTGATTATTTGTCTTATTAATGAATCTCTATAGATGTGTAAATGATTCACTTTTCCTTTAATATCGTTAATCCGTATTCCATGTGTTGGAGACATTGAAAAATGCTATAAAGTAAAATCTTTTAAGATGGAATCACATAGGAAAGAAAAAAAAAGCGTTATAGACAAGTTCTATTCTTAGGAGTTGTAAATGTAGTCTATTTTTTCTCAGGTAATTATTATATTCATTTTCCATGGATCAACAGATTTTTCCGTTTAAGAAAGGATTCCGTCATAGGCAGGAGTTTTTTTCACTAGTTTTACTGTATTTTAATTTTTTTACCTTAAAATCTACTATCCTTTAAAAATATGAATTTTTAAGTTTTATTGTAAAATAATGGCCATTTAAAAATATATGCATTCGTTTTAAAAGTTTTTGTGCTGAGCCAAATTTTACTTATTTTTGCACGGGTTAGGTCAGTCAGAGCTAACGATTTTAATGCGGGTTGTCGAGACCGGGACTGAAAATTTCGCCCTGTGGAGACCTAGGAATAAGGAAGCCAGTTCCGGGTCTAGTCCGGCCCGACCCCACAATACAGAGTTTTTTTAACCGACTCACCGAGGCGATAAAAAGCCTGAAGTTGTGATGGCTAAAATTATGAAAAACTCTTAATCGTTATGTTAGAAAAAGCATTATTTCAAATTACACATTTAAGATTTATTTATAGATATTTAAATAGTACAAAAAGGAGATGAAAACGGCAAAAGTTAAACTGAATCGGAAGTTTAAGCTACAGAAGAAGTTAATTAAAATAATAAAACTTTGTAAAAAATCACCATTTGTTTTAATTTTATGGGAATTTTTTACAAAGTTTTATTATTTTAATTGCTTCATATCGCCAGTTTTCGGTGCTGTTTCGCTACAGAAGAAGTTACTTTTACAAGTGCAATTTTTTTTTAAACATTTAAACATGTTATTAGGAACCAAACTATGTTTAAAATTTTAAATGCTTTTTTCTGCATGATTTTTTTTTAACCATTTCCCCTCTTTAAATTCATATAAGTCAAGAATTGTAAATAAAAAAGGTGCAAACTTAGAACATGTCTCTTTTGATTAGTTTACATTAATTCTGTTTCGTCAAATTTGAAAAAAAAATACTTTTGAAAATGCGATTTTTTTTTTTAAATAAGTTACATAATTGTTTAAATAAATATTTTAAAAATTAATATTTGAAAAAATCTTGAAACAAATCCAAAATTATACTTTCCTCTTTAATTAAATGAAAAAAAAATTGAAATCCGATGAATAATGTTTCGAGTTACAAAGATTTTAAATTAAATCCACTTAAAAAAATACTATTCATTTAATTTTTTTAAACATTATGCGAAATATTAGGATGTGATTTTTTTTGCAAATTATACGTTTAACCATTACAAAAAAAAAAAAAAAAAAAAAAAAAATTCTAACTCATGAAATATATTTTTTACATGTTTCCTAGAACTATTAAAGTAACATTGTTTCTTGGATTGCACGCATTTCAATTTGTGTCTACCTGATGAATTATTTAAACGGCCATAACTCTGCGAGTTTTGCAGACATGAGGATGCAGTTTTTTGTGTTTAATTCAGGAATGGATAGGGAAAGTTTTCCTAATTTTGGCATTTTTAACCTACGGGGGTCGTATAAAAATTTAATTTTTGTATTTTTTCAAAAAATCCCCCATGGAGTTGAAACTTATGTCATTAAATTTTGTACCCCTTTTTTATGAAACTTTTCAATTGGAAGTATGAGTCTAGGGGCACTATTTAAGGAAATAGCCTATTGTTTCCATATTCATGAATCACCCTGTATATACGTGTTACATTATTAGATCCTCCTTCGCGATATTTCCTGTTTTATACTAATTTACGCCCTTATTCACTAATCCCTTAATTTTAAATAATATCTACCGTTATTTCTGTTAATTTCCCCTTAAATTAATATTTATCTTGCACAATTTACTTAAATATAAAGCTTTTAGTTATCCTTAAATTATATCATGATTTCCGATCATTTTTGTGAATTCGAATGTTTTTTAAGAGCCATTTTCATTTTTAATCCGAGAATTTCTTTTCGCGTCTTGGGTAACTTTTTACTATAAAATCAAATTGCCAGAACTCTTTGCTTTATCTCTCCTTTTGTTCGCGACGTAGAAATGTACGCGTATCCCTTATTCCCGCATTGGTTCAGAGCGCGCGTTACGTCATGATTTGTATTTCTCAGTTAGTGAACAAAATGCAGCTACACGCGATTTTCCCCAGAGTTTCGGTCGAATTCTCGCCTGTCAACAATTACCTGGCCGCACGTCTGACTTATTAAGTATTTCAAATAATTTACCCAATTGCTTTACCTCAAATGATTTAATCATAATAATTGTTCGAGAGCGATATTCGACGTATTTTAAGAATATATGACGATAGCTAATTGCTGTAGCGATTTTACTGACATTTCAACTAGGTGTAAACTGCTCCCCTGACGTATATTCAATAAATTATTGAACTTTGAATCGTCTTGTTTATTTTGATTAACGAAGAAACGGCTACTGTTTTGATTCATTTCTTTACCCAGCCACGATACGACTGTAAACATATTATTATGCCTCGAATGGACGACTGCTTCTGATAATATAATGCGGCAATGTTAAAATGCTGTTTACTTCTATCATTGCTGACTTTAATTTCCTAGCATTTTAGCTCCTAGCTGTTTATTTATCCCACCATTCATTCTTCATTTTATTTAACTGTCACCTGTGTGGCCGATCGATTGCATCTCATCGGCTTGTTGTGAATCATCTATTGGCGTATCCTTTCTTCTCTCTCTTCACTCTTTTTTTTATCACATATATATAAGTCACATTTCAACGGAGCTTAGTTTTGGGGCCTGGGGCTCATGATCGGTGAAAATATACCAAAAGTTTCTGGAAGTGCTTTCCTCCGGACGTCTGGAATAGGTAGCTTTTTTCTTTTTGTAATGAAAGCTATTTAACAGCGAAAAAACGCTTTACACTTTGAAAGTTTGAAATTAATTCGAGCATTCTTACTGATTCAAATTGAGCATCGCGATCTATTGACACAATTTCATATATTTTTATAAGTACTTTTTACGGAAATATTTTTAAAAGTACTGTACATTATCTTCGTGACATGTCACTTGTTTAATTTTTACAATTATTTTATTCAATGCATTATTGAATTTAAAAACTAAGGAATCATTTATGAAATATCTTTTTTATCAGTAAACTTTGATCAGATTTCGCGTATTTGGCCTTCATAGCGGACACATATTCATCTTATAGTAAATCCAATGTTTAAATTTACAATTACTATTCTCAAGTTTCAATTCAGCCAGTATTTCTCTACTTTTCTGCTTACCAAATATATTATATGAAAACATTAGAATTAATCCTCTCGTCACCCTGAGCCTTATATGAGGCTCCTACTTCGAATTGCAATATTTGAAAGAAAAAAAATATTTTTGTTAATTCCAGCACCTAATAGTGATAGCATATGTCTATTCATTTACTATTATGACTGTACTTATGTTTCAGTATTTAATAATAATAATATTAATAAAAGTTTTATTAATTATTACTAAACCGTTGGCGTTTCTTTTAATTCAAACATATGTTTCACTCTTTAAATTTAATTTGGGATTCCTTTTCCGAAATAGTAATTTGTGATTAAAGATAAAAAATACTACTATACTTTTTATGATTGTTTAATGTGGTTGTAATACGACATTTTCCAAACGTCTTAAAAATTCTTCCTTAGACTATTTTTATATGAAAAACACGCAACATAATTACATTCTTTATCTTTCTGTAAAAAACACATTCGTTAAATTTGAGTAAATTGTAACTTCTGTGATTTCGATAAGTACTTTAAATTTTGTTTGCGTAAAAGTAATTTTTCCCCAAATTGGAAAAAAAAAAATCAGTGCCGAGAGGGTTAAACATATATATTTTTTTTATTAAAATTTATTTTGAGTCTCTTTGTTATCCAGCTGACTTGTTGGAGTGAGCCATAATCATATGGCCATCTTAGGGTATTTTTTTTTATTCACGTGTTCTTATTTTAAACATATTAGTTATTGAAAAGTATCTATCGACAGACAACAATAAGAACAAAATAACGCAGTTATTATTTTAGTCTAAAATGATTTTCAAGAATAACAAGCTATCTATCATTTTCTCGGCAATACTCGTAATTGTTGGATATACATACACACATTTTATTATATTTTTCTTTTTATACATTTTTTTTTTTTTATTTATTAGAACATAGCAAAGGAATAAAAATGCATTATTGGCGCAGAGATTTGATAAGACATAGTTGTGGTGTTCATGTAAAAAGCCCAACTGGAGTAAATTGAATAGAAATTCACAAAATTAAAAACATTTCTTTAATAAACGGCCAAGTGCGAGTATTACTCGCGCTCAAAGGGTTTCGTACAGTAAATATATGAATTATTAACTGTATGATTAAAAAATAGTTTTTTAAAGAATAATAAGACTTTGTAAAAAAAACTATACAACGTAGGGTTGTGTATAGCTGTATATACTAAAAAAATACGAATGGGTATACCAGAAAAGTTCAAAGAGATATGAAGCCTAAATGATATCAAATATTGCTATTCTGTATAACTCTTTTTTTAATCTTATCCTAATCTGTTTATGATAAACTTAATTCGGTATTGACAATAAAAGCAGTGCCTATTTAAACTCCATTTGGCATTTCATAAAATTAAATTCAGCGTAGTAATATTTTATCTTTTTATAGCTGAAACAAAACCCTTCTTGAAAGTTTTAAGTTGGCATTGTGTGAAGTGCGCTTCGAAAAGAGGTAGCAAAATTGGAAAGCCGCCTTGGGCTATGCCACACTTTTTCAGATGTCTTTTTAATTAACATTTAAAGACACGGGAGTCGTGTTGAGAGATTCAATCAATATAAACGTGCCGCGAATCCCATAGTATTTATGTAATTTATTCTAATTAAAGTTGTCTGTTTTTACAATTTGACATTTATTGCCTCTATACTGCTACTGGGCATTACATTACTCATATGCATTATTTAAAGTCGTTGTCTAGGCTTTAAAATCCGGTGGTACATACAGTACACCGCCCGAGTCATTATGTATGTTCAAACCGTCCGTGTCTTTATGGGTTAATATCTCGGCTAATTACCAACGTTTTTTTTTCTAAAATCATTATTAACAATGCGTTTATACTTCTACTACGAAGGGAACCTCCAGTGCTGCTCGATTCCTTTGCTGGATGCCCACAAATCGAAATTTGTGAGTAGCGGGAAAATGCGCTTTTTTCAAAAATGTGTGAGCTAGGTTAATCGCTATAGTTTTCCTGCAAGGTAACTAAATTAACGTCTACTACCTCTAATTTGTTCATAATTTTAGTTTCAGTATATTCAGAAATAGAGGGGGGACATATTTTAGTACTACATTTTCGACTATTTCGTTGAAAATATAATACCTAAAATTAAAAAATATTTTTGTGAATGTTTAATAATCTGAAAATATGCGGCCTAATACTCTTTACTACTTTCCCTAATTCGAACTTTCCACGTTCCATAGTTTACGAGTAGAATGGCTGTGACATACAGACAAAGGAGTGATCTTATGATGGTTCTGTTTTTATTTTTTAAGTACAGAACCCTAAAAATAAAAATAAAAAAAACATTAAGAAAGCTATAACACCTTTTTTGCTTAGATCGGTACAAAAATGTAGGTGAATCCAATGATAGTAACAGGCTACGGAACAAAAATATGAAAATAAATAATGAAAACTTTTTTTTATCTAAGATTGGACATTGCTAATATTACCAATTCTCGAGCATCATGGAAGCAAAACTTCACACAAAAAGCTCCCAGACGATCCAAAATTAGGAATATTTGATAAAATAAATCATTTGTAAACGAATATTATTATAAAGGTGTCGCTCGTACAAAAATGTGCAAATGAAGGTGAGCTTTTATTTTTTTTGTTGTTAGATTTGTGTATTGGCAACATATTGTAGGATCTGTACTCCCTTTTGGTTTTTGTAACCAATCGTATATATAAAAGACACTGGTTGCGCATTTTTGAGTACCAATATTTCCTAATCTTCCTATCATTTATGTTATACAATCCGAAATATCTCTCATTAGATCATGTGGACTCTTCTGTTCGGTATTATATGTCGGACGGTTTTACATAAGTCGTCTGCGTTATGCTTATTATTCCGTCGTTTACACAGTTGTTACACATAGCCATCTTATTGTTGACAGCATTAAGCAACATGCATCTTGGTATTGTTGAAATATGTTGCCATCTTCGAATGCAGAAATGAGCCGAAATGTTAATAGCACATATTTAAGACATATTTAACAAAATAGAATTATACTTTAAATAACACATATTATAAAGTTAGTAGTTCATGTTTCAATCAAGAAAAATTCATACACAAAATAAAAGTCATTAAAATTATAATAAAGTAATATATTAAAAAAATATTAACAATTTTAATTTTTTTTGTTTTGTATTTTAAACTATTTTTTTCTATCCTATACTCAGTGCACTTTGTTGAACAAATCTAAGTATCGAATTTTAGATACAAATATTCGACATAAAAATTGCGCATTTATAAGTTCAGATTTTAATAAAAAAGTTTCAAACATGTCAGAAAATCGATATTTGATTATCTGTCTTTGAATGTAAAGCTATATTAAAAGATTTCAGAGAATTTGTTCAATTATTATTGGAACCTTAGTATTTTGATTATATAGAGAATATGAAAAAATACGAACTGTGAAATATGCGTTCAAACATTTCATTAAAAGAATATCCTTTACTATTTATAAGATCAAAAAATTTGGGCGCAATGTTCTAGAGATGTTATGGTTATTTTTATCATGAAAATCTGAAATGTGAAAATGAATGGTACCACTTAATATCACAACCTGAAATCATAAGGTCTTAGTTTGGCTGTTATAGTTGAAAAAACGCAGTTTAATCCTACGTTCATTTGCAAAAACAGAATATTTCCGAAAACACCCTCTTTATACCGCCGAAAAACATGTTAAACCCTCAAAAACAGTGTTTTTTTTCACTACTTCTAACTATTCATGCAAGCAGTAAGATCAACTGATATAATTCGAATGTGCAGCATACCGATAACGGCAAGTGCTGAGGAATGTACTGTGGTAATACATCTATCAAAAATGAGATAACTATTACCCTTTTTTATTTCAAATTATTTTCACGATAATTTCAATATTGTTGATATCAAGTCTAACCAAAAAATATCATAACAGAAGATATTGAAAGAAGTAAAAAAAAAGTGATATTGTAGTTATAATTTTAGGTATATTAATTTTTTTAAACCTTAATTTCCAATTATTTATGTATTTACCATTATTTTCCTGCAAATTGTATCACTTTTTTATTTCTATAGTTCTTCGCTAGCAATTAGTAAAAAATTCCAGAATCGTAAGCCCTCAGATCCTTTTGCTTGCATAATGTATAATATAGATCATCCGGTACAGAACTTTATTTTGTGGTGGAGTAAAATTTCAAAACAAATATTCATTTTGATATACGATGCGTCCATATCAAGCATTTTAGAATTTTTTACGATTCTAACATCTAAAGACAACATGGCAGCTCTAATATCTTATATAAAGCTACATAATATTTGAAATGTTATATCTTCTATTCCTGAGAAAATATGTATTTCAATTCTGAAAATGCTTTCAGGGTCCGATGGGAGATTTGTTAAATCAGAAAGAAGATTAGGAATAGAAAAGTATTTTATGTTTTAGAAATTCGCTTTATGCGTAAGCTGTCAAAGAATTTGCGGGTAAAGAAATTTCAAGTAGCAATATTTTATATGTATTTTAAAAGTATGGAATACATTTTATTACTAATGCATATTTTTGAACTAAATAAGAAAATAAAAAATACATTTAAAATATGCAAATAAAAAAACCACCTCACATGCATAGATTAAATAATTAAATATTAATTAAATATAGTGAATTTATTTTATTAAATTTTTCACTTATTTTTTACTAGTAACCTGAATCATATGTGACATGAATTATATAACATCATATCTCGCCATTCTAAAAGAGTAACTAACGCTGCTGTCATCGCTACTGCTGCCGTAATTGAATTTTTGTGACCTTTATATTTTATCAGATGATAATGAACTAGTCGGATGTACCAATCCCAAAACTTTCTTCTATCTCATACATGTTAATACTTCAAAATTCGCTATCACACTGCCAAAATTAAATGGCAATCTATGCATCTCATGAGGATTCTAAAGATATGAAATTCCGTGCATTAGTTCTTGAGATATGACTATCGTTGAAATCGTCTAAATCCAGCAAAATGCTGCCTAGCAGCGCCATCTATTAGAGGATTTATACCAAATCCTAATCAGCAACAATTTATGTTAGCGTCTGACTGAATCTTAAGTTTGGAGAAAATCCGTGCATTAGTTTTTGAGATAGAGCTATAGCGAAAATCGTGAAAATTCCTGCATAGCAGCGCCACCTATTGTCTGATTAACACCAAAACCTAATTAACAACAACTTGTGTCAACATACAACTAAATCTTAAGTTAGATGAAAATTCGTCCATTAGTTCTATAGCTATTGAGGCAATCGTGAAAAAGGCAGCACAGAAGCGCCACCTGCTGGGAGATTTACACCAACACATAATCAGTAGCAAGTCATATCAAGGACTAACTGAATCGGAAGTTTGATGAAAATCCGTGTGTCAGTTCTTAAGATAGAGCTATTGGGGAAATCGTGTAAATCCTACAAAATTCATCATAACAGCGCCACCTATTGGGAGATTTACACCAAAACGTAATCAGCATCAACTCATATCAAGGACTAACGAAATCTGAAGTTTGATCAAAATACGTGCATTAGTTCTTGAGATAGAGGTATTGCGAAAATCGTGAAAAATGCAGCATAAGAGCGCCACCTGTTGAGCGATTTACACCAAAAACTAATCAGCATCAATTTGTATTAGGGACTCACTGAATATGAATTTTTATTAAATTCCGTGCATTAGTTCTTGAGATAGAGCGCCCACAAAATTTGTGTCACAGACAGACAGACTCACAGAGTCGCAGACAGACATTTTGTAAAAACATGTTTTTTGGAATCTCTGACCCCTAAAACGTGTAAATCCGTCGAAAACCGGAATTCGAAAATTTTCATGAATCCAATACTTTCTTCTTGTAAAGATAGAAGAAAGTAAAAATACAGCATGTAAATAGGCAGATTTATAGAAAAATGTTCTATAAACATGCTGAAACAGAAAGTTTTTAAATTTAAGAATTTTTAAATTTAAAAGATTTAGGAGTTTTTAAATTAAAAACTTTATTTAATGTTGAAGTCGGTCAAAGTATCTTAGTTAAAAGTTTCGTATGGCAAAAAAGAAATATTGTAGCAGTTCAAGCATCTTTTACAAGCATACATCGTACTATTTTGAGAAGAATGTATGCCTATGCCCTATCTTTTTTTTTTTAAATATGTCTAATTTTTTTAGTTTTTATTTTTTATCAATTATATTTCTAATTTTCAATATCTCAAAAGCGATTCATTTTGAATTTCAAAAAAGTCATTTGTTTTACCCATTATTGCCTTATGCTTTCCTACTTGTAATTTTCTGCGTAGCGTTTTGATAATATATATATATATATTGTTATTTAAAATGTTAACTAACAAGGAGACGATAAGGGTGTGGAGTGTCCAAATCAAAGCAAGGTTTTGTGTGTAAATAGTACTCAGTAAGAGAGCTCAGATGACCAAATCGTAACGCGCACTACTCAATAGTTATTGAAAAAAAAAATTAAGTTTGAAAAAAAATATATTTATAGCTATATGATAATTTGTTATGATTAATTTTCTTACAGTTAGTTAGACATTTCTAGCATATGTGAAGTTCTTGCACAGTTTTATCAAACACTTGAATTATAGTATATATAATCTCTTGGATAAAATTTTTATTACATATAAAAAATGAGTATAAAATATTAGACTAAAATTCATGTCAGTGGGCGTGGCGTCGCATTATTGTCTCTCCTTGAATTTTTACAATTATTTCTAATGGATAGAAAAAACTGGATATACCAATGGATTCAGGAAGGTTCAAAGAATTTTTTAAGCCAAGAATGAAAAACAAAATCCATTGTTCTAAAAAAAAATGTCACTCATGTCTCCCCTTAACCCTTGAATGGGCGGTGGCTACACGGTATAGCCACCTAATCTTAATTCCAAAACTGACAAATAGCATCAAGAATATTTTAATAAAAGTTTGCTTTTGTAACGAAAGTGCAAAATAGCGAGTTTTTATTTTCTAAGAAATTCGTTTGAAAATTCTGGTGTCAGTCAATTATTTCACCATTTTACGAACAGAGTCCTCCTACCCCTGAAAGGGTGTATTTTGTGTGGGAACACACACAAAAAAATAAAGTTAATTTTTTTCCCTCAATAACTACTAAGTAGTGCATTCTACGGCTTTGTCGTACGAGTTCTCTTACTCAGTACTGGTTACACACATAACCTTACTTTGATTTGAATACCCCACACACTTGCCGTCTCCTTGTAAGTAGTATGATTTCCTTTTTAACTACCATCACGTCTTCAATGCCGCCAGCGTAAACTTCTTCGTAAACGGTTAGCTGGGGAATCTAAACTACTACATACGTATTAAATTTTAGGTTGTTGCAGTTTTTAATATATTATTTCTCCTTTGGAATACTAGTTGTTTTTTAATTCCAGTTGCATTTTGTTGCTAACAGCTATAAATTCAGGAACCAACTGATGTTCTGGGTATCTGTTTCAGTAAGACAACAAAGAGGATTTATAATAATAAAACACAAATACTACAATAAATATTATAAGACATATACACATATAAATAACGCCTGCATTCAACAGTTAAAGGTATAAATAAATATTATACAGACATACATACAATAAATAAAATAAACCCAACTGGAGTGAAAAGTTAGCCAGAGCCAGGAATCGAACACGTGACCACAGTATACAAGACTGCTGCTATAACCTTACTCCAGTTGGGTTTATTGTATTTATTGTATGTATGTCTGTGTAATATTTATATACACTTTTAACTGTTGAATGCAGGCGTTATTTATATGTGTATGTGTCTTTAATATATATTTTAGTATGTGTGTTTCATTATATTTATCGTAGATCCATGTAACAGTAAAATCTATTCATCGTTATCCGGTCATCCAAAGCTGTCGTATAGACTGCTGGTGACTTCCGCAACATGGTTTATTAGTGAGAAATTGCTGACCCAGGTATCGGCCGGAGTAGCTCAGTGGTTAGAGCAGCAGTCTTGTATACTGTAGTCTCGGGTTCGATTTCTGCCTCAGGCTAATTTTTCACCCCAGTTGCTTTTATTGTATTTATTGTATGCATGTCTGTATAATATTTATATATACCTTTAACAAAGAGGATTGTTTGATGCTGCAATCTGGTGGCATGTTTCTGAAACAAAAGAGCAATTCTCTAGCAATAATAATTAAAAACAATTTACATTTCAGAAATATATTTACACGAGAATATTAAAACAGACACCTAAAAATCCCACACTCAAAGGAATATGAGTAGAATCCCGATTACAGAAGATCAGCAATTCAATCGCCCGTAAGATGGTAATATTTTAAAAAGGTCAAACTAGCGTGTTTTTGGAGCCTGAGGGATATGGATTGGGGTTACCAAGCGTAGTAATTATGAAATAATTCAAAATAAAGTACAAAAACAATAGAAAATTAAAAAGAATTTTTCCTTGGTGTTTCACCTTGACAAAAGGATTCAGAATCATTTTAGGTAGATTTTGTATGAAATACTACGTATTACATTCTCCCCTATGTTGGAATTTCGTTTTTTTTTCAATTCTACACCGATCATGACCCCTAAAACTCAAAATTACCTCAGTAAAAAACTTTATATATCTATCTATTTATATATCTGTCTATCAATCTATATTACTTTTTTGTGGACACGATAACTTCCGTAATCCTGCGCAAATATTTTCCAAACTGCTGCATAAAATCAAAGGGCGTGGAAATATGGAGGGGTTTTGAGAAAAACGAAAAACTTCCATAACTTTTTAGTTATAATACATATCGACTCAGTTTAAAGTTTTTATTACTTCTAAAAAAGGGGCCAAAAATTTATAATGACAGATTTTTGATAAAATTAAAAATGGACTCAAGGGGCGAAAAAATAGGGTTTTGGGGAGAAAAAAAAATTCATAACTTCGTCAATTCTCAAGATGTCAAATCCAATTAAATTTATTATAAATTGTTTTAATATTATCTACAACATTTTCATTAACAAGTTTTTGATAGGACCAATTCTTACCGCAAAATAATTATAAACGACAAAAAAAAAAGGGGGGGGGGGCGGGTAAGAAGAAAAAAATCCATAACTACGTCAATTCACAAGTTATCAAATCTGCTTAAATTTATTACATATCTTCTGAATATTATCTGCAACATTTTCATTAACAAGTATTTGATAGGACCAATTCTTACCGCAAAATAATTATAAACGACAAAAAAGGGGGAGAGGTAAGAAGAAAAAAAATCCATAACTACGTCAATTCAAAAGATATCAAAACTGCTTAGATTTATTATATATTTTCTGAATATTATCTAAAACTTTTATATTGACAAGTATTGATAGGAATTATTCTTACAGCAAAAACAAATTAAAAATACTTAGAGGTTGAAGAAAAATATATCATATTACGGGAATCCAAACTGCTTATTTTCTGAAATGTCTGAGGCATAGCAATTTGAAATTTAATGGAGTCTGACTTCTTGAACAATCCTATTTTTCTAACGCTTGAGCAGTCGTATGTATTAACAGATTTCGATGCGAATGAATATGAGTAAAGGGATAACCAACGCCTTGGCTGAGTTCGTTGGCCATCTCTATTCTCCGTATTATTTTAAAATGGCATCCACTTTAAGATATCGCAAAATTTCGCATACCGAATATAAATCGTCCTAACTGAAGTCAACTTGAATATAGAATAACTGACTAACTTGGTGGATTTCTAATTTAAACTCAGCATTGATGAAAACTGCAATTGAATCTGCTATAGTTGATTTCCAAACCTTTTGGCTTCATGTGTTTGAGCAAACATAGCTAAATGCTAAAAAAAACAATAATAAGGAAGCTACCTTTTCTTCACAGACGGAAAGACTTGTGTAATTCTAACACATCCATACGGTAAATCTCACTTTGTCTGCCATTATATTTTTAACTAAATAATTTATCCAATGACGTATGCTGTAAAATGCATTCCTTCCATTTATTTTAAGGACAAAACATGTTTTGTATGTTTATTTTTATAGATTTTGCAGAGTTTTTCGTAAAAATCGCGGTTTTTATGTTTTATTTTTTCTAAAGAAACAAATGTTATTAGTTAGCAAACGATTTATTTTACCCCTTAAAACACGAAATATTTCACAAAAATTATATTAATTACATCTAAGATATTTTTACAAATATATACGAGTTGTTCTTATGCGACTCTTTCTTCGAAATTATTTGAGTAAACTGTTAAATTATACATTTGCGGATTTTTTAAAAATTCTAACACATTATTATTTTGTACCTTCAAAGTAGAAATGAAAAGTCTCGCTTAACTTTTCTTTAAATGTATGTGTAATAATTAATCCAATTTATTGTTTTCACATTCTCCCCATTTCATTATTAGATAATTTTTACATAAGAAATGATTAAACTTAGATCATGGTGAAGAAGTTTTCTATCTTTTTTCGTAATAACAGTTTACATCGTCCTTGTGTCATTTTAAGGAATTCCTTGTTTTTCACATATTTTCGAAAGTCAGACTATCCTTTAATTTTGTTAAGAAATACTTTAGAAAATGGTAAAAGGTTTGATAGAGAAGTAACAATCTTTTTCACAAATTCCATAGAAACCTCTTTCAAAAAGTTTCGTCGGTTGAATTCTTCAACAATTTTACGGTTTGAACAGCATGCTTACGTTAATTATTACAAACACAATGTCATAGACAACGTTTACATTCCAGTGAAACTCAGCATGTCCCCCCCATAGATCATCGACTGTATCAACTTCAATATACTTGAATGCTTAGCTTTATTTGAATTTTAGAAGGTGATTATTTCTGGTTTCTGCTTACCGGATAGCGCATAAATTTTAGCATCACAATGGCATAACACAAAAAGATTTTTCTTTTTTGGGGATAATATGATGTCAAAGTCATTTTTCTCCTCGCTAAAACAAACACAGAAGACTTAACATTTTTAGGTTTATTTGATGAAAATTCTATAAGTATTTCTGGTTTATGTTTTCGTAACGTTTCCGCAATTTTAATATTTTATGTCTGCAATAGTTTGCAAGCTATTAAGAAGCTCATAAACAAATTGTACTTTTTCATATTTCAGCCAGTCCCTTTAATAGGAGAAACCACCAATATTCTTATTATATCATGCGCCTAATTAGATTGCCTGTATTGTCCAATAGGCAGTTGACCACCATACATTTCATGGTATAAGTGTAAAATATATGGTAATGATAAAACATAAATATTTTCATTCCATATTTGTCCGGTTTATTTTTATATACTGGTCGAAATAAGAATCTTCCCGGAAATAGTTGCAGTTTTTTATCAATTGTACAGCATTATGAAACAGGACAAAGTTTTTCATAAATGTGAACATTTTTCTTCAAATCTACCCTATATATATAAAATCCGAATGAAACGAATTTATGAAACGGAAGTATGAAACGGAAGTAGTATGAATCGACTGATTATGTTTCACGGCGATTTCTCCTAAAATATGGAATACTTTACGATGAAATTAACACCAAAAATCAATATTGATCCGCAGATTTCAAAACTGATATTAGAATTTTTAAATTCGAATTAGTTTTCGAAATATTATTTTTTTCTAATTTTATATACATTTTTCTAATGATGGCAACTCAAATTTAAATCATAACACATATTTTTTTTTTCGCATTTCAAAAAAGGTTATAATTTCGAACTAATTTAGCGACCAAGTTTGTCCTCCCTTAAATCTATGCTAAGAACAATGCTTTTTTTTATTTCGTTATCATTTTATTTAATACAAAATTTTCATTAAGAAAAAAAAAACATTTAAAATTAATGGCTTACACTTCTTTCTTTTTTTAAAACGAGACGAAAAGAAAAATATTAGGCTCAAATGTCATATACGCACCGGCGTACCTAATTGGCGCGACATTGACGTTATTTTGCCTGACATGGTAACACGGCTATTGTTGCTTATTCATCAATAAATGTTTATTTACATTTATTTTCTTTTTATTTAAGAAAAAATATGTTATAAATTGCTTTGTTCTATAGTTATTAATTATTAATTTTTTAATTGTTATTTCATTTAAAAATTAATAGAAAATAAATGAAAACAATAGAAAATAATTTAAAATTAATAATATAACTGGCATTCGAAAACGAGGTTTTCACTAAATTGTCGTAAAAAAAATCACGCCAAACCCGATTAAATAATGCAAAAAATCCCGACATTTAATTTCAAATTCAAAGCAATGTTTTAATGGTACTACTTAGTTATCCCGTCGACCAATTTCGGTGCTTATATGACATCTGTGTTAAATATTAAGCAACAAATCATAACATTTAATTTCAAATTCAAAGCAAATGACCAATATCGCCGAATTATATAAATCGCCAAACCATTCGACAAATTACACAAGTTGACGTAATTTTTTTTTAAATAACGAAAAAACAAATAAATTAGTATAAAAATTCAAATACAAATAAAGCGTCGAAATAAAAATCACTCGATGGCTTATACCCCTGTAACTTCCTTAGAGTCAAGTGAATGTTACATTTTCGATCAACCATTATTATCGTTTAATGTTATTGTCTCGCGATTTATTTTTGGTCAATGGGATAACCAAATAGTACCGTTTTAATTTACCACTCAAAAAATAAAAAAAATGCTAACTTACGAGTTAAATAAAATGGTACTTTTCTGTTTACGGACACCATTGTCGCCAAGCGTAATAGTTGGCGCAAAATGAAAACCATGTGAATTGAAACATTTGAAAAATAAAAGAAAAAACACTGTCGATAGTAAAGTGAGTCTTTTAAAAATATAACATTTGGAAACTAAAGACTTTTATGAACTTTTTACTAAATCACATTTATATACTTTAAATAAATGAACAAATAACTGTTATACAAAAAAGTATAGCAAATAATAGCAAATCACAATGTTTTGCATGTTTTACTATACAAATCCTTTTCGCGATCAGGGTTGAAATAATTGGCGCATTAGCATACATTTTGGCATGGTGTCCGTATAACGGAAAAATACCAAAAAAAGCTATTGGCGAGATCTGAGCCCGGGTAACATAAAAGTTTTATGTAGTTTTTTCGAAAAAATAACTTTGATTCTTTAATTAAAATGGAAAACTTTCTTATGAAAAGCGAAGGAACTGTTGGTGATAGTCGCATAACTTAGGCTATTATAACAGAGATTGTTTTCTATTCTAAAAACAGTGCAAAGAATAATATTTTTAACGATTACAAATTTAGTTACACATGCCTATTCAAAAAAAAAAAAAAAACTTTCAAATTACTATTAAATGAATACGAGTTAAAAGCAGAAAAATATTGAAAATTATGTCCAGAAAATTGTATTTACACATGAATATTAAAATAGAAAGGAAAATTTAAAATAATAAATACATTAATATGCGTTTAACACTTTCAGGGGCAAAATACTTCTATTCGTAAAATGCTGAAATCAGTGAATGGCACCGGAATTTACAAACAAATTTCGAAATACGAAAATGCTTTTGTTCACTTACTTAATAAAAAGAAATTTTTCATTCCAATATTCTGGTGTCAATTAGGCATTTAAGAATTAAAATTAAGTGTTCCAAAAATGAACTACCGCCCTTGAAAGGGTTAAAGCGGTAAATTTTATTTATTGTAGTAAATTGTGTTATGTCAATCCTTTTATAACGCTGTTAAAAAGTACCGGTCGGCAAAGACTCTGTTTACTTAATTCAATATATTTTAGCTTCTTTTCAAATGTTTAACTGATCTTCTTTAATCAAACACGAAAACAACCATTGAATGTTTTAACAGCAACTGATTTGGCCTTACATTTTCGAAATCAAATGGAATTGAATGGAAACCCGTTTACTGGAAGACGCTATAGGTTTTTTCATTTTAATTCAATCTTCTCTAATCTTTTAAAAACCGATCAAATTAGCGTGATTTTAGATTATGCGGTGTCTGAACGGGGGTTGGCGAGCGTAGCTTGCAGGGGGCAGAGACCCTAGTATTTTTATAATTGGCGCAAGTCAATTAGTTTGTCATCAAAAATCAGATACCTTATATAAAAATGGAAACGGTTGACTGACATGGTAGTGAAAATATACGTATACCTGTATCAGATGACCAGAAATCTTTAGCATTCATAGTGCTCAAAACGCTCCTGAATAATATAGTAATCCAAACTGAGTTTTCAATTCATCCGCAATTGTATTCATAGTGCTCCTAGCTTTCTTAAGCTTTCATTTTACAGATATTTTTTATAGTCCAGGCAAGAGACAGTATAGAGGCTCTACCTAGCGAAATTCATGGTAGTTCTGGAAAAAGGCTTACTATATGTTTTTGGGTCGCTGAATCCGAATTTTTAACTTCCCACCAAAATTTCCCCAGCACCCCCCCCCAAATTTTGGTAAAATGTCCCCCTAAAAAGGTTTTTATTAAAAAAATCAGTTTATTGTTTTAGGGAAAAAGTATCTAAAAATTCAGAAAGTAGACAAAATTTGCAACAAATTAGATATATGACATTATGACTTAGGATGAAGGGGAAGGGGGGATCTGCCTCGGAACATGCGCGCTGCGCTGCGTGAACTAAGTAGCGCAATTCCACTTAACCAATCACACGTTTACATTCGCCCTCTCATCTCCCCTCCGAATTTTCTCTATAAGGTTTACTTTAAGTTTTTTGGGTCGCTGAATCCAAATTTTTAACTTCCCCCTAAAATTTCCCCCCGAACCCTCCCCCTAATAGTTGTTTTTAACTTAAATTTCTTATTTTTTTATGGGAAAAATATTAGGAAATTCAGAAACTAGACAAAATTTGGAACAAATAGGATATATGACATTATGACGTAGGATGAACGGGGAGGGGGAGGTCTGCCTCTGAACATGCAATGCAGCACTGCGTGAACTAAGGTATGAAGTGCAGGCAATAGAGGATTTAACCTGGAAAAATTAATACTAGTTCTGGATTTCGACTCACTTTATATTTTTGGGGTTGCTGAATCCGAATTTGTAACTTTCCACAAAAATTTCACACGGCAACCCCCCCCCCCCCAAAAAAAATGGTTTTTGAGAAAAGCGCACGGAGAATGTTCCGAGGCAGCCCCCTCTCTCCCCGTTTATCCTACGTCATAATGTCATATATCCTATTTGTTGCAAATTTTGTCTAGTTTCTGAATTTTGTAATGCTTTTCCCTTAAATCAATAAGAAATTTAAGTTAATTTCAACTATTTTGGGGGGTTTCGGGGGGAGGATTTTGGGGGTCAGTTAAAAATTCGGATTCAGCGACCCAAAAAACCTAAAGAAAACTTTATAAGGAAAGTTCGGAGGGGAGATGGGAGGGAGAATGTAAACGTGTGAGTGGTTAAGTGGAATTGCGCAACTTAGTTCACGCAGCACCGCGCGCATGTTCCGAAGCAGATCCCCCCTTCCCCTTCATCCTAAGTCATCCGCAGTGCTGCGTGTACTAAGTTGCGCTATTCTACTTAACCACTCACACGTTTATAATAGCCTTCCCATGTCCTCTTCGAACTTTCTATATAAGGTTTACTTTAAGTTTTTTGGGTCGCTGAATCCGAATTTTTAACTTACCCCCAAAACTTTACCCCCCCTAAAACCCCCCAAAAGAGTTATTTTTAGCTTAAATTTCTTATTGTTTTAGGGGAAAAGCATTACAAAATTCAGAAACTAGACCAAATTTGCAACAAATAGGATATATGACGTTATGACGTAGGATTAACAGGGAGAGAGGGTGCTGCCTCGGAACATTTCCCGCGCGCTTTTCTCAAAAACCAAATTTTTTCAAAAAATCAATTTTTTTGGGTGAGGGGTGGGGGGGTGGGGGAGTGCCGGGTGAAATTTTGGTGGGAAGTTACAAATTCGGATTCAGGGACCCAAAAAACATACAGTGAGTCGAAATCTAGAACAAGTATTAATTTTGCCAGGTAAAATCTCCTATTGCCTGAACGTCATAACATAGTGCACGTAGCGCCGCAGTGCATGTTCAAAGGCAGCCCTCCCCCTCCCCGTTCATCCTACGTCATATTGTCATGTATCCTATTTGTTGCAAATTTTGTCTAGTTTCTGAATTTCGTAATGCTTTTCCCCTAAAACAATAAGAAATTTAAGTTAAAAACAACTATTTGTGGAGGGGGTGCGGAGGGGATTTTGGGGGTAAGTTAAAAATTCGCATTCAGCGGCCCAAAAAACTTAAAGTAAACCTTATAGAGAAAGTTCGGAGGGGAGATGGGAGGGCGAATGTAAACGTGTGAGTGGTTAAGTGGAATTGCGCAACTTAGTCCACGTAGCACCGCGCGCATGTTCCGAGGCAGATCCCCCCTTCCCCTTCATCCTAAATTATAATGTCATATAGCTAATTTGTTGCAAATTTTGTCTACTTTCAGAATTTCTAAATACTTTTTCCCTAAAACAATAAAAATTAATTTTTTTTAATAAAAACCTTTTTGGGAGGGGGCTTTTTACCAAAATTTGGGGGGAGGGGATTGCCGGGGGAAATTTTGGTAGGAAGTTACAAATTCGGATTCAGCGACCCAAAAAACATAAAGTAAGCCGATTTCTAGAACTACCATTAATTTTGCTAGGTAAAATTCTCTATTGCCTGGACTATTATTTGAATTTACTAATTTATCTGTAATTTCATCATTGGTAAAAAAAAACCATTAGGTAGTTAAATTTAGGTATACTGTCATTTAATAGCGGGTAAGTGATTAACTGTGTTCCCATATGTTGTGCGTACATCTTTAGCTCCTTGAGTTTGTTAATTTTTTCATTTTGTCCTATCTTTCCCAATGGAAAAATTCCATGCTGCTATTAATTTCTTAATCCGTAATTTCTGAATCATCTTCTTGCTAAAAATTTCATCGGAATCACCTATCTATCAGTTTCTAATGAAACGACAAGATTATAGAGAAGGTTCATAGGTCCCCAGCCACGTCCCGAGTAAAAAACACTCTAGCGAAAGCCAGGTTGAAAAAAAACAAAACAAAAATTGAAGCCGGACAAATTTAAAAGGGAAATTACACAAATTAGAGACACCGAAAAGCGGGAAGGATGGGTTTGGGGCGATGAAGCTACCGAACGACTCCTGCTACTTCGAGCCTATTATTAGTCTCGGTCGGTGGTTGGGCGGGTGGGTCAACCGCCGCGGCGAGCGACCTCTTTTCGCCCGCAGCCCTTTATTCTTCTACTTATTCCGACTCTTTTGCTGAAGCAATGTTCATAGGACCCCAGCCACTTCCCGAGTAAAAGACACTCTAGCGAAAGCCAGGTTCAAAAAAAAAAAAAAAAAATCAAAAATTTAAACCGCACAAATTTAAAAGGGAAATTACATAAATTAAAGACACCGAAAAGCGGGAAGGGTCGGCTTGTGGCGAACAAGCTACCGAGCGACTCCTGCTACTTCGAGCCTATTATTAGATCTCGCAGCCTCTGTTATTATCGTTCTAAAGCGAATGTCATCCCTACTCCTACTTTGAGATTGAAATGGAAATTTCGCATACGAGCGGCAGTGTTCATTTCTAACAGCTATTTTTCTCTATTTAACAAAGAAAGAACACTCCTTTATCCTGATTTTCTTCAAATTGATGTAGAAAGGTAGAAGACAGGTCAAAATTGTTCTCAAAATATATTTCACCTTTTCCGAAGAAAACATGTTACAGAGGTGAGATCAACTCCGGTGCGTGTGCTAGATTAAGGGTTAATATCCATCCTGGCCTTTAAAAATGTTGTCCGGTATTGTTTCCCCCCCCCTCCCCACAAATTTATAGATTATTTTTGATTTATTATCATTTTTTTCTTTTTATGCTATTCTTTTAATGTTATTTTTTCATCGTGTGAAAAAATCGTGTGAATCAGGTTCATCGTGTGAAAAAAATGCATAAAGCTAATGCACAATCATTACAGAAATAATTTATGCCTATAAGACAATAAATAACTTCGCAGTTATAATGTTTTTCAATCAGTCATTCATTTTTATTTTTACTTTTGAAATGTTTCAAGTACTTTTTTTATTCATTATAAAATCCTTAAATATACATCCATTGATATTTAAGCAGGAAAATTTCTTATATAATTCACAATTCTCAAATAATATGCTTGGTAAATTTTTAACTTCACCTAACGGGTAATGTTTTATTTTATTGATAGGGAGATTCTTTGAACGGTTTCTTCTAATGCTTTATTCATGACGCCTTAGATATTTCTTTATTCCCCGCTGGCACTTGATATCTGTTAAGACATTTTGTCTGTTTTGCGATTTTTTTTAATGCTTCAACTAGATAACACGTTTTCTACATGGTATGCATATTTGAAAACATTAATTTGATTTTAAAGCATATGTTTTCTAGTTCTGGTTAGGTTAATATATTTACGTAATGGAATATATGGTTAATATATTTACGTAACAGAATATTTGAGTATATATATCCGTTTCATCATATATAAATCTTTATTAATGAGATTTCTAAATATGCATATTATATATATACTCCGTAAAATTGTATGACTGTCTACGACTTAACACAGCACATCTAAAAATTCAAGAATGGTGATTTACGTTTGATATAGGAAAGAAGTGTTGTTCTTTAATTTGTAGCTGAAAAACTTGTTATAATAAAACAACATACGCGACTTTAAATTACATTTAGATTTTCTAGTATATCACAGCCTTTCTTCAAAAGTGGCATAATTCAAAAACTCCGTTTTCAGGAAATACGAAAAACTATTTTCAGGCTGAAGAAGGCTCAATCGCCATGTTACAAACACAGCTGCTACCTTTTGTCTGGATTTTCAGTCCACTATCTCGTACTTTAAGTGACTGGTAGAGGTGTAAAAACCATTTAGAAGGGCAGCCATAACTCAAACAAGTGGGTAAGTGTGCTCACAGATCGCACAGATGGTTTTGTTTAATATTCATTTCCAAACAATTTATCCTTTTGCAAAATCTGTTAGTTCCACATTTCGCAACCAGTGGGCGCAATCTATTCTAAACAAACCTCTATCCGAATGAAACCCCGTTTTACAACCTATCCGTAGACATATTCGTTGAGGGAATCGGGTCCATATTACACTAGATAGGTAGACGCCCCAAGGCGGTAAAAAGTGGAACTAAAATATGTAAGACTATGGCGTATAATATGAAAGAGTGATCAAAGTGGTGTCGGCAAAAGTTAGAAAAGCGCACCCCGGGTGAAAAGGGGGGGGGGGGGTAAAAATTGCTTAAAATACACAAATTAAAGCCCGGAAGGGTAAATTATATAAGGCTTTTTGAAATTTTTACGATTTGTTGTGCGATCGCAAGTGCTTAGCTATAATTATGCAAAATTTCAAGTCTTGAACATAATTAGGGGTTCAGTTAGAAAAAAAAAAAAGCTTAAAATATACAAGTTAGAGCGCAGAGGATTAAATATAAGACTTTTCCGAAATTTTACGATTTGTTGTTTGATGTGAGGTATTCAGCTATAAGTATACAAAATTTCAAATCTCTAACATACATAACAAAGTTTCTGACAACGGGCACTGAGACGGACAGACAGACAGACAGTCAAAAGAGCGAGACGAATAGGGTTTCGTCAAATGAACGAAACCCTAACAAAACAATTTTTGAGTTGTGACACTTTTGAAGCAAGGGTGTAATATATTGTTATAAATCCAAATGGCTAACACTTATACCATACGTAATGATTTCATTAACATGATATTTTTTTTTATAAATTCCCAAAATAATGTTATTATTTATATGTCTTATTAATGTGTTGAAACAAGAATGGATTTAATAATTCTCCAATACTCGATCGCCAAAATTGGCTAAACGGCTGAGAAACAGCTAGAATCAATCATTTTAAAAACACAGCTTCTACCTAGTAGTTGATTTTTCAGTGCACTATCTCGTACTTTGGGTGATTAGTATAGGCGTAAATACCAAGTTAAATGGCAGCCATAACGAAAAGAAAACCAATTTCTTTAGTTGACACGTTTAAAGCAAGGGTGCCATATATTGCTCTAAATCCATGTGATTAACAGTTATACTGTACGTAGTGATTTCATTAATTTCGGCACAAGATATTTTCTTAAATCCCCAAAATAAACTTATTATTTATATGTCTTATTAAGGTGTTGTTACAAGAATATATTTAATTATGCCTCAATACTCGCTCGCCAAAATTGGCTAAATGGCTGAAAAACAGCTATAATCAAACATTTAAAAACTAAATAATCGAAAATAAAAAAAATAAAATGTGTAATATTTAAAATTTTTGTAATGAGTGTGGTTTTAAAATAAATAGTGTAATTAATTTACGATTATATATTGAGAAATCAATTTAGAAACCATAAAGCTATTGTTTAAATATTTCATTTTTCCTTTCCCGTTGCCTTATCAAAAAAAAAAATCAAAAATTAAATACTCTTTTATAAATTCACTTGCTTGCGCTTTCTTACCAAGTCCATAAAGGCTGTGGAATTTTCATAATCGATTTCAGCACCCCTAGGGTCATTTTAATGCATTGTAACGGAAATGTTTGGGAAAAAAACATGAAATGCAGTACAAAAAATTTAGACGTGATTTTCAAAATGAACATTGAATGCTTATAAAATAATTTAGTTATTTTACTTATTATACTTATTTTACAGAAAAATTAAGAGAATCAAACACGCATTATAATTTTCGATTGTCCCTAAAGAGATACTTGTGGTATTGCCAACGGCAATCCCGAATTTATATAAAAAAACAAAATTAAAACAAACAAACAAAAAAAAACAGCAATCGATAATAGCAGAGTATAAAAGCATAAAAAACGATGTCGTTGGGGTAAAATGTATGTAACAAAAACATAACTGTGAAAAAAGGGAGCCATGTTCTGTAAAGACAACGGCAAAAAAAAAAAAAAAAAAAAAAAAAAAAAGAAAAAAAGAAAAGAAAAGAAAAGAAAAAGTGATATCTAAGTGGGTGCCAAGTTCAAATAAAATTCACTCAAACTTACCTACTGAAGTATTAAAGCATTTTTAAAATTGTGTAAAAATATAACAATAAAAATTATTGATAGCATATTAATAATAAATATAGAACTTGGCAAGTTTTTACCTACGAGTCAATTATTTTTATTAATAACATTATTATATTAAAACTTGTTATTTCATGTTTGGAAGCCTTCATTTGAGTGAGCTCCTTCCCCTTGAAGGGCTGTGGGATAAAATATATCCCACCTAATTTTAACTGCAAAATACCACATTGACACCAAAATTCAGGACTTAAAAGTTTAATTTTATTAAATATGGGAAAAGAAGCTTTTACCCATTTTGAAATACATTTGTTTTTAAATTCTGGTGTGATTCAATCATTTCAGCATGTCACGAATAAAAGTTCTTTGCCCCTGAAGGGTTAAACGGGTGCAGTCTCTAGAGTGATGACCAAGAACAAGCATAAGTGTATCTGTCTCTTTGTCAGGCCTTTCAGTTTGGTTGCATTGAGGTTCCTAAGGGGGGGGTACTAGAGTGATAACCAAAGACGAGCGGGAGTGTATCTGTGTATTTATTGGTTTATCAGATCTTTAACATGAGTCATTTGTTTATAATAATAACTATATTATTATTTTTTATAATTTCATTGTTGATAATATTAATATCATCATTTTATAAAGTAATGAAATTGATAGCCATAACATTTATAAGACACTTGCCAAGTTCTAGATTTATTATGAAAATGCTATCAATAATTTTTATTTCTAAACAATTTAAAAAATGCTATAATACTGCAGTAGGTAAGTTTAAGTGGATTTTATTTCAACTTGGCACCCATTTAGATATCACTTCTTTTCTTGCCAACTTTGCTCCCTTTTTTCACAGTTATATTTTTGTTAGATATCATAACTTTTTGTAAAGTTACAAGATATTTAGACACTTAACGCTTTTTAATGTGTTTACATGTGACTATTTTATTCGCCAAGCAACATTCAATTTTAATTTAAATTTCCTACAACAAAGTATTTGGCTGTCAATTTGCGGCAGAAATCTATATTTTAATACTGCTATATTGAATGCATGTTTTGAAATGAAATTATTATTATATTAAATTTTTCTATTAAATATTTCATTTAAATTTCCTATAGCTGGGATTGATTTTTTGTACTGAAAGTGAAAAATAAAGTTATGTGCTTATGCCACACGGTGTATCATTCATCCATGGGCGCCAGGAAAGAGGCAGTGCAGAGGAAGGACATTGCCCCTCCCTGAATTTTCTAATTTAATTAGCTAAATATTCTTTTTCTCTGATGATTTTGGAATTAAAAATGAACTTTATTCTTCTCAAGTGATTTAAAATATCTAAAACACTGAGAAAAGAAGGAAATAAAAATTTTTCTTATAGCCGAAATTTTTTACTACAATTAACTGGATGTTTCGTTTGCAAACTTTTCTCAAGTTTGTGTCTTAGTATCGCATTTGAGAGTTCTAATTTTTTTATAAAATTTCCTGTTTTCCAAATGAACACTCAGGTTTTTGAAAAATAAGACCGCAACTGTTCATTGAAAATTTGATAAGGTTCGGAGAAAAAAAACTTGACATTAAGTGTTTTCGGTATTTCATAATAGGTGAATATTAAAGGAAGAAAGTAGTTACTCAATGTTAATTGGCTTCAGACCAGACTAGTTTCAAATGAGTCAGGCCTTATTCATTAACCTTTAACTGATGTGACTAAAATTTGTCACACAACCGATGTGATCCGGTCTCTCAGACCCCCCGAATAAAATGAATAAAAAAATAACTCAAATGGTTGAATTTACTTAAATTTTGTCCTAACAATATCGTTGTACTTCTCTTAGGAGCATGTGAATTAAATTGCATGAACAAAGTATATTATTCATATTATTTAACTTCCGTACAGAAAAGTAAAAAGCTGTAAAAGTGTTTACAGCTGGGAGTCGCGGGGTCTGGGAGACCGCGTTACATCAGTTAAAAATTAAAGGAATATTTCAAGATAAAATGATTTTTAGAATTATTTTTTATTAATTTCAGCATATTTGCTTATTTCCAACGTCCCCTGCCGGCTTAAAATATCCCATTACGTTTAAATAAACAACTCTCGGCAAATGTAATATACTACTTTTATTGCTTCATATGAAAGACTGTGCATTTAGCTATCCAAAACAGTTTTTGTTTTCTTTGTACAATCATTGGAAGTGCAGCAATCACTGTTTTTTTTTATTTCACTTCTCAAACAAGAAGTTTTATTTAAAAAGCGGAAATGTAAGTTTAGGTAACTAAAGAAAAATAATGTCTTTCAATATTGAAATTTACTAAGGTACAACCTATAAATCGAGAGATTTTTAAAGACGTTGAATATTTCTAATAAATTTTACGAAATAAAAACTTTAAATGCGCTTTCTGAAATCATGATTTTTGTGAACAATCAGTTAAGGAAACAATCAGTTGCTGCATGTTTTACTCGGATTCGGCATTTGGCGCTTCTTTTGGCAAATTGAAATTTCGCCTAATAGACGTAATGTTAATGTAAAAATGGATACCACCAGATAGGTAATTAATCTATTTTCACATTTTTTTTTATTCCTTAGTTTTATAGTGTAATGGAACTTCGCACCAAATTTGAAATTTGTAGGTGCAGTAGATACATGAGATTTTTTTATGAGTAAGTGAGTCAGTCAATCAATGATAAAATTATCGATTATCAGACATTTTGAAATGTCATTATCGCGGAAATTCTAGGTAATTAGTGGGCCTTACTACGAATT
The DNA here is from genome assembly GCA_963932465.1 of Maratus speciosus. NCBI lineage: Eukaryota > Metazoa > Arthropoda > Arachnida > Araneae > Salticidae > Maratus > Maratus speciosus. The sequence continues at coordinate 49,843,141 of OZ010800.1, forward strand.
TCGTATTACAAGTACGTAGGTCAAATACATTTTGTGTAGCAGAGTGTCGAAATTTGGCGAAAACAGCTCGAAATGGTTCGTGTAATATAACATACGAGCCTGTCAGAGGACCTTGGCTGACACAATGCCGTGTGTCTAGATTCTCCAAGCAACATTCAATTTTAATTTAAATTTCCTACAACATAAGTATTTGGCTGTCAATTTGCGGTAAAAATCTATATTTTAATACTGCTGTATTGAATGCATGTTTTGAAATGAAATGTATTCTGAAAAAACAATATAATACCTTAAGTTAATATTAGAAAATTATTAAAATATCTCAATTTGTTGATTTTCTGTAAGCAAGTAAACCCAGATAAATACCCATTAAGTAGATAGGTTTACAATGGAAGTTTATGGGAATTTGGCGAAATATTAGAGGTATCGCCAAGTTTGGCGACTAATTTTGATCGCCAAATATGGCCATATATCGCCATGTTGGCGAGAAACTTGGCGGTATTTGGCTACAGAACAGCGTCCCCTACTACGGCAAATTACAATTTTGCCTAATAGATGTAATGTTAAAGTATTTGGCTGTCAGTTTCCGGCAAAAATCTATATTTTAATACTGCTGTATTGAATGCATGTTTTGAAAAGAAATGTATTGGTTCGAAATTTTTATTGTTTCTGAAAAAACAATATAATTCCTTAAGCTAATATTAGAAAATTATTAAAATATCTCAATTTGTTGATTTTCTGTAAGCATGTAAACCCAGATAAACCACCAGTAAGTAGATAGGTTTACAATGGAAGTCTATGGGTAATTGGCGAAATATTAGAGATATCGCCAAGGTAGCGTCACTTTTGGCGACTAATTTTGGTCGCTAAATTGAGCGATATATCGCCATGTTGGCGAGAAACTTGGCGGTATTTGGTGACAGAACAGCGTCCCCTCTTACGGCAAATTAAAATTTCGCCTAATAGACGTAATATTAAAGTAAAAATGGACACTCCCAGGTGGGTAATTCATCGATTATCACATTTTTTTAATTTTATTCCTTTGTTTTATAGTGTAAACGAATTTCGCACCGAATTTGAAGTCTGTAGCTCCAGTAGATATATGAGATATTTTTGATGAGTGAGTCAGCCAGTCAGTCAGTCAGTGATAAAATTATCGATTATCAGGCATTTTTAAATGTCATTATCTCGGAAACTAAGTATGCGTGATTTATAAAATTTTGGATTCTAGGTAATTATGGCGGCCTTACCGTATAACAAGTACGTAGGTCTCATAGATTTTCAGTAGTAGAGCATTGAAATTTGACGAAAACAGCTCGAAATGGTTCGTGTAATATAACACACGGCTATGTCAGGTGAACTTGGCTGACACACTGCCGTGTGTCTAGATTATAAAAACCGATCTGTGGATTTTTGAAATCGGATCAAACTGTTAACTGTAGATAGCATAAAATGCTACATGCCGAAAATGCTGTTAAAACAATATTAACAACAAAAAATAATATTTATTTAGTTTTTAATCCCATTGTAGATTATTAGGAGAGTCACTGCTTGTCAAATCAAACTATGTATTAAGAATATATTGCCAAAGATAGAATTTTGTTAATGACTTGAATATCAAATTATTACATCGTTGTTAATCACTGCAATTAAACAAGTTGTACAGTGCTAGTGCTTTATATATATATGTGCACTGAAGAAAGAAAGTAAATTTCCTAGATCTAGAAAATATTGTAGAACTTTAAAATTACACTTGATGTGTTTCATTGCTTGAAAGGTGCTAAAATCGTAAAAAAGATGTTCAACTACATTAGCATTATCTGAAGTGAATTACTTCCTATTAATTTCAGCTATATCCTTCTTCAGGGATAAAGCACTAACTGCTGTTACTAACACCCTGCTTTCAAAAAAAAAATTTCCCTGATTCAGGAACTATGGAAAGTCCGTTTCTTCATCCGGAATAGTTGGGCGATGCCAATTGCTGTTAGTATAACACTTTTTGGCCAACGGCACTTTAAAGTACCATTAAAATAACTTGTTATAAAATTAATTTAATACATAGATTAGTACTAATACTGCTTAGAATGAGTTATAGATATTTCACTTTATCTTGTTAGAAAGGCGTTATTGGTTGCACCAAACAAACATATTTCTAAAAGGATATTTTTTTATTTACATCTTTTCAGCTTTCTTGACGTTCAAAGATAAGGTGAGGGGAGAGTTGCAGTTAGGAAATATTTTTATATTTCTATTGTAAGAAATATATTTGTACATTTTATAATTTTATAAAATTCTAAAAAAAATTTTAAATCAAAGATTTCAGTACAGTTACAAATATTTCACAAAATCCCTACCAATTCAAATTTAGTTAATTAATATTAAATGGCACAATCCTTCTACAATTCATTAAATTACTGTGTAAATCTTTTAAAGTGGTTCCAAAAGTTAACAAAAAATGCTTTAGAGGATGAAATTTTCATAAATTCATAATTTGGAATATAAAAGGTTAAGGCTGAGAGGAGAAAAATTAGATGGGAGGATAGAATATAAGCCATTTTTCTGACCTGTAAGCAAATTTAAGCTTATACTGGGTATGTTATATAATAAAAGGTCACTACAAACTATATTTCAGTTAGTGCTAATTTCAATTGGTTCGCGGATAATTAATTCGTTATAATTTTTTCAATTCCTACTATTAGTTCACACTCTCCCTATATTTATTTATTTATATATATATATCTTGTTCAAATTTTCAATCGTTAATAAAATATTTATCATTCATCCTATCAAGTTGAAATATTTTGTTATAACTTGTACAGGATGACAAGTGATGTTAATATAGTTTTTTCAAATATTAATTCATTCATTAAATTTTAATTAATTAATTTTAGTTTTACATGGGAGACAAAATGGCGGCCATTGGTTATTGAAGCATTTAATGCATATTCATATCTATAAGGGGTGTTACCAGAGAGAGGTAACCCTGTTCTGTCGCCAAATACCGCAAAGTTTGTTGCCATCTTGGCGATATATCGCCAAATTTGGCTACTAAAATGATTCGCCAAACGTGACGCCAACTGGGCGATATCTATAATATTTCGCCAAATTCCCATAGAATTCCATTGTAAACCTACTTGCTTATAGAAAATCAACAAATTGAGATATTTTAATGCAACAAAAGTTAATATTAGCTTAAGGGATTATATTAAATTTTTCTTAGATGACCCAAGTAGGAATTGACTTTAAAAACAAAATATTTATATTACTTGTTTTTCAAGGTACATGTAATATTCGCTTCCTTTAAAGTAATCTCTGTATTCTGCTTCTGATAAAGTCTGTTGCTGGCAAGTTGTACTTATTTCCGGACAGCGTTTCATTATTTTCGAGAACTTCATAACTAAACAAATAGACCAATATAATATCATAGACCCTTCATAAACCAATTGCATTCCCAGACTTAAAGTAGTATTTCCCATACAAAAATTTCTTTTTCTGCTTGCTTCAAAGAAAGAAAGAAGAAACGAAACATTCCTTATGTTTCTAGCTCAAAGGATATCAAACCCTGAGAGCTAATGTGCCCGCCGGTTCTGTATGTGCGTATGTACGTAACGAGATAAACCTTGATAGCGACATCCGATTTTCTTCCATTTTTTTTTTTCTAGTTTCATTCTGACAAGGCGGTTCTCTGATTAATTTTGAGTGTTCATTGGTTAAGTATAAAGGGGGGAACAAGAGGCTAATCCCCCCTCTTAACTCAGATAAATGGGTTTTTCACCCAAAATTATCAGATTTACATCAAATTTAGTATACCGATTAATTCTGATAACGCACTTTCCTGATTAGATTTGACGGTTCATTCTTTAATTCTAAAGGGTGGGACGGGGAATAATACCCTTAATTTAGATAAATGTTTTTTTCTGTCCGATTTGTTTCAAATATACCGGTTTATTTCGATAAGGCGCATTCCTAATGATATTTCGAGGCTCATTGGTTAAGTATAAAGAGGGCAAAGGCGATGTGTGTGGGGTGCTATTGCCACTGAATTTATTTTTCGAGGGGCAGTATTCTTTGGAATAAGAGTAGAATATACAACTAGCGTGAATAGTCTGTGAGGTTAATGAAATCAGTTTAACTGGGTACGTTTCTTTTTTATTAATGCGTTTATCATTTTTCTCAATGTGAAATATCGGTTTTTAGGATGATATAAATTTCTTAAGTAAGCACTTACATGTTTAACAAACAAACATTAACTCAATTACTTTATACAAAACTAAATATTCTAAAGTGCGTCTACTTGACTGAAAAAACTTCAAGAAATGTACTCACTACATGCTTATTTCATGACATCTGGTTTATGAGTAAACATAAATTTATTTTATATAAACGAAAAATAATTAATAGATTATCAGCCTGTCAGAAAAATATATTTTTTATAAGTAACATTCTTGAGTTGTTAAAATACAAGTAACCAATACGTTCAGTAAAACCAAACTCTCATATTTTATTCTTTGTTAAAAAAAAGTTCTTTGTTTCGCTGAGAGGTGGTTTTGACACTACATTTACAATTGATGTTTATTTTGTGGCAGCTTCCCTTTTTCTGAGCTCAAAAGAATGGTTGTTCGATGTTTCAAGTTACTTTCCATTAGTAAAAGTAAACATTAGTGGTGCTGGAGAACAACTATTTGATTCTCTAAGAACGATAGGATGGTTTAATATTAGTATATCTCACAATTGTTTACAAACGAAGTGCAACCCCTATATATGTCACTAAAAGCCCTAATTATTATTGTATTTAATTTATTTCGATTACTGATCCCTTTTCAATTTGATTTAGTGATCACATTGATATAAAACTTTTTTTTCTTCCTTTTTATTTTTTAGCCGTTCTTTTACTTTCCACATAGTATGGCACTATTTACTTTGACTTCTTATCTTATGTATATGTGTGCATGTGTACAGATCTAATTTCGTGTCTGTGTTTCTGTTTCTGCTCAAGTTACATTCCAATTATACAGAAGCAGCAATTCTCATAAAGGGTCTTGAAGGATCAAAAATATCAGAAATCCAAGGAATAATTACTGCAAAATTATTGCAATTAGAACATTTGCCATTATTCTATAGCAGAACATCTAAAAACAGAAAAGCTATAATTATAAAAACCCAACAAGAATCGCAGTTACTAGAAATATATCAACATATAGAAAAAATAGAAGATATAAAAAGTATCACGGAAATACAATACAGAAAACATAACACTAAAAGAATTATCATTATAGGTATTCCAAAAGATACACAGGGAGAATATCTTATAAATCAAATAAAGCAACATCCAAACATAAAGAAAAGTTCATACATCCAGATTCAAAAAGTAATACAAAAAACTTCGTCAAGATATTATCAACTGCTCCTCGAGGTAGACAAGACAACTTCAGACACACTTTTGAGCATGGAACTTATAAATGTGGGATTACGAAACTGCAGGATTCATCCTTACAGGCCAATCATCAGGTGTGCGAACTGTCAATTGTACGGACACTCCGAAAGTAACTGCAGGAGAAATTCAATATGCGCATTCTGTGCGATGGGTCATCAGACCACTAGTTGCACGAATATAAACAAACAGGATCTCAGAAACTGTGCAAATTGTATAAACTTACCAAATTATTATAAACACACAGCGAACTCAACACAATGCCCCACCTTTATGAATCAGATTAAATACAGGAATGACATTTCCAGTCCAGGCACTAGTGGCCTTGGTGGTGGTGGCTGGTTTTGATGGGACTAGTTATAACTACAAGGTGTATGAACTTATACATGAACTTATATGAACACTTAACTTTAAAAAGTTGTGGGTAATCTATAAACCCTCGTTTGTACATAACAATATTTAGAATAGTTATAATTAATCTTAAAACTTATTTGTTTTCAAAGGGTTCCGCAGGTAGTAAAACTTTTCCCTACCCTGGGCTTGGGGGTTACACCCAACCATAAGCCAAAAGCGGGTTCCCAGGGTGGGTGCTTACTTACTTACTTAGTTACATTCCATCAGACTATAGTGCAAACATTAGTGGTGCCAGTGTAATAATAATTCAACAACTATTTTGTTCTCTAAGAAAGATATGGTGACTTACTATTAGTATTTTTCACAATTGTTCAAAAACTTCTATTAAACTACAAAACGAAGTACAGCCCATATATATGTCACTAAAAGCGCTAAATATTATTGCATTTAATTTATTTCGATTACTGATCCCTTTTGATTTTGTTTTAGTGATCACATTTATATAAATCTCTTTATCTTCCTTTTTAAATTTTATTCTTTCTTTTACTTTTCACACAGCGCGGTATTTCTTGCTTTGGTTTCTTATCTGTTTGTACATGTGTGCATGTCTGTATATGTGTGTATGGGCACGTGTTTCAGTTAAAATGTAGATGCATTTTTAGATTATAAATTTTAATTTTTTTTCTCCTTTCTGTAATTTAGTGCAGGAAAAGTAAATTACATATTTTCTTCGCTATTTTACCAAATAATGATACATATTTGCTTTTATAAAAACTTCCTAAAGCGCCAATTTTTGCAAACAAATATACCATTACATTTGGTCTTATTCATTTTTCCTTATCTTGAGGCTAGCCTCTAGCTCTTTTTTTATTGCATTATGTATCAAGATTTTTGAAAATTAAATAATGTATAAAATATCGAGTACGAAAATAAAGAATGTACGAATATTATGTAGCATTTTCTAGATAATAAAAACAGGAAGATAATACAACGTTTGCTATTTTATCACATGAATCAAAATTGACTTTTTATATAGTTCAATAACAGAAGTAAAACAGAGACAAATGTTTTCATTCCCATTATTTTTCAGACAATTCATATTTATGAAATTCTCGAACAGTAGTAGATATCGTAATATAATTTATATATGATGAATTTTATTATTCTAAACACAACATCTGTTCTTAAATTTGCTGTTTTATAATGTTATAAAAATTTTATCTTATTTGGTGAAATTGAATTTCTATTAAATTGCTCAAATCTTTGAGTATTATAGAAATGTTGTGCTATTAAATTATTCTTACAACAGTGTACAGGATTCAAGCAAGTATTCTACTAGTAATAAAAATAAAAACATAAACATAAAGAAAGAGCACATATATGTATTTTTTCAAGTCTTAATGTTACATATACAGACCTGGATTGAGAACGATACCCATTAGTTATGTTATAATTCTGTTTTAAACATCCTTAAATAAGCTTTCTATATTTTTGATATAAATGCCAAAAATGTAAATGGAATTAGCTACTCGTTTTATTAAATTAACACTAGAACGCCCGGAAGGATTCGATCCGACTCCAACCATATGATTAAATGCCAACTGGAACAAGAAATTCTTTCATAAAATATGTTAATTTAAACAACGCAGATTTACGTTAAATAAATCAGTCAAGTAATTTTAAATAAAAATTCTGGTGTCAAATTTTTTTATGAAACTTGAGTAAAATTTCCGGGTTTTCTAGTGTTAATAATAATAAGGAAAGAAAATCTTAATCTTCATTTCTCCAGATTAGTGTCTCACTAGCTCTCACCTATTTGCATCTCGTTATTTGATTGGTTATCAATTAAAGTATTATATTTTGATTATAAATATAATTTTATGTTTCAAAGTTCTTTCTACATGTTTCTTTGTTTTAAAATTTACTTCGAGTAATTTTTCGGCATAAATGATTCGAATTTTATGATCTTTACTATATGTGCGATAAATATTATATTCTATTTAAAAGTGGCATCTTCTAAAACTGTAAACCTGTTTATGATGAAGAATCATATATTGACAATTAATATACTCAAAATTATGTGTGTTCCTAAATTACCTTCCGTTAATTTATTTGTGCTCTCATAAATCATAAAATCTATTCATTTACTGCCTAACTTGATTTACTTGATTTTTTTACTGTAACTTGATTTTATCTCATCTAAAAAGCTCTCTTTTTAAATAAAAGTAATTATATCTTGCTACAAGTGACAGTTATTGACTGCAAATGTAATCATAATAATAATTTATTTCCTGTCTAAAATAAATCTTTATTTTTGTCAAAGTACTATTTCTTTTGCAATTGTCTGAGCAAAAAGAAGGCCAATACACAGCGCAATATTATTTTCCGGACATATAGACAGCTACGATGGATATTAAAACATTTCGTCAAGCATAACGCAAAAAAAAAAATATATATTCGTCAAATTTCGTTCTAATTTATCTCAGAAGGTACGTAGGATGGTAATCTATTAAATGCGCATATTATGAGGAATAAATTTCAAACCGTTTAAACATTATATTAAAACTAGAAAGGTAGCCCGTCAAAAATGACGGAAATTTAGATATAAAGATATATACAACTCATGTGCAAGAATATGAGTTTTCTCGCTTGTTCCGCAGTGATAGAGGAAAATAACACATTTTAAGAACGAAAGACATTTATGAAAAACTGTGTACAGTAGAAGAGCACTAATCTGCACAGTTTGGTTCCAAGTGTTATGCAGGTTTGAGGCTTTTTGCGGTCATGTCTATTCAATCTTTGTTTACATTTTTTAAAATTCATATATTGGACAATTTAGATTGTTAAGCCTTAAAAATAAATAAATTTCACACTTGAAGTAAGGTAAAAACTATTAAATTATCGTATACGATTTCATGAAATGGTATTATATGGTATTATATGTGTGTGCTTCACGATCTTGGTTACGACGTTGGCGAAATTGGCTGCAACTTGTCATAATCCTAATAGTGTGGGCCGCTATAATAAAAAAGTAACCAGTTTTTAGCAAAATTTCTGATATAAAGCAGTTTTCAAAAACTTGTGTAAAATTGCAGGCCGGTTCTCATGTTATGTCAGTCCTAAGAATAATATTTCTAACACTGAAGAGTTTCCATGTATATATGAAATTTAGAAAAGCTTCTCCAAAAGAAAGCTCCTGAAATGACATTGTATTTCCTCTAACTTCAAAGTTTAATCGGGCCCTGATGTTGTTTACTGAAATCTAATAAATACAGTTATTTTGAATATTACAACAGAATTAAACAGTTAAACTTATTTAATTTAAACCCGCTGTTACTTCCCGATGTTATTTTTTACTATTGAGAAAGAAAATTATTTAAATTTTTCAAATCATGCATTTATAATTTTTTTCCGTCTTTAATAACTAATTAATGAAAAAATATGCTTTTGTTCTGAGCTCATAAATATGACAATAAAATAATGTAACTAAGAGACATTGCAAAATAAATTCTTTGTGATTTCAAACGATAAACAAACGATACCGCCACCATTTTACCTACTATGATGTCATTAGAATATTGTCCATTGATTGTTGGAGAACTTACTTTGTGAATGATTACCTCAATGATTTAAAATTTTTTTAAGTTTCCCGATGAATGAATCACTTGTGTTTGTTTAGGTTTATGGAACGAGATATTAAGCTGTGAACCTAATTTCAACTAAAGTTATCCAAGGATATATATATTTTTTAATTGGAATTAAAAACAATGCTTTGATCTCGAAATAAAAAGTTTTAGTTTGTATAATTGGTTATTTCTGTTAATTATTTATTTAGGTACTTTTCCATTATAGCGCATTTTTAAAAAAAAGCTTGGAGCAATTCGGGCATCAGAAAGTGAGATATGTTGCCAAAATATATAAACAGCTATGAAAACAAATCTAATGAACTTTTATTTTTGTTTATATGTGCAGGTATATACATAGAAAAATCGTTTCTAAATATATATAATATTTTTTTATATACAAATTACGGTACAGATTTCAGATATGAACCGGGATACCTAATTGGCGCCAAAATGGTGTTATTTTGCCTGCAATGGTAACCCGGCTATTGTTTTTTATTTATTAATAAATTGTTTATTTACTTTTATTTTCTGTTTTTAATTATATAAACTGTTTTTTTTCTATAGTTATTATTCAAACTTTTATTTATTTATAGTTATTTCCTTTTCAAAATGATAGCAAATAATTTAAAAATATATAAGTAACTGGTATTCGAAAGCGAGATTTCTGCCAAATTGGCGTCAAAGAAAAATCACGCCAACCCCGACGCGTATATGATATCTGTGCAAAAATTACTTCTGTTTATTATAAAAAATGGGTAAATAGCTTTTTTTATATTAAATAAAGGTACTTGTTAGTTATCCCGTCGACCAAATTACTGCCGCCAAATTGTAAGATTAAACGCCAATAATGGTTGACATTAAACATGATCATGTGTTTGTTACGTCATCAAGTGATTTTTAATTCAACGTTATATTTGTATTTTTATTAATGTTTTGCTAATTTAATTGATCTTTCGTTGTTTAAAATAAAAATTATGTCAACTTGTATAATTTGGCGAGTGGTTTGGCGATTTATATAATTTGGCGAAACTGGTCGACGGGATAACTAACAACTACCTAAATAAATTGCGTACATATGGAAAAAACTGCTTGTGAGTATAAAGCAGTAAATAGGTTGTCAGAAAATACGTTGGCAAACTTCTTTCTCGCCAAGCAATTTTTCTCCGAAGTATTGTACATAAGCAATGATTGCTAGAAATGCATTTTTAATTATGATATGCGCTTTTATGTTTCACTACATTTATGCATACTATACTGTGTGTATAAATGCTACAGTTCATATGCAGGGCTACACAAAAGAATTCGTAAGGGTTACTGAGTATGAGAGTAAATTGCTTAAAGGTGGTTTTTAAAGGAGTTATGCGTTTTTACGCTGAACTGCATTTAGTTTACTAAGAAATGTTTGTAGAATATAGATAAAATGATATACAGGGTCACGCAAAGAATTGGATACATAACCGTCTATGGATGATAATATCTGGAAATGTTATTTCAGTAGTTTTAAGAATAGTTTAAATTAAATTTTGGCTAAATAGTGGCATGTAATAACGATACTATTGGCTATGGACGGTAACTGCTGAAATCAATTTTGAAAATTTTTTATGCGTTTTCTAAAATGTTTACTTAGTTGTCTTATTTCCCCAAATAACGAAGTTTTGTTAAAGCATTCAGGATATGTTGGAAAATGTTTCATATTTTATGCTTAACGCATGATTTTTCTTTCTTCTTTAATCTTATTTTGCATTTATCTTATTCTTAATTTTTTAGTCTTATACTGCTTTATAGAAACTTTGGCACAGTTGTCATATACGCCAATTTGGCGAAAACATCAACAGCATAAACAACAACATCCGGGTTACCATATCAAGCAAAATAACGGCACTTTGCCGCCAATTAAGTACCCTTTGTGTATATGACTTTGGTGTCAGAAAAAAATCGCGCCAATATGACATCTGTGCCGAAACTTTAATATTTAATTTTTAAACTCTTCGCTTCATACCCCTTGCATATAGTACAAACTATAACACAGATAGTGCAAAATAATAGACAGTTTGGTACTTTTCCACTGTAGGTGCTTTGGCGTTTAAAAAAAAAAAGCTTGGTGTAATTAGGGCATCAGAAAATGAGATTTGGGTTATTTTCCGTTATACGGATACCTTTGTCGCCAAGCGTAATAATTGGCGCAAAATGAAAATCACGTGAACTGAAGCATTTGAAAAATAAAAGAAAAAAGATTGTCGATACTAAAGTGAGCATTTAAAAAATATAACATTTGAAAATTCCAGACTTTTACGAACTATTTCATTAAATCACAATTATATACTTAAAATAAGTGAACAAATAACTGTTATAAAATAAAACTCATATTAAACTGCTGGCATAAAATTACAAATATCTTTTAGCATTTTGAAATAATTGGCGCATTAGCATACGTTTTGGCATGGTGTCCGTATAACGAAAAAATATCGAGATTTGTCGTCAAATCATATAAACAGCTATGAAAACAAACTTGATGAGCGTTTTTGTTTGTTTTATATGTTTATTTTATATGTATATTATTGATGTTTTTATATACAAATTACATCTGTTTCTGTATAAAATTAGAGAAACGGCTTTTTTATATTAAATAAATCGTATAAATATCGAAAAAAATGCGTTTGTATATAAAATGAAACAGAGGATAGGTTCCCGGAAAATATGTTGCCAAATTTCCTTTTTCGCCAAGGCACCTATACTGGAAAAGTACCTAAAGCACATTAAAATCGCGCAGCTAGGAGCTCACACAGTACAACGTCGTCTATTGGCGGTTATTTTATTAGTAGCATCGGGAAGAAGATGTAAAGATGTACTTTAAATTCTCACTCATAGATTTTGAAAAATATCTTAAAAGAACGGAGTTTAAATTACATTTCGGTGACCTCCTTTATGAAAGATTAATGGTTTTAAATGGGAATTTCGCCAAATTAGCCAGCTATCACCAAGTTGGCTAACATTTGGCGCTACTTTGGTAACCCTGCATTAGTTTTTTTAACAATTACTAATTTCAATGAGGCGGTCCTACCGGAAATGTGAGGGACACACAGAGACTTGGATTTTATATAAATAGATATGGTATGCAAAATGATACAATTATGTAACCACTCTTTTTACAAGAAAAATGGCCAATAATCAGCATTCAGATACACAGTCAAGGCTGGTGATAAACAAAAGTAATACTAATAACAATATTGTTATAACTATATGAGAGTTATAACAGCAATATAAAATTTGCTCTGAGCAAACAATCACGCACGTAGTATTTTACATATATTTCTACTAATGCTCAATCATCAAGCAACAGTTATAAAAAGAAAAGTTTAAATTCAAATGTAAATCACAGAATAATGAACCTTTTTTTAGATTAACATTTAAACTTTCATTTTCGAAAATTTTTTTAATCCATATTAATTCTTTTGCAACTTCAGTGAGAGTTGTATACTCGGCTTCCATAATTGAAAGGATAATACATTTTTACTTAACAGTTTTCCAAGAAATTGATGATCCATCTAAAAATAAAAAAAATCTCCTATGGAAACACGATCATCTTTATTTGCTGCAAAACTAGAATCTGAATAGCAAGAGAGTTTTAAGTCATTTATTATGTATAATTCTTATTTAAGAGGCTCAGGGCTTGATCAATACCGAGAAACATGTAAACAGAGCTCTCGCTTCGAGTTCATATAAAAACAGAAGTATTCAATGTAACTAATTTAAAGTTTCTGATATTTTTAAGGTATGTTTGTAGTCTTTTAAAAATATAAAATGAAGTACTTCAATGTAATAAAATACAAAATATAGCAAAAATTATATAACACAATTTTCAAAAATAAATTAGGTGTCATATCAGCATAGAATGAATTAAGGATATTACTATCACTCAAAGGAAGCCTTATTAAGAAAACTCTCAAATTTAAAAATTAAAAAAACCTAAAAAATATAATTTTGTATTCATTAAAAATACTCTAAATATTAAACTATGTAAAATATATTCATTTATTCTATATATATATAATCTATTCTATATGTAATATGCATGAAAAAAAATAAGCGTTTCCATCAAATAGTTTTTTTTTTTTATCTTACGGATAGTCGTCAAAAATCAAGTTTTGAGAAAACGCGATTTAAAGTGTAATTAAATGGGTGCGACTTTGAAAGTGGTTGTTACATAAATGCTTATAACTCCGTTAAAAATGCAAATATTTTTATGCGGTTTTTTGCACTGTGTTCAAAATTAATTGAATAATCAAAATCGATACTAAAAAAAAGTCGATTTTTTGAACTTTTTTAAGTACTGAGCCCCCTTAAAACATTTAGTATATAGTATGTAGGCAAGTAATACAAGTAAACTCTGCTAGTGATTCATACCTGGGTTGGATTGGAACTCAGATAGAAGACTTACAACATACATTATGTCTGGTCGAGTACAACCAGCAATAAAACTTAAGCCACATATCAAGTTTCTGTAGGGATAGTCAGACATCTCATTCATTTCATTCTGATTAGCTTGAGAGTCCATTATTGACAAAACTAGCCCTTTAGGTATTGACACATTACTCATAGAAAAATTATATTTTGATACAAGGTACAAATCTTATCAAAATAAGAATTTTGATGAATGTACAGCTTACCATTTACTTCCTAAAACTCAATACCCAAGAGCTTTTTTGTTTTCCCTAAAACTTTCAGAAAGAAAAACTTCTTTAACAAACTTACACCAAATTCTAAATCACTTTCAGTTTTACCAAAGATGACTACGCATACAACAAAAGAACAAGTCTATTTCCATAAGTATAAACAAAATTGCTCCAGTTGAGTTTAAGGAAATTGAATTTTAAAAGCGCATCATCTATTTCAAAAATCCATTGTCTACCACTTTGGTGGAGAAAGTATAGCTATTTATTTAATTTATAGACATTATCCTTTTCAATAATTAAACTGTACGGCTGCTGCATATAGATTACTTTATCTAAATCTCCATATAAATAGGCATTATTTACATCTACATGTACAGTTATCCATTTAAAAAAGCATAAAAAAGAGTAAAAAACAATCTTATAACTGAAAAACAACTATCGGACTGAAAACCTCGTCAAAACGTAAAACTTTATTTTCGCTACAAGGCGTGCTTTAAATATCACAATTTATTTTTTGTTTTTCATAACTGTGTAAACCCATATGTTACACAAAATGTTTGCATCCTCAGGTGGTTCAACTAGATCTCAAACTTCGTGGTAAAAAATGATCTGAACATCTTGATTCATTGCCACTTCCCATTCATATGCTTCACGTGTTTTGGTAGCTTCCTTGTGTAACTTCTAGGGATTTGTACTTCAATTAAACTAACATATGTATTTAAAAAAAAATTTAATTTACCATATTGACTATATTTTCACTAAAATAAAAAAAAAATAATCATCAGATTTTATGTCAGTATCTGCACGTTATTTAATTACACCATTTAAAGATATTTATTTAACTTTAATTCCCTCTATGCCATAGTAAATATCTGTCCTAGGTTAATTTTTTCTTGGAACAGCACTCAGTATCCACTTAATGGATTTACAAGGAATTAAATCTTGTCTGTTATTTAAATTCTGAATAGTTGAACTTCTAGTTATTATAGGACTGACATGATAATGAATAATGCTTTCCTTTATTTTGGCTGGGTTATCACTTCTATTTTCTGACTAAATTAGGTCATCTATCAGAGGAATAATATTACCATCCTCTGGGAAGTCCAAATACTAAAAAGAGCGAAAACTTTGTTTTGAGTTATTTATAACATAAACCACATTTTTACTCTCACGAAATCTAACATTTTTTGTTTCAATAATTATCTGCTCACTTATTACCCAAATGCCGTACCCTGAAGTCATTTGTGCATAGCCACACATAATTCCAAGTTTAGCTCTCATATCAAGCTTCTTTTTCTTTTGCTTAGGTATACCGACATAAACTAAGCAACCAATTTTTTTCAGATGAGATACAGATGGCTTTTTCCAGAATATAACTCAAAAAGAGATTTCTTAGATCTTTTATGGCAAATCTGTTCAATACATATGTGAAACATAAAAGAGTTTCGGCTCAAAATATCTGAGATTCTCCACTAGGATTTAAAAGGATTTTTATTCAGTTAAGGGCAGTTAAATTTAAACGTTCTGCACAATCGCTCATCTCAGCAGAATATGGATAATTTTATTCATGGGCAATGCCTTCATTCTCAAGAAATCTGTCAAATTCCTCATTACAGAACTCTTGTCCCCCATCAGTTCTAGCAGAGGCTATTTTTTTATCCAAAAACCGCTGGGCTCTCTTTTGAGACCTAAGAAATGTCTCAAAAACGTCATATCTATTTTCAGGGCATAAACAGTAACTTTTCTAGAATATTCATCAATTATAGATAAAAAATATCTTCTACCTCCATGAGATGAAACTGGCAGAAACCAACACAATTCCACATGTAGCAGCTGGAGGGGACCTTTAAAACGAATTTGACCAATAGGTTTAAAAGGCACTCTTTTTCATTTAGCCAATTTGTAGGAAATACAATATTCAGTCAATGCCGATAGCATAGAAATACCATTAACACTTTTCTGTTTACTGGAGTTAACTTCATACTCACTGTTAATATGGGAAAACCTGTCGTGCCTCAATTCAATGAAATTTATTTTCTCCATTTCATTTACTGAAAAATTGACAGAATTGTGATTTTTTTTACCTTTAGTTACATATTTTGATGGCTTCAAAAAGTACAGTGATACCTTAAAGTATAAAAGAAGCTCATTTCTATTTTTATCATAAAAAAGATTTTACCATTTTTACGCCCAAAACTAACTCCCGGTTTTTCAATTTTAACAACAGACAATAAATTTCTTTTCAAGTTAGGATTATATAAAACATACTTTAAAATAATAAGGTTAAATTTACCATTCTTGGAACGTATTAAAAATTGAACTGTACCCTTACACTCAACTGGACATTCTTTCTCTCCAACTGCAAGAGACATGTGCAAGTCAGATACTGGTTCAAAAATGAAAAATACATTTTTATTGCTACAAAAATGCACTGTAGCTGCCGTATCAAGGGCACAATGGATATTTCCATAACCCAGATATGATGAATTTACCTCGCTTAAATCGGGAGAAAGCTCAATTAACCCATTACCCGTTGGTGTTGCGTTGACGCAACGGTAAAAATAAATTCGCATGCTTAAATTAACGATTCATCTACCACTATTTTTGAATTAAAAATTTTGCCTTATTTAATAACAGAAACTTTGACAATAAAATAAAGCGACGATTACCTTTAAAAATTTCTGGTGGCAAACGTTTTTCAGCAAAATTGTTTAAAATTCATATCTTATACACTGCTCAAAACAATTAGGGGAGCACATGGTTTTCACAAAATTACGCTAATATTTACACCGATAAGTAACGTAAAATAAAACATCCATAATTTAAAGCATATTAGAAAACATATAAAAAAACTTCACATGAAAATTAAATTTTATGACATCAAAAAGTAGAAAAAGAAGACAGGTGTAGAAATCCAGATTTTGCAGAAATATCTGTTTCAATATCTGATTTATAAAATTCAATTGCTCAGCTTGTGCTTTGAGAAAAGGTGACTTGAAAATGTCACAATAATGTGATTTTACGAAATCCATGGCTTGGCGTTTTATCGGGACAGTTGAATCTGACGAAACACAACGAAGTGTAGAGGACGCTATTGGGGTCGCAAGAAGTGTCAATGCAAGGCTGTGAAATCGATTCCAATGCACAAGGAAAGGTAGACGTCGATAAGGGCAAGGTCGGTCATGTGCTACCACAGAAACTGATGACCGATATATCCTGTTAACAGCTCGTCGAGACGGAACGGCCAATGCTACTCTGCTGCAAACACAGTTGTTCTTGGCCACAGGACGAAGGGTGTCTAGCCAAACAGTACAAAATAGGCTTCATCAGGGTGGCTCTATGCACGTAAGCCAATGGTCTGTATTCCGTTGATCTCGAGCAACTGTGCGGCCCAAAGAAAGTGGACAACTGAACATCGAGTTTGGAGGCGACGTTGTTGGAGTCAAATTCTGTTTACAGACGAGTCCCGATTCAGTCTGGATGTGACATCTGATGTGTTTTGGCATAGAGAGAAAGAGGCACTCAAAATAATCCCACATTTGTTCATGAAAGATCACATTATAGAGGTTTGATGCTATGGGCTGGAATCAGCATAGGTGGACTTACGCGCTGCAAACCATTCTGAATGGCACTTTGATGGTCCGAAGTTATACAGACTAGATACAGAGTCCTCATGACGTGTTTTATGTTGCAGCAATTAAGGATACAATACAGCAGCAATATTTTTTTCCATGCATGATAATGCTAGACTTCATACAGTTCCTCTTGTGGAAAACATGCTTGAAGCTAAAAGAATACAGTGTATGGAATAACCAGCATGCTCTCCTGACCTAAAACCGATCGAGCATGTTTGGAAAATACTCAGACGACGCATTACTGCGAGACCAAGGACTCCTTTTACTGTCCGGAACTTGGAGAATACAATTCTTGAGCAGTGGAACAGTATTCCCCAAAGTCTTATCGATAACCTCATCGCATCCATGGAAAACAGGTGTGCAGCAGTCTTAGCTGTTTGAGGAGACCACACGCCAGATTAAAAATCTTACATCATTTCTAAACAAAACTTTCTTTTTTATCATTTACATGAAACCAAATTATTGCCCTAAACCGTCTTTTGATATTCTTTTCAAAGAATAAAAGCTCCCTTACAATTTTTTGCGTCTTTTTTCTGTATTGCGCATTCATACACGTGTAATATCTATTTTATGCCCATACATGGCCATCTTGCACTGTTCTCTTCACTTTTGTGCTTGCTCCCCTAATTTTTTTCAGCAGTGTAGTTTCGGCGGTTAATGGGTAAAGCAACATTCCAGTTCAGAGAAGTTACAGTTAAAAAATTGTTTACATTATACATTACTGATTTCCAAAGGTCTTGAAAATTTTTTATTTTGAAAATTACTTTTATTTTTAGCAACGGTTTTCAAATTTCTAGATCCAGATAGATTGAAATTACATCTACAATGAACATCAGAATTACGTTTATCATTAGAAACTTTATCATTAGCTTACAATTAGAAATTAAATGACCATCCACTTTACAGTAGGCACAAGGACCAATTTTACTATTTCTGTTATCAAAACCTTTATTTTATAATTTTTCTGGAAGATGTTTTGTAATTGATTCACTGGAAAAGGGCACATTGGAATATTTTTTTCGGAAAACTTCAGCCGATTCTCCTCCAGCAAAAGTTCAGCTGCAGTTTTATCAAGAAAGAACTCAGTGTCGCTCCATTTTCAAAGGGTCTGATCAGTGGCTTTAAATTCATCCGGCAGACTTCGAATCATTTGTTATACCAGGTAAAGTGGTTGTAGCTGGTATCCAACATCAGGAAGATACTGGACTATTGCTTTACTCTGCACAGAAACAGACTTATTTTTTTCCGGGAACGTATATTGTATTAAAAAACATAAAAAAGCTGAATAACTCTAGCTCTTGTTGTGGGCTAAAAGTGGTCATGTAGAATTTTTCAGGCTTTTGCACCTTGTGCTTGAGATCAAAGGTTTGAATTCAGAACTCAGGAATTGGTAGATGATGGTATACGCAAGATTCTTTCTCTATATATTGTTTCTCTTTCCTGTGTCAAATCGTCCTTTACTCCAGAAGCTGCTTCTTTAGTCTTAAATTCATTAGTCATAGCAGCTTATTTTTTGTCATTTTCCTCTTCGTCAGGCTTCTCAATCAACACCCACTTTCCACAATGCTGCAGAAAAACCTTGACCTCAAAATTCAATGATTTCAAGATAGTGCCGGTCAGCGGGGTGATGTTCCGAATTGTCTCCATCAGCTCCCATCACATTATAACGGCAACACTAAGAAAACTTGAATTTTATGGGAAATTAACAGCATGCAGAAAAATCTTCAGAAAAAAGCGAGAGAGTCCACAAGGAACAGGTACCACTATTTCTTCACTTCCATATTTTCAAAAATACTTCAATATTCGGGTTACACACATGGGCCCATAAACCACTCTTGTATTTTCTCTAAAATAAGACTATGTATTCAGCTGAGTGCACAGTGAAATTTTAAGTGAGGAAACGTATATTAGAGCAAGACTTCAGGAGTTGAGAATATTTTTGATACAGATTTACAGATGAAAGAAACAAAATGTCAGCTTAACTTTGCCAAACAAACTTAAAATAACTTAAAAATATAATAAATTTAATACAAAGAAAAACTGCCAGCAACCTTCATCATTATGTAGTTAAGCTACAACACCGTGGCAAAAAACCAAACAACATGACAAAAAACAAAAAGAGCCGTTGCTTTCAAGCACGGGAGGAAGACAAAAGTCAAACATCATATTGCACTACATATAGTAATCTGTTTGTTAAATTTATATAAAGTTATTGCCATTCTGAAAAGTGAAAAACGTACACGAAACGCCATTGGATGACGGACGGTAACGTAAAACATCGACGAATCAGACAGCAGCAATCAGCGAACGAAAGCCATGAACAGCGAATAACAATGATTCAAAAGCACAGGGTGAAGGCATGAAGAATCACGTATTTACCGGAAAAAAACGTTTGAAGTCATGGGATCCCGTCGTACTTTAATGTAGACTCGGGGATGATAAGGTATGTCATGTTAAACAGAAATATTTAAATAAAGATATAAATTTTAAAATTTAACACCACAAGACATAACAGAAAAGAAAAACAGCCAACAGACTAAACTAAGCGAGTCAAACCTTTAACTGCAGTATATTTCTTCTTTACGTTTTTTGCTTGTAAATAATGTGTTTGTGCAGTGTTCGTAATTTTGGAAATATCTTTCCACCTCCCGCATAAATATGTTTCGTTTAGTTAAAGATGTTTTCCAGTGATTTTGAAGATGTAGATCTGTAACAATGCTGATTAGATGAGATTGAATTATCCTTTCATTTTCTGTTATTACCAAAGCAAGTTTCTGAATTTTCAAATTTTATTTAGTAATAAAGCTTAAGCACTGAAGAGTACTTCTGCATATGAAAAACAATTTCATATTTGTATTTCAATTATGCAATTTTCTAATATTTTTACTCTTGCATTGTATATTACATATTTTTAATAACTTTTGATCATTTTTCTGCATTGACTCGTTTTCAGACTTTTATTAATTTTAAATTCCCATTACGTCCCAAAAACAGAAAATTTCACTTTTTATAGTCTATGCGCAGTTTTATTTCTTTCTTTACGACTGTTTCTGACCACAATTTTTGTGGGTGTTTCAGGGGTTGTCCCAGGATGTTGCATAGACCCTTAAGCCAGAGAAGCACAGGTACGAAGCAAAAAAAGTCAAGGGAACACACTATGTAAAATCGTTGGCAAAATAATAGTATGGGGGGGGGTAAAATGTACCTTTGGTAAAATGTAGGTCAACGTCCCAATCGTTAGCGATAAGTATGGAGTCACCAGAGCTCTTGACATACACTGGCGAACCAATGTTTCTATCAGTTTTTGATTGGCGCATTTGGTTGGGCAGGTAAATTGAGGTCATTGGCTGGTTAATTTGGATGGGTTTTGGTTAGGGCAATTGGTTGGGCCAATTGATTGAGGTCAGTGGTTGGTTAGTTGGGGGGATTGATTGGTTATGTTAAAGTTATTTCATCAAGTTCGTGAAATGTTCTGAAAAATTTGGAAAATCATATGAAAAAACTGGTGGAACTAGAGAGAAAATTATTTGCAAATACTTTCTCTCTAACAAAGTGAGTAGAAAGTAATGATACCAGGTAGATTATAAAGCTCACAAAACCATGTTTAACCTTTTGCACTCCATACCAAAATTCCAATCAGCTACCAGCAACTCCACGCTAGTCTTGTATATTTGTGCACCCTGTATATGCACCGTCAAATCTCCGTTTTATTCTGCCAAGTCATTTTTTAGGACAAAGGTTACTTGACCATGTGATGAAGCGTACATAATGATATTAATGATCATATTACGGTCAGTATGACGATACATTACAGTTCAGTAACAGTTTTCTGTAAAAACCGTCAAAAAACAGGACAGTTTGCTGGAAAGTTTTAAGAGTGCATTGTACCCATTTCATACGACACGAATATTATTGTGATCATGGAAAGGTATTCCCTTTATATATAGATTTCAGTGTCAACTAGCAATCTCCGTACTTATTTCGTTACCCAAATATATGTGCACGCTTTCGCATAGCAAAGATATTTTTATATAATAGCGAATTCTTAACATTCATTGAATATATTTCTTTTCAAAACTCTCTCTTCTTAAAATTACGTAAAAACGAGACTGTTCAATTCTTATTAAAAGTAGAAAAAATAGTATTTTTGCACTTTATACAATTAAACATATTCATGTATTATTAATATCTTGTGTGCTATCTCATCTGCTTTATTTAATCTTCCAAATCTAAACGGAAGAATTTCGAAATTTTAAAATATCTCTCAATCAGTTTCGGAAATTGTACCTGAAAATTTTATTATTGCATCATAAATCGATTTTCATTGCTGAACAATTTACAAAAATTAAGAATACGAATTTATGTTTGTTACGTTTTCATTACCTGAATAACTTTTTGTTTACAGAAATCTATCAATTAAATTAATTGTATGATAACACGAAAAGGTTGTTCAGAATATATCTGAATATATGAATCCAATTCTTTAAAAAATAATTTGTTTAATTTTCATCTTCACTGTATCAAGTTTAACTTCATACTTTTCTTAGATCGCATATGCGGTCATTGTATTTCGAATTGTTTTTCGAATTGAAGCACGTAAAAGTTTTAATTTTATAAATAATTATATATATATCCTCCAATAAATCTGTAAAAGATATTTGATTATTTATATTAAGCAATGAATTTGATATTGCAGTACTTGTAGGGTATTTGTTAATAAAAAAATATTAAAAAGTTGCTCAGCGCCTCATAAAGTTTCACAGCGCACAATTGTTGTTACTAAAAATGTGTTAAAAAATATTTGTAATATACGTTGCAAAATGTTTAGCCGGAATTACTTCAACAGTGTCCTCTGTTTAGTGATATATGTTGAAAAAATAAAAATGATGAACGGAAAGAGGACGCTTTTTAATCAAACTTCTGAAGCCATGGGAAACTAATCCAAAGAAGAAATAGCGAAAAACAAGTCAAATTACAAAGGTTTCTCGTATAAATTGTAATCGTGAGTAAAAATTACAACCTGTATAATAACAATTGGATTCAGTCAAATATTTCTGCTCTTTTATCGTGTAAAAGAACTTTCATTAGAACTGATTAAACACTGTAAAAAAACGACATTTTTACAGCGCAAAGTACTGTTCATTTCGCGCTCAAACTCGATCACAGTCGAATGTGCTGTAGCTTTCTTTAGTTTCTTGGCTATATAAACATGAAAAATAACAGTAGTTGCGTAAAATTAACAGCACAATGTGCTGGCGATTCGGACGCCAGAAGTTTGTGCTGGCAAATCTATAGTGTTTTTTTTTTACAGTAAAGAAGTCAACAATTACTGTATAATTCACATATACCTGTCATCTATTTTCACGTAATTACAGTTAGTTGTTTGCTACGTCCATTACGTTTTATGTAGTACATACTACTGAA
Source organism: Maratus speciosus (assembly GCA_963932465.1). NCBI lineage: Eukaryota > Metazoa > Arthropoda > Arachnida > Araneae > Salticidae > Maratus > Maratus speciosus. The sequence continues at coordinate 49,866,281 of OZ010800.1, forward strand.
TAATATTCAGTATGCGCTTACAAAATCAGTTTTTAAAAGCAAATTTCACTCTTTTTGTTTCCAAATTAAGTGGTATTTTTTTAAAAATAATATCCATCACTGACTAATAATAAAATCACTGGAGATAATCCTCAGTGACATAAGTCTTGGCATTGTATTCTCTTCATTTTTAATTTCTCTCTCATTAAATAATAAATTTTTATTTCTTTCGTTTATGATTTTTATATACTTGTTTTTCACTTTTAAACTTAATTTTTTTCTAGTAATCTAGGAACATTCATCGTCATTTAACTCTGATAATATTGTTAATTCTGCCAAACGCATTTTCATTGTCTCCATATTTTATACTATAATTTTCTTTTATCAGTAATTGATAACTCACAGATGTTACTTCAATTATTATTATCATGATCCTATCAAATTTTTGAATTTAAAAAGGGAAATTATCTTCTCAGACATGCAAGTCAGCCTTTTAGGGATTTCTAATTCTGTTTTCCGTCACCCGCACTGTGAGTGGGTGGTATGTATATGTCGTAGGCTAATTGAGAAATCCGGCTCTTTGCAAACAGCCGGCCTAATTGGAGAATCCATCTCCCTTTTTCCAATTAGCCTGATATTTTTCAGGCTTATTGCAAATAGCATAGAAAGCGTTAGGCTAATTGAAAAATGACCACTTATTATCTGATCAGGGTGATATTTTTAGCTCACAGGCTATCAAAGCCTGAGAGCTTATGTGCCCGCCGATTCTGTATGTACGTGTGTACGTACGTAGGTATGTACGTAACACGATAACTCTTGATAGAAATATCCGATTTGCTTCAAAATTTTTTTTCTAGGTTCATAATGATAAGGTGCTTCCTTGATTAGTTTTTGGGGTTCATTGGTTAAGGATAAAGGGGGGCTAGTCCCCCCCCCCTAAATTTATATAAATGGGTTTTTCATGCAGAAATATTCGATTTGCTCCAAATTTGGTATACCGGTTTATTGTGTTAAGGATCTTCCCTGATTAGATTTGGAAGCTCATTATTTAAGTATAAAGGGGGGAAATGGGGGCTATCCCCCTTAATTTAGATAAATCGGTTTTTCAAGATGAATTATTAGATTTGCTCCAAATTTAGTATACCGGTTTATTAAGTTAAGGAGCTGCCTTGATTAGATTTGGAGGTTCATTAGTTACATATAAAGGGAGGAAAGGGGGGGCTATCTCCCCGCAATTTAGATAAATGGGTTTTTCATGCAGAAATATGCGATTTGCAATAAATTTGGTATACCGGTTAATTATGTTAAGCAGCTTCCCTGATTACATTTGGAAGATCATTATTATGTATAATGGGGGGAAAGGGGGGCAATTGCCTCTCCCCTTAATTTAGATAAATGCGTTTTTCATGTAAAATTATTCGATTAGCTCAAATTTGGTATACTGGTTTATTATGTTAAGGAGATGGCTTGATTAAATTTGGAGGCTCATTAGTTAAATATAAAGGGAGGAAAGGGGGGGGGTAGCCCCCCCCCCTAATTTAGGTAAAAGGGTTTTTAATGCAAAATTATTCGATTTGCTCCAAATTTGGTATTCCGGTTTATTATGTTAAGGAACTTCCCTGTTTAGATTTGGAAGTTCATTAGTTAAGTATAAAGGGAGGAAAGGGGAGCTAGACTCCCTCCCCCTTAATTTAGATAAATGGGTTTTTCATGCAGAGTTATTCGATCTGCTCCAAATTTCGTATACCGGTTTATTATGTTAAGGACATTTCCTGATTAGATTTGGATGTTCATTAGTTAAGTATAAAGGGATGAAAGGGGGGCTAGACCCCCCCTCCCTTTATTTTGATAAATGGGTTTTTCATGCAGAGTTATTCGATTTGCTCCAAATTTCGTATACCGGTTTATTATGTTAAGGAGCTGCCTTGATTAGATATGGAGATTTATTGGTTAAGTATAAAGGAGGGACAGGGGATAGTGTCCCCTTAATTTATGTAAATGGGTTTTTCTAACAGAATTATTCGATTTTGCTTTATTTTGATATACCAGTTTATTACGATATGGCTTCCTTCATTTGATTTGGAGGTTCATTGGTTAAGTATAAAAGTGGGGAAAGGGGGGCAATTGCCCCTCCCCTTAATTTAGATAAATGGGTTTTCATGCAGAATTATCTGATTTAGTTTAATTTTTTTTCAACCGGATCCGAACTTGAAGGTTCCATTTGAAGTCAACCCGAAAACCGACCACAATCAGGTTTCGGATTGAGCTCAATTAGAACTTTCAGGCTCGGATCGGGTTGCCGCTGGACGGAGATTATTTTGTCTGGCTTGCATCGGGTTATAGTTCTTTTTAATATTTTTGTCGGTTAAGATTTGGTTCGGGACGGGTTTCAGGTTGACTTCGAATGGCATTTTTAGGTTCTGGTAGCGTTGCGTGTCCACGGAAACTAATTTGTCTTGTTCGGATCCGGTTACGGATCTTTGGAATATTTTTTTCTGTTATCAGATTTGGTTCGGGATTTCGGATTATTTCAAATGGAACTCTCAGGTTCGGGTCGGGTTGTATATAGACTGAAATTATTTTGTCTTGCTCGGATCGGGATACGGTCTGTTATAATTTATTTTTCGGGTTTGGGTAGGGTTATGCGTTATAAACCTAATAAAAAGAAAAATGTCCAGTTAAACTGATGGCATTGAGCTCACAGGCTATTCACACTAATTGTATATTATACTCTTATTTCAAAGAATAATGCCCCTCGAAAAATAAATAAAGGTATTAGTCCCCGTTGCCCCCTTTCTATTTAACCAAAGAACCTCCAAATCTAATCAGGGAAGCTACTTAACATAATAAACTGGTATACCAAATTTGAAGCAAATCAGATAATTCTGCATGAAAAAACCATTTCACTAAATTAAGGGGGGCGGGGTATTAGCTCCCCCATTTCTCCCTCTATGCTGAACCAATGAACTTTCAAATCTAATCAGAAAATCTCCTTATTAGAATGAACTTAGAAAAAAAATTAAACTAAATTAGATAATTCTGCATGAAAACACATTTATCTAAATTAAGAGGAGGGGCAATTGCCCCCCTTTCCCCCTTTTATACTTAACCAATGAACCTCCAAATCAAATGAAGGAAGCCATATCGTAATAAACTGGTATATCAAATTTGAAGCAAATCGAATAATTCTGTATGAAAAACCCATTTATCTAAATTAAGGGGGGGCGGTCTAGGTCCCCTTTCCTCCCTTTATACTTAACTAATGAACCTCCAAATCTAATCAGGGAAGCTCCTTAACATAACAAACCGGTATATGAAATTTGGAGCAAATCGAATAACTCTGCATGAAAAACCCATTTATCTAAATTAAGGGTGTCTAGCACCCCTTTCCTCACTTTATACTTAACTAATGAACCTCCAAATCTAATCAGGGAAGCTCCTTAGCATAATAAACCGGTATACCAAATTTGGAGGAAATCGAATAATTTTGCATTAAAAACCCATTTACCTAAATTAAGGGGGTAGCCCTCCCCCCTTTCCTCCTTTTATACTTAACTAATGAACCTCCAAATCTAATCAAGCCATCTCCTTAACATAATAAACCAGTATACCAAATTTGAGCTAATCGAATAATTCTACATGAAAAACGCATTTATCTAAATTAAGGGGAGAGGCAATTGCCCCCCTTTCCCCCCTTTATACATAATAATGATCTTCCAAAAGTAATCAGGGAAACTGCTTAACATAATTAACCGGTATACCAAATTTATAGCAAATCGCATATTTCTGCATGAAAAACCCATTTATCTAAATTACGGGGGTGATAGCCCCCCTTTCCCCGCTTTATACTTAAATAATGAGCTTCCAAATCTAATCAGGGATTCTCCTTAACACAATAAACCGGTATACTAAATTTGGAACAAATCGAATATTTCTGCATGAAAAACCCATTTATATAAATTAAGGGGGGGGGGGACTAGCCCCTCTTTTTCCCCTTTATCCTTAACCAATGAACCCCAAAAAATAATCAGGGAAGCACCTTATCTGGCTTTGATAGCCTGTGAGCTAAAAATATCACCCTGATCCGATATTAAGTGGTCATTTTTCAATTAGCCTAACGCTTTTTAGGCTCTTTGCAATAAGCCTGAAAAATATCAGGCTAATTGGAAAAAGGGAGATGGATTCTCCAATTAGCCCGGCTCTATAGAGCCGGATTTCTCAATTAGCCTACGACATATACACCAATTACGTTTACTTTTATCTCTATTATTACAACATTTTTCATTTCATCGAGTCTTTAAACTCTCTTTACGATTACTATATGGATAAAAGAATCTAATATTTCTTTGCATAACTGTTTATATCATTGCCTGTATATCTATTCTCTCCTAATCTCACCTATTTATGAGAGCATAAATTGTTCTGTTAACACTAGTCGTGGTTTGCAATCATTATCTGGCAAAAATAAGAAGATTTAAACAAATGTATACCTGATCGACTCTGGAATTTGCTTGTCAACAGACTAAAAAATTGCATTTTATAGCTCTGAGTATCTCTCTATTCTAAAAAAAAGTAACTACCGCTGTCACCGCCGCCGCCGCCGGTTTTGAATTTTTTGTGACCGGGGGTCTTTCTTCGTTAATATTAAGAAAAATAATGCATACAAAAATATGAAAATCGGTAGTACTATAGAGAAATGTTTGATAAACACGCTGATGCAGACAGTTTTTAAATCGAAGAATTATTTTAAGAGATATTTAATGCCAAAGTTGGACAAAATCGTTCCATTAAAAAAGTTTTATAGGAGCAAAAACTATACATAGGAATTTAATCATTTTTAGATCATTTTATACGTTTGAAGTTCCCGGTGTGCAGACTGTTTTCTTTTTTTTAATTTGGCTAATTTTTTGAGGTTTTATTTCTATTTTAAATTCAAATTTTCAGGATTTCTAGAGATATTTTTTACAGATTTTAGAAAGTAATATTAATTTAAACTGTTGCCAACTGTATAAACAGCGGAAACAATAATGTTTGCTTCAAAAAAAATATATGTATATTTATACGTGTAATAAATTAAAAATTTATTTACACGTGACTATTATAAACATAAAAAAGCATTTGAAATTAGAATTAAATAATTATGTACAAAAAGCAGGAACTTATTAAAAATTACGTCATAAAAACTATAATTACACGTGAATTTTAAGAGAAAGGAATTTTTAAAATAATAAATCTATTAACATGCGTTAGAAGTCTTAAATAGGAGAAATTACGTCATATTTACGTTACATTACAGTTATAACATAAAATGAACACCAAATAATATTGCAAAACGGCTTAAATTTAGAAATTGCGCTAGACATTTATTTGATATTTTGAGAGGATATTTTTCAACGATTTTTGTTAGGAAAGCGCAAATAATATTTCATTTGTAACGCAAGTATTTTCACGTGAATATTAAAAAGAGAAAGAATAGTTTGGTCAAAATTACGTCAGATTAAAATCGATTAATTTAAAATGTCTTATTTAAAAGAACTTTCTTTTCGCTTTGTTAAAAAATACCGGGAGACAAAGATTCTGTTTACTTAATTCCTTTTATATTAGCTTATTTTGAAATGTTTATCTTATTTTACTTAATCAAAGACGAAAACTGCGATTGACATATGTATTTTTGGTACTACTTAGTTATCCCGTCGACCAAAAATCTATCATTCGCCAAACTATAAGATTAAATGTCAATAATGGTTGATCGTAAATGTCACATTAACTTGACTTTAAGCAAGTTACACGTGTCTACGTCATCAAGTTATTTTTATTTCGACGTTTTATTTTTATTTTTATTAATGTTGCACTAATTTATTTGTTCTTTCGTTATTTAAAATAAAAATGATGTCAATTTGTATAATTTGGCGAGTGCTTCGGCGATTTATATAATTTGGCGAAATTGGTCGACGGGTTAATCAAGTAGTACCGCAGCGGATTTGGCCTTAAAATTCCCTAGTCAAAGAGAAATGAATAGAAATCCGTTTATAGGGAGATCGCCATTGTTTTTTAAATTATAATTCAATCTTCCGAAATCTTTTTAAAGCGGATCAAATTAGCGTACTTTTAGAGTCTGCGGTGTCTGAACGGGGGTTGACGAGCGTAGCTCGTAGGGGGCAGAGCCCCCTAGTATTTATAAACAACATACAGTACAAACTTAAAAAATGCATCATTAGAAATGTAGTCTTCCTTTCATTATAATCCAACAATTTTCTATTTGTTTCCCCACCCCATAAAATTAGACTATGAATTTATGTTGTATATCGGTCAAATTTCATTAGTATTTTTACATGTGTGTTGCCAACAATATTCAATTTCTTAAAAAGACATTTTGGTGCGCGCCCTTTTCACGGAAATTTCTTGAATTCAAATTAAAAATTATTGGAAATATATCACCGAAACTATGGTACCAATTAACTCTTTATATAGTCCAGTCAAATTAGACAGATTTTGGGCCATTTTGAGACATAATTCCGAAAGTTTTGAAACTTGTTAATATTGTTTGGGAGAGTCTACTAATGAACATACTAAATTTCCTTATGGATGGGGGTGAGCGCGAGGGGGGGGGGTAGAAAGTACCTTTTTTCGTTTTATTGTTAATATCTCGTAATGTATAAGTTTTATTAAAAATTGCTAATACAAAAAAATGAAGAAAATTAAATTCTGTACAAAAAAAGGTTATATTTTTTTATCTAGAAACCATAGTTAACGAGATAACGCATTCGAAAATGAATAAATTTGCCAAAAGTCACACCAGTGCCAGAGAGCGGGTCAGCAGCAGCATTTCCATTAAGACATCCTCCTCAACAAGTGGTGGGCTGTTTGTGCTGCCTCCTTGGCAGTAGTGGTAGGTGGCAGTGCACGAGATTCCTGGTTTTCTATATCCGCATTTTTGCCTACAACCAGTTGTACACTGGATGAGGTTTAGTACTGTCACATGGGCAACACGATCGGTGGTTTTGATAGTCACTAACGTATGAACCAGCTTGCGTTTCAAACCCAAAATCTCAGGATACAGTTCGTTTCTCTGCCACAGCTGTATCTGTAAGCATATATTTTCGTCTGAAGGGGTTGAGGCTGTGAGAAGAACAAGTATATCAACATCCTGTCCAACAACAGTAAATTTGTCACCAACAGTAAATCTATAGAAATCTGAGCAGTCAGAGTGTTGGCATTATTAGGACTTTGCTGACATAAGACTCCTTTGTCATTTAAATTAGAGGATAGAATGGTAATCAACATTGTCATATTGATCTTATTTGAGAGAAACTGAATTTGTGCACGCTGATGACAATATGTTCTTCAATATGTATATCAACTGACATTTTTGCTGAGCACCTTCTATTTCATTCAGCCACTTTCGTATTGTTTATAAGGCCAGTGTATCCATCAAAAACAATTCTGCATCTGTTTCCAAAATAGTGTTTCTTCACGTACTTTAAGTAGGTGTTGCAAATTTCCTGTATTGCTGATCCCTTCTTCCACACCAACTCATGTAACAGGAAGCCACCTTTTACAACTATTGTTTGTTGTTGGTCTATTACCTCATCTGATTTTTCAAATATTTGACATAAAGCACCTTTCTTTGTCTTGCGTATTCCGCAATCATTGAAAAGAGAAAGAGGATAAGGAGCCAATTCATATTATAAGTAATTTGCTAAATTATCATTACTACGTTTGCACAAGGAAATTCGTTGCAATATAACTAGAAGATCCCCAGTTTTAGTGGTATAATGAAATGTTATTGAATTGTGGATATTGTTGAGTGATTGTCCTATAACTTTCCGAGTTAGTTTCACTTCTGAGTAACATTTGACAGACACCTGAATCATATTTTTTACTCCCGGTTTCTAAACCTTTGAAGCAGGTGACAGTTTCATCTCTAATAACCCCAAAACATATTGATATATTTATATCTATCTGAGGAAAGAGCGGATGATTTTCAAACCAAGTTGAAAGTTCGGAGATATCAGCAGCATCTCTATTCATCTGAGTTTCACGAAAATCCTTGTGTTCACCAGAAGAAAGAGTCAAACCGCAGAATCCTTCTAGGGCGGTACAAATATGAAATGTAGCTGTTGCGTCGAGAACCCATTTACTCAAAACACTTTTACTTGTTCTTCGTCCATGTGTGACCCCTCCAGAGCATTTCATAGATAGCATTAGTGTTTGCTCAATGATCATGTCAGACCAAACTCCTGTCCAAAACATGTAGCTGTGTCGAATCGTGAAATATCTCTGTCGAATAAACTTGTCGTATTCCTAATTGGTCATGACGGATTGAAGGCTCATCGTGTCTATTAATGTATGTAAAAAAAGTATACCAAAACAAAGTTACTAAAGGAAATTAAATTGGCGTTAAGCCACGCTTTTAAAAATGACTGCAAACACGATTACGGAACATATAATCTACATAATATAATCTACAGTTAGGAAAAATGTCATTTGTTGAATTTATTGTTTAGTCTTCTATTCACCTGACCACAGCATTTATTAACGCTCGTTTATATTTAATTTAAGTAGCAACAATGTAAGCGCCGTTGACCCGCTCTCTGGCATTGGTGTGATTTTTGGCAAATTTCTTCATTTTGTAATGCGATTATCGCGTTAACTATGGTCTCTAGAGAAAAATGTTTATTGCCTCTTTTATAAAGAATTTATTTGTCTTTATTTTTTGTTTTAGCAATTTTTCAATAGGACTTCTAGAGTACGAGATATTAAGAAATAAACGATCAAGTGCAAGTATTACTCGCGCACAGAGGTTCCGTACAATAATATATGAATTAGTAAGTGTATTATTAAAAAAATACCGTTGCTAAAAGAATACTAAGACTTTGTAAAAACTATACAACCTAGGTTTGGGTATAGCTCAGTGGCGTGGCGTGAAAATTTTCGGTGGTCATCGCAATTATTTAAGTTTGTGGTGAAAAATTATTAACTCTAAAATTCAATGGTTGAATGTTCAAAAAAGAAACTTTAAATCTTACCTTCACTTATACATAAACTCCAAATGTTCTGCTAAAACTGGATCGTAGAGTTTTAAAAGCTTATTAAGAGTTTTAAAATATTGCTTGGTCATCGCCGCATCCAGCGATGACCGGACGCCACGCCACTGGTATAGCTGTATAGTATATAGACTGCAAAGGAAAGTCCCTTTAACCTGAAAATACTTGCGAACGGAGATAGCTAGAGCTATACAAGTGAGGTAACGGTACAGTAAAGCGACTACGCCCGACCTAATGCAAACGACAGCCATTGCAAATCGAAAACGAAAAGAGGTAGAGCAAATTTTCCAATTAGAAAACATGTCCGAAATCGATGAGCGACGATTCTACTTTGCCTGTTCACATTCCAGAAATGTACCAGTGCACAATTGCAGATTGTGACGTTGTACTGTGCTGTAATGTCTGTAAAGATTTAATTTCCAATGCATTTAAAATTTTAGAATAACCTTTTCAGGGCCAGAAGAATTCTGTTCGTAAACTGATGAAATAATTGACTGACACCAGAATATTCAAACGAATTTCTCAGAAAACAAAAACCCGCTAATTTGCACTTTCATTACAAAAGCAAAATTTTATTAAAATATTCTTGGTGACATTTGTCAGTTTTGGAATTTAAATTAGGTGGCTAGACGGTCTAGCCAACGCCCTTGAAAGGGTTAAATCTATATCGTCGTATTGAAGAGGCTTGCAATAGACATTCCATGCAGAGAAAAATGTGTATGCAGAATTACTCTGACGAATACAAACGTGTATCGTGAGCAATGGCGAACTTTCCGAACATACTGAATATTAACTTTTTATCACTGTGAGACAATTTGTCCTTTTTTGTGATGTTATAAAAATGTATTGAGATAAGTACGTATTTATAACATAAATAGTGCGTATTTCTTCATACTTCTGGCTATTCCATTCAAACGTTTACAAAAAATGGAGTGCATCGATTTCGGACATTTTTGGGTAAGCAGGAAAAGATTTATCTTAGCCATGTAAACCAAATGTCGTATTCTACTAATTAATTGATGCTCTAAAAATTTCTAACTGGAAATTTTGCTCTATCTCGTTTCATTTTCGATTTGCAGTGGCTATCTTCCAAATTTCGCCACTAAGGGGCGCTGCTATCGTTTTCATTAAATCGGGCGTACTCGCTTTACTATACCGTTGCCTCACTTGCATAGCTGTAGCTCTCTCTGTTCACAAGTATTCTCAGGTTAAAGGGACTTTCCTTTGCACCCTGTACACTAGAAAAGTATAAATGGGTATGCCATGAAAGTTCAAAGATATATGGAACCTAAATAATAGCAAATATAGCTATTCTGTATATTTGTTATTCCATATAGGTTTTTAGTTAACATTTAAAGACACAGTAGGTGTATTGAGAGAGTCACTCAATGGAAACTAGTCGTGAAACCCATAGTATTTATGTGATTAATTCTCATTAAATTAGTCTGTTTTTAACAATTTGACGTTTATTGCTTTTATACTACTACTGGACATTGGATTGCATAAATATATCCTTAAAATTAGTAATCTAGGCTTTGAAAGCCGATGTAGCATAGAGTATGCCGTCCCTGTCATTATGTATGTCCAAACCGTCCGTGTCCTTAAGGGTTAATATATCGGCTAATTACTGACGATTTTTTCCAAAATTCATCATCAACAATGCTTTTATAGTTCTGATACTATAGGCACCTCTAGTTCTACTCAATACTTTTGCTGAAGCCCGTAAATGGAAATTTGAATGTAACGGAAAAATGCGATTTTCTCAAAAACTATGTGATCTAGGGTAATCGTTATAATTTTCCTGCAAGGTTTAAATTAATGTCAACTACCTCTATTTTTTTCATATTTTTAGTTTTAGATGTGGGGGAACATATTTTTGCATTACATTTTCCACCATAACTTTGAAAATATAATACCTGAAATGAAATGAAATATATTTTTGATTTCAGCTTTATGAAAGCTTTCACACGATACCCCACACGATATACAAAGAAAATATTTTTTTAAGTAACTTAATTACCCCCTCTACATTTTTTCCTAAACATATTTATGAATATTTATTAATCTGTAAATATGTGGGTCAATAATGTTTATTACTTCCCCCAATTTGAACTTTCCACGTTGTATAGTTTACGAGTAAAAGGGCTGTGACAGACAGACACAGGAGTGATTTTATAATGGTTCCGTTTTTACTTTTTAAGTACGGAACCCTAAAAACCGTAAAAAGTACATTCTTTTGCCTCCCCCTCCTCGCTTTCACCGCCCATTCATAAGGATTTTCAGTATGTTTATTAGTACAGCCTCCCAAAAAATATTACCAAGTTTCAGAACTTTCGGAGTTATGTCCAAAGAAAAACAATTTGACTGGACTAATAATAAGCAATGCATTTGTGTTTTACTCTACTTGTGCGTGTATAAGTTTTATGAAAAAACAATTTTTTAAAGACACTCAGCATTTTACCCTTTATCATTGCAGAGTTTTTGCTGTTTCTAAAAGAGTATTAATTTTTTTTAAACACTTTACAAAAAATTGTAAAACTAATTTTTATTCTTAATATTAAAATGTTTTTTACATTTTTTCTTATGTCTTGTCATATCTTATCAATAGTAATATATATATATTTTTTATCAGGATTCGGATTTTTAAGTTGTTAGTTTAAAAATGTATTTGTGAATAATAATTCGCGGAGGAGCCAAAATAATCACCCAGAACTACACATTTTAATTTTTGAAGAACAAACAATCAGATGATTATCTCAATATCGAAAATTTATTATGTATGACTTATTATTTTATCAACTAAATTTTTGATAAATCATAACGATTTGATAATGATATTTTACAATATATATATATATATATTTTTAGTTTGAAAAATATTTCGTATAATACTCATTAAAAATACATCACAACTTGAAATGAACGCGTTTGAACATAATATTCTGAATATTATATTCTTATACATTTCGTACATCTCTGTTAAGATGATTTTATATATTGGTTAACATTTTGACTGACATGAATATGACGATTCGTTGACTGTCTTCACTGCAATACTTATATTATTTAAATATGTAGAATTACAGACTTTAAACTTCGTTTTAAAACAATAGTTATTGGTTATTGCTCTCGACGTTTATTCTGTCATGTGTAATTAAGTTTTAATATCATGTTTCATAACATTTTTAGAATATTAAAACATTACAGGAAGAATAACATTACAGAATTGCCCTTTGACTGCACAATAAAAACATTTAAAAAATTGCATAAATATTCAATTAGAAATCGAAACCGAAAAATCACCCTGGTGAAAAACGTTTCAGCTAAAAAACTTTTGCGGAAAGTTGAAAATAATATTTTAAGCAGGATAATGACATTTAAATTCTAAAATTTATTTATTTATATATTTATTTATTCATTTACAAAACGAGAGATTTTAAATTATCCTGAATTATAATTTAGATGAGAGAAATTTTCTCAATTTGAATTTATTTATTGGATATCTCGTAACAAATATCTACGGAATACAAAAGAAACAAAATAAAATGAGCGAAAGATAATGAAAAAGAAAGACGGAAGAAGAATAAAAATAAGTCAGCGAAATTAAAATTTTTAAATTCAATTACTTTGTTAGGTACAGTGCGGTGAAATCCGTCAAAGTATTTTATTTCTTTTGGGGTTCTTCAGAATCAAATGAGCAATAAGTATTAAAATGAAGTCTAATCAATTTTAAGAAGATGAAAAAGATTGTGCTTATTGAATTATGGGATACTTGATTAATAAAGTGCTGCAGTGAAAATAAAAGACGTGGAGCTTCAAGATTTGCTTTCGCTTTTGCACCTATTATAAAGAATACCTTTAAAATTAAAATAAAAAACTGTATTATATTTAGTTTTATTTAAGTTTTACCTTAAATATACTAATGAGAAGGTTCATTACAATACATTCCTTAACCTTATAGACGAACGAAATTTTACCAAATTTTTCATCTTTTATATATTTTTTTAATAGAAATTTTTGCCTAATTTAAGCTCAGTAATGATTTGGTAAAATGAGGCAAAATTTCCACATAAAAATTACTGACAGGAATAATCAAGGACTCTGAGCATGTTATGCGTCACACAGACTTCGCGAAAAAGTTAATAGTTCAACGTTTATACAATTTTGGCCTAAAACAAAGAATTTTAATAAAATACTCTTCATGGGAAGTTATTTATAAAAATGTATTTTACAAATGACGTAGTTCTGCTCTCTTATTGAAAATCATGCATTTATGTACATAACACACTTTCAAATGGAAATTGATGCTTGCAATATTTATAACACAATTTACAGAATCACACTTCGGAAATTCATTGAAATTCTTCAAAAAACTTATTCAGACTTTTATGATAGTCTTCTGCTCACAAACATTATCTGTTTAAGCTCTGGTAAAGTACATAAAGTAGTTGCGAAAATTACGGAAACCTTATAGAAAAATTGTATTTTTAAGATTTGATGTCCGTACCACCAATTTCTGTTTAAGTACTTACCTTTATTAGAATGCAGCTAAACAATACGAGTGCTTTGTGTATAAATGAGCTGTCATCCTATCCTATCACCTTTTCCTCATGCGATTATAAATCGAACAAAAATAAAATGAGGAAATAAATAATACAAATATATTTTAATTAATAACATAGGTAACTCAAGATTTTATATAATTGTTTTTAAAATCCATATTTAAAATATTTAGAACCAACGATAAAGTGCTGCGTCACAAGCTTTTAACCCGTGAAGGGTTTTTGTATTGATATCATTAATTTTTAACCGACTTCAAAAAGAAGGAGGTTATCAATTCGACGTACGTATGTTTTGGCCTTGTTCGCGCATATTTTGATATTTTGATATTTGAAGTCCACCGAAGTGGAGAGAATGCTTTGAGGCCTATAGCTACAATGGCTGTCGCCTCGAATGATCCTTATTATACAGAAACAACAACAAGTCACAACAATTTTTTATTTTCCATTACACATATATTATAAACTACAATGGGACATTCACAATTACATCCATGTCTTACCCAGGGACTCGAACCCGGGCCCTCGGGGTGACAGCAGCCTCCGCTTACTGACCACGCCACCGGGCGACATTGTTCGCGCATAACTTCCGCAAATATGAACCGATTTTGATAATTATTTTTTTTTTGGTTGAAAGTGTAACTCACCCGTGTGGTCCCATTCAAATTTCATCAAAATCTTATGATTAGAGCAAGGTTTTTTAATAAAAACTTTTAAGTTGAAATACTTTTTGAAGCAGTCGCCCAATTATAAGCGATCATTTTTCATGGTGTTACTCTGAAAGAGATACGAGATCTTTTCAAAGTGTGAAAACTTAGCTGGACAAGGATCGAGATCCAGATGGATTTTTCGCTGTTAGCGAAACGATATTGACCAATAAGAAGTTTGCAGTTTTGCGAACTTTTCGCTGTTTGATAAAATGCAGGTTTCTAATTGGTCGATCTCGTTTCGCTAAGAGCTAAAAATCTATGTGGATCCCGACCAAGTTCTGTCATACATCAAACCGGAAGGCCCACATCATACATACAAACCGATATCGGGAAGCAGGTGTCGAAAAGTTGAAAATCGACCTTTAAAGTTCCCCATGTCTCGGAGCACAAGTACAACGCCTAGAATAAATAGTACGGAAATCTACTATCCAAACAGTGCTAAAATATTGTACTCCTTAAATGTGCAATGATGCTGAAATCCAGTGACCCGATCACAGCGACATCTGCGTTATATTTTCAAATTTCTATCTAAACATTGTGTTATAACATTGTCTAGACGAAATGGTCTTGGAGTTTTAGAAAATATCCTCAGATGAGTCTGCGATCGACTCTTTGGATTTCAACATTGTTTGACATTTAAGAGTACAATATTTTAGCACTTTCTAATTTAGCACTACTGCGATAGTCGATTTCCACACTATACATTCTAGACACTTTAGCACAAGTGCCTGAGTAGGGGTGCCTGTTGTTTTGAAGTCACAAAGTGCCTTCATATGTCAATACACAGTAGAATGCATTGCTATGTGTAGCGACACTGTCTTTAGATTCAGATTCGGTTATCGAATTAGATATCAGAATGATTTCAGATTTTCTTCCGGTAGGATTCCTCAGTAGACAAAACATGTAAAACAAAAACAAAGTAAAACAAAACATGTTCAATAAGAATACAAATAAACAATATTCAAATGTGACATTAACACTATAACATTGAGATTTTGAAGTGGTTATTCAATGCATTTTAGTTTAGCTTCAATTCATTACAAAAATATGCACCAATCAATATTAGTAAAATTTTTTGCGGCAAGTCTCGAAATGGAAAATCCACGAATAGGGACGCTATTTCAAAATTAAAATTGACTAAAAACTTTTTTTTTTAAACTTTAGGCGAATTTATGTCTAATCATACAAAAACAATTTAAAAACTGCATTCAAAATTCTAAATAATAAAAAAAGTTATAGACAGCACAATAAAAGCAATACGTATGAAATTGTAATAAGATGTTTTAATAACTTCACGGATCACTAACCAGGATAATATTTGTCATAATTTCACGAACTGGAGTATCGTTTCGATTTGCTCCGGTACATGCGTGATTTGCGGACGTGAAAAACTAAAAATTTTAAAATATTCATATTTAAAAGTTTTACAAAAATTTGGAAATAAAGAGATTTATACACATCCGATTAAGAAGCAGTTACGTCAAAAGAAAAGAGAAATTATTAAAGAATTAAATAAAACGGACGTCGGTAGGAAATACTTTTAGTAATTTCAATAAAAATTAGAAAAAAGAGGTACATTAGAAATCCAGGTAGATAAGCATAGAGCCAACTAAGAAACAGTTTAAAATTATACTTAATATTTAAATAAAAAAATGTTAATGGTAATGAAAAAATAATTTAAAGTTTAAAATCATACTCTCGATCGCAGTGATGAATTCAGGGGGTGACCGAGAGGGGACATTCCCCCCGGAACCTTGAAATGTCGTCCCGGAAGATTTGAATTTTTTTGCTTTTTAATGGACAAAAGTGCAATTTCCACCTCGGAATGTCCCCCACCCCAGGGGCGTAGCTGCAAAAAATTTTTCGACGTGGGGGGGGGGGGGGTTAAAAATTTCCCAACATGAAAAAAAATTATCTATTTTCCAGCTAAAATAATATGTTCAATGTGTCTTTAATGATAATGATACTCATATGCAAAAAAAAAAAAAAAAAACCTTTCCCTTCCCCCATCCCCCCCAAAAAAATGCTGAAACTAAAAACATAAAAATTATAATTATTGGTTCATTTACTGAAAGTTTTTGTCTTCAATTGTGTACGAGTCATAATTGTACTTTATAGAAAATCATATTTTTAGATCATATTTTTAGCCTCATATTTTTAGATTTTTGAATAAGCAACATGGTTTTGAGGGAAAGGTATTACAGACACTGTTGATGGCAGGGTCGTACTGGCCCACCGGGCAACGAGGCAAATGCCCGGTGCACCCACCGTCACTTTTTTTTTAAGCACCCTTAAAGTTGTGCATTCTGAAAGGCGTAAAATTTTCAAAGATTTTCATTTGGAAAATTAAAAAGTAATGCGTTTTATTTTTTAAAGTATAGCATAAGCAAACTATGTGTGATTAAAGACAATTAGATAACCCAATTTCGAGATAACATAAGTTATCGACAATCAGATATGCCATTGTTACACATGGTACCCTGGACCAGTTTCAAAGCCTGTACTAATGTAGCTCTGTAAAAATGCTTTTCAAAAAACTATTATCGTGTTTTTCTAATCATGGCGCCCTTGGACAGATTTTTTTTCAGCGCCTCTGTAAAAATAAATTTAAAAAAACTATATCGTGTTTTTGCAATTATGGCGCCCTGGGCCAGATTTTTTCAGCGCCTCTGTAAAAATAAGTTTAAAAAAACTAATATCATGTTTTTGTAATCATGGCGCCCTTGGTCAGATATTTTTCAGCGCCTCTGTAAAACTGCCTTTCAAAAGCTATTACCGTGTTTTTCTAATCATGGCGCCCCTGGTCAGATTTTTTTCAGTGCCTCTGTAAAAATGCCTTTCAAAAAACTATTATCGTGTTTTTTCTAATTATGGAGCCTTTGGACAGATTTTTTTCAGCGCCTCTGTAAAAATGCTTTTCAAAAAACTATTATCGCGTTTTTCTAATCATGGCGCCCTTGGACAGATTTTTTTCAGCGCCTCTGTAAAAATGCCTTTCAAAAAACTATTATCGTGTTTCTCTAATTATGGCGCTCTTGGACAGATTTTTTTTCAACGCCTCTGTAAAAATGCTTTTTAAAAAACTATTATCGTGTTTTGTAATCATGGCGCCCTTGAACATATTTTTTTCAGAGACTCTGTAAAAATAAATTAAAAAAAACTATATCGTGTTTTTGTAATCATGGCGCCCTAGGCCAGATTTTTTTCAGCGCCTCTTTAAAAATAAGTTTAAAAAAACTAATATCGTGTTTTTGTAATCATGGCGCCCTTGTTCAGATTTTTTTTCAGCTTCTCTGTAAAAATGCCTTTCAAAAAACTATTAGCGTGTTTCTCTAATTATGGCGCCCTTGGATAGATTTTTTCAGCGCCTCTGTGAAAATGCTTTTGAAAAAACTATTATCGTGTTTTTCTAATCATGGCGCCCTTGGGACAAATTTTTTCCAGCGCCTCTGTAAAAATAAATTAAAAAAAACTATATCGTGTTTTTGTAATCATCGCGCCCTTGGCCAGGTTTTTTCAGCGCCTCTGTAAAAATGGCTTTAAAAAAGCTATTACTGTGTTTTTCTAATCATGGCACCCTTGTTCAGTTTTTTTTCAGCGCCTCTGTAAAAATGCTTTTCAAAAAACTATTATCGTGTTTCTCTAATTATGGCGCCCTTGGACAGATTTTTTTTCAGCGCCTCTGCAAAAATAAATAAAAAAAACTATACCGTGTTTTTGTAATCATCACGCACTTGGCCAGATTTTTTCATCGCCTCTGTAAAAATTGCTTTAAAAATTCTATTACGGTGTTTTTCTAATCATGGCGCCCTAAGGTCAGTTTTTTTTTCAGCGCCTCTGTAAAAATGCCTTTCAAAAAACTATTAACGTGTTTGTATAATCATGGCGCCCTTCGACAGATTTTTTCAGCGCCTCTGTAAAAAGAACTTTAAAAAAAACTAATATCGAGTTTTTGTAGTCATGGTAATGTAGCCTTGGTCATATTTATTTTCAGCCCTCCTGTAAAAATAACTTTGAAAAACTAATGTCGTGTTTTCGCAATCATGATGCACGTGGTGAGATTTTTTTCAGCGCCCCTGTAAAAATAACTTTCAAAAACCTAATATCATGCTTTTGTAATCATGGCGCCTTTGGTAAAAATAACTTTGAAAAAACTAATATCGTGTTTTTGTAATCATGGCGCTCTTGGTCACTTGGTCAGAGTTTTTCAGCGCCTCTGTAAAAATAATGTTCAAAAAACTACTATTGTGTTTTTATAATAGCAACCCCCCCCCCCCCTCCCCACACACACATACACACACGCGCGCGCGCACACACACACGTACAGACACGCATGCTCCCCACAAACACATACATAAATTGATGCTCTTGAGCATTTCATAATTTCTTAATGATAATATAAGTAAGACCGTTAAGACTAATTCTTCACAAGATTTTGCAATGGAAACTTACGTAAATTTGGCTTTTGAAATAAGAAAATGTTAATTTTTCATATTCATTAAAAAATTCGATAATATTTTTAGCATCCGAAAATGCCAATATCATAAAACGGTTTTTTAACCGCATCTGCTTAACTACTTTAAACTTCAACCACCACCCGATTTATAAATTGAAAAATACGCATGCAATTAAAATAAATAGATAAACTACTAAAATTGTAAAAGTCGTTTTACAAAAGAATGGATGGTAAAGAGAAGCGCACATGTGTTTGTGTTCAGTTTTCAATGCTGTTAGTCAATAACGTGGGAGTTCCTAAGAAGACAAATTACCATTTCGGCGGGGTTTCAAATAACTAGAAGGGGTTCTATAGATACCCAGTGGTTTCTGTAGTAATACCAGATGTGAATATTTTTATTGATTATACCGTATTCTGAGATTTCTGGAGCTCTGTATCTTTCTGGAGAAAATAGAAATCGGATGTGGAGGTATTTTCCCATGAATTACCAATTAACATACGACACACGCTCGGCGTACAGGCATCTGCGCAGAAAGAATCGTTAAAAACGGAAAAATTAAATATTGAATAAGCAACTGTTATAGCAGTTTTATAATGTTTTGTGTAATAATACAAGTGGTGTATTACACAAAATTCCTCTTCAGTCGAGAATTATTAATTGTTTTACATCTTTTAGCTGTCCAAAACTTTTGACGATATTATTAAATAATTTTCATTGATACATACATAAAATTTTTAAAAATTCCCATTAAGGTGAAAACGAAAAATAACTTTGCCGATAAACCTTATAATTTTTTAGATACATTTCTTTTTTTTCAAGATATCGAGTAAAAAATAACTGGAAAATAATGAACACATATAAGCTTAATTCTGGTAGGAAAAAAACGTGTTATTCTTCTTCTTTTCAATTTTTTTCCACATTACGCAATTAAGCGGGCTGGTCACTCATCTTCCGATTTCCCCTCACTAATGTAAAGTCTATGGGCATTTGATGCATTCGTACATTTAAAATATCTCCTCGGGAAATTCATATTTTTAACTTCTATTTTTTGTGTACACTTCCTAAAAGATGTCTTTTTTTCCTCAGTTCCCAAAATATTTCTAAAGTATAGACTTAATTTTATATGAAGTGTTAAAATCTTACTTATAGTTCACCCGTTTTTAATACATAAAATATTAAATTCAGCATGGATTTTAGAATTACTTTGAAAACTAAGAAAAAAAAAAAGAGACATTCTTTAACCCCTTGGGGGCGAGCGACCGGTATTTGTGCCGCGTAAGATGCTCAGAATCAGTGATTATTCTCACCAGTAAATTTTTATTGTAAATTTTGCCTTGTTTAATACGAGCATTTTCCGGATTCAATGAGGCAAAAATTTCTGTTTTAAAAAACCGGTGATAAAAAATTAAAAATTCTGTAAAAGACGCTCGTCCCGAAGGGGTTAAGAAGAGTACACAGAAAAAAGATGTTAAAAATGTGAATTTTCCGAGAAGATATTTTAAATATACGAATGCATCAAAAGTCCATGGACTTTTACGGAGGAAAATTTCGAAACTGGGTGAACAGACCCCTTAAGTATTTCTATTTTCTTTGACTTTGTTTTTTTATTTTGTAATATAATGCTTAAAGATAATTTTGATACATATTACTCTTAAAAAATGCAAATATATTTGAAGTTATTGCCGCTCTTCTGGTGCGTTTTTTTTTCTTTGTGCGCGTGAGTTGCGGCGACCATTAAACAGCAATTTTTAATTAAATATGACTCATTTAGTGACTAGACGAGACAAAGGGTGGAAATTATGAAAAGCTCTTTTTATTTATTTATTTATATATATATATTTTTAAATGCTGATTATTTGAAGAGTGTGTTCAACTTTTATCGTATAAAAATACGGATTTTTGATGATTAAAAAAAAAGTCCTTATTGCACTGCATAATTATATAAGAAAAAAATGCTGACAAAATTAGAAGTGAAACAATTCAGTATTATTAAAGTAATCGTGTCGTGGTCATCTAATTAAAAATGCAATTTTGAGAAAAACTAGTTTCAATTCTATGTTATGATTATAATAGAATGCTTATTGTATATATATATATATATATATATATATATATATATTTACTTTCATAGAATCTTCTATACCAGATTCTGGCCATATAAAGAAGTCTTAATTCCGTTGATAAAGCCGCTAAAATAAAAACTCGATTTTCCGAAATTTATAATGATTACGTGTAAATCCTTAAAGCGGTTCCAAAAAAACATTTTTTAGCGTTCAATAATGCGAAACTTTCTGCTCATTTACAAACATAAAAATATTGTTCGACAGAAACCGAATTTCGGTTACCTTACTAGTTTCGACCGAAAACGAAAGCGAAACTGTTTTAAAAATAAATTCAAAGTAATTAACATAAACATACATATATGTATGTTATCTGAATAATGTTTTGAATAGAAACGGCAGTACATAATTATTAATGAAAAAAAAATTTGATTGAAATAAAATTAATTAAATATAAGGTGCTATAAACATAAAAAATTATTAAAAAATATTTTAATTTAAATATAACGAATTTAATCAATATTAGTAATACCTTCTGATTACTAATTAAATATTGATTATTAATCTGATTACTAATTAATGATATGTAATTAAATATAAGGTGCTATAAACATAAAAAAATATTAAAAAATAATTTAATTTAAATATAACGAATTTAATCAATATTAGTAATACCTTCTAGATTTATCCCCTTATACGTAAATACATAGAATGTCTGCTCTTTGGATGGGAGTTGCGTTTGGGGGAGGCTGGGGAGGGGCAGTTATAGTAATACCGAATATTTGGCAGTATTTTCGCTGAAACTAAGATTTTGGGCTGAAAACGAAAATGAAACCGAATATTCAGCCAAACTCTACATAATAGAATGAGAATTGCAGGCTTGGTTGTTGGAGTGATTTGTAATACAATAGGTTCTTTTCTTTAAATTAATTACATCTTGAGTTAAAATTGAAGTTAAAGTTTTCTTCCTCTTTCCACACGATCGCGTCCGGAAATTCGGTTCAAAACGCCACCTTGGACAGCATTTTCTGAACGTTCTTTTGCTTTTCTCAAAAAATATAAAAGTCAGTTCGATTACAAAGTTTCTGATGGGCAATAAAAAATAGCTGGTATTTTCGGCCACGTAAAGCAGTTAGCAGTTGTAATGAAATTTAATGAAAACCTTTAAAACAAAACTATGATGCAATAAAAGTCAAGTAATACTACTTTTCAAAATAATACTTTCAACCTAATATTTTTAAAGAATTATTACTTTTCCGAAGATTTTCTCCCCCCCCCTCCTCCCCTGCATTGCGTACACACATGAATCGCGGTAAAAAAATAGAACAAGATCTTCGAGAAACAGAAATAACTCCATTATTGGGCATAGCCTTTGTAAGCTTGCTCATTTGAAAGGAAACTGAAATATATTATGTCCCAGGGAAAAGAGAGTACCGAAATCAGCCATCTATTGTCCACTCCACAGAAAGTGGAAATGCATGTGTTTCTAATTTTCAACCGATAACCGGTATAAATAAAGTGCTCCTGATGTGAAATCTGCTTCGTTTGCCTCGTTCTACCCAGTGTTAAAGAACTACTCCGTCTTTATATTATTTGTCTGTGTCCTGAGTTATTTACTTATTTTTGTGTAATCTTAAACATTTTTCTTATAGTAAGCTTGTGCTTCATACTTTTAAAAAAATAGTGTACAGTGTTCAGTATTATTAAATATCATCACCATCACAGCTCAGATAGGCTGATGGTGCATCTTCAGGGATCTGTCCAAACTTTTCTCATGGGGTCCTGTTCTTGTGAAATTGTAAAGTTTTTCTTATATTTGTGAAAATTCTAATCATAATTTTGTGAATTTGAAATTATCGATATATTCAGGTTTTATTATATCAGGTTCTTCATAGATAAAAAAGCTAAGCAATATGTTGTTTGATGAGTTCAGCTGTTTTGTTACAGGTCAGATTTTATTTTTAAATGATTAAATTTGTGCAAAGTTCAATTTGAAGTTGGAAAAATTCTGTGAAAAATCTGTTTAAGAGAGAAGTAATTTTATGAAGGGTCCTGTTTTGGGATAAAAAGTTTTGTGAAGAGTCCTGTTTTGGGATGAAAAATTTTGTGAAGGGTCATGTTTTAGGATAAAAAATTTTGTGGAGGGTCCTTTAAAGGACCTAACTTTTTCCAAAACATATCCCTGATCTTGCAGAACAACAAGAACTGTGAATTGTCCATGTAAAAACAATATAAGGTAAGATTACTTATTATTATTATTATTTTAAATTGTGTATCTTTCACAAGAGGGTTTATTAGTTTGAATTTTTGCGAAATCTTCAAAATTTGTTTAATGTATTTCTTTCTTTTCTCTTTATAACTGTTGTGGGGGAAAAAATCTGGGATGAAAATTAAATGATATTTTTAATATTTCCGGAAATATGATTTATTTGTTGCTACCAACTAAATTGAATAACAGCGAAAACTGGAGTAATAATGTTAAAGAATATTTGTCTTTCATGCAATTTCAGACTATATATATATGTTTAAACTGTTTAAATAGCGGGATTCAAACCAAACGCTTCTCTATGATATCTTTTTAATGTTGAAAAAAATAAAGAAATAAAACATTTTTTAAAAATAATTCACTTAAAATAGACATAATTCTTGCCCTGTACACCATAATTAGTATTTGTATCCTAGAGATTGTATTATATAAAATATTATTGAATTGTATAAAATAATGTTTCGCACTTTTGAGTTTTGACCCAACGGAATTGTTTTTGTTTCTTTTATTTTAATATTTTATTTTGCATTTGGAGATAATTGTATGGAGGTTGTTATTCGGATATTCGAGGTACAGTTTGAATTAACTCATTAGATAAGGTGATCGGAATTCGAAAATGGAGATAGCTTTTTTAGAAAAGTGTGGTGGAAAAAATACCTCTAAATTGGCAACACTGGTCTAACATCAGATTTTTTTAAGTGCAATGTTTTCGGGGAACTATTTGTGTGCATATTACATTTCTATAGTATAAAATACTAATTTGGGCGTCATAATTATTTTAGGAATAAAGTTTTTGCTATAGCAATATACTCGTATATATTTTTAAAGTAATTTTTTATACGTAATTTATGTAGCATGTGTGTGTGTGTATGTGTATGTGTATGTATGCATATATATATATATATATATATATATATATATAAGCATTTGCGCCCTTTTGTAAGGCAATCGGCGCCCTTTTTATCCATTTTGCCACCGCCCTCTCAGTAATACCAGTACGACCCTGGTTGATGGACAACAGTAGAGAAATTCATGTCTGGTAGATGTATGATATTTTCGTTACACAGAGAAACATAATGAGAAATTGAGTCTGGCTGCTTTTTGTATTTATTTTGAAAGTTGAACTATTTTACTATTACAGAATTCAGAAAGATCGTCTGCAAAACAATAAATAATACTTTTTTTTTATTTTTACTTAAAAAAAAGAATAAGTGTTTCAAAAATCTATAATTTCCTAACTCTAAGCTCAAATTTCCCAAGTTCACATATATCGGGGGTCCCCTCCCATAACCCCTATCGCGACGCCCCTGCCCCTCCCCCCCCCCTCCACCTCATCCCGGAGCAACAGAAAACTCTCCCGGAGATAAGCGTTTGAATTCAACACTGCTCCAGCAGCGTGAAAGGCAACAACAACAATAAAAAAAAGCAAACGAAATCTTAAACTCTCTATAAAGTTCAGAAAAATGTATTAAAAAATATTTAACATGACCCAAAACATAACTATTGAAAAACGTAGGCATTACTTAGAAAATTAACATAACTTTTAATTTATTAGAATTTTTGTTATGAAATAAGTTGTAGATTATAAAGAAATGTTACTTAGAAAATAACCACATTTGAATAATTAAAATAAGAAATACCTTTATTTCTGGGTTCCTTTATTTGAATGCTAATCAATGATCCGCTAATCACGAGATTAAATAACGATGTGTCTTTTTCTTTTGACTCTGAGCTCTGAATTTCCAGTCATACACTGTTATCTATTCTGCTCTCAACAAAGGGAATTTTCGCTGACGTCGTTGAAATATGACAGTGTTGCAGTAGTTTTACAGCAAAATGAGCATTGCAAGGGAGAGATCGATTTTGTTTCATCTGCCTTGCAGTACTTTTGAGTGAAAATTGTTGTGTCAAATTTGTCAAGACAAGGAAATATCGAGAAAAAGTCAAACTTACTGCAAACGTGCATGCTATCTGGGAAGTAGCACTAAATTTTGAATGTTTATAATTAAAAAACTTATCATTCCAATGACTTGAAATTTGGCGTCTAGGCATAGTTTGAACCGAAGATTTGAAATATCGCGTTAAAATTGGGTATTGCCATTGAAAAAAAAAAGAAGTTTGGATTCGTTTTAATATGTAGATGGCCCCCTAAGCAAATTTTATATACATCATTTAAAAGTAGACTTTATTTTCAATCATTCGGTACCAGTAACTTTCTTCTACGATAATTTGTTGAGGAGTTAGTAGGGGGTGTTTACATTTTTTTTCCACGACTGTACAATCTAATACCCGCCAAACATGGATTTTCGAGAGAATATTTTTTACAAGAGATGAATTTTCAGGCTTATCATTTAATTTACGGATATATACATATAAAAAGTAATCAATTAATTTTTGAAGTTCGGTATTAAACTATCTTAAGGGCAGAAAGAACTGTGAATATGTTGTTCCTAGTACCATGAATAAAGTGATGATGGAAAAGATGATACAAAGACGGAAATAATATATTCCTTCAGCAAATTAGCTGCTTAATCATTATCGATCGGGTTTCTTCAGCACCATGTTTGGTGGGTATTAGATTGTACATATTAAATTTATCATTTTTGTTCCAACATATTTTTGTGCCACATCGGATATTTAGTTATTCGAAAATGTTTTGTCATTAGAGAATTTTAAAGAATTATTTAATTCTTTTTAGTTCTTTTTCTGAAGTTCGTTAATATATATATATATTTTAAATATATTTCATTTAGGTTAATGATCCAACCAAAAAAGAATTAGCAGAATTTTAGAAGATAAAATCCAAAAACGAACATTTTCTTCACATTTTTTAATACGTAATATCCAATATCTCTTGCGTTTTAATCCAGAAACAGACGAGATTAAAAATACATGAAAATGGTGTCACTTTGAAACAATTTTTACCAAAGTTTTCCCTTTAATGAATCAAAATGCAAGTTTTCTTTTAATCAGTTTTCAAATCCCAAACTATTTTCTAACAAAACACTCATACTACATATATTAAAACACACATACACACATAAATAACGCCTGCATTCAACAGTTAAAGATATATATAAATATTATACAGACATACAAACAATAAATACAATAAACCCAACTGGAGTGAAAAATTAGCCAGAGCCAAGAATCGAACCCGGGACCACAGTATACAACAACAGTATTACAGTGTATACTGTGGTCCCGGGTTTGAATCCTGGCTCTGGCTAATTTTTCACTCCAGTTGGGTTTATTGTATGTTGTTGTTGTTCATTACTGGTACTCCAATTCTTTGTGAAGTCAATTTTCATCATAAACGAAAGTTTTTGTTATAGAAATGATAACTGTTTCTACCATAATTCTCGTGATATTTATCAAGACTTCTGATTCATCGTCGTAAAATGTTATGAACCAAAATGACACGTTTTCATTTTTATATATTTATTTATTTAGTTTTCTAACTTTGATCGATATTTTTGTGACGTATTGAAAAAGTGGGTTTTGTATTAACTAATGATGGCAGCAGGAATTAAAATCGCTTGGATATAATTGTTTGAAAATCATAAAGATATCCATTTTTATCTTATCACCTATTTTTCATGTTCGTATTGTTATTGATGCTTTCGGTCGGTACAATCTAATTTAATCCTATTACATTTTTGACTGCATTTACTCTGCTGTAGAATGAAGGAAAATCATGGAATACCTGCCAGAAGGGGGCGTGTTTTACAAAATATAACGGAACGTATAGTGAGATTGCATTTAAACTCTCAGAACTACACATAACACTAATCTTAGCGGTCCGGAGCGCATGAATTTAAGAACCAGAAAGATACCAGAAAGAACCAGCAGGCCTTAATATCTAACTAAAAAAGTATCGGAACCCTAATATTCTGCTGTACTGAAACAGTAATATATCCTGCCAACTTCCATCATCACGCCAATAAGCATATTTATATTTAAAGCATCTTCAGCAAAAAAAAAAAAAATTAAGGGGACAAGTTTCCCTAAAATCCTTAAAAAATATATATTTTTTTTTTTTTTTTTTTTTTTGTAAATTTCACCTTAAATATTATTCAAGAGTACATTTTTTTCTCAAAATTATTCTTTTTTGTGATAAATGCATGCCATAATGCATATAATGTACCCTTGAATAATATTTAGGTGAAATTTACAAAAAATAAATAAAAATTATTTTTAAGGATTTTAAGGTCCCTTGTCCCCTTAAATTTATTTACCTGCATGTACTTAACTGTCAACCATTCCACTTTTTAAGTTTATCACTACTTCCTAATAGAAACTTTTGCCTAATTTCACTGTTAATTATTCGCAGAATTTTACAATCAAAAAAGGAAAAAAAATATGATACGAAATAGTGTTAACACAAAAAAGGAATTTTTTGCAGCTTTGCACACACATATATACAGGGTTGTTATAATTAAAGTTCGTCTATTCAGAAGGCTCTAAAGCCGGTTCTATGGCTCCAAACGAAACAAAATTTCACTACTACGTAGTTGAAGAGATGCGCTCTGCGAAAATCGAAAAAAAAAATAGTTAAAATTTTTGTCAATAGGTGGCGCTGCGCCAATATTTAAGCCGATATTTGCAGATTCCTTTATTTTGTAAAAAACAAAATACAGGAAATTTTATTTCACAGTTGTTAAAAATAAACTTTTTCGGATTCGTTATATCAATTTCGGTCAATCCAGATGAAACACACAAAATCACAAAATTACACCCAACGCTTGAAAAAGATCACATTTTATTCAAATTTTCGACGAACGACGTCGAGGTGACGTCGCAACTTTGAAAACTTGAAATACCCTTCTAACCACCTGGCGATTTAAAACTTGCTGATAAAGAATGTCTGTGATTTTTTTGACACTGGAATAGTTTATTGTTTCTGATAAGCATTTGAATCTACACTTTGTGGAGAATGGTAACTTTGAAAGGAAAGGCACTTCTTGTAAAGTTATTTTATCAAAATAACAGCAACGCCGCTGCAGCTCTTCGAGAATTCCAGAAACTAAAAGATGTTAGACGTAGACCAATGTCGGATCGTGGAGTTCACAAACTGATTAAAAAGTTCGAGGAAACAGGAAAACTCGACATTCTTCCTGGCAGAAGACGAAAAAAGGTAGACATTTCTACCATTGAAGATATTGCTACTGCTGCCGTGGATTTAGCAAGCCAGTCATCATTTGGTAATGCAAGCGTGCCAGCTATTTCGAATTAAGTCGGTATGCCGATTTCCAGTATGAGAAAAGTGATGCGTCAAATTTTGCGCTACTATCCATACAAGATTCAGTGGAGGGTGCAACAACTAATACAGGGTGATACCGAAAGTCGGCTATCATTTTGACTACAGTTTCTTGCACGAAAGAATGTGAACAATTCTTGGCCCTGGAATATTCTATGGACAGATGAAGCGCATTTTTATTTAAACGGACAAGTGAACACACACAACAGTCGAATTTGGGCGAAAGAGAATCCTTATGTTGTCCAAGAAGTTATATTGCATGCAGCTAAAGTGACGGTGTGGTGAGGTTTCACAGCTACGTTTATGATAGGGACATATTTTTTTGAGGAACTAACATCCACATTACCCATTACATGTTCCGTAAATGGGAGAAGGTATCTCAATATGTTGTCAAATTTTCTGATTCCCGAGCTGCAACAGCGAGGCTGATTTCAAAATATAGTGTTTATGCAAGACAGTGCACCACCGCACATTACTAGAGCAGTTCGGACTTTCTTAACAAGCCATTTTACAGAAGACCGCATCATAAGTCGTTATTTTCAAACAGTCTGACCACCACGATTGGCTGATCTAACACCATGCGATTTTTGGTTGTGGAGATTTTGGAAAGATTCTGTATCTAAAGACAGCTGTCACACAATCTCTGATCTGAAAAACAGTATTAGACTTCACATTTCTCAATCTCACAGGACCGTTTACGCAATGCTGTAGAAAGCACAATTCTGAAAATGGAATGCGTTATTGAAAATGGTGGAGGATTCATTGAGTTTGCGTAATGTTATTCTTCGTTAATTCCACGTTGCCGAGCGACATGTTTTATATTTGTTGATACAGATTACATCACATGAAATTCTGCTAATTTTTCTGTATTTTTTGAAGTCATAGGTCTTTAGAGCTGCCTGATTAGGTGAACTTTAATTATAACAATTCGCAGTTCCTCGAAGTTTGTTGAAACTTTTAAATTTGTGTGCTTCGTCTGGATTGACTGAAATCGATATAATGAATCTGCAAACATCGCCTTAAATATTGGTGCAGCTCCCCGTACTGACGAAAAATGTAACTATTTTTTTCGATTTTCGCAGAGCGCATCTCTTCAACTACGTACTAGTGAAATTTGTTTTCGTTTGGAGCCATAGAACCGATTCTAGAGCCTTCTGAATAGGCGAATTTTAATTATAACAACCCTGTATATATATATGTATATATATAGTGAATGATCAACTAGTAAAAACTTTTGTAAGAAAAGTTTCAGAAAAATCTTACGCGTCGTTTCATTTCCAACTCCAACGTGTGCGACACACTACGTCACATATAAGCGTTTTGATAGAAAAGAATGCGTAAACTTAATGATGGGAGGGAGAGGAAAGTGTAATTTAGACTTCGGGTTTTCGCAATCGCTATTGCAATGTGCTCCGGAACCCTGTATTTATGGCCTCCAATAAATCCCGTCCATTACTTAAACATTTACTAAAATCAGAGAACTACCTGAGCGGAGCTCCGGTGGACTCCGGCGCAAATTAAGCTGGATAATATCTACTATCTTTTTAATGCTCTACATTTCAATAGTGTGGTGAAAGAGAACATTTTAATTCTTGTTAACATAACGGCTGAATTTTAAAGCGAAACCCTAGTGTAAAGGACTAACTAAAATAGATGTTACTTAATAGCCCAACTTTCGTCAAACTCAGTAGAAAATACAATAGGTCAATCGCATTCACTTTATTTCAGCAATGCAGAAAGACATTCCAAGAAAAGGTTCGTTTTGCTTTAAAATAGAAGGGCAAATTCGTCGATATATTTAGGATTTGTTTTCTCACAATGATTAAAATCCTTCGTAGGGACAGCTACATTTTAAAGATTCGATAGCAACAAATAATTGTGCACTTGGTCATATACTATTCCATGAACGAAACGGTACAAGACTCCATTCTGCAGGCGATTTGATCTTAAATACTGTTTTGTTGTTCTTCATTAGGCCCCTAAATGCTTTCTATTAAATAACTAAACGATCATTTGGAATACTTTCACTATATTCTATTAAATATACTTTTCAAAGTTTAACTAATAATGTTTTTACATGAGTTTTTTTATCTATATATTTATTTAAGCCTTTTTATGCTACTTTCTAAATTTCATGTAGATGTTTCCATGTATACTAAAAAAAAAAACATTTTCTTATATATTTATGAAATATTTCGATATTCTTTACTTCTAGCTTGATTTTTCTCATTACGGTTGTGAAAAGAAAGATTGCAGCGATTTTAAACATATTAAGCATCATTGAGTTATCAGCGAGGATATACTTTTTTCACATTTTAAGCTTCATTGCGAAAATATATACGTTATTGAGTTTCCATTCTATCAGAAATGTGAAAACGGAAATTTCAGATAACAAAGGATGGCAGCTATGATGTAAAATTTAATTATACTGAGAATGCAGATTGCTTGCGAGAAATAATTATAGATAAAAATACGACATTGAGAGGACCCACCGGTTCCCCGTTGTAATGTTTTTGAATACCACTGTTTTCTACAATTAATGTTCTTAGGATATTTGCCTTGAAAATGTTCTAGATACTGGTCGCAAAGGTTACTATTTAGATAGAAAAAGTATTCAAAAACAGACCAGTAGGAAATATAAAACATTTGAAATTTTTTAGTGTAATTAACGATAAGAATTTTATTGCCTTAATATATATGAAATTCAAAATAATATGACTTGCGGAATTTAATCATATTATTTATTTTTTTAAAGGCGTTACTTTTAAGTAACGCCTATAAAAAACGCCCCGTTTTTTTAAACACATTTTTGAAAAACGTATGCAAAACTACTTTGAAGAAAGTAAATATAGAAAATATACATATATACGAGTATATATACTAGTCATCAAAATTAAAGGATGCTGAGAATATGCTTACTAAGTTAATGTTAGAACCAATGCCCAATACTGCAATTATTTATGTTAATTAAGTTCAATGAAACACAAAATTGCACTTCCGCGCACACGTTAGCACCGGAAGTACGCATATTCGGTGATTTAGAATGTGCTGCTCAATGGATGCATCTTGGAATTCTAGTCTGTAGTGTTGTTTAAATTGAATGTGGTGTCTGAGTGAAATCTTTATCCATTAGTTATGGCTAAAAGGCATCCATTAAGTGAAGGTCAAAAGTAACGAATAATTGGCAGAATCGAGGAGTATGAAACACAAATGGAAATCATATAAGATATGAATATCCCTCACAGTGTCATATCAAGAGCGTGGAGCCACTTTTTAACCACCGGAACCGTTGTCAGATAGCCTGGTCAAGGGCAACCAAGAGCTTCGACTTCAGCTGTACACCGTTTTCTGTCATTGTCGGCTCGAAGAAACCGCAAAGCTACTACAAGATATTTGGTCTCATACCTTCAGGCTGGCACAGGAACTCGAATTAGGCGTTCTACTGCTACAAGAAGGCTTAATGAGCATAGACTGTATGCGAGAATACAAATAGCTTGTGTCCCACTTACTTCAACTTCCAAAGGGATCCGTTTAAACTGGTCCCTTCGTCATTTTCAATGGAGCCAAGAAGCCTGGACCTGAGTATTGTTTACTGACGAGTCCAGATATAGCCTGAACACTTATTCTAGACGTGTTTTGATCTGGAGAGAGGAACGAATACGAAACTTGCCTTCCCTTCCCCCTGAAGTATCCCGTTTCGGCGAACGCGGATGAATAGTTTGGGGAGGAATGATGATAAAACGCCGCACCGAGCTACATATCTTCCAAGGAGGTTCTGTAACCGCTCGGAAATATGTGGAGGAGGTATTGGAACCACAAGTTAGACTGTTTAGGGGTGCCGTTGGTCCAGAGTTTTTGCTAATTTATAACAATGCTCGGCCACATCGAGCATATGTGGTGTCGGAAGACTTACAAACAGAAGATATCACCCGAATGGCTTGGCCCCCTTACTCATCCAACTTGAACCCGATTGAGCATGTGTGGGATGCCTTTCGGCGCCGACTTTCAGCACACCAAATTCTCTCCGAACACTCCAGGAGCTGAAAAGTGCTGTTTTAAATGAGTGGCATGCAATTCCACAAGACTTGGTAATCGCTTTGGTGAAGTCTATGAAATCAAAATGTGAAGCATGCATATCTGTCCGAGGTAACCATACACCATATTAAAGAAAAACAAATTCCACAAAAGGTGACTTAATGTTTCCATCATTTTCCAATTTCCATAAATTTGGTTTGAATATCAATATTTTGAGAAACTTCCGAACATTGTGATTTATGTTAACTAGTGCTTTTGTACGAATTTCCATACATTATTTTTCATTAAATATCAGTTATGTTTTATTCCTTTCATTATCCTTTAGTTTTGATGACCAGTATATATACATATAATACATTTTAAATCACAAATAAATGAATAAATTTGTACAGTTCTAAAGATGAATTAGAAATGAACATAGGAAACCAGTATGTAAAATAAGAAACTATGAATAACCCACAGAATCTTCAGAGGAGCTTGTGAGTTCATTCATAGAAGATGCGTTATTTCATCCAATTTCGTCGGCATTAAGCCTAAAATGACAAAATGTAGCTCCTTATAACGCAAAAATAACAGAAAATAGATAATGAAAATCCAAGAGATCTAAAAATGATACACCTCACACATGATATTATAAATTAATAGAGCAAAATACCTAAATTACATACTAGGAAGCATAACTGCAGCATGTCTGGATGGTAAAACAGAGTTAGGATTATTTTAACATGTGGGCTTACAGTTGATTATCTGACTGAAACCCATAACTTTGCTGCCATCTGGTGTGAGAAAGGAAAAAATGTAAATTGAAACTGGATTATTAACAATACTGTTTGGTGCTGCCATCTTTACCCACCAAAAAAAAATGAATGAAATTGATTGAATAAATAAATATATATGTATATGATAAGATATCTTGTAACATTCAGACGAAAACTCAGATCATAAAAATACCATCGCTCTGTCTCACTCGATTAAAATACTCACCGAATGCCGCACACAAAACTCTATATTCAGGAATTTTAATAAACACCATTCTACTACTTATCTAATAGATAAATACTGAAATAAATATAATAGAACAACAGATATGCAGTCCTTGTTAGCTGCTTCGCACTGGATCGAATGTGTAGCGCCGGGACGCCGAACCTATGGCACGTGGTAGATTATTTTCGGCACGGCACAAACTCATGTTCTAAATTAAGATATTGCAGAGCTCCCGTGTAAATAATGATAATTATTATTAACCCACCACGAGATGAGACTTGGGAAACACCCTCTTTTAGATGAGTCTATTTTACGGAAGGTGTACAGGGCGATACTGGAGGTGAAAAATGACCCCGCTGTTTCAGTTTGACCATTCCCCACTAAGAGCTAGGGGTTGCAATGAAATAATTTTTGCGCCAATAACTTGCTCATTCCTTGACAGAAACCTGTTTTCTCTCTCTCGGTTAGCTGTGTTCATTTAGTTTATTTTGCCATTTTTAAACTGTTTTTTTTTTCAAAACAATTTTTTTTTAAATATTAAACATGTCCTCAAAAGGGAAAACAATTCATTCTAAAGAAAGAATGATTGTACATAAAGTACAGCACAAAATTAAAGAAAAAATTTCTGCCATTCTGAAACAGCAAGTCGCTTATAATTTTACATCAGGAGCTCCCCCCCCCCTTTTTTTTAAGTGCATTTCTTAATTTAACTTATTTCATATATATATTCTTCATTTTAAAAAATGCGATCTGGGCTACGGATTTTAGATGCATCTATTTTTTAGTATTTCCCTTCGTAGATTTTTTTTCTGTCCATAGAGCAAAAAATAAACGCAGAAAAGATCAAAACAGGCGTTTTGAACAGAATTTTCGGACGTGACAGTACAGAAATAAAGAAAAATAAATACTGCCATTCTGAAACAGCAAGTCGCTTATAATTTTACATCAGGAGCTTCCACCCCCCCCCCCTCCCTCCTTTTTTAAAGTGCATTTCTTAATTTAACTTATTTCATATATATATTTTTCATTTTAAAAAATGCGGTCTGGGCTACGGATTTTAGATGCACCTATTTTTTAATATTTCCCTTCGTAGATTTTTTTTTTTTTTTTTTTTTGTCCATAGAGCAAAAAATAAACGTAGAAATGATCAAAACAGGCGTTTTGAACACAATTTTCGGACGTGACAGTACAGAAATAAAGAAAAAAAAAAACTGTCATTCTGAAACAGCAAAATCGCTTATAATTTTACATCAGGAGCCCCCCTCCCCCTCCTTTTGTCAAGTGCATTTCTTAATTTAACTTATTTCATATAGATATTCTTCATTTTTAAAAACGGACTACAGATGCATCTATTTTTTAATATTTCCGCTCGTAGATTTTTTTTTCTGTCCATCGAGCTAAAAATAAATTAAGAAAAAAGTCATAGTTGGATCATTAATTTGCCTTAAAAATTTTTAGTAATTATATTATAAATTAAGCTGGTAAATTAAAAATAAAATCTTTAATTATTATTTTATTTTATTGTATTTTTTAAATTTTTCATTGACTATTGTGTTAAATTATATCTTTATTGGTTATTAAAAGTATTTAAGTTTTAAGATAATATAAGTTAAAAGTCCAAAATACGATATTATTACCTTTACAAAAATACACAATTCAATTGATTATTCTTAAAATGAAAGATGTGCTTAAATAAAGTAAATTAGTATTTCTTAAGTATTTTGCTATTACAAAAAGTCGAGATGTAATTCATTTATTAAAAAAATATATATACTATTTTTTAACAAAATTTTTAATAAATTATACTTAAACAAAAATAATTAATTCTCTGTATTATCGTAATAAATAAAAAGTAACATAGTTTATATAAATTTTTAACGCTTTTATGTAATTCCCCTTTAAAGTCAATAATATATATATATAAATAGCGCCAAAACCTCGCATATTTGGGAAATATGGCAACCTTTCCCTTTTCCTCTACGGCGCGGCGTAGAGAAGACAAATCTCCGCTCCGATTTGGAAGAAATGGGTTCGTCTTAGACTACGTCACGTATGATTGACAGGTCTCTTCTCGTCGTGGGTCTATAATAACAAAATGGAACTTTTCTTACAGGCAATTTTCAAATTTTGTGAAGAAAATACACACAAAACTATTACAATTGTTTCCTGCTAAACAACTGATTTGTTATTAATGGAACTTCTGTTAACTTATGTGCAATATTTTTCTCTGATACTCTTTATTTTAGGACTTATGTGCAAATAGTTTTCATTTCGTACATTCAGGTGTAAAAATTATTAAATTAATATATATTGTGTAAACTCTCTGTACTTCTAGAAAGTTGTTACGAGGTAGTTAAATAATTTTACAAAAAAAAAAAAAAAAAAAATCAATCAGAAATTTCTTTTAAAAATGTCAGTTGCCACGCTTTACTCCTCTGCGTTTCATATAATGAAAATGTACTATTTTGAATTTAGACTTGATGTGTTTTCTAGATTATGTTGCTTGTCGTTGTCATACATATTGAATAAACTGAATTGCAACTTTATAAATCCCAATCTATCTCAATATTGAGTCAAAAATTTAATTGAGATAATTAGGAGATTATCGGTAAATAACGAGCATAAGCCAAAATTCCGATGGGGAAATGGAAGTTGGAATTTCGAATTCAATTCCATAGTAAGAAGTTTTTTTTTTGTATAGAAATCATTTTGATATTTTTTTTTCGGATAGTTATTTTTTTTTTAAGGGGAGGGTAGGTGGGGGTGAATAGGCATGAAAAGTATGAAAACTCAAGTAGAAACCTGTTGCCATGTTTCTCCAATCCAGTTGGCATTCTCATAAGGAAAAACTAGAATACGAAGCTGATCTGAATTATTTGGCATCTAAGACGTAACAAGAGAAGTAGGATTTTGTAAAATACTTAAGCATGTTACATAATGTTACTTATAAATTTTAAATCCTAAAATCAGTATTTTAATTAATTTTTCTGCTTCGATCCACTGAATTTGTTGGCACGCCAGGATCATTTAAAATATTTTTGGGAAAAAATTGGCACGCGTTTGCGAAAAGGTTCGCCGACCCTGATGGAGGGTTTCTCCATTAATAAGAGAACAGAATTATCCATACGGTAACACTTTTATTTAATCAGTTGAGTAGAATACAACATTAAAAGCAGTCGCCACAGTTCCATAGCAAATATAGACATTTTCACTGCTTACATTTAGTAGTTAGTCATGTCATCATGGACTACATTTTGAAAAACATTTTATGATATCACTCTATTATTCAAATAAATAATTGCTTTCAGACGACAGGTATATTTTTTAAAGTAACTGGTTACACAAAAATTCAGCTTTCTTGACTCATATTTAGATGTTCAAAACTTTTAAGCAGAGGGATTTCCACTGATCTGCAGATATATTGATTAGTAAAAAACAGCCCGAATACTTGAAACAATTATTAATTAGGGAAAATGCTTTTAGAATACAATATTGGAAAAAATAAAATATTAAAACACGCATTTTAAATATAAATGTATTTAAGTAAAAGGAATGATTAAAATATTTTTTCCAGACACGAAATTAATAAACTAGGATTGTAGAATCATGTCGGATAGGAAATTCTTATGAAATAATTTCAATGAAGCGCGGGAATATAATTTTTGTAATTTATATATATACATATTTAATGCATATTTTAATGTACATTGGAAAAAATACGTTTTTATACATATTTGTGAAAATTTTAATGTATTGTTTTCGTAATCTGCTATTTCACAGAACCACATTGGAGAAAAAAAAATTATATTGCTGTGAAATTGACTTACGTATGAGAGGGTCATAAGAGAGGATTTATTTCTTCCATCACTTATTTATTTTATGCTTCATAGGTAACTTGGTTGAGAGGAAAAAAGAAATTCAGTTGCAGTCACTTTTTATCCGAAATATGAGAGAACAAACGATGACAGCAATAATGCAAAAGTAACATTACTTTGACAGTAGATATTTCTTGAGAGAATTATTTATGGATGACTGTAATATACAACGAATGAACTTTGACGAATAACTTTTGGAAGTAACTTTACCTTCTTATGTCATATAAGATTAACAGAAATATCTATATTTCGAAAAAAAATTTCATGTTATAAATAATTTTATTTTTACGTCTTCCAAAAAAAAAATTAAGTAAACTTTCTTGAAAAAACAAACTGTCTTTAAATCAAAGGTAAATTTAATAAATTATGATAAATAAAAAAATTAATATATATAAATAATGTAGGGGAGACTAGGGACGGTTGACCATACGGGAGGCTTGGCCCACCAGTCAATTTTCATATTTGAAAGAATTTCAGAGTTTCATCAATAGGTGTCAACCAAAAGTACTGGAATGCTCAAACAACAGTCTTCGTTTCATACAGATAATCGGAATAGGTGTGGAAAAAATCAAGTGTGAGGCTTTTTCAACATAAAAGTTGTGTTTCTTAGAAATATTTTGTAAGCTTTTTTCGAATAAATTATATCATAGAAATTTAGGTAAGTAGGTTCAAAGTAATGCGGAAATATCGAGCTTTCATTCCAGGCATAAAGATTGTACAGTAAGTTAGGCTTAACATAACAATGTGCTATTTTTTAGAAAAGGTCTGTGTAGGGAGGCTTGGCCAAGTCAATGTGAGGGAGGGTTGACCAGATGCTCAAAGCTCCCTTAATTAAGTGGTTTTTGAAATCTTTATATTATACACTGTGCATAATGAAAAGTTAATGGTTATATATATAAAATAATGTAAATTTATTCTGAAAAGGTTCACTAAAATAGGGTGATGGGAAAAAAATGTTTAAAACGACTAAAGAAAGATGTGAAAAATTGCTCGGAAATGTGAAAGTTGATAGGAACTTTTCCTCATTTAAATACGACTTACAATTGGTAAATAGAAACAGTGTGAAAGACTAGAAAGGACTAGAAAGGATGAAAGAAGCAGTCTTAATACTTTCAAGAGTAGTGGTATGTTTACAAAACCACTTAATTTTAATTCCGAAACGTCACAATGGCACCAAAATTTTGCTAAAATCTTTTCCATTTAATATGTATGTGAAATATAGCCTTTTTCTTATTTCCAAATAAATTTTTTCTTAAATTCCGGTGTGAGGCATTTATTTCAGCATTTTAGAACTGAAAGTATTTCGCCCCTTAGAGATTTAAATCATGTTAATGATAAGTTATGTGCTCATGCGGCTGCAAAAGGAACATAGCATCGATAGAAAAACTTTAGGAAGATATGTAGACAAATATCAACATGATGAATAGGGTGATAGGAAGCCAAACAATGTGACAACTAGAGTTGTCAGGTGGAATGTCACAAAAAATAGGACAAGGAGACAAAAAGAGCGGGACAGTGACTCCTAAATCCGGATATAATTAACATAAAACACTATGAAAATCGAGCCTGTCTCTAACAGAATACCGCCTTAAATGTTAAAATTTCATTTTCCCTGCTGCACAATTATACCTGCTCAGACAAAATCCTGTTTAAAACAAACTTTTTCCCTCTGACTTGCGATTGCGTCTCAACAAGTTTGTTTAAGCATCATATTAAAATATATATATTTTTTTATAATAATTAAAGCATGTAGCATAAAAAATATTTTGCTTTTTTGCAACTGATTTTATTTCTCTTCACAAATATTGCAACATAAAACAAAGTGGGTGAAGCCTCCCATATAGTGGGTCAACCCTCCCAAAGGTGGGGAGCCTTGACCCATTATTTTTTCATGATTAAAATCAATGCCTTTTCAAATTTGTTATATGTCACACTTATGTAGTAATTTTATTTTAATAACCGATTGTATATCGAATAAAATGATATATAAAACTTTATTCTACGTTCAATATTTAAAAAATAAAAAATCATTTTGTAAAAAGTGGATCAACCCTCCCTAGTTTCCCCTATATGTGATTTACACAAAAGAGGTTTTAAGCGACTTACGTAGAGGCACAAAGGAAAATTTCCTCCGTCTTTAATAAATTTATGTTTCATAGTTAACTTGATTGAGCGGAAAATGAAAATTGTTTCATAAACTTTTTATCCGAAGAATGAAAGCGAAATTAAAAATAATGGAGGAAGACAGCTATAATGTAAAATTTACATTAGTTTGAAAAAATATATTGCTTCCCAGAAGTATTTTTGAATGAACTGTAATATGAGGCGTTCACATCGATATTAAACCAAGTCCATTTTTGAAAAAAAAAATGAAATAGTCCATTTAGAAGATGCATAAGATCTGTTTTAACTACTCGCACAGTGAACCAAGCATGTTTTCAAATACTTTCTCTCACATGGCATCTGTTTACAGGCTTGGTTCACTGTGGGAGCCGATAAAACTGATTGTATGTACCTTGTAAATGGAATATATAACTTTTACTTTCTTCTATCTTTACAAGAAGA
This sequence comes from Maratus speciosus, assembly GCA_963932465.1. Taxonomy (NCBI): domain Eukaryota; kingdom Metazoa; phylum Arthropoda; class Arachnida; order Araneae; family Salticidae; genus Maratus; species Maratus speciosus. The sequence goes on from OZ010800.1 coordinate 49,906,078, forward strand.
AAGTATTGGATTCATGCAATTGTTCAAATTACGATTTTCGACGGATTTACACGTTTTGGGGGTCAGAGAAGCATAAAAACCTGTTTTCAAAAAATGTCTGTTGGTGAGTCTGTTTGGGAGTCTGTCTGTGGGTCTGTCTGCGAGTCTGTCTGTCTGTCTCTGAGTGTGCGTGTGATGTGTGTGACACAAATATTTTGAGCGCTCTATCTCAATAACTAATAAACGGAATTTAATAAAAATTTATATTAAGTTAGTCCATGATATGAGTTGGTGTTGATTAGGTTTTGGTTTAAATGGCTTAGCAGGTGGCGCTGTTATGCGGCATTTTTCACGATTTCCCCAATAGCTCAATCTCCAGATATAATGCACTGATTTTCATCAAACTTCAGATTCAGTTAGTCCTTGACATAATTTAACGTATGTACATTTTGGTGTAAATCGCTCAACAGGTGGCGCTGCTATGCTGTCTTTTGCAGGATTGACACAATTTCCGCAATAGCTCAATCTCAAGAACTAATGCACGGATTTTCATAAAACTTCAGATTCATTTACTACCTGATATGACTTGGTGCTGATTGCGTTTTGTTGTAAATCGTCCAACAGGTGGCACTGATGTGATCATTTTTTCACGATTCCCGCAATAGCTCTATCTCAAGAAATAATGCACGAATTTTCATCTAATTTCAGTTTTAGTTAGATGTTGTCACAAGTTGTTGCTGATTGGGTTTTGGTGTTAATCTTCCGATAGGTGTCGCTGCAATGCTGCAATTTTCCGATTTTTGCAATTGCTCTATCTCAAAAACTAATAGACGGATTTTCCCTATACTTCAGATTCAGTTTAGACGTTGACATGAGTTGTTGCTTGGTGGTTTTGGTGTAAAACACCCAGTAGGTGGCGCTGCTAGGCTGCATTTTGCTGGATTTACACGATTTCAGCAGTAGTCATATCTCAAGAACTAATGCACGGATATTCATATCTTCAGAATCCTCATGATTTGACATAAATTGCCATGTAATTTTGGCAGTGTCATAGCGAATTTTAAAGTATTAACATGTATGAGATATAAGAAAATTTTGAGATTGGTACATCCGACTAGTTTCAAAATGGACTTGATCTACTATGGTTTTGAGCCCCTCACATATTAGAAATAAAACTTTGACGAAAAATTTTTCAAAGCAATTTAACCGTCGTACGACACATAAAAATATAATTTAATGCAAGGAGCAAAGTTCAATTAGGATGATGCATCCTGTATTTCTGACTAAATGAGCGGTTTGCGACCCCATTTTCTATGGCAATTTTTCATCTACTTAATGCCTTATATCACTCCTCTTAATTTGTAGGTCAAATTTTGGAACATTCTGTACATATGGGGAGAAGTTTTTCCATTTTAAACATTAGGTTTATTGTAAAATCTGTAGTTATGTATGTCTGTCAAAAAATGTTATCTAAAAAAGAAACACTGAAACATGTCTTTAAATCAAAAGTAAATTAAAAAAAAATATGATAAATAAAGGAACTATACTATAATAAAAGTAACTCATACAAAAGTGGTTTTTAGTGAATTATATATTGTAGATCCATCAGTAAGACTTTTTTTCCTTCAACTTTTATTCATTTTATGCTTCATAGTTAACTGGATTGAGAATAAAAATGAAGACACTTATATTACCTCTTTATCTGAAGTATACCAGTTGAAATTTGGAACAATAGCAGATGAGAGTAATGGTGTAAAATTTCATTATTTTAAAAGTAGAAAATTGCTTATGAAAAATATATATGGATAAACTGTAGTGCGACAAATAATTTCTTTGTTGAACAACTTTGACGAATAATTTCAAAATGCAATTTAACCGTCTTATGACACATAAAATTTAAAAAAAGTATTTTGTATTGGAGAAGTTTTCTTATTACACTTATATTAAAATTTGAAAAGCGTAATTGTATTTCATTTCTTCTACTTCCGCAGAAAAAAATTGAATTATGGGTTAAAAAGAATACAACTATTTAAATGAGTATGGGGATGGGATAAAAGCTCTCGCAATATTGAAATTTAAATTAATTATAATTTCTTACATCGCATCTTTTGTTAGTTTAGATTTATTATACTTTCGAATTCTATTGTATACTCGTTGGGATGCAGATGAAAAAAAAGAGTGAATTGATCTTAAAAGAACTTTTGTTTATTAAGATATTTAATGTGTTCTTTCTATTAAAATTTGATCGAGCAGTAATGATAAGCAAAATATTGATTATCTGTAAATAGATTATTTATTTTCAGATAGCATGCGTCTTATATGCATTTAAATGTATTTATTCTAAAAATGAAGTCTTGAATTGAAATAATATTTACTAAAGCACTCGACCATTATAAAGGCGTTAAGAACCCTTAAAGGTAAAAGATTTTTTATAATTTTTTTAAGAAGACTCTTACTCATTTACTTTTAACTGTGGAATCTACAATCTTATAACCATCTGGCGATTTATAGGTTAGAAATTTATTTGGTTGTAATATCCTCTTAAAAGTAATTTTCAATTGCAAATATTAAAATGGAAATTTTAGGTAAATTGACGTAGAAACTGGGATATTATTTGTTTAAAAGATTCATTGGCATAAATTAAGGAAAATAGAATTGAACTATGTAAATATATTGACGAAGACATTATAAATTTGTAGAATTTAATAAGATTTCGAATCTAATCGAGAATATAGAATGCAGTTCAATTCCGTAAAAATCAAGTCGCAAAATAAAACTTTACAGATTGGCGAAAGTAATGTTATTTCATATTTTGTGCCGCTTTTAGTATATGAATACAAGCTTACATTCATTGACTAATTATAAAAGTCGAGTTAACCTGCTGTCGTTGAACATTGAAAATTTCGATGTAAATGAAGCAAACGGGTAGGAAATTTACGGGAATTTTAAATCTGCTATTTATAAAAATGCTGACATGAGTAAAAGATATAAATTTGCTCACTTAAAAGGTTTCCTCCAGTCATTGGCAAAATCCGCTATTCAGTGTTTATCATTTCCTGTGGAAAATTATGGTATGGCTGTAAAACATTTAGGGTGAAAAAATAATCAGTTTAATTTTCATAATATCATAATTCTCCTATTTCGAGATTTTCGTGTCGTAAATCAAATCTCTTAATATAATATCTGACGAACAATAAACAAAGGCATAAAATTGTATAAAATCGGAAGTCAATAACTCTTGGCTTCGAATATTCTTTAACCTTGCTTAATATGAAAAACAGTTTACAGTTTGTAACAGGTATATTATAAATACTTAAAGATTATTACGATAAGTAGCAGCTCTAACCGGCTTTCCCGTCATTACGTGCTGTCATAGTTTTGAGTTCGCACGTTCTTTATGAGAATCAGTATGAACAGGTTGTGAAAGAGTACGCGTGGTATATACTAAAGGTTCTTTGCTAAGAAAATCCCACAGAGGCATTTTTTGTTGAAGAAATGTGTCCATTATTTAAATTGCGGAATGCGGAATCTACTTTTCGAAAGTGACGGCCATAATGTGGCGTCACAATGTTGTGGCCTGAATGGGAATGAACGGAGATTAAGAGAAAGTTTGGTGCTTTACCTAAAGAAATACGTGTTTTTTTAAAGTGTTTTAACAACTTTTTTTTCAGACGTGGATTCTGAAAGCAGAGAAAACATATTTAGATACGACATATGATGTTTGTTCTTCGCAGTTTTCAAGTGAAATATGCTCTACGAAAGATTAATGTGTTTTGTTCTAAATACGCTTCAAGTTAATAAAGATGTTTTTAATGCTCTTTTACCGAGACGTCCACCTCGGAACAGAAAGAGAACATATCCTAAAGTCATATAGTTCATCAAGACTTCATAAAAATATGTATGAGTGTATGGCAGTTATCTGGAACTAAGTACATGTGTTAATTTTATTTTAATAAACTTTTATTTAATTTTAATGATGTTTCTTTTATTTTATTAAACTTCCGATGTTAAAAATATTTAATATTTAAGATAGAATTTGGAAGTACATCATTTTTCTCTTTAAGAAAATAAATTGTGTCCGTTTTATCATCTGACATATAGACGATGTAAACATGTTCTAATAATAAGTTAGAAATTTAGATAACGTAAAAGTTATCTGCAAGAATTTGAATTCTTAAAGTAAAATCTCTGATTCATTCAGATTAAATCATAAGAGTAATTTAAGAACAAATTTGTTGTTAAAGCATCTATTTTATTTATTGATTTGAAAATTAAATTTCGTGTTCTAGTTTGAGAAAGCATTTCGTTTTTAATTGAATCAACTATATTTTATTAAAATGGTTTATTTTGAGATATGTTTAGATAGAATTTTTTTGTGAGTAAGTTGAATCTAGTTTTGATTAACGACTGATTTATAAAATGACGAAATTAAGTTCTGAATAGAACTTTTATAAAAATTAATTTTCATATATAGTAAAGTGGGGACAGACGCCGCGGTGGGACAAATGCCGCAGAGATTGTGTAGGCAACACTAGCGTTTCGTAGACCAATTTCAAAAGTTCGTAATGTTCCTCTGTGCTGTATGATGTGTTGTATGCGTTTCCACCGCTTAATTATTAGTATTTACATACTTATGCCAATTTTTATGGCTCGAACCTGCGTGGTAAGTTGCTAAAATTATTCTAATGAAGTTTTATTACATATTTTAAGAAAAAAGACAGAGATTTCATCCCAAAATCGATTGCAACTATAGACTAGATCTTCGTAGAATACATACATGTGCTTGCCATTCTCTCACGTCGCTCACATGATACAAAACCGCGGCGCGGCATCTTACCCACCACTATGGGACAGAGGCCGCACCGAGGTTGAGGGACACATGCCGCAAAATATATTTTTGTTTTTCGTTTCAATAAATTCATCACTCCGATTTAAGTAGAACTTACATTTATATGAATGTATATTAGCGCAATCTGCTACTTATCAAAATATTCTCAGCAACAATGTTGGTTCACCATGTGTGAATAAGGAAAACGTAGGCCGTTTACAATTCTCACCATCTAAACTGTTAAACAAAATATCTCCTACCCCAATGGTCAAAGACCTATACAGCCAAGTAAGAGAAAGTAAAAGGATGCAAATATTACAAGCTCAGAGTTTATAAACAATAAAAAAATAAGGAAATGAAAAACAAAAGAAACAAGAAAGCGTCAAAGAACGACAACTTGGCTGAAGTAAAATATGTTAAAAAAGGAAGGAAAAGATCAACTTCAAAGAAGATAAATGAAAGATCAGCGACAATGGGTAAATTGTTCCTCTTATAGATTCTGATGGCAGAACTGGATTGGAATTTGATGACTCTGCATATGTTGGGTGGCTGGTGTCTTATCAAGGAGCAATGTCTAAATCGACCAAGACTCAGTGCATGAAATTCAATTGATAGCTGCATGAAAAACGCTTAATTTACTTTTTCAACGGGTAGTGTGGTGTGATTGGGTGCGAATGGAAATACAAAATCAAAGAATGAGAAGAAATGCTACAAATAAACAGACTAGGGCCTAAATAGAATAGAACTAATACTTACATTAAAAGCAAACTGCAATGTTGCCTGGATGTAAACCAGTGATTTATATCTTTTTGGAATTATGCTGTCTATTGTTTCTCGTAATTATGCTATCCATTCATGTAAATTCAAATGATTTTCTTTTCATTTTCACTTTTTGTCTTAAGTGTTGTTTATAGAGGTTACACTTTTCACACAACTTTTCACAATTTAGTGATATATCTAATTTATGTTAGTTTACTGTTATTTATTTTCATTTTAAGTAGTTTGAGAAAATAAAAATGTGATTTGCTTGAAAAAAAAATAAACAGCCTTGCATTTTTCTCCATGCGGCATCTGTCCCACACCCCATGCGGTATCTTATCCAGCACATAAAAAATGATGTTAAAAAAGGACCTGTGGGAAAATAATTATGCTTACTTTATTAAGAGGGTTTAAACTTGTTTAACATAGGAATTAGATTCTAAAGGGTTTGATCAATGATTTCTGGTACTTAGTTTGTTGTTGTTTGCTTTATTGTACATTTTACAAGAAGAAAATAAAAACTGCGGCATCTGTCCCCACTTTACTATATATTAAGCATTTAAATTTGAATTTTGTTTAAAAAGGTAACAGAATTTTGTTTTTTTAGGTACAAAAGTAAACTGTGTTCTAAGAACGATTTAGAATTATTATTCCTAGTAATTTAATTTTAATTAATTCTGAATATTTGTGTTGCTAAAACAAAAATAGAATGTGTTCATTTGAGAACAAAATTTTGAAATATTCTTCTCGTCGTAATATTAATTTTCCCTTAAAAATGAATTATGAAATGTGTAAGTATAATTTAGTTATGTTTTATTTTATGAGTTAATATTGAAGTTTTAGAAAAAAAATTCTTAAGTATGACGTACGGAAAATCCAAACTAGTTCAATTTTGGATCACCTCTCTAAAGAACGATTTGTTTTAAAATAAATGAAAATGTTTATAATTTATTGATAGTACAGTAAATTGCATTTGTATTTTTATCATATTTTGAATATTTTTTTGTGTAATGATTTACGTAAAGAAGAAATCCTGGGGAAAAGGGATAGGTTTACGTAAATAAATCTAAATTATTATCCTTGAAGTTGAATTCTTTTTAATGAAAATTCTATTTTTTTAACAGTATTGTTAAATTTAAGCAAAATGGCATATTTACGAAAAGGGAAAAAAAGAGGATCTACAGGAGCTTTGTGATGAGTAAAACTTAATTGCCGCAGAAGAAATGAAAATTGCCTATTTACGCAATTTACTACGCACGCTGATTACGAGGAAGAGTATAATAAAAATTTGCTTACAAACATAATCGGGAATCGAAAAACTGAGCAAGTACGATTTAGATATAGAAAATCAGCGTCGATTCAAACAGGAACAGCGTAAAATCAAACAAGAGAATTTAGAACGCGAACGAAACTTTGAACTTGAAAAATTACGCCTTACCCATCCGAATTCGGAATCTAATGCAGCGATGGAAAATAATAGATGCATGTACGAAAAGCCGTGAATCGATCTAAATAAATTCATTCACCATTTTCGCCCAATCTAAGATGAAGTGAACATCTTGTCCTGTGTCTACAGTTAAATGTACTAGGGGTTTCGGAAGAGTTACGTACAGGTTACGTACTCTCAGGTTACGTACCTCATAAGTGCTTTACCTAGTAAAATTGCTAAACTCTTCGCTAAGGAACCTGGAGAAAAGGCTCAGGACTACTAACACATCAAAGCGATGTTGTTGAAACGATTCAAATTGATAGCTAATAAATTTAGAATTATGTTCGATTAGCACCAGAAAATTACAGAATGTACCGGGAAAGATTATTTTTAGGGCTTAGAACATACTTTGAAGTTTGGCTCTATGCATTTAACATAACTTCGTTTGAAGATGTGAAAAGTCTTATTTTAAGTGACAAATTAAAGCGAAGATGCTCCTCACAGCACAGAGACCATTTGTTAGACTTTTTGACTTATTTAATTGATACAAATGAGTTATTAGTGAAACTAGACGCTTACGATGTTCTAAGGTCAAATTCCGTAAAATCCAAAGTAGTGGAAATCCACCGCAAAAGTAAAAACTGGTCAAAACCGAAAGAGAATGTACCATCGAGCTCTTCCAATAAAACTTTTCCGAATAAATCTTTCTACCCAAAGAGAACAATTCCGTCAGACAACGGAAATATGAGACCTTCAGCAAAGATTGAAAATCTTCCAACCTTGAAATGATATGTTTGTGGTGCTCTCTGATTTGTTCGTGCTACTTGCACTAATGTCATGAAAACTGAATCTTCTCATTTCGAGCAAATCCAAATATACACATATTCAAACACTACCACAGCCTTAATCACAGTAAAAATATATGTTAATGGAGTCTATGGCAAATCCTTGCGTAGATGTCGGAACTAGTCACAACCTTGCAAGTGAAACATTATATTCTGTATTAAAAAAACAAGGTGTGATGTTTCAGCAGATGTCCTTAGCAAATAGCCAGAGGTCAAAAGAAAATATTTTGACCACGACTATTGCTGTAGAAATAGAAAGAAGAAAATTTTGTACAGATTTAATTGTGTTACCTAAAGCTAAATGAAACAGAAACCGTTTAGGAAGATGCTTTATTGATAAGTCAGGGTTTGTACCAGACGTTAAGAACAAACGTTCGTATTTCGGCAATGTGCCAAATGTAAAATATGGCTTTGTAGATCTTGTTCCAAAACCTCTTCAAAATTTTGCCGAAGACTGTTTTAAAAGCATGTACCTTGCGTGAAAATGAAGGAAAAGAGATGACTTCCACCCACAAGTCACAATTAAATCACTTGCGTAAAAAATATAAAACCATATTTCCGCAAGGGGGAGAAGCTACCCCGTTTGTACAGCATCATATAAACACCGGAAACCAGCCACCTGTTTCGGTACCACCATGACTCCTGCAAAAAAATGAAGTGTTAAAGACGGAATTATATGACCTTTTGAAAAAAGAAATTATTGAAGAAAGTGAATCCCCTTACGCAGATCCTGTTGTTTTGATCCAGAAACCAGATGGAGCGGTACGTCTCTGTGTTGACTAATTGAAGTTGAATGCCATCACCCATTTGGATTCTGATCTATTGCCTTGTAAAGATGATAGCATGAAGCTAAGCATGCAACTTTCATGTCAACAATTAATTTAAAGTTTGGTTACCATCAGGTAAATGTTCATGCCCCAGACTGGGACAGACTGCTTTCATTTGTCTTTATAGCACCTTCCGCATCTTGAGAATTCCATTCGGGTTGAACAATGCTCCAGCCGGTTTTCAGAGGTTTTTCGATCGCTTTCGAAGTGGTCTACAAAACATTCTAATGCTATCATATCTGGATGGTATAATTGTATTTTCAGAGATTTTTGAGAAACATTTAGCAGATTTGACGACAATTTTTGACAGACTCTTAGGATTTAAACTCCGTGCAAATCCAGAAAAGTGTAATTTTGTCTGTTCTCATGTAAAGTATTTGGGAAATTGGATTAAAAAGTCCGGATTTGAAGTAGATCCGGTAAAACTGTAGCAATCCAGAAAATGCATGATCCCCGAACTGTAAAGCAAGTTCAATCACTGTACAATTTTGTGTTGCGACCGGTTCTATGATTTAGTGGATTTCTTAATTAACTAGCGCTATCTTAATTTAAATCAACTGGCGCTAAATCAATTAATTTGACGGGATATAATTTTTTTCTCTTCCTTTTTATTGGAAGATATATTTACAGCTATAATACACTATACTACATCTATTTAAAATAAAAAGCGAAAACATGTTCGTAAAATATTCTATCAACACACAACTACTCGTACAAACAGAAGGACGAGGAGACGAGCAACCTCTTGTAAACAGTAGAAACACCGCCATCCATTTGTCGCTCAATTTGCGTTAAAACATAATTCTCCACATCTTGCTCCTGGTACCGACGGTTCATTCAGCATTGCTCGGACATTACTAGGCCTTTGACTAACCTGACAAAGACGAATTGCGCCTTTAAGTGGGAAAAGGAAGAAGAAACTTGTTTTCGCAACATTGAAGCAGTTATTAATAAGTCCTCCTATATTGAAGCAGAATGATTCCACAAAGACAAACATTTTACGAAAAAATTCCGGAGCTTATGCCCTTGATGCTTTACTTCATCAGAGACACGAAGAGGAAGGTCACTCATTGTAATATGCAAGACGTTTGTTGAATGCTGCTGAAAGAAAATTTCCACAACAGAACTTGAAACGCAGCAATTTTGGATTTAAACAGAATTTAGTGGATACATCGAAGCACACGAGGTAACTGTGCTTTCGGATCAGAAACCTTTTAAAGGGTTGATGAGTTTAAAGTCACAATCCGGTAGGTTGGCTCGATGGGCTCTACAATTCAATTTATACAACCTGGAGATTGAATATATTCCTGGTAAAATGAATGTTGTTGCTGACATTTTGTCATGCCCAAATTACAGTCACGTGAAACCTTCCTTTGAAATCTGTAAGCCTCCATTGATATACCCAAAAGATCTCCCATAACTATTCGAGAAGAACAGTTAAAAGAGGATGTTTTAAGGAATATCATTTAAGATTTCGAGTCCTATGAAATAGGCACAAAGTATGCAAATTGGACTGAGCACGGATATCATTTAAACCAAGTGATCTTGTTTCGCATGCTCCAGATTCCTATTCTGAAAAAGCACAAACTATGCGTTCCTGTACATGAATGAAATTAAATTATAAAATGTCTTCACAATTAACCAACAGCTGGATTTTATGGAGCTGAAGGGGCATATCACAGAACAGCCAAAAGATACTATTGGACTGGTATGAGAACTTTCATTACCAACTTTGTCAAGAATTGTGCAGATTGCCATCGTTATAAAGTCAGCAACACAAGACCATCTAGGCTCATACAGACACATATTTACTGTCAAAGGTTCAAAACACTTACCAAACACTTGTTTGGACACTTATTGGAAATCAAAGACAATAGGAAATGGATTTTCATAGTGGACGATTGCTCTACAAATAGGTAGAACTCTTTGAAGTGAATATTAGCACAGTCAAAGAATGCTCTGTACCTCTTCTAGAAGAAATTTTCATGAGGTAAGGTCTTCCTAGATGAATAATTAGTGACAACGGTCCTCAGTTTGTCACTAAGGTAATTCAGCAACTGTGTTTTCTCCTGGATGTGAAACAATCCTTAACGCCAGTGTATCATCCACAAAAAATCCGGTTGAACGAAAAACCGTGATCTCAAACCACTTTTACATATTCTCGTTGGAAACGAACGCTCCTCATGTGCAGAAAAATTGCCTCCAATCAGGTTTTTTATGGACACAGCTGAATGTGACACAATAGGACAAAAAGCTGCTTTTCTAGGTTTTGGACGCGAACCTAGCACCATTGATGATATTAGCCATCATATCAGACTTATCTTAAACAATGATAACTTTTTGCCATCAGTAAGCCATTATCTAAAGAAATTTGCTAATTTCACTAAGCAAGTGAATGTGTTGGTCGAACACCGTCGTGACAGGAGAAAAGAGTATGCGGACAGAAGCCTAAGGGAGGAATTTCAATATTCTCCTAGTGATTATGTATGGCTAGAATTCCATCCCGTTATTAAGGCTGGTCAGAAAAGAGCCGCCAAATTTAATTTCCGAAGTGGCGGGCCCTACATAGTGCTCAGCCAGCGCTCGTCTACGTCCTATGATTTTGCCAATTTATATGCTCCTGAAGTTCCCTTGGGAACTTACCATACATTTGGCATAAAATTTATCGACAATGTTACAAATCAACCGGTTACTCCACTCAGGAACGTGGTAGGCTAAAGAAAAATGTTTCTGGTCCCTTGCCGAGACGTCTTAGGAACCACAGTGGGAGGATGTAACGAGTATATTATAAATATTTACAAATCTTTACGATAGGTAGCAGCAATAACTGGCATTCTCCTCATTTTCCGTCATTACTTGCTCTCATAGTTTTAAAGTCACGAGTTCCTCATGCGAAGCAGTTTGAACTGGTTGTGAAAGAGTGCGCGTGTTGTTGTGTTTTCCACCGCCCTTATTTCTTATTCTATTAATCAAATTTGTAAATACGTTCATTTTGAAAATAGGTTTGTGTCGTGTCGTACAGATTGATATATTAAACGTAATTTGCAAAGAAATGCCCACAGTGGTGTTTTTATGTAGAAGAAATGTGTCCTTCATTTAAATTGTGGAGACTACTCTTCGAGAGTTGCGGTCATAAGTTATAATTACATATAAAACTAAAATCCTATTACTAGGAGACGCAATCATCCACTTTCATTTCTCATGTGCTGACAATACTCGTCAGTTCCTTTTTCATGACAAATCATTCTAAAGCAAAATTCAAAAAAAAAAAAAAAAAAGGTGTTCTAGGAATGAAAGTAGAAGTCGAAGTTACATAGCACGTAGCGCCAATCTAACTGCAATTCTGTTTTCTACACATTCCCCACCTGAACTCTTACAGAGTTCATCAATCCAAATTCTATCATGAAAATATAAATTTCATATAAGTGGTTCAGTAATCTAATGCAATTTTTAAATTCAAATACAAAATGTGTCAAATTAAAAAATTCACAATATCTAATTACTAAAACTCAAAAGCATAGTACTTTTAAAGAAAGTTTAAAATGAAAAAAAGGAGGTAGACATTTTTTACAGTTCTAAAACCGAAGGGAAAAAGACTATAACTCTTCTTCAGTTCATATTTCTAAGGAATATAAGTGGTGGATAGATCTTTTTTTTAGGATTTCATTCGCAGTTTTTAATTTGTATGAGCGAATATTACCATCTCTACCTAGAATTGTTTGCTCTCTGAATCTTGCCAAGTTTCCAGAGATCCTTATATTTCGCGTCATCTTCGATCAAAACAGTATCACACACTGTTAGTGGCGTATGTGAAATAGGATTTTTCTGTAAATGGATCTGTTTCTAAATCCACCAAGTAATGCTTCTTCCCTTTAGACAAGAAATGCTTTATTATCAAGTATTGATACTTTTTCTCTTTAAAAGTGCAAATCTCTTCAAACCATCTTCAATCACAACGAAAACGTTAACGGTAAACGAAAGTTCATTACTAGTGCAGGCGATAGAGACCGTATAGAAGCTCCACCTATAAAAATTCATGGTAGTTATGGAGAAAGGCTTACTTTATGTTTTTTGGGTCGCTGAATCCGAATACTTAAAGTCACACCGAAATTTCCCCCGGCAACACCCTCCCCCCACAAATTTTGGTAACATGCCCCCCAACAGAAGTTTTTATTAAAAAAATCAAGTTTTTTATTGTTTTAGGGGAAAAGTATCTAGAAATTCAGAAAGTAGACAAAATTGGCAACAAATTAGATATATGACATTATGACTTAGGATGAATGGGAAGGGGGGATCTGTCTCGGAACATGCGCCGCGGTGCTGCGTGGACTAAGTTGCGCAATTCCACATAACCACTCTCACGTTTACACTCGCCCTCCAATCTCCCCTCCGAACTTTCTCTTTAAGGTTTACGTTGAGTTTTTTGGGTCGCTGAATTTGAATTTTTAACTTACCCCCAAAATTTCCACACACCCGAAAACCCCAAAATAGTTGTTTTTAAATTAAATTTTTTATTGTTTTAGGGGAAAACTATATAGAAATTCAGAAAGTAGACAAAATTTGCAACAAATAGGATATATGACATTACGACGTAGAATGAACGAGGAAGGAGAGGGCTGCCTCGGAACATACACTACGGCGCTATGTGCACTAAGTTATGCAAGTCCAGGTAATAGGGGATTTTACCTGGCAAAATTAATGCTAGTTCTGAATTTCGACTCTATGTTTTTTGGGTCGCTGAATCCGAATTTGTAACTTCCCACCAAAATTTCCCCGGGCAAACCTCCAAAAAATTGATTTTTTGAAAAAATTTGGTTTTTGAGAACAGCGCGCGGGGAATGTTCCGAGGCAGCCCCCTCTCTCTCTGTTTATCCTACGTCATAATGTCGTATATCCTATTTGTTGCAAATTTTGTCTACTTTCTGAATTTCTACATAGTTTTCCCCTAAAACAATAAAAAATTTAATTTAAAAACAACTATTTTTTGGGGAGGGGGGAATCGGGGGAGGGAAATTTTAGGGATAAGTTAAAAATTCGGATTCAGCGATCCAAAAAACTTAAAGTAAAACTTATAGAGAAAGTTCGGAGGAGAGATGGGAGGGCGAATGTAAACGTGTGAGTGGTAAAGTGGAAATGCGCAACTTTGTCCACGCAGCAGCGTGGCGCATGTTCCGAGGCACATCCACCCCTTCCCTTCATCCTGAGTCATAATGTCATGTCTCTAATTTGTTGCAAATTTTATCTACTTTATGAATTTCTAGATAATTTTTCCCTAAAACAATAAAAAAAATGATTTTTTTAATAAAAACCTTTTTTGAGGATATTTTACCAAAATTTGTGGGGGGGGGGGGGGGTGCCGGAAGAAATTTTGGTGGGAAGTTACAAATTCGGATTCAGCGACCCAAAAACATATAGTACGCCAATTTCCAGAACTACCATTAATTTTGCCAAGTAAAATCCCCTATTGCCTGGACTATACCGAAATTTTTAAAAAATGAATTGGAGTAAGAGCTTGTGATTCATCGTTATCGTAATATACATGCATCAACGGACGCTAGTTGGGGATAGCTCCTACTTCAACAAATAATATCGACATTTCTTCATAGCTCAAAAAAGTATTTCCAATAATCTTTTGTAGACATTCTTTTGCTGGTTTTACAAACCTTTTGTTAAAGCCTCACACTCCATGTAGATCTTTCAATTATGTTTTTCCAAACTATTCTTTCTCTGGAAATTTAAAAACTGATTGTTGGAAATCTGTAACTGATTGTATAAATTTTCATTTTTTTTCAGCTTTCATGACTGTCTTGGCGTTATCTGAATAAATGAATTGTAAATCCATTTATTCGGATGAATTGCATTGATCGATGGCATTGATGCCAAGAATGAAGTTAAAATTCATTCTTGGCTGCGGAGTTACTAGTAAATCCGCAGGTAAACAAAACAATGCAGGACTTTTGAATTTCAATGAACTTTTTTAAGTAAACACAGTGGTTCCCAAAATTGTGGACATTTTTTGAAAATTTCATGTTTTATAATTTTGTATGCTTGAAGAATATAATAAATTTCACTTAAATACAAATGTTTACATATCCAAATCAAGGAAATTTAATGTAGAATTTAATTAATATATATATATATATATATAATTAAAATATCCGCATTACAAAAATGTTACATTTACAAAAAATAAGATCTATCTTAAATTTCATTATATTTTAAAGTTACACTTACACATTCAATATATAGTAGTAAAACCATTGTTTTTTATTACAGCTTCACAGCATCTTTTCATTGAGAGACTAGTCTTTGGAGTTCATCTTTTTTAATCACATGATGTCAAGAATCAAAATATCTTCAATAAGTAGCGTGTTATTAGATGGACGCTTTTTTTGTGCCAGGATTTTCAAACGTCGCCACAAATTTTCTATAGGATTCAGATCAGAGCTGTTTCATGTCCAGGGTAATAATTGTATGCTGTTACTTTTAAACCATTCTTTGCATATAGTTGCCGTATGGAATGGAGCTGAATCCTGGAATCCTATAGCTGAATCATGGTATACAGGGGTTTTCGTGTTTTAAAAAAAAAATCACTTTTATCGTGTAAATGCTATAGTAATAGCTCGGAAGAATGAATCTAGCGCTGCTCTTCGCGGACATGTTCACCAAATAAGAGTGAATTATGTCAGCTAGGTATCATCCGGATAGCATAATAGGTAAAGAATTGGCACGACAAGCAAAGTATCCAAGTTCGATTCCTGGTCTGGAGATATTTCTCTCTGTTGGAATAAACTTCAACTGTGCTACTCCAGCCTTAAATATGACTTAATCCAGTTGAAAAAGACTTCGTTCTCTTTCTTATTTTTAAAAATATTTTTATTTCACTTCATTAAAAAATTCGTATTTATTGCGTAGAATCAGTATTACACTGCATTTGTCTTTCCTAGACTCGCTTTACTATTCTTGTGATTGACGCATTGATATCTTTTAAGTGAAAGGAAGAGTAGGGGAGAGTAGCAATATTTGGACCGCCGCTTTAATTGGACCGTTGCCATTCTGCCGTTAATTACAGTAAGAGACGCCATCTACCGCTAAAATCCGACTCACCAGAATGACGTCACTCATAATTAGAAGAAGCACCCGCCTCCCATTTGCTGTTTTCAAACAATTTCAAAAAACCTAAAGTTAGCTGTTTTGATCTAATTTTTTCCTACTAAACGTAAGTGAATATTTTAAAACTAAGGTAAGTTGTTGTGTTTTCATATACATATATGAATTCATCTCTTTACTGCGCATATTTTTCACGCGAATATGTTTCGTTTCGTTTTTGTTCTTAGTCTTGAGATTATCTGTTTTAAAAAATGCCGTAATTGGGCCAATTTAAGTTGCATAAATTGGACCAGATATGCGTTCATAAATATGAAAAGTAAGTAATGCATTTCGAGGACGGTACGCTTTGTACACTTTTTTTTTAATTTTGAATATTTTACAATGGCTTACTATTTCCATGCAAGGGTTTTTTTTTTTTTTTTTTTTTTTTTTTTTTGTATACCTGGATTAATTATTTTATACAGTTTAGGCATAAACATAAACATAAAAGTACTTTTACATGTTTTTGCAATAAATTTTGTTTGCAGTTTCTTTTATCTTGTATGTATTTGTATTTATTTTCTTTGAATTCCTTATTCCTACGGCGTATTTGGTTTACAGAGTTGAATTCAAACTTTTTTTCTCCTGGAGAATATTTGCAAAGGAAGACTTTTTACAGTTTTGGAGGGTGTAATTACACTTTTTTGCCACTAAAACGCATAAAATCTAAAACCTTCCGGGGGGAGTAGTTATTTCCAGGCTCCGGGGGGAGGCTGAATTTAACACTGTTTGAATATATAATGTTTGCGTTGGATTAATCGTAGCGTATTTTTCAATAGAGGATTTTTTAAAACACTTTTTTAATGTAATGTTGAAAATGTTGAGAAATACTCTGAAAAACTGTCTGGAAGAAAAACACCCGTGACAGCAAAAGCTGCTAAAGATATAGGAAACAAAAAAGAGGGAGTAAGTTCTGAAGAAATTGACCTGCAAGAAGGCTACAGTTACAAATCTTCCCCAAAAGCCAAAAAATCATTAGAAATGTTAACTTCCTTGCTAAATTCAGTTAAATCAAAGTACAGAGGGAACCAAAATACAGTTGTGTTAACATCCTCGCCATATAAAATAAACCTTGAAATGAAAAAAAAAACCCACAAAAAGGAAAAACTGCACAAAAAATTGCAACATGAAGTTTTAAAAAATAGGCGTGATGAAATTAGCAAGAAAATGATGGAAGGGAAGAACAACAAACATAATGTAAAGAAAACTTCTGTCTAAAAAAATTTTAATAATTCAGAATCCAAAATGAAAAATCTAGACAGTGGTGACTGGTGTTGCCTAATTTGTAAGAAAAACCAAATGGCAGAAATGATTCAGTGTTCAGATTGCCCAATACGGTTCCCTGTTGTGTGCACTGTAGAAAGAAATTAATAAACGAAATTCATGTGTAAGCTTTGCATCACTCCTTGCATGATATCCAAGTAACTGTCAATTAGTTCCATAATTTCTATTCTTAATTACTGATAACTTTGATTTATATTTTGAATACATTTTGATTTAAAACAATTACACTTATTTTCAGATATTTGATTTCATTATATCTCAGTGCTGTTATTTTGTTTGATGGTTTCATTAATTGAAAATTTTGCGTTTAATAAAATTAGTTATATTCCCTAGTCATTAAAACAACCTTATATTATTTGGTCCAATTTAGGAGACTGGGGGGTGCAACTTAGGCAACCAGTTGCTGAATTTGGACCACTTTTGACAATTTGTTCAAATTAAAATAAAGTTTAAGATTTTCAAAAGAAATTGATTTAAAGATTTATTTAGTTAGTAGATGAATAGATTGACCCTGTGTAATGATGTTTAGCAGATATTCCAAAAATTAAGTGAGTTACACCTGAAAATAAGTGAAGTGATCCAAATTCGGCTGCTCTCCCCTATATTTGTCAAGAATTTGACACAAATATGTCAAAATAACTTTTCCCGTCAGACATTAAGTCCTGATTTTAAGTATCACGATTGAGAACGAGTTCTTCAAAAATGTTTCAAGAATATCTAAAGAATTCGATTCCGAATTTTGATTCAAGGATATTTTTTATAGTGTTACATTTATTATTCATTTATTATTCATTTGTTATTCAAAGCGAACCTTTAAAAACAAATATTTTGAAATAATTCAAAAATGTGGCTTATGTTTGCTTATTAAAAACAATTTCTATATAAAATAGTTTATAAATATAAAAGAATGTTTTCTATATTCCTCTTTCCTGGAAAAAAAAACTCATTGCTTATTAAAAATCATTTTAATTTTCTGTAATACATTTCTAAAATTTAATTATATAATTCAATTTCTAACAGTCAGTTACCTGTTAACAGTCCGAATTTGTGTGATTCAGTTTTTTCTCTATTAAATTATAAAGAGTTTAAAACATGTGCAAAAAGATCTAAGAACTGAATGCTGTATCTTTTTTAGTTTAATTGGAAGATGGACTTTAAAAGTTTTCATTCAATACATATGTTACTCTAGCACAGAATATTTCAAAAAAGTGTCTACAAAGGTCGTAGAAAGGCGAATTTTATATGATGATCATGATGCACTAAAATGAATTTCTTATCACTTTTAGGATTCAGCAGCACGTCTATCAACTAGGCCGACTTGGTAGGGTGAATTCATTTCACAATGCGAAATTGTCTCCGCTAAATTTCCCTTTTTCAGAAATTTTTATTTTTTCTGGCATGGTTTAAATAGTCTCGTGACAGTTATTATCGAATTACGAGACTATACATTCTACAGCCAAGTTCTTGTATTAATTCCTTGATGGGCGGTCGATATATTATATCCCACCTATGATTAATGAAAGTTTGCAGCATACATTTTTTATTACATTTTACTTTTCTAACTTTGGTGGGAAAAAGTCGTAAAGTCACTTTTCCTTATTTTTCAATAAAATTTTTTGAAGATTCTGGTGTGAATTCGACATTACAGAAACACAATTACCTGCCCCTGAAAGAATTAACGATTCATTTCCTCAATCGTTCGGCTTATTCCATCTAGGACAACAGAAATGCAAACTTCATGTATGACATTTAACAGTTCGTCAAATGTAACTTACTACATGATTTCTTTTCTTTTCTTTCTTTTTATTTTTGAAGATATAAGTTTTCACACGACTCATTTGTTCAAAATGGAGCGTTTCAAAAAATCTATAAGGAACTGTTTGGTTTTCCTTCATACATTTAGCTTCATTTATTAAAAAATGTATCTCTCACTTGGTAAATAATTATTATTATTTACTGATTTATGCAAAAAGTCGTAAAAAATTTTCCGCTTCATATTACTATTTTTGTATTAAATAAGAAAACCATAAAAAACTGATTTTAGATCGTAGCAGTTCACACCCGTCGATATTGCCTAAAGTGAGGCTGGAACTAGCGTGAGCAGATAACAGTTACGATGAAAGGTGCGTCTTCAGATGTGTGGGCATGTTCATTTCATATTTCGGCCTTTATCAAAAGGAATCCGTAAATCTAGCATTTACCGAATTGGTTCGGTAAAATACAGATGTAGAAAAGTTTAATGGTGAATATCGCAAAATTTGAGATTTTAAAACCAAAAAAGTTGAAAATTTAAATCGTTCCAAAGCTTATGATTTTTTTAAAATGTTGGTCAAACAGCTGAATAAAGGAATTTATGTGTAAAATTCTTAAAGTTTAAAGAGCTTAAGTTCATTTTTATGAAATTATAATTATGTGACATTTTCTTTGCATATGTATGCCAGGATAATGACAATTTCATTCTAAAACATTTTTCACATTCTTGTTTTTTTTTTCTTTTTTTTAGATCTAACAATTTGATTTTGATTAAAGGAACATATTTCCTCTGTAGTACCTCAAATTCAGTGTAATGTTGACTTTTATTTGTAATTTATAGCAGCCAAGAGAAAGACATAATAAAAGTCTACTCAATTTTTACAAAGCCTTTAATTTCAAACAATAAACACACTATTTTCAAAGAAACATCTAAATGATATTGCTAGTAGCAATGATTTTACTACTTCTGACTATAACTATGTCAAGAACAAGAAGAATTTCTCTGAAGCGTCATCTTTATACCTCATAAAGAATTAAAATGGGCAGGCCAGGACGATGACATTCATTTTCAGTGGCAATCGTATTTTAATTATGGAAAATTAATTGTAAAATACAGAATTTGTTACCTTCCACATATATGTGTTATATAAGGTATAATTATTAATTAGAAATTTAAAAAACTAGAAAAAGATATTTGTTCATGATAACAGAAAGCCTTTTACTTTGCACACATCACAGTGTGACATGCCAGGAAAATGACAATCTGAAATTTTAAGTCTTTTAATTGCTTTATTTTTGCGTTATTATGAATGTAATATGTCTTGAAAATACATCAAAGAATAATTTTTAATAGAATATAAAAAAGAAAATTGCGTAATATAACATTAAATAAAAAATTTATTGTGCGGGTCGCAATTTCCGTATTTTGTGATATTAACCCTTAAAAGCATATTTCGGGCTTTTATCCTATTTAGTATGACTTTGGTAACAGCTAAGATTTCGGGCTTTTATCCTATTTAGTATGACTTTGGTAACAGCTAAGACTTCGGGCTTTTACAGTAAAATATAGACATGATTAATTCTTTAAAATCATAACATGTAATATATGATATTGCTATACTTATTTTTTAAGTAAAAAAAGAAATAAATTTAAACTGTGATTTTTTTATTAAAAAAACCCCCTTGAATTTAAACTTTATTTGTAATAGAAAAATTGGTAAACTAATTCGTAAAATACATTTTAAAATCACAATTGATGCCTACATTCAAAGGTATAAATTTTAACTTTTAACAACCTAATTACATGTTTTAACTAATATATTTCTTTTTCTATGAAATTAGAATTCTCAAATATAAAAGTCAAGGAATATTTCTACACAAATACTTTTCTAAATATTCTGTAGCATAAAATCCAGTGCTTGAGATAAATGTAACAATGCATAAAAAGCTAACACAAGCAAATGAAAGTATCACATATTCAAAAGTTATTGAATTGAACAGTTTCTCTATTCAATTTAAAATAAATTTGATTACGTAAACATGATGTTGATATTTCGACGACATTCAAAATAAAGCGTATGCTTTTAAAAGAGAATGATTGGCAAATTTTATACAGTCATCAATTTGAATTGCTTTCTGTAAAAATATATAGGTAATTGATTCCTAAAAAGAATTTTAAAAAGTTCTGAATTAGTATCTCAAGTAACACTTTACGTAGAAAAATATTACAAGTTGATGTTCCGTGATCGTAAGTGAAAAATTGTTATTTTATATTACTTGAACCTGCTATGGAAATATTTTGTTTGCATTATATTTACATGTTTTGAATGAGAAATGCTCTCCAAACTGTAAAATTCCTTTAGAATTAAATAAATAATTTGACGAAAAATCAAAGCATAACACTGAAATAAGGAGATCTTTTTTTACATCATTACTAAATATCATAGATTTTAGGATGTGAAATATTTTGTAATTACGTTTAATCGCTTATAACTAATATTTTAATAATAAAATAAATGGAAAATTGCGTGGATATTGAACAAAATTGCTTAACATAAGTAATACTTGATACTGTAACAAAAACTCTAATAAAATGTAAAAAGCTGACACAAGAATGAAATTTATTTAATCCTTTATCTACCGGCGTTACTTCAAAGTCACACTCACTTTAAACGTTCATCCCATAGTAAATATTACTAATATTCTAAGGGTACTTTGTAAAAACACTCTTTTAACTGTACTTTTTCAGGATATATGGCAGTAGTAGTTCTAAGTTCGTTATTTTAGCAAGGAACTAGTAAAGGACATAAGATAAGTGTTGTATTTTGTATGTGTTCATTATGATCTTATGATCTTATGATCAATTTGGCTAGTTATTTTAAGTGAACGGTGTGTGTATTTGATTTAACAGTTGATTAACTCGGCGGTACTTATAAATACCGCCAGAACACTGGGAGTTGTAGAAAAACTTCTTGTTTACTTTTTGTCTGTGTAGTTACACAACTTTTTTATCTGCCTTATAATGTAATTACTAAATTGTAGTGTAGGAATGTTTTTCTGGTATTTTTTTTCTGTTTCATTTTTATTTTTTATAGGAAATCGGAAAAGTTATGATACCGGCTCTTATTTGCTATGATAGAAATGTCATGGCATATGTAAATTCAGATATTGCATACGTGTAGACGCAAGGGAACATGCTGTCCCTGGAATATAGACGTCGCATAAATAAAGGACCGCGCACACAGTGGCTGCGTTGTTAAGGCACCACACCGCTAATCGCTTGAGAGCGTAGGTGGGTGCGGGTTCAACTCCCACTGGCTCCATTGCACACTCTTTGTGGAGCTCCCAGATGTAATTTTTTGGTGTTGTAAATTTCCTTTTGCTATCTCGTCCTTTTATATTGACATATAATCGGGCCCCTGATGTCAAGATATTAGTCAGATATATGTGTTCAATAAATAAATAAATAAACTAAAGGACTGTTAACAAGATCGAAACCTAAAAAAAAAAATATTCTTTTAATCCCGTCAAATTTTAATTTTTAAACATTTTCCATGTGTAATATACAACTATGTCAAATAATACTATGTCAAATACTATGTCAAACTATGTAAAATAATTTGCGAAGCAAGAGTTTATTTCCTTCCGTAATTTTTGAAAACGTTTTCGAGCACTTTTACTGTGTACTAATCAGTTTTATCAACTCGGAACATCAGATGTTTGGATTCTTTCTCATCATAAGTAAAAATGTTCCTTTAAAACAATTAAAACTGACAAACATGCTGAATTAACAGCTAAGGGCAGGGTTTGTCCCTATACCAGTTAAATTAATGTACCTTTTATCAGAAACTACCAAATGTATTAACTTGAAGTTTTTTATATACAAAATATTAATAATTTCTAATAAAGTGTAGTGAATTTTATAAACAGATATTTTTTAATTACTTTTTTTTTAACCTGGAATAAAAAACACTTTCAAATAACAAAAAACTTGCATTTTCCTTAAGAAAAACTTTTTTATAAAAAATTTGTACAAATGATTGTAAAAGATCCTCATTTCAGATTGATCAGGGATATTCTGACAAGACTTCAAACAAAAATGTGTAGTATTTTCTGTAAAAAGGTTACATGAAAGTACAAAAAGCAAAATTTTGGGAAAATTAAGTTTAATGTTTATGTATGTAATGTTTAGGTATGATGTAAACAAACTGAATTACTTAATTTTTTTAACTTCTTGTTGTCGTAGAAACATAAGTAATATACCAAAAAATAAAGGACTCAAAATATTAAAAAGTGAAAAAAAAAAAAAAAAAAAAACTATTTTCTTCACGAATTTGACATCTAACCGCTATTAAAATGAACATTTGGTTACTCTTGCATATATTAATTATATTAAGCAGCTGAAAATGTTTAAATGATAATTGATGGCATAAAAAAAAATATTTCGTTTTAAGAAAACTAATAATCGCAAAAAGAAAACTTACAAATACACTGGAAAAGCTACTCGGAAACGTTTTTCAAAATTACGGACAGGAAAAGAACTTACGTTTCAGAAGTGCTTTTTAAATCTCGGAAACCTATTCGTCTCTGAAGGTTTTCCAGAATCCTGAGTAACTCGTAAGAGGTTCGTTTTTTTTTTTTTTTTTTTTTTTTTTTTTTTTTTTTTTTTTTTTTTTTTTCTTTTTACTGTGTGCATATTTTGAAGGTCTTCAGATTAAATTATTCTTAGCGAAAAATGTTACATAAATGTTTTCGGAAAGGTTTTCAAATAGTTTGGCATTTTTTTTCGGAAGTAGCACTTTACAGGAAAATATTTCAGATTTAACTTTCAGCACCACAAAGGAAAAAATGATTAAACTAGATTATTGGAAATTGTAAAAGTAACATTTCTTTTGGACTATACTCATAGTTTCAATGATGGAAAAAATTGTTATAATAAGAGAGCACTGAAATGATTTTAATTAAAAATGCATGTATCATAAAATAAATTTTAAAAAAATGTTTTCTATATTTTCAAAAACAAAATTGCTTTTCTCAAGAATGTACTAAAAGGATTTGTTTTACTTCACAAATATAGGAAATGATAAGCATCTATTTTTTTGGAAATTTTGCTAACATGTAAATTATTCTAAGATTATAGCAATAAATGAAAAAAACAAACTAAATTTTTAAATAAACAAATTATTTCACGTGTTCTTATAAAATAATTAAATAAATGTAACTGTTTATTTGTTAATTTCCAAATAAAAATTATACTAACTAACGTAATAATAATTCCTGCATGATAATAATTTTATAAAAATTCATTTACCTCATTCAACGGTTATTAACGCTTTCATAATTTTTTATGTCTTGAGAGAGAATTATTTTAATTAAAGGTTGTATTTTTCCAAAAAACACTGTCATAATAAATAAAAAAAATATTTATAGAGAATCAATTTTTCCACATTATGATTGTTTGATAAAAATTCGAACTGAAAGAAAATTTACGATCCAAAGAATACTTACTAAAGAAATGTTATTTCCAATTCAGTTACGCAAATTATCGTCTGCGTGCTAAAGAGTCTGCAATAGAATTTGAAACTACAAAATATGTAAAACAGATCGGCGTGAATTATGTTGGATCAAAGTGACATACATAATTTTCGTCTGCGGAAGAGTTTTCTTTTTTACTTATAAATTTAAAGATACACATATCAGCTAATCTTCTTTGTAAAAGTTAATAAGTTTTTTAAACAGTCTCATTTATCTTGCAAGCAACTAATAATAAGCCAAACGGATTTATCTTAAGGGACAAAATACTTACATAAAAATAGTACTATTGTTAATATACATTAATTATTCACTGGAATCAGATGATAAATACCCTGATCGTCAAATATTCCTATAAGTGTAGAGGAAACGAGTCATGTCTAAAATTAATGTCAATTTGGAATGTGTGGATTCGAAAAAAAATATTAAATATATCAATTTTTGTTTGTTTATTTATGAACATGAAGGTAAGTGATAGATGAAGATGAAGAGGGGGTGACTGGACGTGATGCCGAAAATGCAACCCTAAAACTCATGAAAATTAAGCCTAAATGCTTCCGGCTCCACAGAGTAGGTGTGCGGCTGAGCCGAATGCGGGCATTTAAAATTAGCGATAATCGCCTTCATATTGCAAACAGTTTTACGGCATACTGCATTCCATCGATCTCTTTGCTCCATGATTTGTGACTGTTCATGCTTCTGCTGTGTTATGTTGTTATAAAATTAATAAAATTAAGAAGCCACACTAGTCACGGGTAAAAATAAAAGCGCTAATGTTAAGACTATGGAAGCGTTATTTTCTAAATCTTGCTTTTATTTTAATATTTTTAAATGATTTTTTTGCATACTTTTACTTTCGGAACCGGTTCTGGAATTAAAACTAACCTAATATTAAAAAAAACTGTAACAAAAATAAAAAAAAGTAAACGCTATCCCTGTTGTAGATCGTCCTCATCTATCCTATGCAAATGAATCCTTCAAAAATATTAACATCAAAGTGACAAAATAACGAGCTCGTAGACTTAACATTAGCGTTCTCCTTTCTTTCCGTGACTGAAATAGACTCTTAAGAAGATGAATTAGCTTTAAAATAGCAAACAAAGGCTGTATGCAAAATATTTCACATTAAAAATAAAAAATATATTACAATTCATCAGACATACAAGTAAAATGACATAAATACATTTAATACAATTAAATTGTAATGCATTTTTACAATACATCAGACATACAATTAAAATTACATAAATACATTTAATACAATTAAATTGTAATATATTTTTTTATTTTTAAATCGTATATCAGACGTTAAACAACGATTATTTATTTTAATATTTCACATTACTTTGGAAGTAGCACTGCTGTAAATAATACACAATTAAAATTATTTCATATCTTGTTGTGTTGCGAAAAATTGAAATACTGTAAATAAATGCAAAAAGATGAAGTTCAACAGGATACATTGGCTGTTCTAGAAGTCAAAATTCAATTGCGTTTTTTAATCGTAGCATTTATGTTTTCGATGCGGAAACATTTCTAACGAGAAGTTATTATTACTGAGTATATGAGTTGAATTTGCAGTAGTTGATGGGACATTGACATTAAAAAATATCGTTTTACTTTTTATTTTAATTTTCATTAGACCATGCAGAAATGCACAAAATATTTTAACATAAAGTTAAAAAAAAATGCTTTGTAACTTTTAAAAGAATTTATTTTTTCCTCTATACAATGAACTTAAAATTATCTTTATTAACATTTATTTTGGTCTTTAACTAGCTTTCCAGGTAATACATTTTTTCATAAATAGCCGAAAATGAAAATAATCGAATAAATAAACTTAATTATTCGTGTATTCGAACAAAAGAAAATAAAAAAAAAGCAATTTAACAAATTACAACGACCATTTGGAAAATGATTTTTAAAAGACTAAAATTTAAGACATAAAAAATCGCACAGACTGGATCATACATTACGCACGCCATGAATTAAACATTAATAGTGTTATTACACGTAAAAATTGCAAGCGATAAAAATCGCCTGCGACCTGTCAGATTTCTTGAAACTGACGTATTATCCACCTGAAACTTACGTATTATCCAAGCATTTCGTTGACTGTTCGGAAAAAGGCTTTTCCATCGGCAGATTTCCAAAAAAATCTGATGATGATGAAATTTCATTCTTAAACATCTAAACATCCCACACTATTACTTTTTACACCGTCGTATAGAGAAAAAAATATGTACTTTTAAATGCCATTTGTTTGAAAGCTGTATCTCAATTTGTTTCTGAGTTATTACTTTTTTTTTGTAGTTTTTATTACTTTTTCGTCATAGTGGCAACAGAAGTATCCACCTCTGTTAAAAGTAAGAAGAAATACAGATTACTGTATAGACCCATCAGAAAACGAATAAAATGCGGATTCAACCAATAAAAAGATTGAGATATGCTTTTGATTTTCTACCCTGACCAGGACAATAACCATTTTCCCAAATGGTTAATATATATATTAATAGACATGTTTATCACACGAATTGAATATTTCCAACTGAGCGAAAAAATGCCCAATCTGGTAATCGAACCCAGATTCTTGGCTTACATTGAGAATGCTCTACCTTTTAAGCTACCTCGGCTGACAACCGGCAAGTACATTTCGCTCAGACAACCCTATTGGTAATAACATTTGGTCTGCAATGTAGCAGAATAAACCGCAGGTAAAGGGACTCCATATAAACGATGGGTATGTAGATATACAATCATTTTTAACACTATCATACTGATTGGTAAAGTTATCATATGAATTGAATCCTTTAGCTGCGGTTTATTCTGTTGAGCTGTCTGCATGATTTTATTACCAGCAGGGTTATCTGATTGCAATGTGCTCGTCGGCTGTCATCCCAGGTAGCTTAAACGGTAAAGCACTGGCAATGTAAGCCAAGGACATGGGTTCGATTCCCGGATTGGGCATTTTTTCGCTCAGTTGGAAATATTCAATTTGCATGATAACTTTACCAATCAATATGATTGTGTTAAAAATAGTGGTATACCTACGTACCCATAGTTTATATATAATTCCTTTACCTGCACTTTATTCTATTGAGCTGCCTGCATGGTAGATCAGATGTTATTACCAATAGTGTTATGTGAACGAAATGTGTTCGCCGGTTGTCAGTCCAGGTAGCTTAAACTGAAGAGCGTTGGCAATATGAGCCAAGGTTCTGGGTTCGATTCCCGGCTTGGAACTTTTACAGCTCAGTTGGAAATATTCAATTCATATGATAACTTTACCAATCAGCTTGTTTGTATTAAAAATAATACTAGACAAGTTTATGTACAGTGGAAATCTATATATTAATTAGATCAAAATATAACATAAATATTTCGTTTAAAAAAACTTTTTCTAAGTAAACTTAGAAACAAAAACATACACACGTCAACGAATATTCTTTTTAAATGTCATTGAATTTAAAGAGTTTTACATCAATCTAGCAAACAACAAAATAGAAGCCGTCAAATTTTTCGTAAGTGACAGAATACTTACTGAAGAATTTCCCCCCAGGCACCACTGATGTTTACTTTCACTGGAATATGACGATAAATGTCGTGACCTATCTGTATTCCTGAAGGCAAAGAGAAGAAGAAACATGTCCCAGACCCAATGTCAATCTTTAATGTGAGGCTGTCAGAAACAGCTTTTAACAAAACGATTTGTTTTTAATTTGAAACGAGCTTTAAAAATGCGTCGTTTTGTTTTCTTTTTTTCATTTTTACCGTAGAAAACTTCATTAATAGCATTTAATTTCAATATATTTTTCGAAGCATCTGAAATATATTTCGTTAATTCTTGGAAACAAAATTTTAAATTTTAAATTTCTAAGAAAAATTACACTTGAAGACTCTTATTATAAACATAAATTGTTTAAGTAAAATAATGCTATAAAAAAGGGATAAAGTATCTTTATTAAGATTGATGATCGTTTCGTCGCACCAACGGCGATATTTTCAAAATCATTCCCGATAGAAAATATTTTCACATAATTTAAAAACAATAAAGATAGTAAACAATGTCACGAGACTTGATGCATAATGAAAAACTTTTCAAACATTAAATTAAATTAAAATTAAATTAGCTATTAGTGAGCGTGGATTACATTATTTTTTTCATATAATTTAACAAAACAATAACATGGTAAGCAATGTCACGAGACAACATGCATAATGAAAAACATTGCAAAACATAAGATAAAAATAAAATTTTCTTGGCTTTTTGCGTGCGTGGATTAATTTTTACTATTGTTACTAAAATTACATAGCATCTCTTTCCAAATTTTAGGTAAATCAAAGGACACCGAATCATTGCAAATATTCTTGTTGCATAAAAATATCTCTATTGATTCTCGGATTATGGATGGTAAATAAAATCTTGATGTGTAAATTAACTTGCTATTTTTAAAATAGATCCGTAAAGTTTCTTCGCTGCATAATCTGTCCAAAGCTGTGGTTCTTCTGTTGTATTTGATGTCATGTATATGTTCTTTGATTCTGGTTTTAAGTTTTCTACTTGTCATACCTATATAAAACTGCTTCGCTCCATCTTCTTTGGTGAAAGGTATTTCGTATACACCTGATAACTGGTTTGACTCTATTGGGTCTATTTTCTTGAGTACTATATTTTTTAATTTCATGAAGGTTTTGCGACTAGGGAGATATTGAATTTATTGAGTTTATATTTCAAACGTTCGAAGAAACCAGGAAAATATTGTAAATTGGATAACACGGAATTTTGTGGATTGAAATTTCTTTTCTTTTTATTCTTCAAGATCTTAATTAACTTTTCTATGGTGCTCTCTTTGTATCCATTGTTTCTTGAAATATCATATATTTTATTTATTTCATTATTTAACTGCTCGGGGGTACAAACTGTGAAAGCTCTATGAATAGATTGTCTAAATGCAGAAACTTTGTATGAAAAAGGTGCTTGAGTATTATGAGGGATAATGGATTGACTGGATATGGGCTTTCTGTAAACAGCGTGTTCTATTCCTTGGTGCGTCTTGATTAGTAATACATCTAAATAAGGTAGCGTACCATTTTGTTCTATTTCCAATGTAAAATGACGACAAAATATACAAACAAAATAACGGAGCTCCAATGGGTTCTCCTATATCCGGATTATTAGCTGATTTCATATTACGACCACTTGAAATAGATATATACAAATTGGATAATACTCCCCATGCATGGATAAGATACGTAGACGATATTTTCATCGTATGGCAACATGCAGATACCTTGCTCAATAACTTTTTAAACCAGATTAATAGCCTTGATTCTAAAATTAAATTTACATTGGAAACAAAACAAAATGGTTCGCTGCCTTATTTAGATGTATTACTAATCAAGACGCACCAAGAAATAGAACGCACTGTTTACAGAAAACCCATGTCCAGTCAATCCATTATCCCTCATAATGCTCAAAACTCTTTTTCCTACAAAGTTTCTGCATTTAGTCATTCTATTCATAGAGCTTTCACAGTTTGTACCCCGGAGCAGTTAAATAATGAAATAAATAAAATATATGATACTGCAAGAAATAATGGATACAAAGAAAGCAACATAGAAAAGTTAATTAATAGCTTGAAGAATAAAAAGAAAAGAAATTTCAATTCACAAAATGCCATGTTATCCACTTTACAATATTTTCCTGGTTTCTTTGAACGTTTGAAATATAAACTCAATAAATTCAATATCTCCCAAGTCGCAAAACCTTCCATGAAATTAAAAAATATAGTATGCAAGAAAATAGTTCCAATAGAGTCAAACCAGTTATCAGGTGTATACGAAATACCTTTCACCAAAGAAGATGGAACAAAGCAGTTTTATATAGGTATGACAAGTAGAAAACTTAAAACCAGAATCAAAGAACATATAGAAGAAATCAAATACAACAGAAGAAACACAGTTTTGGCTAGATTATGCAGTGAAGAAACTTTACGGATCGATTTTAAAAATAGGAAGTTAATTTATACATCAAGATTTTATTTACCATCCATAATCCGAGAATCAAGAGATGTTTTTACGCAACATGAATATTTGCAATAATTCAGTGTCCCTTGATTTACCTAAAATTTGGAAAGAGGTGCTATGTAATTTTAGTAACAATAGTAAAAATTAATCCACGCACGCAAATAGCCAAGATAATTTTATTTTTATGTTATGTTTTGCAATATTTTTCATTATGCATGTTGTCTCCTGACATTGCTTACCATGTTATTGTCTTGTTAAATTATATGAAAATTAATCAACGCTCACAAATAGCTAATTTAATTTTAACTTAATTTTATGTTTGTTTTTCATTATGCATCATGTCTCGTGACATTGTTTATTATGTTTATTGTTTTTAAATTATGTGAAACGATTTTCTTTCGTGAATGATTTTGGAAATGTCGCCGTTGGTGCGACCAAACGGTCGTCAATCTTAATAAAGATATTTTATCACTTTTTATAGCATTATTTTACTTAATCTGTTTATAAGTGATTATTATACTTGTTTTTTCATAAATTGTTTGATGAATTTTTAAAATACTAGGGGGCTCGGCCCCCTACGAGCTACGCTCGCCAACCCCCGTCCAGACACCGTAGACTCTAAATGCACGCTAATTTGATCGGCTTTAAAAAGATTTCGAAAGATTGAATTATAATTTAAAAAACAGTGGCGATCTCTCTATAAACGGATTTCTATTCATTTCTCTTTGATTGGGGAATTTTAACGCCAAATCCGTTGCGGTACTACTTGATTATCCCGTCGACCAATTTCACCAAATAATATAAATCGCCAAACCACTCGCCAAATTATACAAATTGACATAATTTTTATTTTAAATAACGAAAAAACAAATAAATTAGTACAACATTAATAAAAATACAAATAAAACGTCGAAATAAAAATAACTTGATGACCTAGACACGTGTTACAACATTTCAAAATAAGCTAATATAAAAGGAATTAAGTAAACAGAGTCTTTGTCTCCTGGTATTTTTTAACAAAGTGAAAAGAAAGTTCTTTTAAATGAGACATTTTAAATTAATCGTTTTTAATCTGACGTAATTTTGACCAAACTATTCTTTCTCTTTTTAATATTCACGTGAAAATACTTGTGTTAGATATGAAATATTATTTGCGCTTTCCTAACAAAAATAGTTGAAAAGTATCCTCTTAAAATATCAAATAAATGTCTAGCGCAATTTCTAAATTTAAACCGTTTTGCAATATTATTTTGTGTTCATTTTATGTAATAACTGTAATGTGACGTAAATATGATGTAATTTCTCCTATTTAAGACTTCTAACGCATGTTAATAAATTTATTGTTTTACAAATTCCTTTCTCTCTTAAAATTCACGTGTAATTATAGTTTTTATGACGTAATTTTTAATAAGTTCTTGCTTTTTGTACATAATTATTTAATTCTAATTCCAAATGTTTTTTTCTGTTTATAATAGTCACGTGTAAATAAATTTTTGATTTATTTACACGTATAAATATTTTTTTTTTTTTTTGAAGCAAACATTATTGTTTCCGCTGTTTATACAGTTGGCAACAGTTTAAATTAATATCACTTTCTAAAATCTGTTAAAAATATCTCTAGAAATGCTGAAAATCTGAATTTAAAATGGAAATAAAACCTCAAAAAAATAGTCAAAATAAAAAAAAAAATTAATGCAATCTGCACTCCGGCAAATTCTAACGCATAAAATGATCTAAAAATGATTAAATTCCTATGAACAGTTGTTGCTCCTATAAAACTTTTTTAGTGGAACGATTTTGTCCAAATTTAGCATTAAATATCTCTTAAAATAATTCTTCGATCTGAAAACTGTCTGCATCAGCGTGTTTATCAAACATTTCTGTATAATACTACCGATTTTCATATCTTTCTATGCATTGTTTTTCTTAATGTTAACGAAGAAAGACCTCCAGTCACAAAAAATTCAAAACCGGCAGCGGTGACAGCGGTAGTTACTTTTTTTTAGAATAGAGAGACTATTCGGATATATTTGATGCAAAAGAAAACATTCAGCAACTATTTTAATTTATATGAAGTTTTGAACCATTTTACCAGTATTTCACGATATATATACAGGGTGAATTTAAAATCATGGGGCAAACTTTGAGGGGTGATAGAGTTCACTTTAACAAATAGTTATTGTACAGGAATATATGGCCGGAAGTGACACGTTGAGGTACAAACACCAAGGGGGCAATTTTGCGCTTTTTTTATTTCAAATTTTCGCTGTCATACCAGAAAATTCCTGTACTATTCTTTTCTTCATTTGAGACAGACTTGTCACGATTGCATACAAAAAGTATTCTTCCTTGAAAATTTCCTGTATGAAATCGAAATTTTTGAATAAAAAAAATGCAATACTGTCAAATCTGTCAAACATAGGAAATGCATGAAAAGAATTAGAAATGGAGTTTTTCTTTTTTAAATTCAAAAGTTTCGATTTCATAACAAACATTTTCAAAGAAAAATTTTTTCTTTGTGTAATCAGGGAATGTCTGTCTTAAATAAAGAAAAGAATAGTGTAGGAATTTTCTGGTATGAATGAGAAATTTTGAAATAAAAAAAGCGCCAAATTGCCTGTTGGAATGATATACATTTGCTAAAACATATCCGTAACATAAATGCATTGGAACACAGGAAATGATGTTGTTTAATATTAATTAGGCTAAGGAGATTAATGTTTAGCATTCTTAATCATCGTACAGTGTTAACAGCACCAATGACTCGATGCGATATAAATAAAAGGTATGCAATATAAATAAAAGTTCCCTTCAGGGGAATCTAAATAAAATACCATATATTAATTACTAAATTATAAATAACCAAAGCGCTGTGTCAATTTTTTCGAAAATCTCATACTTTCTAAGCCTATACAATCCTGAAATAAATTTCTGGAATTCTTAAACAAGTCATTTATGAGTAACTGAGGATATGCCTCTATTCTTTAAATATTTATTTAGAAAATTATAAAATAAATAGATTGGCTTGAAACCCCTTTACCTAGAAAAGAAAAATATTACTTAAGAATTGAAACAAAGAAAATATTACTAATATTCAATCTTGACTTACTACTTATTTTATGAAATATTTACAATAAAATAAAATTCTATTACA
This sequence comes from Maratus speciosus, assembly GCA_963932465.1. Taxonomy (NCBI): domain Eukaryota; kingdom Metazoa; phylum Arthropoda; class Arachnida; order Araneae; family Salticidae; genus Maratus; species Maratus speciosus. The sequence continues at coordinate 49,939,643 of OZ010800.1, forward strand.
TTTTGTGGGTTATAAGTCTCAACAATGTTAACTGTTGCACATATATATTTTATCAGACCCATTTAAATTAATTATTTAATTAATTTATATCGCCATAGTCCGTTATATTTTACAAGTAAATATTTTCATTAGAACACATAATGGAATGAAAAATAATAACTTCATCTACCTATTATACTGCCCTCGGCAGCATGGAGAATTCTTATCAGTCGGGTTGGTCCCCATACATCACCACAAAATGAAATCCATAGTTGATTAGCACATTATTTTAATAAATACTCGATCATCACAAATATTTCAATCCATCATTTGGTTTATTTTTTTACTTTTTTTAATTGAGTTTTCCTTTGCTACAGCAATGTGCTAACGTACTCGAATGCCTATAGCAACACTTTTTGTTAGCTGCCAACAGCATCGAGAGGAAATCTGCCAGTAGAATATCTTTTTTTTTACATACATAAGAGTATAGATTGACTTTTGATGATACAAGTTATATATATTTTTACGCTATTCCCTCTGTGGGGTCTTTCTTCTCACAAAGATCAGTTGTAAATTTTCGTTGTTATCTTTTCGTGTTGTCCGACACCACTATAAATCGTAACTTCCTTTCACTTTTAAAGTTTTATTAGGGTAGTAAATTGTATCTGTATGATACTTTACTCAAACAGGCACTTTACCTTGTTTAGATTATATTATTGTCCACAATGTTCCATTTCATATGGTTACCTTGTAAATAATGACAGCATAGTTTATAGCTTAAAAGGGAGAATCTGATGGAAAGACAAATTCTTTCCATCATTCCCCCCCCCCGGGTGTTTGTACCTCAACGCGTCACTTTTCCCATACATTCCTGTACAATAATTTCTTGTTATAGCTCTACCATCCCTCAAAGCTTGTCCCATGATATTAGACTCACCCTGTATGTAGAGGTCTGTATGCTCCTGGACCTGAACCGAAATCCGAACCCGGAACCATCTCGTTATCCAGCCCAATATGTCTGTTGAACATGAAAATGCGTACTTGGAAAATGATATCATCCAAAAAAATTATATTCCTGTTTGATAAAATAGATTAATACACTATAAAAACTGACCAGAAAACGTTTCAGGAAACATCATTACATTGAGATTTTCTATAAAGCTGATTTCACTTAAATGTTATTTAACCTAATTTTGAGTTTTTAATGTTGGAAATAAAGTTTAAAATTCTGGTAAAGAGTAAAGCTCATTGCATAACGTATGCGTTATCATCCATTGACATATTCTATCTCGTAAATATTAAACAAACATATTTAAAATATATATACTCAGATTACGCATTTCATTTTAGTTTTCATTAATTCATTTCCTTCATGATCTTTGCAGTGAGTTGATGCGTATGAATAAATAAGCCTGTAAGTACGCGTTAATGTATTTGCTTGTGCTTATGATTTAGTTTTTGTTATGTACTTATACAGTGCTGGAAAAATTTTTCAGACCGCATTCTAATTTTGTTGTTTAGAATAAAATTCTGAATAGACCTCTAAACACCTTGAATTTAGATCCAAATATCTTATATAATATGTGAATTTAATTCAACAGTAAAAGTTAAAAAGTATTTTTTTCCACAAGTTTTAAAATCTTGTAATGTTAACAAATGGAAATAAGTTTAGGATCAGAATCTTTTTCTATATCTAGCATAATGTGATGACGTCATGTAGTATTTTACGAGGCTAACTAAAAAGACAGGCTACCGCGGTGCTTTACTCGCATCTCTTTTTACAGACCGCTAGAGTGACGTGATGTTCTTAGCGTAAAACTTGATTGGTGCATTCCAGCATGACGTGTCTCCAGCAGTCTGTAAAATGAGATACGAGTAAAGCACCGCGGTAGCCTTTCTTTTTCATTAGCCTTGGTATTTAATGTGGAACTCATCTGTGATGATGTTTTTAGGTTAGTAGTCGAAAGATAGTTTTAGAGTATGCAACTGCTACTTTAATCGTGGTTCGTGGTGAATCATTGAATGAACAAGAAAAGTGTAAAATACGAGATTTTTCGGATTGCAGGCTGACTGAAAGGGAAACTGCCCTAAAAATAAATAAACTTAAGACTACTATGCACAATTTTCTTTATGACACAATGGATCGTGTTAGAAATAAAAGAAGCGGGTGGCTTCTAATACTCCCAGTGGAACTGTATTAAAATAACTGTCCAAGATCGTTCTTGTTCTTCTACTATAAAAACTGCTCTAGGACTCTCAGTGACTTCCAGAACTGTTAGATATGTATTACAAAGTGGCGAATGCTTGAATTATGCTAATTTAAAGTCAAAACTACAAAAACATCACACAGATGTAAACCTAAATTCCGAATCTTCTAATGTATTAAAAATCAATCTATGGTGAAAATTTGTATTTACCATGGAACTATTAATAAAAAGAAACTGAAATATCCCTAAAATAGGGAAGCTTCAACTGTAACCACTTTCGCGATTGCTGATTACCTCAGGCAGAAACTTCCACCAGTAAATTTATATAGAAAACATTTGCGTCAAATGAATGCAAAATTTTAGTTATAAATAATGTAAGAAATATATTTGCATTTTTTCCGGTGGAAGTTTACTTTTGCTCCCATATATTTCCGCCATATTGTGACAACAGGTGAAACAAATTGACTGTTTTGCCAGACAAACTGACACCAGTAAAAATAACTATAATTTCTAGAATATTTGTGAGAAAATATTTCCATGAATAAGACGATTAAATTTTACAAAATTTTCTATTCGATTTTACTGGTGGGAAGTTTGCCCAGTAGCTATTCAGAAACTGCAGATCCGATTTTTTAAAAATCAGCCGCCATCTTGTGACAACCTCCTCAGTTACTTCACTCGTAACCCGTAGACAGTAGACTATATGTCTCCTCCGCTTTATTCATAACTCCATTGTATTTACTAATGAAAAAATATTCACCCTTCATGGGACAGAAAATTTAGGATGTTACAGCCATGATTTATTAAGAGAGCCATATTTGTTTTCAAAACGTGTACAAGGTGGTGACTCAGTCGTAATTTGGGAAGGCTTTAAGGGGTCTCAGGACTCTTAAAGCTTTAAAATTTTTGAAATTTTTGTTTTTTTAGAGGTTAACCTCCTATCTTTTCTGAATATTTTGATATAATTGTTTCCTTAAAATTCCTATTAGAACTGAAGTTATGACTTTTACATTTATACACGTTCAATAGCTGAAGCGTCGTTTCGTAAACTTTGAAGCCATTTTTCTCCAAATGACGTTTTTGGGCATAACACGCATGATATCTCAAAAACTTATGAATATTTCTTCATGAAATTTTTAAATCATATGTTACATGTTAGTCTGTATAAACTGAACCTAAATTTTCCTTTTTCTTGTTCAAAACAATATTTTTTTAGGTGATTATACTATTGAAATTTTCTTAATTTTGCATTAGCTAAATACAACTTTGTATTAAAAATACAAAAAAGCTTTAAATACAAATTTATTTAGGTTAAGGATAATTACTATAATCTGAAGTATAATTAGGCACCAAAATTTTCATTCTAGTTGCAACACTTATTTTGTAATCGTGCGCGTAAGCTGTTATGCCGATTTTTTGCTCGTCAAATGTATAACAGTTTGGAGACTCCTGTAAATGCTAATTCTGCATCTTATAATTTTTTTAATACATGAATTGAAAGAACATACTTATATCTTTCATTTCCAATTAAAATTGTGTCTTAAAATTAAATAAAATTTAAGATATTAAATGTTGAAAAGGGTCTTTTTTTTTCTTTTTTTCCAATTTTAAGAGTCCTGAGACCCCTTAATAAAAAAGAAAAAACAAGTTTGGTTTTCACCGAGCTATCAAGTTATTATTGGTAATAATTTTGTTCTACTTAAAGATGAACTTTTGGATCAGAATTTCGCACTGGTTTAAGATAACGTTTCCATTCGCAAGTCTGTGTCAACTTCACATTGATTAGCTGCAAACAACATCAAAACTTTACCCATTCCGTAAAAAAGTCTTGACATAAATCCTATAGGAATCATGTGGCGAATCTTGGTTCGTCAAGTTAATGCCAACAGAAAGCAGTTTGATTCGATTCTTGAATTGAAAAGAGCCTCTTTGGAAATATAGAAAAAAACACACATCTCCACATATAAAAACATGGCCAAATCCTTTCCAAAGCATCTTTTGGAAGTCATCAGTGTTAAGGGAAAACAAACAAAGTACTAACAATTAATGGGCAAATCATTTAAATATGTAATTTAGATTTTAAATATAATGGTCCTAAACTTTTTTCCACCAAATTATAGTATCTAGAAATTATCGTTTACTTATTTTTTAAAAAATATATTATTGTAATCTGAAATAAAAAAATAAAACTTCTATAACTTTTTGTGTATATTTTTTCAAGGATATTTTCTATTCATTAAAGTAAGAGCTTTACTGTTTTGGTTTGTGGTCTTAAACTTTCTTCCAACACAGTATCTATATTCGTTTATCCTCCTTTAAAATCTTCAACATCAATAACAAGTACGCCTGCAAGGAAAGTGATACAACTCCGAAATTTTCATTTTGCGCTTTATTTAACTAATACATCTGTAATAGGCGCTTTTTGATACAGTAAAAGTTCCACAAGTGTAGTTATCCGGGAAATCGCTTTTATACTATGCATGTCCAATCGAGACCACAGCAGGGGGCAAATTATGTGGGGAGGAAAAAATTACCCAACCCTTAAAATCCAATCTACGCATTCCTTCTTAAGGGGACGGTGGAGCTTAAAATCCTTAAAAATATTTTTTTTTATTTTTGTAAATTTCAACTTAAATATTATTCAAGGGTACATTATATACATTATGGCATGCATTTATCACAAAAAAATTAAAAAAAAAATTATTTTTGAGAAAAAAATGGAATTTTACGCGTCGACTTAGAAATCTTCGAAATGCCCCATGCGTCTTCAATATCAATGAAAATCTCCAATATTTTTTATAAAAGTTTGGTTTATATATATAAATAAAATCAAGCATCTAATTTTATACATTTGAATTTAAAGGTAAAAAAAAAAAAATCAAAATTTCAAAAATTTTTCGAAAAAATTTCAAAATTTTTCAAAAAAAAAATTTTTTTAACCTTTAAATTCAAATATATAAAATTCGATGCTCTATTTTATTTCTATATATAAATCAAACTTTTATAAAAAATATTGGGGATTTTCATTGATATGGAACGCGCAGGGGGCACTTCGAAGATTTCTAAGACGACGCGTAAAATTCAATTTTTTTGTCAAAAATAAATTTTTTTTAATCTTTTTTGTGATAAATGCATGCCATAATGCATATAATGTACCCTTGAATAATATTTAAGATAAAATTTACAAAAAAAAAAAAAAAAAAAAAAAAGAAAAGAAAAAATTTGAAATTTTGAAAATTTTTCGAAAAAATTTCAATTTTTTTCTACTTTTTTTTAACCTTTAAATTCAAATATGTAAAATTCGATACTCTATTTTATTTCTATATATAAACCAAACTTTTATAAAAAATATTGGGGATTTTCATTGATATGGAAGACGCATGGGGCATTTCGAAGATTTCTAACACGGCGCGTAAAATTCCATTTTTTTCTCAAAAATAAATTTTTTTTTAATTTTTTTTGGGATAAATGCATGTTATAATGTATATAATGTACCCTTGAATAATATTTAAGTTGAAATTTAGAAAAATAAATAAAAATTATTTTTAAGGATTTTAAACTCCACCGTCCCCTTAAGGGGTTTGCGCTTTTATGCACTTTTTTACTTCTGCATGCAAAGCTAAGTCCTATAATTTCATGTTCGAGTAAAAACATGCGAAACTTCTTTTGTCTCTCCTGTGAAAATTAATTTTCTCGAATTGTGTACCTTTCCTTGCAGGTGAATGAATATACTAACACATTTGAATAACATGCGTCCTATTTATTTCAATAATGAAATTTTCTGATGGATGAATAATTACCAAACAAAAAAAGTGTATTAAGCAGAAATAAAATATTTTGAACATTCAAATGCATGTAAAGACATATTTATATGATTAATCGTGATCACTGTTTAAATAAATTAATAGGATTTTTCTAATTATATCCAGCTTCAAAACGACTCAGTGGAATACACAACGTTTCAAAGTATTGAAAGAAGCTGATTTTATTAATTTGTAATTTAACTTAAAAAAAATAATATCCACACTCGCCAATTTAACGGACAATTTTTAAATGCGAAGAAAATTTTATACAGTATGTTACATTTTTCTCAATGTGTAGCAGGGTAAATAACTTTTTTAATCTTCTTTAAAAGTAAGGAATATATAGCAAAGTGACAGCATACATAAAAAAAAATTCGTAATTTTAAGGAATTAGAATTAATTATGTGTAAACAGTTAAAAATTAAGAAGTAAACTATTTAAAGTTATTCTTCAATTACATTTCCCTAAGCATTAAAGATATATTTTAAAATCATCTAAATAATACTTTTTGATTTACGGAAGACGTAAAAAAAGGAGTTAACTCAACATAATTTTAAAAAAGTGAATATATACTCTGTTAATTTAAGTGATTATTATCTCTCTATTCTAAAAAAAAGTAACTACTGCTGTCACCGCCGCCGCCGCCGCCGGTTTTGAATTTTTTGTGACCGGAGGTCTTTCTTCGTTAATATTAAGAAAAATAATGCATACAAAAATATGAAAATCAGTAGTATTATACAGAAATGTTTGATAAACACGCTGATGCAGACAGTTTTCAGATCGAAGAATTATTTTAAGAGATATTTAATGCTAAATTTGGACAAAATCGTTCCACTAAAAAAGTTTTATAGGAGCAAAAACTGTTCATAGGAAATTAATCATTTTTAGATCATTTTATGCGTTAGAATTTGCCGGAGTGCAGATTGCATTCATTTTTTTATTTTGACTAATTTTTTGAGGTTTTATTTCTATTTTAAATTCAGATTTTCGGCATTTCTAGAGATATTTTTAACAGATTTTAGAAAGTGATATTAATTTAAACTGTTGCCAACTGTATAAACAGCGGAAGCAATAATGTTTGCTCACAAAAAAAAAAAAATATATATATATATATTTATACGTGTAAATAAATTAAAAATTTATTTACACGTGACTATTATAAACAGAAAAAAACATTTGGAATTAGAATTAAATAATTATGTACAAAAAGCAGGAACTTATTAAAAATTATGTCATAAAAACTATAATTACAAGGGAATTTTAAGAGAGAAAGGAATTTGTAAAGCAATAAATTTATTAACATGCGTTAGAAGTCTTAAATAGGAGAAATTACGTCATATTTACGTCACATTACAGTTATTACATAAAATAAACACAAAATAATATTGCAAAACGGTTTAAATTTAGAAATTGCGCTAGACATTTATTTGATATTTTAAGAGGATACTTTTCAACTATTTTTGTTAGGAAAGCGCAAATAATATTTAATTTCTAACACAAGTATTTTCACGTGAATATTAAAAAGAGAAAGAATAGTTTGGTCAAAATTACGTCAGATTAAAAACGATTAATTTAAAATGTCTTTATTTAAAAGAACTTTCTTTTCACTTTGTTAAAAAATACCAGGAGACAAAGACTCTGTTTACTTAATTCCTTTTATATTAGCTTATTTTGAAATGTTGTTACACGTGTCTATGTCATCAAGTTATTTTTATTTCGAAGTTTTATTTGTATTTTTATTAATGTTGTGCTAATTTATTTGTTTTTTCGTTATTTAAAATAAAAATTATATCAATTTGTATAATTTGGCGAGTGGTTTAGCGATTTATATAATTTGGCGAAACTGGTCGACGGGATAATCAAGTAGTACCGCAACGGATTTGGCGTTAAAATTCCCCAATAAAAGAGAAATGAATAGAAATACGTTTATAGAGTTTTTTAAATTATAATTCAATCTTTCGAAATCTTTTTAAAGCCGATCAAATTAGCGTGCATTTAGAGTCTACGGTGTCTGGACGGGGGTTGGCGAGCGTAGCTCGTAGGGGGCCGAGCCCCCTAGTACATAAAAGAATTAAAACAGTAAATGTACTATGCAATGTAAAAAGGGGGGTACTTACGTATTACCCGGGTCAGATCATCTTTGCGCCCAAAAATATTAATTGCGGTAAATTTCCCTCATTTTTCATTCTCCATTTTAACTGCCTAGTTAATATTATGTAGTTGCCACAATTAAGGGTGAAGAAGAAGTATTTATAAAACTAGGACTTCCCTCAGAGGGATTAGTCTGAGCGGTATTGCTGTGAACATGATTTAATAAAAATATGTGGAAGCAAAAAAATTAGATGTTATCTTTAATTGTCCATAAACTGCGATAAATTGAAATGATGAAAATAAACGAATCGTAGAATTACAAAATCCTATATATAAATTCGTATACACTGTTTAAAAAAATGGGAAATCAAAATATTCAAGACATCCATGCATGGATATAAAATTGAAAGTACGCAATATATTAAAAGTAAAATAGAAAATGATACACTAAATTACTTATATCGGAATTTTAACTGTATAAAATGATGTCAAGAGCATAATCAGACGCTCCGCACCAATTTGAGTAATTTTAAATGACAAATATATGATGTTTAAAAAGAATGGACAATACTTTATATGGTGGGTGCTCCCCCGGAATAGTAAATATTGTACAATATCTGTTTTCCACCGATGCAATGAGTTTGGCAATAACAGTTAAGGAATTCCCTCATCAAAATCTGATATAGTATCAAAGTAACAAAGTACCAAATACATAAACAGTGGCATGCAATGCTTCGTTAGAGTGTGTTTTAGATATGCTCGATCGGATTTAAATGATGAGTGTATGCTGGTCACTACATACGCTGTATTGTTTTGTTTTCAAACATATTCTGCAAAAGTTGAGCTGTATTTAGCATGTATTAAATAAAAGAAATCGGCAATGATTACAACATAAAGTATGACACAAGATCTGAATATATCGTCTGCATAACTTTTGAGCTGTCAAATTGTCATTTGAAGTAATTTACAAATCCATACATATTTATTCAGCAAATCATGCAAGCTAACAAACGCCAATATGAACCCGATTATGAAATTTCACCAGAATAAGTTAATATATAAAAAATCTGCTTATGATAATTGAGAATATGACCTCATGATAAGATGTCTAGAAAAATGAATCGGATGAAAAATTCATATCACATTTAAAACGGCACTTCCCTCTGTTAGTGCCCTTGGCGAGAGAGAGAAAAGCCTAGAGAAAGAACACTTTAACAAGTACTTTCGGGCAACCTACTCACTGTTTCATACAGGTCTTTATTCAATATTTACACAATTTATTTAATGCTATGGGGGTATCTATCAGTTTTGTTGCATTTAAATTGCAAGTTTTGCGGAGGAAATGGAGCATTATGAAATATTTAAAGTTGCTGTACCTTGTAATTCCAAATTAATGGCAATTGAGATGCTTTCCATTAATTTCATCTTTTTAAATTTTAAATCTTTTAGAAACCATTCATAAAGACAATTGTATATTTTAAAACTAACCCGAAGCAAAATTTCAAGATTTTGGGATCAGCAGTAACACAGAAATAGAAAATTTTCGAAAGTTTTTTGTTTCTGCACTGCTTTATATAGCGACATTTTTAGAAATTGTTCTATTGCGAGAATTTACGTCATGATAAATACAGCCATGTCAATTTCCATGTTTATATTCCTAACAATTCCATGTACTTTGTTACTTAGATCATCTTTCGATCTTTTTACGCTTTGTTTAGTCTTTCGATTGTTTAGAATTCGTTCTACAACGGGCATTTACATCTTATTAATTACTAACATGCCAAAGTTCTAGTTTCTAATCCCAACAGTATCCCAAAAAATTCAGTATTCCTAATAAATCATAGTTTAGAACCTTTCTAGAAATTTTTACGTTTATCCATCAAATTGAACCTTTTAGAGAGCGTTCATTACGAGTATTTACATCTTAAAAGTAACTACCGCACCAAATTTAAAGTTTCTAACCCAATCAATATCGCAGAATTCGCAATATTAGAACTTTTTAGCTCCTGCAGCGATGTAGGTTCTTGCACCGACATAAAATAGTCTTTTTTTTTTTTTGAGCAGAGATGGCCACCAACTTTTTTTTTTTTTTTAAGTTGGCTATATAGAGTTTCAGAGATAACACCTCACAAACGTACAAGCATTAATAATGTTATACACTTTATAATATTATAACGCTTTATAATATTAGCATTAGATGTACAGATACAAAAGCCATTTATCCGTTACAAACTAAAGTTCCCGGCGTTGCCCAGAATTTGAAGGATGTTTGTTCTGAAAAATCAATTTTTAAGTTTAACATACAACACAAAACAAACATTAAAAAAGCAGTCGAAATGTTGTATGAATGAATCATATGAAAACGCTATATAAAAATGTATAAATGTATATAACAGACGCAAAAGAATACAGCTATAAATGAACTTATTTCAATTTATAATTGGAGCAATAATGTTAAAATACGCCAATATTTCCCTAAACAGGTTTTTATCATGCTTCAATACATTTTTCACATTCATATAACGTTATACTATATCCACCACGTCCTTTATATTTCCAATATGACGTAATATTTTCCTCTTTCACGTGGAAACCTTGAAATAGAAAAGTTATGAAGTTATATTAATTTTCATTTAAATTCGTGAAAATATTTATTTCATTTTCAGTTTTCACGTGACTATCTTGCAATAGAAAAGTAATGACGTAACATTCACCTTTTTTTAAATTCGGCAAACTATTTATTTCATTTTCATTTTTCACGTGGAAATCTTGCAGTAGAAAATTAATTGTTGTAGTAATAATTTTATTGTGTTTTTTAATTGTTGACAACTGCTATAACAAAAAATGTTTAAATTTGATAAGAAATTAATGTTAAATTGGTGGTTTCTTATTAATTAAAAATTAACTATAAATTATTTCGATTCCGGATTACTTTAGTTGCCTCGGCCATGACACAACAACACATTTACGTATCTTTAAAACACATTTACGTATCTTTTCACAACTTTGGCTTCCAAATTGTGGATTTTTATAGAATTACAAACAGACAGATAGACAAGTTTTCATTTTTATATATCTCTCTATTCTAAAAAAAGTAACTAACGCTGTCACCGCCGCCGCCGCCGACGGTTTTGAATTATTTGTGACCGGAGGTCTTTCTTCGATAATATTAAGAAAACTATTGCATACAAAAATATGAAAATCGGTGGTATTATAGCGAAATGTTTGATCAACACGCTGATGCATACAGTTTTCAATTCGAAGAATTATTTTAAAAGATATTTAATGCTAAAGTTGGACAAAATCGTTCTATTAAAAGAGTTTTATAGGAGCAAAAACTATACATGGGAATTTAATCATTTTCAGACCATTTTATTCAATAGAAGATCCCGGTGTGCAGATTCCATTAATTATTATTTTTTTAATTTGACTCATTTTTTGAGGTTTTATTTCTATTTTAAATTCAAATATTCAGCATTTCGACAGATATTTTTTTTACATATTTTAGAAAATGGTATTAATTTAAACTGTTGCCAACTGTATAAACAGCGCAAACAATAATGTTTGCTTCGAATGAAAAAAATATTTACACGTTACTATTATAAACAGAAAAAACCTTCAAATTAGAATTAAATAATTAGGTATAAAAAGCAGGCACTTATTGGAAATTACGCCATAAAAACTATATTTACATGTGAATTTTGAAAGAGAAAGGATATTGCAAAATAAATTCATTAACATGCGTTAGAAGTCTGAAATAGAAGAAATTGCGTCACATTATTCTTATTATGCAAAATGAACAAAAAATAGTCTTGCAAAACTGTCAAAATTTAAAAATTGCGCGAGACAAAATATTAGACGATAAATATTAGATTTTTTCAAAATTTTTTATTTGTCGTTTGATGTGAGGTGTTCAGCTGTAAGTATGCAAAATTGCATGTCTTCAACTTAATTAGAGGCTGAGTTAGAAAAATTGTTTAAGATACACAAGTTAGAGCCCAGAGGGGTAAATATTAGACCTTTTTCAAAATTTTGTTATTTGTCGTTTGATGTGAGGTGTTCAGCAATAAGTATGCAAATTTTCATGTCTCAAATTTATTAGGGGCTGAGTTAGAAAAATTGCTTAAAATACACAAGTTAGATCGCAGAGGGTTAAATATTAGACTTTTTCAAAATTTTATTATTTGTCGTTTGATGTGAGGTGTTCAGCTATAAGTATGCAAAATTTCATGTCTCCAACTTAATTAGGGGCTGAGTTAGAAAAATTGCTTAAAATACATGTTAGAGCCCAGAGGGTTAAATATGACTCTTTCAAAAATTTATGATTTATCGTGTTATCGCAAGTGTTCAGCTATAAGTATGCAAACTTTCAAGTTTCCAGCATAGTTAGGGAATGAGTTAGAAAAATTGCTTAAAATACATGAGTTAGAGCCCAGCGGGTTAAATATTAGACTTTTTCAAAATTTTATTATTTGTCGTTTGATGTGAGGTGTTCAGCTATAAGTATGCAAAATTTCATGTCTACAACTTAATTAAAAGCTGAGTTACAAAAATTTCTTAAAATACAGAAGTTAGAGACCGGAGGGTTAAACATGACTGTTTCAAAAATTATGTTTTATCGTGTTATCGCAAGTATTCAGCTATAAGTATGCAAACTTTCATGTCTCCAACTTAATTAGGGGTCTGAGTTAGAAAAATTGCTTAAAATACACAAGTTAGACCTCAGAAGGTTAAATATTAGAGCTTTTTTAAAATTTTATTATTTGTCGTTTGATGTGAGCTGTTCAGCTATAAGTATGCAGAATTTCATGTCTCCAACTTAATTAGTTGGTGAATTAGAAAAATGGCTTAAAATACACAAATTAGACCCCAGAGGGTTAAATATTAGACTTTTTTCAAAATTTTATTATTTGTCGTTTGATGTGAGGTGTTCAGCTATAAGTATGCAAAATTTCATGTCTCCAACTTAATTAGGGGCTGAGTTAGAAAAATTCCTTAAAATACACAAGTTAGAGCCCAGAGGGTTAAATAATAGACTTTTTCAAAATTTTATTATTTGTCGTTTGATGTGTCAGCTATAAGTATGCAAAATTTCATGTCTCCAACTTAATTAGGGGCTAAGTTAGAAAAATTGTTTAAAATACATAAGTTACAAATACATAATAAAATACATAAGCCCAGAGGGTTAAATATTAGACTTTTTCAAAATTTTATTATTTGTCGTGTTATCGCAAGTGTTCAGCTATAAGTATGCAAACTTTCAAGTCTCCAGCTTAGTTAGGGAATGAGTTAGAAAAATTGCTTAAAATACATAAATTAGAGCGCAGAGGGTTAAATATTAGACTTTTTCAAAATTTTATTATTTGCCGTTTGATGTGTGGTGTTCAGCTATAAGTATGCAAATTTTCAAGTCTCCGACATATATAGTTTCTGAGAACGGGCTCTGTGACAGACGGACAGACAGACAGACAGACAAAGGAGTGAGACAGGTAGGGTTTCGTTAGATGTACGAAACTCTAAAAACATGCTGCGGATGACTGTAACAACATCCGAAAATTACATTACCATAAGCAATCTACCAATCCCGAATTTAGCTTATATTCGTTTCATATATCCTTATTCTTTTGTGCGGCCCTGTAAAACAACTATAAATAATATATACAGTAAAACCTCTGAATAGCGGTCACCTCGAGAGTGCAGAATTTGCCCTCTATTTTGAGGTGTCCGCTACTGAGAGTAAAAAATGTACAGTAACTTAAGTGTTGGTAATCAAAAAAATGTCCGCTAAATAGAGGTATCCGCTAATCGGGTGTCCGTTATCGACGTTTTTACCAGTAAAACCTCTGAATAGCGAACACCTCGGGAGGGCAGAATTTGTCCTCTATTTGTAGGTGTCCGCTACAGAGAGTAAAAAATGTACAGTTATTGAAGGGTTGTTAATCGAAAAAATGCCCGCTAAATAGAGGTGTCCACTAATCGGGTGTGTCCGTTATGGAGGTTTTACTGCATAATGATATCATTCTTTACAAGAAAATTGCATGCTGTATAAATAGACAGACAGAAATCCAGAGAAAGATAACCTCCAGGAGCAATAAACACTCATGTCTTTTGTTTTAATCATCCAGAATTGTATGTCATACAACAGGCCAGATTTTATACAACAGGCTAAAAAAGGTCACCATGGTACGGAGTACTGTATTATTATTTGTTTGCCCACCAAAACTGGTTTCCACGGGTTGTTGCAAGGTTTGTGATCACATGGTTGAAACTGATCTATTGAATATTACTGCGTGCGTAATTTTTTTTTTTTATTTGCTCCATGTGCTCAAACCAGTTGTCTACGAAAACATCCACCTGTGAAAGTGACGCACACCAAATTTCTGTGACGTATGCAGATAAATTGTGCTTTTTTATCAGTTTTTTAATATAATTTTTTAACGGTTTGGAAGTAATTTTTCATAGTAGGTGCATTCAGTAGGAGGCCCTCATAGGTACCTTCTGGTGCAATCAGAAACGAAATCCGACAAATATTTTTTTTAGTTCTGCTTGACAAAAGGTTTTTATTAGGCTTTTTTTTAGTAGGACATGGCGTTAATATCCATCATAGCTGTAATGTGTCCGGACAGTAATATTTCGCTGAGTATTAGCCTTCGTTTCGCTCAGGCAATTATATAATATGATATAGCATAGATACAGATATAATATATTATTTATACTTAATAATAATAACATTCTTTTAGTAACAATTTTTTTTTATATAAAATACGGTTACAAATTCATATATTTATTGTACGGAACCCTCTGAGTGCAAGTAGTACCCGCACTTTTTCTTATCTAAATTCGTTTTGTAACCTCACAGTGTAGGAAATCACGAAAAAAAAACCAAAAGAGCGTCTTGACCGTTCTATTCTTCGCATTCATGTCCACAAGGTATATTTTCGTACTAAATTGGTGAAGCTCTACAACTTTGTAAATCACATTTTTGCCCTATCTCTTTCCGTTTTCGAGATAGCTATTCTAATTACACAGTTTCCAACCAGGTGGCGCTTTGGGTGGTTTCATTCAGTAGCGCATGGCTTATTTACTATACCTATAACCCACTTTTTTGACAACTTTTATTATTGGTGTGAAAATGGACTTTAGAGGGCACACTGTATTTTAAACACAAAAAGAACAATATTTTAAATGCAAAATCGATTCGAATTTCTATATCATTGCAATTCTCAAAAAAGGAAACAGCACATATAAAATTCTGCAGATCACTTAAGTGTTCAAGTTTTTATTACTGTAGTAGCATAATAAAACTGGGGATCTTGAAAATAACACTTACATGAAATGATATAAAGATGGTAAGATATTTTAAGAATGTTTAGGTTTGAGCACTAAGTAGAAAATAAGGGCATTTTATATTTCTACTCAGGAAATATATACACATTCGCTTCTCATATGGAGATACTATTAGGTAATAGTGGAATCCCCGAATACATTTTAGATGTCTTAGCATAAGAAAATGTATAATATACTTGCTTTTAAGGAGAGAAGATATGTATGCTTTTAAAAAGTTAAAAAGCTTTTATTTGGTTACGGTATTGCATCATAAAACATAATAGGACTTCCCTCAGAGGGATTAGTCTGAGCGGTATTGCTGTGAACATAGATTTAATAATAATATGTGGAAGCAAAAAAATTAGATGTTATCTTTAATTGTCCATAAACTGCGATAAATTGAAATGATGAAAATAAACGAATCGTAGAATTACAAAATCTTATATATAAATTCGTATACACTGTTTAAAAAATGGGAAATCAAAATATTCAAGACATCCATGCATGGATATAAAATTGAAAGTACGCAATATCTTAAATGTAAAATAGAAAATGAAACACTAAATTATCTTATATCGGAATTGTAACAGTATAAAACGATATCAAGAGCATAATCAGACACTCCGCACCAATTTGAGTAACTTTAAATGACAAATATATGATGTTTAAAAATAATGGACTATACATTATATGGTGTGTGTTCCCTCGGATTAGTTAAAATTGTACAATATCTGTTTTCCTCGGATACAATGAGGCTGTCGATGAGAGTTAAGGAATTCTCTCTTCAAAATCTGATATAGTATCAAAATACCGAACACATTTACAGTGGCATGCAATGCGTCGTTAGAGTGCGTTTTAGATATGCTCGATCATATTTAAATTATGAGTGTATGCTGGCCATTTCATACGCTGTATTGTTTTGTTTTCAAACACATTCTGCACAAGTTGAGCTGTATTTAGCATGTATTAAATAAAAGAAATCGACATTCATTGCAATATAAAGTATGACGCAAGATCTGAATATATCGTCTGCATAATCTTTGAGCTGTTCAAAGTGCCATTTTAAGTAATTTACAAACCCCTACATATTTTTTCATCAAATTATGCAAGCTAAAATACGCCAATATGAACCCGATTATGAAATTTCACCAAAAGAAGTTAATATATAAAAAATCTACTAATGACAATTGAGAATATGACCTTATGATAAAAAGTATAGAAAAATGAATCAGAAAAAAAATTCATCTCACATTTAAAACGGCACTACCCTCTGTTACTGGCCTTGACGAGAGAGAGAAAAGCCTAGAGAAGAAAACTTTAACAAGTACTTTCGGGCAACCTACTCACTGCTTCATACAGGTCTTTTTTCAATATTTAGGCAATTTATATAATGCTAGGTGGGTATCTAACTGTTTTGTTGCACTTAAATTGCATGTTTTGTGGAGGAAATGCAGCATTATGAAATATTTAAAGTTGCTATACCTAATAATTCCAAATTAATGGTAATTGAGATCGCTTTCCGTTCATTTCATCTTTTTAAATTTTAAATTTTTTAGAAACCATTCATATAGACAATTTTATATTTTAAAACTAACCCGAAGCAAAATTTCAAGTTTTTGGGCTCAGCAGTAACACAGAAATAGGAAAAAATTTGAATGTTTCTGCAGTGTTTTATGTAGCGACATTTTTAGAAATTGTTCTATTGCGAGATTTACGTTATGATAAATACAGCCATGTCAAATTTCATGTTTATATTCCTAACAATCCCATGTACTCAGTTACTTAGATCATATCTAGATCTTTTTCCGCTTTGTTTAGTCTTTCGATTTTTTAGAATTCGTTTCACAACGAGCATTTACATGTTATAAATTACTGCCATGCCAAAGTTCTAGCTTCTAGCCCAAACAGTATCCCGGAAATTTCAGTATTCCAAATAAATCATAATTTAGAACCTTTCTAGAAATTTTTACATTTACTTGTCAAATTGAATTTTCGAACCCTTTAGAGAGCGTTCATAACGAGTAATTACATCTTAAAAGAATCGACACACATCGAATTTAAAGTGTCTAACCCAATCAATATCACATAAATCGAATTTTACAACTTTTTTGCTCCTGCAGCAATGTAGGTTGTTGCACTGACATAAAATACAGTCTGTTTTTTCGGAGCAGAGATGGCCACCAACATTTTTTTAAGTTGGCTATGTAATTTCAGAGATAACACCTCACAAACGTACAAACATTAATAATATTATACACTTTATAATATTATAACGCTTTATAATATTAGCATTAGATGTGCAGACACAAAAGCCATTTATCTGTTACAAACTAAAGTGCCGTGCGTTGCCCAGAATTTAAAGGATGTTTGTTCTGAAAATCAATTTCAAAATTTAACATACAACATAAAACAAACATTAAAAAAAACAGCCGAAGTGTTGTACGCAAGAATCAAATGAAAACACAATATAAAAATGTATAAATGTATATAACAGACGCAAAAGAATACAGCTAAAAATGAACTTATTTCAACTTATAATTGGAGCAATAATTTTAAAATACGCCACTATTTCCATAATCGGGTTTTTTCTCATGTTTCAATACGTTTTTTCGTTAATTCGTTCCACAACGAGCATTTACATCTTATAAATTACTGCCATGCCAAAGTTCTAGCTTCTAGCCCAAACAGTATCCCGGAAATTTCAGTATTCCAAATAAATCATAATTTAGAACCTTTCTAGAAATTTTTACATTTACCTGTCAAATTGAATTTTCGAACCCTTTAGAGAGCGTTCATAACGAGTAATTATATCTTAAAAGTAACACCCACATCGAATTTAAAGTGTCTAACCCAATCAATATCACATAAATCGAATTTTACAACTTTTTTGCTCCTGCAGCAATGTAGGTTGTTGCACTGACATAAAATACAGTCTTTTTTTCGGAGCAGAGATGGCCACCAACATTTTTTTAAGTTGGCTATGTAGTTTCAGAGATAACACCTCACAAACGTACAAACATTAATAATATTATACACTTTATAGTATTATAACGCTTTGTAATATTAGCATTAGATGTGAAGACACAAAAGCCATTTATCTGTTACAAACTAAAGTGCCCTGCGTTGCCCAGAATTTAAAGGATGTTTGTTCTGAAAATCAATTTCAAAATTTAACATACAACATAAAACAAACATTAAAAAAAAACAGCCGAAGTGTTGTACGCATGAATCAAATGAAAACACAATATAAAAATGTATAAATGTATGTAACAGACGCAAAAGAATACAGCTAAAAATGAACTTATTTCAACTTATAATTGGAGCAATAATTTTAAAATACGCCACTATTTCCATAATCGGGTTTTTTCTCATGCTTCAATACGTTTTTTCATACTCATATGACGTTATATTATATTCACCACGTCCTTTATATTTCCAGTATGTTGTAATATTTTCCTCTTTCAAATGGAAACCTTGAAATAGAAAAGTTATGAAGTTATATTTACTTTCATTTAAATTCGTCAAACTGTTTATTTCATTTTCATTTTCCTCGTGAATATCTTGCAATAGAAAAGTTATGACGTGATTTTCACCTTTTTATTCAAAATTCGGCAAACTATTTATTTCATTTTAATTTTTCACGTGGAAATTTGCAGTAGAAAATTAATTGTTGTAGTAACAATTTTATTGTGTATTTTAATTGTTGGCAACTGCTATAACGAAAAATGTTTACATTTGATAAGAAATTGGTGGTTTTTTATTAAAAATTAACTATAAATTATTTCGATTCCGGATTACTTTAGTTGCCTCGGCCGTGTTTTATAACACATGTACGTATCTTTTCAAAATTTTGGCTTCCAAACTGTGGATTTGTATAGAATTACAAACAGACAGATAGACAAATTTTCATTTTTATATATTAGATTATATACAAACAAAAAAAAAACTTATCTAATATGTGTTAGCAAATGCATTTTTAAATATATATATATAAACCAGTATAATACATATTCTGTGTTATTTTCATAGTCCTTTATATCATTTGGCAAAAAATCTCACTTTCTTAACCCCGAATTGCGTGCTTTTTACAAAAGCGCCAAAGATCATATAACAGCCAAGTACCATGAAAAGCATTAAATGCATGGTAATAAGGTACTTAGAACGCGATATTTTCGATCAACCATTTTGACATTCAATCTTATTGTCTGGCGATAGATATTTGGTCGACAGGATAACAAAGTATTACTAAATACTGTACTGCAATTTAACTTCAATTTAACTAATCTTCTCTATACTACTATTTTAAGATTTTTAACTTCTAAACACCGCACATTTTCAATTTTATACCGCCGTATTGAGGAGAAAAAGTACTTTTAAATGCAATTTGTTTGAAAACTGCATCTCAATTTATTTTTGAAA
This sequence comes from Maratus speciosus, assembly GCA_963932465.1. Taxonomy (NCBI): domain Eukaryota; kingdom Metazoa; phylum Arthropoda; class Arachnida; order Araneae; family Salticidae; genus Maratus; species Maratus speciosus. Next base: position 49,959,468 of record OZ010800.1, read on the forward strand.
TTTTATTTTTTTGTAGTTTTTAGCGCCATTTGTTTAATTTTCGCAACTGAAGTACTCCTTTTCTGTAGAAGGTAGGGGGAAAATAGTGTGAAAATAGTAATTATACCTTTTTGTTGCCTTTTCCCCCTAACAACTTAAAAAAAGTAATTAAAATACGTGCTATTTTGAAAAAAATATAAATGAATGATTTATTTTTCAAAATTTAATTTTAAGTATCTATATTAATATTACAGAGAAATGTGGGCATATGAATCATGAGATAGCCGATTTTTTTGTAGAGTTTCTTGAATGACGACATCTCTGTTTTTGGATTTGTGCATTATTTAGCGATAGTGACGTTCTATGTGTAGTTTACTGTAGAAAATGTTAAAGACTGGATCGTAAATGAAGAATTCTTCAGCGGATGCGGATGACGTCATTCTGTACAAAATAAAAGCGTGTGCTTTAAGTCTTAAAACTCAAATGTGTTTTGTACTATGCATATTTATGTATTTTATTTTCATCGAGGCTGACATTAAATTCTGAAAAAACAGACTTCCCGTTATCTAGTTTTTTTCAATCTTTGTGCTGTTTCGCCTCAAAAAGTGAGATTTGTTGCAAAAAGATATAAATAGCTATGAAAATAAACCTGATGACCGTTTATGCTTATTTTTACAAGAAATTATGGCACAGATGTCATATACGCACCGAAGTACCTAATTGGCGCCAAAGTGGCGTTACTTTGCCTGATATGGTAACCAGTGGCGGCTCGTGACTGCATATTTTGGGACAATAAATGCATGGCGGACATTTTTTTATTCTTTTCGTATCATCTCTCTATTCTAAAAAAAAGTAACTACCGCTGTCACCGCCGCCGGTTTTGATTTTTTGTGACAGGAGGTCTTTCTTCGTTAATATTAAGAAAAATATTGCGTACAAAAATATGGAAATCAGTGGTATTATAGAGAAATGTTTGATAAACACGCTGATGCAGACAGTTTTCAAATCGAAGAATTATTTTAAGAGATATTTAATGCTAAAATTGGACAAAATCGTTCCATTAAAAAAGTTTTATAGCAGCATAAACTATACATGGGAATGTAATCATTTTTAGATCATTTTATGCGATAGAATTTGCCGGTGTGCAGATTGCATTGATTTTTTAAATTTGACTTATTTTTGGAGGTTTTATTTCTATTTTAAATTGAAATTTTCAGCATTTTGAGAGATATTTTTTTCATTATTTTAGAAAATGGTATTAATTTATACTGTTGCCAAATTTATAAACAGCGCAAACAATAATGTTTGCTTCAAATTAAAAATTTATTTACACGTGATTATTATAAACAGAAAAAATCATTTGGAATTAGAATTAAATAATTATGTACAAAAAGCAGGAACTTATTAAAAATTACGTCATAAAAAGTATACACGTGAATTTTAAAAGAGAAAGGATATTGTAAAATAATAAATTCATTAACATGCGTTAGAAGTCTTAAATAGAAAAAATTGCGTCATATTTACGTCACATTACAGTTATTACATAAAATGAACACAAAATATTGCAAAACGGTTTAAATTTAGAAATTGCGCTAGACATTTATTTGATATTTTGAGAGGATCTTTTCTACTAATTTTGTTAGGAAAGCGCAAATAATATTTTATTTCTAAAAAATGTATTTTCACATGAATATTTAAAAGAGATGGAATAGTTTGGTCAAAATTACGTCAGATTAAAAACGATTAATTTAAAATGTCTCATTTAAAAGAACTTTCTTTTCGCTTTGTTAAAAAATACCAGGAGACAAAGACTGTTTATTTAATTCTTTTTATATTAGCTTATTTTGAAATGTTGTTACACGTGTCTGTGTCATCAAGTTATTTTTATTTCGACGTTTTATTTGTATTTTTATTAATGTTGTACTAATTTATTTGTTCTTTCGTTATTTAAAATAAAAATTATGTCAATTTGTATAATTTGGCGAGTGGTTTAGAGATTTATATAATTTGGCGAAATTGGTCGACGGAATAATCAAGAAGTACCGCAGCGGATTTGGCGTTAAAATTCCCCAATCAAAGAGAAATGAATAGAAATCCGTTTATAGGGAGATCGCCACTGTTTTTTAAATTATAATTCAATCTTCCGAAATCTTTTTAAAGCCGATCACATTAGCGTGCATTTAGAGTCTGCGGTGTCTGGACGGGAGTTGGCGAGCGTAACTCGTAGGGGGCCGAGCCCCCTAGTTATTAAAAAAAAAGAAAGATTACCTTGTTTAATGGTCGAATACAACAAATATGATAAAGATTTCATTAAAGCAATAGTGATAAAAAAAAGAATAAATTTGGCAGCTATGGATTTAGTGCCTCCCCCCCAAAATGCCAGTCACGAGCCACCACTGATGTAACCATATATACCGATATTATAAGTTGTTTTGTTCTATAATTATATAATTTATTGATTGTTATTTCCTTTTAAAACTAATAGAAAATACTATGTTTATCACTTTGTTTTGTTTTCATATCGAAATTAAAATTAACATGCTATTATAGCCTGCTATATGTAACTGGTATTCAAAAACGACGTTTTCGTCAAATTGGCATAAAAAAATCACGCCAAACTCGGCATTTGTGCCATAAATAAAAAAAAATTATTTATATATATAATATCATTGCTTTTTATATACAATTTACTTTTGTTTGTATATAAAAATAGGTTAGTGGCTTGTTAACACAAAATAAATTCTATAAATCTTTAAAAAATTGCTTGAGTATATGAAACAATGAATAAGTTGCACGAAAATACGCATAAAAAGCTTACTTGTCTCGCCAAACCAATTTTCTTTACCTCGCCAAGGCCCTTATTCAGGATAAGTGACAATTTCATTTTTAAAGACTAAAAATAAATTAATATAAAAGGAAATTGTTTTTTTTTTTTTATCATGCTTTAATTAAAATTCACAAAAATTCAGAAAATATATATGTTTTTTAAATGCACTGAATAGTAGAAAAGTCTTGAAAAAACCCTTAAATGCACGTAGTTTAAATTTAATTCGGTGAGTTCAATTATGAAAGATACATGGATTTAAATGGGAATTTTGCCAAGTTAGCCAGCTATCTCCAATTTGGCTTCATATATAGAAACTTTTTTGTCGCCAAATTTGGAGATATCGTGGTAAGCATGTCATTAATACAACAAATACTCATTCTTGAGGCTAATGCTGATTTCTCTATAGAAAATCAAACGTAACCATTAAGTAATTCACCCCCCCCCGTTGCCCCCTTAGGGATCGAATTTTAAAAAATCAATGTCCAATTCATATATTTTCCTCAGGAATACATATATATTCCAAACTTCAAAACTCTATGTCAATAGGAATTGGGTGAAAAATGAATCGAAATATTTGAGTGCCACAGACAAATATAACTGAAAGTTAAAAGAAAGCAGGTAAAAAAAAAGAAAATAAAAGAAAGAAAATAAGAAGAAATGATGCTATAAATCAAAAATTTTGAAGCATATTTTATTAAACATCATATAATTGTTTCTAATTTTCACACGCGAAATATAAAATATGCCTTTGGCGATTAAAAAATTCTATTGAGAGATTATCGCAAAATCTAAAATCAAAGTTTTTATGCCTTTTTTCTTTTAAATGGAAAAACAAACAGATTTCTTTTCCTATAATAAAACGCACATACTACAATGTATATTAAAACACAAATACACACGTAAATAACGGCTGCATTCAACAGTTAAATGTATATATAAATATTATACACACATGCATACAATAAATCCAACTGGAGTGAAAAATTAGCCAGAGCCAGGAATCGAACCCGGGACCACAGTATACAAGACTGCTGCTCTAACCACTGAGCTACTCATGCCGATGCCTGGGTCTGCAATTTCTCACTAATAAACCATGTTGGGGAAGTCACCAGCCATCTATACGACAGCCTTGGATGACCGGACAACGATGAATAGATTTTACTATCACATCGATCTACGATAAACATAACAAAATTATATATTATTATATAATATTATGTTTTATTATATTTATCGTAGATCGATGTAATAGTAGAATCTATTCATCGTTGTCCGGTTATCCAAGGCTGTCGTATAGATGGCTGGTGACTTCCCCAACATGGTTTATTAGTGAGAAATTGCAGACCCAGGCATCGACCGGAGTAGCTCAGTGGTTAGAACAGCAATCTTGTATACTGTGGTCCCGGGTTCGATTCCTGGATTTGGCTAAATTTTCATTCCAGTTGGGTTTATTGTATTTATTTTATGCATGTCTGTATAATATTTATATATACCTTTAGATTTCTTTTCCTGTTTGATTAAATTTAAATATGTTTTATGGCATTTCAATATTTCTGCGTGCATATTTTTTTATTATTTGCTCCATGTGTTCAAACCAGTTGTCTACGAAAACATCCACCGGTGAAAGTGACGCACACCAAATTTCTGTGACGTATGCGAATAATTTGCGCTTTTTTATCAGTTTGTTATTTTATTTTTAAACGGTTTGGAAATTATTTTTCATAGTAGTTGCATTCAGTAGGCGACCCTTATAGGTACCTTCTGGTGCAATCAGAAACGAAATACGACAAATATTTTTTGAGTTATGCTTGACGAAAGGTTTTTATTAGGCTTTTTTTTAGTAGGACATGGCGTTAATATCCACCATAGCTGTATGTGTCCGGACAGTACTATTGCGTTGAGTATTAGCCTTCGCTTCGCTCAGACGATTATTTAGATGCTTTAAAAAAATGTTATTCAATTTATTTTTGCTGTTAAATATAAGACCAAGTGGGGTAATTATGACCAGGGGGTAGTTGTGATCGCCGTCATACTGGAGAATAATGAGTATGGTAAAATTTTGTTTCAAGCTTAGATATTAACCTCATAATGTATATTTCATCTTAGCTATTCTTTATTACTAGTCTGAAACCTTTTTGAGATCCGAATAGCAATTTGAAACTACCGGGTGTCCTAAAAAGGACTAGCCCCCACCAGTGGCTGAGATGTTCTGCTCTCGAAGCTGGTAGACGGGAGGTGCTGGGTTCGAACCCAATCGCGCCCGTCGGCCTAATCGTTCGGAATTTTCGTGGTTTTCTTCGAACCGTGGATTTCCATGCGTTAATACGGATTAGGTTCCCTTAGAAAGACCTCCACGGAAGGCACTTCCCCTAGGGCCCATATCCCTCGTGTAGATAATTGGCCGTCAACAATCAACCCAACCCAACCCTAAAAAGGACTGACTGATTTTAAAATTCAATAACTTGTAAACGGTGAGAGATATTTAAAAAATTATTGCAGGAGGTTTATGCATAAGGTCAAAAGTTTTTTAAGGTGATTTTCAATTTTAGTTCGAATTACAAACAATAGATGGCGCTGCGATCAATAGAATCTAAATTCAGGCTCGATTTTTGGTACTTCGTGGCCCGGATAATACATTTCCATCTCCTTTTTCCCCATGGAACAAGAGAAATTACCAAAAATTGAGCCTGTATTTGGCAACTGTTGCTTACAGAGCCATCTATTGTTTGTAATTCGAACTAAAATCGAAAATCACTGTAATAAAATTTTTGACCTTATGCATAAACCTCCTGCAAGAAATTTTTAAATATCTGTCACCGTTTGCAAGTTATTGAATTTTAAAATCAGTCAGTCCTTTTTAGGACACCCGGTAAGCCTATAAAATTTTTGATAAACGGATTTGTCACTTTGGAGTTCAAAGTGATCTCAATTACCCCAAACAAATATGTACTGGCAAGTATAAAATATATATATATATATAGTGGTCATAATTTCCCCACTAGTGATCTTTATTACGCCAAACTTATCTGATTTTGAGTTTTTGGTGGGGTAAATATAACCAAACTTTTAACTTAAAAAAAAACAGCTATGAGAATTAAAACTTTTAAAAGGATCAAAGTTACTTCCTATGCACTAAAAACACCACTATTCCAAATATAAATAAGCAAAAAAAAAGAATAAATAAATAAATAACAATTGTGAAAATGTGAAAAGGGGTCATAATTACCCCTTCTGACCCTAGATGATTTGAATGTAAAATAAGTTGATTTATTGTTTAATTGTGACATGAAGTTTGAAAGCACATAAATCTTTACTTATATTTTTCTAACTTTTGTTTTTATAAAGCGAAATGAAAATGAAAAAGTCAGAAATGTGGAGAAATTAAGTGTGGTACTTACATATTATCTGGAAAAGGTCAGATACATCAACGCCAAGCATGGTACCAATAATACTTAATTACAGTAAGGCTTATCTATCTATATTATAAAGGACAAACATATCTGTGTGTAACGCATACGTCATTCTGCGAATGGCAACACTTTCAAATTTGAAATGAATTTTCGTTTTGCAATTTTCGCTATTGAAAATTTTTAAACTTCTGCACATCGCACATTTTCAGTTTTTATACCGTCGTATATATAAAAAAAAAATTAATTACTTTTAAATGCAATTTTTTTAAAGCTGTATCTCAATTTATTTTTGAGATATTAATTTTTTAATAGTTTTTAGTACCAATTTTGTAATTGTGACAACAGAAGTACTCCATTTCTATTAAAAGTAAAGGGAAAATAGTAGATTATTGTACTTTTTTGTTGCCATTTCCTCATAAAAATTGAAATTAAAATACATGCTGTGTCGAAAATACCGTCTGAATCCGGTTAAATTTTGGTTTTATTTCATTTCTATTCATCAATTAAATGTTTCTTAGTTTATAGCAAAAATATTTTACAAACGATATAACACTCATTTCTCTTTACGAAAACGTATTTTAAATAACTATGTGACTTTCCTTCACAATTACTTATTTAGTATCAGAATGGTGAAAGATTGCAATTTTATTTATCCGTGTGTAGTAATATTTTCTGAAATTTGGAAAAATGATTTCTGATAAAACATAGAGCTATTATAAACATAAACAATTGAAGGCATATGTAACATTAAATACTGGATTTTTTTCCCGAGCTTCTTGAAGGACGATATTGCATTTTATTGTGTTTGGGTAATATTTTGCGAAAAAGACGTCATTTAAATACTTATCTATAGATGTAGGACTGACTACAAAATTTAAGAATTCTAGAAGCTCTATGCAGATGTTGTTTAAGAATGGATCATAAAAGTGGAATGCTTTAACGGATGCAAATGACGTCAATTTATAAAAAAGCGTGCTTTTTAATTCAAAAAGTGAAATATATTTTGTAGAAGTACGTCATTTCACACCAGTTGCTTTGAGATTCTTCATAGGTGAAAAAACTTCTTTTAAAAATGACGTAATCGAAATCACAGGCTGATAAAGCGCAATGTTTTGCAAAACTTTTCAGTGTCTTTATAGACGTGCAGTTACATATAATGTGCATGGTCAATTTGGTAGCACTTGTTAAAAAAACAGTGACATATATTAAAGAATTCGATGATTATCGCCTGGATAAATTCGCTTCGTCGAATTATACAAGCAGACAATGAGGATATTCGCAATAATTTGAGGTTTAAAACAATATCAGTTCCCCATGTTTTTGTGCCAAATTCTCTTGACTAATAAAATTTTACTGCTATTCTTTAAGACGTTCTACTATAACTTTATTAAAATAATAAAATTTGATTTATTTATTTTTTATAATTTTATATGATCAATACATTTAAAGCACAAGGCTGTTTTTTAATCATCTGCCCTGAGATTTCTACTGAACCAATTTTACTAATATTTTTTTTTCTTTTAATTGGAAGCTGTTCATTTGTATATGCGCCCGTACTAGCCTTATTTATTGAATATCCTTACTTTAATATTGTAATGTAAAAAGTATTTTATGAATATTTTTCAAAATGATCGTAATTAGATAGCTTTCATTATTGGAGAATATAGAGAATAATGAGATTTCTTTATCTTTATTCATACGATTTTTTGATCAAAATTAAAATATATAAATATTTACTGGGGGGGGGGGGAGCTGCGCTTGCCAAGCCCCTGTTCTGACACCGTAGAATCTAAAAACACGCTAATCTGATCGGTTTTAAAAATATTAGAGAATATTGAATTATAAAGAAAAAAGCTGTGCAGATGCAGTCCCTGTAACCGGTTTCCCTTCAACTTCCTTTGATTGCAAAAATTTAAGGCCTAATCACTTGCTGTTAAGACATCCACTTGTTGTTTTCGTGTTTGATTAAAGAGGATGAGTTAAACATTTGAAAAGAAGCTGAAATAAATTGAATTAAGTGTACAGAGCCCTTGTCTCCCGGTATTTTAAAACAATTTCTATAACAATAGCCTAAGTCATGTGACTGTCATTAACAGTACCGGGCGAACGACTTCGCTTTTTATAATTTATCGCTTAATTATTTTTTTTAAATTTATCACTTCGCTTTATATCGCTTTTCCAGGCGCCATTTTGGTACTTTAATGTTAGTCAGGTACAGGTGATAAGTCGCAAATATTATTCTACCGCCATCATTTCATCTATATTATAATAGTCCAAGTCATGTAACTGCCATAAATACATACACTCAGATCCCTTTGCTTTTCATATGAAGGTTTGGCCAAGATATCATAACGGCCCCATATTGGCGCGATTTTTTTTTTCGGACGTTAATTTGGGGAAAACATCAACAGCATAAACAACAAAATCCGGCTTACCAAACCAAGCGAAATAACGATACTATGGCGCCAGTTAAGTACCCGTTGCGTATATGACATTGGCGTCAGAAAAAAAAAACGCACCAATATGGGTCCGTATATGACATCTGTGCCAAAAGTTTTCCATTTTGGTTAAAGAATCAAAAGAAAAAAAATTCGAATAAAACTACATAAAAGTTGCCATGGTCGCCAAGAATTCTTGGAACTTTTATGTTAGCCGGGTGCAAATCTCGCCAATAGCTTTTTTTTTTTTAACTCGTCAGTTATCATTTTTTTTCCAGTGGTAAATTAAAATGGTACTACTCTGTTATCCCGTTGACCAAAAATCTATCACCAAACTATAAGATTAAATGCCAATAATGGTTGATAAATGTCACATTCACTTGACTTTAAGCAAGTTACACGTCTTTACGTTATCAAGTTATTTTTATTTCGACGTTTTATTAGTATATTTATTAAAGTTATAGTATTTTATTTGTTCTTTCGTTATTTAAAATAAAAATTATGTCAATTTGTATAATTTGGCGAGTGGTTTGGCGATTTATATAATTTGGCGAAATGGGTCGACGGAATAACTAAGTAAAACCGTATTTTTTAATTATTTTCTATTATTTTTAAATGAAAATAACCAAAAACATAATTAACTATAGAACAAAACAATTTATGTAATTTAAAAAAATAAAATAAAATAATAAACATTTATTATTAAATAAACAAAAAAAGCCGTGTTACCATGTCAACCAAAATAATGCATTTTGGCGCCAATTAGGTGCCCCAGAGCGTATATGACATCTGTGCCTAATATTTTTCTTTGCGTTTAAAAAAAAAAGAAAGAAGTGAAAGCCATTTATTTTGGATGGTTCAGTTTGTATTAAATAAAATGATAATGAAATACAAATTGAATTATGAATAAAAGTAACATGATACATTTCTTAGCATACGTTTAAGTGAAGCCAAACTTCTCGCCAAATTAGTTTAAAATAGCAACCTTTTCTAAAATATGAAAAAAAATATCTCTTATGATTAAAATTTGAGTTACCATCATTAGAGAAAAGTACATAAGATTAGAAAAAAATTAATATTTCGAAAACTAATTCGAATTTATAAATTCTAATACCAGTTTTGAGATCCTAGGATCAATACGGATTTTTGGTGTTATTTCATCGCAAAGTATTCCGTATTTTAGGAGAAACTGCCGTGAAATATAATCAGTTGTTTAATCAGTCGTTTCATAGAATCGTTACATAAATTCGTTTCATAATATCCGTTTCATTAGAATTTTATATATATAGGGTAGATATTTTTTTCTATGATTGAAATTTCGTTGTTTAGGGTTAAGTGGCGCAAAATCCTATTAGGAACACATTGCACCAAAATATTTTGAATGGAAAATGAGATAGTGCTTTTGAAAACATGCATTTTTCCTTAAAAAAGGTTCCTTATTTTTTCCTTCTGCATGAGTGCTGATACTAATTTTGAGACACTAGGCAAAAGGCTTAGTGAAAATGACGTTATATTTAAAAGAAAACAACCAATGTATTAGATAATACTAAACATTTTAACACAAATGCGTCTAAAAAAACGTAAGTTACAGCAACTTTTGCTCTTCGGTATTGAGATTAGTATCTGAATTTAAGAGTGCGACTGTTTACATGCAAATATGTTGTTGGTAATCGTGACTTCAAGTTTTGAGTTAAAAATAATTTAAAATGATGAAATTAAAATACCACTTTTTTAAGCATGGTGAATACGGATATGAGAGGTACATATGAAAATTATGAGAAGGTAAAATTATGTCGGAAATTTTACAGGAAAAAAAAATTGTCTGCATCAAATTAGAATAAATTTTATCGTTTTGATTCCGGAAAACTGCTTGACAACTTCATCATAACTGTTTTTTGTTATATTTTACTGATTACATATGCGATTAAAGTTTAATTTTAATAATTCAGACAACAATGGGTCGCATTCCATATGGGAAATTTAATTGTTCCTATCAACTTTTAATCAATAATCTTAATATTTTTTTAATTTAAAATATGCTGCAGAAAGGTACTATGAAGATACTATATTCAAAATAGCGGTAGGAACAATAATGTTTTCCTTGTAGAATGCGACCCCTGGACAACGGAGTTTTATAGAAACTAGTTGCGTAGCAACCCGTTGTGTTGCTTTTGAATTGCATGAGACAATCGATTTTTTTGCGAGAAATGAAATCTTAACTTTATGGTAAATTTAGAAAGCCATTACAATATTAATTTTATTAAATACAATATTTCAAATAATAAGTCATATTTACAATTTAAGTCAAAACTTTCCCAATAAAAATGCACATATAACTTTATTTGCCTAGAGCTTTTCGCTTTTCCAAGATTTTGCTTCGAATTTCGGAGTTCGTAGAAATGATGTCATTTGGGTCAACTTATACAAAAATGAATTTGTTTGGACGAATTTATTCAGAAGCATTTTATATTTTTGAATTAAAATAAATATTTAAAGAATTATTTTTTCTCTCGCTAAAACATTTCATTTTTAATGTCCGCTTCTGAAATGTTTTATTAGCCATCTTAAGGCAATGGTTGAAAATCTACTTTACGACTTTAAATTAAATGAAAATAACGTACGATGTTTTTTTTTCTTTTGACGTCAACAGAATTTATCTCAATGTTCCCGTCGAGAGTCGAATTTGTTTTTCTAAAATAAACGGATTCCTGAAGCTTGAATATGTGTGAGTTCCTATTTCGTGAAATTTTCTTGAAAACTACGATCATTTTTTCACTATTTATTCAAATATACGTTAATTTCAATTTTAAAATGATTACAAACAATGATACCTAATAATCCTTGTCCTTTTCCCTTTCTCTCTTTTATCCACAAAAATGGAGCAATTTTAGTTTCCATCATTGTAGAAATGTCTTAAAAAATAACGTAAAAATTTATATATCGGAAACTAATCAAATTTTAAAATTCTACGACCACTTTTAACATCCTCGGACCCATGAAGATAACTGCCGTTAATTTAATAACCCAACATTCCATATTCTAGGAGGAACAGCTGTGAAATACAAACGGACAGTCACTTTTTAATATAATAGATTGATGAAGTTTTAATTTCGCTATAAAAAATTAGTCAAGGACAAATGCTGAATGATTTACATTATTTTAAGTGCAAATGGCTTATTTCGTAATGGAGCCTGTACGCAATGGATATATAGATTAAAAAAACATTATTCTTGAAAATTATTAAAGACATAATAAATAAATCATAAGATAAAGTTTTCAAGATAAAGATAAAGTTTTCAAGATAAGATAATAAGATAGAGTTAGATAATAAGATAACAAGATAATAAGATAAAGTTTTCAAGAAAATGGCATTTGAAAGTAGATTTTTTTCCCCTATACAACGGGTGTAAAAATTGAAGATGCGCGATGTTTAAAAATTCAAATAATTGCAGTAGCAAAGATTGCAAAACCGACATTTAATCGTCAAGCGTTGCCATTCTCAAAATGACGCCAGCCGTACGAACGGACATATTTTTCCTTTAGATAGATTTTCAAACGTGAAGTTCCGTTTGCCAGCTAAAACTTTGCATGTGAAACTGTATTCTTTTGGCTTGAGGGTCTAATTTTAGTACCGCGAAGTACAAATTCCAGAAATTGATGTATTTTAGATGTATTCGTGTAAAAATATATAGTTTTATCAAAGAAAAGGATTGTTTTCTTTTAAATATGGCACTCTCTGAAGCATTACGCCAAGTGTCACAAATTCGGCATCAGCCGAATGAAAATATATTGTAACATTAGCTTTATGAGCAAAAATGTTTTTTAAATAGCGACGTCATTTTCTGTTCAGTCTTAAAATAAAGTTATTTTTAATTGTACTGAGTAAATGGTTTCAATAAGGATAAATAAACCCCAATATTTCTTTTTTCTGCAGCAGTGGAAATAATACGATTGCTACCATTTTGATGAAATTTCAAAAAAAAAAATTAAAATTAAATTCAAATATAAAAATGAAAATATTTAGAAAAATAGCTAGAGTGAGGACATCTAAAAATGAACAGCTTTCATTTAAAAAAAGAATTATTAGCAAAATTGGTACAGTAGAAAGTTCAAGGAAGATGTCTAAAAAAGCTATCTTGTGTTTTCAATATATAGATTATTTTTTTCTCTTTTACTTTAACAGTTGCCTGGCAACTCTATTTCATACAAATTATATTTAAAAGCACATATTTTTCTCAATTCGGCTCTAAAAATTTAAATTGTTCGATACATATATGTTAAATTCGTGCTTTGTATATATTATTCGTTCATTTATTTATTGATGAAGCTTTAATTTCGTTGTAGAAAATTAGCGGGAGAGAAATTCTGAACTTTTTTATGAGCAAATTGTTTATTAATATTTCGCAATGGAGAAGGGAAGGCAAAATCATTTAATTGATAAATAACAACGAAATAAAGCCAAAACTCACTGGGTTTTATAACAAACGATATTCTTGACATAGCACGTATTTTAATTTAATTTTTTTTTTCGGTTTTTATGAGAAAATGGCAATAAAAAGATAGAGCAATCCACTGTTTTCATTTTTCCCCCCTTTAGTTTCAACAGAAATGGAGTACTTCAGCTGCCACGATTACAAAAAAAGTAATAAAAACTACAAAAAAATTAATATCTTAAAATTAAAATGAGATACAGCTTTCAAACAAATTGGATTTAAAAGAGCATTTCTTTCGTTATACGGTGGTGTAAAAATTAAAAATGTGCGATGTTTAGAAGTATAAAAATTTGCAGTAGAGAAAATTACAAAACCAAAATTTTATTTCAAATTTCCAAGTGTTGCCATTCGCAAAATGACGTATGCGTTACGCACAGATATGTTTTTCCTTTATAATATAGATAGATAGATAGTATTTTGTTAATTTTACGTTAAAATAATACTTGTTTGAGACTTAGACTAACCAATTTATGATGCATTTTCTATTATAACTAATTTTGTAGGTTTATTATAAATCAATGATACACTTCCTACTTAAACATTTTCCCTTGTCGAAGTTCAACGGGTTCTACCCCGTTTTTTTAAATTTCTATGTGGTAAACAGGGAAATATAGCTGTAATGCCCGTTTAATGGCTATTGTAGATCTACTCCGGTCTGGAAACAAAAGGTCACCTTAAATTCTTATACGAACAAATAATTATTTAAGTATTATATATCATACTAATTTACTGTTTCGTATTATAGATATTTGCATCATATTGTTATCATTTACTGCTATAAACTTGCAACATGATGCTATGCATTTCGTAAATGCGTAATTAATGTATATTAAAATTGTGTAATTAATCTATATTAGAAATAATGTTATACACTGTAAAAAAAAATCTGTGAAGTTACTAAAGTTTTTCTAGGAAACTGAGATTCCTAGAACTTTTCATGTAACGGCAACAACAAAATTTCATGTAACAGACACACTTTTGCGCCGAAAATCAAAAAATCTGTAAGGTTACTAAGAATTTTTTTGGAAACTGGGATTCCGAGAACTTTTCATGTAACTGCAGCCAGGTTAACAAATAAAAGTTTAGTAAGATTACTGAAATTTTAGCAGATTCATTTGTAAAGTTACAGATTTTTGTAGCTTTACAGAAACTAGTTTTGTAGATTTGCAGCTTTTTTCGTACAGTTACAGGTGAAAGTTTAGTAAGCATGTAACTTTACATCTGTAGAACTACAGATTTTTTTTTACAGTGTACTAGATTAATTTTAACATAAATATTCTAAGTTGTAAATAAGAATTATATGATAAATTATATTTACAAATTAGAATAATTGTGCTAAAATTAATCTAGTGTAATTACGTATCAAGCGTTTACTTAAGTTCTATTACCTGCGATTTATTGTGTTAAGCTGATCCATATATTAGACGAGATGTTATGAACAAAAAGCTTAGGTGAAGGAGTTACGTCTTCCAGATTCGTTCGGTATAGCTCAGATGGCAGAGCATTGGCAGATTCAGCCAAGATATCCCTATCCTGGCCCAGACATATTTTGCTAAGTTTGAAAATTGCAATATTATACCGTTTATAATTTGTTATAGTATTTATTATTCATTGTTATTTATTTTATTATTTCATATTTATCAATTTTACTAAATTAATGTTATTTAATATTTTTAACAGTGTTCTGCATTTAATAAACAATTAAGTCAAAATACTGCTTTGAGTTTGAGTGCGATAAACGCTTCTTACAATTGTCAACCACTTTTGGCGATCTATCTCCTGGTCCGGATAATAGGTAAGTACCATAAGTGCAATCTCTTGTGGAAAAAGAAAATAGAAAAACAAGATAGCTAAAGATATGAAGAAAAAATTGTAGAAGGGGCAGAATGGGGAAGATTTCACTGTAGCAATCCTACAATGTTCAAGATAAAAAAGAAGCTTGGAAAAGAAAAAAACCCAGCCGGCCCGACCTACAGGCAGAGGTAGATTTCGAAGTCAAATATACTAATTTCACAAGCAAAAACTAAATCATGATTAAATATAAATCCACTTGAACAATTTTATCTGGCCGCTTTTGACGAGTTTTTATTTCATTTTTATATAATAGCTGGTTTTATCAGAATCATGTTAGGGCGGTATTAAAAAAAATCCCTGCCGGCCCGGCCTACAGGCAGAGGTAGATTTCGAAGTTAAGTATACTATTTTCACCAACAAAAACTAAATCATTATTAGATATAAATCCACTTTAACAGTTTTATCTGTTTGCTTTTGACGAGTTTTTATTTCCTTTTTATAAAATAGCTGGTTTTATCATAATCATGTTAAGGCGATATTAAAAAAATATATTTTTCCACACTCATCAACTCGAAATTTTCTGGCACATTTTCAGATTCATTTTTAATAATAAAAAAAAAAATATGAAACATGCTGACGTGATTTTTGAAAAGATTTATGAGCGACCTGTGTTTTTATTATTCTTTCAATTAATTAAAACTTGAATAATAAACAATTATTTTCTAAGTAGGGCAATATTTTCCGTTTCTAACACAATCGCTTCGGGAAATTCTGTTCAAAATGCCCACTTTTACATCATTTTTTGAAATATATTCTGCCTCTATCAAAAAATCTATCATTACTGTACATTCTATAGTTTCTGAATAAGAGAATCTAGCAATTGGATGCGTTTGAGAGCAAAAATGAATTCAAAAATGAGTAAGAAAATAGACAGTTTGGATTTGAATGCACCCGTAATAAGATGCTTTTTTTCTTCAACCGCTATGTATTTTTAATTCGTTTTTGCTGTAAGAATTGGCCCTATCAAAAACTTGTTAAAATAAATGTTGAAGACAATATTGAGAAGATGTATGATAAATTCATGGAGATTTTATATCTTGTGAATTGACGGAGTTATGAAAATTTTTCTTCTTCACCCCCCTTTTTTGTTTTCGTTTTATTTTATTTTTTTTTTCGGTACGAATTGGTCCTATCAAAAACTTGTGAATATAAAAGTTGTAGATAATATTAAGGAGATGTATAATAAAATTATTGGATTTGATATCTTGAGAATTGACGAAGTAAGGAATTTTTTCTCCCAAAAATCCTATTTTTGCGCCCCTTGAGCGTATTTTAAATTTTATCAAAAATCTGTGATGCATGAATATTTAGCGCTATTTTTAGAAGTAATAAAAACTTTAAACTGACTTGATATGTACAAAAATTAAGAAGTTATAGGGTTTTTTCGGTTTTCACAAAACCCCTCCCTATTTCCATCCCCTTTGTCCGCTTTTGCCCATTAACGAACTTGACGGAGATTTTATGTCCCTTGATTTTATGTATCAGTTTGGAAGAAATTTGTGCAGAATTGCGGAAGTTATCGTGTCCGGAAGAAAGTGATAACACAATTGCTTCAGGAAATTCCGTTTAAAATGCCTACTTTGACATCATTTTTTGAAATATATTCTCCCTCTATCAAAAACTCGATCATTGCAGTACATTATATAGATTCTGAATAAGCGAATGTATCAATTAAATGCGTTTGAGAGCAAAAATTAATTTAAAAATGAGTCAGAAAATAAGGAAAATAAGTCAGAAAATTTGGATTTAAGTGCAACCTTAACGCAATGATTTTAGGTAGATTTCGTATGAAATATTACCTCTTGGCGTCGTTCCTATGTTGGAATTTCTGAACAAATTTTGCAGATATACACCGATCATGACCCCTAGAGCCCAAACCACCCCCAGTAAAAAACTTTATCTATCCATCTATCTATCTATCTATCTATGTATATATACATATCACACTCTTCTGGACACGATAACTTCCACAATTCTGCACCAATCTCTTCCAAACTTGCACATAAAATCAAAGGGCATAAAATCTCGGTCAAGTTCGTTAATGGGCAAAATCGGACCAAGGGGATGGAAATAGTGAGGGGTTTTGTGAAAACCGAAAAAAACCCATAACTTCTTAAATTTTGTACATATCGAATCAGTTTAAAGTTTTTATTACTTATAAAAATAGAGCCAAAAATTTATGTATCACAGATTTTTAATAAAGTTAAAAATGGTCTCAAGGGGCGCAAAAATATGGTTTTTGGGAGAAAAAAATTCATAACTTCATCAATTCTCAAAATATAAATTCCAATTAATTTTATCATGCATTTCCTTAACATTATCTACAACTTTTATATTCACACGTTTTTGATAGGACCAATTCGTACCGCAAAAAAAATTAAAAACGAAAACAAAAAGGGGTTTTGAAGAAGAAAAAAATCCATAACTCCGTCAATTCAAAAGATATAAAATCCCCATGAATTTATCATATATCTTCTTAATATTGTCTACAACATCTATATAGACAAGTTTTGGATAGGACCAATTCTTACAGCAAAAACAAATTAAAAATACATAGCGGTTGAAGAAAAAAACATCTATGTAAGGGTGTATTCAAATCCAAACTGCTTATTTTCTGACTCATTTTACAATTCATTTTTACTCTCAAAGTCTTCTAATTAGTACCTTTCGTACTCAGAAACTATATAATGTACCGTAAGGGTCAATTTTTTGATAGAGGGAGAATATATTTAAAAAAATGCTGTTAAAGTGGACATTTTGAACCGAATTTCCCGAAGCGGATTGTGTTGGACAAATCATTGCATTAAGGAAGAACTCAAATCCAAACTGCTTATTTTCTGACTCATTTTTAAATTAATTTTTGCTCTCAAACGCATCCAATTGGTAGATTCGTTTATTCAAAGCTATATAATGTACCGTAATGATCGATGTTTTGACAGAGGCAGAATATATTTCAAAAAATGATGTCAAAGTGGGCATTTTGAGCGGAATTTCCCGAAGCGATTGTGTTAGAAACGAAAAATATTGTCTTACTAATAAAATAATTGTTTATATATCAAGTTTTAATTAATTGAACGAAAATTAAAAACACAGGTCGCTTATAAATCTCTTCAAAAATCACGTCAACAAGTTTCATGTTTTTCCTATTAAAAATGAATCTGGAGTTATACCAGAAAATTTCGAGTTGTTGAGCATGGAAAAGTATTTTTTTGAATACCGCCATAACATGATTCTGATAAAACCAGTTATTATATAAAAATGAAATAAAAACTCGTCAAAAGCGGTCAGATAAAATTGATAAAGTGGGTTTATCTCTAATCGTGATTGGGTTTTTGTTTGTGAAATTAGTATACTTAACTTCGAAATCTACCTCCGCCTGTAGGCCGGGCCGGCAGGGATTTTTTATTTCCAACACAATCCGCTTCGGGAAATTCGGTTCAAAATGCCCACTTTAACAGCATTTTTAAAAATATATTCTGCCTCTATCAAAAAGTCGACCATTATGGTACATTATATAGTTTCTGAGTAAGAAAACGTACCAATTGGAATCCTTTGAGAGCAAAAATGAATTGTAAAATGAGTCAGAAAATACGCAATTTGGATTTGAATACACCCTTACTTAGATGATTTTTTTCTTCAACCGCTATGTAATTTTAATTTGTTTTTGCTGTAAGAATTGGTCCTATCCGAAACTTGTCTATATAGATGTTGTAGACAATATTAAGAAGATATATGATAAATTCATGGGGATTTTATATCTTTTGAATTGACGGAGTTATGGATTTTTTACTTCTTCAACCCCCTTTTTGTTTTCGTTTTTAATTTTTTGGGGGTACAAATTGGTCCTATCAAAAACTTGTGAATATAAAAGTTGTAGATAATATTAAGGAAATTTATAATAAAATTAATTGGAATTGATATCTTGAGAATTGACGAAGTTATGAATTTTTTTCTCCCAAAAACACAATTTTTTGCTCCCCTTGAGCCCATTTTTAACTTTATCAAAAATCTGTGATACATAAATTTTTGGCCGTATTTTTAAAAGTAATAAAAACTTTAAACTGATTTTATATGTACAAAAATTAAGAATTTATGGGGGGGGGGATCGGTTTTCACGAAACCCTTCCCTATTTCCGTCCCCTTGGTCTGATTTTGCTCATTAACGAACTTGACCGAGATTTTATGCCCTTTGATTTTATGCATCAGTTTGGAAGAGATTGGTGCAGAATTACGAAAGTTATCGTGTCCAGAAGAAAGTGATACATATATATATATATATATAGATATATAAAGTTTTTACTGATGGTGGTTTTGGATTCTAGGGGTCATGATCGGTGTAGATCTGCAAAAATTTTTCAGAAATTCCAAAATAGGAACGATCCCAATAGGTAGTATTTCATACGAAATCTACCTAAAAAAATAGTTTTCCATGCTCAACAACTCGAAATTTTCTGGCATAATTCCAGATTCATTTTTAATTAAAAAAAAATATATGAAACTTGCTGACGTGATTTTTGAAGAGATTTATAAGCGACCTGTGTTTTTATTTTTTGTTCAGTTAATTAAAATTCCTATATATAAACAATTATTTTCTCAGAAGGACAATAGTTTTCGTTTCTAACACAATCGCTTCGTGAAATTACGTTCAAAATGCCCACTTTGACATCATTTTTTGAAATATATTCTGCCTCCATCAAAAAATCGATCATTTCGGTACATTATATAGTTTCTGAATAAGCGAATATACCAATTAAATGCGTTTGAGAGCAAAAATGAATTTAAAAATGAGTCAGAAAATAAGTAGTTTGGATTTGAGTGCATCCTTAATACAATGACTTTTCCAACACAAACCGCTTCGGTAAATTCGGTTCAAAATTCCCTTTTTAACAGCCTTTTAAAAAATATATTCTGCCTCTATCAAAAAACCGACCATTACGGTACATTATATAGTTTCTGAGTAAGAAAACGTACAAATTGGAAGGCTTTGAGAGCAAAAATGAATTTAAAAATGAGTCAGAAAATAAGCAGTTTGGATTTGAGTGCATCCTTAATACAATAATTTTTGCAACACAATCCGTTGTCGGTAAATTCGGTTCAAAATGCCCTTTTTAACAGCATTATTAAAAATATATTCTGCCTCTATCAAAAAACCGACCATTACGGTACAATATATAGTTTCTGAGTAAGAAAACGTACCAATTGGAAGGCTTTGAGAGCAAAAATGAATTTAAAAATGAGTCAAAAAATAAGCAGTTTGGATTTGAGTGCATCCTTAATACAATGATTTTTCCAACACAATCCGCTTCGGTACATTCGGTTCAAAATGCCCTTTTTAACAGCATTTTAAAAAATATATTCTGCATCTATCAAAAAATCGAACATTACGGTACATTATATAGTTTCTGACTAAGAAAACGTACCAATTACAAGCCTTTGAGAGCAAAAATGAATTGTAAAATGAGTCAGAAAATAAGCAGTTTGGATTTGAATACACCCTTTCTAAGATGATTTTAGGTAGATTTCGTATGATATACTACCTATTGGGATCGTTCCTATGTTGGAATTTCTGAAAAATTTTTGCAGATCTACACCGATCATGACCCCTAGAACCCAAAACCATCCTCAGTAAATAACTTTATGTATCTATCTATCTATCTATCTATCTATCTATCTATCTATATGTATCACTTTCTTCTGGACACGATAATTTTCGTATTTCTGCACCAATCTCTTCCAAACTGATACATAAAATCAATGGGCATAAAATCTCGGTCAAGTTCGTGAATGGGCAAATCGGACCAAGGGGATGGAAATAGGGAGGGGTTTTGTGAAAACAGAACCCCCCCCCCATAACTTCTTAATTTTTGTACATATCAAATCAGTTTAAAGTTTTTATTACTTCTAAAAATAGGGCCAAAAATTTATGTATCACATATTTTTGATAAAGTTAAAAATGGGCTCAAGGGGCGCAAAAAATAGGGTTTTGGGGAGGGAAAAAAATCATAACTTCGTCAATTCTCAAGATATCAAATCCAATTAATTTTATTATAAATTTCTTTAACATTATCTACAACTTTTATATTCACAAGTTTTTGATAGGACCAATTCGTACCGCAAAAAAAATTAAAAACGAAAACAAAAAGGGGGTTTGAAGAAGAAAAAAATCCATAACTCCGTCAATTCAAAAGATATAAAATCCCCATGAATTTATCATATATCTTTTTAATGTTGTCTACAACATCTATATAGACAAGTTTTGGATAGGACCAATTCTTACAGCAAAAACAAATTAAAAATACATAGCGGTTGAAAAAAAATCATCTTAGTAAGGGTGTATTCAAATCCAAACTGCTTATTTTCTGACTCATTTTACAATTCATTTTTCTCTCAAAGGCTTCCAATTAGTACGTTTTCTTATTCAGAAACTATATAATGTACCGTAATGGTCAATTTTTTTTGATAGAGGCAGAATATATTTTTAAAAATGCTGTTAAAAAGGGCATTTTGAACCGAATTTACCGAAGCGGATTGTGTTCGAAAAATCATTGTATTAAGGATGCACTAAAATCCAAACTGCTTATTTTCTGACTCATTTTTAAATCATTTCTGCACTCATACGCATTTAATTGGTAGATTCGCTTATTCAGAAACTATATAATGTACCTTAATGATCGATTTTTTGATAGAAGCAGAATATATTTCAAAAAATTATGTCAAAGTGGGCATTTTGAACGGAATTTCCCGAAGCGATTGTGTTAGAAACGAAAAATATTGTCCTTCTGAGAAAGTAATTGTTTATATATCAAGTTTTAATTAATTGAAAAAAAAAAAAAAAAAAAAAACAGGTTATAAATCTCTTCAAAAATCGCATCAGCAAGTTTTATTATTATTATTATTATTATTATTATTGTTAAAAATGAATCTGGAATTATGCCAGAAAATTTCGAGTTGTTGAACAGGGAAAAGTCTTTTTTTTAATACCGCCCTAACATGATTCTGATAAAACCGGCTATTACATAAAAATGAAATAAAACCTCGTCAAAAGAGGCCAGATAAAATTGTTAAAGTGGATTTATCTCTAATCATGATTTAGTTTTTGTTTGTGAAATTAATATATTTGACTTCGAAATCTACCTCTGCCTGTAGGCCGGGCCGGAGGGGATTTTTTTTTCTTCAACCGCTATGTATTTTTAATTTGTTTTTGCTGTAAGAATTGGTCCTATCCAAAACTTGTCTATATAGATGTTGTAGACAATATTAAGAAGATATATGATAAATTAATAGGGATTTTATATCTTTTGAATTGACGGAGTTATGGATTTTTTTCTTCTTCAAACCCCCTTTTTGTTTTCGTTTTTAATTTTTTTTTTTTTTTTTTTTTTTTTTTTTTTTTTTTTTTGCGGTACGAATTGATCCTATCAAAAACTTGTGAATATAACAGTTTTAGATAATGTTAAGGAGATTTATAATAAAATTAATTGGATTTGATATCTTGAGAATTGACGAAGTTATGAATTTTTTTCTCCCCAAAACCCTATTTTTTGCGCCCGTTGAGCCCATTTTTAACTTTATCAAAAAACTGTGACACATAAATTTTTGGCCCTATTTTTAGAAGTATTATAAACTTTAAACTGATTCGATATGTACAAAAAATAAGAAGTTATGGTGGGGGGTTCTGTTTTCACAAAACCCCTCCCTATTTCCATCGCCTTGGTCCGATTTTGCCCATTAACAAACTTGACCGAGATTTTATGCCCATTGATTTTATGTATCAGTTTGGAAGAGATATGTGCAGAATTACGAAAGTTATCGCGTCCAGAAGGAAGTGATATATATATAGATAAATAGATAGATAGTTGATATATAAAGTTTTTTACTGAGGGTGGTTTTGAGTTATTAGGGTCATGATCGGTGTAGATCTGCAAAAATGTTTCAGAAATTCCAACATAGGAACGATCCCAATAGGTAGTATTTCATACGAAATCTACCTAAAAAAGAAAGTGGTTGAACGCGGTAAAAGAACCCCAAGACGTAGTAAAGCCCCAAAATGATGTCATATTGGATAAAAGAAGACTGTTTTGACTGGACTTAGAGTATAATTCCTTAAAACATAAATATCTTAACTACAACATTAATTCCAAATATCGACTGCTAAAAAAATTATTTACTCCAGAAATATTTGAAAAAAATAAGAGATGATATGTAGAATATCTGAAATCTCAGCCTTTTCAAACTTTTCCCCTCCCCTCCCCCCCCCCCCCAAAAAAAAAAAAAAATTGACGTGAGATTCGTCGATCCCTTTACATGTTAAGGTGAATTTAAAAGTTTAGTGAAAAGAGAGATTATAATCTGCCAAGATAAAAGTTCCAAAGCAATGTACTCTGAGATAATGTTATTTGAACACGCATAACACTTTGATATTTTATTAAAATCATATAAGATCACAGATTATGTTGTTGTTGTTTTTTATATACGTACTTCCATAAACAGATGTCCATACTAGGTATAATATTTCAGTAAATGTTAACCAATAATACTGATCAATTATAAGAATAAATTTATAAATACATTGAAACATAGAAAGCATTGTAAATAAAATTCACCACTACGTTTACTAGATTACATTTTATAAATAAACCACAACAAATAACTTAAGAAAAATTAACAAAATAAATTCAGACATAAAGATATCAAGTCATTTGAATAATAATTCAATATTTATAGCATTATAAAATAATTAAATATATAGTGAGATTTACCAGAGGATTCGAAAATAGCAAACGCTATGTGTGGTAAGATAGTGGGGAAAAAAAGTAAACACCCCTTACTAACTCTACAAAAATAATTATTGTAGAAGAAAGTTACTGATACCACATGATTGGTAATAAAGACGACTTTTAAATGATGCATATAAAATTTGCTTCGGAGGCCATCTACATATTAAAACGAGGCATAACTTTGTTTTTCTAAATAGCTATACAGAATTCTGACAGCATAAATGAACTCTACATCCTTCAATTAGCCTAAAAACAAATGTAATGCAATTCGTACGATAAGTTTCCAAGAAATTAATTATTTCAAAACGAGCGTATTTTAGGGGCTGTAACCAAATTGAAGCTCGGTACACGATTGTTGATCAAGGCATCTTAAGCGCCCCTCAAGCAGTCATTCAAGACTGCTAGATTACATGTTATCATAAGGAATTTCAAAATATCTAGTCATTTCTATCATAGGTGGCCCCTTAAACCACAATTTTGCCGTTTTTAAGCATAATTTGAAAATTACGTGAAAGTAAAATGTGAAATTTTGAATTTTCCTAAAGCAGGATTTGATAAATCTAAATCCATTCAAAAAATTTTAAGTTGTAATTCATAACTTTTTCGAATACTAATTTCAAAATTCATATCATAAAAATCTAAAAGTTGCAAATTCAACGTAATTAAATCTGGGTATTTTAGTGTTATTGCTACACAAAAAAATAGCACATTAGGAGTATAATTTCAGGAGATATTGATAAAAATATGAAAATGTAATTTAACACTAGAAGTACTAAATTTTGAATGTTTATAATTCAAAAACGTATCATTCAAATGACTTGAAATTTGGTATCTAGGCATAATTTAAACCACAGATTTGAAGTATTTTGTTAAAATTGGGTATTACCATTTAGAAAAGGAAATTTTAGTTCATTTCAATATGTAGATGGCCCTCTAAGCAAATTTTATATACATTATTTAAAAGTAGAGTTTATTTCCAATCTTTCGGTACCAGTAACTTTCTTCTATGATAATTTGTTGAGGAGTTAGAAGGGGGTGTTTACTTTTTTTCCACGACTGTACATACGACGGCGTATCAATAATGTTTGCGTTCACATAGAAATAATTGAGTGAAATGTATGAAATTGCTACATTGTATTAGTCCCTTTCTATATAGTCACCGCGCACAGCAGCACATTTCTGCAAACTGTATTTCAAAGATAGGGGGGATGTATTCCAGGAGACGCGATATTAGAACCAAAGGGAGTCATTTTTCTAACTTTTGCCGACTCCCACATGTGACATATTGTTGGAAAGATCTGTGACCACTTATTCATGCTATGCACCTCCTAATCCCCTCCCCACAAATTTGTCCGCATGGGGGCTTGAATAATGTCCGCAATTTGTTATCTCAGCGAAGCGAAGACTAATACACAGTGCAATATTGCTTTCAGGTCACATACAGCTACGATGGATATTAAAACTTTCCTCAAAATCTTTCGTCAAGCATAATTCAAAAAATATTTGCCGGATTTCGTTTCTGATGGCACCAGAAGGTACCTATTAGTGTAACTTACTGAATTCACCTGCTATGAAAAAAAAAAGTTGCAAACCGTTTAAAAATTATATTTAAAAAACTCATAAAAAGCACAATTTATCTACATACATCACGGAAATTTAGTGTACGTCATTTTCACTGGATGGATGTTTTCGCAGAAAACCAGATTACAGCACATGGAGCAAAGTAAATATGCATGCACTAATATTAAAGTATAAAAAAACCTATTTAAACTTTGAAATAGATCTTTTTTTTTTAAGAAAAAAGCCAAAACTTTATATTTTGCGATAATCACTGTAACATAATTTTTCAATCACCAATAGCGTCTTTTATATTTCGCGTGTGCAAATTAGAAACAATTATTTGATGATTAAATAAAACATTTTGATCATTGCCATCATTTCTTCTCCTTATTTTCTTTCGTTTTCGTATTTTAAATGAAATTAGTACTTTTCCAATATGGCGAGGTAGAGAAATTGAGTTTGGCGAGAGAAGTAACCTTTTCAGCCATATTTTCTAATAACCTGTCTATTGTGTGATATACCCAATCATTTCTTTAAACATTTATGCAGTTTATTGTGTAAAAAAATCCTTAACCTGTTTTCACATACAAACAGAAGTAACTTGTATATAAAATATATATATATATTATATATAAATACAATATTTATACTTATATGTGAAAATAAGCATAAACGTTCATCATGGTTTTTACTTGTAATCATATTATTTCTAAGCTCAAACTGCACCAAGATTTTTAAAAACACCGAAAGTATTATTGGAAAAGTACCATGAAATTAGTTGAAATAAATTATTTTAAATAAAGGGAATGGAAAGTTCACGATTTAAATGAAATGAATGCATTATGAATAATGTGTGGGAAAATTTTTTGGGCATTTATCACATGCGTTCGTCTAACATAAAAATCTCAATATTCCCATTGTGGCACAGATGTCATATACGCGCGACGTCGGCGCGATAATTTTTTAACACCAATTTGGCAAAAACCTCGTTTTCGAATATCAGATACATATATATTTTTAAAAAGGGAATAACAATCCTTCTATATATAAAAAAAAGTAATGGTTTGGGAAATGGACCAATAAAAATCTGCGTAGATCTTCCAGGTACACTCCTAGATCGGCATCCATATTTCTTGTGATCGGGGGTCTTTCTTCGTTAATATTAAGGAAACGGTTTCACACAAAAACATTGAAATTGGTGCTATTATTCAGAAAAGTTTGAGATGCACGCTGATGCAGACAGTTTTTAAATGGAATAATTATTTTAAGAGATAGTAATGTTAAAGTTGATAAAAATCGTTTCAATAAAAAAAAATTACTTGAGCTAAAGCTATACGTAAGAATGTAAAAATTTTAACGCCATTTAAAATTTTAGAAGTTCCCGGTCAGCAGACTGCATTTTTTTTAACCCATTTTTTGAGGATTTATCCCCATTTTAAATTCAGATTTGTAGCATTTCGAGAGATATTTTTTATATATTTTAGAAAAGAGTATTATTTTAAACTGTAGCCAGTTTTTTAAAAAGCGCAAAGAATAATATTTCATTCAAATTAAAAAATTATTTGCACGTGGCTATATAATCAGAAAAAAACTTTCAAATGAGAATTAAGTTATTGCGCGTTAAAAATCAGGAAGATATTGAAAATTACGTCATAAAAATTATAGTTACACGTGAATTTTAAAAGAGAAAGAAAATTTTTAAATAATAAATTCCTTATTACGCGTTAAAAGACGCAAACATAGGAAATTTACGTTAAATTTAAAAAGCCAAATAATTGACAGTTGGCAAAACGGTTTAAATTAAAAAATATATTTGCTCGAGACATTTATTTCATATGTTGAGATAAATATTATTTAAAATATTATCGTGAATTCTATGACAGCACAAATAATATTTCATTTCTAACAACAAAAGTATTTTTATGTTTATGTTAAAAAGAGAAAGAAAACTTTGGTGAAAATTACGTCAGATATAAAACGATACATTTCAAATACGTTATTTAAAAGAATTTCCTTATAGAGCTGTTAAAAAACCAAGAGTCAAAGACTCTGTTTACTTAATTCATTTTACATTAGCTTATTTTCATATTTTAAATATTTTAAATGTATATTTTTTTAATCAAAGAAGAAAACAGCTATTTTATCCCTTAACAAACACTGATTTCGCCTTAAAAATCTCTAATCAAAGGAATATGAATGAAAACCCGTTTACAGGGAGATCACCACTGTTTTTTAAAGCCGGTGAAATTATCTTACTTTTAGAATCTTAGGAGTCGGAACGGGGGTTGTCGAGCATAGCTCGTAGGGGGCAGAGCCCCCTAGTAAAAAAAAGAGGTTTAATCAATATAACAAAACAATATATATAATTTTAGAAAATAAAATAAAAGTAAGTAAACAGTTTATTAATAAATAAACAACAACATCCGGGTTACCATATCAAGCAAAATAACAACACTTTAATACACAAATAACAACAGCGCCAGTTAAGTACCCCGGTGCGTATATGATATTGGCGTCAGAAAAAAATCGTGCCAATGTGGTGCCTATATGACATTTGTGCCAGAATGGGTACATGGTATGCGAAATGAAACGCATATGTTATAGCCACGCTTCGTACAATAAAAATGGCCAATAATCCGCATTCAGATGCACGTGCAAGGTTGCCGCCAAACAAGAATAATGCTAACAACAACATTATTATAACTGTAAAAGAGTTATAATAGTGATATAAAATAATAGTGATATAAAATTGACTTTGAGCAAACAACCACAGAAGGAGTATTTTACATATGTTTCGAGTGAAACTTAATCATCAAGGTACTAAATAATTATACAAACAACAGATATATAAACAAAAGTTCCTCCACCCCCCTAAAAAAGAGTTACTGCAATGAATTTAATTTGGCGTTAAACGTCGTTTTTTAAAATACGACATTGGTTGCGAACCAGATTAAGAAACAGTCCTATAAGATTTGAAGTAATCACGGTACTTTATTTTTAGCCGGGTTAAAATTTAAACAAGAGCATTTTTTTTTCGCCGAAAGCAGCTTTTTATGCATATGTAATTTAGAAACAATTTTTTGACGTTGAAAAATAAAATGTTTTGACTTATTATCTCTTCTTATTTTTATTTATTTGTATTTTAAAAGAAGTGAGTCAAAGTCGTGTTTTTTAAATGTATTTAATTTATATATTTCAAGTGAAAAGAATGCATTACGAAAGTTGACGATTTATCTACTGTATACGGCAAAGTGCCTTATTATCATGTGTCTAATACCTTTCACGATACTTCGCTTTTATATGGGCCTTGGTGCTTTTTTTTATAAAGTTTGACCCGATTCGGGTTTTAGAAAGTGAGATTTTTTGCCAAATGATATAAACGACTACGAAAATAAAATTGAAGAAGCATTAAACAGGTTTATGTATGTCTTTAAAAAAATACATATGCTAACACGTATTAAATAAAATATTTAGGTTTTTATATAATTTACGTTAAACGGTTCCTGTATCTACGTGTATGCTAATATTATAAAGCAGTAAAGTTTGTGTGTTTGTCTGCTGTATTCTGTGAAACTACCTAGCCGATTTACAATGGTTTGAAAATGCTGGTGACCCTCTCTGCTCCAACTATATTTTATTAAGTACAACAACCTCCATGGGTGCAGGAGTAGAAAAGTTCTGAAGTTGCAAATTCTGTGATATTGTTTGGGCAAGAAATTTGAAATTTTGTGTGGTGGTTACTTTCAAGATGTAAATACTCGTTATAACTCTACAAGTTTCGAAATTTTAAAGTCAGAAATAAACGTAAAATGTTCTAGAAAGTTTCTAAATCACGATTTATTTGAAATTGTCAGATAAAGAGACTTTGAAAATTCACATTGCTATTACTTTTCAGACGTAAATGCAGATCAGTTAAAAAAAAAAAAAAAAAAAAAAATTGATAGGGTGCACCATAATAAAAGATTTAATCTACAATTTATGTGATACTGTTGGGTGTAGAAAATTAAAATTTGACATGGTATAACTTATAAGATCTAAATGCTCCTTATAGGACGAATCCAATCTGAAATGCGCGTATTAAAAAGAATTTTTAAAAATTCGAAATTAAGAAGACTAAATAAAGCGGACAAAGTTATTAAAGATGATCTAAATAACGAAGTAGGGGAGACCGGGGCAAGATGACGAATGTCTTAAATTTTCCGTTTTCCACTAGGTGGCAGCATCAACCGGACACTACTGGCTCTCCTATCGGCCGTTCGTTAAACAATAGTATAGAGACGCTGAAATCGCCATTTTTATGTTAGTTGTGAAGCTTTGATTGTTTACCGCTGCCACGTTATAACTTTTATGCATGTGTAAATAAGCTCTGCTACAGATACAGGTAAGATATGTCGTTTCTTTTTAATATTTATGAGTAACTTAGTTTAAATACTACCTATTACCATGAATAAATGTCAATTAATCGCCTTCCTTCAAGGCAATGAAAACTAATATTTTTAAACAGGCAGTCCGGGGCAAGATGACGAGTTCGTGATCCTCAGACCCAGGTAGTAGAAAATCAACGTATAAACCCTCCAGAAGAACCAGAACTTATGTAAAATGCTGATTACGATGCACAAAAAAGCCTGTTTGTGTTTTTGATTTCAAACCATCGCCTAAAGTAACACAATGTGAGAAAAAAAAGAAAAAGGCAAAACACTGAGCTCAAGCACACCCATCAAAGAAATGTTAGAACAAAGGGAAAAGCAGAAGAAAGAACAGGAAAGTTTAAAAAAAAACAGAGAAAAGAAGCTCGTAAAAATAAAAAGGGAGTAAAAATACTCAAACTAAGTTCTTGTAGGCCTAAGTCTATTAAATCCAGGTCAAACAGTCCAGTTGCATCAACTTCAAAGGATGGAGTTTTCAAATGTCCTGCTTGTGACGAGGAATATTGTGACCCACCAACAAAAGAATGGATCCAGTGCTGTAAATTGTGTCATGAGGAATGTTACAATTATGAAAATGGCATTTTTATAATTGTGTCATGAGGAATGTTATAATTATGAAAATGGCACTTTTATAATTGTGTCATGAGGAATGTTACAATTATGAAAATGGCATTTTTATTTGTGACTATTGTTAGCTGTACAACTAAACATTTCAACATTATGTTACAAAGCATTATGCTTAGTTTGATACTTTGCAAGATGTAAAAACACAGTTATAATTTGTTAAACCATGTAACATATTCAAAAGATAATATATGTTCAAACTTTTGCAGTGTTGTCATCTTGCCCAAGGCCAAAGTCATCTTGCCCCAGTACTGGGGCGAGATGATGATTTGTTAATGTTATGAAAAAGTAAAATTATCCTTTATTTTTTTATTTTAAAAATTAAATGGGAATATATATAATACTACAAAGGAATACTCTAACAGTTTATGTAAAATTAATTTTACTATGCTTAAAAATAAATTAATAAACAACAAAAATTGTTAACTTAGTCATCTTGCCCCGGTCTCCCCTACATGCAATTGTCAGGAATATAAACATGAAAATTTGCGTGAATGTTGCTTTTAAGATGTAAATACTCGCAGTAAGACATCATCTAAAAATTTCGCTATGTAAAATGATGCAGGAAAAAAAGACTTTCGATTTTTTTTTCTGTGCTACTGCTGACCTAAAAACTTTATATCGGGTTGAATTTTTTTGACGGATACTTTTAAAATGTAAACGCTCTCTATGTGTGGCTTAAAAAAAATTAAAAAGATGAAATGAACGGAAAACGTTCTAAATTACCATTCTTTTACATTGTTAGGTATAGGAACTATAAATATTTAATAATACTACATTCCTCCCCAACACACACACACATGCAATTTAAATGCAACAAAACGTGTAGCTACTCATCTAGCATTGAATAAATTGTATAAATATTAATTAAATATCGGTATAAAACAGCGAATAAATTACACGAAAGTACTTGTCAAAATGTTACTTCTCTGGGCCTAATCTAATTCTTATTTTCTGTCTTGCTAAGGCCCCTTATAGAAGAAAGTGTTTGTTTAAATTTCATATGCAATTTTTCTTGAGCTTCACTAATGTAGAGATTTTATCACAAGGTCATTTTCCAAACAGTCATTAGACGATTCATATATAGTAACTTATTCGGGTAATTTTTTTTTTTTATCAGGTTAATATTAACGTATTTTAGCTTGCATGATTTCTTGAAAAAATATGTACGGATTTGTAAATTACTCGAAATGACATTTTCTCAGCTCAGAGGTTATGCAGACGAGATATTCCAGATCTCGGGTGATAACTTACGCTGTAGTCAATGCCTATTTGTTTTATTTAATGCATGCTAACGCGTAATGCAGCTCAATATGTTTGAAAACAAAACAAAACAAAACAGCGTATGTAGTGGCCAGCATGAACTCATCATTTAAATCCGATCGAGCATGTCTGTAACACGCGTGAACGACACATTGAATGCCTCTGTTGACATGTTTTTGACTTTCATATATCACTTTTTTATAGCTAAATCCCTAAACTTTTATCGACAACCTCATCGCATACATGGTAAGCAGATATTCAAGAGTATTAACTATTCGAGTGGGCCATACACCATATAAAAGTCCTTCATTCTCAATTATAATTTAGATGTAGTCAAATTGGTATGGAACGTCTGTTTATGTTTTTGACATCATTTCAAGGAGTAAAAATTCCGTTATATAATATTTTAGTATTTTATTTTATATAATGTTTTAGTGTTTTTCTCTATTAATTTTAATCTATTGCGCACTTCCAATTTTATACCCATGAACGTCTGTCTTGCAGCTTTGCTTTACCATTTTTTTAACAGTGTATATTATATATATAATGTATACAGTGTATATACAGTGTATTAGGATGGTTCAAAAACTTTTTTTGAGCTAGAGTCCAGGCCACCCCCTAATTGTTTTAGACTTATCAATAGTATAATACTGGTAATTTTTTTCTTCCAGTTTATTTATGCTTCTAGTCAATTTATGCTTCTTGTCATATTCTAAGAGGGTGTTCAATGACCCCACAATTTAACATTAGCAGCAGCATAGGAAAATGCAACAAATAGTTTACACTTCAATGATATTTAATTTTTTTCCAGACGTTTTTTGAAGAAATTCACTTTGTTATATGAAACATATGTGTATTTAAATAATTCTGAAATATTTTATTATATGTAGCAACATCTCTTAGAATTACTTATATGATGAAGTTATAGACAGCACTAAAACCAAAACAAGAATTCTACCAATTACTTTTACTACCAATTGAAAACAATTTCTCAGTGAAACATTAAATTTTACATAATTTTTGTTTTAAATAATTATCTTATATATTTACAAATTCTGCATCCGACAACAAACATCTCTCTAGTAGTTTACATTTATATTAGATGTAAATTTCCAACTTGGCGAAAAATGTCCGGACTAGGATTCGAACCAGGGATCTCCTGAAACCCAGCTAACCTGGGTGAAAAAGTTCCACCAGATTCGTCCGGGATAGCTCAGATGGCAGAGCACTGGCGGCTTCAGCCAGGAGATCCCTGGTTCGAATCCTGGTCCAGGCATTTTTCGCCCAGTTGGAAATTTACATCTAATATGATTTATTTACCAATTGGAATAATTGTGTTAAAATTAATCTAGTTTACATTTAGCTCATGGCTATTCATAAATGAACGGTGACTAGTGAAAATATTATTTAAAATAGATTTAATTATTTATTTCAAGAGCTTTTACTTTAAATGAGTATCAAGAATTACATTTAGATTACATTACTTATATACTTATATTATACATTAATCTAATGTTATACGACGTTAACGTTATTTATTTTACAGTTAATAAGAAAAACACTAAGCCTAATATGAAATAAAATAATCAGAAAATTTGTGCACTAATCAAAAACTTTAATTTTATTAAAAATAGCTGTTCTTTTCTCTTTGAATAAATTTCAAAACTAAAAATTATCAATGGCTCCGGTTTCAAGTCGCTTTAATAATGAAATTTTTCTGATTGGTCTAAGATCAATAGACCAATTGACTAGATTGAAACAACTAGCTACAACAAGACAAATCTTTCAGCACAAGTGTTATCAATTGAAAGAATCAAAATTGGTACAATATGTTTATCATTTGACAGTTAAATAATTAATGCACCTACGGCAGAAATCTACTAAATACTATAAAACAACAACGACAATATATATATATATATATTAAAAAAACTAGAAAACATTCATTCTCATCGGTTTTTGTTAAAGAAAAACAAAGGCCTTTTTCTGAAGCCCAACAACAACGAATGGTTAGATTAGGGTTGCCAGATTTATCACAGAAAAGACGGAAGATTTTAATTGGGGCTAGTTAGTTTTGGTTTTAGTGTGCTATAGTCCTTTCTTGTACCATACTAAAGTATATTGAATGTGCCAGTAATGTTTTCAGAAACAAATTTGTTTAAAAAGAGGTTTTTAATTTTATCTTTTAATAATTATTTCCCAGCTTTATATGTATTACATTATTCTATTAACATTGTTTAACTAAATTTCCAGCCATATATCGCATTATGAATGAAAGATTAATTGAATTGCAAGAACAAAAATACACTCATGTCCAAAATTAAAGTCACAAACATAAAATCTGTAAAAACTGATGAACTATACACTGAGTTGCCACAAAATTTGGCACAGAGGAGTATGACAATGCGAGAAAGAATATAGCAACATAACGATATGGAAAAGATTTTAATTGTGAATTTAGAAACAGGGTATATCAAAAAGTGCTAAATAATGAATCAGAGATAAAGCATTTATCTCGGGAGAAGCCAGTCCAATATGGAGTGTGATCGCCGTGCATTGCTATACAAGCCTCACAACGAACTCTCATTCTGTTTATGAGGGTGTCAATAAATGTTTGCGGCAACAAAGCTCATTCTTCCAAAAGCGCGGCTTTTAACTTCTGGCGGCTCCTGGAAAATGTGTTAGGCTATGCAATGGCTCTTCCTAGACCATCCCATGCATGTTCAATAGGATTGAGGTCCGGAGATTTCAAGGGCCAATTCATATGGCGAATATTCTCTTCTTCAAGAAAATCATCAACAATGTGAGCTCTGTGTGGCTTCGCATCATCTTCCATAAACATGAATTTCGGACCTACAGAACCATGGAACAACCTCACGTAGGCTCAAGGACCTCATCTCTAACGCTCGGCGTCCAATCTTGTGTGCCCCTATCACTGCATCCAACAAGCGGCCCGGTTGTTGTGGAGCCGAAGACATCAATCTTCGAAACAACAAGAATGGGGGCGTGTTCTTTTTAGTGATGAGTCCAGATTCACCACGCAGAGTGATTCTCGTCGAATCGTCATCCGGGGAGAACGTGGAGCTCGCTATTATTATTAAAAGAAATATTCAGATTTGGTGGCAAAGGAATCCTTGTCTAGGGCGGTCTAACGTTGGGCAATCGTGCACCACAGCATGTCTTTGATGCGGGTACTGCCAACGCACATCGCTGTCGGGATTAGTTCTTTGAAGCCTGTGTGAGGCTGTTCCGGGGTGCTGTAGGCCCGAACTTCATGTTTATGGACGATAATGCGAAGCCACACAGAGCTTACATTGTTGATGATTTTCTTGAAGAAGAGAATATTCGCCATATGAATTGGCCCTCGAGGTCTCCGGACCTCAATCCTATTGAACATATTTGGGACGGTCTAGGAAGAGCCATTTCACAGCGTAACACCCCTCTCAGGACCCACCAGTACTTAAAAGCCGCACTTTTGAAGAATGGGCTTTGTTGCCACAAACATTTATTGACACCTTAATAAACAGTAATAGAGTTCATTATGAGGCTTGTACAGCAGTGCACGGTGGTCAAACTCCATATTAGACAGACTTTTCCCGAGATAAATGCTTTATCTCTGATTCATGATTTAACACTTTTTGACGTACCCTGTTTCTTAATTCGCAATTAAAGTATTTTTATATTTTTATGTTGCTATATTCTTTCTCGCATTGTCAAACACCTCTATTCCAAATTTCGTGGCAACAGAGTGAATAGTTCATCAGTTTTCAAGGATTTTATGTTTGTGACCTTAATTTTGGACATGAGTGTAAATCAAAAATCAACAATTCAATGATGATCCTGAAAATTTTAGCAATGGACATCCTACAACAATAATTTTTTTGTATTTAATTATAAACGAAAATAATAAATCGAACCAGGTATTAAAACTTAAGGTACATATATACTAAATTGAAAATTTTGTAATGCAGATGCTTATTCTCTATAATAATGCAAAGTTCAGATGATTTAATCCTACCCAAGAGTTTGTGAATGCGCAATTAATATCACCGCACTCTTCCATGAATTTTGTAATCTCGATCAAGAATAAGCCATTTTTACATTTGACGTACAATTGTAGAACTTTTTTTCCGACAAATAGTGAAATTTTGTAGCAAACAGAAAAAAAAAATCTTCAAATTATCAAAAGTAAGATGTGGTAAAAAAAAACGGAAGAAATCGTCGTACATGGCAATTTTAAACGTACACTGTACGATAGGCCTAAAAAGTTCCAAAAAAAAATGTACAACTTTCGGGAAAAACGTACAATCTGGCAACCCTAGATTAAATTCTTTGGGCTCGCTTTGATATTGATCATGAAGGTGTTATGAAAATTGAATTAAAGATAATTCTAATTTCTTCACCATCAAAGAATCAATTGCAAGATGCATATGGTTTTAAAAGATAGAGTTGCAAAAAAGGGGTGAACGTTCTCTTCAGAGAGTAAAAGAAGAACGAAGCATTAGAGGCTCTTTACCATCATCTACAATCTTTTCATCCAATATTTGTCTAAATAGTGCAACGAAAAACTCTGAGCTATTAGACTTTGGATCAGAGACGATGAATTTATTCACATGGCTCCTTGCGATTTCTGGTTGCTTCCGAAATTGAAGGTGCCATTAAAAGGATCTCGTTTTGAGATTAGAGATGATATATGTAGAATGTGACGGCGTTGTTGAACGTCATTCCAAAAAAAGTCCTCCAGAATTATTTTCTGCTGTGGAAAGGACGGTGGGCTAAATGTGTGGAGGCGCAACGGGCCTACCTCAGGGACTGCACAAAAACTCTAAAGCATTTGCTGGGTTTCCCTGGGTGGCCATCCCGAGCCTACCCTGTAAGGGAATAAGGGTACCAATTCCGTCAGGTAAGTTATGTGTTTTTTCGGACAAAGATTGAATATTTTTCAGACAGTCACGTATTGTCAATTAAAGATAGCATCAAATTTTCCATTCTTGTCACGAGTTATTATTAAATCTATGTTCTCAGTAACATCGCTCAGACTAATTTCTCTGAGGGAAGTCCTAGTGGAAAAGTTCCTCCCGGCGGACAAATACGTCAGTAATGAAAGAAATTGGGCTTTATCGTTAATAACATAAAAAAACATGAGGATTTATTATATCTAATAAAACGAGATGGTTAAACGAGATGGATTGATGCGAGAGGGTTAGCTATGGTTGTTCACCATTTGTGGTAGTATTTGATTTCGTATTTAAAAATTCAAATCTAAACAACTTGCGAACTAATGGACAGATTTGGATGATTTATACACCAGAAGTTTGCATTTTAATAGAAGGAAACAAAATGATAAGTCACTCATTTACACAGAGATGCTTTTTAAAAGTGCCATCATTGGAGCGGATCAATGGCATGCTGTCTGATGCTAAGTGGAAAACTATTTATAAATAAAGTAACTTGAACTGCAACAACGTAGTTAAAATTGAATGCGTTTAAAATGTTTAACAAACAAGTGTGATACATAAATAAATGCAAAAATCTTCTTAATACAAAATTAGAAAATGCGAAAATTTTTGTAAAGAGCTTTGTCCTTTTTTCTTTTAGCATAAAGAGGAAATTCTACTACTTTGAAGGCACGACCAAGACTGAAAGAAAATGGCACGGATAGAAACAGGTTAAGAAAACAGCCAATAAAAAATCAGAATCAATCAGCCAATCAGAGAAAGAGCATTTGCCACTCAGAAGAAAACAAAACAGAAGGAGAAATTTGCAGGAAATTGAATAAAAACAATGTCAGAAAAGTAAAACGAAATTTAAAGAAAATATAAAACATCTAATAAAATAAAAAATAATGAAGTAGAAAATAATATAAATAAAGCTACCTTGAATCCAACCATATATATTATTATTATTATTATTATTATTTTGATATTTAATTTTGTTTATGTTTAAATTGATATTTAAATTGTATATAATATTAATTTTTTTATATCTATTTTATTTACATTTATTTGCTTGTAATTTTATTTAACTTTTCTGATTCCGTCTTTAATTCAATTTGCTTCATATTTCTCTTTATGTTTTACCTTCTTCTGGTTGGGAAATGCTCCCAGTGAGATTGGAGTATGTCTTCTGCTTTTATATTGGTCAGTGGTGGAAAATTGGCGCAGAGGAGGAGCCTATTGACACCATTAAATTTTTGTAGAATTTTTCGGATTATCTAATGACAGAATTTATGAGCTTTTATTAAGGTGAAGAATACAATAAAATATTAGTGGTGTCAATAGGCTCCTCCCCTGCGCCAGTTTTCCACCACTGATTGGTTGTTTTCTTTTAACCTGTCTTTTTCCTTCCCATTTCCGTTCAGTTAAATTCTGCCTTCAAAGTAATAGGACGTTTGCTTTGTGTCTCAGGAAGAGACACATAACTCTTAGGAAAGACCTTGCTCACACTGTCAGAAATACTCGTCAA
The DNA here is from genome assembly GCA_963932465.1 of Maratus speciosus. Classification (NCBI taxonomy): domain Eukaryota; kingdom Metazoa; phylum Arthropoda; class Arachnida; order Araneae; family Salticidae; genus Maratus; species Maratus speciosus. The sequence goes on from OZ010800.1 coordinate 49,997,585, forward strand.
TATACATTAAATATCCGTTATTTTTTAACAAATAATTTCCGTACTCCTAGAAAACATGTTTTATCCGTAAATGCTTCCGAAACTCCGAAATAGAAGGGGGGAATTCCATTCATTTCCAGCACGCTTGCGTATTGGTTCTATTAACATTAAATTCGAATTTATTTTTAAAATGAAAAACCACAAATTCTATAAATTAAGTTTTCTAATTTAATTTTTAAAAAATAGACAGTTTTCGAATTTAAAAATAAATAACAATTATTTTTCTCATTCATTTAAAAGTACTACTCACAATTTATTTTTTAAAGTTGAATAAGTTGAATAAACTTAAAGAAAGATGAATTTATAAAGTTGTTTATTCTTAAACATTCGCATTTAAAACGTGTTTTAAGAGAACATATTTACAAGCATTTTTAATTAAAATATTAAATGGAAAAAAAAATCGATATTACTCAAAAAAATTCTTATGGAACAAAAATATAATATCCATGTTTTACATCTAGCAGTCTACTTAAAAATATTTATAATTCATATTTTTATCCCATGTTACTGCTAAAGTATTAAAACCCCAGCAACACCCTCATCAAAGACGAAATCTTCCCTAAATTAATTTAAAATCAAGTAATATAAAAATTTTGTTTTTAAAGTCAATTCCTACTTAGGTCATCAAAGAAAAATTTAATATAATCACTTAAGCTAATATTAGTTTTTGTTGCATTAAAATATCTCAATTTGTTCATTTTCTATAAGCAAGTAGATTTACAATGGAAGTCTATGGGAATTTGGCGAAATATTAGAGACATTGCCAAGTTGGCGTCACTTTTGGCAAATCATGTTGGTCGCCAAATTTGGCGATATATCACCAAGTTGGTGACAAACTTGGCGATATTTGGTAACAGAACAGAGTCCCCCCCCCTATGGTAATCCCCCTTATAGTTATGAAGACTCATTAAATGCTGTACAATAACCAATGGCCGTCATTTTGTCTCCCATATGAAACAAAAATTAATTAATTAAAATTTAATTAATGAATTACTATTTGAAAAATCTGTATTAACATCAATTGTCATCCAGTACAAGTTTTAAAAAAATATTTTAACTTGATAGGATGAATATTAAGTATTTTATTAACGATTGAAAATTTGAACAAGATATATAAATAAATAAATAAATATAGGGAGAGAGTGATTTAATAGTAGGAATTGGAGAATGAAAAGCTTTTTAAAGAAATTGATTAAGCCATACCTATCTGAATCAAACATATTTATTTCAAATAATTTCGCTACTGTACAACTGTAACACAGTGGTTAGTGTGCTCATCTCATAAAGCATACATGGCTGATCCGAATCGAAGGCCCGCAAATTTTTCTTCTAACTTTCTTCAATTGACGGATATTTTACCTCCTATAACTGATTTAAAGGATACGGATATTCGTCAATTAACGGAAATTTCCCTGAATTAAAGAAAGTACTTCTGAGAGTGCATTTCTAAATTTTATGATGCTAGTAAGAATATTTATTCTTGGCCTGTATTTGTTAAATGTGGTTATCACAAAAAAAAATCTCTTATATACTGAACCACTCTAGCTAAAATGCAAGAAATCGCGCCCAAAAAGTAAATAAAAATAGTCAACGTAAATAAAAAGAAAAAAAAGTGAGTTTTTGCAGGGTTGCAAGCATGTGTTTATAAAAAAAAATTCTCTTATATGTTGAACCACTCTCTCTAAAATAGTAGAAATCGCGCCCAAAAATTAAATAAAAATAAACAACATAAAAAATGTGCATTTTTGCAGGATTGTAGGTATGTGTTTATCACGAAAAATTCTCTTATGTGCTGAACCACTCTAACTAAAATACTAAAAATCGCGTCCAAAATGTAAATAAAAATACGCGACGTAAAAAAATGTAGGTTTTTGAAGGATTCCAAGCATGTGGTTATCACAAATAGTTCTCTTATGTGCTGAAACATTCTCACTAAAATACTAGCGCCCAAAAAGTAAATAAAAAAAGGCAACGCAAAAAATATGCGTTTTTGCACGATTGCAATCATACCGTTAATTAATGAGAATTACTTGTAATGGTGATGCTTTTTACGTTTAAAAATTACTGTTTTAAAATAATGTTTCTAATTGTGTTGTTTATTATTACCTCCAGCGTTCAGTGTTTCTTACAAAGTTTTTGAGTTAAACATTGATACTGTAAATATTCGTCTATTTAATTACAATAGGGAATGATATAAAGTATATTATTTTGTTCTAAAATTAACTAAACGTTTCTAATTTGAGTGAAAAGTTACCTGTGAAACAGCTATTATTATTCTGACAAGAATAAAAGTTGTGAAAAAAGGAAAGCAAAACTGTTATAGTTTTATTTCCAAGCCTTACCGAAAGATGGTGCTTAACAGTTTCAAAATATGTTCACACTCAAACTAAATTATTTAGGCCAAAGTTCACTCAACTTTTAACCATTTTTCTGATTGGTTAATGAAAACAGGAAATTAAACATTGCAGTGCCCTCCATCGGTGATTTTTGGAAGAAAAATAAAAAAGCACAGCAATATAATTCCTGACTTCACATACCCCTCTTAAATATTAATTTAATAGCTTTACTGAATTTCTAAAATGTTTTCTCCGCTTTAGAATGCCTGTAAAAATATCTTATAAAATATGAAACTTTGCTATATTTTAAACAAAATGCATCATGCTTAGTATATTCCAGTCCTTTCTGATTTTTCAACCCTACTTATCATTCAATGTTTTATACGTATGAACATTAAATAAAATATCATTTGTTTTTTAAATGCAGTGATCTATTCTACATAGTAGCTAAACCGAGGGCGAATTCTCCTGTTTATAAATAAAGTTGTTAATTATTTTTTTAGACTTAACAAATCTTTATTTCAAAGACTGACTATGAAGACTGAATAAATCTTTTCAATTACTGTAGCAAAAAAAAAAAAAAAACGAATTTTGCATATAGAGTGTGTATGAATGAGTATTTATTTTGTTGCATTATTCATGATGCTCAGAATAAATTTCAGAATTATTTGCGTTAAAGTTATACATCTATCAATTATGTTAGGTATTCTTAAACTAGATTAATTAGTGTGCATTAATGCTTTTAAAATAAGTTAAATATTATGCATATTTTGAAAAGTTAATGGATTTTTGAGATAATATATTCCAACATGCTAGCTCTCTATGGAATCGACCGTTCAATGTAAACAAATAAATCTGCTTTGTTTCTATAGTTCATTTAAAATCAACTAAGGCACGGCGTAAAGATAAAGATTGCAATTTACACCAGGGAGTTGCTGTTCCGGGATTTTATGGAATAAATATTTTATTGAATATTAACTTAATTTATTAAAATAAATTAATACATATTTGTTTGCAAAAAAATATACTTATATAAATATAATATAAAAATATAATATATAAAATAAAATATAAAAATATAATATAATATATAGGTATAATATAAAATTGTTTACCAATAATTAATGTTCAAATTTGAAATCAGCAAACTATCAATGACATTTAGTTGATACATTGCTTATACCAATTAAACATTTATTTCGAAAAATTGTATTATAATTATACAATTTCCTTTGAAAACGCTTAGCTAGCATCAGGGCTACACTAGATACCGGGCTTGCTCATTCCTTATCATAAAGTCACAAAAGGTGACTGGCCACTATCAACAACATGCAGCGATTGGTACAAAGCAGCGCGCCATCATTTTGTACCAATCACCGTATGTCGTTGATAGCGGCCAGCCACCATTTTTGACGTCATGATAATGAATGAGCAAGCCCGGTATTTAGTGCTGCCTTGCTAGCATTCATACAAAAGCTGTCAATTTACAAGTATCTATATTTACTTTTATGCTCTCTTAATTTTAAAGAGACTATAGTAGTGTATCAACTTAAACAAAGTACAGTGACCTCTCACTTATACGACTTTCAGGAGACCATAGAAAAATGTCGTATAAGTGAGAGACCGTCTTATTCTACAAATTTTAAACTTTATATACATTAATTATTTTACCTATATTAATAACGATAATTTTTTATTAATAAGAACAGATTTGAATAAAATTTATAAATTTTATTAAAAAAATAAAAGATAAAATATATTAAAAATGTTTACAAAATATTTCACCTACCACTATGTTTATTTTAAAAATTTACAGATCGGATTTTCTCAAAAAAGTGATATTAATTTATCTCTGTCGCCAACAAAAAGAGAAAATGTCTTTTTCAAAATCGGGTTCATTCGTTGAACTAGCAGTTTTTTCTTGTGAAAACCACATTTCCTAAAACAATTCTGAATTGTCTGCGATGTCACCTTTTTCCATGCAGATGCTATAAGATGCATAGCATCTAAAATGGAAATTGCTTTAGCTTTCTTTTAATTTTTCCGATCAAAAATCGAATTCCTTCTGTAGTTTACTTTGAAATCCTTTATAATTCCTAAATCCCGGCTATATTCTGCTTATAGAATTTGATCGCAAAATTTGAACTTTAAGTTTTTTGCAGAAATGGTATATCTTTTAAAAGTAGATGTGATGGAAAGTTATAGATTAGAAGTAAAACATTTTTTTTTTTAAATTTATTATCCAGCTCTTTTTAGCCTTTCAGGGGCAAAGCACTTCTGTTGCTAAAATGATTGATATACACAGGTATTTATGAACAACTTTAAATGAAACTAAGTAAAAGCTTTTCTTCGCTTGCATTATATGAAACAAAATTTAATTTCTAAATTCTGGTAAGAATGTGGCATTTGGAAATTAAAATTATGTAGTTTATAATGTATACTGGAGCCCTTCAAGGGGTTAAAAAGTCAATAAAAATCTCTGATGTAATCCATACTTTTTTTTAAATTTCTGTAGCCACATGGCAATTTTTTATATTCTTAAAGCATCAACATTCTCTTGATTTTCCTATTACTAAAGGTTCTCTTTTTCCTGAACCATCATTGTTTGTGCAAAAAATTGATCTTTAATATTTCTTTACTTTTTCTGATTCCGTGACATGGAACTCCTTTGTATGATAGTACCTTACGTGGCATCAGTTTAAAAAACAGTCCTGTTTCATCACAGTTAAAAATTTCTTTAGCCTTCATATAATCCTTAATTAACATAGGTAGATTTTGCACCCATTGTCACATATTATTTCCGGACCACATGTGCTTTCTCCTGTGATGTTTCAATGCGGTTCCATGGCCCATATATTTTTTTCCCCGAGCCACCCCCAACACGTTGAAAAATTCTCGATTCCATATTTATCAGCAAGAATGCGAGTATCTAGGGGTATCTCAAACATCTAGGGACGTTGGCCGTACACGAATCGGTCTTTTGGTGTGATTCTAGCTTGAGATGTGTTTCTGATATGTTTTCGCTTTAGTATTTCTTCCTAGCGACCTGCACGAACTGCTGTTTTCGATTTGTCAGGTTTGAAATAAAAGTCTATTTTTCATAAAACAACCTCATTCATAAAAGACGCATTCCTAAAGGTTGTTAAGTTTTCCCAGGAAAATGCATTTTGCACAAACTCTGATTTCTCACTAGGTACTATACAGTGACGTGATATGCATGTGATCATTTGGCTTTTGTTAATAGCTTTGTTAAACTGCAGGCGCAAAGAAATTCCATACAAACACCTTAGATTTCATCATTAATAACACACGAAGATAGATAAGAAGTGCTATTCATTATTGATAAACACCTTAACAATATTAAAAGGATAAATGTAAGCAAACTTAAATGATTTGTACTTTGAAGATTATAAAAATGACTTATCGAGTGAAAAATGTAAAATCGCATAAACTGTTGAAAGAGTCGTATTAGTGAGATAAGTTTAGCATTATTTCTCATACAGCGTAGGCGGGTCCAAGAAAATTCGGCGTATAACTGAGAGAGTCGTATAACTGAGAGAGTCGTATAACTGAGAGTCGTGTAAGTGAGAGGCCACTGTATTTCATTTTAATTTTTATTCCCGCGAAACATTCTTTAGCTTTTTATTATATATTTTATAAATTAAACATGTAAGTAAATACACACATTCCAGACTAGTAAATATGCAGATCAAGAGCTTCAATGTCAGCTTTCCAGTTATTGCTTTTAGCACACTTTGTGTAATATGTATATTTCTACAAAAACGCATTTAAAGATTTTAAATTACATAAAAATTTATTTCAAAAAATATTTCGGTGGTTTTAGACATTAGAAGAGTTAAATTAAACACGTTGCTATGTAATGATATTCTGAAATTCTCATGAGCTATTTATTTTGCTAATTAATTTATAATAAAGTAGATTTCTTTATGGGGATCTGCCTCAATGAATCCTCGTAATGTCATTTAATTTACATTTCTAATTTTCTATTGTTTGTGTTAATGAGTATTGTTATATCTTGGATTTCCTTTTACACTCTGAATTATAAGGATAAGCAGAAGTTTTGGGCAAACATTTTACGTTACCCTAGTATCTCTACTTTCTTACTAAATATGTGTGTGAATATCATAAAATGTGATATTTTGAAAACAAAAATTTTTGAAGATTTAAATCGTTTCTAAGATTCTGAATTTAAAAAAAAAAAATTAGTTGAACAGTTGAATAAAGGAATTTCCATGCAAAATTGTAAAAGTTTGAAGAGCTTAAGTTAATTTTTATTCAATTATAATTATATGTCATTTTCTTGGCATATGTATGCCAGAATAATGACAATTTCATTTTGAAGTATTTTTCAGATTCTTGTTTTTTTTTTTATTTTTAGATTTAACATTTTAATTTTGTTTAAAGGAACATGTTTCCTCTATAGTACCTCAAATTCAGTGAAATGTTCAGTTTTATTTGTAATTTACAGGAGCCAGGAAAATGACATAATAAAAGTCTACTCAATTTTTACAAAACCTTTAAACACATTATATTCAAAGAAATATGCTAAAGATCTTGCTGGTAGCAATTACTTTACTACTTCTGACTTCAACTATGTCAAGAACAAGAAGAATTACTCTGCAGCGCCATCTTTATACCTCATAAAGAACTGAAATGAGCAAGCCAGGAAATTGACATTCATTTTCAGTGACAATCATATTTTAATTATGGAAAATTATTTATAAAATACAGAACTTATTACCTTCCTCATATATGTATATCCTCTTATATGTATATGCTTCCTCATATAAGGTATAATTAATAATTAGAAATTTAAAAAACTAGAAAAAATATATTTGTACAGTATAGCAGAAATCCTTTTGTTTTGCACACATCAAAGTGTGACATGCCAGGAAAATGACAATCTGAAATTTTAAGTCTTTTAATTGCTTTATTTTTGGTATTATTATAAATATAATATCTCTTGAAAATACTACTAAGAATATTTTTTATTTGAATGTAAAAAGAAAATTGCATTATATAACATTTAATAGAGATTTTATTGTTCGGACTCCTATTTTCGTATTTTTTTATATTGTCCCATATACTATTTGCCTGCAAAACAACAAACAGCTGCATCTCATGTATAAGAAACTTTTGTATGCGTAAACTGGGTCATGTAATTTATAAATCTAATCTTTTACAATTTTTGTTTCCAAAATATAGTTTTGATTGCCGTTCTATAATATTTATACCTAAGATCTTATCTAAATACATAATAATCTAATCAATAGCATTAACATACTAAATTTACCCAAAAATAGGAACGTTTAAAGACTTACAAACCTAATGGGTAATCATTCATCATCGTGTCACTGCTAATTAACTAAGTAGCAATCGTGATTTGCCGCCATAAAGTATTTTTTTTTTATGATAGCCTTTTAATAGTACCCAAATTAAATTTTAAATCGTAATATCCTAATACCGTTCATATTTTAAGCAAACCTATGTTTCGGATAAAATAACGAAAGATTAGTTAATATTTTTTTTTCCCTCAGCCGGACTTTCTGCTTAATCTTTCGTAATCGGGATTATTTGAATGATTTTTTTATAGACTATAAGCTTTTACCCGTGACTTCGTTCACGTAGCATTAAAAGAAAGATAAATGCATTGATTAAGCAAAACATTTCACTCTTCATAATTAAAATCATATATAATTAAACAACTCTTCATCACAGTTTATAGTAGACAATATGAAATTTCTTAATTGTATGGCCTTGACATACATCAGTCATAAAAGTGAGAAATTTTGTGATAATTATTATAAACAATTTTGATAATGAAAGTGTAACCAATGAAGAAAGGTGGGCCACGTAAAATTGTTCAAATCAAGAAATCTTTCTTCGTAAAACTAAAAAACAACGCTAGGAGAATACGACTACTGCAAGTATTTTAGGTGGTATTTGCGAAATTTGTGTATGTATTCATTGCATCATCCTATATGACTCTAACAAAAATCCGTTAGAACAAAAATATTTCAAAAAGCTATTTTTAAAAATGATAATACCCAAAGTTGTCCGTAGTTAATAAGTTACATAAGATCTTTTCCTTTCGCATAGTGTATGCTTATTTTCACTAAAGCTGGATACAGAAAGATTTGTTTCATTGGTCAAATATTTTCCAAAGATACACAAAAAGAATTTCGAAACATAAATATGTTAGATTTATGAAAGGTTAAAATTAATTATAATACATTAAATAAATGGTTTATTTAGAGTTTTGTTTGTGGGGAATTTTCTTTATTACAGATTTTCGTTAAATAGTTCGAAAAGTGCTGAGTATAATTGTATCTATTTATTTTCATCAACTATCTGTAAATAACTATTTATATTTAAAATAAAGAAGCAATATTTACTTCCTCAATAGTCACAGGCTTCATAAACAATACTTTTGTGCGACGAATTTTCTGCTTTTAAAATTGTTAGCTGATTGCAATTTGAAAAGGCCGAATATTAATCCCTATAATGTAAGATTTTCGCATAACGTCAGGATAAATACTAACTAACATCTGACAAGAAATGAAGAAAAGTAAAAAAAAAAAAAAAAAAAAACTACACTGAAAAAAAAAGAGTATAAGATTAAACTGTATCTTAAACAATATAAATTTGGTCTGTTTTTCACAAATGCCAGAAATTCAAAATCAAATTATTAGATTAAAGCACATAAATTAACGTCTGAATTCCATTTTTAATTATTAAAGGTACACATATATTAAGACAGACTTTAAAAACAATTAAATACAATAAACCCAACTGGAGTGAAAAATTAGCCGGGGCCAGGAATCGAACCTGGGTCGACAGTATAACGTGCTGTTGCTCTACCGTTAAGCTACTCCTGGCCGATGTCCTAGCCTGACAATTTCCCACAAATAAACCAAGTTGGGGAACGTCACAGTCCATCTATCAGATAGCACAGGATGACGTGACAACGATGAATAAATTTCTTTTTCCATCGATCCACAATATATATTAAAGCACATAAATTAACGTCTGAATTCCATTTTTAATTATTAAAGGTACACATATATTACTTTATTACGCATTATACATTTAATAATTAAAAATGGAATTCAGACGTTAATTTATGAGCTTTAATATATATTGTGGATCGATGGAAAAAGAAATTTATTCATCGTTGTCACGTCATCCTGTGCTATCTGATAGATGGACGGTGACGGTCCCCAACTTGGTTTATTAGTGGGAAATTGCCAGGCTAGGACATCGGCCAGGGGTAGCTTAACGGTAGAGCAACAGCACGTTATGCTGTCGACCCAGGTTCGATTCCTGGCTCCGGCTAATTTTTCACTCCAGTTGGGTTTATTGTATTTAATTGTTTTTGAAGTCTGTCTTAATATATGTGTACCTTTAATAATTAAAAATGGAATTCAGACGTTAATTTATGTGATTTAATATATATTGTGGATCGATGGAAAAAGAAATTTATTCATCGTTGTCACGTCATCCTGTGCTATCTGATAGATGGACGGTGACGTTCCCCAACTTGGTTTATTAGTGGGAAATTGCCAGGCTAGGACATCGGCCAGGGGTAGCTCAATGGTAGAGCAACAGCACGTTATGCTGTCGACCCAGGTTCGATTCCTGGCCCCGGCTAATTTTTCACTCCAGTTGGGTTTATTGTCATTAATTGTTTTTAAAGTCTGTCTTAATATATGTGTACCTTTAACAAATCATTAGAGTTTGATATTTAACTCATTACTTACAAAAAAACTACTATCCTACCAGAATTCTTACATAATAATTTTTATTTTATTTAATCATATAATTTCCATTAGTAAATAAAACAAAAAATATTGTACAAAAATTTTCATAAGGCGGTAATTTTGTGTAAAATTGGTGCTGAGTTGGCAACATAGACTATACTCCTTTTCTTCAATTCAAAAAATTTGTCTTCCAATATCTACTCCTCTTTAAAACATTTTATGTTATGTTTTGCTCACGTTTGTGTATGCAGGTTGCAGAAAAAGTTTATTCTACCTGTTTTGATTAGAAAGGAACAACAAATTAAATCTGCATATAAAAGTTACATATAGTTTTATATAGAACAGTCGGTCCTTCATTGAGAACTACAATCTTGAAAATAAAAGAAGAAACATAATATTTTTATACATTTGAATAAACAACAGACAATATGTAAATCAAGTATTTGTACTTATTACCATTTGTAATCTTTAAACAATTCGAAATAAAATAACAGGTGTGGTTATTATTAATTTTGTAGAATTTTAGTCTATGTAAATTTAAATATCTAACGTGTATCTAAAATGTATTAAATAAATTTCCTTTGTATATATTTTTTAATTTTAAAAGATGAATATTAGTTTTTCTAAATTTTATTACCCATTTACCAATAAAAAACATGTGCCTATTAAATTAGCGATATCGTTGTGTGGTTTATTGTGTAATTTTATTCAACCATTCACTGCACAAATTTTTCAATTTTTAAGATTTTTTTTTTTTTACATCGGGCTGGAAAAAATAGTAAAAAATAAATAAATTTCTAAATTTCAGCTAAAATTTTATATTTTATGGTGTGTGCCTTATGTACACATTTACGGTTTTAAAATATTGTATTGCTATATTTTCAACTAAATGAACGTAAATTAATTAATTTTATCTGCTTATCAGCAACTTATAATATATTAATATTTTTAGTATTCTATAAAAATAATGAAAGTAAATCTTACCTTAAAACCTTGATCATTTTTTTTCCGAAGAACACATTCTATTTCTAAGATTCCGTAAAAAGTAAAAACGGAACCATTATAAGATCACTCCTGTGCCTGTCTGTCACAGCCATTTTACTCGTAAATTTTGAAACGTGGAAAGTTTAAATTTGGGGAAGTAATGAACAGAATTAACCCACATATTTACATATTATTGAACATTCACAAATATATTTAAGAAAAATGTACAGAGGCTAATTATGTTACTTGACAAAAAATTCATTTCTTTATATATCGTGTGGGGTATCTTGTGAAAGCTTTCGTAACATTGAACTCAAAAATATTTTTCTTTTAATTTTAGGCATCATATTTTCGGAGATAGCATCGAAAATGTAGTGCAAAAATATGTTTATGTTCATCCCCATCTATTTCTAAATCTACTGAAACTAAAATTATATATAAAAGAAATTTAGAGCTAGTAGACGTTAATTTAAACCTTGCAGGAAAATTATAGCGATTATCCTAGGAAACATAGTTTTCGAGAAAAGCGTATTTTTCCGTTACACAGAAATTTCGATTTGCGGGCATTCAGCAAAGGTGTTAAGGATCACTGGAGATATTTATCGTAGCAGAAGTGTAAAAGCATTGTAAATATTGATTTAAAAAAAAAATCATTGGTAATCTACCGAGACCCTTAAAGAAACGGACGGTTTGAAAATAATGATGACAGGGTGGGGGGGGGGGGCGTATTCTATGTACCATTGGATTTTAAAGCCTAGATAACAATTTAAAGACATATTTGTGTAATGCAATGCCCAGTAGCAGTGTAAAAGCAATAAAGATCAAATTTTTAAAAACAGACTAATTTAATTAGAATTAATCGCATAAATACAATGGGATTTGCGACTAGCTTGCATTAAGTGGATCTCTCAATACGCCTCCCGTGTGTTTAAAAGTTAATTAAAAACCTATCTCGAAAAACGCGGCATGGACCAAAGCGCCGTTGTATGTTTGCGGCCTCCTTTCGAATAGCGCTTAGCACAATGCCAAATTTAAATTTTGAACAAGGATTTTGTTTTAGCTACATTGCAAAAATGAAAGATTATTACTAATCTGAATTTTGTTCTATGGAATTCCAAACGAAGTTTAAATATGCACTACTTTTATTGCCAGTACCGAATTAAGCTTATCATAAACAGATTAGGATTAGATTAAAAAACTTGTTAAGCAGAATAGCAATATTTGATATTATTTAACCTTCGTGTCTCTGTGAACTTTAATGGTATATCTATTCATACTTTTCTTCTATATACAACTGTACTCAACCTACGTTGTATAGTTTTTTAGAAAGTCTTATTTTTCTTTTAGGAACGATTTTTTTTATAATAATGATTCATATTTTTATCTTACGGAACCTTCTGAGCGCGTGTAGTACTCGCACTTGACTGTTTATTTTGTCTAATGCAGCCATCTGACATGGACAAAATAAGTGTTATCCTATTTTTTGGATTGTTCTTGATCAGTTACAGTGATGATATTAGCCAAATTCATGACAAATAATGAAAATTATAATGTTTTTCGGTATGTGCCAGATATGGTACGTGGTACAGTGAATGGTTAAATTACATGTACATTAATTTACATTGACTTTTCATACTTTTAGGGAATTTTGTGCAAATGAGAATAAAATGTAACGTATTTTAGTGCTCGCGAACTAAATTATCCCTCGGGAATAAGAAATAAATAAATATATGAAAGCTTAATTAAAGTTCCTGTAAAACGTTATGCAGCGTTTAAAAAAATATATTATTTTAAATTTGAAATTTTTGTTTGCATTAATAAATTATAAAATTTTTATTAAACATTTGTTCTGATTAATGATATTTCTCGCTTTGATTAACATACAGAATGTTTTGATGCATAAAAATTTCGTTCTATTTATTAACATGAATTTTCATCCATTATGAAAATTAAAACAGATTATTGTGTTCTCAGAAATATGCGAAAATGTTTAATTTCAGAATATTAAGATAAAAATTTAAGACTGCTTTTATACTGTAAATAAATACAGTTTTTTTAGCACCGTTTTGAATGTAGGGTCCTGTTTTTAAATGTCTTAACTAAATATTCAAAATTTTTGTAATATAGAAAAATGAATATAATTACTCAAGTCGTTGCTTAAAAGAGATTAGCACAACCATAATATGATTTAAAACATTTTTTTTTTTTAACCCTACTTTAAAAAGATGACTAAAATAAGTGTTTATGTAGCATGTGATAAAATATCATATAAAAAATACTAAGGTATATTTTTTAGACATTATACATCAACTAGGTCGATGTGCCAATCCCAAAACTTTCTTCTATCTCATGTATTTTAATATTTCAAAATGTTGTTACAAATGACAATATTTCATTTTTATTACTTCAATTCTATATCAACTTTGACTTTCATCTTAAATTTCTGCCTCAGTCAATTAACCCATTAAGCACCGCTGTACTAAGCGCGTTAACTAAATAAAGTTTATATATATATATATATTATGTACATAAGATGTCAGTATGATAAAGCAGTTGAAATTTTTTTAATAACTGTAACCAAAGGTAGCCGAAGTTTTTCATGTTTCAGTGGCACCGTATAGAAGATTTGTACCGCATACAGGAAAAGCGAAAAATATCCGTCAAGTCACAAAGCGGACAAAAGTGTGCGTTGGATGATCGTGACAGACAGTCATTAAAGTTGATTGTGACGAAAAATAAGAAGACGACAGCTGCAAAAGTCACTGCTGAACTAAATGTCAAATTCATAAAGCCTGTCAGCACCAAAACAATAAGAAGGAAGTGTCAAGCAGTGATAGAGCAATGGACTGTTATTACTTTTCCATAGGTTTTTATTTATATTATTTATTGCCAAGGGGCAATCGTTGAAATGAGCTTCTGATTTGAGAGCGAGGGCGCTCGTTACAGACGTGTTGTGCGAAAGACAACGAAGCTCAACTGAACGTTACATCATTTATCAGCTAGGTGGCGCTGATCACTTAATCAAACTTCGGGAGCGCACATACCGGCCCCCATTGAAGTATTCTGATAGTTCAATGATACACAACAAGTAAATATACAATAACATACAGATGATATTACTAATTAATGGTTACACATAAAGCACTAAATATAAATACAACAATAAGAAATAATAAATTCAATAGAAATAGGTTAAGCTTAATTGATATTTTCGTTATTTACAATAGGTAACATACAAAGGTTGGAAATACTTCTTTTGTAAGTTCCGGATGGAGTCTGGACTATTACAACCCTAACATTGTCATCATTTCCCTTGATGATTTCTAAAATACGACCTACTATCCATTTACAAACTGGTAGGTCTCCATCTTTTACCAGAACCATCATACCTGGTGCAACATTTTGCTTTTTAAAGAGCCATTTGGATCTCTGCTGCAAATGGATTAAATAAGAATTGGACCAATTTTTCCAAATTAATTGCACCATTTTCTGAGTTTTCTGCCATCTGTCGAGCAAGTTTTCTCTTTCATTAATCAAATTTGGCTCAGGAAGTGCATTGATTGGTCTACCAATCAGGAAATGACCTGTGGTCAAAACTTCATAGTCTTCTAATTCAGAAAATAATGGGAAAAGAGGACGCGAATTGAGAATACCTTCAATTTGCGTAGTAATAGTCAAAAATTCTTCAAGAGTTAATTTCATAACACCAATAGTTCTTTTTAAGTGGTATTTGAACTGTCCGACGCCTCTCTCCCAGAGTCCTCCAAAATTTGGGGAACGAGGGGGAAGAAATTTCCAGAGAACTTGCTCGGATGACAGAAAATTTGATACATCATCATTTTTTTTATTTATAGAATTTAATAATCTCTTTAGTTCTGCAGATGCTCTAACAAAGTTGGATGCATTGTCACAAGAGATTGTACTACTTTTGCCTCTGCGAGCAAAAAATCTTTTAAGGGTTGCAATTAATGCATTAGAAGTTAAGTCAGAAAGTAGATCTAAATGCACTGCTTTAGTAACCATGCATATGAAAATGGCTACATAAACTTTATTAAATATTCCTTTTCTCTGGTTGCGATATTTAATAAAAAATGGACCATATAGGTCAAGCCCTGCATTGGAAAACTGTGGCCCTTGTATTACTCTTTCAGGGGGCATATTACCCATTATTTGACTTACAATTGTAGGTTTAATTTTGAAAGATTGAACACATTCGTGCACAACTTGACGAGCAATGTTTCTTCCATTAACAGGCCAAAATATTTGTCTTACACTATTTAATAGCCCTTGAGGACCAACATGTAAGTCTCTTTTATGATAGTAAAGAAAGATAATTTTAGTCAATTTACTACTTGGGGGTAAAATAATTTGGTGAGATCGGTCATAGCTTAAATTTGAGTTGGCCAAACGACCACCCACTCTTAATAGATCATCTTTATCTAAGAAGGTATCTAAAAATCTCAACTTACTTTTTACAGGGATGGACATGCCCTTTTTCAATGCCGACATTTCTGAGGAAAAATACTCACCTTGAGCACTCTTAATTAAGAAGTTTCTGGCAACCCTAAGTTACTCTAAAGTTAAGGAACCTTTAAGTTTGACCGTATTTTTACAGTTGTGAACAAACCTGAAAATAAATGCTAACATTCTCATTAATTTAATATAGCTATTTGAAATATTAAGAAAAGAGTCATTAAAGTCAGAAATTATAACTGAAGTGAGAACCGGAACTGATTTTAGTTCCTTTAAAAATTGTTTGTCTTTCTTATAAGAGTTCCTTTGTGGACAAAAATTTACAATGTCTTGTTTCAGGAAAGTGGGTCCTTCCCACCAGAGTTTGTTTGTATCAAGCGATTTTGCATCCTGACCTCGGGATAACACATCCGCCGGATTCAGTTTTGACGGCACATATCTCCACTCGTAGTTTTTGGTAAGTCTTGAATCTTAGACACTCTGTTCGCAACAAAGGTTTTAAGAAGATGTGGCGATATGTCTATCCATGCTAGGGAAATTGTGGAGTCCGACCAAAGTATGACTTTGTCGATTTGAAGTTTCATAGCTCTAATTACCTTTTGAGCAAGTTGGCACAACAATAGACAGGCTGAAAGTTCAAGCCTCTTAATGCTGACAGTTTTAACAGGGGCAACTTTACTCTTGCTACAAATGAGGTGGCAAACAGGCGAATTTGAGTCAGAGTTCGTTTGAAGATAAAGGGAAGCTCCGAAAGCTTTCTCACTCGCGTCCGCAAAACCGTGTAAGATGATAGTTGATGCATCTTTAATAAGAATACACCTGGGAATTTGGAATGTTTCGATAAGAACTAGTGAACTGAGGAACTTGTCCCACTCTTGAGCAACATGAAGTGGAATTTTATCATTCCAGTCGCACTTTAGCAACCATAGTTGTTGCATGAAGATTTTTGCACGGCAAATTACAGGACCGAGCAAGCCAAGGGGGTCAAAAAGTCTTGCAATTTGACTTAGAATTTCGCGTTTTGTGTAGTCAGAACTTCTGTTGACAGTAACTTTGAAGTTAAATGTATCACTACTGCAGTCCCACAGTATTACGAGAGTTTTTGTTGAAACCTCTTCGGCATTTTGATTAAAAGGAAAAATTTGAGAATCAGGATTTATTTCTTCAACAACATTAGAACGCCATTTATGCAAGGCCATCTGACCTTTTTTGAAGTTGTCTGTTAGTTGTTTTTTAATTTAAAAAAATTCGGAAATCTCTCATGCACCTGACAGGCAGTCGTCCATGTACATATCGTTCTTTACAACTTCGGCAGCTAATGAGAAATTATTTGCTTCATCTACCGCTAACTGCTGGAGCACTCTAGTGGCAAGGTATGGACTACTTGCACAACCGTAGGTGACCGTTTTCAGAGTGTAGATTTTGTCCGGTTCCTCCCTCCCTTCTCTCCACAATATTTTTTGGTATCTAGTATGCGAAGGATTTACTTCTATTTGTCGAAACATTTTATTTACATCAACTATAAATGTGAAAATATGTTTTCTAAACCGAATCATAATCGAAAAAAGATCATCTTGTATTATCCCTCCTTTAAACAATAAGTCGTTTAAAGACTTCCCATTAGTAGTTTTACAGCTTCCATCAAAAACAACCCTCAGTTTAGTTGTAGTACTCGTCGCTCGCATAACACCGTGATGAGGGAAAAAATATCCTTTATCAGGATTTATGTCATAGGAGTTTTCTTCCATGTGTCCTAAAGTAGCGTATTCCTTTAGAAATTCTGAGTATAATTCCTTTAATTTGGGATCCCGCTCTAAACGGTTCCATAACTGATTTAATCTTTTAGCGGCAATTGTTTTGAATCTCCCAGAGAATTGTCTAACATTTGAATCTTAAAGGGTAATTAAACAACGTATCTGACGTCCGGTTTTCGATAGTGAGTCTTTAAAAAATGTTCATTACAGTAATTTAACTCCTCACTAACTAAGGGTTTTAATTCACTTACTTGCTCCAATTCCCAAAAGGAACTTATTTCTTTTTCCAAATTTATATAATCTGTTACAAAAAAACAAGAATCAGAAGATTCCCTTAAATTCGAAATAGAATTGTATACAGTGCCTGATATAACATGCCCGAATAATGTTTCTACTAACATTAATTGAGAATCATCAATTTTAATCTTATTCGACCCTATTAATTCATAGAATAACTGCGCTCCAATCAGTGCATGTACGCGTTTGGGTTTATTCCAATTGTTATCCGCTAATTCTATATTCGACGGCAATTTTAATTTTGACGTATTTATATATTTGGGTGGAAGATTTGCGATTTTAGGTACTACTAACATATCTAATTGATAAGATTTAATTTTGTTTTTATTCGTTAATTCCGTACTAACAAATGATTTAGCATTTAAACATAAATTATTAAGTCCAGAAATGGAAATATGAGTTTTGTGTTTACGCAACCCTAACAAATTTGTCGCATGCGCACTCAATAAATGCGAGCTCGAACAACTGTCTAATGCAGCAATTAAAGGTTGAAATTCCCCAGAACCGTTCTTCAAATATATCACAGCTGTGTTTAAAATTACACAAGATTTATTTATTTCATTTTCCTTCGCGAAAAATGCTTGACTATCAGGAGAGGGGGAGGGGGGAGAATCCATTTGGCGCTTATCTGTCTGGTTTTCAACTCTGAATTGCTTACTGATATTATTATTTTCATTTAATGAATGATGTAAAGTATTATGTTCTCTGCTGTCACAAGAAAGGCACTTATTTTTAGATAAAGAAGGATTAGGTAAATGATTATTTAGACAAGACTGGCATAAATTGTTAATTTTAACAAATTCTGATCTTTTTATCACATTCATTTGTTTAAATTTCTCACATCTGTATAAAGAATGTGAATCTGTACATCCTAAAATGCATCCTTTTCTCTGTTTTGATTTTGTTAAAAGGGATTTTTCAATGTTTGGCTTAGTGCCAGATTTCCAATTATTATAAGGGGACTTTTTTTGCTGTTTTGATATAACAGTATTTTGAAGAATGCGACTTTGTTCTTCCAAAAAGCTTAGAAAGTTTTTCAATTTAGGAATTTCGTTTTTAATTAATTTCATTTCGAAAGACCTTTTAATTTCAGGATCGAGTTTTTGAAACAAGATGTGCATTATTAAAGAGTCTGAGAGTTCGTTAGATTCAAACTCAAGTAATTTTAATGCACGCAAATTACATTTTGTATTATCAATTAATTGCATTAAATGGTTAGGAGAATCTGGTACTTTTGAAAACTTAAGTAGTTTAATAATATGGCAATCAATGACAGCTCTTTCATATTCATATCTTTCTTCTAAAGACTGCCAAAGAGATTCGTAGGTGTCTTGGGCCGATTCAAGTCTTTTAGGATCACCCTTTAGACAGCCTTTTAAGTACCATAACTGCTGAGTTGAGTTCAGATTTTTTATTATTTCCGATAATGGACATAAATTGAGCTTTAAAATTTTGAAATTCATCATATTTCCCATAGACATTGGGCAGAGGTAAGTCTGGTATTTTAAAGTTGTTAGTAACAGTAGGATTTTCTTTTTTAATATTAGCACATTCATATTTAGATATAAAAATGTTAATTTTTACCTCCGATTCTTCCAGTTCATCTTCTAGCTCAGTTGCTACTTCCAAAGACTCTGCTATGTCGACATCTTCCGGAAGCGTTGTATAGGATTCGATCAGGTTACGGAGTGAAGTTTTAATTTCCATAATAGAAACTTTTTTGCCTTCTAAACGCAATCGTTCTTCTTACTGCTCTTCTTGCAATTCCTTTAAATGGGTGCACTCATATTCGTTAATAAATTTCGTGATTTTGTTTAGTTTGGTTTTCAATACGCCACGTTGATGATTTAAAGTAGTTAACGTAGTCATTTTTTTATTATTTGCTGTGCTTCGGTCGGGTAGGACCATATGTCGAGCAGTGATAGAGCAATGGACTGTTATTACTTTTCCATAGGTTTTTTATTTATATTATTTATTGTCAAGGGGCAATCGTTGAATTGAGCTTCTGATTTCAGAGCGATGGCGCTCGTTACAGACGTGTTCTGCGAAAGACAACGAAGCTCAACTGAACGTTACATCATTTATCAGTTAGGTGGCGCTGATCACTTAATCAAACTTCGGGAGCGCACAGGGAGCTCCATAAGAAGGAATTTTCAGGGCATGATAATATGTTTTTTCTTTAGGTGTTTCCATATTTTTGTCCAACCCCTGTATATTGCATAAAAAATCAGATTTGATGCTAATTTTGATAATTTAAAATGATATATATTATTGTAAAGAATAATTGCATTTTCTTTCTTATTTTATTACTACCTTAAATCTGGTTTAAAGGAAAATAATAAAAAAGTCCACTTTCTTTGTCTACTTCTTTATGCGCGATGGAAAACTTTTGTTCATTACTTTCTTCTATCTTTACAAGAAGAAAGTATTGGATTCGTGAAATTTTTGGAATTCCTATTTTCTGCGGATTTACACGTTTTAGGGGTCAGAGATCCCGGAAAACATGTTTTTACAAAATGTCTGTCTGCCTGTGTGTGTGTGACACAATTTTGTTGGCACTCTATTTCAAGAACTAACCCCAACAGCAAGAGATATCGGCTAAATTTCATCCTGTTATAACAATCGTCGGCAAATGAAATGTAGTGAAATAGAGAGGTTGACGAGATTTTTTCTTGGCAATAACTGACGATTCCTCTAGTTATATGTCAATTGCTAACGTTGGCAGAATATCGAATTGCTGTATGAAAGAAATTGATTGGCACATACTGCAAATATAAAATCGGACGATCCTGTCAGATGACCAAAATTGACTCATTTTACTGACAGCGTAGGCCAGGGGCGGCGAACCTATGGCACGCGTGCCATAAGTAGCACGAGGCAGATTATTCTTGGCACGGCACAGATTCAGATTCTACATCAAAATATAGTAGAATCTGTCTCTGTTTATCTGAATTCAGTTAGTTCGGTTGTTTGCCATTCTCAGACAGATTGAAGAAACTGAAATATAACTTAATTTATCCCAACTTAGCTCAATGTTGGCTAATAAAATTTTAAGAATAAGGGAAAATTAAAAGATTCTCACAAAAGAAAGATTAAAAGGCATTATAAGCAAAAATGAAGATGATAAAATTACAACAACTCGGAATTCAATTCCACGCACTAAAAGCTGTAGATTCAGACGCTTGCTATTTTGACAATTTTTTCAGCGCGACATTCTTTCGAGAAATAAGTAATATAATAAATATGAAAAATTCAATTAAAAACATGTTGTCGAGTGAGTCCAATTCTCTTAAAAATAACTAAGTATGAAGCTATATAAATTATTTGACATCTAAGGTGAAACAACAAAAATAATATTTTAAAAATAAATTTCTAAAGTATAACATAAAATTAATATTACCCATACTTTTTAATACTAAAAGAAAAATTTTAAGTAATTTCGATTCATTATTACTTGATCCATTAATTCTTTTTATTGTTGGCACGTCATGATCAGGTAAAATATACTTTTGGGAAAACTTGGCACGTGGATGAGAAAAGGTGCGTCATCCCTTTCGTAGGTGGTAACTCTACACCCCCCCCCCCCGTAGTAAAATATTCCACGTGACATAAACACACCAATATCTTTCGAGATCTTTATCCCCCATCCCCTCAAAATCCTCTATTCATGTTTCAACGACAGATCAGATCCCACTTTTAAGCGAACAAACGAAGGGAATAGAAGTCAAAAAATCTTCGAAGAATTGTTTCCGGGTGAGAATAAATTCCTTATACACAAATAAATAAACCTTAATATGTTTAAAGTTTGCAGAAACTCCACGATAATTGGATAATAGACATCGAAATCTAACAACTTTTTAAAAAATTCTTATTTTCTTTTCTTTTTTTAGTTACGTATAGTCATTCATTCTTAAAAATATACTTTGATAAGTATTATAACCTAAACTGATTAATAAATTAAATGAATTAAACTGATACATTTGTTAAATGTTGATAATAAGACTTGTGATTTTTTTATTTAGATAAATACGAGAAAATATCTTAAATTAAAAACTACAAACTATTTCCTCTAAATGTATTTTTTAAATTATGAATTTAAAAATTCTTAGTAAATAAGGGAATTTCTTTAGAAGTTAATTATATGAAATTTTTGGAATTAAGAAAATACAACTCGAAAGATAATTGATTCTAATGATACATAAAAAAATTGAGAATTTTTTTGAGATTTTTTTTCTAAATGTTATGATTTAAATTGTCTTACAGAGAAGTAAATCATCTTTTTTGTTCCAGATGAAAAATCTGATTTTATGATATTTTTAAAAGTAAAAAAAAAATCGCTGAATAAAGTATTCATTAAAATAATTATTTAGATTTTGAAAAAAAAAATATTTTTTATGCATAACCATAATAAAATGAAAAGTGTTAAATAGAATGTGATTTTTACAGTTTGAAAACAATGTTAAGTGGGAATAATTTTCGTTGTAAGATGCATATATTGTATAATTTATTTAAATTTTTGGAAGTTCATTTTAATTCAAGTAATACATTTTGCTAAATGGCAATATTTTGCACTATAAAATGCAAAAATATTTACCTATCGCCGGTGTAACTAATTAAAATGTAAGAAATTTAGTATTGTTTAAAGCCTAAACATTGCTGTTAAATGATGTTACAATAAAAATTACAAATAATGACAATTAAAATTTAAATTGCAATTAATTTTTTTTAAGATGCAAAAATACTTATACATCAATAGTATTAATAATTGGTTAGAACGTAATTTTTACCTTAAAAATTAATTTTGTTTGCTCTTACACTAGAAAATTAATTGCAATTTAAAGTTTAGTTGTAATTAAGTACAATTTTTATATCAAATTACTTTAACAGCAATTTTTAAGCTTTAAACAATATTTTTTTACTTTTTAATTTTTTATGTAATCGACGTGTAAATATTTTTACACTTTATTTGTAAGAATATTGCCGATTAGCAATATTTATCCTTTGAATTTAAACGAGCTTTCTTAATTTTAAATACTATTTTTGCACCTTACAAATTTTGCTGTATGATATCATTATCTAATAGGCAAAATATCATATCATATTGGAATGTTGTCGGCAAAAGATTACCTAGTGACCAAATGATAGAAAAGAAATAGGCAAAAGCTTCAAAGCTGATTCAATAATAATCGGGATGCGATGCTCCTTATCTGCTTTGCCGGGCGGACAAAAAGCCTTTCCCGCCGACCTCAGGGGGTGACATCGTTCGGGCGAAACATAGTCAAATTAGGACATTCAGCGGAAGCTGGGCCAGGGATTATTTGCTGCTTGGGAATGAACGGAATTTATTAAAACTTTAGATTCCGTTATTTCCTGGGGTAAATTCGTGCTGATTACTTTTTGGTGTAAATCGCACAGCTGGTGCCGCTACTACGCTGCATTATTCTTGATTTCCACAATAGCTAAATCTCAAGAACGAAAGCTCGGATTTTCAGAAGACTTCAGATTCAATTAGTCCTTGATATAATTTGTTGCAGATAACTTTTTGGTGTAAATCGCGAAAAAGGTGCCGCTGCTGTGCTGCATTATTCAGGATTTTCGCAAAAGCTCTATCTCAAGAACTAATGCACGAATTTTCATCAAACTTCAGATTCAGTTAGTCCCTGATATAAATTAGTGCTGTTTAGTTTTGGGTGTAAATCGATCAAATAGGGGGGGGCTACTTGCTGCATTTTTCACGATTTCCGCAACAGCTGTATCTGAAGAACTAATACATGAATTTTCTTCAAACTTTAGATTCAGTTTGTCCCCGATGTAAATTGATCCTGATAATGTTTTGGTGTAAATTGCCCAACTGATGCCACTGCTAAGCTGAACTTTTCACGATTTCCGCAATAGGACTAAGTCAAAAACTAATGCACGGATTTTCATCAAACTTCAAATTCAATTAGAAGTTGACATAAGTTGTTTCTGATTAGATTTTGGTGTAAATCATCTAACTGTAGTTCTGCTATGATGCATTTTTCAGGAGGTATTAACATTTTCGAGACAGAAGAAAGTTTTGGGATTGCCATATCCGACTAGCTTTTCTCATGAAGTTGAAATTACATGTAATTGTTTTAGTACAGTTAAAAGTTTATATTTTTAAAATTTTAAATAATTAAAGTACTAGAATTTGTTTTCCGTTTTTACTTTAATCATTTTGCTCATAAGAAAAGACATAAAAATACAAAAATGTGATTTCTCTGTGCCCTTTTTCTTTGCCCACCCCGATGTACAAATGCGAAAAATAGATTTTCTAGATAACAGTTTCAGAATTATAATTAATATATTTAACTTTTATAATTTTCACTGTACTATAAACATTACAATATTATTATCTTTAAAATTCTTCACGAAAAATATTATAAACTTAGGAGTTAAAAATCTAAATTAAAAGTAATTTTTTGTTGCAAATATATGAAGTAATCATTATAATTTTATAAAGCATACGTTAATTATGTAGAATTTCGATACGCATTGACATAATCTGAATGTACTTAAAGATAAATAAATATTTATAACAAAACATCTATAAATAAACGATGAAAATATTTATCGTATTATATTTATTCTTCAAATGTTCCCAAAACAACCACATGGCGCAAAAATGTGTATTTATTAACGTTAGCCTTTATCCATACCTAGCATTAGGTAGGGAATAGCATTTATTATAATCTACCCCGTTAATAGAGAGGGATTTCGTTAATAACCTCTTTTCTCAATATGCTGCGTAGATTATACAGTCACCATGAGGCCTGAAATAAAGAAGCATGGAAACAAAGTACCGTAAAGTGCTAAAGTGTTTATCATTATTTTTACAATTTCGGCAAAGGTCTTTGAAATAAAACTGGAATAAAAAATATATAAATCATCATAATGTTTTATTTGAATGCTTCGAGTGGAATATTAAACAGAAAATGCAAACATATTTCCTTGAAATGTGTCTTGGGAATAGGCCTGGACTTTTCACATGAAAACGTTTGAAATTCATGAAAGGGTTTAGATGGTCTAGAAAGCAATATAATTTATTTTATATTGAATTCTTTTACAAGAAGAAATATTTGAGCTTTATTTCATGCGCCTTTTTTTTATATTTGCATACACTGATGCTAAATGTTTTAAGTTTTTTAGAACATATTTAATTATTTTTCAATAGAATTTATTCCATAGCTAAAATTAATAAATAATACAATTAAAAATTATTATTAAACTTAGGAATTGTTTTTAAGTTGTTGCATCATAGTTTGATGCTGCATTACTTTAATTAATTGTGTAATGTGCGTATTTCAAGGGAGTGAGGATTTAGTCTTTCGTAACTACAAATCACATATGTTGCAGACAACACACACGCACAAAACATAAAATTACACATCGATTTGTGAAAACATTTCATACCAATAGTTTCATATATTTAAAAACCTAGGACTGGTGTATTACATTTTTATTGGCCGTGTATTACTGGTGTATTACATTTTTATTACATTTTTATTTACACAGGCTAAGTCATAACTCCGGGGGGTAAAACAATTATCCGCCGAGAAAACAACGCTTTTAGGCTGCGTTTAGCCAAGGCGCACATTGAGACACATCTATCACGAACAGGTGTAGCGACACTGATGAAAAAACTGTCCGATGCAGGGTGAGCGCATCTTGCAACTTATTTTTCCATCACGTTTGTTGACATTGTTGAGGAAATTTGGCATGTATATTTACAAACATTTAAACTTGATTCAGTAGGTAGATTTAAATTCAGAATAAGATCCTGATACAAAAAGTAATACAGGCTCAAATCATCATTAGGGTTTTAAACTAATCATTTAAACTATTGTTATTAGTTGCATGCGTATAATATTAATAGTGTTATTCCTTCATTGAATAAAATTTTTATTTCTTTAATAATAAAAAGACATTTAAATTCCAACGACACATTTCCAAGAATTTCCAGAAAGTTGCCTGCCTTGAAAAGAATATAATGGAATCAAAGAAAATATGTTAAAAGTATATAATAGTGCATTAAGTTTTATTATTTAATCAATAATAGTAGCATTTCTAAATTAAATTTGAGCAGTTTACCGGGTTTTTAAAGTTACCTTTCACTTAAATTATTATTTATGCGCTTAGAAAGAACCATTTTGTACAGTATTTATTTATTTTTGTTCAAAAAATCAATGAGATTTAGAAAGAATTGTATTTTTAATGCAATTTTTAAATTTGAGCAAAATGTTTTGTAAATTGCAGAAGGAAACATAAAAATAGAGTGAATTCCTATTTATTATTGAAATGAATACATATATATGTTATACTTCTCGATATTAATGTAGATTGTGATGATGAACACTTACCATATCATTGCCAACCAGTATTTATTCCGTACAGTATTTAATATGCAGTCGTAAGTCGCTAAAGGAGGAAGACAGGAATATAGTCTTTGGGAAGAATTTCCCTTTCAATCAAAAGAGACGGCAAAGTCAGAAACGTATTTCTTGGAATTCACATAGCAAAAGCAAATTCCACTAGTTATCCAGTTGAAACTCGAATCTGGGCTTACAGCACGTTATAGCAAA
Organism: Maratus speciosus; assembly: GCA_963932465.1. NCBI lineage: Eukaryota > Metazoa > Arthropoda > Arachnida > Araneae > Salticidae > Maratus > Maratus speciosus. The sequence continues at coordinate 50,023,852 of OZ010800.1, forward strand.
GATAAAGATCTTAAAACGAATTAGAACTACGCTATTTTTAAAATAACTCCGTCAAGTGACAGGTGTTTGTTAGCAAATAAAAAAGTGTACAATTTCTCACTTCCAAGCCTGTGCACTCGCGTTTTATACTAGCGATTCGCTTGATATCTTGACGCTGCTTTCGAAGCTCCAACGAAATTCAAGATAGGGAGGGCGTCGGGGAGTGGCGCATCTAGCTATTGGATGAAAACGAAAAGCAATGAGGAAAATTCCTGATGTAATGTCAGAGCTCTTTATTTATGGTGGAAATTTTAAAAGGTGAATCAGACGCGGCAGATATTTGCAACGAATTCTCGGATATCAAATAATAATTTTAATAAAAGATAAAACATGGTATTATTAAACATTCGAATGAAATAAGAATTTAATACATAAGCTAAAATATGTAACAACAGTTGAAAGCACAAATACATACAAACACGACAACAAAAATCACATGCTATCGTTTTGAGGATTCCCGGATCCTCTCCCTTAATTCGAGGGAAAAAAAGGAAAGAGGATGAAAATGGGTTCAACGAACCACTCGGTTATAGTCCCGAGTACTGGCTAATGGACTTATTGAATAGTCAAAAACAAGAGTTTATATATATTAAAGAAATGACGTAATGGACGAAACCAACTGAAAAAAAGTAGTCACTGAGCAGGATCCCTCCACACAAGCGAGAGAAAAGGGGTGCTGGCCATATCATCCACTAATTAAGAAGTATGTTTATGAATATAGTGAGCTTCATAAAAGTCAAGATCCAAATCTGAATTACAGTCGTGAATAATTTTAGCCTCTGGATAATTAAAGTGGTGGTTGGAATTCGAACAATGTTTAGCTATTGGAGGTTTCTTACATTCCTGCTTTGTAATGTAATTCTGGTGTTCTTTCAACCTAATTCTAAAAGCACGCTTCGTCTGAACAATGTACGAAAGGACACAGGTATTATGGTCGTCAATTGGATCTTTGAGATTGGAGAACGAAATTTTATTGGTTGGAGAGAAAACAACTTTGAAAGTAAACCTATTGATAATAGGAGAAAATTGTGTACTGATTTTAGGAAAATAAGGTAAGACAATAACATTTTTAAATTCTTTATTTGCTTGAACAGAAATAGTGATTATTGGAATTTTAGATAAAATATGTTTAATGATATTCAATCTCAATCCACGATCAATGGCAACTGCTTTTATATAGTTAATTTCACTATTAAAGAACTGAGAATTTGAACAAATTTTATGTGCATGGAAAATAAGACTATTGAATGCTGCAAGTTTTTGATGTGGAGGATGACTGAATTTACAATGAGGGGACAAACTTGCACAAAATATTTTCGGTAAACCGTCGTCAAAAACTCGCAGCCATAATGTATTACCAGGGCATCCAGAAAATATAGACGACTGAGTTTCAATTACAAATGTAAACTGGATACAAGGATTAATTGAATTAAATAAATCAAGTACAGCATTAATATTATGTTTAGACAAATCAAGTAAAGCGAAGGAATCATCTACGTAACGTGTATAAAATGGAAATTGTATTAAATTAAATTATTTAACTTCAAAATAATGCTTGTATATATCACTTAAAACTGGCCTTAAAGGGTTACCCTTAGCTAAACCTTCCCACATTTTATAAAAATATCTCTTGAAACACAAAATTATTTTGAGTCAGACAAACTCTCGTTAAAGAAATGAGGTTATCAATTTAATATTGTAAATAATGAAACTCATTTAATCTTTTTCTCAAACAATGTAAAACACCTTGTACAGGAACATTTGTGAAAAGAGATTTGACATCGAACGAAACCATAGTATAAACTGTTGGAAAGAAATTCAGAATTTTATTTGCAAATTGAACTGAGATTTAGACGTATAAATATTGTTAACTATGAGGGGTTAAAACCTGGAAACTAAATGTTTTGCAAGCTTATAGGACGCAGTACCAATATTGGATACGATTGGGCCAAATGGAATATCAGATCTATGAACTTTAGGTAAAGCATATAAACGAGCACGGTTTGCCACAGAAGGTATGAGAGATTATTTGCTTGAATCAGTAAAAGTGGGGGAGGGATTCAGCGCAGATTCTATGTTTTTAAGTTCTGAGGTAGATGTACCTTTTTTAATATTGATTTAAGTCCTCTCATTAATTAATAGCATAACATTTTTAAGAATAAGAACATGACAATTTTAGTATAAGAATTTAATGTCTCAAACTATGAAAGAATAAAATAAATTAGTCCCAGAAAAGAGAAAATTGCTGGCCAGCAGCAAGATAGGTGCTGGCAATGATGGAGAAGTGCTGGCTGATGGTCTAAGACTGCATGACCACTGCTGGACAGCTTCAGTCAACTTTGCTGTTGGAAATCATCAGATAAAATTCTGATGGGCATCCATCTTATCTCATAAGCTGGTCCACCACTACATGGAAGTGCATGAACTTTTGCAGTATTATTGCGGAGAACTCTTTCGCTAGGTGGCGTTGCGAATATCGAAGGCATTGGGTATTTGAACACAAATCTGAAATGAATATCTTAACACAACTTAAGCTGTGAAGTTAACTTTTTTTAACTAAAAAACATAACACCACTGCCACCAACAAAATAAATAAGTAAATCAATAAATAAGTAAATTCTTTATTTCAACGCCCTTTTTTTTTCTCCTTCAATCTGGTTTTACTATGTTACAAAGGATTTCGGTTTTCATAATTTACGCAGTTCAGAATCAATAATAAAAATAGCGTATAAAATACATAGGATTTCTATACAATAGAATAAATTCTATACCAGTTTAATGATTGGGAACATAAATCACAAAAGAAACAAACTTGAAATAGCGTAATGGGAGCTTGAAAACAACGGACAGTCGTAGCGTACGCTTAAAGCAATTATTCATGTCCAATCACGAAAACCAAACAGCATCGAGTGCGGTTAGTACTTGGGAGCGTGGCCACATGGAAATCGCTGAAAGTTCAAATATTTCTATATACATTTCTATTATAGACACTTCTACAGATATTTCTATAGCTGTTGGTGAAACTAGCTTATAGAAAAAACAGCTATAATACTTTGTTATTTTTTATAGAATTCTATAATAAATGTTTGTAAGGGAAAGTGCTGGACCAGCAAAGGAATAGCAGTGGGATAGGTGCTAGCACTGCAGGAAAAGTGACGGATTGAAGTAATGTGATGGCATACCAATGCTGGCCTGCTGCTGGCCATGACTGATGGGCCAGCTGCATTCGGCTCGGACACTTTTCGACAGGTTTAAGTAATGGCACCCTTGCGCTTTACTGCTGCTGGCACTGCTGGCTGCCATTTTTTTCCAGCTGATGGCTCACTGTTTCTTTCTTTGCTGGGGTAGATTTTTACGAAAAGTGTTGCTTTTCACAGATTAAGGTTTTTAGAATAAGAAATAAAAGTATGTGCGTATTAAAACATATGATTAAAATATAATTTATATTTAAGATACTATTGGAAGACAGGTAAAATAGATAGATATTATAAGAATTTGAAATAAATTAAATAAGGTAAAATGGCGAATTTTTTAATTATTACACACACACACACATATATGTATATATATATATATATATATATATATAGAGAGAGAGAGAGAGAGAGAGAGAGAGAGAGATGTCTGTACGCATGTGTGTGTTCTAAACTTCAAACTTAAAAATAACAAGTTTATGATATTCCGAATTTTTATAAATTTCCTGATATAAAAATTTACTAATTTACAATAATTCATCACGAAAAAGAACATTTATACAAAAAGGAAAATAAAAAAACACTTATTAAAATAAACCTTACTAATTATGAATTATATAATTCCAAATAATTAATCACACTAATTTCACATCTTTACTAGTATAATTTCAAAGATTTTGCTTTGAAATATCCTATTTGTTCTATGAAAGTAAAATTAAATACGTGGCAGACTCACACTTGAAAATGCGTTCCAAGCACCAGTGGCCAGCAGGACCAGCGTCAAGGAAAGTACGCGTGAGTCAATATACGCTCTTTCCTTCATTTGAATGATCCACAAAATCGCGCAAAGCGAAAACTTTCCCTGCTTTTGTCGGCTGCGTCTCAGAAAGGTAAAGTGCTCCCTATCAATCTAAAGCAGTAAAATGCGATTTTAAATAAAAGGACGGGATGTACAACAATGAAAAGGGGATAAGAAGATTAGACTAAAGTAAACTTCTCCCTCCTGCAGGATGTCCTGCATTTTTCTTGTGAAGACATTGCGAGGTGCTTCCGGAAAGGTGACTGCTGTGACTGTGACTGTGTCTATAAAAGCTTAGGTAAAAGAAGGCCAAGGTTAGATTTTCCAAATCTTCCTCAACTCATGTCACTGCTTAACTTGAATGTGTTTCAACATCCTGTTTTAAACTGTTTACGGTTTAATAATGCTGTGTGAACTTTTGTGTGAAGCTCAGTAAATCTGCAACTGAAACTCTTGGAATGCTTCGTACGGCTTTTGGAGATGAAGCTGTAAATGAGGCAACGGTTTTTGAATGGTGATCGCGTTTCAAGGCGTGTCGTCATTCAATTGAATATGACAAGCGCTCAGCGTGACCAAGCACCAGCAAAACAGATGCAAATGTGGAACGAATTGAAAACATCATACGAGAAGATCGTCGCCAAACTATTCAATAATTTGCAGACAAATTTGTAATCGGTTATGGAGTTTACCAAGAAATTTTGATGGACAATTTTAACATGCAAGGCATTACTGATAAGTTTGTCTAAAACTCATGAAAAACGACCCCTAAAGGCAACACAGTTTTTAACTCATAACAATTTGGTTGTTATTCACCCACCCTATTCGCCGGACCTAGCTCCCTCTAAACTTGCATTATTCCCAAAATTGAAAATGAAACTGAAAGGATGACGTTTTGCAACTCTGTCCGACGTTCAACGAGAATAGCAGGCGGTCTGTGGCAGCATTCCAGAGAATGGCTTCAGGCGTGCTTTCATGTAGGGGTAAAACGCGGTGAGATCAGTCATACGTTCACAAGGTAACTATTTTGAAGTAGATGACAGTCAAAATTATGTAAGTTCAAACAAAACATGTTTTTCATCAAGTCCGGTAACTTTCCGATAGAACCTAGTACAGATTAAAAGCACAGCGTGACCACAAGAAAAGACGCCGTCACTGAAAGTAGTTCAATGACACGTCTATCTGAATCTTTAGTGCCCTCTGAAAAACGTAGAAAAGATGTGAAAGTATATTCGCGTTTCAATTGTAGCATAGTTTATAGAGGTAGTAATAAGTGAATATGTAGAAAGGAACTTCGAATTATTGTCAAATACAAATCAGAATGGTATTTTGATACATTTCTAAACATTACAGTACCTCCAGCTTCTAGGAGCTATAAAACGAATGCAAAACTTAACGCGATATTTACAGTAACAAGTCTAAAAATATACAAGTCGAAAATTGAAACAAATATTAACACTTTCGGATCCATTTTTTTTTTTCAATTTTGAGAAAAAAAATTATATTTAGAGGAAGGTGGCCTAAAATGATCCTCTTAAGGGGAAAACTTGTGTAAAATAACAAAACTGTTTAAATGAAACTTTTTCCCCATGCTGATATGTTTTGCACTATATTTTGCATTATAAACATATTTTAATAATACTTTAAACCCAAACAGAGTAATGAAAAAAATAGATTTTTGACAAAATGTCCAAAGGATCATTTTACCCTCACCCAAGGGCAAAATGATCCTTCATTTAAAAATAATTGTAAATTATTTTTTATCGACAAAATAAAGGATATAAAAGTAATTAAGACAATACATAATGAATAAAATAAGTTTTACAATCAAATAGCATACATAATTTATGTAAATTTTAAAATAAAAAGGTGTCACAAATAATTTTGAAAAAACAATAAAATGGAATATTTGAAAATTATGATAGTAAGATAACACATGGACTCAAAGAGAAAGGTTTGGGGCAGTCACACATTTGGCTCCAATGATGGGTAGGACGCGGTACCGGATTTTCTTCAGCCAATGAAATGGTAGTAAAATGATCCGCATGATGGATCATTTTACCCGGCAATATGGCCGTTTATTTTAGGTCATATAACTGGATGATGCCGAGAAAGATAACAAACTTTGCAAGTGTAATTCACATCTAAAACCATACTCTATTAAGTAAACCAAGTCATATTTCTGTACATGAAAGACTGTATATCTAAATAAATATTAAAGTTAGCGCTTATCTTATATTATATATTATAACAAACACTTTTTCAAAGAATTCTTTTCAGACGCGTAATACTGCGATCGCTAGAATACTGCCATTGCTTCTTCTTCACTTGGCACAACTAGTTTATGTGTTACCCTGTAGATAGCGCGACCTGTCTGGAAGACAACCTATGTGGATCGTTTTGCCCGCTAGGATCATTTTAGGCCACCTTCCCCTACGTTAATATCTTAATAGTAGGTATCCAAACAGATTTACTCAAGTTTAAGGAATATGTCATTGTCTGAAACCTAACAAAGCTATTTTGCGTACGATTCAACTGAAATTTATCTGAAAATAGGCTAGAAAGAAGCATTGGAGACGTTTAAAAAAATCGTATTACAACAGGATTTAACACATATTAAAACTTTCCAATATTTTTTGCGTTTTATTACACATGATTCGTTCGAAAAAGTAACTTATATTTCAAATCTAAAGAGTGAAATATATGTTTAAAATAATAGATTCGCTAACAGCACAAAGTGAATTAAGCAATCTCTTATTATTATTTCTAAATACCAAAACACAAGTGAAGACATAAAAAGAAATGTACAGACATATATAACTATTACACTGTAAAAAAAAATCTGTAGTTCTACAGATGTAAAGTTACATGCTTACTAAACTTTCACCTGTAACTGTACGAAAAAAGCTTCAAATCTACAAAACTAGTTTTTGTAAAGCTACAAAAATCTGTAACTTTACAAATGAATCTGCTAAAATTTCAGTAATCTTACTAAACTTTTATTTGTAACCCTGGCTGCAGTTACATGAAAAGTTCTCGGAATCCCAGTTTCCAAAAAAATTCTTAGTAACCTTACAGATTTTTTGATTTTCGGCGCAAAAGTGTGTCTGTTACATGCAATTTTGTTGTTGCCATTACATGAAATGTTCTAGGAATCCCAGTTTCCTAGAAAAACTTTAGTAACTTCCCAGATTTTTTTTTACAGTGTACTACATGTAGAGAATAACAAAGGTATTTGTTAAGGCAAAATAATACTCAATGAAAAGGCATGTACTATTAATAGTACACCAGACCCGAACGGGTTAATAACTCAAAATAACACACGGTAAAAAGTGCTTCAAACGAGAAAACTGGCGATCATATATGTATTTTATTAACATAATCCTATAAATGATTTAAACTCTTTCTCACAAAAATAATCATCAGAATATGTTAATTGTCACCTTACTTTTGTATCAATTACTATTTGTGAATTGTCAATGTTCTAAGATTTTTATGGATTAAAATTTACCGTCATTGGAAAATTTTCAAAAGGATAATTTTAATGATTTTGTTCTAATGGAAAACTTCAAAAAGTTGTTAAACTCACGAACTACTTTTTTATGTAGAAATATACAGAAAAATCTGTTTCCCAAAACTTTTTTAAGAGATTACAAATTTAGAATACCAGATAATAATAATATAAAAGAATGGTTTTAAAAAAGTAAGTAATAAAACATTTCATCATCATACATTGGTATGTAATAAAACATATTGTTAAGAAATCAGATTTGAGGCTAATTTTGAAATTTAAAATGATATATAATATTGTAAACGATAATTGTATTTTCTTTCATTTTGTTATAAAACAATTAATACCTTAAATATGACTTAAATGAGATAATGAAAAAAGTCTCATTTTTTTTTTAAGTTTCGTCTTTATGCACGATAGATATGTTTTTCATAAAATTTCTTGTTTTATTTTTCTTCTTAGGCTGAAATTACATGCAATAATTTTCGTACAGTTGAAAGTTTGCCATTTTAAAATTTTAAATATTAAAGAAATAGATTTTTTCTTCTTTATATATATATGTTTATTTTTTATTTCAAAAATCGTATTACAACAGGATTTAACAGATATTAAAACTTTCTAATATTTTTTACGTTTTATTACGCTTGATTCATTAACACATGATTCGTTAAGTAACCTATATTTCAATTTTAAAGAGTGAAATATATGCTTAAAATAAATGAATCGCCAATGGCACAAAGTGAATTAAGCAATTTATTATTATTATTATTATTACTAAATACCAAAACATAAGTGAAGGTATAATAAGAAATGTATTGACATATACAACTATTATTACATGCAGGGAATAACAAAAGTATTTTGTTAAGGTAAAATAGTTTTCAAAAAGTAAATTGCGTCTTTTGGTATGTAATAAAACATTTTGGCAAAAAATCAGATTTCAGGCTAACTTTGAAATATATAAAATATTCTAGACAATAATTGCATTTTCTTTCTTATTGGTATAAAACAATTACTAACATAATATGACTTAAAAGAAAGAATGAAAAAAAAGTCTGAATTCTTTTTAAGTTTTGTCTTTATGCACGATAGAAATGTTTTCCATAAAATTTCTTGTGTTTTTTCTTTTTAGGCTGAAATTATATGCAATAGTTTTCGTACTGTTAAAAATTTGCATTTTTAAAATTTTAAATACTTAAACTAGTAGAATTTTTCTTTTTTGCATATATTTATTTTTTATTTTAATTTACGCTTTATGCTCGAGAGAAAACAACGAAAAATACAAAAATGAGATTTCTCTATGCCATTCTTTTACCCACCCTGAAAAAGAAATACATCAAAAAGCATTTTCTAGATAAAATATTTTACAAATATAATTGATGTATTTAACTTTTTATAAATGCTCTCTCATTATTATAAACATTATGATAATATTATCATTAAAATTCTTCGTGCTAAATAATATCTTTTTCCGAGTTAAAAATATAAATTAATAGTAACTTTTCTGTTCTTAAAATATGAAGTAGTCATTATTATTTTATAAAGCGAGGGCGAATTATAATAAATTTCGATAAGCATTCACCTACTCAACGAAGGTCGTACAAAAGTAAGTTTCCTACGAACCGAAAAAAGAAACAAAACACAATAAACTGAAAAGATTTTTTGCAAATGACACAGCAATGCTTCAGCTACTTTATAAGAACCACCGGAATTGTAAGAATTGTCTTTTGTGTTTCAGTGCCATAGAAGTCTGTCGTCTATGAATGGAGCCAGCTTGTCACAGTTTTCAACACACGTCTCATAACCGGTGACAATCCTGTTGAGGTACTCGTTACCCTTATCGTGGTATCGTTGCAGAAAAGTCACTGCTTCCCACATGCATTAGGTATTTTGTTCAGGTGCAAGTTTCTTCAGCCCCTACCTGGCGCACAATTTCCGGAACAACAGGTCTTTCGTGATGATTTCATGCACTGCCGATTTTTTCTGCACTTTTTTGCAGCGATACCAGGATGAAGGCAACGAGTACCTCAACAAGATCATTTCAGCGATGAGACATTAGTTGACAACCGTGACAAGCTGACACCATTTTCAGAAGGCATACTACTATGACACTGGACTGCAAAAATTTATTCCACGCTATGACCAGTGTTACAATTCCGCTGATTCTTATGTTCAGAAGTAGCTATAAGTTTGTATTATTTCTTTTCAATAAATCTTTCCAGGTAATTATGTTTGTTTCTTTTTAGGGGAAGTGAAAAGCTTACTTTCTGGATAACCCTCTTAAATGTACTTAAATATAAATAAATATTTTACATAATAAATACATTTAACGACGAAAATTCTTATCGTATTATATTTATTCTTCAAATATTCCCAAAACTCCGTATTGAACAAAAGAGTGAATTTATTCATATTTGAAATTATTCTTTATACATACCTAGCATTAGATAGGGAATAATATTTTTCAAAACTATTCCCGCCAATAGAAAGGAATTTCATTAATAATCTCTTTTCTCAATATGCTGCATAGATTTTACAGTCACCACGAGGCTTAAAATAAAGAAGCATAGAAACAAAGTACCGCAAAGTGCTAAAGTGTTCATGATTATTTTTACAGTTTTGGGAAAGATCTCTGAAAGCAAACTGGAATAAAAAAAATATAAATCATAATAATGTTATCCTTGAATGTTTCTAGTGGAATATTAAGCAGAAAATGAAAACATATCTCCTTGAAATGTGCCTTGGGAGTAGGCTAGATCTTTTCACATCAAAATGTTTGGAATGTATGAATAGGGATTATATGAGCTAGATAGTAATATTAATTTATTTTGCATTGAATTCTTTTACAAGATAAAAATGTTCATATCTTATGTTATATATCTGCATTTTAAGTTTTTCTGGGAATATATTTAACCATTTTCAATAAAGTTTATTCCATAGCTAAAATCTTATAAATGATACAATTAAAAACACTACTTATCTAAGAATTTTTGTCTAATTTAATTCAGCATAGTTTGATGCTGCATTGTTTAAATTACTTATAGTATAGAGGCATTTATAGAGGTAATAATAAACCGCGAATCTATTGAAAAGTATTTTGAAATTTTTCAAGACAAAATCTCAACTGTAGTTTGATACATTTCTAAAAATAGCAGCACCTCCGGCTTTTAAGAGACATAAAACTAAAAAAAATATAACCCGATGTAAGCAGTCTAGAAAAATACAAATTAGACACAAGTTAGACACAAATTAGTTCTTAACAACTAAACGCAGTCTAAAAAATGCTTCAAAAGAGAAAATTGTGTATCATATATCTATATTATTCACATAGTACTTTTAAAGTATTAAGCTTCTTTCCGACAAAAATAATCACCAGAATATTTTAATTGACATCGAATTTATCTATCAATTATTATTTGTGCATTTTCAATTTTCTACGTTTTCTATGGATTATTATCCGTCATCGGAAAAAATTCAAAAGGATAAATTTAAATATATTGTTTGAATGGAAAATTACTAAAAAATGTTATTATATTGTCACTAGCTATTTGTTTAATGTGTAGAAACGCACAAAAAAAAAAAAAATGTTTCCCAAAGTTTTTTAATAGATTAGGATTTTAGAATACCAATATATATATCTATATATATATATAAAAGAAGAGTTAAATAAATTTTACAAATAGTTATAAAGCTAAACCGGAATATTATAACTTCAGCTTCTCCTTATTTTTTAAAAAAAGAAGACATTTATTTGTAAATTTCCTGAGTACCATAAATAAATGCATTGGATATATTCTGAAAAAAAGTTAAAAAAAAAAAAAAAAGTCCTTCCAGCCAGTGCCGGGAGGAAGAGGTAGCTTTCATATTCTTTATTTTAAAAAAGCCAAATTATGTTATTCAAACACACGAAGCTCAATTTAGTGGAAACCGAATATAGAAGATTCAATACTAATTTTTATCAAAACTAAATCTTTATGAATGAAAATTTCGCAAAATTAGTCAGCTTTATCCAAGCTGCTTTTATTTGAATTAACTTATATTTGGCTGCCAAATTCTGCGATTTTTTAAAGTGCCTGCCATTTTAAGACAACATGGTGGATGAGGCTAACCAGTGAACTTGATCGAGACCTTAGTAATTACTGTGCACATGCTCACTCACATCGGAATCGGTTGATATATACACGTGCTGTCGCAGGCAAATTTTAGATTTTTCAAAATGTCACAAACATTAGAAATTGAAGCTGCTATATCTGAACCATTTTTTAAGATAAAGACAAACAAAAAATGCTCCTGAATCCTTCTATCAAGGTCAAATACTTAAGAAAGAAACCTTTTTCAATTTCTAATTTTTTTGCACCTCACTTTAAATATAGTTCTTTTTTTAATTTAAAGGCCGCCATTTTGAAACAAGATGGCTGATGAATCTGGCCAGCGAACTTGGTCGAGGTGTTCATGTATACTATCCACATCCCTTCTTACATCGAAATAGGCGAATACGTGTGTTATCACGTGACAAATACAAGATCGTTTCAAAATGTTAGTCATTCTAGAAATTCAAAGTGCTATAATTCAACCATTTTTTTAAATATAAACAAAAGAACAAATTTTCAGAAACAAAAACTACTCCGGAATCTTTGTATCAAGGCCAAACACATAAAAAAAATCTTTTTCATTTTCCAATTTTTTAATACCTCATTTTAAATTTTAAATTTGTTTTTTTTAATGGCAATCCTTTTGAAACAAGATGGCGAATGAAGCTGGCCAACGAACCCGGTCAAGACATTGGTATGTACTATGTACAGACGAAGTTACATCCAAATCGGTTCATAAATACGCCTGTTATTGCGTGACAAAAATCAGGTCGTTTTAAAATGTTAGCAACAATAGAAATTCAAAATGCTATAACTCAGCCATTTGTTTAGATACAGACGAAACAAAAACTGTTCCGGAGTCTTTGTATTAAGGTCAAACACATACGAAAAAAATCTTTTTCATTTTCTAAGTTTTTGGTATCGCATTTTAAATTTTAATTTTTTTAAATTTTTTTAAATGGCCGCCATTTTGAAACAAGATGGCGGATGAAGCTGGAGAACGAACTCGGTCGACATATTTGTAAGTACTATGTGCACATCAAGGTACATCCAAATCGGTTCATAAATACGCCTGTTATCACGTGACAAAAATCAGGACGTTTCAAAATGTCAGCCACGCTAGAAATTCAAAATGCTATAACTCAGCCACATTTTAAGATATAGACGAAACAAAAACTGCTCCCGAATCTTTTTATCAAGGTCAAACACATAAGAAAAAAATAGTTTTTCAATTTTTTGGTACCACATTTCAAATTTAAATTTTTCTTAAAAATTTAAATGGCCGCCATTTTAAAACAAGATGACGGATGAAACTGGCCAACGAATTCGGTCGAGACATTGGTATGTACTATGTATAAACGAAGTTACATCCAAATCGGTTCATAAATACGCCTGTTATCACGTGACAAAATTCAGGACGTTTCAAAATGCCAGCCACGCTAGAAATTCAAAATGCTATAACTCAGCCATTTTTTAAGATATAGACGAAACAAAAACTGCTCCGGAATCTTTGTATAAAGGTCAAATACACAAGAAAAATATATTTTTTCAATTTTCAATTTTTTGGTACCACATTTGAAATTTAAATTTTTCTTAAAAATTTAAATGGCCGCCATTTTTAAAGAAGATGGCGGATGAAGCTGGTCAACAAACTCGGTCGAGACATTAGTATGTACTGTCTATAAACGAAGTTACATCGAAATCGGTTCATAAATACGTGTTTTATCGCGTGACAAAATTCAGGACGTTTCAAAATATCAGCCACGGTAGAAATTCAAAATGCTATAACTCAGCCATTTTTTAAGATATAGACGAAACAAAAACTGCTCCGGAATCTTTGTATAAAGGTCATATACATAAGAAAAAAAATATTTTTCCATTTTCAATTTTTTGGTACCACTTTTCAAATTTTAAATTAAAAAAAAAATGGCCGCCATTTTGAAACAAAATGACGGATGAAGCTGGCCAACGAACTCGGTCGAGACATTGGTATGTACTATGTACACACCGAATTACATCCAAATCGGTTCCTAAATACGAGAGTTACAGTGTGACAAATGTCAGATATATATATATATGGATATATATATCAACTTTTGAACGGAGGGTGGTTTCGGGGTCTGGGGGTCATGATCGTTGAAAATATACCAAAATTTTTTGAAATCGCTTTCTTCCGAACGGCTGCAGTAGGTAGCTTTTTGTAATGAAAGCTACCTAAAATAACGTTTTGATAAGGAGTCATACTAAATAGAACTAACTGGTAACAATTTCTTTTACATACAACGCTTTAGCACAGAATCTTGCGAATTCCCTCTTTAAATATAATATTATGTCAAATATGTTTCCTTAAAATTTCCTCAAGTGTGGGTTTTGTATAAATCAGTAATTGGTTTATAGTTTCTTCTTTTTCAATGGAAACGAAGAAAAATGTTTCTTCGTATAAATCATCAAACTACAGAGAAATTAGTGAAAGATTAAAAAAGAAAGGATCATAGGAGTAAACTGACGTTCACTTTGGAGAAACAGAATTCCTTTTCCTGGCACATTAGGCCAATCGGACATCTCGTCTGTCGATCAACTTTCCATTGAAGCGAAATAGCTTCGAAACAGGTTTCTCACTTCATTTAACGACAGAAAAGCATCATAAAATGATGATTGCGCATGTTTAGAATAACCAAAATCGAACTTACCTCGTTCGGCTTTTAACAGATGTTCTTTCAGGAAAATATACTAAAGTGTGACAGATGCTGTGTACTACCGCTGTTGAGAGGATATATTATTTTTATGTGCTGTTCTTTATATTGTAAATAGAAGACAGACCGTAAGAATGACGTGTTTTTAGCTCACAGGCTATCAAAAGCCACGAGCCGTTAATTCCCAAATTGGCTCAGCTGAGCTCAGCAATCTGATTCTTCGTTAATATTAATATTTTGGATTACTTTACTGTGATTTTGATCAAATTTAACAAAATACATCAATTTAAGTCATTATAATTGCATTCTATTTTACAATACACTACTTCATAAGAAAATAAGTATAATTTTCTACTATATAAATATCAGTTTTAGCCAAAGGATTGCTAGGTTCGGCTGAGCCAATTTGGGAATTAACGGCTCGTATCAAAGTCTAAGTGCTAATGTGCCCGCCGGTTCTGTATGTATGTATGTATGTACGTACAGTCGTGGAAAAAAAAAGTAAACACCCCCCTACTAACTCCTCAACAAATTATCGTAGAAGAAAGTTACTGGTACCGAACGATTGGAAATAAAGTCTACTTTTAAGTGATGTATATAAAATTTGTTTAGGGGGCCATCTACATATTAAAACGAACCATAACTTTGTTTTTTCAATAGAAGTACACAATTCTGACAGCATAAATGAACTCTACATCCTCCAATTAGCCTAAAAACAAATTTTTATGCAATTCGTACCATAAGTTTCCGAGAAATTAATTATTTTAAAACGAGCGTATTTTAAGGGCTGTATCCAAATTGAAGTTCGGAAATCGATTATTAACAGAGAGAGCCCCCATCTTGATCAAGGCACCTTAAAAAGTCAATGAAGTCATCTAGTCACTTCTATTATAGACGGCCCCTTAAACCATCATTTTGCCGTTTTTTAAGCATAATTTGAAAACTACTTGGAAGAAAAATGTGAAGTTTTTGAATTTCCATAAAGCAGGACTTAATAAATCTAAATCCATCAAAATAATTGTAGGTTGCAATTCATAATTTTTTCGAATATTAATTTAATAATTCATAGTTCATATCGTAAAATTATAAAAATTGCAAATTCAGCTTATTTATGTTTGGGTATATAAGTATTATTACTACAAAAAAAAATTAGCACATTAGGAGCACAATTTCGGGAGATATAAATAAAAATATGAAAATGTAATTTAACATTAGAAGCACTAAATTTTGAATAGTTATAATTCAAAAACTTAGCATTCAAATGACTTTAAATTTGGTGTCTACGCATAGTTTGAACCAAAGATTTGAAATATCTCGTTAAAATTGTGTATTGCCATTGACAAAAATGAAGTTTTGATTCGTTTTAATATGTAGATGACCCCCTAAGAAAATTTTATATACATCATTTAACAGTAGACTTTATTTCCAATCGTTCGGTACCAGTAACTTTCTTCTACGGTGATTTGTTGAGGAGTTAGTAGGGGGTGTTTACTTTTTTTTTTCCACGACTGTACGTACGTACATACGATGTATGCATGTACGTAACGCGATAACTCTTGATAGAAACATTCGATTTGCTTCAAAATTTTTTTCTAGGTTCATTATGATAAAACGCTTCCCTGATTAGTTTTAGGGGTTCATTGGTTAAGTATAAAGGGGGGGGGAAAGGGGCTAATCCCCCTCTCTTAATTTAGATAAATGGGTTTTTCATGCAGAATTATTCAATTTGCTCCAAATTTGGTATATCGGTTTATTATGTTAAGGAACTTCCCTGATTAGATTTGGAGGTTCATTAGTTAAGTACAAAGGGGCGAAAGGGGGGTTGGCCCCCCACCCCTTAATTTAGATAAATGGGTTTTTCATACAGAATTATTCGATTTGCTCCAAATTTGGTATACCGGTTTATTATGCTAAGAATCTGTCTTGATTAGATTTGGAGGTTCATTGCTTAAGTATAAAGGGGGAGGAAAGGGGGCTAGACCCCCCCTTTATTTAGATAAATGAGTTTTCCATGCAGAGTTATTCAATTTGCTCCAAATTTGTTATACCGGTTTATTATGATAAGAAGTTGCCTTGAAGGTTCATTTGTTAAGTATAAAGGGGGAGAAGGGGGGCTAGACTCCCACTTAATTTAACTAAATGGGTTTTTCATGCAGAATTATTCGATTTGCACCAAATTTTGTATAACGGTTTACTATGTTAAGAAACTGGCTTGATTAGATTTGGAGGCTCATTAGTTAAGTATAAAGGGGGGAAAGGGGGTTAGACAACCCCCCTCAATTTAGATAAATGTCTTTTTCATGCAGAGTTATTCGATTTTCTCCATTTCCTTTCGATTATACCGGTTTATTATGTTAAGGAGCTGCTTTGATTAATTTTGGAGGTTTATTGGTTAAGTATAAAGGGGGCGCTGGGGCTAGACCCCGCTTAATTTAGATAAATTGGTTTTTCATGCAGAATTAATCGACTTGCTTCAAATTTGATATGCCGGTTTATTCCGATATGGTGCTTCCTTTATTAGATTTGGAGGTTCATTGGTTAAGTATAAAAAGGGGAAAGGGGGGCAAGACCCATCCCCTTAATTTAGATAAATGGATTTTCATGCAGAATTATCTAATTTGCTTTAGTTTTTTTTTTCACTATTATATGTTGGCAAGGCTACAAACGCAGCACAAGATGAAATATTCAACGTGAGCCACCGAACTGTGGCAAACACGGAACATATAATAGTGAGAAATTTTCCGTGTTGGGTATCGTTCCAAGTGGTTTAGTCGGTAGAACGTCAGTGCGTTATACTGATGGTCCGGGTTCGAGTCCCGGCTTGGAATATTTTTCACTATGTTGGCCTTTGCGCCTTTTAAGCAATTTACTTTGTACTTTGAAATTTGATTTTCATTTGAAATATTGTATGAAAGGCAAATGTTTCCCTCTGGAATAATTTCCATGTATTAATATGGAATCAAAAGTTGCTTTTTATTTGTAATTTATAAACAACTATTGCCAACTATGATACTTTTTATGAACTAAACCTAAATATAGGACCAACATGAATACGTAAAGCATAAAGTTTTCAAGAGAGAACGGTAAATAAACAATTAGGAGGGAAAATTTAATATGTTGCCAATTGGCAACAGTATGAACTAGAGGGTTATATCAATTCCTACTTAGGTCATCAAAGAGAAATTTACTATAATCCCTTAAGGGGTTAGGTACCTTCGAAACTGAGAAAATGCATGCAAATGAGACACTGATATGGATTGCTATAACTCCGCATCTGATTAACTTTTGGACATGAAATTTTAAATACACATGAAAAGTGTCATAGGCTAATCGTTAATGTTCTGAAAAAAAGTCTAGATGCATGTTAAGTTTTTTCTTTTTAACTTCATTTGAAATTTAATGTTTTTTAATAAACGAATTGAACTTATATGTCTTGCGC
Organism: Maratus speciosus; assembly: GCA_963932465.1. NCBI lineage: Eukaryota > Metazoa > Arthropoda > Arachnida > Araneae > Salticidae > Maratus > Maratus speciosus. The sequence goes on from OZ010800.1 coordinate 50,041,615, forward strand.
GCATAATTTCTCATAAATGAATTGTCAGAGTGAGCCAAAATTTTTTTATTGAGTAGAGATATAATATGTGTTTAAAATGACCTACACTGAAAAAAATATAATGATTAGTTTTTGAGAAAATAAATGTAAAATCAAAAATCTCAAAATTGTGAAATTATTTTTGTATAAAAATAGTCATAATTTCTAAATTTGTTACTTGATGAACATAATAGTAGGTCATTTTATGCATATATAAGATTGTTACTTTCCTTTAAAATTTCATTAAATTCTATCCAGCCATGTCTTAGAAATCATGCGTGCAGTGACCAAAATCAACGTTTGGAGAAAATTGACTTTAAAGATCCAATTACTCCTTGATAATATAAAAAGAGCTCAAACTGTTTTCGTCATAACTTCCCTTCTAAAGCCAATTTTTGCAGGCCCCACCACTGGCCGAGAGGTTCTGCTCTCGTAGCTGGTAGACGGGAAGTGCTGGGTTCGATCCCAATCGCACCCGTCGGCCTAATCGTTCGGAGTTTTCGTGGTTTTCTTCGAGCCGTGGATCTTCCATGCGTTAATACGGATTAGGTTCCCTTAGAAAGACCCCCACGGAGGGCACTCCCCCCGGGCCTATATCCCTCGTGTAGATAATTGGCCGTCAAAAATCAACCCAACCCAACCCAATTTTTGCATGGGGTTATTTTTTAAATGTTCCTTAAGAATAAAATTTTAATATAAGCTATTAAGTAAAAAAAATATTTTTGGACACTTTCAAAGGTACCTGACCCCTTAATACACATTTTGGCTTGCCTTAAATTGGCTTTTTTTAAGAAAGATTTAATGCATGGATTTCGTTCAGTTTACTATACTGTCAATAAGCTGCATGGTCTATATTTTAATCGGTGACATTCATAATTAAACATTCTTTTTGAAATCATGAAATGATTGCAATAAGCAGTAGAATGTTTTTAGTTTTGCATGAAAGGATTGCAAAAAGCAGTAAAAGGTTTTTAGTTTTGTATGTTTTATATTGACATTGAGTAAAATTATTGCATCCATCATCCATGTTCTATATTTTAATGAATCTCAAAGGAAATGAATCACATATTATTTACCATCGCTAATTACTCGGTGAAACGATTTTCAACGCGAAACAGATCGAAAAAAATACATATTTTTTGTAACTTATCACTCAAGTTGTTTTTGTTTTTCACAATCTTTCTTAAAAGGTTCCCTATCTTTCTTAAACCTTATGCTGCTTTATTGAAAAATTTAAATCTCTGAAAATTAAAATAAAATGACTGATTTTAACTAAATATTATCGGCATCCGAATGAATTCACTCTGGAAATGCTATACACTTTTTAGACCTATCTCATAAATAATACTTTAAATTTTTTATTTAAATTTTGTATTTTATAGTGTTAAGACACATTCAAAGTTGTATTTCATAAAATATCGACTAAAAATAAACTAGCTCCTGCATCAAATAAATATTTGATAACAAAATTGTATATAAGTACATTTTATCGCTTCTTAAATTCTAAAATATTCATTCCAGTTCAGAGACAATTTGAAATTTTTTATATCGCACTTTGTCACCATAAACGAGCTTTATACCCGAAAGCTCCAACGTTACGTTATGAAGATATTTTTATTAGATGTGATATTTCTGTCGAAATCGTGGCTTAACAGATGTAATAAAAATTCATTTATACATAAGATTTTATGTATATAAAATACTGCTTAGAAATTATGTGTTTTGTTTTTGTGCTAGCATGGGTATATGTGAAATACAGGCAGCCCAGAATTTTTTATTATTTCTAACAGTAAATAGAAAATGTTATCAAATTTAATGACAAGACTTCTAAGATTCAATTAGGCAAATGATGACGGGTTGATATGTCAAAGTTCATGAAGAAAATTGAGTTAAACATACAATTTATAAATGGGGACATAATAAAGATTATTTATTTGATAGTAAAAAGAAAAATATTTAATGATTTTAAATTAATAGGTTAATCCATGTATTATTCACTGCAAAACTTTTGAAGAATTATTTTTCTGGTAAATACGTGATAGTTTTCCTATCATTGCAGTTATTACTTAAATATTTGCAACCTGAACCGTTGATTATTCGTGAGGCATTCTAAACACTCTGGCTAGATGTTCTACTAGATGCAAAATTTACGATCTAAGGGGCACAAAGTTGTCATATCCCAACCGAACAAGAATACGAAATAGTAGCGATCCATGATAATAGATGGCAGCACCATACGCAGAGAGTCTGAGATTGTAAGGTTTTGCATGCAACCAGTGGAATCGAGGCAGTTGTAAGAAATGACTTGTTCTGAGAGCTGCGTTTAGCGGCTGTTGTATATATTGTAAATAAACTATAAGTAATATTATAGTTATGCCTCCTTGCTTAGTAAATAGTATTAATAAGAGTGCGTCGATGTAAAAGTGGCGACGTTATGGTATTTAACTCAAATTAAAAAGGTAGAGAAAAATTTTGGAAAAACAAAAGAAAAGAGAACGAAAAATAGTCAATAAAGACATAATTTCTCTGGGACGCTTAGAAGAATATAATTCAAATGTTCCTTGGACATCGAAAAAAATGACTTTTATTTCTCAGAGAATAGCATCAAGAGTGATAAGATGAAGAAAAATATTTTGCATGTTCGTTTGGAACATCAACCTTCGCCATTTTACGAGATATTATAGTCCCTAATACTCTGGAAGAGATCAGTTACGAAGATCTATTAAAGAAAACAAAGGAGCATTTTTCACCACGCCCTAGTAAAATAGTAGAACGATTTAAGTTCCAGAAACGACTAAGGAAGCATGGAGAAAATGTAGCAGATTTCATAAGAGATTTGCGTCAGTTATCCGAATATTGCAACTTCGGAAATACTCTTAATGACCGCCTTCGTGATCAATTGGTATTTGGAATCCAGGATGAGAAGATACAACAGATATTACTGGATTCTAAAGAATTAATGTTCCAAACAGCCGTGAAAATAGCTGAGTCGTTTGAATCAGCTGAGGCCGGTGTGAAATCCCTACATATAGGAGGAAGTACGACTGTCAATCAAGTGCGTGTTTCGAAAGTGGAGAAAGATAAACCGAAATTAGAGAAGTTCGCTTATGCACCTAAGCCTAAAGAAGATAGATTCGCGCCTGAGAAACCGTGTTACAGATGTTCTAAAAACCATAATCCCAAGTTTTTTCCCTTTTAAATCTACAGAATGCCATTTCTGCCATCGATTAGGTCACCTAAAAATTTGTTGTCGAAATCGAAAATTTAGAATGGAAAATGAGGAACAGTATAAGAACAGAAAAATTAAAACTGTTCAGGAAGAATATTCTTTAAACTTCATGTACGATAACTCCAATAATGTGTCGTGGGTAAAATTGGTTAAAATAAATGGAGTAAATATAAAATTTGAAATTGACACAGGTGCGGCTCATACTATTGCAAGTAAAAGTGTTGCAAACAAATTGTTCTCAGGTAAGCTGCCTTTAATTAAATCTAAAATAATGTTACAAACTTATACTAAAGATTCTTTAACTGTTTTGGGGGAATTAAATGCAAATGCTGTTGTTGATGAATATTGTATTCCGGATTTAAGAATATTAGTAACTAAAGAAGAGGGTCCGAGTCTAATTGGAAAAACTTGGTTAAAAGCATCAAAATTATTTTGGCCTAATGTAAATATGATTAAAAGCATTTCGATAGATGATTTAATTAGGAATTTTCCTAATGTTTTTGCTGACGGGAACAGGACTATCAAGGGTTCTCCCGTGTCAATAAAGTTGAAAAAAGATGCAAAACCAGTTTTTCTTAAGTCTCGAACTGTTCCTTTTTCTCTAAGAAAAGCTACTGATTTAGAATAGGAACGATTAACAAATGAGGGTATTTTGAAACCCGTTCATCATTCAGAATGGACTAGTCCAATAGTAATTGTTCCCAAGCCTAACGTTTCTGTTAGAATATGTGGTGATTATAGAACAACAGTTAATGCTAATACTAAAAATGATAATTTTCCTCTGCCTAGAATGGAAGAATTATTTTCTAAATAATCAGGTGGAAAATTTTTTACTGTTTTTTATTTAAAAGATGCGTATTTACAACAGCCTGTAGATAACGAAAGTAGTAAAATTTTGACTATAAATACACATAAAGGTTTATTTAATGTGTTATGATTAGCATTTGGGGTAAAATGTTCTCCTGGAAAGTTTAAAGAACAATTGAACATATTTTTAAAAGATATGAATATGTTGGTGTATTTTTAGCATAAGTGCTAGTAACGAATCAGAACACTCTGAAAGAGTTGAAAGTATTCTGAAATGCTTTTCTGAGCATAGTATAAGATTAAATGAGGAAAAATTAAAATTTATGGTTTCGGAAGTTTCTTATTTAGGACAAAAAATATCTCAGGAAAGAGTTAGACCTATTCCAGAAAAAAATAATTATATTTTGAATGCTCCTATTCCAAATAATGTGCCACAATTGCGTTCATTTTTAGGCTTAATTTCTTATTATAGGAACTTCCTACATAATATTTAAGATGTTTTAGAACCTCTACATAGATTATTAGATAATAATGTAAAGTGGGCATGGTTAGAAAAGCATGAAAAAGCGTTTCAAAAAGATAAACAATTATTATGTACATCTCCAGTTTTAGAATTATATGATGTTAACAAAGATATAGTTTTAAACTATAATGCTTCTGAATATGACATAGAGTCAGTTTTAAGCCACATTGTTGAGGGTAAAGAGAAATCTATTGCTTATGCTTCTAGAACTTTAAATAAAACTGAAAGAAATTATGCAATGATAGATAAAGAAGCTATATCTGTAATGTTTGGTGTCACTAAATTTCATCAATATTTAGCTGGAAAACAGTTTAAAATTATAACAGATCATAAACCTTTAATTAGATTGTTTGATCCTGTTAAAAAGGTACTTGATACATTATCACCTAGAATGCTCAGATGGTCGTTAATGTTAGCTGGGTATGATTATACAATTGAATATCGCGAAGGTAAAAATAATAAAAATGCTGACGCATTAAGTAGATTACCTCTTCCAGAAATTGTAAATATAGTAAGTAATCCTGCGGAAATAATGTTCGTTTCACATAATGATAATTGGCCTGTTACTTCTAAAACTATTGCAAAGTGGACAACTGAAAATTCTGTAACTAAACAAATTTTAGACTGTGTGTTACATGGGTGGCCGCGAAAGGTTAAACCAGAACCCTATTTTCATAGAAGGGAGGAAATTTCCTGTCTAGAAAATTGTCTATTGTAGGGACATAGAGTGATCGTACCAGAGGAAGGCCGTGAATATATATTACAATTACTGCATTTCGTTCATCAGGGTATATCGAGCATGAAAGCGAAAGCTAGGGGGGTAATTTGTTGGCCAAATATGGATAATGAAATTGAAAAAATGGTAAATTCTTGTAATAGATGTCAGATGTTTGCGAGGGATTGTTCCAAAATGGAACCCTTGAAATGGAAATCTGAACTGCCCTGGGAAAGGATTCATATAGATCATGCCAGTCCTTTAGAAGGTAAAATAGTTTTAATAGTAGTCGATTCTTATACTAAATGGTTGGAGGTAGAGGTAGTGCCCAGGTCAGATGGTAAAACTACAATTAAAGTATTAAGGAGAATTTTTGCTATGTTTAGATTACCTGTTGAATTGGTCAGTGATAATGGTCCCACGTTCATAGGTGATGAATTTGAGGAATTTCTTATAAATAATGGAATTAAACATACCATCCGTCTTCGAACGGACAAGCGGAAAGATATGTGCAAACTGTCAAAAATTGTCTTAAAAAGCTAGATAAAGGTGACATAACATTGTCAATTTCACGATTTTTGTTAGGAAATCATTCCACTCTTCATTCGGTGACTGGTAAAACTCCTGCTGAATTAATGTTTGGAAGGCCAGTTCGAACAGCCCTTCACTTGGTATTACCATCAAAATCTAAATTACAGCAACCCCTTCACAAATATAAGTTTATGATTTAGTTTTTGTTAAAAATTTTGGAAAAGGGGAGAAATGGGTAAAAGGAAAAATTATGAAATTATTGGGGAGTAGATGGGTTTTAGTAAATAGATGTGATGGAATAATGTGTAAGCGTCACGTTGATCAGTTGAGACGTAATAAAGAGATAAGTTACGAAATACCAGAGAGATATGTAGAGATTAATCGAAACGATAAACTAATGTCGGGCAAAGTTGAAAATATGGGACATAGTAGTAAAAATAACGAAAAATTATGAAATTATTGGGTAGTAGATGTGTTTTAGTAAATGATGTGACGGAATATTGTGAAAGCGTCACGTTGATCAGTTGATACGTAATAAAGAGATAAGTTATGAAATACCAGAGAGAGTTGTAGAGATGAATCGAAATGATAAACTAATGTCAGACAAAGTTTAAATTATGGGACATAGTGGTAAAAATTACAGTGATTATGATAGGTATGAAAGGGTTAACCAAAACTCTTTTTCTGGAATCAATGAAAATTAAAAGAACAGCTTAATAATGATAATACTATAGAACCAAGCCAATCTCAGGCTTTGCATGATATTTCAAGTAGTCTTTCAAACTAAATAATTTAACGTCTAATCTACGAGGGCAAGCCAGTAAGTAGTTTACAAAAGCTAATAAAAAATGGAAAACAAGATACATACTTAAAAGGCAGGTTTGTTTCTGAATGTAATCGTCATTTACATTGATACACTTGTCCCATCTCTTTATGAGTTTACTAATACCTGTTGCACAAAAGTCTTTGGACTGCACTCCCAGCCATCTGTGTACCTCATATTCAACGTCTCCATCAGTCGGCTGTAGTCTAAACCATGTAAAAACACTGTTGCAGTTGCTAATGCTATAGTTGTTAATGCTATTGTTGTTAGCCTGTCAGCTCTAACCATTTCCTCCAGCTTCCGCACTGTTTCTTTTCGCAATCTCAACAGGACTACCACTTCATTCTTAGCTAACAACATTTGAACGCTCTGCTGATCTTGTACAACTGGTGTCTCATAAATTCGAAATTGACATGTTAAAGTTGGACAGCACTGCCACCTATTGGCATACTGGGAAACAATTTAGTACTAATTTCCGACCTCTCATATTGGTTTGTGACCAACTTACTAACTTTTCCTCATATATGTATAAATTCCTAATGAAACGAATTTATGAAACGACTGATTCGGATACATAAAACGAATATATGAAATAATAACTATTCAACCTTTAAAAGATATATTTTTGAACTTTAGTTCAAATAGAAATGCAGTATTTATATCGAACATTTACAATAACGGAATTTATCAATACTACAATATATTGCTTTTTATTGCAATTGCAGAAAGATTTTTAGAAAACGCTTTTCGGACACGGAATAAATTTGACGAAAAAATTATGAAAAATGTCGAAAGACCCTAATCGACTTTGCCAACTCTCATGTACGCGTGTACAAATTATACACACACACACACACACAAACACACATAAATATATATATATATATATATAATGTATTAAAAATTGTTAAATCTACCTTAAATATATTCTAGATTTTAGCTGATTTAGTTTAATATATTCCCTCTTACAATATATTATTTCATTTGCAATGCGTAACTTACATTTATTCTTTTTTTCTAAATTTACTTCTTCAAAACTGGTCCTGTGTGGTGCCCACTATGTATCAGATTTGTTTTAAATTCATTCGATTTCAGTTTATTCTATCAGTTCAACAAGTTTCACTCCACCAGACATTTGTCGTTTTACAACTGTTTCATGCATCCGCCGTAACTTTCCCAATTAGCTTTTTAATCAGTTATTCGCGTTCGTCATATTGCAGATATTTGTGATCTTGTGCAATTCTATAAAACATTACTGCGCTAGCTCTTCTAGTCCTTGACGTATCTTCTTTTGACAACTAAAACCACGCCAATCTGATCACCTGTATAACGTTAACATCGTAAATCTCCAAAAATTTTGTCTGCTATTTTCTTGTGTTTTGCCTAAATAAATTCGTGCCAAGTAATCTAGAGAGCTTGGTTTTGTGAAAATAACAATGGTATCCTCACTTCTTCTGCTCGTCCAAGACTTCGAAACGACTTCATTATATAATTTTCGAAATAGTGAATTTGACATTCGTTATTATGTGGAGTATACAAGTTAATAATATTACATATATCTATATGACAGGATAAAATATAAACATTTGTTAAACTCAAAATTACTAACTTATTTTTCTAACTTAAAATGTAATGCGCAAAACTAATTTAAAATCATAAACATGTTTGACATTGATTAGTTTTTAAAAAGTAAATTAGTACATTAAATCATAAACCGTAATACATTTCAGAATTAAGAGATTTATGGGGCTGAAAAAATCAAATTAGAGTTAAAATAAACTTTAAATGATTCTTAAAGACAATAAATAGCAATTAACTTTTCCAAGTATGACAGTTATTAGATTCAATTTATAAATTCAAATAAACTGATTATATTTTGACTTTAAATTTTTATCTAGTTTCCGCATATATATTTAGAGTACATAAATAAAATAAAATCAGTATGTTAGAAGATAAATTCGCATTAATGGTCAAAATAAGCATTTGATGATTACATTTAAGTGATAAATCCTAATTAAAGTTTTAGCAGTAGACACTTATTATGTATTAAATTATAAATATCAGTTACTGTCAAAAGTTAAATTTACTGCGTGAGGGAATCAGGAATGACTGAGGCAAGACTTGTGCCACCTCAGAAAACCCAAAATTTAAAATAAATTTAAACAATGAGGGTTGAGGAAACCACCCACTTTGTCACTTGTGACAAAGTGGCCCTGCTGTGAATAATCCAAATTATTCTCTTATATACCGGGACAAGATGAAATCCTGCGCCTTTTACCGAATATGATATGGTAAAGTAAACCTCTGTTGCTCGGAAGAGCGTACATGGCTTATAGGGCTATAACCTCAGACCAGCTGGACCTGATTTAAAAGAAAGCAAATCATGTATTAAAAGGGAAGTAATAAATCAGATCCCCATCGAAAATGTCACTATTTCCTTACAGCCTACATCGTCGGATACGCTACATTGCAAAAAGATGAAGCATCAAAAAGAATATTTTTTCCATATATATCAGTATAAATATATAAAATTCTGTAACACTGAAATCGGTTGTATTTGAGTGCTGAACCTCCAGATTTGAATGTAAAGACGTTATCTCTGCGGAACTGATTCTTGATTAGATCACCGCCTTATTTGTCAGTTATACTCTGCTCCATTTTCTTTGTTATTTTCCGAATACAATTGGTCGTAAAATGTTCAAACAGATTAATTACCTAATCCATCATCCTAATTCTACCAATACCGATGGTCTTGAGACAGTGGTTTATAATATATTTGTCAAATGGCATCACATTCGGAATTATCGTTTGTTAATTATCGTATTCACACAAACACACACACACACCAGTCATGATTACAATACTGTCCTTAAACTATTCTGAAGTATGTAAAAGAATTCCTTTTAGAATGATCATCGCAGCCTTACATGAATATTTAGTAATATATAGGGTAAGGTGGCACATAAAAATTTCTTATTTTAGTTTATTTACAATGTAATTTTCATATATATGAGCGCGACGAAGGTCTTATTTAAATAAAAAAAATTCCAAAAAAGAATTACTTTTTTAAATAAAGTAATGCAAAGTAAATGCAATGGCAGTTGTTGACAGCATCAGCAAATAGTTAATATACGTTCATAATGTGCACACTATATTTAAATGAATGATAAAGATATTTTATCTTTAAAACAGGTATACACTTTTTATTTCTACAATGATGTGAGATGTTGGAGTAATTTAGTACATTTGCTTAATCCCCGTGAATACTTCATTTAATCGCAACCACAGTCGCAAGGATAATTATTATCAAGCAGTACGATACTTAATAATTTTTAAATAGAGTTTTTCGTTAAACAAATAACTGATAAAATCATTTTAAGCTATAATATTTTATAAAAAAAAAATAAATCTTTATTTATATTTAAAAGGCGATAACCGAACCCTATAACTCCTGAAAGTTTTATGTAATGCAACAAAAGGTACTTTATTTGAGTATACTTATGCTGCCTTCAATATACATTTTTCTTCAAGTTGTTTTGAAAATTTTTTAATCAAATTATATATCTTTTGAGTTTTAATTAAAAAAGCAAAACAATTCATTTAAGTACTTTAATATGCAAGAATTTACGCAAATGTGAGAACAATGAGTTCTAGCAATAACTTTTATCATTCAAATAGGTTTAAATTCAAATTTTAAATCTGCATAAGTATAGATAAAATTATTCTACATAAACTTTATTCAGCCATTAAATAGTATTTTTTCTCGATATTAAATTCTGAGCTTTCCTATAAAAGTGCAGTTTTATTGTAATTTTTTCGTAGATTTATGTTTCTTTCCGTTTGCAAGTAAAACATTTATTTTACAGTCTTTCATTTAATGTAACTTGGTAAATGTATGTAAATTTTGTGATCGATTTATGATTCACTTCTTTATATACTATCATTATAATTATTATGCACACAAATGTGCTACAGATTACAATGCAACATTTTAATCAATTTTGTAAATTAAATATAGTGTGGATAGGCTAATAAACAAACGGTACTTCCGAATGAGCTCCAAATTGAGTAATATGTTATAAACCACTAACGCAAGAACAGGTTATTTAACAAAAGTATAAAGCTGCATAAGTAGTGGAAAAAACCAATTATAGCTAGATGGGTTCGCCTAAAAAATACGAAAACCTATGACGGGGAAAGAAATTCCTAAAATGCTAAATCTCAAAGTACTTAATTCAGTTCATACAATTTCACTTGTTTTGCTCTAGAATCACAATTCACACTTTAAGGATACACTGAGAAAAAAAATATGGTTCTGGCATCTAGAATCTAAATTATGGCTCTAAAATATATTTCTATGTCATCCCTATAAATTCTAGCTACCTTTGCTAGCGAGTTCTAGAGTCTCTGACAAGAATTCAAGAACGCATTCCTACATTCCCGTGGTCTACATAGACATGCCCGCATTTATTTAAAAATCGCTGCAAATAGATGCGAACCCAAGAGGTTACTTTTAGAAACTATAATTCTAACGTATTAAACCATTCTAGTAATCAAACGATAATTTCTCGCTACTGAAACTATGGATACTATAATACAGGCTGAATCATCAAGTATTTTGCCCTCAAGCGATTCTTGCCCACGCGGCGTTGTCAATCGTTCTTCTCCTACCGGCAATTAAACGGTGTGAATCAGCACGTATTATAGAAGCATTAACTGAAATGATTCATTATCGTTTCGTCACCTAGAAAAAAAGAAACTACAAATTCTAGATCATTTCGTCTATTTAGCTTAGTTGTTTACCCTAGATTTCTAGTTAAGGGATTCAGGGAATCACTAATTATTCATTCTAGGTGAAGGCGATATTTTTCTGAGTGCGACTTAGTGGTGCTAATTTAACTTTGTGGTTCACAATTGGTGTTCTTTGACAAACTGACACATTACACATTTGCCTGAAAGGTCGTTATAGCATGGTTCGTCTATATATATGAAGAATAATAAGCTCTGTGTAATCACTTGTTTGAAATTTACGGCCCTCTGGTAATCATAGAAGTTCTTTTTTTTATTAACGAAGACTGCACTCAAGACTATCGCACCATTCCATTAAATATAATTTAACTCGTTAATAGAACATTATAATAAAAGTTTGTAGCCGTCAGTATTACATTTGGCACATGATTAAAAAATTCCGCCCCCCCCCCCTAAAGTGACTAGGAGACAGTTATCTGTAATAGAAAAATTCATTAGATCACACGAACATTATATTTAAGAAGAACATCCGCTACAACTAAGAATCCACCTTATTAAATAAGAACAATTACGGAATTCCATCACTCCAAACTTTCGATAACACTACATTATACTCTACATAATTATACGATGAGGACTAAGCTCTTCCTTGTTATAATAGACGATCGCACTTCCTGGACACGTATTTAGCAACTTTTTTTAAAACAACTCGAAATACAAAGATCTTCACTCCAGATCTCTTGTCTGTGAATAAATACTAACCGGAGAAAAGATTTCTACGGTAATGCAGAAAAAACAATGACCAATAATTCAGTAGATAATTTAGAGTTATAGATGTATGTTACACAGGAAAAATTTAAAGAACATTTTTTATATTGAGTGTAAGTTTAATTTTCGTAATGTATATAACATATAATAATTTCGTCTGTAGCAGGGCTTGTATATTTGGGGTGTTGTGTTAAAGCATTCAGCTTACAATAACTAATCGTGAACGTTCAATCTTCAGGATCATCAGAACTGACATTATTCCTCCGACATAACACTGTGATGAAAATGAAGAATCCGTAGACATAAAGGGTGAGCAAAAAGTCCGTATAAACTTTAAAAAACCATAAAAACCGAAAAAATAACCGAAATAAAAAACTGTTGGCAGGATCAGCATCTATAGGTCACGTGAATTTTTTTCAAGACAGAAATAAAATTAACTCAAAAAACAGCCGTCAGATGGCGCGGGACCGTGCAATTTTGATAGAAATATTCAAATGAAACGGTTATAATAACTTGCGCTCCTAATCCAGAACTTGTTCACGTTAAATAACTTCACCAACAAAGCTATATCCTTCATATTCAGCATCCTTGATCAAGTACACGGCCCACAACGGTGAACTAGTTCTGGATTAGGTGCGCAAATTCTTAAAACCGTTTCATTTGCACATTTCCACCAAAATCACACGAACCAGCGCCATCTGTCGGCTGTTTTTGAGTTTTTTTATTTCTGTCTTAAAAAAAATCCCGTGACCTATAGATGCTAATCCTGCCAACAGTTTTTCATTTCGGTTACTTTTTCGGTTTTTATGACTTTTAGGTAGCTTTCATTACAAAAAGCTACCTATTGCAGCCGTTCGGAGGAAAGCGATTTCAAAAAATTTTGGTATATTTTCATCGATCATGGCCCCCAGACCCCGAAACCACCCTCCGTTCAAATGTTGATATATATATATATATATATATCCATGTATATATATAGATATATATAAAGGGGTAGGGGGGATCTGCCTCGGAACATGCGCCGCAGTGCTGCGAGGACTAAGTTGCGCAATTCCACTTAACCACTCAAACGTTTACATTAGCCCTCCCTTCTTCCCTCCGAACTTTCTCTATAAGGTTTACTTTAAGTTTTTTGGGTCGCTGAATCCGAATTTTTAACTTACCCCCAAAATTTCCCCCCCTGAACCCCCATCCCAAATAGTTTTTTTAACTTAAATTTCTTATTATTTTAGGGGAAAAGCATTACAAAATTCAGAAACTAGACAAAATTTGCAACAAATAGGATACATGACATTATGACGTAGGATAAACGGGGAGAGAGGTGTCTGCCTCGGAACTTTCCCCGCGCGCTTTCCTCAAAAATCAATTTTTTTAAAAATCATTTTTTAATGGGGTTGCCGGGTGAAATTTAGGTGGGAAGTTACAAATTTCGTTTCAGCGATCCAAAAAACATAAAGTGAGTCGAAATCCAGAACTAGTATTAATTTTGCAGATAAAATCTCCTATTGCCTGGACTTCATAATTTAGCGTATGTAGCGCGGCAGTGCATGTTCAGAGGCAGCCCTCCTCCTCCCCGTTCATCCCAATTCATAATGCCATATATACTATTTGTTGCAAATTTTGTCTAGTTCCTTAATTTAGTAATGCTTTTCCCCTAAAACAATAAGAAATTTAAGTTAAAAACAACTATTTGGGGGGATTCGGGGGGAAATTTTTTTGGGGAAAGTTAAAAATTCGGATTCAGCGACCCAAAAATCTTAAAGTAAACCTTATAGAGAAAGTTCGGAGGGGGGATGGGAGAGCGAATGTAAACGTGTGAGTGGTTAAGTGGAATTGCGCAACTTAGTTTACGCAGCACCGCGCGCATGTTCCGAGGCAGATACCCCTTCCACTTCATCCTAAGTCATAATGTCATATATCTAATTTGTTGAAAATTTTGTCTACTTTCTGAATTTCTAGATACTTTTTCTCTAAAACAATAAAAAATTTTTTTTTAATAAAAACCTTTTTTTTGGGGGGGGGGGGCTTTTTACCAAAATTTAGGGAGGTTGCCGGGGGGGAAATTTTGGTGGGAAATTACAAATTCGGATTCAGCGACCCGAAAAACATCTAGAAAGCCGATTTCCAGTACTACCACTAATTTTGCTAGGTAAAATTTCCTATTGCCTGGACTATAAGTGCTATTCAGAACATAGAAAAATAATCGATCCCTCTTTTATTTGGAATAAATTTCGCTTCAGATTTTTGTGAGGAATGCTTTTGAAGATTTTCGGAGATTGCAGTTTGTAGAATAAAAGCTTTAGAAAATTAGTTTGTTAGGTAGTATTAGTTTCGACAGTTTAAGAAATAGTTTACGTTCTGCTATAATAAATTTACATAGCACACATTAACTATAAATTACTTTTAAAAATGCAAGTTTTTTGGGTGTTTACGCATTTTACAAAAGATTTCGCTCCTTTTAGCTCACAGGCTATCAAACCCTGTGAGCTAATGTGGCCGCCCGTTCTGTATGTATGTACGTATGTACGTAATGCGATAGCTCTTAATAGAAATATACGATTTGCTTAACTTTTTTTTCTAGGTTTATTCTGATAAGGCTTCCCTAATTAGTTTTGGGAGGTTCATTGGTTAAGTATAAATGGCGAAACAGGGGCTAATTCCCTCTTAAATTTGATAAATGGATTCTTAATGCAGAATTATCAGATTTTCTTCAAATTCGGTATAAAAGTTAATTCTGATGAGACTCTTCTCTTATTATATTTGCAGTTTCATTGCTTAAGTATAAAGGGGGAACGGGGGGCTAATGCCCCCCTTAATTTAGATAAATGATTTTTATCTATCCGATTTGCTTTAAATTTGGTATACCGGTTTATTCTGATATGGCGCTTCCCTGATTATATTTGGAAGTTCATTAGTAAAATATAAACAGGGGGTACGGTAGGATACTACCCCCAATAATTTAAATAAATGGGTTTTTCTATCCGATTTTCTTCAGATTTGGTATGCCGGTTTATTTCGATAAGGCGCTTCCCTGACGACATTTGGAGACTCATTGCTGAAGTATAAAGAAGGAAAGGGGGATAAACTCCCCCTAATTTATTTTCCGAGGGCTTTATTTTTTGAAATAAGAGTATAATACACAATTAGTGTGAATAGACTGTGAGCTCAATGTCATCAGTTTGACTGGGCGCTTTTCTTTTAGGTAGCTTTCTTTACAAAAAAGCTACCTATTGCAGCCGTTTGGAGGAAAGCGATTTCAAAAAATTTTGGTATATTTTCATCGATCATGACCCCCAGACCCCGAAACCACCCTCCGTTCAAAATTGATATATAAACACAGTAAGTTACAGTGTGACACACTAAGTTACAGTGTGACATAGGTCAGACATATATATATATATATATATATATATATATATATATATATATATATATATATATATATATATATGTCTGACCTATGTCACACTGTAACTCCCGTAATTATGAACCGATTTCGATGTAATTCGGTGTGTACATAGTACATACCAATGTCTCGACCGAGTTCGTTGGCCAGCTTCATCCGCCGTTTTGTTTCGAAATGGCGGCCATTTAAAATTTAAAAAAAAAATTAAAACTTGAAATGTGGTACCAAAAAATTAAAAATGGAAAAATATTTTTTTCTTATGTATTTGACCTTTATACAAAGATTCCGGAGCAGTTTTTGTTTCGTCTATATCTTAAAAAATGGCTGAGTTATAGCATTTTGAATTTCTAGCGTGGCTGACATTTTGAAACGTCCTGAATTTTGTCACGCGATAAAAGGCGTATTTATGAACCGATTTGGATGTAATTCGGTGTGTATATAGTACATACCAATCTCTCGACCGAGTTCGTTGGCCAGCTTCATCCGCCATTTTGTTTCAAAATGGCGGCCATTTAAAATATTTTTAAAAATTTTAAATTTGAAATGTGGTACCAAAAATTGAAAATTGAAAAAATATTTTCTTCTTATGTGTTTGACCTCGATAAAAAGATTCGGGAGCAGTTTTTGTTTCGTCTATATCTTAAGAAATGGCTGAGTAATAGCATTTTGAATTTCTCTTGTGGCTGATATTTTAAAACGACCTGATTTTTGTCACGCGATAACAGGCGTATTTATGAACCTATTTGAATGCAACTTGGTCTGTACATAGTACATACCAATGTCTCGACCGAGTTCGTTGGCCAGCTTCATTCGCCATCTTGTTTCAAAAGGGTTGCCATTAAAAAAAATTAAATTTAAAATTCAAAATGAGGTATTAAAAAATTGGAAAATGAAAAAGATTTTTTTTATGTGTTTGACCTTGATACTGATTCCGGAGCAGTTTTTGTTTCTGAAAATTTGTTCTTTTGTTGATATCTTAAAAAATGGTTGATTTATAGCACTTTGAATTTCTAGCATGGCTAACATTTTGAAACGATCTTGTATTTGTCACGCGATAACACACGTATTCGCCTATTTCGATGTACGAAGACATGTGGATAGTATACATCAACACCTCGACCAAGTTCGCTGGCCAGATTCATCAGCCATCTTGTTTCAAAATGGCGGCTATTAAATTAAAAAATATATATATATTTAAAGTGAGGTGCAAAAAAATTAGAAATTGAAAAAGGTTTCTTTCTTAAGTATTTGATCTTGATATAAGGATTCAGGAGCATTTTTTGTTTGTCTTTACCTTAAAAAATGGCTCAGATATAGCAGTTTCAATTTCTATTGTGGGTGACATTTTGAAAAATCTGATTTTTTGCATGCGACAGCACTCCTATATATTAACCGATTCCGATGTGAGTGAGCATGTGCACAGCAATTACTAAGGTCTCGACCAAGTTCACTGCTTAGCCTCATCCACCATGTTGTCTTAAAATGACAGGCACTTTAAGAAATTGCCGAATTTGGCAGCCAAATATAAGTTACTTTAAATCAAAGCAGCTTGGATAGAGCTGACTAATTTCGCGAAATTCTCATTCATTATATTGATAAAAATTAGTATTGAATCTCCTATATTCGGTTTCCACTAAATTGAGCTTCGTGTGTTTCCATGATATAAGTTGGCTTTTTTTAAATAAGGATTATGAAAGCTACCTCTTCCTCCCGGCACTGGCCGGAAGGACTTTTTTATTTAATAAATTGATATGATTCTTATTTGCAATAGTATATAAAGTTACATAAACACTAGCAATAAATAAGCTAGTAGCATATCTTACAAGTACCAAAAAATACTCATTGAAAGAAATTATTAAGCAGTGTGAGTAGATAAGAAAATAAGTACATGATGCGGTTATTAATACATGCCGCAAAATCAAATATAAATAATTTTAATGCGATCTGAAATGGATTTGAAAGTGGAATTTATATGAAATCAGGGGGATTTCTATATTTCTATGCAATTTTTATTCATATATATTTGCTGCGCATGTTGAGTTACAAACACTTGCAAACACGGGCGAGATCTCATATTACAATTAAGCCAGAAAAAAAACTATCATTTTTAATTCTATGGCAGATATAAATGTAAATTATGTATATTTTAAATTTCTTCAAGTATTGGATTCATGAAAAATGACAACTTTATGTTTTCGACGGATTTATACGTTTTAAAAGGTACTGAACACGATTTTATAGTTTTTAGAAAATATCTGTTTCTAAGTCTGTTTGTCTGTCCGTTTGTATGTGACAAGAAAAATGTGAGGACTCTATTTCAGTAACTTACGCGTGAAATTCGATAAACGCTAGATTACAATAGATATTGATATAAATTGGTGCTGGTTAGTTTTTGGTGTAAATCTCCCAATAGGTGGCGCTGCTATTTTGCAGTTTCCACGAATTTCGCAATAGCTCTAAAGTCTAGGCAAAAGGGAATTTTACCTAGCAAAATTAATGGTAGTTCTGGAAATCGGCTTACTTTATGTTTTGGGGGTCGCTGAATCCAAATTTGTAACTTCCCACCAAATTTTCCCCCATGCAACCCTCCCAAATTTTGGTAAAAAGCCCCCAAAAAAGGTTTTTATTAAAAAAATCAATTTTTTTATTGTTTTAGGAGAAAAGTATCTAGAAATTCAAAAAGTAGACAAAATTAGCAACAAATTTGATATATGACATTATGACTTAGGATGAAGGGGAAGGGGGAATCTGCCTCGGAACATACGGGCGATGCTGCGTGGACTAAGTTGCGCAATTCCACTTAACCACTCACACGTTTACATTCGCCCTCCCATCTCCCCTCCGAACTTTCCTTATAAGGTTTACTTTACGTTTTTTGGGTCGCTGAATCCGAATTTTTAACTTCCCCCCCAAATTTCCCCCCCCAGCCCCCCCCCCAATAAATAGCTGTTATTAACTTAAATTTCTTATTGTTTAGGGGAAAAGCATTATGATATTCAGAAACTAGACAAAATTTGCAACAAATAAGATATATGACATTATGACGTAGGATAAACGGGGAGAGAGGGTGCTGCCTCGGAACATTCCCCCCCCGCGATTTTCTCAAAAACCAAATTTTTTCAAAAAATTAATTTTTTGCGGGGTTGCCGGGTGAAATTTTGGTGGGAAGTTACAAATTCGGATTCAACGACCCAAAAAACGTAAAGTGAGTCGAAATCCAGAACTAGTGTTAATTTTTCCAGGTAAAATCCGCTATTGCCTGGACTTCATAACTTAGTGCACGTAGCGCCGCAGTGCATGTTCAGAGACAGCCCTTCTCCTCCCCGTTCATCCTACGTCATAATGTCATATATCCTATTTGTTTCAAATTTTGTCTAGTTTCTGAATTTCGTAATGCTTTTCCCCTAGAACTATAATAAAATTATGTTAAAACCAACTATGTGGGGGGAGGGGTTCGGGGGGGGGGGATTTGGGCTGTAAGTTATAAATTCGGATTCAGCGACCCAAAATACTTAAAGTAAACCTTATAGAGAAAGTTCGGAGGGGATATGGGAGGGCGAATGTAAAAGTGTGAGTGGTTAAGTGGAATTGCGCAACTTAGTTCACGCAGCACCACGCGCATGTTCCGAGGCAGTTCCACCCTTCCCCTTCATCCCAAGTCATAATGTCATACATCAAATTTGTTGCAAATTTTGTCTACTTTCCTAATTTCTAGATACTTTTTCCCTAAAACAATAAAAAAAATTAATGTTTTTAATAAAGACCTTTGGGGGGGGGGGGGGTTGCCGGGGTAAATTTTGGTGGTAAATTAAAAATTTGGATTCAGCGACCCAAATTACATATAGGATGCCTTTTTCCAGAACTACCATGAATTTTGCAAGGTAAAGCCCCTATACGGTCTCTATTGCCTGGACTACTATGTCAAGAATTAATGCATGATTTCGATCAAACTTCTGATTCTGTTATATTTGACATAAGTTGTTGCTGATTAGGTTTTGGTATAAATCTCCCAAAAGATGGAGCTGTTGGGTTATAATTTTCACGATTTCCGAAATAGATCTATCTCAGGTACTAACGAACGGAGTTTCATCAAACTTCAGATTTTGCTAGACGTTGGCATAAGTTAATGCTAATTACATTTTGGTATAAATCGCTGTACAGGTTTCGCTGGTATACTACATTTTTCAGTATTTACTCCATTTTAGCGGTAGTCATATCTGGAGAAGTAATGCATGTAATTTCATCAATCTTCATATTGCATTAGATCTTCGCATTAGCTGGTGCTGATTAGGTTTTTGCGTAGATCACAAAGAAGGAGACGCTACTATGATGCAGTTTTTACGATTTTCTCGATGGCTCTATCCCAAACACTAATGCTCGGAATTTAATCGTTCTTCATATTTTTTTACACTTCTGTATAAATAGATCCTTATTATGATTGGGTGTATACTTCCCAACAGATGTCGTTTTTAGCTCACAGGCTATCAAAGCCTGAGAGCTAATGTGGCCGTAGGTTCTGTATGTACGTATGTATGTATGTAACGCGATAGCTCTTGATAGAAATATCGGATTTGCTTCATTCTCGTTGTTCATTCTCGTATGGTCTCGTGTTCATTCTTCCCTCATTAGTTTTGGGATTTCATTGGTTAAGTATAAAAGGGAATACGGGGTGGGGGGGGGGGTAATCCACCCCTTAACTTAGATAAATGGATTTTTCATGTAGAATTATAAGATTTACTTTAATTTTGGTATACCGATTAATTCTGATAAGGCGCTTCCCTGATTAGATTCGGAGGTTCATCGTTTAAGTATAAAGGGGGCTTGGTGGGTATTACTCCCTTAATTTAGATAAATGGCTTTTCTTATCCGATTTGCTTCAAAATTTGGTGTACCGGTTTATTCTGATAAGATGCTTCACTGATCAGATTTGGAGATTCATTGGTTAAGTATAAAGAAGGAAAGGAGGGCTACCCCCGTTTTTAGCCCCCTTAATTTAGACAAATGGTTTTTTCATCCCATTTGCTTCAAATATTGTATACCGGTTTATTCTGATAAGGCGCTTCCCTGATGAGATTTGAAGATTCATTGGTTAAGTATAAAGATATGAAACAGTGGTGGGGAGGGAGTTAATTCCCCTTAATTTATTTTCCGAATAGCATTATTCTTTGAAGTAAGAGAATAATATATAATTAGTGTGAATAGACCTTGAGCTGAATGCCATCAGTTTAACTGGACACTTTTATTTTTTATTATGCTTTTTGGTTGGTAATTTCGGTTGCACACTTCTAAGAGAGTGGGTGCTGAATTTAAATGATTTGTTTGTAAATGCGATGCTTATATCGCCTTTATATATTCAAAGAATTCAACGAACCGATACTTTTAGAATCCTCATGATGGGCATAGATAGTCTTTTAATTTTGGAACTCTGATACCGAATTTTGAAGTAATAATATGTATGAGATTGAAGAATGTTTTGGGATTGGTACGCTCGGGTAGTTTCAATTATAGTAATTTGCACATTGATGTTTGGCTAAACATAAAAAATTTTAGTCATAACGACATAATTGTATGAAATAATTTTTTTAATTACATTTTCAAATAAGTGAACAACAAAGGTTGTTCTACAAGGTCTTATTTAGCGTAATGTGTTTTTAAAACTAATATCTAAGACAAGAAATATATTAAGCATAAAAGGGAATTTGCGTTTTAAAATCTCTCTTTTATGTTCTCTCGATGTTTATCTTGAAAATCACGTCTCATTTTATAACTGCAGTTCGTGATTTTTCTAAAAAATTCCGCTACAATACATTGATATGGCTTGGATACGAAAGACAATTAAGAAACTTTCACCGCTTTTTCTATGCATGGTAAACAGTGTGGGGGGGGGGGGGGGGGTAGAGAATTAATTAAACAAGAAAGAAAAAAAAAGCACTAAAAAACAGGAATTCTGCATTTTCAGAATTTAGTTTCGCCTCCGATGAAAAAAAAAAATTATATATATGTATATAAATATAGATAGTACAAAACATATTTCAGTTTTAAAACTAACACGCTTTTATTTTATATAAAATGACGTCATTCACATTCGCTGAAGAATTCCACATTTACAATGCGATCTTAAACAACATCTACAGTAAAGCATGCATATGACGTCACTATCGCTGAGAAATATACAATTCCTGCAAAAAACGATGTCATCAATCAAGAAACTCGACAAAAACATTTTCTATCTGATGATTCATATGATTTCATTTGTTTGTAATATTAATATAGATACTTAAAATTAAATATAGTTTGTAATAGCTCCATATTTTTTCAGAAATCATTCATTTATATTTTTTCAAAACACCACGTATTTCAATAAAAAAAAGATTTCTGTTGTTTTGGGGAAAATGTCAACAAAAATATATAATTACTATTTTCCCTTTACCTTCTACAAAAATGGAGTACTTCTGCTGCCAACAATAAACAAGTGGCGCTAAAAACTACAAAAAAATAAATATCCCAAAAATAAATTGAGATGCAGTTTTCAAACAAATTGCATTTAAAAGTACTTTTTTCCTAATACGACGTATAAAAATTGAAAATGATTAAAAATAAATGTAATAATTTATAATTGAGTTCTAAAAATATTAAAATGTTGCATTTTCATCAGAAACATACCTCTGAAATTTATTTTTTATTATTATAGCCTATGAGTAAGCCCGAAAAAATTGGTTACGAAAAATTTGTTTAAGTTAAATCGAAACTTAAAAAAGGAAAAAAAAATGAATCAAACTGAAACATAATTTATAACGTCAAAAAACTCTAATGATAAAAAAAAATTTAATATAATAAATATGTCTCAATTTATTTGCAAAATCATGCTAAACTAAAGAAAATTTTAGTATAAATTGTAAATTTACTTTTCTTAAACTTCCATTCTTAGACTATTAATTTCCATACTCAAATGTATAAAGATATATGTGATGCATAATTAAATTCTCTCAGAACTGAGGAAATATCTTATTTCTGCTATAATGTTACTCCGCTCCGAAAAATGTTTCCAAAGTTTATTCGAATCTTTATGAGATTAGGAAGGACATTTTGAGCAAAAGTTACAGTTACATTATTGAATAAGTTTCTTTAAAGGAACAAAAATTTTCCAATATATACTTTTATATGTTTGGAATTAATAAAATCATAAAGTTCTGTCTACAAAGTTCAGAATAGTAGTATTTTTTTGTATTAACCCCGCATATATCATTTCTTTCAGAATTAAATTAGCAACTAGAGCGTCGTCACTAAAAAAGAACGTTACACCTAACCATAAGCAGCCAGCAAAACAAAGTACACATGTATCATTGTACGGTTAAATACTGATGATCTACTGCAATTTTTTCAACTTCTAAACATCCCACATTTGAAACTTTTACATCGTCGTACGGAAAAAAGAGTACTTTTAAATGCAATTTGTTTAAAAACTGCATCTCAGTTTATTTTTGAGATATAAAACTTTTTGTATTTTTTAATGTGATTTCTGTAATAATGGCATCTGAAGTACTCCATTTCTGTAAAAAGCAAAGGGGATATAGTAGCTTTAACTATACTATAGCTATAAAACATTGAGCTATTATAAACAATATTTAATTTTCAGTATCCATATTAATGTTACAAACAATTGAAGAAATACGAAGCATTAATAAACCCGATTCTTTTTTAGAGTTTCTTGAATGACGACATAGCTTTTTGCTGGGATTGTGTGTTATTCCGCGATATTGAAGTCATATGCATACTTTACTACAGATTTGTTTAAGGCTGATCGTAAATGTGGAATTCTTCATCGGATGCACATGATGTCATTTTATGCAAAATAAAAACGTGTATTTTAAGTGTTAAAACTGAAATATGTATTTTACTATCTATATTTATAGTTTATTTCTATATAGAGGCGACAAAATTCTGAAAAAGCAGAATTCCTGTATTCTAGTTAGTAATTTACTTTTAATTACTTGAGTTCCATACCTTCATTATTTATTTTTATTTATATTTCCTCCTAAGACCCCCGCGTCCATTCTATTGGACATTTTTATTTTATTTTATATTTTTTTGTAAAATACTTAATTTAAGTTTGAACTTTTAAATACTTGCTGTCCATTATACTAGATAGGTTGGTGCTGCTATCTGTATGCCGCAATAACATAAAAAAATGCAACCAAATATGTATTTTAATCATTTGAAAGTACCAGGGAGCAAGAGAAAGACTGTTGAAGGTAAGCAGACAGTTTTAATGCTAATTTTATACATATTTTTAAAAGTATTTGATATTAATGCTACAGACATCTAATTTTAAGTGTTGTATTAATGAAATAGCAACGCAGTTTAAGTAATCTAATGCATATTTTACAGAATAAACACAATTTTTTTAATGTCCATTCTATTGGACATTGGGTCTTCATCAGTTGTTTTTATTCATATTAGAATCTTTTTGTATACAGAAGAGAGGCATGAGTTTTTACTTAAAAATCAACACAGTATTGAAACAAATAATATATACAGATGTAGACAACATATTATCTTAAATAAATTTAAAAAATATTTAAATATCACCCTAAAAATGTATAATTTTACTGATAAAATGCTTGTTCTAAATCAGTACATTGTTATTTTTTTGGCAGCTTCTGGTAAATATAGATAATTAAGCTTTTATTATGTTTTATTCTTATTCATTATAACTATTTTTGGTATTATTCTTCTGCTAGTATGCTATTTATAATTGAATTAATAAATTTAGTCATATTTAATTAGCAACCAAAATTTTAAGAAAATATAATTATAGATAACAGTATAAGATTTTAAATAAACTCCTTTTGATTTCTTTTTAAATTTCTTCTTGGCACTTATTTGCCAGTTGTGGTAGCTGTGCCACTAATTATTATCACTATTCTAAGAAACAAATGACTGGTGTTGAAAAGAGTTAAAAAAAACAAAATGTTATTAATTTTTTTTAATTACTAAATTGATCAACACGCTTCTTAGTCAAAGTAAGGTTATTCTATTTCATTATGCAACATTTGAATTTACGTAACATTTGGAAGTGACGTATGAACGATAAAAACACACTTCTGATGTGAACAAAGTTTGTAGTGAAAGAAATAGAACTTGATGCTAAAAATCTGCTTTTTGAAGCCTATGTAGCGATCTTATCTTACTTGATCAGTATGAAGTAAAATAAGGTTGTGTTCATGAAGTACAACTTGTATTTGTACATTCGTTTAATTATAACAATAATTGCAAGCTTTTTATATTATTTTACTGTCCGTATGTTGTTTATAAATAAATTAGTTAATTTAATCAAATTTAATCAGAAATAAACATTAAAATAAAAATATAACTGAAGTTAATATTTAAGATCATAAATAAACTGCATTTTATTTCTTTTTTATTTTCTTTTGGCATCCAAATGCCAATTGTGATAACCGTGCCACTAAATATTTATATATTTTTTAGAAAAAAAAACTTTTATTAAAGTAATAGATTTTTTTTATTCCTTTAAAAAACTATTTAACAAGTAAAAATTAAATTTAAAAAATCAAAAAACCCGACTGCGTAAAAAGACAACTAAATAATTATTCTCATCAATGTGAACTATTTTTTATATTACTTAACTATTTTTTTATTTACTTATATTGATGACTTTTAAGTTGTGTATAATTGTTTGCTCCTATCTATAAACACTGTTTTGATGAGGTATATAGATGTCTATGGAGGTTAGAGTTACAGTAAAGCTAGAGATCCTACCTACAAAACTTCCAGATTGTGTAATATTTAAACTGAGCTCGTGACTGTTGTAAAGAAGTGAACTTCACTGTTTTCAGGGTCTGTGGGAAGAAAACTTCCTAAAGAAAACTGAATACATATCACCCAGGTGCATAGAAATTCTAGTGGACATTTTTCTCGCTTAGTACATAGTAAGTGATGATGGATTATGCACTTAGAACGTAGCACGCCCTCATAGAGGATGTGAGACACCGCTAAGTGGTGTGAGCTACAGACCTCCCTGATAGAGAACTCGCAAAGGAATTCGCTAATGGAATTAAGGTGACAGAGACGGATGTTTAAAGTGTTTCTCACGGGATCCGAAAGAATGAACATTTTTCGGAGGAAAGAAAATTGAGAGGGTCAGTCTGGAGACGAGAATTGGTGTGTATGTTTGCTCGCACGGACGAGTGGGAAAAAGGTTTTTCCCGGGCGGAAGGCACGACAGGTGGTGGGGTATGGGTTGAGCCAGGCGCTCGGAACTTGCCTAAGACGACGAGATATTCTCCTGGGTTAGCCACCAGACCAACGAACACTCTGGTGGATATAACAGTCAACAGTACTGAGCTATAACACAAATTTGTAACTACAAGAACTCTAGTTTTCTACGGTTCATAAAAGTTGGTGACCCACGTTATTATTATTTTTTCTTGTTGTATAATACCTAATCAAGAATTCAACTAAAACTTTTGTTTATTTGCTAAGGTAGAAGTAGTTGTTTCTAACCGCTACCGTTCAGTTCATTGATCGAGAAGCAATTCTCCACAACTGGTGGCAAGCGGAGGATTTATGTTGACGAGATGATCAGTACAACAATAGGTGTCCTCAAGGAACATTTGTGAAGTGCAGTGGTGATAGTGCAAGCATTGTTGTGATTTACAGAACTTATTATCAACTGGTATTAGTGGTGTCAACGCAAAGGATTATTGGAAAGAACATTCCTTAGAACTGACTACCTTGTGTTTAGACTGTGTACCTTGTGTGTCAAGCTGAACAAACATTTCTTTATGGATTATAATTCTCTGGAGCTAAAATCTTATCGTAGTGACGACGTTGATTGACAGTGCCAACTATTCGGAACAGCTGGGTGGACGACAACGGATCCTGCCTTTAAACGGGGTGAGTGAACAAATTATTTTATCTCCGTGGCATTTTGTAATTTCCTTTTGCCTCAAGCTGGCTATTGTGTGTCATTTGATTATTGTTTTGTGACACGAAAAAGGTCTCAGTCGATTTCAATGATAAAGCTCAGATATTTTTTCTTCCTCACAAAGGAAAATAAATAATACAGAGTATTCTTTCTGTTATTGGCATGTAAAAAAAAAGAGGAATAGTAATAATTTTTACTGTCAGGAAAATTTTCAGTGCATTTATTCTGTTAGTAACAAGTTTTGTTTAGGAAAATTTCGCTTGAGCTGTATTTAAAATTTGATATTTTAATGTTCTGGTTTTTCTTTCGAGAAAATGTATTTGTTGTGATCTGGCAAAGACGTTTAATATGTGAAAATTTTGCGGGATGATGGGTTGCACAAGTGAAACATATTGCCGGATTTTTAATGCAAGTTATAAAAAGGAAAAAATTATATTTCTAACTTTTTTGTAAATTTATAGCTGAATTATATATTTTTTGAGTATGTATGCATTTTTTCTGTTATAAATTTTGATCTGATATTATGTAAATTAGTTTTGGTGTTATTTATGTAAATTAGTTTTTCAAAAATGTCAGAGTGGAAACATTTAAAAAAATGTAGATTTGCAAATCCTGGCGGGTGAATTAGATGCTGCAATAGATGAGAGCGATACGATTGCAAAAATAGTTAAAAAAATAGAAGCGGCAGACGATTTCGATACACATTTACATTGGCACAAGCCAAAAACATACTACAAGACCGAGAAACGTTTGTAGCTGAGGAAAAATAAAGAAGGAGATTTGAAAGAGATGATCGAGACAAAGACAGGGCTTATGAATTCGAAAAGTTAAAATTATCGCAAGAAGCAGAAACGCGTAGCTTAACATCAAATCATAGTGCAGAGAGAAGCAATAAATTGCCCTTAAAATCTTTAATACATCGTTTCGATTAAAGTCGATCAGAAATAGCTTTATTCTTAAGGAGTCTCAGGACTTTTAAAGCTCTAAAATTTTCGAAATTTTAATTTTTTTAGATGTTAAACTTCTATGTTTTCTGAACATTTTGATATAATTGTTTTCTTGAAATTCCCATTAGAACAGAAGTTATGGCATTTAGAATTATACTCGCCCAATAGCTGAAGCAGTGTTTCCAAAACTTTGAAGACATTTTTCTCCAAATGAAGTTTTTGGGCTTAACGCGCTCGATATCTCAAAAACTTCTGAATATTTTTTCATGAAATTTTCAAAACATATGGTTCATGTTATTCTGTATAAAGTGAACCTAAAATTTTCTTTTTATTGAAAAAAGAATATATTTTTTAAGGGTTTATATTGTTGAAATTTTCTAAATTTTGCATTAGCTAAATACAACTTTGTATTAAAAATATAAAAATGCTTTAAATACAAATTTATTTAGGTTCAATGTAATTATTATAATCTGTGGTATACGTAGGCACCAAAATTTTTATTCTAGTTTCAAAATTTATTTTGTAATCGTGCGCATAAGCTGTTATGCCGATTTTCTGCTCGTCAAATGTCTGACAGTTTGGATCCCCCTGTAAATGCTAATTCTGCATCTTGCAATTTTTCAAATATTTGAAACGAAAGAACATACTTGTATCTTTCATTCCCATTTAAAATTGTGTCTTTATATCAAATACATTTTAAGATATTAAATGTTGAAAATGGTCCTTTTTTTCATTTTTTTTTCAATTTTAAGAGTCCTGAGCCCCTTAAATTTGTTTGAGAGGCAGGCAAAAGAATCTAATTTAGAAGATGATGAATTGGTGACTAATTTATTAGCGTTCCTTCCGGTAAATGTGGCAGAATTAATTCTTAGAGAGCCATTACATTTGATTGATAATTAATATTATGTGAAAGGTAAATTGTTAGAAAGATACAAATTAAGTGCAGAATCGTATAGACTAAACTTTAATCAACATCGGAAAAATCCAAATACCCCGTGGCGAGATTTAATTTTCGAATTGAATAGCTATCTGGAAGCGTGGTTAAATTCTTTAAAGATCACAAATTTTCAGGAATTAAAGAATCTTTTGATCACTGATCAAATTTAAAAAAGAGCCCCTTAAGAATTAAAGGATCATCTGATTGATGTCTAGTCAAATTTCACTGACCCAGAAGTTTTAGTGAAACGCTTAGATGAATTAGAGGTAGTGAAAAAATACCAAAGGAAAACAGGAAATTCGAGAACTTTTTATGGTAAGAAATTCGAGAAAAATAGCTCGGGGATGGAGAATAAAAGCGTAGATAAAAGTTTCAATTGGAGGGGCAAGAATATATCGGCAGAAAGAGATCGTGTATTTGAAAAAAGGAGGGTAAACAGGTGTTTTATTTGTAACTCAACAGCGCATTACAGAGCCGATTGTCCTCAGTTAAAAAAGAAAGAGAAAGATACCGCTAAAGTGAATCACTTGAGTAAAACGTCGGATTATGAAGAGGGGTTCAAACCTTATCTTAGTAGAGCGAAAATAAATGGGCGTGATATTGTCACTCTTAGAGATACGGGGACCAATTTTGATTTGTGTAGTGCGGAGCACGTAAAAAAGGAACAATTGACAGGGGATTATGTCTTCGTGAAACAGCCCTTGGATTCTAAAATTCGCTGTTCACCTGTCGCTCACATAGAGATAGATTTTGATGGATTGGGTTCGCTAAAAACGGAAGTTGGGGTTGTAGACAAAGAATCAGACTTGTATTATTATCTCTTAAGAAACAAAACGCAAAAAATAATTGAATTAGCCAGAAAAAAAGTTAATGCAGTTAATGCGGTAATGACAAGATCGCAGGTAAAGAAAGATACTGTTAGTTTGATGGACGGGGCTAGTGTAAATACGAATTGCGAAAGGTGAGAGGGAAAGCAGGTCATGGAGTAGGAATGTGAATCGGACGAGTTTGCAGAACAATGCGAAAAGGAGTCAGAGCAGCTAACGGAAGATGAAACATCGGAAGGTGTATTGTTACCCGCAGATTTAAATGAAGAGTTCGGAAATTTAGCACGGATTAGTCGTGAGGAATTCAAAAAGGAACAGGATGTTGATCCTTCGTTAAAAGAAGTTAGGGAAAAAGGGAGAGCCAAGAAATCTCACTATGAAATTATGAATGACTTGGTGTTTAGGAAAACTTTTGATAATCGTTTTGGGGAGAGATTGCATTTGGTGGTACCTTCAAAATTCAGATTAGATGTTTTAGTACCCTGCCATGAGGGGATTTCATCGCACTTTGGTGAAATGAAAACAAAGGATAAGGTTTTGCGTCATTACTTTTGGCCGAGTATAATTAAACAGATGGAGGATTTTGTTAAAACATGTGATTCATATCAGAGGATTGGGAAACCTAAGGAAATAGGTAAAGCTACTCTCAGACGTGTGCCGATTGTTGGAGAAGTTTTTTCGAAGTTATCCGCTGACATTATGGGTCCCTTACCGAAGTCGGAAAAAGGAAATAGGTTTATTTTAACAGTAATCTGTGTGGCGTCCAGGTATCCGGAGGCAGTTGCGATATCTAATGTCCGATCGGAAACTATAATTGAAGCGTTAATGTGGGTATTTTACAGATTAGGATATCCCAGAGAGTTGCAAACAGACCTCGGACGATATCTCATCGATTTGTCGTCCACAAAGTAATTTGGTTGAGTGATGGCATCATTCAGTGAAAAGATTATTGAAAGTTTTGTGCATTGAAAATGGCGCAAGTTGGGAGGGAAAAAATTTACGAACTCCCGAATCGTTACTTTTTGAAGAGTGGACGGTCGGAGAGGAAGAGAATGAGTTAGTAACTGAATTTGTATTTAATTTGGTTTAATAGACTAAAACACTGTCATTAACTAGTAGTGGAAAATATGACCGAATCTCGTGAAAAAAGAAAGTTGTGGTATGACAAAACGGCAGTAGAGCGAAAATTTAAGGTGGGTGACGAAGTGTTGGTTCAAGCGACCAACAAAAAGAACAAATTACCGGTATCGTGGATAGGTCCAGGGAAAATTCAGTCCAAAATCTCGGAGACAAATTATACTGTGAATCTGCGAGTTAGGCACGAAAAGGCTCAAATGTATCACGTCAATCTCTTGAAACCATATTTAAGAAGAATTGAGTTAGTGAATTTTGTGGCGCAAGAGATAGATGAGGCCGAGGAAAATCAAGATTTGTACATAGCATTTCCAGAAGCGGGGGCTTAGATTTTTGATTTTGAAAACGTTATTAAAGAAAGCAATTTGAATTCTAGATGTACCTCTGCGCAGATAGAGCAGTTGAGAAATTTATTAGATAAATTTAGATCTTTATTTTCTAATGATCCGGGGCGCACTGACTTAATGGAGAACGACGTAGAACTATTGGAATATAAACCTGCGAAGATAAAACCTTACAGATCTTCGACTAGACAAACGGAAATTTTTAGGAAAGAAATTAAAAGAATGTTAGAGCTAAATATAAACGTTGAAGGGGAGTAAGATTTCGCCCCCCCCCCGATGATTCTGGTAGAGGCCCCAGGGAAAGACGCTCGTTCATGTATCGATTACCGAAAGGTAAACGAGATCACCCGGCCGAGATTTTCCCTTACCAAACATAGAGGATAGGGTAGAGAGAGTTGCCAGTGCGAAGTACATAACGGTTTTGGATCTCACGAAAGGATATTGGCAAATTTCATTGACCGCTAGGGCACAAAGGTAGGCCGCATTTGTATCCAGTTTCCGCTCCTATATGTACCTGGTCATGCCTTTTGGAATGTTAAAAGAGTCCTATAGGTTTTCGAAATTTATGGATAAAATGTTAAGAGGTTTAGAGGAATTTTGTTTACCATATCTTGATGACATATTTGTATTTTCGGAAACTTGGGAGGATCATTTGCAGAACCTAGAAAAAGTGCTTATGAGAGTCGAAGAAGCTAAGGTAAAGAATAAATTAGCTAAGTGCAAGCTTGTACAAAAAACGGTGAAATATCTGGGGCATGTGGTAGGTGACGGGATACGCACCCTGGCAGAAACTAAAATTCGTGCTATATTAGATTTACAAACCCCTAAAAACAAAACAGAGATACGTCGATGTTTGGGTATGGCGGGTTACTACTCAAGGTATATAAAAGATTATGCAGTTATTGGGTAACCATTAACGCACGCACTTAAAGGTAAAAATAAAAGGGAAAAGGTAACTTGTAGTAACGAAATGGAAAATGCTTTTCAACTGTTGAAAATGAAACTTACAGAGGAACCCATTTTGTACGCTCTCAACTATTCGAAGGAATTTATCATACAAACGGATGCTTCTGAAAAGGGTATTGGGGCTATTTTAGCGCAACGTGAGGGTTCAGAGGAACATCCCATAATTTACTTTAGTCGGAAATTTTCGGAAACAGAGAAATTTTTTGTGCGACGGAAAAGGTGTGTGCATCTATTATCTTTGCAATTAAGAAATTTCGTCACTATGTTGGCGGCCAACACTTTTCTATAGAAACCAACCACAATCCTTTAGATTTCTTAAACGAAATTCTGGGAACAATCCGAGGCTTTTACGATGGGCTCTCACACTGCAACCCTATCATTATGCAATAAATCATAGGCCTGGACGAGATATTGCACATGTAGATTATTTGAGTCGTTCGGAATAGACTCATTCAATACTAAAAGCTAAAAGTACTTTTGTACTAAAAAAATAATTTCATTTGTTTATGCTTTGTAAGCCAAGAAAGTGTTGTTTTATTCTAAATTTTTCATTTGGTAATTTTTGATCTTTTTATGTATATATATGTATTTTTTAAGTGTAGTGTATCAGATCGCGCATTGACAATTTTATATATTTTACCTGCCACTCTGAGATATTAGAATTTGCTGTGATCGCCCGCTGATTATAAGATTCTTCATTCAAGCCTGAAGAATCTTCTTTTAGAGAGGGGTGTTGTAAAGAAATGAACTTCACTGTTTTCAGGGTCTGTGGGAAAAATCTTCCTAAAGAAAACGGAATACATATCACTCAGGTATATAGAAAGTCTAGTAGACTTTTCTCACGCTTAGGACATTGTAAGTGATGACGGATTGTGCACTTAGAATGTAGCACGCCCTCATAGAGGTTGTGAGACACCGCTAAGTGGTGTGAGCTACAGACCTCCCTAATAGAGAACTCGCAAAGTAATTCGCTAATGGCATTAAGGTGACAGAGACGGATGTTTAAAGTGTTTCTCACGGGATTCGAAAGAATGAACATTTTTCGGGGGAAAAAATTAAGAGGGTCAGTCTGTAGACGATAATTGGTGCGTATGTTTGATCGCACGGACGAGTGGGAAAAAGGTTTTTCCCGGGCGGAAGGCACGACAGGTGCTGGGGTATTAGTTGAGCCAGGCGCTCGGAACTTACCTAAGACGACATGAGACTCTCCCGGGTTAACCACCCGACCAACGAACACTCTGATGGATATAACAGTCATTACTGAGCTATAACGCAAATTTGTATCTACAAGAACTCTAGTTTTCTACGGTTCATAAAAGTTGACGGCCCACGTTATTAATTTTTATTTTTCTTGTTGTATAATACCTAATCAAGAATTCAAATAAAACTTTTGTTTATTTGCTAAGGTAGAAGGAGTTGTTTCTGAGCGCTACCGTTCAATTAATTGATCGAGAAACAATTCTTCACACTGTAATATAGTGAATGAAACATCATCTTCACTTTGGAAGACCTATCCAATTATATGCCGCTCAATAGGGTGCGTAATTTTTTCCTCTCTCTACCGCCATTTTATATTTTACCACCGCCATTTTGAATTTATAAAAACAAAACCTAGCCTATAAATATCGGACGGTTAAGACGAATCGATAGAGAGTTTATTCATTAAAATCCTTCCAGCCGTTGGGATATTTCGAGTGTATAAAGAAATCCACATACCCAGATACGCGTCAAACACATAAACCTTCTTGGCAGCCGGGTAAAAAATCAGTAAATTGATTTTCTTTTCAAATAAATTTCATCAATTTTTTTTTTCTCTTTCATAATAAAAAAATTAAATTGTGCAGTATTTAAACGTGATGTATGAACGATAAATACGCATTTATAGTGAAAGAAAACTTTGCAATTAAGAATTTTTCATTCAGAATCATGCAATTCAATAATTTTTACAGGACTAAGACCCAATGTCCATTATCTTGGACTTGCCAAAACTCTATATCTATTTTAGTTTTAAAAATCAGTGGATATATATAAAGTTTTCTAGCCCTATAAAGTGCCTTAACCCTAAAAATGGTAAAATTTGTGCGAAAAATGCGAGCTTGGGTCTCAAGAGGTATGTTTTTCATTGTCGCAAATTTAGATAATATTTTTCAAATTGTATTTAAAGGGTCAGAGTAAAAAAAAAAATAGAATAAGTGCAATTTTTGAGATGTTAGACTTATAGGCATGCTATCGTTTGGAGACCATTGATAAAGCAGGAATAAAGGTAATTTTTTTCAAAACCTCTGTTGAACGTAGATATAAATGGGAGAGAATGATTAAAGTGCTCTAAAAAACAGAATTGAAGATAGTCATAAAGAGAGAAAAACAACTAAAGGCATACAAGAAATAGTAATTCTATGATTATTTACAGAGTTAATCTTCACCCTTCAAATTATTTATTCAAAATTATCAGAGATATTTTCTTAAAAAAAAAATCAAAACTGAATCACCGGTTTGACAAGATGACTTGTTTATTTGAATAAGCTATATGGGTGACTGGGAAGGGTTGACCTACCGTTCAATTTTCATATTTAAAGGAATTTCACAGCTTTGTCAATAGGTAGCAACCAAAGCTTCTGAAATGCTCATGCAATAGTCTTTGTTTCAGGAAGATATTTCAAACGGGAGTGGAAAAATCAATTGTGAAGTGTTTTCAGCTCAAAAAGTGTACTTTTTAGAATCATTTTGTAAGATTTTCCGGATAAAATATATCCTAGAAATTTAAGTAAGTGGATTTTAAGTAATGCAGAAATATTGAGCTTTCATTACAGGCATAAAGATTGTACAGTAAAGTAGGAGGAACCTATACTTTAAAAAGTGGCTATGTGGAGAGGTTTGAACAGATGGTCAAAACTCCTTAATTAAGTGTTTTTGGAAATAAATTTCTTCCAAACTGTACATAAGGAAGGAATACTGGTTGTATTTCTAAAATAATCTAGATTTATTCTGTAAAGCTTATATTAAAATCGGGAGATAAAAAAGAAAACGTTTAAATCTGATTAAATGAAGATGTGAAAAATGGAGTTACCACAGTGACAAATCATTTCCAGCCTTTTCTGTTACATAGGTGATCGCAAATATTACTTTATTATTAAATTTATTATTAACCTTAATTGTAGCCCCCCCCCCCCCCCCGATAAATTTTCACTGAGAAATATAAAATCAAACATGTTCTTTGCATCAGAGACGTTCAAGTACAATTCGCCAATAATGTTGGTAGATATTCGACAAAACGTGTGCAATCGAAAGCATCCAGTCCCTGTACCTTAACTTTTGGAGACCAGTGTATATCCGTAAGACTGCAACAGCAGCACAAGATGATAAAGTGCTCAGGAGCACACAGTTCTCCAGCGAAATATGAGATGCAAATAAAACCCACCATAGGTGAACACATATATGTATGATTTTAATTAAGCATTCAAATAATTTCCAGCAGTGAAATAGCGCTTGAAAGTATTGTGTATTACAGACGTGAATTATCACATTGTTAACTAAGCGTGAAACCAGCAGAGTGAAAACAGATTGTGCGGATATAGATGGATACATACTTTGTTAGGAAATGCATGAACTAAAATAAAATCTATCATCAAAGATACAAAATACCCCGAAAAAGCTTGTTTTGTTTTGCTCGAAACAGTAGATCTACTGCATTTCTAAATTTAATTACTTCTGTTTTATTTTCTGTTCCTTTAAAATTGTCTGTAGCATTTGGAGAAAGGACTTTTTCTAATATCAAAATTTATTTGAGGTCATCATTTCAACAAGAACATTTGAGAAGTTTGACAATTATGTCCGTTGAATTTCCAATTACCAGAAGTTCAAACTTCCAATTCAAACAGAATTGTATTAGAAATCGTAATAAAACATACTTTCGTATAATAAAGGGGATAATAATGACTCATTTATTATTTATAGTTTTTGGATGATAAGTACTTTATAAAATTCCTTTAAAGATAATATATTTCGAACAGAGCACTTAAATTTATTTAACCAAAGTAAAGTAAATTAATATATTTAACCCTCTGAGCGTTTTGAGGGCTTTCCTGCATTGTCATAAAAATCCTTATAAATCTAATGCTAATTAATATATATAATTTTAATTAATTTTTCAATTAATTTTCAGCAGTAAAATTACTCTTGAAATTGTTGAATATTTAATACGTTATTTATCACATTGCTAACTAAGCGTAGAACCAACAGAGTGAAATATCCAAGTCGGGAATAGGACTCGAAACCTTTGGAATAGCGCTCCGAGTACTCTACCATTTAAGCTACGATGACGATACCCAGCTTAGCATATCTCACTCACATATTTTGGCAAGGCTGCAACTGCAGCACAAGATGGAAACGTCTTCATGAGCACACAATCC
This sequence comes from Maratus speciosus, assembly GCA_963932465.1. Classification (NCBI taxonomy): domain Eukaryota; kingdom Metazoa; phylum Arthropoda; class Arachnida; order Araneae; family Salticidae; genus Maratus; species Maratus speciosus. Next base: position 50,077,696 of record OZ010800.1, read on the forward strand.
TGCGGGGAAACATGAGACACAAACAAACCCAGCATCGGGGAACACATATATAATTTTAATCAATTTTTCAATTAATTTTCAGCAGTGAAATTACGCTCAAAATTATTGAACATTTAATACGTGATTTATCATATTGCTAACAAAGCATAAACCAACAGAGTGAAAAATGTCCAAGCCGGGAATCGAGCCCGGAGACCATTGAATAATACTCGAAGTGCTCCACCATGGTGGAGCAGTTGGAGCTCTATTTCAAGGGTTCCGGGATGGTAGGGCACTTGGTGCGCTATTCCAAGGATTCCAGAAGGGTAGAGCACTTGGAACGCTATTCTAAGGGTTCCGGAAGTGTAGAGCACTTGGATCGCTATTCCAAGGGTTCCCGGCTTGGACATTTTTCACTCTGTTGGTTCTACGCTTAGTTAGCAACGTGATAAATCGCATATTAAATATTCGCTAATTAATGTCTTCTTTCCGTGATTGTTTCTAATATACACTTCATATCCCTTTATTTGCAATACATCTTAAAATTCAATTCTTTAAAATTATTTTTGTCTACAACCGATTAAAGTTGTTTTAGGGAAACGGAAAAAATTGGGCAAATCACTTAATAAATAGTTTCACTATCACTAAACAAGTGGTATGAAATCTATGTAAATTTTCTGTTGTGGTACAATTTAGAATGTGGACATATGTATTGACAATATTTCTAGTTATTTGTAATAATTTAATACGCCAATTTGTAAATTATAAAATCGATAATTTAACATTTAATAAAATTGTCCAAAATGCGTCATTTTCTTTTCAATGGATGGTAAAAATTGAGTCTCCTCAATTTTTGTAGAAAATCATTATGACGTAAAAGAAAATGTTCTTTTACATGTATACTCTTTTACATATGGAAATGCACGATTCTGTTCAGTGTTAGTGTCTTACGAGCATTCCATATATCTGGAGGTAAAAAAGTGGTGCAAAAGTTTACGAATCACGCCGTTTCCTATACAATCGATGCAGAATGATTATGAAGTGTTCTACAAAAGGACTAGCCACAGATGAACGCTGGTAGATATCAATTATCCGTGATAAAACTATTTACTGAAATTATCCTTGCGTTTAGTATCATTAGGTAACACTTAAACATAATTACATTACATAAACTTCTGTCATGAGTTTAATCCCAGATGCGACAAGGCCCAGGAGAATTATAATGCTAGATAAATATATTTTTTTCTTTTTGTACGCTTACAAGTATGCAGATTTATAATAACCCTTTGACTACGAGGCGGAAAAATACGTCTCCGTAGACTATTTTTTATTCTATGCTTAGAACTTTTAAAGGGAAATCTGTGACATACACTTTTACTAGGCTAATTCGAAGAGTAATCTATCGCAAAGAAATATTTTTGTAAATTGTTGTACGATTTATTATAAAAATATTCGCCAGTCCTGTTTTGTAATCAGAGATTAATATACAGCTTCCATCTGTATTGTCTCTCAGCTTACAGGTATTTTTTACGGACAATCCTTTATTTTGACTGGTGACCTGAAGTAAAGCTTTCAGTTCCACTTTTTCTGAATACTATAATCTTCACAGAATTATCCAATTAAATAATATGTAGAATATTATTAAAAAATTGTGGTTCCAAAAAATAATCTTCTTTACACACCCTGGACCGACGGCCGAAAAAAATAAATCTCCATCGGATTTGCCCCCTTTTAAGGGTGGACCTGAAACATTTTATTAATTGCTTCTGATATGTGCAAAGCAAGATCAATAAAATAAAGGCAAAAAAAAAAAAGAAAAATCCCACTCAAAGTTCCATTTCCACTTCACCAGCTCTGTAAAAAAAAATTAATGCTACAGATGTAAAGTTACAGAAATCTGTATGCTTACTAAAATTTTATCTTTACATTGTACAAAAAAATATGTAAATCTATAAAACTAGTTTTTGTGAAGCTACATAAATCTGTAGCTTTACAAAAAGATCTACTAAAATTACAGTAATTTTATTGTATCTGTAACCTGGGTTGCAGTTACATAAAATGTTCTAGGCATATCAGTTTCTTAAAACATCCTTAGTAACCTAACAGATTTTTATAATTGCGATGCAAAGGTGTATGTGTTACATAAATTTTTGTAATTGCCGTTACATAAATGTTCTAGGAATCCAGGTTTCCCAGAAAATTCTTAGTAACCTTATACATTTTTTTACAATATAGGTGGCTGGCACAATTGTCTCTTTTTACCAAATTACAACCATTGTATGGCTCACCCGCAAGAAAGGTGACACATCTCGCAAAAATTCATTTTGCGTTTTATTACACTAATAGGTCTGTCATAGGTGTGTCTTGGTACACAAACAGTTTCATAAGTGTAGTTACACAGAAAATCCTTTTATTACGCTATATGTCCATTTGTGACCACAGAATAGGGGTGGATTGTGTGGGGAGGTAAAATTAATCAACCCTAAAAACCTCAACCTACGTCTTCGGTTTTATGCTTTCATCCATGTTTTTAGACCTGCATGCAGAGCTGACAAGGAAGGTCTCCATACTGGGCATACTCAGAATATGTTGAAAAAAATACTAGTGAAAGTACTCATGTATGTAATAAAGAACCAGTTAAAACTAGCGGCGGAATTACAGTAGAAAATCTGTAAAAAAATAAAATACTTCCGAATAATTGGCGTGAAAAGACGAAAGCGACACGCAATTTGGAGATCAGCACTTTTCCTCGCCAAAAGCAAACGATTTGAATGAATCTGAAAATTGTTTGTTAATTGATTTTGAGAATATGCGGTATTTAATGAATTTAAACGTAAACTATGAAAGAATTTATTATTATTATTACATTTTGTATTATACATGTTGCTTGTTGCCGATTTGAATGAAATTTTGCCATTGTTTTATGCTCCAATCCACAATTTATTTAATTTAAACCGCTTTATCGGTTATAAAAATAACTTTTAACACCAGATGAGTAATGCTGCCGTAATACATTACATTTCCATACCGAAGAAGTTGTTCCCATAGCAACAAAGTTGAATCCACAGAGATCAATGGAGCATATTTTTGAGTTTGGAACAATTTTAATCAATTTAGATTTTGTTTTAAATCGTAAAATAGGATAGAAAAATTCGTTATAAGTACATATAAATATATATGACAAAACTATAGTTAGAACAAACTAAAAATGACAAAGCTAAAGTGATTTAAATTAAACTTATTTAAACAAATTCAACATAAAAAGTTTTTTTTCTTTAAATAGTATTCGACAAGCATATTTTTTTAAATTTTATTTCTTCGCCAAACGGTGATAAGTCGCCAAATAAACGAAATTTTCATTATTTTTTTACGGACGTTTTACCGAGGTTCCGCCGCAAATTTTTTTATAAACACATATACCCATGGGAGAAGAACATTCTGTATTTTATTCAGATTTTTCTGAGTATGCCCGTATGGAGACCTTCCTTGTGAGTGCTGTAATTTCATCCTATAGTAACATTATGCAAATTTTCTTTTGCCTCTACTGTGAAATTTGCTTTTGTCAAGATGTGTCACTTTTCTTTCGGCTGAGTGATATATCATTTGGTTGTAAACCGTGAATTCATTTTATAATGTTAGGTTACTGATATGCCCGCTTGGTGGTGCTTTTTTATAACGATTTTCATCACAACCATTATATTTGTTACTTTGATATATTAAAGCGAATACGCTGGCCTCATATATTGCGCATACTTTTACAGACTTACTTTAAATTAGATATAAAATACCATTTTATTCTTTTCACTACAGCCGTGCTTTACGTGACATGCGCTTTTATCTTTACATTATCGAGATCGTGCGAATCACCGTGTATATTCCTGGCACATTAGGGCTTTATAAAGAACTACTTGCTTCTCTTGAAACACCCAAAAGGTAAAAGACATGGGAACAGATGCTGTATATTCCCTTTACCGCCATTTTGGATTTTTTTTCTTGGTGTGAAAACCCCTTTCCGCCAAGTAGTAAGTGATGCCAAACAGCGATGATTTATGCGCATGTTAGGCTGAACGGAATTCCCTTATCGATAAACAAAAAAAAAAACAAAAAAAAAAAACAAAAAAAAAAAAACAAAAAAAAAAACTCCAACAAAAAATCGCCAAGAAATCCAAGATGGCGGTCGATGGAATATACAGGATCTTAGCGAAGAAACATAACGCAATCGGAAATTTTATATAGACTTTCTGTATATTTAGGGTTCAGATGCCAGTTTGCAGCAACTCCTCACAATCCAATCAGCGTAAATCAACAAACGTTCGATCTGAGATTTTTAAGATTATGAAAAGCTAATTGAAACAAGATACATAAATTATTTTACTGAAAAAATAAGTACTTTACTTATTAACACGCTAGCGCAGTGCTTTTAAATATACCAATAACGAAAACGTTGTGTAAAAATGATTTTTTCCACATATTAGCAAAAGTAAAGTTTAGTTTGAATACAAAAAAAATTGCTCGATCACATTTAAAAAGCACAGCGAAACAGTATGAGCTGAATATATATTTTTTAAGTGCTTACTTTATCGATCATTTACACAGCTCTTATTGAAAATCGTTATCATATCATACTCCTATTATAAAGAGGTAAAAATTGTTTATTTGTCGGAGATAAGCTCAGGAACTACCGAACCGATTCCAAAAGTAATGGTATCAAAATGATGGTGTTTGCCCAACTTAGAACATAGGCTATATCTTATGTCGGTGCCACTACCCCAAAGGGGGTGCAGGAGCAAAAAACGTTCTAAAAATGCGATTTTTGCGTTACTGAAGGGCCTAGAAATATGAAATTTGGAATATTAGTTACTTATAAGATATAAATGATGTCTAAGAACAGTTCTTAAAAAATTCGAAATTTAAAAAGGGTGAAAATGCACAAAAAGCGTTCTAAAAAACGTTCTAAATGGTAGTTTCTACATAATCTCAGGAAATACCAAACCGATTTCAAAAGTAATTGTATCAAAATGATGGTGTTAGTCCAACTTAGAACATAGGCTATATTTTATGTCGGTGCCACTACCCCAAAGGGGGTGCAGGAGCAAAAAACGTTCTAAAAATGCGATTTTTGCGTTACTGAAGGACCTAGAAATATGAAATTTGGAATATTAGTTACTTATAAGATATAAATGGTGTCTAAGAATAGTTCTTAAACAATTCGAAATTTAAAAGGGGTGAAAATGCAGAAAAAGCGTTCTAAAAAACGTTCTAAATGGTAGTTTCTACATAATCTCAGAAAATACCAAACAGATTAAAAAAATATTGGTGTCAAAATGATAGTGACAATGTTTGCTCCAAGATAGGCTATGGTTTATGTCGGTGCCACTACCCCAAAGGGTGTGTAGGAGCAAAAAACGTTCTAAAAATGCGATTTATGTGTTACTGATGGGCCTAGAAATATGAAATTTGAAGTATCAGCTACTTATTAGATATAAAGGATTTCTAAGAACAGTTCTTAAACAATTCGAAATTTAAAAGGGGTGAAAATGCGCGAAAAGCGTTCTAAAAAACGTTCTAAATGGTAGTTTCTACACAATCTCAGAAAATACCAAACCGATTTGAAAAATAATGGCGTCAAAATGAGTGAAAATCCTTGCTCCAACATAGGCTATGTTTTATGTCGGTGCCACTACCCCAAAGGGGCTGCTGGAGAAAAACGTTCTAAATTGCTGTTTTTGCGTGACGGAAGGGCCTTGAATCGTGGAATTTAGAATGGTTGTTAGTTATAAGATATCAATGATCTCTAAGGACATTTCCTAAAAAAAATCGAAATTTAAAAGGGAGGGGGGGGGGTCAAAATGCGCAAAAAGCGTTGTAAAAAACGTTCTAAATTGCAATTTCTATGCAATCTCAGGAAATAATGAACCGATTTCAAATATAATGGCGTTAAAATGATGGTGACAGTTCTTGCTCGAAGATAGGCTATATTTTATATATGTTTCCACTAACCCAGAGTCGATGCAGGAGCAAAATGAGCGAAAAGCGTTCTAAAAATCTTCTAAATGCCGATTTGTCACCAATATCTTAGGAAGAATCAAACTGATTTCAAAAGTAATGTTAAGAAATTGATGCTGACAGCCTCTGCTCTAACATAGACGCTATTTTAAGTCGGTATCACTATCACTTAGACGTTGCAGGAGCAAAAAAGCGTTCCAAATTTCGATTTTTGTGATCGGTATGGGCTAGCAACTTAAAATTAGGCAAGGTACATATGTATTACATATAAATGATCTTTAAGAACAGTTTCGAAAAAATTGGAAATTTAAAAAGGGGTGAAAATGCGCGAAAAGCGTTCTAAAAACATTCTAAATTGCGATTTCTACTCAATCTCAGGAAATTCCAAAGCTGTTTCAAAAGTAATGGTTGCAAATGAATGGTGACAGTCCCTGCTATAACATAGGTTATATTTTATGCTGCTGTTACTACCATCTGAGGGTTGCAAAAGCAAATCATGTTCTAATTTGCGTTTTTTGCATAACTGAAGGGTCTAACACTTTGAAGTATGGCATGGTATTTACTTACAAGATGCAACTGCTTTCTAAGAACTGTCGAAAGAAAATTTCAAATTTAAAAAGATGAAGTGAGCGAAAAGCGTTGTAAATAACAATTTTTATGTAATCTTATCAAATACCAAACCGATTAAAAAAATAATGATGGCAAATTGTTGGTGATAGATCCTGCTCAATCATAAGCTATATTTTATGTCTGTGCCACTACCACCAGAGGGTTGCAGTAGCTAAAAACTTTCTAAATTTCGATTTCTGTGATACTGAAAAGGCTAGAAACTTTAAATATGGCATGGTAGTTACTTATAAAATATAAATGCCCTCGAAGGACTGTCGAAAATAAATTCGAATTAAAAAGGGATGAAGTGAAGGGGAGGTGCGAAAAGCATTCTAAAAAATTCCTAAATTACGATTTCTACGCAATTTCAGGGAATATAAACCAAATATAAAAGTAGTAGCTGCGAATCAATGGTAGCAGTCTCTGATCCTACACAGGCTATATTTTATGCCGATGATTCTACCACCTGGGGTTCACAGGAACAACAAACGCTCTAAAAAAGGCCTTTAAAAGCTTTCTAAATTACGTTTCTGTGGAATATTAGGAAATAACAAACCAATTTCAAAATTAATGTTGGCAAATTAATGGGGACAGTTTCTATTTCAACACAGCCCTTTATGTTGAGAGAGGTGGTAGAACTTGGAATTTGACATGATGGTTAATTTTAAGATGTAAGAAGATGGTTTCTAAAAAATTCAAAACTTCAAATGAATACTGAAATGAGCGTATTAACTGAGCATAAAAGTTTCAAAATATTTTCTAAATTATTATTTATTTAGTTTTATTTCATTTTATTAATTTAAGTGTCATTTCTGCCTTATGCAGTGTAACAATGATGTTTAATCAAACAGTGTTTTAAATAGTATTTTTTTTTTATTATTCCTAAAAGTAATAAGTACCTTTTAATAAACTAAAATATTACCATTTAATAAAATAAAAATTTAGTTAGTACCTTTTAATAAAAATTAGACATATAAATATCACTTATCATATTTCAAATATTACGCGAGCAAAGCCGCGGGGTTTGCTAGTATAAAAAATATGCAGCTATAAAAACATTTCCACCTACAAATAGGATCCGAATATAGTTATGTATTTATTATATATATTTACATTTTTTAAACCTTTCCATTTACAGATAGGATCCCAATACATTTATTTGCATTGTTTAAACATTTCCATTTACAGATAGGATCACAATATATTAATTTACATTATTTAAATTTTTCCATTAACATATCGGATCACAACACATTTTTTTACAATGTTTAAACTTTTTATTTTACCTATAAGATCGCAATACATTTATTTACATTGTTTAAACCTTTCCATTTACAGATAGGATACAATACATTTATTTACATTTTTTATACCTTTCCATTTTCAGATAGGATCTCAGTACATTTATTTACATTGTTTGTTTAAACCTTTCCATTTACAAATAAGATCCAAATACATTTATTTACATTGTTTAAACCTTTCCATTTTCAGATAGGATTCCAATACATTTATTTGCATTGTTTAAACCTTTCCATTTACAGATGCGATCACAATACATTTATTTACATTGATTAATCCTTTCCATTTTCAGATAGGATCTTAATACATTTATTTACATTGTTTGTTTAAATCTTTCCATTTACAAATAAGATTCCAATATATTTATTTACATTATTTAAACCTTTCCATTTACAAATAGGATCCCAATACATTTATTTACATTGTTTAAACCTTTCCATTTTCAGATAGGATCTCAATACATTTATTTACATTGTTTGTTTAAATCTTTCCATTTACAAATAGGATCACAATACATTTATTTATATTGTTTAAACCTTTCCATTTATAGATAGGATCCTAATTCATTTATTTGCATTATTTAAACCTTTCCATTTTCAGATAGCATCTCAATACATTTATTTACATTGTTTGTTTAAACCTTTCCATTTACAAATAGGATCACAATACATTTATTTACATTGTTTAAACCTTTCCATTTTCAGATAGAATCTCAATATATTTATTTACATTATTTGTTTAAACCATTTCATTTACAGATAGGATCAAAATACATTTACATTTTTATAATAAAACACACATACACACATAAATAACGCCTGCATTCAACAGTCAAAGGTATATATAAATATTATACAGACATACATACAATAGATACAATAAACACAACTGGAGTGAGAAATTAGCCAGAACCAGGAATCGAACCCGGGACCACAGTATACAAGACTACTGCTCTAACCACTGAATTTCTTCGACCGATATTGCAAGAAATAATGAGAAAAATATATGAGAAATTGCAGACCCATGTATCGGCCGGGGTAGCTCAATGGTTAGAGCAGCAGTCTTGTATACTGTGGTACCGGGTTCGTTTCCTGGCTCTGACTAATTTTTCACCCCAGTTGGGTTTATGGTATTTATTGTATATATGTCTGTATAACATTTATATATATTTATATATTGTTTAAACTTTTCCATTTGCCGATAAAATCACAAAACCTTTATTTATATTTTTTTGTAAGTACTGCGAGATCCCCGTAATAGTATTTTTTTTGTTAATTAATTTAATTATTCTTCTTTCAACGTATAACCAAATAAATTTTCTAATGTATCTTAAGATATTATGGAAGATAACCATTGAGGTGGAGCAATTTCTTGATTCAAAATTTAGACATAAAAGGTTACTGAAAAGAAATTACGAATATTTTCTGCATGATAAGAAATTAACTTAAATTCTACAGTGTTTTCACATAGATAGGTGAAGTAAAAAAAAAAAAAAAATCTTTTCAGATGTGTCCACGTAGTTGTTCTATCCGCCCTAACGACTCAGAATTTAATGTTGTAACTGAAAACAATTGTTATATCAACAAGTTTTTAATGCCTAAGGTAATTTTTACTTGCTTACACTGAATTTAATTGAGACTTTCACTGAATAGCATCTGAACCATTCAAATAGTACTGAACATTTAGCCTTTAGATAAAAATGATATTTTTTCTAATGCTTTACTTTTTCTTGCCTTTTTTTGGTATTTTGGATAAGCATTGTATGCTACATAGAGTATCTTTAGCGTCAATGTTAATTTTTATGATTATTATCAACTTTCTGAACAATAACGGTATCTCTAATTAAATTGCTATTGTTATAGCACTATCGTTAGTTCAACTGTTATTTTAAAACCTGACCCCTTTTTGCCAACGATCACATCGACGGAAGTATTTTAATTTTTAAAATGTGTAATGTAAAGATGTTGCATTTTTAGCTTGAGCAAGATGATACATACATAACACAGAGAGGTGATTTAATTGATTTAATTATGAAGATTTAAGTTTCTACGCGTGAAACTTTTTCTTGGATTTAACCTAATTATAAGGAATCTCTCTTTCTAATTGAACTGAATTCTTTTGAAAGTTTTTGCTTGTTCCAACTAATCAATCTACTTTATCCAATTACAGAAGATATAGATCCTTAGAAAAAAATTTGTAAGAAAAAACAAACATTATAGAAAATTAGTAGAAAATAGTGTCTATTTTAAAAGACTTTTAACTCTTTTTTTGTTAAATAAACTTATCGGTATCTGCATATATTGCGTTTACACTTCCAAACTAGTCTCACCTTTTTTATGTCCGATATTTTGGCGAGAAATCGAATGCACGTAAGTCAATTATAACAAAAGACTTAAACTTTGGTTGAAATCATAGTTTCGCCCATGAGTTTTACTATACTTCCGACGCTCAAACGGGTTTTGAAACCAAACAATTAAATGAATGTCATTGAAAATTTTGTGTAGCCCTATAAACGAACTATAAGAGCTACATACTTAGTTACTGAACTTATCTAAGATATTTACAAAATATGTGGTGATATGTAATAAGCAATGTTACTTACAAATTAGAATTCTTTCAGTATTTTTTACGACATCGTGATGCAAAATTTGAACATTTGCTTAGTGTATCCCTATAAAAGAACTAATATATCTACATGCCTGATAACTCATCACAGATACAGCTAAGTATACTGTCCTAAGTTTCCAAAAATTGGTTCCGTGATCCGGATGTTATCTTGATGGCAAGATCGGAATTATACACACACACACACACACATATATATATATATATACACGATCGCAATAGGATTATGTTTGAAGAAACCTACCTAAAATGTTAAACTGAAAAAAAATTTAAAAATATAAATTTAAAAGATATATTGGTCAAGCTTTAAGACTGTCATGCATGGGTATAAAATTGAAAGTACATATAATACATTAAAGGATATAAAGAAAATAAGGCACTCGTGTATCGGAATGTGATATGACATCAAGAACATGAAGAGAATCTCCGTACTGATTTGAGTACTTGTAAATGACAAAAAAATTTTTTTTGAAGAGAATGGAAGATTTTTTAAATGTTGTAAGTTGACCTGGAACAATTAAGATAATGGCTACAAATAAATACAAACTAACACATGCTAAGTGCAATTTACGTATCTGTTACATTGTTCATGGCATCATCGTTAATTGTTTCATGACATAGCGCGGAGTAATTAGTCACACCCAGTGGTCAGAAAAAGTTTTTTTTATTGTACCGAAATACAACTACAACTAATGTATTGTAAATTTAGATTATTAAAATTACAACTACTTGTTTGAAAGTAGGGACTACAAACTACTTTTCATAAATTGTCAATGCATCGCAGGTTTGAGATTTTGGAAAGAATGTGAGTATACACTTGAAATTGAAGGCACAGAATAAATAGCATAGTGAACCCGCATTATATCGTGTCTGTCGTGATACATTAAAATATGTATGATATAATAGAGCGCATTAAAATACTATGAAAGATAATATACGAGAAATTTTTTTGCGTTTGTTTCCAAAATGTTGTTTTATACGCAAAGTTTAATTTTGTTAGCGGAATTAATAAGGATGCATGCAATACAATCAACATGTAAATATAGTTACAAAAAATGTGATTTAACTATTCCTTATTTTATCAAAAAGCTCAAAAATAGAACTATATATCTGTAGAAGAGATATAATGAGGATTTCCTATTGTATATGATATATTTATACACCAAAATACACCACAATACACTACACATCTTTTATTTTATTTAGAAAATTATGAACAACAACGAATGAATATGTAAATAACACAATTGCAAAGGTAGAAACACGGCAAGAAATCAAATATGGAGACCGAATAATAAGTAAGTAGGGAAGTATTGCAAGCAAGAAAATTAATTAACTTTCGTGGAACAGCACCTGCTTTTATTTAGAACCTAGGTTTAACGAGAAAAAGTCAATGGAAAAATATAACTTCATGTGATGCATTGCTGAAAACCGCAGCTGTGATTTGACGCTGAGATTAGCAAATTGTTCACAGATTACAAAAGAAGCAAGTTACGATCACTGGATTTGTAGAATGAAGTTTTTTCCCCTGAAGTTTCTTTAAAGGGTTGCCAGTACTCGTTACAAAGTACTGTTTTTTCGAATAACGCTACTCGTTACATTACATTGTTGAAATTATAGCGCGCTGAAGTGAAACTATGGTAAAATCTCTTTAAGGCGGAGTCTGTGTAAGAGGGAAATCTGTCTAACTCGGAAAGATTTTCATGTCCCTGCGAAACCATAGACATAGAGTAAAATTTGTCTAAGGCGGAATATTGTCTATTGCGGAAAATTTTCTTGATCCCGATCGATTCCGCTATAGACAGAGTTTAATGTAGTTTGAAAAGTAGCGAATACTGCAATTTCGCTACCTGCAGTGAGTTACTTCCAACCAAAGTTCATTACCCTTGTTAAGGATCATGGACAGATAACATAACTTTTAGAAAACTAAAAAACAGACAAATTAAATAATAATAATAATAATAATAATAATACCTTTGATTGGGCATGTATATACATTTTTTATATTTCTTCCTAACATTACAGATTCCTTTCAAATCCATCACGCTAAAACAAATAAACAACTATTACAGCACAATGAGATAATCCGGAGAGAATTATTAATTTGATTAAGATGCGTTAAAATCTCGTTAGGTATGACAGGATTTTATAAACGTTACATGTAGATTACAAATAACAAAGGTTTTAGTCAATGTTTCGTCTAACTGATTAGTTAGTGCGAAGTTGACATTGTATTAGAGATTTATTTTTGCACAAAATTCCGCTGCGGATCCTGAAAATTATGATCTCCATAAATTTTTCACGTGTGCCTCAGCATGTGCGTCTATGTATATTTATACCTCTACATACACCCAAGCATTACCTAGTATCTAGATTAATATTAACACAATTATTCTAATTGGTAAACAAATCATATTAGATGTAAATTTCCAAGTGGGCGAAAAATGCCCGGACCAGGATTCGAACCCGGGACCTCCTGGCTGAAACCGTCAGTGCTCTGCCATCTGAGCTATCCCGGACGATTCTGGTCGAACTTTTTCACCCAGCTTTTGGGTCGAACTTTTCAATCTCGTGTAATTTCATATCCAGCGATTTCTGGAGTTCCATTACCTGTGATTTATTCTGTTGAGCTGAACCACGTTTAAGACCAGATGTTGAAATAATCAAGGTTTGCTGGGTGAAAAAGTTCGACCAGAATCGTCCGGGATAGCTCAGATGGCAGAGCACTGGCGACTTCAGTCAGAAGGTCCCGGGTTCGAATCCTGGTCCGGACATTTTTCACCCAGTTGGAAATTTACATCTAATTACCTAGTATCGTTGGTAAATATACACCACAACAGATTACTGAATATCTTTTATTCTTTTCTGTGTTAACGACATAATGTCATCGGGTAATGATGCAATATTATCTCATCAGAGTTAAGTGCAGAAAGACTGCAACATTTGTGATTAATGTAATCTATGCATAACGTAAAGTTCGATATACTTAGGATAATAATAAATCACTTTTCTACCTTTTCTTCATTGGAAAATTTTTCATTACATATTTTTTTTCATTTTTTAAGTTCTTCTGTTTTAAACGAATTTAAAAAAAGAATCACTACTCAATATCAAAAATGAAAAATAATCTGTATAAAATTAACTTTCAAAACACATTACACGTATCATATGTTTTTGTTTCCTATTTTCGAGAAAATATCATTTAAATTTCTTTTTCTTATTTTTCAGTCTGTGTTACTCTTTTATTCAATACACTAAATTGATAAAATACCTTTCAATCTAACAAATTAAGTAAAAACGACCTCATATGTTTTTAACTTAATTCAGAAAATTCCATTCCATTTTAAACAGATAGTCAACTGGAATACAACATTTTCCAATGTTTTATTCACATTAAATTGAGAATTTCTGAATTATTTTTTTTGTTGTCTGATATGTCTGTAAATAATTCAACTGATCTTCATAATGGTCGTTTGTAGAATATCTATAGAGTGGATTTTATATTCTTGAGATGAAAGGGGCTGCACTTTTTAAAGATCTTTATGGTATTTGAAATACAATTTCCACTGAAAAATAATTTTCAGTGAAATAGAAAAATCTCTGTCTTATGCATATGAATTTTTAAATAACTTTTTATACCTTTGCGATTATACCTTTTAACAAAGGAAGCCACATTTAATTTGTTAACAAATAATTACTACCTATGAATTTAAAAATGACAACATATAATCCTAGCTAAATTTTTATTTGCTTAAAAAAGTTAATCTGATTATTTAACTTGAAAAGAAATACAGTAAAAGCATCAAATGTGAAAATAAAGTTGTATATTGTACACAAAGAATGATAGTAAGATTAATTCATAAGAATAACTAATTCACAAACAATGGAATAAACATTAAACTAATGAAAAATTATTTATACCTTAACTTTATAATATATCACAACTTTTAATTAAACTTACATTAAAAAAAGACTATTTTCACTTAATGTATGAAAATATTTTCTAACCATGAACGAAAATATGCAATAACTACTTCCGTGTTAACCACGAATTCGAAATTTGTTATTTATCTTTAGAAATGTCAGAAATCTGTATATTTTCGAGAATTAGATAAACATTCAATCCGTCAAGTATTTATAATAATTTTTCTTAAAACAATAAGAATTAATACTGTAACCCAGGATTATTTTATTTCAACATCAAAGCACACACGTTTCATTTTAAAATATACCACATCATATCCATTTTCTTTACGTACTTACTCATAATCATGCACATTGTATTATTAAGAAATTTCTGAAAATGCCTGTTTTATTTCTTATATAACATCACATTCATGTTTGTTATTAATTCATGATTTTGGTATTTCATTTTCCTTTTTAATGTGAAAATCTTTCAATTGAAAATTGACTGTTGAGGAGAAATTATTATTCTGGGTTTACATATTTTTTTTTAGCAACGATAAAGAAAGATGGGTTAAATTTTATAGGGAAAATGGCAATTGATTTTCTATAAAGATGACAAAATTTTGAACTATTAAGAAATATATTTGAATAAAATATAAAACATAGCTTATGTTTGTTTCTAGGTTATAATTCATCTATATACAAAGATACAAAGACATTATGTCATCCATTTTGAAGTTGACTTGACTCAAACAGACACACACACTTTCACATTAATAATATTATCTTACTTAAGTATTTCGCGGCAGCGCAATACTTATTTATTTCCCGTGTCACTTCTCAATGTTAATTTAACATGGAAAAGCATATGGAGATCATAACTTTTTCATTTTTTCTACCCACCTTTTTGTCCCTGATGCCACTCATTTTTTATTCTTTACTAATTTTAATGATATTATAAATTTAAAGTGTAAAAACGATTGCCTGACGTCAGGGTCAAAACGAATAGTAAAATACCTTTGCATATGGGTGAATTATAACCCAGAGAGAAACATGGGCCAATTTATTTTTACATTATTCAAATATTTTTCTTAATAATTCCAATTTTCGCTTTTTTCTTTGAAAGTCAACGGACATTTTTCATAGAAAATGTAACATTTTTACTTCATTGTTGCAAAAGTTTCAAAAGCCGTAATAATAATTTATTTCTTTTTAGTTGAAAGATTTTCACGTAAAATATTAAATTAAGCTGTTTTTTTTTTAAATTAAAAATGTTGAATATGGCGTCATAGTGGAAATAAAAAGGATATTTTCAGAATACGTTTTTGCTTCGGTCAAGTTTATATTTTAGTAAAAAGTTCCTAATGGATAGCTATTTTTGCGCAATGTAGCGAACTTAGTGGGGAATTACATAACTTAAATTTTAAAATGTATTTTTTTTCCGAGATGAGAACGATTTATACCCCATGTTAAACTTAGGTAATAATTTTATGATGTGTTTACATCACCCCTTGGGAGAGAATAGGGTTTAAAAATTTATGTAAAACTTTTATTTTTTATTTTTTACTGTATCACAGCTATAATATTGTTAAATATTAGCAGTAAGGATTCAACACAATTTACATTTACATTCATAGTGTTCCTGAGTGGGAAATAGGGTATCTAAATTTAAATTAAGGTATTTTATTATGTTTTGATTATAGGTTTTTTACGTTCCGATTTTAAGTTTTTGTCCAAACTGCCGCAACCTGCATTACTACAGTAGTGAAACATTTCGAATTACACATTGGTAAACTGCATCCCACATTGTGATGCAATACTGCATACATCAACGCTTGATGATGATACTCTCCATTAATTTTGAAATGCGTTCGTCTGAGTGCAGTAGTTATTTAAAAACT
The DNA here is from genome assembly GCA_963932465.1 of Maratus speciosus. Taxonomy (NCBI): domain Eukaryota; kingdom Metazoa; phylum Arthropoda; class Arachnida; order Araneae; family Salticidae; genus Maratus; species Maratus speciosus. The sequence goes on from OZ010800.1 coordinate 50,094,021, forward strand.
TGACATATTAAACAAAAACATAATTTGAAGAACAAATTAAAAAAGGTCTAGGTCGCATGCTCAAGAAAATTCGATTAACAAGTCATTTTGGGTCACTATGGGTCAAAATGTAGCTAATTTTATCTAAAAAATGGCTCAAACGATTTTGACAAAATTTCTTATTATACCGTTTCCTAGCACGAGAAGACCTTTGAGATTGGTCAGATGTTCGATAAATTTACATTAGTATGTCCTTTTTGGGTTACCGTTGGTCAAGCTAATTTTATCTATAAAATAACTTTAGCGATTTTGACTAAATTTTGTGTTCTATCATTTTCGGGTTCGAGAAGAGCATTGGTTAAGGCGTGTGTTCGAACAATTTTGGTTAGTGGGTCCCTATGGCTTAGGATCATGCGAATTTTATCTAAACAGCAAGAATTATACAGTGAGAATGAAATAACGAACTGAACACAAGGCTAATTTTGACCGAGGTTAGCTCTGCCATGCCTGCTATTTATGATTATGTTTATGACTAATAACTTTTCTCTACCCGGAATATAGGTTTTTAGGATGCTATAAATTTTCAAATAAACATAAACCCGATCAACAAACAGGTTTTTACAGGCAAACATAATAAATTAACAGCATTAACATTAATCTAAAAATAATAAACTTTTGTTACTCTTGTAACAAACTGAACTGAAAGCAAACGGAAGCGTTTCACTAAGTATTCCTTGGTTGCAGGTAAACACAAGATATGCTTTAGAGTTGCTATAACTAGTTGACCAGGGCGAACGCTAAATTTCTTGGAGATTGCACGTTTGTTTAGGATTGATTTTATGCACTGTCTAGATTTTAAAATCCAAAACTTTTTACTAGTTTGTACTAATGTACTGGACACTCCTGAATGAAAAACTTTTTCATGTGCATCTTTCACGATTAATTCAGCTAATTTATGTTTTGCAGGAATCACAGCAGGATATTTTTCATAAAATGAGGCATCAGACTTTTTTAACCGTCCTCGTACCAACAGCAAACCTTCATCTGACAACATAGGATTTAACTGTAGAAGATTTGATTCTTTAGGGATACTCTTGTTACATTTCAAGGATTTTATAACTTCAGGGAAACTTTCTTCTTGCACTAGTTTTAACCAAAAATTTTCAGCATGTAACATTTTCTCAGCTGATAATTCTGAAAAAACTCTTTTTTCTACCTTCAATTTTATATTAGAAATAAATCAAAATTACCATGCAGTTACTCGATACAATTGCTTTAGGGAGTTATACTTTTCAAGATTAAAAATGTGAATTTCATCAGATTTATTTGTTTGAACAGCACAAGAAATGGTTGCTGCTTTTCGAGACTTTTCTTTAGAAACACCAGGTAATTGTGTTGCAGCAATTTTAACCCTAGGCCACTGATTTTTGGGAAGGGAAATAAATTTAGGACCATACCACTATTTTTGAGAATTTATTAAATGCTTCACTGAACAACCTCTCGTTATTAAATCTGCGGGATTAAGTTTGCCGTCACAATGTCTCCATAAACTAGGATCAGACAAATTATGAATCTCAGCTATTCTATTACTAACAAATGGTTTCCATTTTTCTTTTGGCCCTTTAAGCCAATGAAGAACTATTTCTGAATCAGACCAGAAAATAGCATTATTTACTTGGATAATATTTGTAATAAACTTTGCCATTCTGGCATCAATAAGTGCTCCCATGAGTTCAAGACGAGGAAGAGTTAACATCTTCAAGGGAGCAACCCTAGACTTAGACATTAAAAAAACTAGTTTTAAATTTATCTTTAGAAATTGGATACCGTAAGTATGCCACTGCACCATACGCATTAGGGTTAGCATCAGTGAAAATCTGCAGTTGGAGATGCTCCTTTTCCATGATCAGGTTGCTAAAATACTGCCAGGGAATTTTCAAGTGAGCGAGATCCGGGATTTCTGAAAGCCAATTTTGCCAATTATTTTCTAGCTCACCTTAAAAACTTTCATCCCATGATATTTTCATTACCCACAATTGCTGTAAAAAGCATTTGACACAAATAACAAAAGGGGCAATAAATCCGGCTGGATCAAACACCGTAGGTGCAAATTTCAAAACATTGCGTCTAGTTAGAAGAATCATTATTTAATTTTTCTAGCAAGGGTTCTAATTCTAGTCCAAATTTATCTTCTGTATTGTTCCAGATCAATCCTAAAATTTACAAGGAAGTATTTGAAGGTTCGGAACTCTAAGAAGGACTGTTTTCATCATCTAAAACATTAGAATTCAAGTTAGGGACATGATACAAACATTTGTTTAATGATAGAGAATCACCATATTTGGAAGAAGCATCATAGACTATGCGCATTTTTGTTGTAGTTTTGTCGTCACGGATAACAGGTCTGTGTGGCATGTAATAAGAATTATTAGAATGTTTCTCGGTGCACAATTCTATTACACCCTCATTAAACAGCTCTAGCAAAATGGAGTTATATTCGTTAAATAAAGAATCGTTTTTCAAGAATTTATTTTCTAAACTAGAAAACCGCTTCTTTGCTACTTCAAGATTATTTCTAAGCAATTCACGAGGATTTTTCCACAATAATTTTGCTCCATAACGCCCATTTACGAATTTTAAATTTTCTTTAAATTCTTTTATTACTTCAAGATCGGTAATGTTCTTTTCATTGCTTTTAGCAATGCCAATTGCCTCTAGATCCCAAAATGCTTTCAGCTGAGTATTTATATTTTCAACTGAAACACGCAAACAAGCTACTTCTTTTTTATTCGACTCTATCTGCCCTTGCACCGTATGACCAAAAATAGTTTCTGCAACGTATAATTCTTTTGTCAATTTTCCCTCGATTCCCTTTAATATTTTCCACAAAAAGTCAGAACCTAGCAAAATATTTATTTCCTGTTCAAGACCTGTATCAGTAGGGCTTAAAGCCTCTTGTTCTCATTATGTCTAGAAGTTCTGGTTCTAGGGTTTTCAGAGAAGCTCTAGTTATATTATCAACCACAAGTGCTTCGATATTTATCGAGTTAATAGGTTGCGCAACACTGGATAATTCAAGAGCAACTACTTCATAACAAGATTCATAAGGGCGTCTCCGCCCAAAAGGACAAAGTAATAAATTTTCTCTTCGCAATGGCTTCAATTTTAATTTTTGTGCTAGAGATCGCTTCACGAAGCATTTTTCTGAACCACTATCACATAAAACGCGAGCCAACAAGCATTGTTTACCAGCAGACACAGAAACTGTACAAGTCTGCAATAATGTTGCTTTATTTTGTTTACATTTTTGTTCTGACATCATAGATACAATTGCACCTTTCTTTTCTTTTTCGGGATTTTCTTTTGTTGTTTCTTTTAAACAAAACAAATGACTATGGGTGTTGTTACCACATTTGGAACAAGGATTAATTTTTGTTCTACAATGTACAGGTAAGTGTGACTTGTAAAAGCATTTGTAACAGCGACCTTCTTTCTTTAATTTATATCGTTTTTGTTCATCAGTGAATTTCGAACAATTTAGTCCTACATGATCAGAAGACTTGCAAAATATGCAAAACTGTTTTGTAGATGTATTTAAAGCAGAAGCCGAAGGTATATTTTTCTTTTGAGGAAAATTTTGATATTTACTTCAAGAATTTTCATATTTGGTTTTAGAATTTTCATAAGCCTTGCTTTGGGAATTATTTACTAAATTAGTAGCTTCCCGGCATCTTAGTTGCGTTTTAATAAAATTTATTAAATCGGTGACTTCACAGTCCTTATCGGGGTCACGTTTTCGATGGAAATCTAGTATCAAATTTTCGGGTAATAATCTTAATAATATGGGTAGTAATATATGGCCGTAGGAGCCTGATGTTACTCCTAACGCATCAAGATTTCTTATACTAGTTTCGATATTATCATACAACTTTCATAAAGAAGTAACATTGTTAGTGGATTTCACTGGTTCAAGATTTAGAATTTTGTTCATGTAACAATTTATTATATTTTCCCGCTTACCATACCTTTCTTCTAACAACTTTAAACAAGTTGAATAATTTTGATCTGTCAGTTCAAAACCAGCTACAATATTATATGCAGGTCCAGACAACAAAGATTTCAGGTATTGGAATTTTTCAATTTTTGATAACGATTCGTTTGAATCTATCGCACTAGAAAATGAATTAAAAAATTCTAAGAACTGGCATGCATCACCAGAAAATTTTTCTATGTTACGTTTAGGAAGCTTCACTGCCGAAACTGGTTTACTACCGATTTTTGAACCGTTACTTGATTCTAGTAAAATTTTTGGTTCAGTTTCGATTTTACATTTTTTAAGCCTCATCTTAATTTTAAACTTCAAACTTGATATTTTTTCAGAATATTCTTCTACCGATTTTAGTTCTTTTTCATATTCAGTTTTTTCCTGAATTAGCTCATCTATTTCGGAATCTAATTCCTTTAGTAGAGCTTCCTTTTCATTTACGAGCTCTAACGATTCCATTAAAGAATCGCAATCAGTTTTATCAATATCAACAGATAATAATGTATCACATTTTGTGATTAACATTGTAATTGCTGCGCGAACAGTAGCTCTTTTACTTTTAAGCTTATCAGGTTTATCCATGTTTAAAATTTATTTCAATTTTCAAACTAAATTATTATGAGAAAGCGTTATTTTCAATAAATCAAGAGTCAATAGTCATGCAGAATAATAAAGGTATTTCTTACCTTTTTTCCGAGTTGTTGAGGCACCAAAAAATAAAGAATAATCTTCATGAATTTCAAGAGATTTCACTTTTTTCGGAATTTAAATCAAAGTTGAGAGAGCTTAGATGAAAACTTCACGATTCATGTAAAATCACATTAAAATAATTAAGCATATTTCACAAGAAAGTGGCGCAGGTGTTGTTCAGTATAAGTAATCACAGGAAGATTAAAAACTTTGATTACTCTATTTACACTTTTAAATATATACAGTATATACAACGAAAACATTTGAATATAATTTGTTATTCCTCGCTGGGAATCCAAGATGATCATATTAAAATATTAGCAATTATATTCTTCTATAAAGAAGCCAAGAAAATAGCATGATTTAATATTCGAAAATAAATTTTCCTTTTCAAAATCAAAACATCATTTCTCCTATAAAGACCATGACAAAAAAAAACCTATACGCAGCTTATTACTTGCTGCGTTCAAGATTCACATTCACAACAAAACTAAACTAAAAAAAGGAACAAGAAAGAAAAAATGTTTTTTAAATATCATTTCTCTCGAAGGTCACGTGATCCTTCGCGGCGCCCGCCTGGCTAAGAGAGTACCGCGAGAGAAGGTTGCAAAATATTCCACATACGGATTTTATTCCGATTTTACGGATTTTATTCCGAGCTAGGTTGGAAATTATCCGGTACGTTAAGGGTAACTATTTTTCCGATTCCTACCGGAAAACTGGCATTATTTTTTTTACAGTGCACTCCATTATATCATTAACTATTGTAGCTTTTTTTTTGTACCAAAACCCTGTATTTTGATAACGTACATATTATTAAAATGTAATGATGATACTACCTTTTATTTGAATGTTAATATAAAGCACACTGTAAAAAAAAATACTGCCAGTTTTCCGGTAGGAATCGAAAAAATAGTTGCCCTTATCGTACCGGAATAATTTCCTACCCAGCTCGGAATAAAATCCGTAAAAATAAGGAAATTGTCAGTAAAACGGTATTTTACGGATTTTATTCCGCGCTGGATTGGAAATTATTCTGGTACGATAAGGGCAACTATTTTTCCGATTCCTACCGGAAAACTGGCATTATTTGTTTTACAGTGCAGTCAATCTAAGATCTATCTAATCTATCAAATTTTGTACGATTTAATAATGTAATCATATAATGACATACAGTAAAATCTGCGCAGATACAAGCACAAAAAAAGGAAAAATACTTCGTTTCAGACCTATTCGGTTTACACAGGTTTCTTTGTATTAGCTTTGTGTTTGTCAGCGGGTGATACACGGAAGTATGAACTCTAATTTAGTGGTACGTCGGTCTAAAAGTTTCGGAACTCCTGGTATAGATGAAATTTTATTCTCAATGAAAATTCTAGATGGAAATTTATATTTCGATTTCATATTCTAGATGAAAGTTTAGCGAAACAGGACCAAAAACTGGCAATATGGAACAATAAAAATAATATAATTTTGTAAATAAAGGATTCTTTTGTTTTTTTTCTAGTTTTATTCTTTTATATTTCTTTATTTCTTTATTATTATTTATATTTATATATATTTTAATTAACTTCTTTTATTTTATTTTAATTTTGTTTATTTCTTTTATTTCCATTTTTTCCCTATCAATTTCTATTCTATCATTTTGGCAACACTTTCGTCTTCTGCATGTTCTCCTTTCAGCTAGCGCCATCTGTCGCATTCTTTGCAAGCTCTACTCTCTACCTTTCAGTTCATTTTTGACCTTGTTCCCTTACAGTCGCGTGTTTACTTTAGCAGATGACGAGCTGTTAATATTTTTAGCTCGAAACGCGTCCTATGTATTGTTTTTATTTTATGGTGATTTTTTACAAAGTTTTATTATTTTAATAGATGAAAGTTTATTTTTAATTTTTTAATCGTGATTTATATGGTAAAACCATAAAAAAATATTGAAAATATCTGCAGTTACTATTAATCCGAATTAAACCATTGACTAAAATAAGAAAAATACCTTTATTAATTCGGTAAGTACACATTTACTTTTCAAGATATCCCTCGAAACCCTATTCAATTCTGTTTTCTAAGTTTAAGAATGAAAATTATACCTGGCTGAGAAAGACTTTTTCTAAAAACGTGGTCAAGAAATTTTATTTTCTGGAATAAAAAACTGGAAAATGTCAATAATTTTTACTATTTGATCGTACATTTTGTCATATTACATTTAATAGAGATTTGTAATTTTATAGGATTAAAATTACGAAACTGATTTTATTGATTTTGCAGTTAAATAACTTTTTAAATTGAATTTTTGTTACTTTTATCATGATTCCCACATAAATAACACAATGTTTCATTAATAATAAAATAAAATCTAAATATCTTTAATAAGAAATATATGAAACTAAAATTAAAATTAAAATAATTAGTCAAAAGTTTTTTTTTAATTAATTCATCTACATTAACATTAGCGTTATTAAAGAAACATTTGTTGTTCACCTTACAATGTACTACTGCACATTGAAACACAAAAAAGAAGGAAAACTTGATTTTGATAACTTTTTCAAATCATTTTGAAGTTATTTCGTTAACTGGTTTCGTTAAGTATTGTAGTTGCTGATAGGGTTACTATAAAAACAAGTGTGCATAGCACTGAAAACAAATTTTCCTGTAATTATAATTTATAGATGGTAATATATCTAAATCTTTTTATAGGACTTGTAAAAAACATTATATGTTACATGGCCTATCTGTTTTACTGAGGATGCTATGGTCACGCCTTAATACTTATACCAATTTCATAAATCGTGCTTCGAAAAATAACAGACTATTTTGTGCGTATCTGTAAACGAATAATAAATCCAACCTTTAGCATAATCTACATAAAACTGACGATGAGGAAAGTTATGAATAAATGAATCATATTATTATTTTTTTAACACAATAATACCATTAAAAACGTACACCAAAGAGTTGTCTTCCATACATCTTAATAAATACGAATTCTTTTAAGTGTCTTTATTTACGAACTAAGCATACTACACACACTGGCGTACCTTGGCATAATTTTTAAATTTAATTATACATCGAATTATGTAATAGTATTGCTTTCTAAACAGTACAGTATAATATCGAAGCAAATTTCTGTAATTGATTTTTTTTTTTATATATTTTATTAAATTTTAACAAAAAATCATTTTCAACATATAAACAAATTTATACTCATAAATTTCCAAAATTCCTTTTCTCTTCTAATAAACAATACTCCTTCTGAAAACGTATCGAAAAAAAAGTTCCACATTCAATATTTTATTTGTTTTTTTTTTTTTCATTCTCAAAATATGAATCCTATATACCGGGTGTCCTAAAAAGGACTGACTGATTTTAAAACTCAATAACGTGCAAACGGTGGCAGATATTTAAAAAATTCTTACAGGAGTGTTATGCATAAGGTCAAAAGTTTTTTTTACAGTGATTTTTGATTTTAGTTCGAATTACAAAAAATAGATGGCGCTGTAAGCAATAGGCGCTAAAATCTGGCTCCATTTCTTGGTCGATCTCTTTTTCCATGCGAAAAAAAGAGATGGAAATGTATTAAGTGGGTCCCGAAGGACCAAAAATCGAGCCTGAATTTAGCGTCTATTGATCGCGGAGCCATCTATTGTTTGTAATTCGAACTGAAATCGAAAAGCACTGTAAAAAATTTTTTGACCTCATGCATAACCCTCCTGCAAGAATTTTTTAAATATCTCTAAAAAAATCAGTCAGACCTTTTTAGGACACCCGGTATATGCTTAAAATGGCAAATCTATCTCATAGAACATATTTTTTGTCTAAACTCTTTTACTACATAAGAAGAGTTACTCGTTCACTACGTTGTTTCCATGAGAGAATTAGCTGAAGGAGAATTTTCAAATGTGCTATACGTTTCGTAACAGGACTAAATTTCGGCATACATGTCATACATATAGAAATTTATAGGTCATATACAGGACTGTGCAAAAAAAAAAAATCTATTTTTTTTTCCGAATTATTGAATATTAAAGACGTGACAAAGTGATAGTTCACGTCTTTAATATTCAATAATTTCAAGCGTAATTTCACTGCTGAAAAGTAGTTGAAGAATTAATTAAAATTGTATATTCTCCGATGCATGGTTTATTTGCGTTTCATGTTCCGCCGCAAGATTGTGTGTTCATGAAGATTTTCCCATCTAATAGCTGCGGTAGCAGTCTTACCAACTTTTGTAACTGAGAGATGCCAAGCTAGGCATCGTCCTCGTGGCTTAGTGGTAAAGCACTGTGGCGCTATTCCGGGGGCCCGAGTTCGATACACGGTTTGGACATTTTTCACTCCATTGGTTTACGTTTAGTTAGCAACTTGATAATTCACGTCTTTAATATTCAATAGTTTCAAGCTTGATTTCACTGCTGAAAAGTAGTTGAAGAATTAATTAACATTGGGATATTTTATTTATGTTACATATGATAAGTTATATGATTTCTGTTTTTTGTTATTATTCCGTATTATGTTTTGAAAAAAATTACAAGTCATTAAGAAAGTTTCGAAAAAATTGCAAATTAAAACAAAGTTAAAAGAAAATCATTAGTTAAAAAAATATATGTACGTACACATACGCATATATACATTATATGTAAATTATTTATATATGTTTCTAAATTTCAATACTTCTGTTTTAACTTTTCAATGAATGAATTTCAATATCCAATTATTTATCCTAGTGACCGTTTATTTACCCCATCAACAAATCAACCAACCAACTGATTTCCATAGTAACCATTTGTTTAACATAACAACAATTTACCATTTATATGCAAATATTTTAAGAAACTATAAAAGACATTTTAAATCGAATAAAAAAATCAACGGAAAATCAAATAGGTTATGTCTTAATTTGAATTATTCCTTTACTTATGTAAGTTAACACTTGGCAATAACTTATATAAAGTTACTATGCTAACGTGTGTTATCAATATACAGACTTAATAATTTTTCCAGGTTTAATATGATAAAGAACACGTCTTGTAATCTCACAACTTAGTTTTATGAAATATATCCAGCTAACTTTAAATTGTACTATTAAAAATTATGCTTAGAATTCACTTATATTATTTAAATCATTCAAATCATAGAACGTAAAAAAAAAACATTAAAGCATTTACAAATTATACATAAATAAACTGTTCTCACCTAAAAAACCGCCATAATTCTATACTTAACTTGCGCGAAATAAACCCTAACCTTGTACTATGCTTGCCTCGAAGGGAATAAATCATAACGCATCGTTTATCTGGTAAAACACAAGACCACGTGATCACCCTTATCTATGACGTCACTGATAAGATGATTCATACTGATAAGGAGTAGATAAAAAAAAATTTAATTGCTATGTTAGATTTTGCAATTAAAAGCACTAATTCCTAAATGCAATTATCACTTTAATATCAATTTAATTATTCTATAACTATTCGAAACTCTCTTATCACATATCCCCACTGTGATATCAAACAACCCCTGAACTTGAGTGAGTTAAACTTATCATGCGAACTGTTGTGCTTTATTCCCCTAAATTGAAAACAGATAGTGAAAATCTTTAATTAACTGTTTTAAAAATTACATATTACTAATATAAAACTCTCTCCTATGGAAAGGGTACCAAATTTAAAAAAAGTATTTTTATTTTCTCAATATTTATGCTAAAAATTAACTTATTTTGTAAAAGTTTCCTAAAATCAATTTTCTATAAAAGGATTTAAATTACTTATAGTAAATTCTCTTATCTACAATCCGCAATGCATTATCAAAAACGATTCAAGTTCGTTGACTCAAAGTGAAGATTTTTGCTATATAAATTGCAATGCTTTTTACTCCTTTAAGTTGAAGTCTAACATATTCAGGTCCTCACGCAAAAGTTTTAAAAATTCATTAAATGCAATAAGTAATATTTTGTCCTATGCGTTACTTTATTACAGTGAACTCAACGTAACATTTCTTTTATTATTATTGTAATAACCTTATTATCCTAATAGTATATCTTATTATTATTTTAATCTTCTTATTATTTCAATGTTATGTGTTATTATTATTAGTAGAATTTAATTAGTATGTGTGAAAAAAATACATTGTCCTGTAGAAAACTATGCGTTACTTTATTACAGACACTTTTTAAATCAACGTAACATTTCTTTTATTATTATTATAATGGCATTATTATCCTAATAGTATATGCTGTTATTATTTTAATCTAATTATTTCAATAATGTATACTTTTATTTTTATTTTAATGCCATTAATATTGATAGTAGAATTTAATTAGTATGTGTGAAAAAAAAAATATTGTGCTATATAAAACTACGCGAAACTTTCTTATAGGTACTTCTTAGCTAAATATATTATTATTATTGTCATGACATTATTATCTTAATAGTATATGCTATTATTATTTAAATTGACTTATTTTTTCAAAAATGTATGCTTTTATTTTCATTTCAATGCTATCAATATTGATAGTAGAATTTAATTAGTATGTGTGGAAAAATATATATATACAGTAGCGCTCAAAAGTATTTTGACAACCTTATATTCTCTCTTATTTTATTTAATATAAAAAATTAAAAGAAAATATATTCCCTATAATTGAGAACACTATGACTGCAGTTATTCAAATGTATCAAGTTTCAATTTGTTTGTTTACATTCGGCGCCACCGAAGAAATATGACTCCTCCATAGCTCAAAAGTATTTTGACAATTACTTTGCATTTAATTGTTGAAGGTGTCAGTGGCGCTATAGCTTCGATTAGTGTTTATTTCGACTTATTTGGATTCTTTTTAAATGCCGAAAAGTAAAAAATATTGAAGTGATTCTAGATAAGCCGCTGTCAATGCACTTAATAAAAATAGACTGCAAGCAGAATTAGCTCGTTCTTTTAACGGGTCTCGTCAACTTGTTATTACATGGAATAATTTTTTTTATAAACAGAAATACATCGAAAATAAACCTCAAAGTGGCCATCCGAAAAAAAAAAAACAACTTGCAATGTTGACTGTATTATAAAAATGATATCTACAAGTGATTGTCGTAAGTCCGCTGTAATAATAAAAAATGAATTGAAAGAAAATTACGGCATAGACATACACGTTTCATCAGTCAAACGACGCCTAAACCCCTATGGTTTACATGGCAGAAGACCAGCAAAAACACGTTTGTTATCTACTAAGAATAGAAAGGCTAGAGTCGCATTTGCAAAACGGCATAACCATTTCAGGGGCAAAGCAATTCCATTGCTAAAGTGTTGAATTTAATGACTGACACCGGAATTTGAAAACAAATTTTTTTGTAAATAAGAAAAAAACTATATTTCACACGCATAATAAACTGAAAATTTTTTAAACAAAATTCCGGTGTCAGTAATTAATTTCCACACTTTAGCAATGGAATTGCATTGCCCCTGAAAGTGTTATGCCGTTTTACAAATGCAACTCTAGTCTTCCTATTCTTAGTAGATAACAAACGTGTTTTTGCTGGTCTTCTGCCATGTAAACCATAGAGGTTTTGGCGTCGTTTGCCTGATGAAATGTGTATTTCTATGCCGTAATTTTCTTTCAATTGATTTTTTATTATTACAGCGGATTTACGACAATCACTTGTAGATATAATTTTTATAATACAGTCAACATTGCAAGTTGTTTTTTTTTTTCGGATTGCCACTTTGAGGCTTATTTTCGATGCATATCTGTTTATTAAAAACTTTATTCCATGTACTAATAAGTTTCCGAGACACGTTAAAAGAACGAGCTAATTCTGCTTGCAGTCTACCTTTCTTAAGAGCATTTACAGCGGCTTTTCTAGAATCACTTCAATATTTTTTACATTTCGGCATTTAAACATGATCACAATAAGTCGATATAAACACTAATCGAAGCTATAGCGCCACTGACATCTTCAACAATTGAATGCAAAGTAATTGTCAAAATGCTTTTGAGCTAAGGAGGAGTCATATTTCATCGGTGGCGCCGAATATAAACAAACAAGTTGAAACTTGATACACTTGAATAACTGCAGTCATAGTGTTCTCAATTATAGGGAATATATTTTCTTTTAGATTTTTATATTAAATAAAATAAGAGAGAATATAAGGCTGTCAAAATACTTTTGAGCGCTACTGTATATATTGTCCTATAGAAAACTATGAGTAACTTTCTTATAGGTACTTTTTAGCTAAATATAATAATAATATTATTATTATTTAAATTGATTTATTATTTCAATAATCTATGCTTTTATTTTTATTTTAATGCTATTAATATTGACTAGTTGGAACCCGTCGAAATTCGACGAACTAAAATGTTAGAAAGGAACTGTCAGATCGAATTTATAATAAACCTACAAAAATAATTACAATAAACAATTCATCTAACATTGGTTGTCTCACTCTTAAAGCAAATAATATTTTTAACCTAAAATTACTAAAATATTATTTCCACAAACTTCAACTGCTTAAATTATTGAAAAATTAAACTCTATTAGAATACGTAATCAAGATGAGTAATTATGATGAATTTATCGATTGAGACTTTTATGTTTGTTTTTATGGGATAAAAAATCAGTAAAAAGGATTTCGCTTAGTCACATCATAAAATTTTCCCCCATGAAATCTAAATTGTACGTTATTTTCAATTCCCATAATTTACATACGCACCACTCAAATTCACAATTTGAAAGTATTTTAACGCGCAATAGATTATTAATGAATGTATTTCTAAACTTAAAGTTACGTTTGTCCGATACAACTTTTCATGGGAACATTAGCACAAACTTTAAGTTCTAATGTCAGTACCCGCGAAAAATAATTCAGAAATTTGCCTTTATTTGTCATAGTATTGGCCATTTAGTATTGGTCAAATATTTAGTTTTATCAGGAAAAAAAAGAAAATTATTGTTTTGTTTGAAATATGACATCATTTTTACTCACTGAATCATTTTGCCTAGCTTCTCAAACTCAGTATCAGCGTAATGTAAAAATATTGAAATGTAACTGATTTATGAAGAAGAATGCGTGTTTTTTTTTTTTTTATGTCTGCCATTATTTTCTGTTCAAAAATTATAAAAAAGTTACTTTAATTTGTATTGTGAAAATGGCATCAATAAGGATATAATCAATAAAAATAATAAACCATGACTATTTTCCCTTTACTTTCAATATAAATGGAGTACTTCAGTTGCCGCAATTACAAAATTTGTATTAAAAACTACAAAAAAATTAATATCTCAAAAATAAATTGAGATACAGCTTTCAAACAAATTGCATTTAAAAGAGCATTTTTTTCCTTATACGATGGTGTTAAAATTTAAAATGTGCGATGTTTAGTTTAAAAAGTTGCCGTAGATTTAATTGCAAAACCGAAATTTTAATTCAAATTTCAAAGTGTTGCCATTCGCAAAATGACGTATGCGTTACGCACAGATATGTTTGTCCTTTATAATATAGATAGTAGAATTTCAATAGTGTATGTGTTATAAAAATATATTAATTGTCTAAAAACATATTTAAAAAAACTTGGAGAAAACATAATAATCAATTTTTAAAATTACATTTATCAATTAATTTTTCTTTTATTTAATGCTAAAATGTTCTTTGCAAAAATATTCTCTAAAACAATATGATCAATGCAAAAATTTAGAAAAGTGTGATAATTTTCATTCCTTAAAAAATGCACGATAAAAATTAGAAGACATGCCCTAAAATAATTCCATTTGTTTATAAACATAGGTACATGAGATTCTCAAATATAAATTCATTAGAACTTTCATTTTCAAAGTGCATATCCAAAAACTTTCATTTTCGTGGTGCATATGTAAGAACTTTCATTTTCATGTTGAATATTCAAGAACTGAAATAATCATAACTAGGGTGCTTTAAAAGTGATCTTAGAAAAAACATTTGCTACTCTTAAAACTTGCTGCGAATCACTTACCTAGCTGTCACCAACTAACCATGCTGTGATCAACAAAACTTGCTGAGTTAAAGTTCGCTTTTCATCAAGAACCGTTCTGGGGCCTTCATAAAGAGAATCCCTTGCTGAGATCTTCTGAAGGAAAAGCGGTCTGTTTTGCAAAATAAGGTAACTAAATTTTCAAAAGAGATTTCAAAATTTCTTCTTTCAAAATTATGTTCAAGATATTTAAATTTTCTTTTTTATTTCAGAAAAATGATGGACGAGAAAAACCTAGTCAAACCTGCTTTTTCAAATAAACGGTGCTCACCATGCAAAGGATGCCTTTCGTCGATAACCGTTGTGTGGTCTTCGTGAAGAGAATCCCAAGCTAATTTTCATTGGCCTTTCGGAAAGAACTGTTCTAGAGTCATCGAACAGTCTCTTTTGCAAAACAAGGTAACTAAGTTTTTAAAGAGATTCAAAATTTCTTCTTTCAAAATTATGTTCAGGATATTTAAATTTTCTTTTTTATTTCAGAAAAATGATGGACGAGAAAAACCTAGTCAAACCTGCTTTTTCAAATAAACGGTGCTCACCATGCAAAGGATGCCTTTCGTCGATAACCGTTATGTGGTCTTCGTAAAGAGAATCCCAAGCTAATTTTCATTGGCCTTTCGGAAAGAACCGTTCTGGAGTCATCAAGCAGTCTGTTTTTCAAAACAAGGTAACTAAGTTTTCAAAAGAGATTCAAAATTTCTTCTTTCAAAATTATGTACAAGATATTTAAAATGTATTTTCTTTTCTTTATAGGTGCCTTGCAGAATGACTAAACTTTGCTAAAAAGAGGCGTAGAATTGCTAAAAAAAATTGTGGGGGTTTTGAATATTTATCAAAACGGGTTGTTCATGGTGGGTGCACAATTTAAAAAAAAAATATTTTTTTTCCTCCTAAAAACTATTGACTTTAAATGTCATTTGTTCTACATATAAAAATTCCGTAAATACTCTTCATTAAAAATTGTCCTTTCTATCACTAAAAAATACTATTCTACGCTAAAAAAGTTTAATCTTAAAAAATCCTTATCAAAATTTTCTTATCTACCCCTTCGCTTATCGCACTGCACTCCTGTTATCGTATTACTCCCCTTCGGTTATCGCACTGCACTTTCGTTATCGTACTCTAAGACGATAACGAATGACCTTCATTCGACCTTGAGAGCGTGCAGCTGATGCAGAACGCCCCTTTTATATCTACTCAGATGCACTGAATGGCGACTATATATTAGGGTGGTGCGAAAAAAGTCAAGTTGATATTTCCGAGTCGCTATAGTGCGGAAAAGTTGCGATTGGTAAATACAAGAAAAACAAAAAAAAAATTCTTCAAATCGGACTTTATCTTCCGATCCCGCAAACCGCCTAAAAATTCCAAAAAATTGAAAATTTCCGATTTTTTCCGATTTTTTTTTTTTTTACGTTTATATATTTTTTATCGCTATAGGGAAAAATATTTGCAGTTTGTACTGTTTAATAATAATAATAATTGTGTTTAGAGAATATCTTCCGATCGCGCAAGCTCAATAAAAATCGGCAAAAATTCAATTTTGAGTGATTTTCATGCATTAAGAGTCTAATCAACTGAGGTCAGTTTGCAGTCTCAGGTTAAGATTTAAATTAGATTAATATTAACACAATTATTCTAATTGGGAAACAAATCATATTAGATGTAAATTTCCAACTGGGCGAAAAATGTCCGGACCAGGATTCGAACCCGGGATCTCCTGGCTGAAGCCGCCAGTGCTCTGCCATCTGAGCTATCCCGGACGATTCTGGTCGAACTTTTTCAGGTTAGCTGGGTGAAAAAGTTCGACCAGAATCGTCCGGGATAGCTCAGATGGCAGAGCACTGGCGGCTTCAGCCAGGAGATCCCGGGTTCGAATCCTGGTCCGGACATTTTTCGCCCAGTTGGAAATTTACATCTAATAAGATTTAAATGTTAATTGATACTATTGAGCATATTAAGTAATTTTTAAACAACCTAGAACTTACCACGAAGAGTTCGTTTCAAGTCTGAAAAGTTTAGTAGTGCACCCAACTGCCGTTAGCCACGTAGGAAAACAGCGCAGAAGTCGGCGTGCGCGCTCCCACCTAGTCTCACATAATTCCATAAAATTTACAGAAAAGTCAACTGGATTCAGATGAACTGCTTGGCATATACTATTTTGATGGAAGAAAGGACGATACCCAAGTTAAAGTAAAGATTGCATCTAAACAGGTTCGTCGAACTATTAAAGAGGAACACTTTCCTGTCATAAAAGAACGTGGCTCAGTTTATTTAGGTCATGTGCCTCCAAACTCCGGACCTGCTAAGGACATTGTAGCTTTCACAGTATCTTGTCTTACTGAACAAAGGGTTTCAGTAGAATACTTAGATTTGGTAGGCTGTGATGGTACAAATACCAATACTGGATAGAAAGGTGGTGCTATCAGAAAGCTTGAAGTTCATCTCTAACGACCACTGCAGTGGGTTGTTTGTTTATTCCATTTTGTTGAATTACCTTTCCGCCATCTTTTTCAACATTTGAATGTTGAAACAGCTGGTCCATGATCATTCAGTACACCATTTGGACACAATATCATTGTTGTGTAATGCTCTCGGTGATAAATTTTCAATTGACTGGTTGTGAAATTCCAGAAGTGGACAGGCAACTGTTGACTAAGGACCAAAGATATCTTCTTGGCATAAGTCAAGCAATTAAAAGTGACAACTTTCCAAATGACTTATTAAAGTGTGACTCCGGCCCAATTTCACATGCCAGATTGCTCACTTGTGCAAATAGAGCCCTTCGACTTTACGCGAGCGTGGAAAACCCATCGGATGCCTTAAAGCCATATTGACATTTATTTTAAAATCTTACTTTCCAGTTTGTTTTGAAATAAAATGCTGTAAGTACATTACAAACGGGCCTATTCATCTGTACAGAGCAATTGAAACATCTCGATAATTTCGTGACAACCTGAAGAAAGTCCCTGAAACTGAACGAAACTCGTTCTTTGCTCACCCGGAAAACCTACTGATGGCAATGGTCTTTTATAAGAGGAGGCACATAAGAGAGCTAGGGCTAAGAAGAGTATTAAAAGCCAGGCAAAATGTTTCAAAGGGTAAAGGTATCTGAATCTTTATCACTCCTACAATCCAGAATTAATTGATTGTAATGTAGCAAAATTAACATTTCCACCTCTTTTTCGGAGAATAACCCATGAAGAAATACATTTCTTCGTTCAATCAGGTCATATCTCAGTCTGGGATGATAAAAAGTTTCCCAACTACACGTAAGATGTCCAGCGGTGCGTTAAATTGGTAACGGAAGCATCATTTTAGGTATGTGGGCCCCAATCAAAAAACATCAGGACCACACTGACATCAATGTCCATAATACCAGACATTACCACCAAATCGCAGTACAAAGTTGCGTCTAAAAGTCAGACTTAAACAGATGACATAACAAATTGTATATCTTATACTGTCACGACACTAGTTTTTTAATACAGTGTTTTGATTCTATTATAACAAATTATGTATTTAAGTAATGTAAATAGCAAATATCCTCATTGGTCGGATGGAGGATAGGGTGCGGTTTGAACTCGAAGTGCAGCTACCTTCCCGTGGTGAGTTCTGGTTTGTTTAAACATTATAAAATATCTAAACAAGCAAAGAGTTGTACATTGTACAATTTATATGCAAATGTTAATATTGGAACGCAAACTGATCTCAGGTGATTATTTTCTTTATTCATCAAAATCACTGAAAATTGAATTTTTGCCGATTTGAGCTTGCGTGATCGGAAGCTATTCTTTAAACGCAACTGTTTATTTTTATTATTATTAAATATTACAATCTGCAAATATTTTTCACTATAGCGATAAAAAATATATATGCGTAAAGAAAAGAAAAAAATTCTGAAAAAATCGGAAATTTTCAACTTTTTTTAATTTTTTGGCGGTTTGCGGGATCGGAAGATAAAGTCCGATTTAAATAATTTTGTTTTTGTTTTTCTTGTATTTACCAATCGCAACTTTTCCGCACTATAGCAACTTGGAAATATCAACTTGACTTTTTTCGCACCACCCTACTATATATGCTACGTATTTATATAATTACGAACGCACCTAAAAACTAGTATACTGTGGCCATCACAAAACTATAAAAGTCACGTCAATTAAATCATTTAAACAGTACAAGAAATTACATCAATTTAGCACCAAATCATCTCAAAGTATATCTGAATTTGAAGTATGATGAAAATTCGTGCACTAGTTATTGAGATAGAGCTTACCAAAACATAAACGGCACTAATTCATATCAAGGTATAACTGAATCCGAAGTTTATTGAAAATCTAAGCTTTGGTTCTTGGGATAGAGCTATAGCGGAAATCTAAAAAAAAATACAACACAGCAGCGCCACTTGTTGAGCGATTAACACCAAAATGTATAAAACATCAATTCATGTCAAGTACTAACCGAATCTCAAGTTTGCTGAAAATTCGTGCATTAGTTCTGGGCTATTATGGACATCATGAAAAATGCTGCATAGCAGCGCCACGTGTTGAGCGATTTACACCAAAACGAATCAGCACAAATTTATATCAGGGACTAAATTTATATAAATTTGTATTAAATTCCGTGCATTAGTTCTAGAGATAGAGCGCCCAAATTTTGTGTCACATACATACACAGAGTCATAAACTCACAGGCAGACATTTTGTAAAAACACATTTTTCTGAATCTCTGATCACTAAAACGTGTAAATCCGTCGAAAACCGAAATTTGAAAATTTTCACGATTCCAATACTTTCTTCTTGTAAAGATAGAAGAAAGTAATAAATGAATTAAGGCCCCTGCGGCAGAAGATAAACACGAGCTAATGGGACACCCTCTGGGAGGTTATTTTCTAATATCTCGTTTGAAATTTAACTTTTTTTAAATATTTTTTTTTTTTGCATTGGATAGCTGAGGTTCATCTCTACATAGCTCCATTTTTACTTTTCGATTTTGGTTTCAGATATTTTTTATAAAGTTACTTTCACTTTCGAAACCGGTTCCGAAAAGTATTGAGTGATACTAAAAAATATCTGACCTGAGTTATCCAATGCAAAAAATAAATAAATAAATAAATAAATAAATAAAAATAATTTAAAATGTCGAAATGCAAACGAGCATTGTTTCCCAGTATAATGCAAACCGTTACTTAAATTATTCCAATATTTGGAGTACTTGTCTCGCATACAAACCGCACCCCATCTCGAACAATACATCAATGGATCTGTTAACTGACTAACCACTGAGAATGTATCTAAATTTCCAAACAAAGTGTAATTCGCCAATACTTCTGTATATGTCTCTGATATTGAGATCCTGCTTTGCTTCCCGCTCCTAAAAATGGAAATAAACGTCAACAGGTATTGATAACTCGCTGTGCAGGAATCTGAAAAAACATCAACATTACATTCAAATGCGAGTCTACATTACCAAAATCCGTAACCGCTATAATTTAGAAGATGTTGAACTTTGTACTCAAGAAACTAAGAAAAAGAGAACTTGGCAAAGTCACTGAATAAAAACTAATCAAGAAAAATAAAAATTAAATTTTAATATGTGTACGTTTTATCCAAATTATCACATAACCAGAACGCTGATGCCACTGGTACATTTTAAGGAAAAAATTAAACAAAACAAAAACAATGAAGCTGTATAATTTACTGTAATGGTAACTGGACGTAATTCTCAACTGTGACAGTAATTCGTGAATTGAGTGGTCACTAAAACCTGTTTTGTTATACTTTGTGTATATGAAATGGTACGCACATAACAAAAATGATTTGACATTAAGTTCGCCAATTGGTGTTATATTCAATTCGACTTTTTTAAAAATTCAGGAATCTGATGCGAGTACATATTAAGGACCACGTAAATGTATGAAATTGGGAAAAATGTATTTTTGAAATTAATAATGTTTGCAATATTTAAGAATGTCGTAAAATTTTTCTGCTAGGAAAAGTCTTCAAAATGATAACTGGACATACCTGCGACGGAAAAACTTTAAAATTAAATAATATCATAAGACAAAACGCAATATTTCTTCTTGATTTAAACATAAAATATATTATATAAACTTTAAAAGTTCACTGTTTTACTTAAAAGGTGACTAAAATAATAAAAGACATGTTACAAGCTAAAAATGTGTATTTTATTTAAAATTTCTTCGTACTTACAAGCTTTTCCAAGCTCTTCATCAGAGAATATTTTAATAACTAATGGCTGTTTATTTATACAAATATGTCACTTCGTTTTGAGGATGTATGTTCAATAACAATTTAATTAAATTCTATCCAAGAAACTGCTACTTCTAATTTGAACTCTAATAATAATTGGCTCTCTCATTTTCAAAACTAAGTGATGTATTTGTATAACTAAACATCCATTAGTTATTAAAATATTCTCTGATGAAGAGTTTGGAAAAGCTTGAAAGTACTAAGACGATTTAAATAAAATGCATATTTTAAACTTCCAACAACTCTTTTATTATTTTAGTCACCTTTTATGTAAAACAGTGAACTTTTTAAAGTTTATATAATACATGTAATATTTTACAATCAGTCACCGCAAACATAGTTTTTCAAAGATTCTGCTACGACAATTTTTAAACGTGTTATTACAACATGAAAACGTTGCATCTGGAACAATTCTCTCCAATCCGGTTACTTTGTTTAACAGATCTTTCACTTATCAAAAAGCTATTCTCTTGAATGTATCATCTTCACTTATTTTTAGATGGCACCAAATTTTCTACAAGAAATGAATGATAAAGTCGCCCTTCTAAAGTTTGATGAAGTTTTATAATATATTTTTATCAGCAAATTTCTAGAAACAAATACCGATAGTACCAACAATAACTTCAGTTTCAATTGCTACTTTGCTTTTTTATGTACACAATTCTTTAAATGAAAAAAGACAATTTGGTCCCCTTTCCCACTTAGGCTGGGAAAATGGCTAGCATAGGTGAATGAACAACTCCCTTTGATTCAGGATATATATTCAATCAACACAAGCTAAAGTAACACACATTAAGAATAAGTATTATGTTTTGTAATATTTTAAGTATTAAATCGTTTCAAGTAAACAGTAATAAGTATCAGTATGAAAAATAGATAAATATAAGTGACCCCAACATATATGCAGAGTGCAAATTTCGAGTGTAAGCTTATTTTTTATAGAAATTATTGTCCTGACTTGTTTTCTTCCTTTCAATGAAAATACCTTTGAGAAGTATTTTGTTATGAATATTGAATAAAAAATCTTTTTCAGTGACAATATCTAACTGGCCTTTTTCCATGATCTCTCTGTGGCACTTTGCCCAGAATGACGCCATTACAAAAACTATCGCTTAGCATCTAATCTACATGACTTAGCGTTTATAAATACACATAATTTAAACGGATATTTCACACTTATCAAACAGCATAAGAGCAAATAATTATAACACTACAAAATATTTAGCTATAATTAAGAAATTGTACCACTTTCCTAAAATCAAAAATGCGAAAAAAGAAATAAAATGAGTTCAGAAGTAGAAAAGGTAGCCTTCCGCTTCAAAGTCGGAGATAATACTACCAGCATCTATGATGACTACTTCGCCCAGTTCATGCGTAAAGGCGGCATTATACATCAGAAAAAATCAAATGGTCACTTTGCCCTCACTAGTTATTTTACCCGTCCTTCATTTTAATTATTTTCATCTTAAAGAATTTCCTTTTTTAATTCCAAACTTTCCAAATTTGCAACAAATAAAAATAACTGGTTAATGCTAACCAAAAGTCGGCCTTGGAAATGCTTATTGTTGAGTTTAGTTGATTTTTGACGGCCGATTATCTGCTCGAGGGATATAGGCCCATGGGGGGAGTGCCCTTCATGAGGGTCTAACTAAGGGAACCTAACCCGTAATTACGCATGGTAAACCACAAAAATTCTTAACGGCTACGACGGGCACGATTTGGTTCGAAGCCAGCACCTCCCGTCTACCAATTTAGAGAACAGAACCTCTCGGCTACTGGTGGGGCGGAAATGCTTATAAATTCTGGTTGACTTTAAGTTAGACAATGCGCTGCGTTATTAAATCATTTACTGTAATTCATAGATGTTTCCATTACCATGAATTGGGAAACGCCTGCAGTTCTTGCTCGAACCCTATCAGATGTGCAATTTGTGGGCTTAATCATAATGATAAATACAGATCGGACTTTTTCTGATTGGTATAACTGTCAATCTCAGACAGAAATGGCTGGATATTCCTACAATACAGACCATTGTTCCTTGGATTCCAACTGTCCCTGATTGACTTAAGTATAAAAATGAGAGAAGATATTTTGAACTATTAATTTAGTGTGACTGTTTTTAATTCTTCTCCAGAATATTTCTGCCATCCATCTCAGATTCATGACTACACTTCCTCCTGGCACATCTTAATTTCCAGCACACAACATGGCATGTGTCATGGTAATTACCATTATCTTCTTCTTACTTGTTGCCGCCTTTATTGGTTTTTTGTTCGACTTCGGCTTAGTTTGTTAATTTGTCATGTTTTACGCTCCATGTCAATATTCGGCGGGCTCAGCTTTGGCTGATTTTTTTAAACCCACAATAAAGGGGACCGAGAGGATATCTATGCTCTACAAACTTGATTCCTATTCTCAGCAAACCCTCTCTGGTAGTAAAAGTAAAACTAAAATCTCGAATTTACATGCTCATTTTTTAAAAATAAAGGAAATTGAATTCTCTATAAAATGAACAAAAGCAAAACAATAATACATTTATATATATATATATATATATATATATATATATATATATATTATTTTACTTTATTTTATTTTAATTATAATTTTTATGTGTGTTTTAGGTAAAAGGACAACGTAATCCGACATATAAATAAGTAAAAACTCAAACATATGTAATTAGGATTTGACAAGTGTGGAAAAAATAGTTTCGGAAGTTTTCGGAATATTCTCGTACAGTATCAATACTTTAGTTATTGCTTTCTAAAATTTTAAAATACTAGGGATCTTTGCCCCCTATGAGCTACGCTCGTCAACCCCGTTCAGACACCGCAGACTCTAAAAGTACGCTAATTTGATCGGCTTTAAAAAGATTTCGGAAGATTGAATTATAATTTAAAAAACAGTGAAGAACCCCCTATAAACGGATTTCTATTCATTTCTATTTGATTGGGGAATTTTAAGGCCAAATCCGCTGCGGTACTACTTGATTATCCCGTCAACCAATTTCGCCAAATTATATAAATCGCCAAATTAGACAAATTGACATAATTTTTATTTTAAATAACGAAAGAACAAATAAATTAGTGCAACATTAATAAAAATACAAATAAAACGTCGAAATAAATATAACTTGATGACGTAGACACGTGTAACTTGCTTAAAGTCAAGTTAATGTGACATTTACGATCAACAATTATTGGCATTTAATCTTATAGTTTGGCGAATGATAGATTTTTGGTCGACGGGATAACTAAGTAGTACCGAAGATACAATCGCTGTTTTCATCTTTGATTAGGTAAAATAAGTTCAACATTTAAAAATAAGCTAATATTAAATGAAATAAGTAAACAGAGTCTTTGTCTCCGGTATTTTCCAACAAAGCGAAAAGAATGTCCTTTTAAATAAGACATTTTAAATTAATCGTTTTTAATCTGACGTAATTTTGATCAAACTATTCTTTCTTTTTTTAATATTCACGTGAAAATAGCTTTGTTAGAAATGGAATATTATTTGCGCTTTCCTAACAAAAATAGTTGAAAAGTATCCTCTCAAAATATCAAATAAATGTCTAGCGCAATTTCTAAATTTAAACTGTTTTGCAATTTTATTTTGTGTTCATTTTATGTAACAACTGTAATGTGACGTAAATATGACGTAATTTCTCCTATTTAAGACATCTAACGCATGTTAATGAATTTATTATTTTACAATTTCATTTCTCTCTTAAAATTCACGTGCAAATATAGTTTTTATGACGTAATTTTTAATAAGTTCCTGCTTTTTGTACATAATTATTTAATTCTAATTCCAAATGTTTTTTACTGTTTATAATAGTCACGTGTAAATAAATTTTTAATTTATTTACACGTATAAATATTTTTTTTTATTTGAATCAAACATTAATGTTTGCGCTGTTTATACAGTTGGCAACAGTTTAAATTAATATCACTTTCTAAAATATGTAAAAATTATCTCTAGAAATGCTGAAAATTTGAATTTAAAATAGAAGTAAAACCTCAAAAAGTGAGTCAAATTAAAAAAAGAAATACAGTCTGCACACCGGGAACTTCAAACGTATAAAATGATCTAAAAATGATTAAATTCTCATGAATAGTTTTTGCTCCTATAAAACTTTTTTAGTGGAACGATTTTATCCAATTTTAACATTAAATATCTCTTTAAATAATGCTTTGATTTGAAAACTGTCTTCATCAGCGTGTTTATCAAACATTTCTGTATAATACTACCAATTGTCATATTTTTGTATGCATTATTTTTCATAATATTAACGAAGAAAGACCTCCGGTCACAAAAAATTCAAAACCGGCGGCGGCGGTGACAGCGGTAGTTACCTTTTTTTACTTTCTTCTATCTTTACAAGAAGAAAGTATAGGATTCGTGAAAATTTTCGACTCCCGGTTTTCGACGGATTTACACGTTTTAGAATGCCCAGAACACGATTTGATGGTTTTTAGAAAATGTCTGTCTGTGAGTCTGTCTGTCACTCCGTCACTCTGTCACTCTGTCACTCTGTCACTCTGTCTGTGAGTCTGTATGTGACAAAAATTTTGTGGGCGCTCTATCTCAAGAACTAATGCACAGAATTTCACAAAACTTATTATTTAGTTATACCTTGATATAAACTAGACCTGATTAGTTTTTGGTGAAAATCGCCCAACAGGTGGCGCTGCTATGTGGCATTTTTCACGATTTCTGCAATAGCTATATCTCCAGAACTACTGCACGGATTTTTATAAAACTTCAGATTCAGTTAGTCCAGGATATAGTTTGGTGCTGATTACTTTTTTGTGAAAATCGCCCAACAGGTGGCGCTGCTATGCTGCATTATTCATGATTATCGCAATAGCTCTAACTCAAGAAAAAATGCACGAATTTTCATCAAACTTCAGATTTCGTTAGTCCTTGATATAAATTAGTGCTGTTTAATTTTTGGTGTAAATCTCCCAACAGGTGGCGCTGCTGTGCTGCATTTTCACGATTTTCGCAAGAGCTGTATCTCAAGAACTATTGCACGGATTTTCATCAAACTTCAGATTTAGTTAATCCTTGACATGAATTGACATGTAAATTAGTGTTGTTTAATTTTTGGTGTAAATCGCTCAACAGGTGGCGCTGCTATGCTGTATTTTTGCGATTTCCGCAATAGCTTTATCTCAAGAACTAACGCTTAGATTTTCAACAAACTTCAGATTCAGGTATACCTTGATATCATTTAGTGCTGTTTATTTTTAGTGTAAATCGCTCAACAGGTGGCGCTGCTATGCTACATTTTTCAGAATTCACGCTGTAGCTCTATCTCAAGAACTAATGCACGAATTTTCATCAAACTTCAAATTCAGATATACTTTGATATGAATTGGTGCTAAATTCGTGTAATTTCTTGTACTATTTAAATGATTTAATTGATGTGATTTATATAGAAGAAAGTTTTGTGATGGCCACAACATACTAGTTTTAGAATAGAGAGATTACATAAAATTGCAAACGACAAATAAATATATTTTAACCCGGCAGGACGGTCGCGGTGTGTTTTGACACCTCACGCCAGAAAATTTTCATCTACTGTCTTTCCCTATAAACCGAAGTGATCGAGTACATCAGTACCTGATTCTAAGGTCACCTTCCGTGCGTAGCGTATGAAAACGGCAAATTCAGGCTCTTTTTTTACTCTTATAGAATTATAGAAAATCTTATAGAAAGTGAAGCTAATATGTAAAAATACAAAAATTCTGAAGTGTCTGATCCACGTACACCCAAATTATTATGAAAATTCTTAAATCTCAGTACTTTTATCCCCAGTAATGTATAATTTTATTATAACAAAAATTGTAAAGAAAAATTAAGCTTTTCAATTTAGGAAAATAAAGGTGAGTGCTTTTACTTTAATTTTTATTAATTTTTAAAATTAACGATAATTTAACATTTCAGTTATCATCTTTCATGAGAAAGAGTGTAATTATCACGAATTTCATTAACAGATAGAATTCTAAAGATTTTTTTCGTGTTTATGCCATTTAATATATTTGGGGGGTGCTGACACCCCATGCCCGTTCTTGTGTAACGTTTCATGGCCTCCGTCCTGTCGGGTTAAATTGATTACAGAGTGCGCAATCTAGCATCATTCGTCAGGCAATTTTTGTCATTACAAAACTTTCTGGTACACTTTGACGTCTTTCATTTATTATTGTATTTTTTAAGATTTCAGAATCACTTTTTATTAAAATTGTTTAGATTTTTAAAAAAACATCTTTCTACCCAACTTTTCTTTAATCACATTTATTATGTTTGAGAATCGGTTTTAGACAGGAAGATGAAAGCAAGCAACATTTTTACTCTCTTTATACCAATTAATAAGAGGCCGATAAATTTATTTATTTTTCACCGAAAACATGTTAGAATAAAGAATAAATAGATTTCCTTAAGCATATACGACTTTCAATTTACAAAAATTATAAGAGTAAATATGTTAACTGTCTGGGAGATCCAAATACTCAAATGAAAAAATATTAATCTTCTTTGCTCATAGCTTTCTTTTCTTCCTTTCTGATTTCAGAATCTTAAATTTCATGATTTGTGAACTATTTTTTAGAATGTTTTATTGAAGGGATATTTAAATGACTTTACTTAAATGATTGAATACATTTTCATCTCAAATATATTTTATGCCATAATAACTTAAAATTTCCTTTCGAGTCTTTGTTCTTTTCTGAATAGCTCTAATAATAGTTTTTTAAAGAAAGATACTTTATAAAGTGCATTTTCATGAAATCATTTGTGAAATCTTCAGACTTTCATTCTTTCTTTGAATCTATCTTTAAGTTCAAATATAAGATTAGAATTGGAAGATAAAAAGAGTTATATCTTTTAATCTGTCTAAATTTAATTTTGAAAGTAGGACTTCATATAATCTTTCATCGAAAAATAATTTATTTATTTCTAATGTTTAATTCAAAATTTATTTTACTGATGTAAAAATAACTCAAATGAAAAAAATTTCTGCACATCCCCAAAGAAATCCCAATTTACTTTCAATAAAACGAAAAGATGTCGGTAAATAAATTTACAATTTTTGATTAAACTTTATTTGAACGAACACTTCCTTTTAAATTAAAGGTATTAGCTACTTTTAAAGGTATTTGTTTAGAAGTGAATCATATATATAAATTTAAAATAAAATAGGTAACGCATATCGTGACATTTGTTTTTTACTGTTGAGCATCGAATTACTGACTTTTACGTTTAAGGTTTATAATGTAGATATCTCAATGCCACAGATCTGTTTTGTATTAATATCAAAAAGTTGAAGCAATGCACCCAAATACAGTGTGCTAAGTAAAGTTCTGTTCACTTACTATTATCTTCAGGAATATATCAGATAAACAATCAAAAACGTGGTCACCAGGTATTTTAAAATACGCATTACGGTGAGACGACTTATCACCTTTTTCAAACTGTGTAATTACAGATCTTATCACAAAGTGGTACTAAAGAGTTCACATAACTAGAGTCGTATGACTCTATGAGGCTCTTCAAAGAAGATCATGTAGCGGTCCCCCGTCCCTTCAAGCACAATGTGAAATCCAGAAATTACGAGACGTCTGCACACGGATAGCTATGTGGCAAAAAAAAAAAAATGACACATACAAAGTTGCCGAAGCTGATCCAAATTCACCTGGAACAGCAGAGACAGTTAAAGGACATTAAGACCAATGTCAAACGGTTGTCTTTTTTGCTGCTTTTTTGCTTATGTATTATCCATTCACAATGCTATAGCATTGACGATGGATAATACGCAAGCAAAAAAAGACGACCGTCTGACATTGGTCTAACTCTACGTCCCGCACACAACTCAAAAACGGTACTGGATAAGAAACGATATCAATTGTAAATCTGTAGAGCTATTTAATATGAAAGGATGCTTTAGTTTTAACTTAATAAGAAGTCCGGAAATATAAAACTTTACGTTCAATCATCAGCGTATACTAAAGTATACTAAACTCAATTTTCTGATTAAAATAAACTGTGTCTTCCTTACATGTGTTACTTTTATTAATAAATGTCCGTTTATACAAATGACTAAACATTTCGAACCAGGAACCTTTGGCCTGCATAAAAAAGTACATAGAAAAATATTTTTTATCGCAGATTTCTGAGCATACTGAATTTGTATGCGTATAGGTATATTTGTAAAGTTTTATTTATTTTATATTAATGCTTTGTATTTTAATGATGTATTCTATAGAAATACATTATATTTATAAAACTATTTTGTTTTCCCAGGCGCCCGTGTGGTTGGCTGAAAACTTTCGATCACAATACATTTGAAGTATTTCTGAGTCGAGATTTAGGACCGAGACATGTGGAATCGGTATCACTAGATCAGAATCCCCTGCTATCTTTTGCTAAGATGATTTTAGATAAAAGTTTGTTGCGTTATTTTTAATCGGTTAACTCCCCGATCTCAAAGGGTTTTATTAATACCTGAGTAATAAAGATGTGACTATGTGCTACATAGACATAAGGGGAACGTTAATTTTAAAGGGCTGTTGACGAACGCCTCCCTCCCTTATTGCGAAGGATATCTAAAGTTTTAAAGATAAAATTTTACTTTTGTTAAAGTATAAGAATTTAATTTTTATGATGATTTGGGAATCAGTTATTTCTAACTTATCACAATGTCTCTTAAATGATTTTCCCTGCTGAATTCTAATTAAGCAAAATCATTAATGATTTCAATATTTCACTATTATAATAAGTCAGTTGATGATATAATAATTAAATTACATGTGAAGGTTTATGTTAAGTAATTGCTTAAAAAGCAAATACTTTAACGCGGTTCAAGTTAGGCTGGAGAAATTCTTTCGTTACAAATATATATATATTTTAAATATTTCTTAAATATTTGTAAATAAGCTTTTATTATTGGTTAAATTTAAATATGCTTTATTTCCAAGGGTTGTATATAATTATTTTATTTACGAGACCCATCTTACTGCTTGCTTTCTATTTATATTAAATAGTCCTTAAGACAAGGATACTTTTATTTTTAGGCCACATGACTTAAAGATATTCACAAAAGAAACTTACACAAAGCAAATTTCAACAAATTTTTTTGACAAGAGGTTATCTCTTACGATCAAATTTGTACAATATAACAGTAATAGCTAGGTTATCGGGATACCGGGTTTAGTAGCCTGCTTTATATAACAGTGTATTTTCTTCCCAGTAACGGAGGAAAACAGTTTGCAGTGTATTTTATTGATGTTGCACTTCAAATTTAATATAATTGATATACAATTCAGAGGTATACTACAATAAGATAATTAAAAACTGTAGAGCATTTATTATTCATTTACAAGGACACACAAAGGAATTCAGATAGATCACTGTCTGTGTTTATCAGCGGTAATCTCTGAAAGATGCCCTTAGTTTCCGTTCTGGCATATATTTTTAAGTTTAACTAAACTTTCACATTTTTTTTCATTTAAAAGTTCTACTGATCTAGGCTTGAACAAACAAATCCAAAGTATTACACTCTATGGGCAAGAATAGCTTAAAGGTGGTGTTAAATTTGGATATGCATTTTTCCGCTGAACAACATTTAGTAAAGTAAAACTAAGAGATGTTTGTAGAATTTAAATAAATTAATATGCAGGCATGAAATACAATTTGACTACTCTGCTGACTACTGACAGTAACCGCAGAACTTAAATGTGTTATGCGTTTTCTAAACTGTTTACTTACATACCTTCTTTCATATTATTTAACGATGAAGTACTGGTGATACTGTAATACCACAGTATTCTGGATGAGTTGGAAAGTGATTCATAATCTTTCTTCCTTGCAATTTGTTGAATCCAAGAACTAAATAGACAGAAATTACCAGGTTTGTTTAATAAATCTAAACTATTTATTCTTCTTTTATTTAGCAGAAATTAAAAATTTTTGTGCATTTATCCTTTTACAAAATCTTCCAGAAAAATAAAATAAAATTTATTCAATCGATATTGGAAATCAATTCTTCAGTGCTTAAAATAAAATTTAATTACTTGGAATTTGGATGAAATATTCAGTAGATACTTACAGCAATATTCACTGTATTTTAAAGCATTTTGTATAATCTAGCAGAAACTGGATTGTGGCGTTTTTATTCTTAAGCTTATAACTTTTTGTATGTTTATGACTAATTTAAGTAGTACATCTCTGATTTGTAAAGTATTTTTCACATTTCAAGTAGAAATATGTATTTTGTTAATACCCATTATTTAAATTTTAAAGATAAATTTAAAACTTATTTTATTTTATTTTTTCTATTTTCATAAATAGTAATAAATTGTTTAGCTAATATAATTTATTAAATGACTAAACATTTACGAAAATGAACTCTCCTTTAGCAATCAAAGTACAAACTCATTTTAATTTTTTGTTTTGCTCCAACATTTGAAATACTTTTATGCCAAAAACAATTGATATAGAAGAAAAACGAAAAACTTAAATAACTTTTTGAATAGATCACTTGGTTGTTTTCTCTATGATACACTGGAAGATGAGTTCCAAGATATGTTGATTCGAAGTCTTTTGAAAGTTTTCCCTATACTGCGAAGCATATTTAATAATTTTCTTCCAATTTACATAGCAAAACTAGATAGCAAATGTTTTTTTCTTTTGTCGCTTTATGTTCCACATTTCTGCTTTGTATGGTTATTTTGCGCAAAATTCATTTAAAAATGAATATTTAAGATTTCTTTCAAAAGATCTATTTCATATATTTTTATTATGTATTGTAGCCTCCAAAAGTTTCTTTGCAATCAGTTTTTGTCTAAGTTTTAAAACAAATTAACTAAAAATATGAAAACAGCGGAAAGACAAAAGGGTTGATTTTTGACCTACTGAAAACCAAAATCATTTTCTTTTATTTTAGAATTTTTCTTTTTTTTCAGATGCTTTGAATTTTATGATATAAGTTAATATTTGTATTAAATGATCTCTGATTCATTTTTGTTTAAATACTGTCTAAACGTGTTAGTAAATGATCGGAAACATAGGTACTTTTCTCAAACTTCAATACATGAATTTGTAGTATTTTTCTGATATGACGTACTCATAACACAATCGAACTTTTATATATGTTTTTCATTAATTTTATATATCAACCCATGAAAAAGTTGCGATAGTTCTGAGAAGAGATTTATATTGTAAAAAAATATAAAAATAAATAAATAAAATAGGTATAACGGGAAAACAGTAAAATTTGCTAAATAATCTCATTTTGCCTATTTTGTATAAAACATTTATTAAACTGCGAAAACATCAATCCTGCAGGCACTAAATATAGATTATAAGTTATTTTATAACAATCAAAACAACTTATTTTTTTTTCTTAATGATATTAAAATATCAGCAATCGTCTATATATGTGTTTTGTCATATAAGTGGCATATAATCTGAGAAATCCTACAGTTACATACCAAGATTAGACGAAAGTGAAACTTTTGCAAAATATAGAGCACATCAAAACTGGTCTGGACAGTAGACCTCACTTTGTAATATGCCTGACCCCGTACAACACTACAGATCGTAAAATGGACTTACACTCAGTTAATGAGGTTATTGATGGTAGCTCGTGGTAGCAAGTTCCACTTACCTAACAGTGCAGTTTTTATAGCAAAAGACGTTCTAAAAGGAGGTGACGCAATACCATTGCACTACCTACAGCGTAAGAACGTGTGCCATTGTATAAAGTCCATCTGTTTTGTCATATAAATGGCTTATAATCTGAGACATCCTATAGTTACATACCAATATTAGACGAAAGTGAAACTTTTGCAAAATATAGAGCACATCAAAACTGGTCTGGACAGTAGACCTCACTTTGGAATATGCCTGACCCCGTACAACACTACAGATCGTAAAATGGACTTACACTCAGTTAATGAGGTTATTGATGGTAGCTCGTGGTAGCAAGTTCCACTTACCTAACAGTGCAGTTTTTATAGCAAAAGACGTTCTAAAATGAGGTGACGCAATACCATTGCACTACCTACAGCGTAAGAACGTGTGCCATTGTATAAAGTCCATCTGTTTTGTCATATAAATGGCTTATAATCTGAGAAATCCTACAGTTACATACCAAGATTAGACGAAAGTGAAACTTTTGCAAAATATAGAGCACATCAAAACTGGTCTGGACAGTAGACCTCACTTTGGAATATGCCTGACCCCGTACAACACTACAGATCGTAAAATGGACTTACACTCAGTTAATGAGGTTATTGATGGTAGCTCGTGGTAGCAAGTTCCACTTACCTAACAGTGCAGTTTTTATAGCAAAAGACGTTCTAAAATGAGGTGACGCAATACCATTGCACTACCTACAGCGTAAGAACGTGTGCCATTGTATAAAGTCCATCTGTTTTGTCATATAAATGGCTTATAATCTGAGAAATCCTACAGTTACATACCAAGATTAGACGAAAGTGAAACTTTTGCAAAATATAGAGCACATCAAAACTGGTCTGGACAGTAGACCTCACTTTGGAATATGCCTGACCCCGTACAACACTACAGATCGTAAAATGGACTTACACTCAGTTAATGAGGTTATTGATGGTAGCTCGTGGTAGCAAGTTCCACTTACCTAACAGTGCAGTTTTTATAGCAAAAGACGTTCTAAAATGAGGTGACGCAATACCATTGCACTACCTACAGCGTAAGAACGTGTGCCATTGTATAAAGTCCATCTGTTTTGTCATATAAATGGCTTATAATCTGAGACATCCTATAGTTACATACCAATATTAGAAGAAAGTGAAACTTTTGTAAAATATAGAGCACATCAAAACTGGTCAGGACAGGACACCTCACTTTGTAATATTCCTGCTCCTGTACGACTCTACAGTTCGTAAAAGGGACCCACAATCACTTAATGAGGTTATTGATGGTATGTCGTGGCAGCAAGTTCCACTTACCTAACAGTGCAGTTTTTACGGCAAAACACGTTCTGAAATGAGGTGACATCATACCATTACTCTACCTATAGCATAAGAACATGTGCGATTGGATAAGGTCCATCTGTTTTGTTATATAAGTGGCTTATAATCTGAGACATCCTACAGTTTCATACCAAAAATAGAAGAAGGTGAAACTTTTGTAAAATATAGAGCACATCAAAACTGGTCAGGACAGGGCACCTCACTTTGGAATGTTCCTGCCCCCGTACAACTCTACAGATCGTAAAATGGATCCACAATGAGTTAATGAGATTATTGATGGCAGGTCGTGGCAGCAAGTTCCACTTACCTAACAGTGCAGTTTTTATGGCAAAAAAAACGTTCTGCAATGAGGTGACGTAATGCCATTACTCTACCTACAGCATAAGAACATGTGCCATTGGATAAGTTCCGGCGATCTTTCAAGAGAGTCGATACGTCCAATAATCTTTCACTATAGGGAATTATTGAGATGTTGGGTATTATAAATTATTATTGCGTCTCTAAAAATTAATCTGGACCAGCAAATTTCCGAATAAATTTCACATTATGTTAAAGGACATAATTATTATACTGGTTCTGGCCGGGAAGGAAATCCTGCCAAATGGCTAAAGCTCAATAAGCCACTGGCAGCATTATTTTTAGACAAATGTGTCGGCCATAGTTTTCACATGATAGATATTCAGTGCTGTTATTCTGTCCAACAAAATGCTGTCTCAAACAAATATCATGAGGGCATCTATATGGTTGTTATGCATATGTTGGAGGAGATTTGATAAGATACGCCACGATTTTTTCGGGAAACTCATACATAATCAATTTGTTTAGTGAATATCCTCTTATTAGCGAAGAGGATTCGGGTACTATTGCTATGTCCAAAATACTTTTGTTTGGATGCACGGATATCGGACACCCCTATGTAACCTAAGATCAATATAGTCTCTTGTAAATTTATGTAAACTGTCATATTCTAAATACTAACCTTTCAATTATTTTCTGAATATTAATCTTGTAATTAAACTTTTTATGTCTTTTAAAACTAATGTGCAAACTAACATTATTATCTTATAAAATTTTGTTTAATGAAGATTTGACTATTCTATAGCGCATTCATGCATTTTATTTAATACTTCTATGCTTCATCTATTAATAATTTCAAAAATCTTCAATTTAATCAATTCAGCAAATATAAATAATGTAAAAAGAATATTGACTTCAGTTATCGATTTAGTAATTTCATTAGGTGTGTCAGTGAGGCGCTGTCTATCAACTGAAATTAGAACTGTTAAAAATCGCTGTTAAAATTCTATTTACAAGGCGGCCATAATTAAATTGTAAGCACTCAAGAGTGTTCTGTAGCACGATCTAATTGAGAGAATGGCGCCAAATTTTGTAAGAAGTTTAAACAAAACGGAGGGGCGAAGGATTCCGCGAAAAACAATTAGTTCCAAAAGTCTCCGCTATTGAATATATGGCGCTGTGTAACAGGAAAAAGAGTTTTAAAAAATGCAGAATCAATACTAAAATAGTTAAATGTGCTAAATGAAATATTATTTTATTTCAGTATTGATTTTGCATTTTTAAAAACTCTCTTTTCTGCTACAGAGCGCCAATTATTCCCCTAGCGGTGATTATGGAACTATTTTTTTTTTCGTGGAATTCTTCGTCCCCCGTCATGTTTAACCTTCTTACAAAATTTGGCGTCATTCTCCCAATTTGATCGCGCTACGAAACCCTCTGTGTGCTGTCAGTTTAATTATGGCCACCTTGTACATCTCGGAAATTTCACTTTTAGGTACGTTCGTAATTATATAAATATGTAGCACCTATAGTCGTTGTCTAGTCCGTTCGTCTGTCTGTCCGTATATAACAGCAAAAAACTACCCAACCGAATAGTTTGAAATTTAATGCATAGAATCGTTACAGAATTTTGCCGTGTCATGTCAAAGATATTAATAAAATTTTCTTCATTCTATTAAATCCTATGATGCGTAGTTAATTCAAGGATATCCCATGACAGGTAATGATTCTAGGTAGTCATGGTTATTACTTGCTATTTAAGATGGAGTCGTGTTATTTCTGTATTACTGAATTTATATAATCGCAATAAATTTTGTATTCATATATTTTTGCAAAGGAGTGCAACAGCTGTTGCACCAAGATCTGAATATTTATAAAATTAGTTATAGTACGAACGCACCTCACTTGCCACGTTTGACGTACAATTTCCGACTTCTTATATTTATTGTAGTTAAGGAAATATTGAATTTTTAATTTTGGCAAACACTTCTAGAACTTTATATATACACGCACATACGTGAATCTGTGATTAATGAGGTTTCTGGAAATATTTTCATGCTGTTTTAATTATTTCAGTGATGCTGACCTTTGAAGCAATGAATGAAACTGACATTCATAAAACTAATAATAGTATTATTTTTAATAATAGTAAGATGTATACGTTCTGCAGTTTTAAGAAGAATGCATGAAAGAACTAAATCAAACCGTAATATTTAAAAGCAAGCATAAAACTGACATTCATTATGGAATAAAACTCAAAGATTAATAATAAAGAATAATAAATAATGTTCTTTTATCGGGAGAAGAACAGAAAATTAGCATTATCTGGCACAAACATAAAGCTGTAAAAAGATATTTATTGGAAACATAAAAAAAAAAAATCCTTTCCTTTTTTATTTGTAACGGATTCTGTGTGGTATTTGTCGATAAAAGAAAAATGGAGGCATTTGTCTTCGAAGGAACATTCCATTCTGAATACTACCTATTTTAATGATGTAAATAAAGATTAAGTATCAGTTATATGTCGAGCTTTTTTTCTTGCTCTGCTTAGCATGATGATTTATGTAAGTTATATGTATATGAATGAATATTAAGAAAAATGGAATAAATTTCTGTCTGTTTTTATAAGATAATTTATTATATTTTATAAGATAATTTATTATTATAAGATAATAATATAATTTATTGGTTTTTTTTCTCCAATAAACAGCAAATATATTCCATTTCTTCTACGGAAAAATTAAATATGTGCAGAATCTCTATAATACATTGAACTGATATGAACGAATAGAAATATATTTTTATTGTAACAAAAATATATATGCGTTATTCCTTATAGTACAAAAGCACATTTTGCTATCAGAATATTGCTGAATTTAAGGTAAGACTATTCGAAAAATATAAATTTAGAAACGTATTTACAGCTACTTTCTGTTGTAATACAGTATTCTTAGAATGTACCACTTCTTAAATTGCTGTATTTCTCTACTACTATTCTGACAGCGGTAAACATAAATATAATAATTCTTTTTCCTGTTTTCAAAGAAGTATAAAGGGTGGACCTTTCTCATTTGTGTAAACACTTATGAACAGTAAATATGATTAAATAAATATTTTTTTTACAAAATAAGAGTTTTACATCAAGTAGGAATCAATAAAATGCCAAAAAAGCTCACAACTTCAACAGAACTTCAAATGTGCTAAATTACGTCATCAATAGGAGGACACCGTGAAAAAAATTATTTTCTTATAATTTTTGCAAATTCAGTTACTCGAAATATATTCATTACTATCTAGAAATTCATTCAATCTCAAGCGCTATATTAAGTGACGAGTATTCGAAAAGCAACCATGCTCAATTTTTTATTGTACCAATCTACAGTCGTGGAAAAGAAAAAGTAAACACCCTTTACTGACTTCTCAACAAATTATTGTAGAAGAAAGTTACTGGTACCGACCGATTGGTAATAAAGTCTACTATTAAATGACGTATATAAAATTTGCTTAGGGGGCTACATATTAAAACGAGCCCAAACTTATTTTTTTTTTCAATAGCAATATCAAATTTAAACAAGATATTTCAAATCTCTGGTTCAAACTAGGCCTAGAAACAAAATTTCAAGTCATTTGAATCATAAGTTTTTGAATTATAAACATTCAAACTTGAGTGCTTCTAATGTTTAATTACATTTTCATATTTTGATTTATATCTCCTGAAATTATACTCTTAATGTGCTAATTTTTGAGTAGCAATAATACTAAAATACCCAAACATAAAAAAGTTGAATTTACAATTTTAATAATTTATGATAGGAATTATAAATTAAGAAATTAATATTCGAAAATATTATGAATTGCAACCTACAATTTTTTTGATGGATTTAGATTTATTAAGTCCTGCTTTATGGAAATCCAAAATTTCACATTTTTCTTCAAAATAGTTTTCAAATTATGCTTAAAAAAGGATGGTTTAAGGGCCCGTCTATGATAGAAGTGACTAGATATTTTGAAATTTCTTATACTATCCTGTCAGCTAGCAGTCCTGAATGATTGCTTGAGTAGGGCTTAAGTTGCCTTGATCAAGAAAGGGGCTCTCTCGATCAACAATCGAGTACCGAACTTCATGTCGGATACAGTCCCTAAAATACGCTCGTTTTAAAATAATTTTTTTCTCAGAAACTTGTCATACGAATTGCATAAAAATTTATTTTTAGGCTAATTGAAGGGTATAGAGTGTCATGTATGCCGTCAGAATTGTGTACTACTATTGAAAAAAACAAAGTTATGATTCGTTTTAATATGTAGATGGCCCCCTAAGCAAATTTTATAAACATTATTTAAAAGTAGACTTTATTTCCAATCGTTTGGTACATGTAACTTTCTTTTACGATAATTTTTTGCAGAGTTAGCATGGGGTGTTTACATTTTTTTTTCTAAGACTGTACCAATGCAGAATGAATAGAGTTCCTACTGCAGTCGTGATGCTTCAGTTCACCTCTTATGGACAATGATCAGTCGGATGTTCTTACTGCATAGGTGTTGAGCAATTGTGGAATTTCATCCAAATTCCTGTGCACAGGAATGGTAGAATAGAAAGCCAGGGTTAGTGGGGAATGAGGAAAAGGTCCCAGAATCATACATTATATATATACCACACAGGGTGATTCATAAATATCGAAACAATAGGCTATCTTCTTAAATATCGCCCCTAGGCACATACTTCCAATTGAAAAGTTTCATAAAAAAGGGGCAAAATTTGATGAGATAAGTTTCAACTCCATGGGGGGTCTATATGAGAAAATAGAAAAATTAAATTTTTATACGAGCCCCGTAGAGTAAAATTCCCAATTAGAAAAAATTTCCTTATCTATTCCTGCATTAAACACAAAAAAAAATTCATATTTGCAGAGATATCAAAATCCAAAATTCGTGACTTACACCATTTATCCATGCCTCTGAGCGACGAGTTTTTGACTCATTTTGAATGCAAGATAGGGATCAGCCACAAATTGCCCTTATTAAAAGTCGATATAAGACAGTGCCTCTCCTTTGGACATAAAATAGGCAGCGTATAAATTTTACGTTAAACTTGTTTTCAAAGTATGCTAGTGGTCTGTTACTAGAGGTCTGCACCGGTCGAAATATCCAGGTCCGGTCCCGAACCGACCCATAGAAAAAAAAAAGATCGGTCCTGCCTGGAAAAAAGTTGAAATTGTAGCCTGGTCCGACCTGACTGAATTTCTACATAGTTTTTTACATCGATATGGTTAAAAGTTGTTTCGTATGGAGGAGTTCTGACCAAAATACTTATTATATCTTTTCTTTTTCATGTTTATAATGATTATTTTTAAAGAAGTGCCAAAAGCTGTGATTATTTGTTTTATTAATGAATTTCTATTTATATGTAAATGATTCATTTCTCCTTTAATAATGTTAATCCATATTCCATGTGTTAGAAACAATGCAAAATGCTATAAAGTAAAATCTTTTAAGATGGAATCACATAGGAAAGAAAAAAAAAGCGTTATAGACAAATTCCCGTCTTAGGAGTTGTAAATGCAGTCTATTTTTTCTCAGGTATTATTATATTCATTTTCCATGGATCAACAGATTTTTCCGTTTAAGAAAGGATTCCGTCATAGGCAGATTTTTTTCACTAGTTTTACAGTATTTTAAAATTTTTGCCTTAAAATCTACTATCCTTTAAAAATATGAATTTTAAAATTTTATTGTAAAATAATGGCCGTTTAAAAATATAAGCATTTGTTGTAAAGGTTTTTGGGCTGAGCCAAATTTTAGTTATTTTTGCACGGGCTAGGTCAGTCAGAGATAATGATTTTAATATGGGTTGTCTCGAGACCGGGACTGAATATTTCGCCCACGGGAGACCTAGGAATAAGGAAGCCAGTCCCGGTTCGGTATAACCAGTGGCCGAGAGGTTCTGCTCTCTTGCTGGGTTCGAACCCAATCGTGTCCTTCGACCCAATCGTTCGGAGTTTTCGGTGGTTTTCTTCGAACCTTGGATATCCTTGCGTAAATACGGGTTAGGTTCCCTTAGAAAGACCTCCACGGAAGGCACCCCTCCGTTTCGGACCCACATCCCTCTTATAGATAATTGGCCGTCATAAATCACACCAACACCCGCTTCGGTATGAAAAAATACGATTGGCCCGGCCTGGCCGAGTCTCAGGAAAAAATCGCCAATCCCGGGTCTGGCCCGGCTCCAGTATACAGACTTTTTTATCGGCCTCGCCGGGGCGATAAAAAGCCTGAATTTGTAAGGGCTAAAATTATGAAAAACTCTTAATTGGCACGTTTGAAAAAGCATTGTTTCAAATTCTACATTAAACATTTATTTATGGACATTTAAGTAGTACAAAAAGGTGGCGGAAACGGCAAAAGTTAAACTGAATCGGAAGTTTAAGCTACCGAAAGAAGTGACTTTTTCACGTGCAATTTTTTAAAATGCATTTAAATATTTTATTAGGAGCCAATCAATGTTTAAAACTTTAAATGCGTTTTTCTGCGTTCTTGGAACATGCCTTTTTTGTTATTTTACATTAATTTTGTTTCGGCAAATTGAAAAAAAAAATTACTTTTGAAAGTATGATTTTTTTAAAAATAAGTTACATAATTTTTTAAGCAAATATTTTTAATATTTTTAAAATTAAAATTACAAAAATTCCTGAAACAAGACTAAAACTATACTTTCCTCTTTAATTAAATGAAAAAGTTTCAAATCCGATGAATAATGTTTCGAGTTATAAAGATTTTAAATTAAATCCGCTTAAAAAAATACTAAGCATTTAAATTTTTAAAAAAACTTTATGCGCAATATTAGGATGTGATTTTGTTTTCAAATTATAGGGTTAACCATCACAAAAGAAGAAAAATAAATCAAAATTCTAGCTCAACAAATATATTTTTTAGATGTTTCCTAGAACTCTTAAACTAACATTGTTTCTTCGATTGCACGCATTTCATTTTGTGTCTAATCCCTTAAAACCTGATGAATTATTTAAACAGCCATAACTTTGCGAGTTTTTCAGATATGAAGATGCAATTTTTTGTACTTAATTCAGGAATGGATAAGGAAAGTTTTCTTGATTGGAAGTTTTACACTACGGGGGCCCTATAAAAATTTAATTTTCGTATTTTTTCAATTAGACCCTCTATGAAGTCGTTACTCTACTTATGTCATTAAATTTTGCACCTTTTTTATGAAACTTTGCAATTGGAAGTATGGGTCTAGAGGCAATATTTAAGGAAATAGCCTATTGTTTCGATATTTATTAATCACCCTGTATATATATATATATATAATATTTTAAAAATAAAATATGATAGAATTAGGAAAAGTTACAAAAATAGAAGTTTGCTGATAAAATATCAAATTTTGAGTATATACTGGCAAGGATTTGACGGCTGATTTCAACAGCCAATGTGGATGCGAAGCGCAACGAATCAAATTGCCGGAATAGATCGAGCAAAAAGAAAGGATTGTGACGTCAGATAACTCTGACGTCAGAAATTAAATTTTTTATTATTGTAATTTTCCAAACGCATTTCTCTGAAATACATTCTTTGCACCCCAGCTATTAAATGAATAACGACAAAATGAAACCGAAGGAAATGGGGATGGTGAAATGCGTAATACTTTAAAGTAGTCTTAACAAAAATATAAAAGAAAAGTCTAACAAAAAACATCGTAAAGCCATAATTTCAAGATCACTTTCCTTTCCCAAAATACGCATTACTACTACCTAAAAAGAGGTACAATGAGCA
Organism: Maratus speciosus; assembly: GCA_963932465.1. Taxonomy (NCBI): domain Eukaryota; kingdom Metazoa; phylum Arthropoda; class Arachnida; order Araneae; family Salticidae; genus Maratus; species Maratus speciosus. The sequence continues at coordinate 50,136,099 of OZ010800.1, forward strand.
TACTTCGTAATGTAATAATGTGTTACTCCTGTGTGGCATATAGATCCCAAACATTGTTGACGAAATTTTAGATATATTTTTACGGTTTCAGCTAATCATTCATTTCCCACTGACACTTACTGAAGATGGTTGTTGCATCTTAATTAGATTTACGGCTAAATATTTCCCACGCTATCTTCACTACTTTCTTAATTTTTTTATTATTATTACTTTCTTCTATCTTTACAATAAAGTATTGTAATCTGGAAAATTTTCGAATTCTGGTTTTTGACGGATTTACAAAACGTTTAAAAAAATTTCTGTCTATGAGTCTGTGACTCATTTATTCGTCTATTTGTCTGTATGTATGCGATACAAATGTTGTGGGCGCTCTATCTTAAAAACTAATGAATGGAATTTAATAAAACTTCAGATTCTATTAGTTCTTGACATAAGCTGGAGCTGATTACTTTTTGGTGTAAATCGTTCAACAGGTGGCACTGCTATGCTCCATTTTTCACGATTTCCGTAAAAGCTATATCTCGAGAACTAATGCACGGACTTTTCTAAAATTTCGGATTCCGCTAGTCCTTGACTTAATCTGGAGCTGATTACTGCTTTGTGTAAATCGCGCAACGGGTGACGCTGCAATGCGGCATTGTTCATTATTATCGCAATAGCTCTATATCAAAAACTAATGCACGAATTTTCATCAAACTTCAGACTCATTTAGTCCATAAAAATGATTAGCGCTTTTTAGTTCTTTTGCGCAAATCGCCCAACAGGTGGCACTGCTAGGATACATTTATCGCAATTTCCGCAATAACTGTATCTCAAGAACTAATGGATGAATTTTCATCAAACTTCAGATTCAGTTAGTCCGTGATATAAAAAGTGGCCTGATTCGTTTTTGGAATAAATCACCCAACAGATGGCGCTGCTATGCAGATTCTTTTACGATTTCCGTAATAGTTTTATCTCAAAAACTAATGCACATATTTTCATCAAACTTCAGATAGAGTTAGAATTTGACATAAGTTGTTTCTGATGAGGTTTTTGGTAAATCACCTAATTAGTGACGCTGATATGCTTCATTTATCAAGAAGTATTAACATGTATGAGATAGAAGAAAGTTTTGGGATTGCCACATCCGACTAGTTTTACTTTATTTCATTTTATTTCTCAAAACAAGTTTTATAAATTTCTGAATCTATAGTATCTCTTTGTTTCTGCAGTTCTTTGGTTTCTGAGTACTAACCGTAATGTACTGTGTTCACTTCCCAATTACCTGAATTTGTAGGCCTTTATGTTAATAGTCGTTCAGAAACAGCTTTACGCTAAAAATCTTACTATGATTAGTCTTTGTGTACAGTAAATGACCATCGCTATAATAAACTAGACTTAATTAAAAATTCGTAACAGAAACGCAGTTTGTCAAATTGTGTGTGTGAAATTCAGACAGTTTAAACTTTCCTCAATTTTAAATAATAAATCTTAATAAAATACCGAATTAAAAAAAAATACTGTATAAAAATTTTGAAAAATGGAATTTTTGACGGATTGTGTGAGTGTGTGAAATTCGTGGTTTAATTTTTAAAAAATCTCAAAAAGTTATTTTTTTATTTAAAAGACGCTGTTACACTAAAAGTTTCGGAATTAATGTCTTGTTTGAGTTTATTTTCTGCAAGCGATCAATGTCAAAGGACGTTAAAATAATACAGCACTTGATTTTCTGTCAGTGAGTATCCGATATATAATATTCCAATTGAGAATTAGTTTATACCAATGTTCACAACTATTTTATGAAGTGCAAGGACTTGAGATAGATGAATACGTCACTGTAAAATTGAATGTAACGTTACAGCATAAAATTGGTGACAACATGCTGCCTCCAATTTTATGGAGTAAGATGACTTATATAATGGTGTAATTTAAAAGCATTAACTGATGTAATATTGCACATTAGTGTAACGTAACACCAGCTACACCGGTAACATTACTCATTAACATGCAGGCTGCAAGGTTGCCATCAATTTTATAGAATAACGTTACATTAATAACATTTTTAAATAAATATGAAGAAAAATAAACGGTCAAGTGCGAGTATTACTATCGCTCAGAGTATTCCGTACAATAAATATATGAACTATTAACTGTATTATTAGAAACAATCGTTGCTATAAGAATAATAAGACTTTGTAAAAAACTATACAATGTAGGGTTGGGTATAGCTGTATTTACTAGAAATGTATGAATGGGTATAACATAAAAGTTCAAAGAGATACGAAGCCTAAATAATATCAAATATTGCTATTCTGTATAACTCTTTTTTTTAATCTTATCCTAATCTGTTTATGATAAACTTTTTTCAGTATTGACAATAAAATTAGTGCATATTTAAACTTCATTAGGCATTTCATAAAACTAAATTCCGCGTAGTAATAATCTTTTTTTTTAGAGTGTAGCAAAACAAAACCCTTGTTCAAAGTTTAAACTTGACATTGTGGTGAGCGCGCTTCGAAAGGAGGTCGCAAAGTTGCAACGCCGCCTTGGTCCGTTCCGCGTTTTTCCAGGTACGTTTCTACTTAACTTTTAAAGACACGGGAGGCGTATTGAGAGATCCACGCAACGCAAACTAGTCGCGAATCCCATAGTATTTATGTGATTCATTCTAATGAAATTAGTCTGTTTTTAACAATTTGACGTTTATTGCTTTTATACTGCTACTGGATATTGCATTACACAAACATATCATTAAAAGTTGTTATCTAGGCTTTAAAAGCTGATTGTAGATAGAGTACGCAACCCCTGTCATTATGTATCTCCGAACCGTCGGTAACTTTAAGGGTTAATAACTCGAAAAATTACAAACGATTTTTTTCGAAAATCTATATCGATACTTTTATACTTCTGCTACGATAGGTACCTCCAATGCTCCTCAACACCTTTGCTTAACGCCTGTAAATCAAAATTTGTGTGTAACGGGAAAAAGCGCTTTTTTCAAAAACTATGCGAACTAGGGTAATCGCTGTTCCTGCAAGGTTTAAATTAATGTCTACTATCACTATTTTTTCATAATTTTAGTTGCAGTAGATTCGGAAATAGGTAGAGGGAACATATTTTTGCACTACATTTTCGACGCTATCTCTTAAACTAGAAAACCTAAAAAGAAAAGAAATGTATTTTTGAGTTCAGCATTACGAAAGCTTTTACACGATACCACACACGATATATAAAAGAAAGATATTTTTCAAGTAACTTAATTAGCCCCTCTACATTTTTCGTAAATATAGATGTGAATGTTTAATAATCTGTAAATATGTGGGTCAATAGTCTTTATTGCATCCCCCAATTTAAATTTGCTACGTTCCATAGTTTACGAGTAAAATGTCTTTGACAGACAGACAAACAGACACAGGAGTGATCTTATAATAGTTCCGTTTTTACTTTTTAAGTACCGAAACCTAAAAATGCATATCAATATTTGGCTTTGAAAAAAAGTTACACTTTTTCGGGTAATGGCAACCAGTCGGGTAATACGGAAGAGAGTCATAAGGAATATTAAAATTGCAAGACAAATCAAGATTTAAAAGAATAACCAAAATTAGTTAATCAGTAAACATTAGTAAAACAACAGGTTCTTTGAAAAACTGTTTTAATTTTTAGACTCGACTTGAAACTGTTGTCTAGCTGATAATGCACATTTCTCGACACACCATCTTGAGAAACATAACCACTTCTCTCGTGAATAAGTTAGTATAGAGAAAAACTGGCGAACACGGTAACACCTATAACTGTTCCACTTTATACTAAACTTGACTAATATAACTGAAAATGAGATTTTGTAATTAATACGAATTTTATAAAATTGGCTGTAAAAAATTCAAAAATTAAGAATAAGATGTTATTTTCCCGTGTCACTCAAACAATAGACAAACAAAACAATAAACAGAAATGAGCACAGTGCCACATGAGAGTATTGGGAATTCGTATCGCATATTTACGCTTATATGCGACATATATTGAAATTGTTACACGAACTTCCTCTAACTCTCAGCTGCAATTAAGTGAAAAGAAATCGATTAAAAAATTCCATGGTTATATGCATGATATATGTTCAGTTAGATAAATAATAAACACTTCCTTTGTTAGGAAAAAGATTATAAATATTCAATTACGTAATGTGAAAATATTGTTTACTAAAATATATCATGTTTCTTCTCTTAATTTCGTTTATATGCAAATTTATGTTATTTAATGCTACTGTAGCAATCTCGTCTCACATGATCAGTATAAAGCAAGTTACTATCTTAGAGTAACTGGCTTGGCCTTTTGCTCGACGCTAACGTTCTCGCCTCTTGATCATGAGATCCGTGGTTCGTATCCCATCGGCACAACATTCTCTAAAGCGGTAACCCGGAAGCATGGAAATTCGCAATCTTCAATAACAATCATCTCCTCTCATAACCAAGAGATGACAGCACCAAATAAATCATCTCCAGCAAACTAAGCCTGTGAAACGCTTACTGCACTGCAGATTAGTCTGGCATACTGCGCATCACTCATGAGTTCATATCACTCGTGATACTTCAACAACATGTCTTTCTCACTGCAGAGGGAGTGTGTAGTGGCTCATCTCACATGATCAGTATAAAGCGAATTATTAGCTTAGAGTAACAGGCTTGTGCTTTTACTCAACGCTAACGTTCTCGCCTACTGATGAGGAGAACCGTGGTTTCTATCCCGTCGCCGTCACACTCTCTAAACTACAGTGTTTTTTGAAGGATCTTGAAATCAAAACCTCTGGAAACTTTTAAGTCACAGGAATCAGTCGTTTAAGTCACTTTAATACAACGTGAACGATGACACAAAAGTCGAAAATTGTCAGACTGAAGTATGCTTTAACGCATGAATTTCTTAATTTCATATGTAGCTCAATATATTTTGCTCTGAAACTGCCTGAAATATGTTGATGTAAACTTTTCGAATAAGATAGGATTTGCTAAATCATAATAAAAGAACTTCTGAATACAGTATTGTAAATTTTCTTTGAAAATTTGTAAATATATTGTTCAAATTATTATTTTGAAAAAAGGACAAAATTATCTAAATCTATATGATTTACAGGGTAATTTAAATTAGACTGTAATGGAAATTGTCTCTTGAACTGATTATGATAAAAGCATACTAAAAATTACGAAAAGTATACAAATTAAGTACAGTTTTGAGATACGGCATTACTGAAATCGTTTTGATCAATAAAAACATTCCTTAAAAAGTTACGAAATTGACATTTTTTACGGTCCCCCGGTTATATAAGTGATATTTAGTAAGCATTTCCTATTATACTAGCAAGTAAGAGAAAAAAAAAAAAAAAAAAAAAAAGATTCCATTCATCTGACACTAAGACTGACCGAGTTATGAAACTCTGAATTGCATGACTTATGCCAATTTTCCGCATCTGAACACAGATGAGTTGTGTCATACTTCGAGGGATCGTACACAAAGTGCATAAAGTATTAGAAGAATTTATTTTGCGTGTACATTTCTGCATTGCTGCCAAAGGGAATCACTTTGAGAAAGTTTTAAGATAACTTTAATTTTTATTATATCAGTTTTAAATTAGATAATCTAATAGAAATTGAAAATATGTATCATATTGTAATATCTGCGACTGTTAATTTTCATCATTTCATTTTTTTAAAAAATCTGTTATATCTTAATTTATCTTAACTCAGTAAAAGTTGTATATTTTTCTTTAATATATCAGAATGAAAATCGATTTCAAATTTATAATGTAATGGCAATTTTACTCTCAACTATTTTTTTTATTTTACCTGACGATCATTTATATATCTAATAAATTTGTGAATGACCCTTATTTTGCCGCAAAAAAAGATGTATGAACTTTAAACAGCTATTATTCGGTCAGTTTTAATCGTAGAAGAATGGGTCTTTTAGTAGTGTAATAGAAATAAATATAACTTATAGGACCGGGGACCGTATAAAAGTTTAAATTTCGTAATTTTTAAAGATAGTTTTTATTGACACAAATAACTTTTAAAATATTTCCCTAACTTTTTAAAAAACATTTTCTAATTGGAACTATATGTATATGTCTAACGGTTTAGGAATTAACCATTGTATACCGTTGAGAGTAGACACCCTGTATAATATCGTCTCTCTATCTTTATTCTATTCATATCAATTTTACATCTGTTTCGATATCCCCAGTATTTTATTTTATTTAAATAGTTCTTTTTTACTCTTTCTTTGTCTTGATAAAACGATATTTTAGAATGATCAAAATAATAAAATGTATTATCATTAATTTTCAAAAATCGCAAGCCATGATTGAATCAAACTGCCAGAATTAATGCGAAAAGTTTCATCTGGAAGCTGACTAAAAGGGAAACTAATCAAGAATTTCTATCAAATTAAGTCTCTTTTATTTAATCAAATTTTATTTGTGAGATTTAAATTGTCTGAAATTTTTCATCGAAATTCATTCAGTGCTGCCAAAGATAATTATCTGTTCTTCATTTAAAAAAAATGATTTTGTGTTGTTCAAGTATCGATTTCAAAGATATGTATAGAAACTAATAAGATTTATATAAAAAAATAAAAAATCAATCTAGCGGAGACTTGAAGAAAGATAGATTTTTTTATTCAAAAGATTTGTCAATTACTAAAAAAAAACAAATAAAGATAAATGTCATTCTAAAATCCAACTTTATGCCGTGTTCTGCTATTATAATTCTTTGAAATCTCAAAAAAATATTCATTCATCTATCCTGTATGAGATACATTTAATTTTTAAGAAACATAAGTTCCCTCTAAATACTCTTTAAATATATTCTTTCACGTAACCTTGTTATCTTATAATCTTTTATTTCAATTCGCAAAATATTCAATTGAATGTCATTATTAAATTTGAAGTTGTGGAACAAGGTAATAAATAATTCAACAGATAGGAGCACATTTTCATTACAAAGCAGATATAAACTTCCATAAAAGTATGTAAAAATAAGAGCAAAAAGATTCATCGAATAATCAAATCAAAAATAAATGAAAATAATTCATTTTAATGCAGCAAATTAAAATAATTCATTTTAATTCCCTTTCAGAAATATTTTCCTCAATTCATGGATATATTACTGGCAGCACTGCTACCGGTATATATTCGAGAATTGGAGAAATTTCCGTTCTTGTATTTTCTTCCGAGACAGAATATTTCCGTAATCTGAAAAAAGCAGTTTTATTTATTTATTTGTTTTTTTAATAAGTTTTTCGTTGATCCCTATGGATTTGAATTGGGGACCGCGCGTTTGGAGTCGAACATATTAACCACTCGGCCAGCGTTCACTTGAAAGAGAGAGAGTTTAAAGTGATGGTGATATGAGTTTTATTAAAATGGGAGATAGGTAAGGCTTGTTACATTTTTTTCAGGAAAGTCGGAAATGTAAATTTAACTGCAGGGACACTTCGTCGCTATGAAATAATAGTTGGAGTTTTAACACTTCTGAAATAATAGAGCATAAAATTTATTAAATATTAGACATTTAATTAATAAGACGTAATTTGATTGTTAAATGCAAAATATGAATATCACATTTTTATTTAAATTCGAGAAGAAATATTTGAATTTTGAATGAAATTGATTTTTTTTTAAAATTGATTGAACTGGTATATATTTTAGGTAGATTTCATATGAAATACTACGTATTACATTCTCTCCTATGTTGGAATTTCTGAAAAATTTTTGCAGATCCACACCGAGCCCTAGAACCTAAAACCACCCCCAGTAAAAAACTTTATGTGTCTATCTATCTATCTATCCATCTATCTATATATATATATCACTTTCTTCTGGACACTATAACTTCCACAGTTCTACACAAATCTCTTCCAAACTGATACATAAAATCAAGGGGCATAAAATCTCGGTCAAGTTCGTTAATGGGCAAAATCGAACCAAGGGGATTGAAATAGGGAGGGGTTTTGTGAAAAACGCAAAAACCCCATAACTTTTTTAATTTTGTACATATCAAATCAGCTTAAAGTTTTTATCACTTCTGAAAATAGGGCAAAAAATTATGCATCATAGATTTTAAATAAAATTCAAAATGGGCTCAAGGGATGCAAAAATAGGGTTTTTAGAAGAAAAAAATTCCTAACTTCGTCAATTCTCAAGATATCAAATCCAATTAATTTTATTACATATCTCCTTAATATTATCTATAACTTTTATATTCACAAGTTTTTGATAGGACCAATTAATACCGCACAAAAAAATTAAAAACGAAAACAAAAACCGAAAGGGGGGGGGGGGGGAGTTGAAGAAAAAAAAATCCATAACTACGTTAATTCTCAAGATATATGAAATCCCCATGAATTTATCATATATCTTCTTAATATTGTCTAAAACATTTATATAGACAAGTTTTTGATTGGACCAATTCTTACAGCAAAAAGCAAATTAAAAATACATAGCGGTTGAAGAAAGTATTCTTATCAAGGGTGTATTTAAATCCAAAACTGCTTATTTTCTTATTCATTTTTAAATTCATTTTTGCTCTCAAACGCATCCAAATGCCAAATTCTCTTATTCAGAAACTATATAATGTACCGTAATGATCGATTTTTTGATAAAGGCAGAATATATTTCAAAAAATGATGTCAAAGTGAACCGAATTTCCCGAGCGATTGTGTTAGAAACGAAAAATATTGTCCTACAGAGAAAATAATTGTTTATAAATCAAGTTTTAATTAATTGAACGAAAAATAGAAACAAAGGTCGCTTATAAATCTCTTCAAAAATCACATCAGCAAGTTTAATGTTTTTTCTTTTAAAAATGAATCTGAAAATGTGCTATAAAATTTCGAGTTCTTGAGCATGGAAAAGTATTTTTTTTAATACCGCCGTAACATGATTCTGATAAAACCAGCTATTATATAAAAATGAAATAAAAACTCGTCAAAAGCGGCCAGATGAAATTGTTAAAGTGGGTTTATCTCTAATCATGATTTAGTTTTTGTTGGTGAAATTAGTATACTTAACTTCGAAATCTACCTCTGCCTGGACGGGCAGGCAGGGATTTTTTTTTTTTTTTTAAATGTCTTCTTTTAGAATATAATTTACATGCGAATAATTCTTGATATTCTAAAATATAAGCTGCGAATAAGTTTAAATGAATGAGAAAATTGCTAATTTATTAAATTTGAAAGCACATTTTTGTTTGTGTATTTTTACATAAATTAGAAATTTTAATTTATTGAATTTTCGGTTTTTCATATAAAAAATAAATTCAAACATTGGTATTAATACAGCCAATACGCATGCGTGCAAGGAATTAACAGAAATGTTCCCTCTTTTTCAGACTTCCGGGAAGAATTAACAGAAAAAGAGTGTTTTCTAGGAGTACGTAGAGATATTTGTTTACAAATGAAGAATAATTTCGTGTATAAAGACGATTTTTCCTTACAGCGTACTTTTTAATCGTGATTAATGAGGTAGCTTAAGCATTTAGGATTCATTATTATACATAGAAATTTCTTGGAAAATGACAACCAATATTCAATAAGTACATGGTGTAAAACGTCAACCAGGACAGTCGTTCTGCCAAGCCAAGCTAGAAAAAAATACTATGCCCGCCAAACGAACAAACGCCAAGAACCGCGTAACTGCTTACTATACTGGACACAACTTCTCCACGTTAAATCGAACAAACGTGGCATTATAAAAGTTCAGATATTTAAGAAAGCAAGCATCGCAGAGAAATAAAACGAAGACTAGAAGAATCTAATAAAGAAAAGCTTCAATTTGAGATCAAAGTCCTTTCTATAAAATAATTATAAATAGAGATACAGGATTTAAAAAAAAAACGTCGAGATACTGAATATGATCACTAAAACCTTCGTCAAATATATATTAATTCATTTAAGGTAGGGACTTTAATAATGGACAGAAAAAGTATGAAATGCATTTTCGGACAGGTAATTACTCATTCTACGTGCTTTTATAAAATTCAGTTTAAAAAAAATGAAATTTCTATCCTTAATAAGCAAAAAACTGGTAATTAATTCTAAAATTATAAAATTATGCCAAACTGCGATAAACCCGCCAACGAGCGCGTACTATCCATATTATAATAGCAGAAATCCACGTCAACTTCAATGTGGTACACGAGTATTTTCCATCAAGATTATTATTTTCCAATAACACTGCATAAAAGTTACATTTTTAGACAGATTTTTAAAATAAAAATAATTTTTTAGAGGAATGGTTCCTTTTAAGAAGTACGCAATGTTTCATTCCTAATGCAAACAAAACTATTGAAAATGCATCGAGCTTAATGTTAAAGGGTTTTCAAGTAAAAAAAAAAAAAAAAAAAAAAAAAAAAAAAAAAAAAAAACATGGTAAATGATAGGTTCTTTGTTCGTGTCCAGAGAATCAACTTACAAAACATCTTTGACATCATTTTCCTATGAGTTAATGAAATACGGTTTTACCTTGGAATGTTCTGAACACTTTCAAACGTACTTCAGCAGTTTGACATCGTTTTGTCTGGCCGTCAGTCTGTTTTCCGCACTCAACTCCTGTAAATATACCTGTACAGGTAATACTTGTAAACTAATCCCGTTACATAAGGTATAGAGGGGGAAATTGTTCCCGGCATATTTTAATTACACAGCTCAAAACAATTAAAGGATATTGCAGATTTAGGTGGATTTTGTATCTGGTAAACTGTTTAGCTGATTGATACATGGTCGACAGATATAGTAGGTTATATGAGAATAAATTACACATGTTTGGCAGAAAAAATGCATTTTATTGCGCATTTGTGTACTAAAGGAAAAAAACACAATTTGTGCATATGAGAAAAAAGTATAAGAAAAGGTGTTTTCTTCAAAGAAAATCATTTTCAGTAGGGGGTATGGTTTCCACTGGCGGCCAGCAACGTTGAACACCTTTGAGGCATAGACTCAATGAGGCTATTAATGACGAGTTGGGGTATTCTGCCCCACTCTTCCAGAAGAGCTCTTTCCAGTTCTTGGAGAGTTTGTGGGGGTTGTTGGCGGCCAGAAACTCGTCTTCCTAGAGCGTCCCAAACGTGCTCGATTGGATTCATGTCTGGAGAACACGCTGGTCATTCCATTCGAACGATTCCTTCCTCGAAAAGGAAATCCTCCACCAATTTTTGCACTATGTGGCCTGCAGTTATCGTCCATTAAAATGAAGTTATCTCCGATTGCTGCAGCGTAAGGGACTACAATAGGTCTGAGGATCTCATCCCTATATCGGCGACCAGTCAGAGCTCCATCTCGATTGATGTAGAGGTCAGTACGCCCGTCAATGGAGATGCCACCATACGCCAACACTCCTCCACCGCCAAATCTGACACTTTCGTGTACGAACGCAGGATTATTCCTACTGCCACGGTCCCTCCAGATGAAAATACGCCTATTATCCGGATGCACAGAAAAACGGGACTCGTCAGAAAACAGAATATTGCTCCATTCATTTATCCTCCAGTTGACATGCTCGGTTGCCCACTCCCTGCGGTCGCGACGATGCCTTGATGTTAATCTAACACATACCATCGGTCGGCGAGCATACAGACCTACAGCATGGAGCCGGTTTCGGACAGTCTGAGTTGAAATCGTGGTGCCTGTAGCCGAGCGAAGGTGTTGTTGGAGAAGAGTAGCGTTCATGGTTCGGTGTCTCCGAGCTGTTAACGCTAAATACCGATCTTCATTGGGCGTTGTTGCCCGTCTACGACCTTGCCCTGGTCTTAGGCCTGCACATCCACTCTCCAAAAAACGGTTCCAGATCCTGGAAATGACACTTTGTGACACTCCAATGGCTTGCGCTACTTCGGCTTGAGTTTGGCCCCCTTCTAACCTACCAACAATTCTCAAAGCTTCTGAATCTGTCAAATGACTTCGCTGAGACATCGTACTCATCGAAACAAAGCAATCACTGAATGCCGATCATCCTTGTCTTCATTCTCTTTTATCCAGTTGAAAGTCAAATTTCATTCGCTGCCGCAGAAGCGACGTTTTTGACGTCGAACTCAAAATTTGCATACTCCACAGTTTGAAAACCAGAAAAATTTGCATTTGTGATTCTCTTCTTCTATTTTCGGCAAAAAAATTTCGTTTATATCTTTATTTTATATAAAACTTCAAATATCCTTTAATTGTTTTGAGCAGTGTATGCTAAACAAAATCAAATATAGTGAAAATGATATACATTGCTGAGGTTTACTACAACTTACTTCTTGTATAGTATGAAATGCATATCTTTCACAGGGACATACAAAAGATATCGAATACTATACTCTGTCCGAAGTAATGTATATTTCTGGATGAGCATTTTTAGTTATGATAGACTTTTTTAACTTTAACTAAATTTTTGCATACTTTGTGATGTTTATAAATGCTATAGATGATATACATGGCTACAAAAAAGGAATTCTTAAGCGCTACTGATTATGAGCGTAAATTGCTTAAAGGTGGTTTTAAAATGAGTGTTTTTACGCTGAATTAAATATTGCATAGTAAAAGATGCTTGCAGAATACAGATAAAACGATTTACAGGGCCAGGCAAGGATTTAGATATATTGTTGTCAACATGTGATAATTTCTGGAGGTGTGATTTCATTAGTTTTAAGAGTGTTTTAGTCTGAATTAAACTTTAGCTAAATAGTGATGTGCATGCAAAGGTAGTAGTTAAAATACAGGGCTGTACAAAAATATTCAAGTAAGATTCTGTCTTACTGATAAATTTCTGAAAGTGAAATTTAAATTTGGGTATTCATTTTCAGTTGGGTAATTAGCAGTCTTAAATGTTTACTGTTTAGAATAGAAAAATAATTGTTGATAGATATTTTTACTTACTAGTAATGTTTAATCAAATGTATTTAATTGTACTTATAAAATTTATTATTTACATTTAATTTACTTTAATAATAATTATTACGTTTAATTCACATTTAATAAATATTATTTACATTTGATAAATTTACATTTAATAATATATTTAATAAAGTGTAGTCTCTACAGTATAGAGATGCTGGTTTTTCAGTGTATATAATATATTACCAGTTTCAATCTGATTCTTCAGAAATAACTCTGTTTTTCATCTTTGTCATAACACTCTTCTTCGTCTTTATCATGACTACCATCAGACCTAGCTGGAAGAAGAAGTTGTAAAGTTTCACTACTATGTGGCTTTCTCTTTTCTCTTGGTCTTTGTCTAGAACAGTGTATAAAAGGATCACTGCTTAAAAGAAGCCAATTTGCAACATCTCTATTGCAAAAATCCCTATTGCGAACTTCTCTATTGCACTTTCTTGAGTATTTCGTAGGGTACTGTGTAAAGTGTTTGGTTTTGGCCTCGGCTGCTTCTTCTTACCGCTGGCCAGTGAGCACGATTACTTTCTTAATTACAGTGCCACCATGAATCAGAACCTTGTGCATTGTTGGAATCATGGGGTACCAATTGTAAAGGTTCACATACAGTCTTGCTGTTTCATCAGCAGATGTTTGGAAAAATTTTTCGACAATGCGATGACCACTTGTTATAACTTCCAATATTACTTCCAACCTTTTAATCATTTCTGCGTCTACTCCAGACTTCTTTAATTCCCTCCTTTCTCCCCTTATTTTCTGCCTATGAGCCCCCGAATCTAATTGGAGAGACTTAGTTCAGTAAATAAATATTTACAATTTGAAACCGATCTGATATTTCTGTCAAGAGATATCGAGTTGCGTACGTATGTACGTACTTACATACGTACGTACATGCATACATACAGAATCTGTAAGGGGAAAAGCTCTCAGGCAATATCCTGTAAGCTAAAAACCTGCAATACGAGAGTAAAAATATAGTTTTTATCTCTTCAATTCCGTTGCTACAAAAAATGGAATTTTAGTAGTCCCTCCGAAAAAAATTATATAAAAAAATGGCAACAATATGCGGAAGATTTTTTTTTGCAGAAATTGGCACTCAAGACTATAACTTATACGATTATATTTCAAATATGATCCGGCAAAGCCCCGCACATATTAAAAAAACTTTAGATAAGTTAAAATTAGAGCCAAAAACTTTAAAAATAACCCTTTTACACATTTAATGTTTTTTATTGCATTAAAAACTAAACTATTTAAATTAACACATAGTTTAACACTAAGCACTAACCTTTTTTAAACACGTAAGCCCTGTTCAGTTTCAATTCAACTATTCATTGAGCTACAAAAAAATTATATTTAAAATAACAACAATGCCAAAAAGCAACAGAAAACCATGTCTTCTCACAAAGAAACATCCTGTTCTACTGAAGCCATGAGCCACCGTATATAACCCAGGTTCCTAAAATAGACATAGATTAACGTACCAATTAGTTAGCTATAAAAAAATATGATTTTTACAATTAATGGCGAAATTTTAATTTTTGAATTTTTGGCCAGGTTTTTGGGTCAAATACTCCACTGTGTGCCGGTTTGTTTAAAGATGTAAATGTTAGTAAAAAATCGAAATGTTAAGAGGTGAACCGAGTAGAAAGCGTTTTAAGAACGGTTTGCCTTATGATTTTAATAAGATTGTTTAGTCTAAGAATATTAAATTTCACGCTGATGTTATTTTCTAAGGCGTAAATGTTTTGCGTTTTCTAATAAATTAGAAATTTATAAGCGTACAAGAGCAAAAATGTTCTTGTATTTTCGATTCCTGTGATACTGTTTTGGATAGAATCCTTAAATCTGACGTGGTAATAATTTATAAGATGTAAATGGTCATTAAAAACTGTTTATAAATAAATCGAATTATTTTAAAAGGATGAAATGAGTGGAAAGCTTTTTAAAAACATTCTAAATTCCGGTTTGGATGGAAATGCTAGAGCGTGAACTAGAAATTTAACGTGATTAATGTTTTAAAACGAAAATGCTCGTCCTGAGCAATTTCTAAAAAATTCGAAATTAAAGAGGTTACAAGGTTCCGAAATTAAAAAGGCAAGCAAAACTCATTCATAAATTAAGATTTATGTGACACTGTCGAGAGGAGAAACTTTTAAGATGTAAGTGCCCCCTCACTAAAACCTATTTCTAAAAAAATCGAAATAAAAAAGGGTAAAACGAGTAAAAAAGCTTTCTAAAAATGTTCTAAATTATCATTTATTTGGAATTCTTAGCCCTAAGGTAATTGAAATTTGACATAGTTGTAACATTTAAGACGTAAATATCCCCGTGAACCGTTCCTAAAAAAATCGAAAATTTTAACATCGCAGGAGCAAAAAAGTTCTAAAATTGGGTTATCCTGACATCATTCAAGATTGAAAACTGAATTTTGGCAAGCCGTTACTTTTAAGATCTAAGTGCTCGTTAAGAACTGGTTCAGAAAAAGAAGTACCTCCTTAAAGGGATTAAGCGAGCAGAAAACGCTCCAAATACGTTCTAAATTACAATATAAATAGAATTGTCAAAGCATGGCCTTGAAATTTAACATGGTTGTAACTTTTGAAGCATAAATGCTCTCAGAAATCATTCCCTAATAAGTTCAAAGTTTAAAATGGTTCAAAAACAAACAAAAAAAAGTTCTAAAATTCCAATTTCTGTGGTACCGTTCCAGGTAGAAGCATGAATTTGGCATGTTGGTTATTTAAAATATGTCAGGTCAGGCACGGATCCACGGGGGGGGGGGGGGCTCTCCATCCACGTGGGGCTGTCTCCCACCCCCCCAAAATAATATAAATCCAACTCTTTTAATGGCAGTTTTCACGGGAAAATACAAACAAACGGAAACCCAAAAGTATTCGGGTGTCAACGGCAAGCATTACTGAAGTAGCTAAAAAGGATTATGCCCCGTCATCTACGGAAGTGTGTGTGGGGGGGGGGGAGATCGCCCCGACCCCCCCCCCAAAAAAAAAGTATATCTCGGAAAAGTTCGCTGAGGGATCACGAAAAAAAACGCGAATTTCGTCAAAGGATCTAGAAAAGAATGAATTTAGCTATAGGATCGCGGTAAAAACCCTAATTTTGTCACATGACCGCAAAAAAGCGCGAATTTAGCCAAGGGTTCACCAAAAAAAAGCGAATTTCGTCAAAGGGCCCAGAAAAAGCGTGAATTTAGTCATAAGAACTCGGAAGAAACCCTAATTTTGTCACAGAATCACGGAAGAAAGGCGAATTTTGTCTCAAGATCGCGAAAAAAACACCAATTTTTTTCACAGGATGGCAGAAAACGCGAATTTCGTCAAAGGATTGCAGAAAAAAGTGAATTTCGCTAAAAGATCGTGGAAAACACGAATTCTGTCGAAAGGTTACGAAAGGATTGCGTAAAAAACGCGAATTTCGTCAAATAGTTGTGAGAAAATACGAATTTTGTCACAGGGTATCGGAAAAAATACGAATTTTGTCACAGGGTAGCGGAAAAAATACGAATTTTGCCGCAGAATCGAGAATAAAACACGAATTTTGTCAAAGGATCGTAAAAAACGCCAAATTTCGCCAAAGCATAACGAAATAAAAGCAAATTTCGTCAAAGGATTGCGAAAAAAACGCGAATTTCATCATAGGATTGCGGAAAAACGAGAATTTTGTCAAAGGATTGCGGAAAAAACAGGAATTTCGTAACAGAATTGTTTAAAAATGGTAAAAAATCGCAAATTTCGCCAAAAGCCGCAGAATTAGCGCCAGTAGAAGATCCCAAACACCCTATAGTCTATGGAATATAGGGGGTGTTGTCCGGCCTCTCCCTTTGTTGTAGCCTTTCAGAAAATATGCTGTGAATTTCAGTATTTTTTTTTACTCAGAATAACCCTTTCTTTGATTACATGTCACTCGGTGTCTCCCGCCCCCCCCCCCACAAACGATTCTGTATCCGCCCCTGGTAAAGGTTCATTAAGAACCGTTTCTAAAAATATCTGTACCGTTTTATATGTCCTGCTTCATTCTCGGATTAGCCTTAGATATTTGCAAAGATAAAACATTGTTTCAAAAAATAAAATAAAAAGTTTTCGTTAAAAATTATCTGACGCAATATCTAACAATAAACAAATATCTAACTAAAAGACCAACTATAGTTCTGTATGTTATTTTGATTCTATCAGTTTTTTTTACAAAATTTTCATTCTTCATAAAAATTAAAATACCATATAAATTGAAGAAGATTGATATTTTGAGAAAAGAAGTTGGCTTTTATTGCTTTTAAATCATTAATTACTCTAAAAAATAAATGATAGGTAAACAAAGTTTACACATATTGGGTTTCCTTCCTACTTACAAAAATTTTAATAGAAATCATTTTAATTTAAGTGAGTAGATTATTTAAATTATATGTAATAAAAAAAAAAAGAAATGATATCTACTAAAAACCAGCTTTTCAAAACTAATAAAGCCAAGCTAAAAAAAAGAAGATTAAAGTTGTGGTTAAAAAATGGTGTGATTTCAATTTTCCAAGCTTATATTATGGTACTTTTTTAAAATTTTCCGCTAAAGAATTTACCATTTGTAAGTCGCGTACCTTCGTATATCTTGATAGAAATTCTTTTTTCCTGTACTAAATACATCATAATGTGTTTCTGAAAATTATTTTTTTTAAATTATGCATGATGGGCTTGGCGGACATCTTTCCATACTTTACGCAAATTTCTAAGCACCCAAGTTCGGTAAAGGGAAAGCGTAAAATGTCTGCATTAATAACAATTTAGAGCTTCTGATTTTAACTACGGTCAAATAAATTTTAAAATACTTTTATTTTGAGGGAAAAAGTTCATTGTTACTGCTTTTAAATAGTTAAATACTTTAAAAGTGTAATCATAAGAGGAATATAGAAGACACGTCACCATTACCTTAACACAAAAATTTCTAAGCACACAATTCAGTGAAGGAAAGGCATAAAATGTGTGCTTTGGTAACAATGTCGAACTCTGGTTTTCAACTGCAAAAGCTGATAAATTGAAAAAGACTGATATTTTGAGAAAAGTAATTGATTTTTATTGCCTCTAAATGATTAATTACTTTATGAAATAATCACAAGATGAATCCTTTCGATAAGTCACTATTATTCTAAGACACAAAGTTCTCCTAATAAAAGTCCTTAAAGGAACAGCATAAAATGTCTGCTTAAGTAACAATTTTGAATTTCGAATTTTAACTATGGATTTGGGTACATAGAAATTTGTGTAAAATATGGAAAGATGGCCTCCAAGCCCATCATGCATACTTTTAAAACATTTTAATTTCCAGAAACACGTTATGATGTATTTAGTACAGGAGAGAAAGATTTCTATCAAGATATGTGAAGACACTCGACTTACAAATGGTAGATGTTTTAGTGGAAAATATTAAAAAAGTACCATAATAAAAGCTTTGAAAATTGATATCACACCATTTTTTAGCCACAACTTTCATATATTATTTCCTTTTTTTTTTTTTTTTTTTTAGCTTGACTTTATTACTTTTAAAAAGTTGTTTTTTTTTGTATTTATAGATATACAGGGTGTATCTTCAAAAGGGGTAAAAATTTTACGAGGTGATAGAACGCAGCTATACAAGTAAATTTTGCCATAAAATGTATGGTCGGAACGCAAGCGGTGAGAAGTTAAAAGGTAGTTTTTCACTGTCGCAGTTAAAGAAGTAACACAAGAATGAGAAGAGATACTTCAGAAAATATTTTACTAACAGGAATGTAATTAATGTACACGCTGAAATAAATTGCTCAAAAATTCTACCGCTAGCTGTAATGCGCGCTTCACACCTGCGGGATAGGGATTGACGCATATTTGCGAAGACACCAGGCATTTCTCGAATATCGCCGGCAACAACGGCAATTCTGGCGACAAGATCCTAATCGCTTTCAAAGGGGCACTCATATATTAGGATTTGCATATGGCACCACAGGCAAATGTCCAAACACGACAGATCCGGGGATCTTGGTGTAGCGAAGCTTCCGTTATACTATAGATGTGGCCGTATTATTGAGGACGTATAGCGGTTTAGAAATACCAGGACTTCTAAAAATCTCCAATTCGGGTAAACGAAGACTTTGTTTATTTCATGATGAAAGTCGAAGGGAGAGGTACAGGGGGAAGCAATAAGGAGCCTCTTTTAATACGTCATCACGAGGCTAGAGACAGAGCAGGAATGGCGAATATACAGTTACAACTTTCTTGCTTGGCGGACTACAATATCGCCAATCTACAAGTATTTTTGCGCCATGCACAGGAGTGGAGAAACATTAGCTGATATGGATTCGCCAAATACATACGGTAGGCTTCTACCATATTAATTGTGTAGAGGGGGGGCAGATTGTGGGCTGCAAACATTCCTGAGTCATGATAGACGCAGACTAATCTGTACATTGATACAGCTGCGGTTAAATGTAAAAAAATAAAAAGTGTTTCTGGATAAGGCCTAGTAACAGATCGAAATCGTTAGGCGAAAAGGCATGAGAATGTATTTTTCTAGAGAAGATGTTAGATCAAAGATAAACCGCTTTACCACAAAAATGCAGAATTGCCATACATCTGAACAAAAGGGTGTGAAGCGAAGATAATTCTAATGAATAGATTGCATGTAAAGTGATTTTAAATGATGAGTTATATTCATGCCCAAATAAGGAAATGACCGAAGTTAAAATGCTTTTGAAACTAACAGTCAGCCGTAACGAATTTTCTACAAGGTTAAATCGTATGTGTGAAAAAATCATAAAGTAAAAATTGAAGACTGAATCACTGATTTTCTTTTAATAAAAAGATGCGTAACTAGAAAAATTTAATTTAAATGTGCAGGGCTATTAAAACACTCGATTTACTTTTTAAATGTTGAATTGAATTTAGGGGCTGCACTGTTTGACTATAGTGCACTAAAATAAATAAGTTATTAAACGAATTTAATTGAAACTGCTGGGGGGGGGGGGGGGGGGAAATGGAATGCAAACATATATAGCGAGATAGTCGTTATATATATCACCTGGGACACCGCAAAAAAAAACTTTTTGTTGATCCATGTGCATGGGCAAAACATCAAGACAAATAGTTACACATATAAATATATTTTCAAAACAGAAAAGTTTTATTTTAAACTAGTTGCTGTCATGAACACAAAAAAATCTCTTTCATCAATAGTTCAACAGTCCTAAGAGATTTTATGAATTGATATTTTTTAAATTAAGTTTATTCATATCCATGTGAATTAAAATTTTCTTCAAAAATTATGTATACCATGGTATTTTTTTTAAATCTGAGTCGACTCTGACAGCAAATATTTAAGCAGCATGTAACTAAACCATTCGCTGCATATCATCAAAATATTGATCCTGATTCGGATCATTTTATGAAAAAGCACAAGTACTAACAATAAAAATATAATATATAAACACAAATGCAACACTAGAAGTAAAGAGTAAATAATAATAAGTGAAATGTGTAATTGTAAACTAATAAGCAATTGTAATATGATTTAAAAGAAATTGGACATGATTTAAAAAAATGAAATGTTTATGCATGCAGCATAGGATGACAAAAAAAAGAGGTGCCTGAAGCACGTCCATGAAAAAGGTTTCACCCTGAATATTGTGTGGACCACAAGTATTATGGCGTCAGTTTAGGGCTTCAGCCTTATATGAGGAGGGAGTTTTGAGACTCATACAGCGCCCGCTTATATGAGTCCCTGCTCCTCCGAAGACGCTAGCGGTCCTCTAAAGGAGCACACGTCGGTTTACAAGCAAAAATTGATTTTTTGTGAATTGCAACACCAATTCCAAGGGGTTGTCTCTCAACACAATGAAGTTTTGGACCCTAAGGACAATAATTTTGAACGGGAACAAAACATTCGAAATGGAGAATTAAAAATAAAAAAAAATAGATATATGTCACATATATATCAAATCAAAAAGGGGTAAACAATCCTAGAGTGAAGAGAGACATAAAAAATGAAAAGTCATAGTCAGGTTAAATAATGCACAAGTCGTATAATTAGAAGGTAACTAACTGGTTGACAAGAAAATGTTATCAAATTACATGTGAAAAAAAA
Source organism: Maratus speciosus (assembly GCA_963932465.1). Classification (NCBI taxonomy): domain Eukaryota; kingdom Metazoa; phylum Arthropoda; class Arachnida; order Araneae; family Salticidae; genus Maratus; species Maratus speciosus. The sequence goes on from OZ010800.1 coordinate 50,157,114, forward strand.
AATTTTTTTTAATAACTGCAATTATTAAATGTGTTAGTTATCACTGTTACCTGAAATGTAATCGTAAAAGAATGAAATGTAAAATAAATGTTAAACTGTAAATAATAGTTAAGTGTATGTAAATAACATAAAAGTGTACAGTAAAATGAAAAGAGTGTAAAGTGATTCAAAATATTGTTCACAAGAGATCTTCGAAGCATACAGTCATGGTCCAGCCATAATGTTGTCAAAGATCTGTTGTAAGCAACATACATACAACCTAGGCCTCTGGTTGTACACTTAGCTTCACAATACATGTCATAAGAAAAAAATGTAAACAAAAGTATATTATTTTCTGTTTCTCAAATTATATGTATGTGGTTGATAAACATTAGGGAAGTTGTGATTGTTTAAGTGACTTGTAGCATCGAATAAATGTCCATATCGAGGTGGTGCAAGAAGCAACCTATCAATGTGTACACGAAATGCTGTATTATCAGCAGCATACAACCTCTTGATCGAGAATGACACAGGTGAATGTTTGAAAGTTACAATATATGGTCCAGTGTATTTAGGTTTGAATTTATCAACAGATTTTAAGTAGACAATATCTTTGAGACAAATGGTTCTTAATTTAGCTTTTTGACCGTAATGTTTATATCTTTTATCCTGTGCTGTTTTAATGTTAATGTAAGCCTTGTCATATATTTTGTGTAAATCTTCAAGTAGTTTATGTATTTCAGTATGTTTATCTAGAAAAGGTTGATTGGTATTCTGATCAAAAGTGTCAAAAATTAATGAAAGTTCACGTCCAAAGTGCAGAAGATTAGGAGTGAATAATGTAGTTGAATGTTTTGAACCATTATAGAGCGACTTGTGTATAAATATTGCATTTTCAAATGAGTGACCTTCTTGTAAATGTATATTAACAGAGTATTTGATTGATTTATTGATTCTCTCCGAAAGAGCATTGCTTTGTGGCCTCGAAACAGAGCTGTGAAGTACCTTAATACCTAGAGTATCATTAAAAATGTTGTATATTTGAGATGAATATTGGGGTCCTAAGTCTGATAAGACAACAGAAGGTCTCCCAAAGGTGGTTATATAAGAGAATAAACATTTAACGACTTTAGCTTCAGATGTATCATTAAGTGGAAAAAGTTCAACATGTCTTGAAAAGTGATCTGTAATAGTTAAGATATGTTTATCATTAGAAAAGGGTCCAACGAGATCTGTACTAATGGTATGGCCTGGATATCTGGGCGTGTAGGTGGGTTATAAGGGTGCAGGAGGGGTTTGATGATGTTTACATTGAAGACATTTGACACATGAAGCTACAAAGTTTAAGGGGTCAACATACATGCCTTTCCAAAAGTATCTTGATGATAGGAACTCATAGGTTTTATTAAAACCAAAGTGAGATAAATGAGAGATTGTTAAAACTTTGCTTTTAAGAGAGTTAGGAACAACAATGTGATATGAAAAAGTGTTATTAAGATTATTTTCTTTCTTTAACATTAAAACTTTCGAATCAGGGTGTATGAAGTAATTAGGATATTTTTGAGAAGGTCCTTTCTTTAGAATATCTTTGTAAACAGTGGACAAGTTGGTGTCATTTTTTTGTTCAGTGCAGAAAGTTTCATTTGAAATTTCCAATAAATGATCTGGATTTGTTTGTTTACCAGATACAAGATAGTTTACATATTTCTTAGTGGCACTTGAACATGAATTATTACTGTCTGGTGTATCATAGTCAACAATTAGGTAATGGTCGAGGGTCATGGATAATTTCAGGGTTAGTATCCAGAGTTTGTTCATTGTTTTCAAAAGTACAGCGAGATAAATAGTCAGCAAGAACATTTTTCTTACTAGGGATATGTTTAAAAGTGTATGAGTACTCTGAAAGCTCCATGAGCCAACGAGAGATAATATCAGCTGGATTAGTAGTCTTGTTATATTTTTCTAAGGGTTTACTGTCAGAAAGGATTACAAATTGTCTGTTATATAAATAATATTTGAAAGCTGTAACAGATTTATAAATTGCCATGAGTTCTAATTTAAGTGCAGGGTATTTTTTTTCTGATGGCTTAAGAGATTTAGAAAAATATGCTACTGGTAAAAGTTGTTGATCATGCTCTTGTAATAAAACACCAGAAATAGCAACATTTGACGCATCTGTATTTAAATAAAATGTCTTGTTCCAATCAGGTAATCTAACCATGGAAGAATTAAAGAAAATTTTCTGTATTGTGTCCATGATTTCTTGATGTTTAACTGTCCATTTAAATTTAACTTTTGGAGTATTTAGGTTTATCAGTGGCTGTATTAACTCAGAAAAGGATGGAATTAGAGATTTATAAAATGTAATAACACCAATGAGTCTTTTTAGTTGACGTTTTGTTGTAGGTGTGGGAAAAGATGTTATTTTTATGATATTTGACTGAATCGGGGAAACGCACTGATTTTCTACATGGAATCCCAAATAGTCAATACAAGTTTTATGAAAAGTACACTTGTTAGGAGACAGGATCAAGTTATATTTGGTTAAGATAGAGAGAAATTTTTTTATTTATTACACATTTCATCAAAAGAGTTTGCACCTACAATGAAATCATCCTGATATGTATATACACCATCTAATTGTAATTCATCAAGCAAAGAGTCCATTAAAGCTTGGAAAATAGAAGCGCTGTTTTTTAATCCGAACACTAATCTCTTGTATCTAAAAGAACCAAACATAGTAGTAAATGTCAACTGATTTTGGAATTTTGCTGGCAAATCAATTTGATGATATGCCTGATGAAAGTCAAGGGAAGAAAAATATCGATACTGAGAAAGATTTGAAATGATGATTTGAATTTTAGGTAGAGGGTAAGATGATCCTTGAATTACAGTATTGACCATTCGAAGATCTAACGCGAGACGGAATTTTTGTTTACCAGTTCCGTCTGGTTTCTTTTTGACTAAAAGCATGGGGCAAGCCCATTCTGAACAGTGGCGTTCAATAATTTTGGCATCAAGTAGATCTTTAATTTGTTCCAAAGTACCTTTTTGCAAAGATTGAGGAAGGGGGAATGGAAGTGTTTTTATAGGGTAGTCATTAATAAATTTCAAATCAGGTACAATCTTATCAGTATGTCCAAGTGTATTTAATGATTTAGAGAAGGCGGGGTAGTAATTAAGTAATAATTTAGTCATTGTATTTGCTTCATTAGAACTTAAATGTGTAAGATCAAAATCGGTAGCTGCCAAATCATCTTTCCTTTTTTTAATGTTTCATTAGATGCCTGGATAAAATTTAGGAAGTGTTGTTCTGAGTTATGATGCTTGTCCAAATTATCAGAGGGGTACTCAAGAATTTCCTCAACTTCAGATAAATGTCCAATTTTTGTGTGTTTAGGGAGATGGATGGTAGTGTCAGAATTATTTTTAAGTGAAATAGAAAAGAAATGATTTAATTGTATAGGCTTCTTTTTGCGTTTAGATTTCTTATCCATTTGAATAATGACATCATGACCTATTAATTCTTTTTTTATCTGCCAAATTTTCAAATAGATAGTTTATGTCATGTTTGATATTATTGTTTGTGTAAACTGAGCACCATGTTTGCTCTTGGGGTTCTAGAAAGATTTTACGGGTTAAGAAAACTTTTTGATTTGTCCCCACATCACATAAGGTGTTACATTGATTACGTTCATTGACTTTTGGCTTAGTGTGTGATGTTTCTAGTGGAATAGTCAAGATGTTGTTAATGTGAATGCATTTATTGAAAGTATCAATGATAATGTTAAATTTACTAATGAAATCAAAACCAAGAATGCCTTCAAAACTGGAGGATTCAGGAATATCCACTATATAAAAGTAGTGCGAGAAGGATTTTTTTTCTAACTTAATGGATTCTCTAATACATGAAGAAAAAGAAACATCCGAATTGACGGTTTTAATATTTATGGCAGTTGATAGTCTCTTGTATTTTAATACAGGTTTAAGTTCATTAAATAAATTTTGTGAAAGTAACGAAATGCTACTTCCAGAATCAGCCAATGATAGGGTGATTTTATGGTTTGCAATAGTGGTCTTTACAAGAGGGAGTGATGGAGAATGCGTATTAACACTACAAATGATGTGAACATTGTTATCGTCTTCATTTCTGTTTGAGTAGTGATATTTCTTGCGATTTTAATGTGATCTGAAATTTGTGACCCAGTTGAATTAACTAACCTTTCTTTAGAGATCTTTGGTAATGTAGGGTCAATAGGAAATGTTGCTGATCTTAAGTCACATGGTTGAGACACAAAATCATCAGCATAAAAAATGTGTCTCTGTTCTAGTTTCCCTGAACCTGGTAATTGTTGCGTCTGTTAAAATTTTCCCTTCTCTGTGTATTAACTCTTTTCCATTTAAAACACTGATGGGCCTAGTAGCCATTGCGGAAACAGAGTTGGCATGTCACAACTTTTCTTTGTGGAAATTTGTGAGGGGAAAAACGTTTTGGGAAATTTCGCGTTTTGAAATTTTTCCTATAGCGCATCGCATTTGCGTTATACTTTGGGCTACCTTGCATGTCATTTTTTTTAGTTTCTGTTTTGGGTCCAGGCGGTGCGAGTGTTAACGCATTTATTTTTTCCGAGAGTTCCTTCAATTGTTCTTCAACGTTATTTTGAGATTTACTGACAGAGGGTAAGGAATGTAGAATCTTTTCGTTATGCAGAATTTCGTGTAACGTCTGTGCTCTTTCAACAGCAGCACGATATTCTGTGATACCTTCTTCTTGTAACTTTATTCGTATGTTAGCTGGCACAGCCTCCATGAATTTCATAAGTTTAATTGTGTTACGGGCATTTTCGTCATTAATATCATCATACACGGTTGCGGCTAACACGTTTAGTCGATGTGCCAGATTTTTAATTGACTCCGCTGGCAGAAGAGATAAACTCGAAAGTTCAACGCCAGCCACGCACTTGCTCGGAGGTGAGAAAAATGCGGCAAATTCTTTTTCAAGCGTATATAGATCATTGATTTTTTGAATTTCCGGATTCTGAGCATAAAATTTTTGCGCGGGACCAATTAACTTCCCTACAAGTACAACAATGGTAGTCTGAGGGCTGTATTTGTTAATTTCAGCAACCGACCTAATTTGGTTAAAAAAGAATTTAAGCAAATCCGGATCTCCATCAAATTGGTTAATGTTGATTTGAACTTGTTTAGCGGACATGGTCAACGGTTTACCTAACACAAATTCTCTAATCAAAAATTGTTACTGAAATTCTGCATACATATATAAATATAACACACATATAACAGATAAAAAATGTAAATGAAATAAAGTAATGGAATAAAATAGTATAATAATCACATTAAAAAAATAACACACAACTTAAAAAAAAATAATCAAAAGGTCTTTTTCAAACCATTTATAGAAAAATTAGAGAAAACAAATTATCCAGGGACAAAAATTGTGTTTCTCAAAGTAAAAAAATATCGTTGCTTATTTTAAGCAAAAGAAAGAGAAACAAAAAAATATTTCGCAATAGCTCCTATTTTATTTTTTTTAAATGGATGGAACATGTACGTCTTTCAAAATAAAACTGGTAGGAGCAAGCAACTGAAATAAAAACTTATTTTATCCTTTTTAACAGAGGAAAAAAAAATGCTATCTCTCCTTGTTTCTCTAAAAGGACAGAAATTAAAAATTCTCTCAAGTTAAAATATTTTCAAGCCGAAAGGCAAACTAGAAAAATATATGGGAGAAAATATAATCCTCGTTAACTCTTTTTGAGAGAAAAAAAAATAACATATTTTTATATGCATTAAGAGTTAAGCAGAGGTGAATGTATTTCATAATAACTAAGGATATTGGAAATTCCATGCAATGCGAAAAAAATATATATTATCTTCATAAATATTATAATAAACAGCACAAAATAACTTCACAAAATATTAAAAATAGCAATATCACTGTGTTTTCGTATCCTGTACAAAAACACAATAATATTAATAAAATCAATTCTCAAGTACTTGTGAGTACTTATGGAGTAGGAAAGCATAAAAATGGAATGAAATAACTTAAAAAAAATTTTAAAACAACGTTTCCAGAATTAACTGAAAAGAAAATTAGTCGAAAGGAAAGCAAACAAATGGGGGGGGGGATAAAAACATGCTTTCGTACTCTAAAATGTGTTATTTAAGGGACTGGTGCAGTATTTATTTTAACTTTTTATGCACATTTATGACCTCTTTGTCAATATCATAAAAATTTGCTAGAAATTTATGCATGCGTGTGAATGAATCATTAAAACGATTCTTTGGCAGAAAATGACTTTTTGGAGATTTTTTTTTTAATCACAAAATGCCTCTTGAATAAAAAGATGAACAACTTATAAAACCTCACAAACGAACGTTGCTATATTGTTGGAGCACTTAAATTTCACAAACTCGTTGTAGTATGGAGGAAAGAAAAAAATCAACACACTTTTGAGAATTTTGAGGAGGCTGGTTGAATAAATAGAAATGAGAGCGAGATCCGTGATTCAATCGCTGACTCGCTCGGACGTTCCTTTCATTTTCGTACACAGAAAGTAAACACGGGAATTTTAACGCGAGTATTCTCCTATCACACATAAGGGGAAAGCACACTTGAAATCTTGTTTGCACATACACAATATCACACACTGTACAATTTCAGTACTTTTTTGCAGGTTTTTTTTTTAACTGATAAGGCTTTTCTCACACTTTTGAGTTGAGAGTTCACATCTCGCACGTGAAAATGTAGAGGCGTATTTTGAGCACTCACATATTGCTGTAATTTTGGCGAAAAACACACATCGAAGTCGACTTGAGACTAATCAAAGAATTCAGTGCAGAGGTGAACGAACATAGAACACTGTGGATAATTTTCAGGCTAAGATACACTCACACGCTGATCCGCGGGATGCACGAATAGAAGAACACAGTTCCGTTGATGTCAACAACACCGGTGGGACAGCACAGAGCAGTTCAAAACAACCGTCGATGCGAGAGAAAGGGGTAATGCTCCGCTTGAAACAAGAGAGGGAAGCAGGATAGAAACAGGCAAAGACAGAGGCTTCTTCGGCGAAGGGCAGTCGTCCGGGGCGAGAAGTTCACTCCAGGATGAAATCTTTCGGTGGAGATGGGGTGGCGAGCTGTTGATTTCAGGATGACTTTTCTTTAGGTGACGGGGGCGAGTTACTCGAAGCTCACTGCAACAGAGCGGTGCAACAGCTGGGAGGGATCCATCGCTCCAAGAAGACCATGCAGAAAAAAGATTGGAAGCACGTACCTCCCCCTTACATTTCTTTTTTTTTTAATGGGGAAAAAAAACTGGTCACGGTGACCAAAGTTTGTAGCGAAGCTTCCGTTATACTATAGATGTGGCCGTGTTATTGAGGACGAATAGCGGTTTAGAAATACCAGGACTTCTAAAAAAACTCCAATTCGGGTAAACGAAGACTTTGTTTATTTCATGATGAAAGTCGAAGGGAGAGGTACAGGGGGAAGCAATAAGGAGCCTCATTTAATACGTCATCACGAGGCTCGAGACAGAGCAGGATTGGCGAATATACAGTTACAACTTTCTTACTTGGCGGACTACAATATCGCCAATCTACAAGTATTTTTGCGCCATGCACAGGAGTGGAGAAACATTAGCTGATATGGATTCGCCAAATACATACGGTAGGCTTCTACCATATTAATTGTGTAGAGGGGGGGCAGATTGTGGGCTGCAAACATTCCTGAGTCATGATAGACGCAGACTAATCTGTACATTGATACAGCTGCGGTTAAATGTAAAAAAATAAAAAGTGTTTCTGGATAAGGCCTAGTAACAGATCGAAATCGTTAGGCGAAAAGGCATGAGAATGTATTTTTCTAGAGAAGATGTTAGATCAAAGATAAACCGCTTTACCACAAAAATGCAGAATTGCCATACATCTGAACAAAAGGGTGTGAAGCGAAGATAATTCTAATGAATAGATTGCATGTAAAGTGATTTTAAATGATGAGTTATATACATGCCCAAATAAGGAAATGACCGAAGTTAAAATGCTTTTGAAACTAACAGTCAGCCGTAACGAATTTTCTACAAGGTTAAATCGTATGTGTGAAAAAATCATAAAGTAAAAATTGAAGACTGAATCACTGATTTTATTTTAATAAAAAGATGCGTAACTAGAATAATTTAATTTAAATGCGCAGGGCTATTAAAACAATCGATTTAGTTTTTAAATGTTGAATTGAATTTAGGGGCTGCACTGTTTGACTATAGTGCACTAAAATAAATAAGTTATTAAACGAATTTAATTGAAACTGCTGGGGGGGGAAATGGAATGCAAACATATATAACGAGATAGTCGTTATACTTGGTGGGCAAGCTATTCGACCACCTTGACCAATCCATCGCTCTGGAACAGTGGGAAACTACCTTTTAATTTCTCACCACTTGCGTTCCGACCATACGATCCATGACGAAATTTGCTCCTATAGCTCCTTTCTATCACCCTGTAAGTTTACAACACAAATTACAATGTACTAGTTTTTTAACCCCCCATTTAATTTACTTATTCCACCCTAGAAACACTTTTTCTTTTTTATCCTTATCTCAATTTAAAAAAAAATCATTCCATTTTAGAATATATTCTATATCTGTCGTAACACTATTTTTAATTTTCAAAGGGGCTTGTTCGAGATTTTTCTTCGCCGCTTTCAACTATTTATTACATCATATTTTTCCATATGACGTTAAGTTAGTTCCGGTTAGTTCAGAGTCTGAAAATTGTGCGGTATTTTAAAGATCACAAAGAAATGGTGGATTATCTAACGAAAAATCTTGAATGAAGACAGTGATAGTGATGATATTGATATTGAACAAGTTCTGCAATTTCCTGAATGTGAGGAAGATTTGAGTGATGAAAATTTACAAGAGGAAAATCATAGTAGTGATTCTGAAATAAATGCATCAGGTGATGAGATTGCAGAAAATGATAATGAAGAAAATTGTTATATGGGAAAACATAAAGTCACAAAATGGAAAAAAAGAACAAATCGTAAAAACTTCCAAAACCAAGAAAAAAAAATATTATAAAGAAAATGCCAGGACCAACTGCATACACAAAAGGAACTGCTTCTGAAATCGACACTATTCTAAAATTGATTGATCTGAACATGATTGATGAAATAATTGAGTGCACTAATAAATATATAGAAAGAATAGAAGCTAAGTATAATCAGAAACGTGATTGTAAACAGACGACTAGAAGTGAGTTTATGGCTTTGATGGGACTCCTTTATTTTATAGGCACAATGAAAAGCCAACATGCAAATGTTCAGCAGCTATGAGTTGCAAGCGTTTTTTGTTTTTACTTCGCTGTATTCGTTTCGATGATATAGATACTAGATCTGAAAGGAGGAAATCAGATAAACTAGCTGCCATCCGTTCCATTTGGGATTCATTTGTTCAAAATTGTTTGAAATCTTATAATACAAGCGAATTTATAACAATTGATGAGATGTTACATCCTTTTAGAGGACGTTGCTCTTGGATTCAATACATCCCTAGTAAACCTGCTAAGTATGGCATAAAAATATTCGCATTATGTGATGCTAAAACATTTTACTGCAGCAACATGGAAATTTACGTCGGTAAACAGCCTCCTGGAGTTTTCGCTGTAAAGAACAGACCATTAGACATTGTCAAACGTTTAGTAACACCTATCGCAAACTCTAATAAAACCTTACAACCGATAACTGGTACTCTAGCTTTCCACTAGTTGTTTACTTATTAGAGAAGAAAATCACATTCATTGGTACAGTAAAGAAAAATAAAAAAGAAATTCCTTCAGAATTTTTACCAGGAAGACATAGAGTTGTGGGTATTTCTATCTTTGGTTTTCAGAAAAATAAAACACTCGTTTCATATGTACCAAAAAAAAAAAAAACAAAGCAGTGGTATTAGTATCTAGCCTTCATGATAAAGCCGAAATTGATGAAGAGAGTGGAAAACCAGAAATAATTATTGATTACAATATGACTAAAGGAGGTGTTGACACCTGCGATAACATGTGTGCGGCTTATTCTGTATCTCGAATAACAAGAAGGTGGCCTCTTGTCGTATTTTATACTATGATGAACATTGCAGGGATAAACTCACGTGTATTATATCTACTGAATAATGCTGATGAAGAGCCAAGCCAAAGAATTACTTTTTTGAGAAAACCTTCAAAATCCCTTATGAAAGAGCATCTCATATCCAGAGCTCAAATTCCGTCTTTACCTCGAGATGTGTCAGTTTTCCTTGATATATATCGTTCAACAGAAAATTTGGAAGAGGAAACTTCAATTAAGTTTTTCTCTCCACAAAAGAGAGGTTCGTGTTACATGTGCGGCCGTAAAAAAATTTCCTCCTCCACAATGAAGTGCAATTAATGCGCAAGGTTTATCTGTAAACAGCATTAAAAAAAAAAACAAATTCTATGCCCGCCATGTGAAGCGAATAGTATAGATGAAATATATGACTGATTATGTAAGTCTGAAATTACTTAATTATTGTTTAGTAACTCATTATTAGTTTTTATACTTTGTAGTATTAAATAGATTTTTTATATATTTAAACTTCTGCTTTAATATACTAGGACTTCCGTCAGAGGGATTAGTCTGAGCGATATTGCCGAGAACATAGATTTAATAATAACATGTGGAAGCAAAGAAAATGAGACGTTATCTTTAATTGTCCATATACTGCGATAAATTGAAATGATGGAAATAAACGAATCGTAGAATTACAAAATCTTATATATAAATTCGTATACACTGTTTAAAAAAATGGGAAATCAAACCATGCAAGACAGTCATGCATGGATATAAAATTGAAAGTACGCAATATACTAAAAGTAAAATAGAAAATGAAACACTAAATTACTTATATCGGAATTTTAACTGTATAAAATGATGTCAAGAGCATAATCAGACCCTCCGCACCAATTTGAGTAACTTTAAATGACAAATATATGATGTTTAAAAAGAATGGACCATACTTTATATGGTGTGTGCTCCCTCGGAATAGTTAATATTGTACAATATCTGTTTTCCACGGATGCAATGAGGTTGTCGATAACATTTAAGGAATTCCTCCACAAAGTCTGATATAGTATCAAAGTATCAAATACATCAACAGTGGCATGCAATGCTTCGTTAGAGTGTGTTTTAGATATGCTCGATCGGATTTAAGTGATGAGTGTATGCTGGCCACTACATACGCTGTATTGTTTTGTTTTCAAACATATTCTGCACAAGTTGAGCTGTATTTAGCATGTATTAAATAAAAGAAATCGGCAATGATTACAACATAAAGTATGACACAAGATCTGAATATATCGTCTGCATAACTTTTGAGCTCTCAAAGTGTCATTTGAAGTAATTTAAAAATCAATAAATATTTCTTCAACGAATCATGCAAGCTAACATACGCCAATATGAACCGATTATGAAATTTCACCAGAATAAGTTAATATATAAAAAATCTACTAATGATAATTGAGAATATGACCTTATGATAAAATGTCTAGAAAAATGAATCGGATAAAAAATTCATATCTCATTTAAAACGGCACTTCCCTCTGTTAGTGGCCTTGGCGAGAGAGAGAAAAGCCTAGAGAAAGAACACTTTAACAAGTACTTTCGGGCAACCTACTCACTGTTTCATACAGGTCTTTATTCAATATTTACACAATTTTTTTAATGCTAGGTGGGTATCTATAAGTTTTGTTGCATTTAAATTGCATGTTTTGCGGAGGAAATGCAGCATTATGAAATATTTAAAGTTGCTGTCCCTAATAATTCCAAATTAATGGTAATTGAGATCGCTATCCGTTAAGTTCATCTTTTTAAATTTTAAATTTTTTAGAAACCATTCATAAGGACAATTGTATATTTTAAAACTAACCCGAAGCAAAATTTCAAGATTTTGGGCTCAGCAGTAACACAGAAATAGAAAATTTTCGAAAGTTTTTTGTTTCTGCACTGTTTTATATTTTTAGAAATTGTTCTATTGCGAGAATTTACGTCATGATAAATACAGCCATGTCAATTTTCATGTTTATATTCCTAACAATTCCACGTACTTCGTTACTTAGATCATCTTTAGATCTTTTTCTGCTTTGTTTAGTCTTTTGATTTTTTAGAATTCGTTCTACAACGAGCATTTACATCTTATTAATTAATACCATGCCAAAGTTCTAGTTTCTAACCCCAAAAGTATCCTAAAAATTTCAGTATTCCAAATAAATAATAGTTTAGAATATTTCTAGAAATTTTTACGTTTATCCGTCAAATTGAATCTTTTAGAGAGCGTTCATTACGAGTACTTACATCTTAAAAGTAACTACCGCACCAAATTTAAAGTTTCTAACCCAATCAATATCGCAGAAATCGCAATTTTAGAACTTTTTTGCTCCTGCAGCGATGTAGGTTCTTGCACTGACATAAAATAGTCTTTTTTTTTCGGAGCAGAGATGGCCACCAACATTTTTTTAAGTTGGCTATGTAGTTTCAGAGATAACACCTTACAAACGTACAAGCATTAATAAAATTATACACTTTATAATATTATAACGCTTTATAATATTAGCATTAGATGTACAGATACAAAAGCCATTTATCTGTTACAAACTAAAGTGTCCGGCGTTGCCCAGAATTTGAAGGATGTTTGTTCTGAAAAATCAATTTCAAAATTTAACATACAACACAAAACAAACATTAAAAAAAGCAGTCGAAATGTTGTATGAATGAATCATATGAAAACGCTTTATAAAAATGTATAAATGTATATAATTGACGCAAAAGAATACAGCTATAAATGAACTTCTTTCAATTTATAATTGGAGCAATAATGTTAAAATACGCCAATATTTCCCTAATCGGGTTTTTATCATGCTTCAATACATTTTTCACACTCATATGACGTTATACTATATCCACTACGTCCTTTATATTTCCAATATGACGTAATATTTTCCTCTTTCACGTGGAAACCTTGAAATAGAAAAGTTATGAAGTTATATTCACTTTCATTTAAATTCGTCAAACTACTATTTATTTCATTTTCATTTTTCACATGAATATCTTGCAATAGAAAAGTTATGACGTAATATTCACCTTTTTTTAAATTCGGCAAACTATTCATTTCATTTTCATTTTTCACGTGGAAATATTGCAGTAGAAAATTAATTGTTCTAGTAATAGTTTTATTGTGTTTTTTAATTTTTGGCAACTGCCATAACGAAAAATGTTTAAATTTGATAAGAAATTGCTGTTAAATTGGTGGACTTTTATTAATTAAAAATTAACTATAAATTATTTCGATTCCGGATTACTTTAGTTGCCTCAGCCATGTTTTAATACACATGTACGTATCTTTTCACGTTTTGGTTTACAAATTGTGGATTTTTATAGAATTACAAACAGACAGATAGACAAGTTTTCATTTTTATATATCTCTCTATTCTAAAAAAAGTAACTAAAGCTGTCACCGCCGCCGCCGCCGCCGCCGCCGGTTTAGAATTTTTTGTGACCGGAGGTCTCTCTTCGTTAATATTCAGAAAGCTATTGCATACAAAAATATGAAAATCTGTGGTATTATAGCGAAATGTTTGATCAACACGCTGATGGATACAGTTTTCAAATCGAAGAATTATTTTAAGAGATATTTAATGCTAAAGTTGGACAAAATCGTTCCATTAAAAAAGTTTTATAGGAGCAAAAACTATACATGGGAAGTTAATCACTTTTAGATCATTTTATTCAATAGAAGATCCCGGTGTGCAGATTCCATTATTTTTTTTTTTAATTTGACTCATTTTTTGAGGTTTTATTTCTATTTTAAATTCAAATATTCAGCCTTTCGACAGATATTTTTTACATATTTTAGAAAATGGTATTAATTTAAACTGTTGCCAACTGTATAAACAGCGCAAACAATAATGTTTGCCTCAAGTAAAAAAAAAATATTTACACGTTAGCTACTATTATAAACAAAAAAAACCCTTCAAATTAGAATTAAATAATTAGGTGCAAAAAGCAGGCACGTATTGGAAATTACGCCATAAAAACTATATTTACACGTGAATTTTAAAAGAGAAAGGATATTGTAAAATCATTAACATGCGTTAGAAGTCTGATATAAAAGAAATTACGTCACATTACACTTATTATGCAAAATGAACAAAAAATAGTATTGCAAAACAGTTTAAATTTAAAAATTACGCGAGACAAAATATTAGAGGTTAAATATTAGATTTTTTCAAAATTTTATTATTTGTCGTTTGATGTGAGATGTTCAGCTATAAGTAGGCAAAATTTCATGTCTCCAACTTAATTAGGGGCTGAGTTAGAAAAATTGCTTAAAATACACAAGTTAGAGCCCAGAGGGTTAAATAATAGACTTTTCCAAAATTTTATTATTTGTCGTTTGATGTGAGGTGTTCAGCTATAAGTGTGCAAAATTTCATGTATCCAACTTAATTAGGGGCTGAGTTAGAAGAATTGTTTAAAATACATAAGTTAGAACCCAGAGAGTTAAATATTAGACTTTTTCAAAATTTTATTATTTGTAGTTTGTGTGAGGTGTTCAGCTGTAAGTGTGCAAAATTTCACGTATCCAACTTAATTAGGGGCTGAGTTAGAAAAATTGCTTAAAATACACAAGTTAGAGTCCAGAGGGTTAAATATTAGACCTTTTTCAAAATTTTATTATTTGTAGTTTGTGTGAGGTGTTCAGCTGTAAGTATGCAAAATGTCATGTCTCCAACTTAATTAAGGGCTGAGTTAGAAAAATTGTTTAAGATACACAAGTTAGAGCCCAGAGGGTTAAATATTAGACTTTTTCAAAATTTTATTATTTGTCGTTTGATGTGAGGTGTTCAGCTATAAGTATGCAAAATTTCATGTCTCCAACTTAATTAGGGGCTGAGTTAGAAAAATTGCTTAAAATACAGAAGTTAGAGACCGGAGGGTTAAATATGACTTTTTCAAAATTTAATGATTTATCGTGTTATCGCAAGTGTTCAGCTATAAGTATGCAAACTTTCAAGTCTCCAACTTAGTTAGAGATGAGTTAGAAAAATTGCTAAAAATACATAAGTTAGAGTCCAGAGGCTTAAATATTAGACCTTTTTCAAAATTTTATTATTTGTCGTTTGATGTGAGGTGTTCAGCTATAGGTATGCAAAATTCCATGTCTCCAACTTAATTAGGGGCTGGGTTAGAAAAATTGCTTAAAATACACAAGTTAGAGCCCAGAGGGTTAAATATTAGACCTTTTTCAAAATTTTATTACTTGTCGTTTGATGTGAGATGTTCAGCTATAAGTATGCAAAATTTCATGTCTCCAACTTAATTAGGGGCTGAGTTAGAAAAATTCCTGAAAATACACAAGTTAGAGCCTAGAGGGTTAAATATTAGACTTTTTCAAAATTTTATTATTTGCTGTTTGGTGTGTGGTGTTCAGTTATATGTATGCAAATTTTCAAGTCTCCGATATATATAGTTTCTGAGAACGGGCTCTGTGACAGACGGACAGACAGACAGACAGAGGAGTGAGACAGGTAGGGTTTCGTTAGATGAACGAACTCTAAAAACATGCTGCGGATGACTGTAACAATATCCTAAAATTACGTTACCTTCAGCGATCTACCAATCCCGAATTTAGTTTATATTCGTTTCATATATTCTTATTCTTTTGTGGGGCCCTGTAAAATAACTATCAATAATATATACAGTAAAACCTCTGAATAGCGGACACCTCGAGAATGCAGAATTTGTCCTCTATTTGGAGGTTCCGCTACTGAGAGTAAAACATGTACAGTTATTTAAGTGTTGGTAATCTAAAAAATGTCCGCTAAATAGAGGTATCCGCTAATCGGGTGTGTCCGTTATGTAGGTTTTACCAGTAAAACCTCTGAATAGCGAACACCTCGGGAGGGCAGAATTTGTCCTCTATTTGGAGGTGTCCGCTACTGAGACTAAAAAAATGTACAGTTATTTAAGGGTTGGTAATCGAAAAAATGCCCGCTAAATAGAGGTGTTCACTAATCGGGTGTGTCCGTTATGGAGGTTTTACTGGATAATAATATCATCCTTTACAAGAAAATTGCATGCTGTATGATATACAGACAGACACCCAGAGAAAGATAACCTCCCGGAGCAATAAACACTCATGTCTTTTGTTTTAATCATTCACAATTGTATGTCATACAACAGGTTTAAAATGGTCACCGTGGTACGAAGTACTGTATTATTATTTTTTGTCCACCAAAACTGGTTGCCACGGGTTGTTGCAAGGTTTGTGATCCCGTGGTTGAAACTGATCTATTCAATATTACTGCGTGCGTATTTTTTTTTTATTTGCTCCATGTGTTCAAACCAGTTGTCTACGAAAACATCCATCGGTGAAAGTGACGCACACCAAATTTCTGTGACGTATGCAGATAAATTGTGCTTTTTTATCAGTTTTTTTTTAATATAATTTTTAAACGGTTTGGAACTTATTTTTCATAGTAGGTGCATTCAGTAGGTGGCCCTCATAGGTACCTTCTGGTGCAATCAGAAACGAAATCCGACAAATATGTTTTGAGTTATGCTTGACGAAAGGTTTATATTAGGCTTTGTTTTTAGTAGGACATGGCGTTAATATCTATCGTAGTTGTAATGTGTCCGGACAGTAATATTTCGCTGAGTATTAGCCTTCGCTTCGCTCAGACAATTATAACAAAGTAAATCTAAGGGTATTGCGGAATACTCTCATAAATTGTGATCAGAGATAACTTATATGATATTTGTGAATTAAATTATAGGTTGAAATTTAAATAAAGCAGCAATAACTGAATGTTTTTCCCCTGTTGTACAATTTACAACGCTCGCCCCTCATGCGATGAATATGTGCGCGCCCGGCGAAAGGTTAAAATGAAGTATCGACGATTGTTATTTCAAACTTCCTTTTCTACTATTAAACAATAACCTAGAAAATAAAACATTTTTTAAAATAATATCTTTTATGTTTACGCGTCTCCATGCTCCGACATTTCGGCCTGACGAATACAAATTCACTGTGGATTATTCGTGCGTATTGTACTTACTAATTTATACAATCTGTCGCAAAGATTATTCGTATGTACTGTACTTACAAATTTATACACTCTGTCACTGTAAACACAACAATTGCAATATAGCAGTCACAACCAATAGTTATCCTCGTATTCACTGTCTACCTCAACCTAGAAAACCTCGGTCGAACGCTCAAATGGTAGCCATTATTAATCTGATTGGACTTCGACCTCAATCAGTCCAATCAGTTTAATCGGTAATTTTATTTGAGCATTCGCTCGAGATATTCTAGGTTACGTTAACCCTCTAGTGCATGATTTTTTATTTTTCCTTAAAAAAATATATATATATATATTTGATTCCTTAATTTAAGGATACTTTAAAGGAAAAATGCTGAAAAAATTATCACTCTTATATTTTTCAGTACTTTGATTTTTTTTAATGGTAGCCAAATGGCAACACCATGCATTATGTGTATTCTAAGCATATTCTGTGATGATTCTTTTGTGTTTTTTTCTTTCAATTGTCGGGTGGCATTTTGCAGTACGGGATTCTATCCTTTATTATTATTCCAAGGCACGAAATTACTCATGATTTTATAAGTGTCATTAGGTGCACGGATGCTTAATAGTTACCAAAATACAGTTCATGATTTACAAGTTCAACAACTGGGTGAGTTAGTTTAGCATTGACTCAATCACTAACCTACAAGCACTTGACTGACTGGTTGTATTTTTTTTCGTAATAAATATCGAAATTGTGCGCAAATCTTGATACTCCTGCGAAAAATAACAATTTAAAATCATATTTATGTGAGGTTTTTTTTTGGGGGGGGGGATATACTGCTTCATATGCTGACTAGCCTTTGTCGCACTTATTTGCTCATAAACACAACGAGATTCTTCCATGGAAATGGAGAAAAATTTCAATTCAGGATATACAGACTATTTGTCTCAACATAATTTATCCCCATTAAACAATGTATTATCGTTCAGATGGGAAAATTGTCGTATATATTGAAATGTATTTAAGATCGTAGTTCGACTACCTGGTGGTACACCAATGACTGGGTTGCCAAACAATCTTATAATTTTTAAGTTTTCCACTCTACTAAAGATACAAATTCATAGATACTTTTTTATGTCTGTGGAGCATATCTTGAGTGGCTTTTGAAGATATTTTAGAACACTATACAGGCTTGTTTGTTCAGAGTTATGCTCGAAAAGTACTGGGTGGAAAAGTACAAAAAGTATTTATATGGTGTTTTTAATGATAAAACACTTTCAGGCAGAGAAACAGCTCCAATAATCTTTATCCAAGAAAGATCTACCTGAAGAGTTTGGAGCTTTCACTTTTTCTGTTTACGTTTATATTTACCCGACTGCTTTTGTTTTGATGTAGATGGAATATTCACGATCCCATGTTTTGCATCGGCATTCTAGTCAATTGCATTAGCTAATTTATCTGCTTGTAAATCGAATTAGTCTCATCATAAGTGTCTGAACGATTTTTGAATAGAACGTTTGGATCAAAAGGTGGATCATCTTCACTGTCATTCTAAGAAATTCTACTTTCACTTGACAATACAATGCACATTTCTTCTTTTAATAATTTTTTTAGTGTTTTTGCTTTAAAATATATTTTGAATCTGATGAGGCTTCATCAGAACAATTTTTTTGATGAAAAAATAGAGAAAAAGCAAGATGAAACAATCAAAAAACTCACTGAACATAATGCTAAAAGTATAAATAAAAGCAGGACTCATTTCATTGTGTTGCCAAATGGAAACAAATATATATTCAAATTCATACAGTATTTGTTGCCAAAAACCTTATTAAAAATTATTTAAAATATGCTTTAAAAGCATATTCTTTTGAAAAAGATTTTTTTCAAATGAAATTTGCATTTTAAATATTTTTTATTTGTGTTTGAAATTCATCTATTGCTAGGAAAATGGAAGGCTTCAAAAGTTCTTTTTTATTTGTAATTGATAGACTACTATTATCTCCGATGGTATTTGTAATGAAGTAAACTTAAGTATAGGGTAAAAATGAATACGTAAAGCATAAAATTATCAAGAGGCAACGGTAAATAAACTATAAGGAGGGAAATTTTAATTTGTTGCCAATTAGCAACAGTATGGGGCAACAGTAACTAGAGGCTTAATGGTGAATAATGGCATTAAAGTCTTCAAATAAGATGTCATCGCTTCAAAAACAAAATGGGCTGAGCAATAAATATGTCACATTTTCATATCGATCAACAAGATTTCTTTGAGATCCGTCATATATATAGAGGGTTTCAGCACAGTGGTTACAGTGTTTAAGGAGAGATAGTGTATACCTAGAAGATGGGAAATCACATAGCATTGCATGGTCGGAAAGGCTTTCCTGGCGGGTTAGTAACGACACAGAGCAGAAGGAAGGAAGAACACAAACAGGGTGAGGAAACATATTTACTATTCTTAGTACCGCAAATGTGCTGGAAGATTTCTAGGACAATGCAAGGAACTTGTTGCTTCGAATTATTATTGTTCAGCAAGAAAATCCTGTTTATTTATTATTACTCCTACTATGCACATGAACTCCGGGAATTTGATTGGTATTTAACAGATTGATTTAATATGTCTATATATCTATGATATGATTGGCCTACGTCGCCAAGTGTGATTCCTGCAATGATCGCTATGATAAAAATGTAGTGGTAGATTGGTTGACGGAAGTGCTTGTTTATAAACATGCGCTTGACTTATTTTCGAGAACATTAGATCTTCCATGCGTAGGAGATGTGAAGCCTGCATCATGACCTGGGGTTGTAATTTCGAGCACCTTCTTTGATGACGATAGTTGTCCCGCTTTTTGTTCTTATCTCTAACTTTTTTCTTGTACTAAGAATAAGAAACGTTTTATTATTTTATTATAAAATAATAACCATGTTTCTCACCCTGTTTGTGTCCTTCCTTTCTTGTGATTTGTATCGTCTCTACCGCTCCTGGAAAGCGTTTCCGACCATGCATTGCTATGTGATTTTTCATTGTGTACTCTTTCTCTCCTGTAACTTTGTAACTGCTGTTCTGAAACGGCCTGTATATATGTACTGTATAGATGTGTGCGTGTGTGTGTATGTTTTAAAAATTTAGTTTCCGAAATCTTCTATCATATAATTAAAAATTTGCATTTTGTTCACATAATCAAAGATATAGTCTCATAATATAAATAAATTGTACAGATGAAACTAAAAATAAGAACCTTTTTATCTCCAAATGAAAATAGTGACTACTTGAATTAAGTTAGGTAATTAGAAAAACATATTTGAATTTCAAATGTGTAAATTTTAAATTGCATGCTTATCAAAATTATTTGCTAAACAGCTGCAGAAATTACTCCTTATTTGGTATTCTACTTTCGATAGCAAACTTTTTTACTACAGTTATAACAGTTTATTGGTGCATGTCATAGAAGATGACACTTATATTTTTACAAAATTTAAATTTTATGGAAAAAAGCAGGTGATTTTATGAATATTCTTAATACATATTTTAATTTTATGTTGGTTTAACTGGCTAATTAATGTGCATGCATTGTCACACTCATTTCGTAATATTTATGTTTTATGGCTTTCCTCATGAAGACTAAAAAATCCCCTGAAGTTTATCGTTTTAAGTAAATTCCATATCTATGTGCAAGAAATGAACCTCCTTGTTCAAGTATCGATTGCAGTAAATAATAAAAAGAAAAGTGTCCAATAAAAACTGATGACATTGAGCTCATAGGTAATTCGTACTAATTGCATATTATACTCATATTTCAAAGAATAATGCCCCCCGAATAATTAAAAAAAAATCGATAAAAAGATCATTCTGGTAAATTAAGGGGTGTGGAGATTAGCTCCGCATTTCCCCCCTTTATACTTAGCCGATGAACCTCCAAATCTAATCAGGGAATAGCTTTATCAAAAGAAACCGGTATACCAAATTTGAAGCAAATCGAATAAATCCCCATGAAAATCCCATTTATTCAAATTAAGGGAGGGATTAGCCTCCCCTTTCCACCCTTTATATTTAACCATTGAAACCCCAGAACTAATCAGGAAGCTCTTTATTAGAATGAACCTATTTACAGTGAAGAAAATTGGATAATTCTGCAGGGAAAACCCATTTATCTAAATTAAGGGTGGGGTGGTTATCCCCCGTTCCCCTCTTTATACTTAACCAATGAAACCCTAACACTAATAAGGGAAACGACTTATCAGACTGAACCTATTTAGAAAATTTAAAGCAAATGGGATATTTCTATCAAGACTTATCGCGTTACGTACATACGTACATACAGAACATGCGGGCAATTTAGCTCTCAGGATTTGATACCCTGTGAGCTAAAAACAAATTTTCTCGAAAATATAAAGACATTTTATAAGTTTTACTAAAATGTAATATTCCGTTACATTAGGGTCGCTACATTAACGATATTACGCTATTTCAAATGTATTGAAATTGATATAAATCAGTTAATTTCAGTACAAGATGACTACTATAGACTAGGGCATTGATAGCATTTAGCGCTCACTTACAGAGATATACAAAATAATTCGCTTACATTTCTGTCTGTGAGCAATAATTGTTAGAAGAACGTTTTCCTTTTCGGTATACGATTTTAAATTTAGCTACTTTTTTCATGTAACTCATTTTGTATAAATTCTATACCTCGAATACAGGGCTGCACAAAAGAATTCACGCACCATCCTTGTTTTTAGCGGAAATCGCTAAAGGGGAATTTTCAAATATGATACGTATTTCATAATTGAACTAAATTGTTGCATAGATAGAAATCTATATATAATATACAGGGGTGCTCTAAGAAGTCGGATAATTTTACGACTGTTGATGGGAATTGCTCAAATTGGGTTTTCAATTGTGTTATGCGTTTCCAAATGATTCAATTCAACATCCTATTTCAACTTATTAAACGGTGAAGATTTATTACAATATTTTAAATGTGTTGAAATGTGTTTCATAATCTTTGCTTGGCGCATGAGTTTTCTTTCTTGTTTTTTTTATGAAACGAATAAGTAAAAGTTTTGTTTTAAACATGGATAACTACTTTTCAAGATTTCAAAATTTCCAAAAAATTTCAAAATTCACAACTTTTGCCTTTTCAATAATTAACGGGTATTTTTTTCACAAATTTAAATGAGTTATATGATAGAGTCCTTTTAATTGTAATAATGACTACATAAATACATAAAAATGCTTTATTTTACCCGAAAACAATTCTGTATTAAGACATTTATTAAAAAGAATCAGTTCTTGTTTTTTAGGTGAGTTCGTAATTATATAAATACGTAGCACCTATAGTCGACGTTCGGTCCGTCTGTCTGTCTGTACTTCCGTCTGGATATAACAGAGCGAAATCTACCCAACCGAATGGTCTGACATTTTAAATATATAATTATTTCAAAATTTGGTCGAGTCATTTCAAATTTTATGAAAATCGAATGAATAGTTTAATTACAGTTACAGTCAAAAGTTTTCCGTTACATTACGGCCAATGGGAAAAAAAAATATTTAAAAGAATTATAAAGTGCACTTAAATGATGTTACAGCCTTTCGAAAAGAATGAAATTGATATGCACTTATGAAGTGCACTAAAATATACATTCAACACAATATGGATGAAAAAAAAAATTATAAAACTGGTTATAGTACGAACGCACTACATTTGCCACGTTTTACGTGCAATTTCAACTTGTTTTTATTAAAATTGCTCGAATACAACCATATTTAAAACAGTAATACTCGTCTCATTTAATTTGGCACTAGATAAGGCGAATATTACTAATTCAAAAATGTTATGTGTCAATATCTGAAAACCGGACAATTTCATTCAAAAATTTTTATGTTTAAAATGAATGTACTAACTATCACATACAATTATATACTATGATACATGTTTTGTTAGTACATTATGTGGTATTTTGAGTTCAAGGATGTATATTGTATGCGTACACTGCAAATAGAGGCGTCTTAAATTAAGACACATGTGTGACTGAAAAGGTATTTCAGACACTTAAGTATCTGAATCTGAAAATTCAGTCATGATAGATGTCTTAATTTAAAACATATAAGTGTCTTACTATGATCATAGTGTAAACGAACTGAGAAAGGTGTCTAAAAAATCTGCAAGTGTCTACTTTTAAGACACTTTGTAACTCCGTTCCGCATTAACCACCAGGGGGTACTCTAGTTGCGCATGCGTTTTAGATGCCTTTCGTTCGAATTGGATGTTCGTTTGTAATTCAAACTGGGCGTTTGTTTTATCTACGCGTACATTTTAACTAATAATTTATTTTGACTTGATTCGGTTTTTGCGGAATGTGAAGTTCCAGGATTTAATCCGTATCGACATAGTGATATTCCATATTAATGAAAGGTGTCAATCAATAACAATAATATAGTGTTCTTCGTCTCATCAAAGCAGGTAAAGAGAACTGTTGTCTGGCGGGCTATGTTTTTAGGATGGAAATATTCCATTCTTTTCACAGAGCTAGCCGGATGTGCAAAGGGATTTTCTTTTCTAAATATCAAAGTCTGCTTAACTCACGGATACTAACGTAGCCTCTTATCCGGACGTCGCCTGGGTGAATGTAACTTTGGAATAATCACACCTTTTTCCAGGTAAGTGGACTATGTATTGAACTATGTATTGAAAACTCTCTGCGAATGTTTTCTCTTTAAATAGAGACCTCACACGAGTCTATAGCTTTATTTGTTCCTGAGTTATGCCAAAATTTGTTTAAAGCATTTTACCTATGGGATTTCCATGTTAAAATTTTATCTTGCTAATATTTAAATTTCTACTATTCAAATCATCTGCAATCATGTTTCTGTATTATTTTACGTCCGATGTTATCCTTAAAATAAGTTTTGGCAAGTCTGCATGGTGTATTAGTTGTTACTGAATCTATTGAGATACACCATCCTAAGCCTTCTTTCTCTGTCTACTCGCACGCCATTACTTTAAAAATAGCAGTAACAGCACATGTTGATCGGCTCATAATTTCTTAATTACCATCAAGGCTATCTTAACAGCGTTTTCTTAGAGTAATTATTACACAGGAGTGCCTTTTATATGGGTTTTATTTATGTATACAATATTTTTATAAGCATTTAATGCGACAGCATTTGTAACGTTCACATCGGTTTTACATTTCCCATAGGTTTAATATGTGATATGTACTGAAATTCCCACCTCTTTATAGTAAACATCCTTATTTAATTTTTATTTATTATGTATGCTTTTCATGTCTGATGACGTTTTCTTGCGTCTCAGATTGTATACACCGTGATAAATTTTAAGTTATTTAAAAGAATATAGTTCGAAAATCCTTCCATTTACCCATATCATTAATTCCCCCACACATACAGCGAATTACTTGTCTCCATTTATTAGATTAAACTGTTTTGACTGATAAAACTCATTAAGGGTCCTGCCCCTGCCGGCGAAGACACTCACGAGCTAATGCTAATCCTATGGGGAGGGATTTTTCTAATATCTCGTTTGCATTTCGACATTTTTAAATAATTTTTTTTTTGCATTGGATAGCCGACGTCCGTCTCTACAGCGCACTTTGGTTACTTTTTCGATTTTAGTTGCAGATATTTTTTTAAATGACACTTTCATTTTCAGAACCGGTTTTGAAAATGAAAGTAACTTTACTAAAAATATCTGCGACCAAAATCGAAAAAGTAACCAAAGTGCGCTGTAGAGACGGACCTCGGCTATCCAATTAAAAAAAATTATTTAAAAATGTCGAAATGCAAACGAGATATTAGAAAAATCCCTCCCCATAGGATTAGCATTAGCTCGTGAGTGTCTTCGCCGGCAGGGACAGGACCCTTAAATCCGGTCATGAAATCTGTTTTTTCCTTCTTCTATATACTTTTGTTGTTTCCGAGCATTTTAGAAATATTCTATTTCCTATACTGAAAGTAGTCAACTTCAGATGTTTTCATTTTCAAGCCCGGTGATTCACACCACAATTTGAAGACTCATCAGAAATCGTCTGAAATCTGTAGACGTAGAGCGGAGAAAATTTTGTTCGCGTCTTCAATAAATCTTCTTATTTAACGATTTAGAAAATGTTCTCGCCTTATCTCTGTATTAGTCATAATGATTATTTGTAAATTCTTAAATTCATGTAATTATGTGCTGTTAACATAATTGTAAAAATACGG
This sequence comes from Maratus speciosus, assembly GCA_963932465.1. NCBI lineage: Eukaryota > Metazoa > Arthropoda > Arachnida > Araneae > Salticidae > Maratus > Maratus speciosus. The sequence goes on from OZ010800.1 coordinate 50,182,441, forward strand.
TAAATATAAACAGCTATATTTCATTTGAAATCAATTATAATATTGATTTTTTGATTATTTTTAGTAAAAAAGAAATCTGAAATTTAAAAGGAATATCAGTAAAAAGATAGAATTTTATACTATACTAGCAAACCCCGCGGCTTTGCTCGCGTAATATTTGAAATATGCCAAGTGATATTTATATGTCTAATTTTTATCAAAAGGTACTAACTAAATTTTTATTTTATTAAAAGGTAATATTTTAGTTTATTAAAAGGTACTTATTACTTTTAGGAATAATTAAAACAATTACTATTTAAAACACAATTTGATTAAGCATCATTGTTACACTGCATAAAGCAGAAATGAGACAAATTAATAAAACGAAATAATAATAAAACGAACGAATAAGAGACTGCTACCATTGATTCGCAGCTATTACTTTTATATTTGGTTTATATTCCCTGAAATTGCGTAGAAATCGTAATTTAGGACTTTTTTAGAATGCTTTTCGCACCTCCCCTTCACTTCACCCCTTTTTAATTCGAATTTATTTTCGACAGTCCTTCGAGGGCATTTATATTTTATAAGTAACTACCATGCCATATTTAAAGTTTCTAGCCTTTTCAGTATCACAGAAATCGCAATTTAGAAAGTTTTTAGCTACTGCAACCCTCTGGTGGTAGTGGCACAGACATAAAATATAGCTTATGATTGAGCAGGTTCTATCACCAACAATTTGTCATCATTATTTTTTTAATCGGTTTCGTATTTGATAAGATTACATAAAAATTGTTATTTACAACGCTTTTCGCTCACTTCATCTTTTTAAATGTGAAATTTTCTTTCGACAGTTCTTAGAAAGCAGTTGCATCTTGTAAGTAAATACTATGCCATACTTCAAAGTGTTAGACCCCTCAGTTGTGCAAAAAACGCAAATTAGAACATGTTTTGCTTTTGCAACCCTCAGATGGTAGTGACAGCAACATAAAATATAACCTATGTTATAGCAGGGACTGTCACCTTTGATTTGCAACCATTACTTTTGAAACAGCTTTGGAATTTCCTCATATTGAGTAGAAATCGCAATTTAGAATGTTTTTAGAACGCTTTTCAAACATTTTCACCCCTTTTTAAATTTCCAATATTTTCGAAACTGTTCTTAAAGATCATTTATATGTAATACATATGTACCTTGCCTAATTTTAAGTTGCTAGCCTCTACCGATCACAAAAATCGAAATTTGGAACGCTTTTTTGCTCCTGCAACGTCTAGGTGATAGTGATACCGACTTAAAATAGCGTATATGTTAGAGCAGAGACTGTCAGCATCAATTTCTTAACATTACTTTTGAAATCAGTTTGATTCTTCCTGAGATATTGGTGACAAATCGGCATTTAGAACGTTTTTAGAACGCTTTTCGCTCATTTTGCTCCTGCATCTCCTCTGGGTTAGTGGAAACATATATAAAATATAGCCTATCTTGGAGCAAGAACTGTCACCATCATTTTAACGCCATTATATTTGAAATCGGTTCATTATTTCCTGAGATTGCATAGAGATTGCAATTTAGAATGTTTTTTACAACGCTTTTTGCGCATTTTGACCCCCCTTTTAAATTTCGATTTTTTTTAGGAAATGTCCTTAGAGATCATTGATATCTTATAACTAACTACCATTCCAAAATTCACGATTCTAGGCCCTTCTGTAAAGCAAAAACCGCAATTTAGAACGTTTTTCTCCTGCACCCTCTTTGGGGTAGTGTCACCGACATAAACCATAGCCTATGTTGGAGCAAGGATTTTCACCATCATTTTGACGCCATTATTTTTCAAATCGGTTTGGTATTTCCTGAGATTGTGTAGAAACTACCATTTAGAACGTTTTTTAGAACGCTTTTCGCGCATTTTCCCCCCTTTTAAATTTCTAATTGTTCAAGAACTGAATATGTTGATACCTTCAAATTTCATATTTCTAGGCCCATCAGTAACACATAAATCGTATTTTTAGGACGTTTTTTGCTCCTACACCCCCTTTGGGGTAGTGGCACCGACATAAAACATAGCCTATCTTGGAGCAAACGTTGTCACTATCATTTTGACACCAATATTTTTTAAATCGGTTTGGTATTTCCTGAGATTATGTAGAAACTACCATTTAGAACGTTTTTTAGAACGCTTTTTGTGCATTTTCACCGCTTTTAAATTTCGAATTGTTTAAGAACTGTTCTTAGACACCAATTATATCTTATAAGTAACTAATATTCCAAATTTCATATTTCTAGGTCCTTCAGTAACGCAAAAATCGCATTTTTAGAACGTTTTTTGCTCCTCCACCCCCTTTGGGGTAGTGGCACCGACATAAAATATAGCCTATGTTCTAAGTTGGACTAACACCATCATGTTGATACCATTACTTTTGAAATCGGTTTGGTATTTCCTGAGATTATGTAGAAACTACCATTTAGAACGTTTTTTAGAACGCTTTTCGTGCATTTTCACCCCTTTTAAATTTCGAATTGTTTAAGAACTGTTCTTAGACACCATTTATATCTTATAAGTAACTAATATTCCAAATTTCATATTTCTAGGCCCTTCAGTAACGCAAAAATCGCATTTTTAGAACGTTTTTTTCTCCTGCACCCCCTTTGGGGTAGTGGCACCGACATAAGATATAGCCTATGTTCTAAGTTGTGCAAACACCATCATTTTGATACCATTACTTTTGGAACCGGTTCGGTAGTTCCTGAGCTTATCTCCGACAAATAAACAATTTTTACCTCTTTATAATAGGAGTATGATGTACTTAAGCATAACTAGATTTTGCACTTACAGCTGAATTATTCCATATTTACTGAATCACAATGCAGAGTTGGAATTTTTCTAGAAGAAGGACTTGATTAAAGTAAGGGTAAACTTTGACATGTCCCCCCCCCCCCCGCCACCTACGATTTTTGCTGCCCCAAATTCGATATGCAATTTTTTTAAAGCTTATACGTTAAATGTGTTTCGACATTGTATATTGGTTATATTCGGTATTTTGAACTAGAAAAGTAGAATAAGATTAAAAGTTAAGTACAAAAAATTTTAAATACAGTAAAAACTCTTAATCGCGGGCACCTTCAGAACGCTGAATCTGTCTGCTATTCGATTGTGTTAGCTTTTATGAGGTAAATATATACACAGTGAAACCTCCCTGTGCGACCACCCCCATTAAGCGACCACCCCCTGAACGACCATTTTTTCATGGTACGAAATTTATTCCCATAGGCTCAATACTAATTTTACCTCTATTCAGAGACCACCCCAGTTGAACTCCCTCCATAAGGGACCCATTTCTTTGAAGAAAATGAAACAAATTCCGTTTTTTCCGGGTCGCTTGAAAAGGTTTTATTAGAATAATAATTCCGGAGAGCGCATTATTTATCAAACTTCTAAACTAAGTTTAGAATTTTTATTTATTCCGGTAACTTTTAAGTGTTTAAACCCCTTTGTTCCTTTTTAGGCAATGAATTTAACTCTGATGACACATTAAGGATGACGGTCCATAAACTCTCCTGCCCTATTCTGTCAGGAAACTCTCAAAGGAATAGATAAAGTAATGAAATCATCAAAATTCGTTCCAGACAAAAAAAAAAAAATGCATTTATTTATTGAATTTCGAAAGGACTTGGAAATAAAATTTATAATAGATAAACCATAAAAGCAAAGCAAACATCAATGTATTCATTTTTTAAACTCTGCAGTAATTAACTTATGTAATTAACTTTTGTTTTGATACTTAAATTTTCATATGTTTTCTTAATTTGAAAAATATAATTTTAGTAACATTAATTGTTACATTTTTTCAACAATTAAATTCTAGATTTTAAAATGACCTCCATTAAGAGACCACCTTTCGGAGCGACCAATTTTTATTGGAACGGAAGTGGTCGCTTTAGGGAGGTTTTACTGTATATTGATAAAGGTGAGTGTTCGCTAAAGACAACTGTTCGTATGAAGGCTTTGCAGTAAAATCTCCATAACGGACAATCCTAAATAAAGGACACCACTATTTAGGAAACACATTTTTTTATTGAAAATATGCAAAATTTTTATACACTTATACCTCAGAAAAGCAGACACCTCCGAACGTCGGACAAATTCCACGGTTCCGAGGTGCCCGCTATTGAGAGGTTTTACTGTATTAAGAAAAATATATTTTGTTTTTAACCTTATTCTACTCTAGAAATTCATAATATTGGTTAATAATAAATATTGATTAATAAATATTACAATATAATACTCATATACTGTAAATTTGGGGGAACCCAGTGTTAGATTTTATTTAACACAGAAATAAAAATGCTTAAACTAATTTACTGGGAATATCTTATTTAAATTGGAAAAAATTGCACAACATAGCAGGGATGGGATTCTTTCTGAAGGAGTGAATGATTTTTTATATTTGGGAGTAATTTGTTACCATAAAGCAGAGCTGATTGCAGCATGGGCAAACTGGGCTGTTTTTATGGGCCTTTAGCTTTACGTGCCCCTAAATCTGGTATGAAATTTCCATAAAGCTGATATTTTAAATTCGTTTTGATCTTACACTTATTTTAATAAATATTTTGCACTTTTAGAACATGATTAGGCTAAAGAAAATGATATATTTATCCAAATATGTATTTGACGGCATCGAATAGGCTTTTTTTTTTTTTTTTTTTTTTTTTTTTGTAACATTATATGAAGGCAATGGGGGAGGGGGTGAATGAATACTAGGTCTTTGGACTAGAAGCAATTTGAAGTTCTCACTAAAAGTAATAAACATTTTTGATGCCATAGGGCATATATGATAACACATAAATACATATTTAGGTGAAAAAAAAAATATATATTATCCTATTCTAAAACTACAAAATACTGATTACAATCCTCATAAGGTCAAAATTGATTTAAAATATCAGCTTTATGAAAATTTCATACCCAATTTGGGCTACCCTAAAATCAGGGGCCAGAGAAGCATCCCAGTTTTCCCATGCCCAATCAGCTCTGCTGTATGGTAACAAATTATTCCCATTTATAAAAAATGATTCAATGTGGTCAAAAATGGCTGCGTATATGGCTTAGAAAGAAAATGGTCAAAGATGGCTTCATATTGGCTAAAAAAAAAAAAAAGGCTCAAAGATGGCTGCAATTAACACATTTGAAATGTCTGAAATTCAGACGTAAGAAGTGTCGGAAAAATTTAAGACACTTTAAAACGTCTTAAAATTGAACACTCGTGTTTCAGACACTTAAGTGTTTGAAATTCAGACGCAAGAAGTGTCTGAAAATTTTAAGACATTTTAAAACGTCTGAAAATTGAACACTGCGTTTCAGACACTTAAATGTCTGAATTTCAGACATTTCAGTTTACAGTGTAGTTGAAACTTTTATGAAGGAAAATGTCTCTTAACATCATAATCAGTGCCAAATAATTGGGACTGAGATGATGGGAACTGATGTGAGGTTTTTGTCTTAACAGCTGCACAGCCATTTTGTTGAATCATTTTGCCCACATGTAAATTATTAAATATGCCATGTGATATTTGTATGTTGCATAAATAATGTTGCAATAAGATTTTTTTTATAAATAAAAAATTAAATATTGGGGCATGGCTGAAGTTTTAAAAAAATACTCATCCCTATTCAGAGCAAAAACTAAATATTTCTAAATATGAAACAAAGAGAAGGACAACTTACCTGAAGCCATGGTGTCTAGTTGAACTTTAGTTGCTCTTGCAATGGAAATAATTCTGCCAGCTTCACCTAGTATCTGGTAACCTAAATGTGTGTTTAGAGGGACTGAGATGATGGTCAACCTCAGGGACAAATTTATTTACTAAAATATCTTACTATACAATCTATACTAATAAAGGAGAATTATATTTCCCCATACCGTATATATATATGTGTGTGTGTGTGTGTGTATGTATGTATGTATGTATAAATATATAATAGTAAAAGTTGTTAATAATATTTATAGTTACAACATACATTTAATATTCGATATTTGTACCTGGACACAGGGACTTAAAATAATGATTTTATTTGTTTTAAGCTTAAAATTAATTATTTATAGATCATTTATTATATGTCCATTTATCATTGGTATTTGTTATAACAAATGTTGCAATATGGCAACGTCCATTCCTTACTCTTGTGATAATTAGAGCAAATTTTCATATATAATTCCAATTATTTTGTTACAAAATATAAGTAACATAAAAATTGATGTAACCAGCTAAGTACCACTGTGTTCCACACACAAACATATATCTAATTTATAACAAAAAAAATACTTATGTATATATTAAATGACCCTTGTGACACTCTGGTCACAAGAATAACAAAATTTTGGTTGATTATATAGACAAGGTGAATGTTTTTTGTTACAAATTAGATATATATTAATTGAGTGGAGCACAATAGTATTTTACTGGTTATATCACTTTTTATCTTAATTATATTTTATAGAAAAATAATTGCAAGTATTTGTAAAAAACCGCACGAATGGTCACAAGAGTAACAGTGGACGTTTCCATATATTACATTTTTCAGTTTTTAGTTTTAGTATTATAAATTAAATTATATCGGCAGTGGATGCAAATTGTCCAATTTTCAGATATTCATCCTTATCTGGGAGCACGGCAGTGCGTCCGCCAAGTTCGCACAAGCCGTAAGCTACCTTTTCCTGAACCATTTCGGCATACATTTCACCCCTCATAACGTCGTTTTAGGTAGAGATATAGAAATTTTTCTTTTATACACATGTTCGTACGGTCAAACTGAACTGAAGTTCCACGATTCCATGTTTCTATATTAAGTACTTTTCGAAATATTAAATTCCGAAAAGCGCTTTTTTGTCACTGACTCACTTCGCATCATCAAATAACTAAGTTACTTCTAAAAGTCGTAGAATCATGAAATTTCACAAGTAAGTCGGGTTTGTAGCACAATTAACCAGACAAATCTGAAAACACAGAATTTCCGCCTCTAAACCCTTCAAACAGGGGGTGTTCATTTGGCCGTAAACAGTGCCTTAACACATTCAATTGTGCCAAGGTTGGTCGCCAAAACTCGATTATAAAGTTTTGAAGGGGGTCACGTGATTTCAAGCAGAATAACATTTTATATATATGCTTTTCCAAATATGTTTGTTAAATTGAAAAACTGAATATATCTAAAAATTTTAATCAGTATAGGATATGATATATTTACGATATTAAAACAATAAAACATTTAACAAAATATAACCACAATTCGGTACGTTTCTGATATAGCAGCCCTGGCGAAATACAGAAAATAGCCTTGACGAGAAAAGAAATTTGATAATAACGTATTTTCTGGCAACCTATTTACTGTGTCATATACACAAGCAATTTTTTCCATATGTATACAATTTATTTAACGTAAGGAACCCGTTTATTTATTTTTATATACCAACATAAATAATTTGTATATAAAAAATAATATTTTATACATGTATAAATAAAATGTTTATATGTATATAAATACATATATATAAAAAACATAAAAGTTCATCAGGTTTGTTTTCATAGTTTTTTATATCATTTGGCAACATATCTCAGTTTCTGAAGTCCGAATTGCGCCAAGATTTAAAAAAAATGCCAAGGTCCCAATAGTGGAAAAATATTCTAATTTCATATGAAAGTTTAAAAATCTCCTTTTAATTAAATGAAAAGTGTAACTAATAAACTGTCTTTAACGATGTGCGACAGATGTGCGTCCGAAGTCCGCTGCTAATGTTATTATATTGTATTATTAGCCTAATTACTGTTAATTTATTGTTAATTTTAAATCTGTAAAATAAAGATTATAGTTATAGATAAGATATGTTGGTCGCCAAAACCCGATCACAGAAAATTAGCTGAGTTATAAAGGTGTTACATGATTTCAAGCTGAATGAATTTTTATAGGCTTTTACAAAAATCTTAATAAAGCAAATCTTTTAGTTTATCTGTCCATCTTTCTATCTTTTGCTTCTTTAAAAAAAAATTTTATTAAAGACAGGGAGGCGTCTGCACAGATCATCACCTCTTCGAGTTGACGGCTGAAATTTTAGGATTAGTTAAATATCGATTAGCGTATTGAAATGTAACTGGTCTGCCAAGTCATATCTTTGTGGAAACCACCTACAGACCCGATTTTTCGGGTTAATTGGTGAATTTTCCATTGTGTTTTCCTGCACCCATTTCTCCATGTTTCCATCCTTTTAGATACAGGAAACCATAATAGTAAACCTATCAGTCAACCATTAAAATTAGGTCTTCAGGCGGTTTCCGCCAAGCTATGTGTTGTCACCACCAGTTGCATTTAAATATGCTAATCTAGTTTTAACTAATCCTAAAATTTCAGCTGTAAACTCGATGTGGCGATGGTGGGTACAGACGCCTCCCGGTCTATTATAAATGTCGGAACTCTAATCTCAATAGCACTCTGGTCAATCTGGCAATTATCCCTACTATTTATGGAACACTATTCCTTTAAGTACCTTTTAGTGATTTTAATGAACTTAAGCATATGCATCATACATATTATACATATGCATATAGTACGTAATACATTTGCATCATACATATTATAGGTATGTGGATAATACATAATACATATGCATCATTATGGCGTCAGAATAAACAAAACATTTTTTGTCGCCAAATTCGAGAATTGACATGATATATTACCAAATTTGGCGAAACTTTGCCAAATGTCGCCAATCTTGGCGAATATTAGACGCTATTGTCTATTTTTCAATGAGTTAATTATTAATGCGAGCCATCTATTTTTATTTTTCCGCATATCATCTGAATAGTTAAATGATATAACGTACTAATATTTCCAAAGTGCTAATAGTTTCGTCACTGCCCAAAACCTCTGCTATTGCTATTATATTGTACTGTTATTATACTTACTGTGACTATGCTGTTAATCTTTACTTCGCTAAAACTTCTGTATTATATAGAGAGAATTTACGGAAACTATTAAGCATTGAAACTGCCAGTTCTCCTTATGATTATTATAATTCTATAATATGTAACCTGTTAATCGATATGTACGTTAGAATGAATCTTCTATAATCCGGTTCCTCGCACTTTAGTTTTCAAGTTTCGAATAAAATTTGCTAAAATCTTAAAACCATGGCACATTGACTAATTCTTCAACATGATCAGATGAGAACAATGATAGATTTTCAAACGGATCATGGCAGTTATCCGATAGACCTTCTATTCTTCCGTAATCGAGTCTATTGAAAAGGTTAACATGAAACAAAAATGTATTAGCATCAACATGGTTTAATGCAAATGCAGATATTGTCAAAGGATTTCATAAGAACCATTTCGCTTGTACCCAGTCGTATCAGTTAAAATACAACAATTGGCAGTGAGCCCAATTAGAAAAGATTACTTAATAGGATTAAAATTTTCCGCATTATAGAACAAATCGTAACTGCTAAGGAAACATGCATAAGTGAGTTAAGAGATATTTGTCACGAAAGATGAAATACATAACAACACAAAATATATTATGTGCTTCCATGACCGTAAAGAGTTCTTGATTTCTCTATCAAAAGCTTCTGACTTGGCGAAAGAATGGGCAAATAAATTAAATTATGAATAACAGTAACATGATGCAACGATTAACATGGAATTAATACGGTAACTACTGCTTGCTAGACGCGGCTGGTACTTTAATATAAAAATAAATAAAGTATAAATTTGTAAAGCTCAATAAAATAAATTTAGGTATTTTTATGTTAGCCGGGCGAAAGTGGCAAATCGCCAAATACTGTTTCCAACTCCATTGTTCATATTGCATTCATTTCATTTAAAGATATGTACTTTACAGTCATCTCATTTAAAATAGATGAATTTCCCTCATTTTATTTAATAGAATATTTAACATAGAAATAAATAAATAAATAAATAAGAAATAATAATATAAACCAAAATATTTTATTTGAAAATCAAAGCATGTGTCTAATTTACACATGTGAAAAATGGAAACTGCTATTGGCGAAAAAACAAAAGGCTAATGAGGAAACTTGCTCCCGGCTAACATAAAAGTACCGACATTTAAGTTTTTTCATATTAATATAGTTTAGAATAACAAACTTGAAAAAAAACATACAAAAATTAGTGATATCCCAACAAAAAGTTTTCGGTAAAAAATAAAAAGCGCCAAGTTCTCCTTAATGTTTTGGCCAGAAAAAGTAGTGATATCTGAAGTTCGCACAAGTTAAAAGCCAAACATCCCAAATCTTTCATTGAAAATGACGTCCTGCGACTTGGCCGTTAATGCCTTCCAGATAGTTTTTCAATTTTTTAAATATGTACAAATGAGCTACATGCCAACTACATTTTTTAATTATTTTATGCATTTTGTGGCACAGAGTACAGAAATAAAATACACATTTGAAAAAAGCATTTAAACAACTTCAGTCTATTTAAATGCTTAAAAGTTAAAAATAACAAAATACTTGTATTCAGGAGATAATATCCCTAATTGCTAAAACATAATTAGTATCAGCTGTTAACAGTTTATAAATCGAATACCTCTTAATGCATCCAAACAAACTATAATAAATGTTCAAACGAAAAAAAATCTCTTTCGTCAATACACAAGATTTCAATATTATACAATAAAATATAATGTAACATATTGTGAGATTTGAAGTAAGTAAATTTTATTTTATTTCTTGGGTTTTACGTCAATGACTTTAGCTTTAGACCGTACAAAATGGCAATTAAACCACAAGTGGATTAAATGATCTGTAATCAAAACTAATGTTTGTTGAAACTGAATGGTATTTATCAGAAATCTTTTACTTATAATGTCTTTATGTGAATTTGCCTCTTTGCATTCTAATATTACTTTTAATATTTAAATAATTCATAAATGCGTAATTTCCAATCATTAATTTTGAAATGCTGTAGAAGGCATTAACGGCCAAGTCGCAGGAGGCCATTTTCAATGAAAGATTTGGGATGTTTGGCTTTTAACTTGTGCGAACTTCAGATATCACAACTTTTTCTGGTCGAAACATTAAGGAGAACTTGGCGCTTTTTATTTTTTACCGAAAACTTTTTGTTGGAATAGCAATATATTTTTTCCAGCCTGTCCAACTGACAATACTTCTTGGTAAGAAGTCCTGCTATTCGGCTAATGTTAGCTCAACATTTAGCGGTGTGTGGGTTTTTTCTAATTAAATGCAATGAACTTTTATCTGTAAAACAATTGTACTATGCGAATTTTGTCTACTACACATGGAATATTATTATACTTGTAATCAATATGAAAACTATTTTCAAATTAATTTTTTTGTAATTGAATAACATATTATTTTAACTATTTTACTTCCTTTCAAAAATACCACGTTGACAGGCATTTATGAAAAAAAGATTTAGATAAATTTCATTTCCATTTTTAGAAAGTGAGTTCCTTTACGAAATATTCGCAGTTACAAGAACTATTATGAGTGCATTATCTATATACATATTTATAAAATTGGAGTGATTGTCGGTTATTTTCAAAAAAGCATTTATTTTTAAGTTTATTCCCCTATTTAGACGATGTATAGTCAAAAATCACATTTGATAATCTTTTGTCTGGCCGCCTCTTTTTTTATTATTATTATCATCATTTTTTTTTTCATCGGAAAACCTCTCAGATATGTTTCATAACAATCGCCAAACTTATCAGAGAAAGTTCAAATAACATATCAACGAAAGATCTCTAAAATGTAATTATTATCATTTAGAAGTCTTAATAGACTTCTAAATGATAATAATTACATTTTTAACTTATGACTGATATGTTTTAATTTAAAACCTAGATTGGTATGTGCAAGAATTTAATGTATTATATAATGTTATTTTTTTAATATAGAATGCAATTGAAACTTTTCCTATTAAACTTTATGAGTATATTTTATTGAATAAAAAGATGTATAATACACTAACACATATACAAAGTTACATATTCCCGTACGCATATACCCGTAATGCACATTAATTATAAATATATCCTTGGAACTATTGATAACTTTTGTAATATTTTATTTAATCAAAAACAACTCGTTGTAAAAGATCCCGCCAAACGCAAACACATACTCCAAGTACCGTGTAAAAATCTATCACTACTCATAATTATTCCAAAGGACTCGGAGTGAGATACAGTATGTGAAAACTACTTGGCGACCTGCAGGCTTTATAATGTTTGTTCTTCCTGCACTTACATATGACTATTTGTTTAACAATTTTTTTCTTGTATTACTGATACCATTAAACTGTTAAAAATTGAAGCTTTGGTTGCCCATTCACATTTAACATCATGGGATCGATTTGTTGATTTACCATTATTTTAACGAGAAAGACCATTTTTATGAGGAGGACGTTCTAAGTAAACATGTAATAAACATTTTGAGTTTGTATAATAATAAAAAAAAATAATAATGATCATATGAATATTACTAACAATGCACCTAATAATAGACTTTAACTAAACTAAGATATATTGCAGATATAAAGCCTGCGTAAACGGAATAGCACATGAAAGGGGGGGAAATCTGTTCTAGTAAGTCATCTGTTACAATAGTATTACATAATATTCCTTATATTGGAATCATGACACTTTACGTTTAAGAAGTTATTCTGTCATTAACAGGATCCATTTTACGAGTTTTCCCTTTAATTTTTAAACAGTCTATTATTAAACGTATTCATGTAATTAAAAATTATGTTTAAAATATTGAAAAGTATAATTGTAATAATAGTTGATTAACACAATTACATACCGGTTCCTGATTTTCTTACAAATCTTTCTGATTTATTGCAGATCTTCCTCCTAAAATTATTTATGAGGGTGATATAGTGAGAATTTTAAATTAATTTTTTATAATTTCACAATTTTTCAAAATTGATACAGGTACTGCATATATTAAATATACGCCTGCTGGTCGCCAAGCAGTTTTCACATACTGTACCTCACTCCGAGCCCTTCGGAAAAGTTATTAGTAGTGATAGATTTTTACACGGTACTCGGATGATGTACTACTACATCACTACATTTTATGTTATATCTCTTCTTTTTATGACTGACGTTTTAGGTTTGTGGCTTGGCGGAATCATTTGCAACGAGCTGTTTTTGATTAGATATCACTTCTTTCTGTAAGGTAAGTCATTTGCATTATACATATTCCATTTTAATTCAGAAAAGAAAAGATAAAGGAAAGATCATAGAAGTAAAAAATAATTTAACAGTGATGCGATAATTTTTTCAAAGGTGTAATATATCTAGTAAGACATAGTGGTGGACTTTTTAAAAATAATTCAAAACCATTTTATCGAACTTTACAAAACTCAGTAGAAATCATTTATTTTTTAGAAATTATAAAATGTGTCGGAACTAACAAACAAATTTTTTGCTATTGATTGCTGTATTCCAAATGGTGATTTATTAATTAACTCAGCCTAATAACTTTTGAAAAACTGCCTTTATATTTTCAAAATTCACATAATTTTACAGAAAATATGTAAAGACATAAAAACAGACAGAATAATGAGCATTTGTTTTATCACATTGCGTGCTTGAAGTATTTTTGAAATAAAATTAGTTTTTTTTTATTTCAGGAAATACATCATCCCTCCGATAAGCACGTGAGAAACTCAGGTTATCTGATTAGGCTTTTTTTCCTTTTTAAATACTAGGGGGCTCGGCCCCCTACGAGCTACGCTCGCCAACCCCCGTCCAGACACCGCAGACTCTAAATGCACGCTAATTTGATCGGCTTTAAAAAGATTTCGAAAGATTGAATTATAATTTAAAAAACAGTGGCGAACTCCTTATAAACGGATTTCTATTCATTTCTCTTTGATTGGGGGATTTTAACGCCAAATCCGCTGCGGTACTACTTGATTATCCCGTCGACCCATTTCGCCAAATTATATAAATCGCCAAACCACTCGTCAAATTATACAAATTGACATAATTTTTTATTTTAAATAACGAAAGAACAAATAAATTAGTACAGCATTAATAAAAATACAAATAAAACGTCGAAATAAAAATAACTTGATGACGTAGACACATGTAACAACATTTCAAAATAAGCTAATATAAAAGGAATTAAGTAAACAGAGTCTTTGTATCCTGGTATTTTTTAACAAAGCGAAAAGAAAGTTCTTTTAAATGAGACATTTTAAATTAATCGTTTTTAATCTGACGTAATTTTTACCAAGCTATTCTTTCTCTGTTAAATATTCACTTGAAAATACCAGTTGAAAAGTATCCTCTCAAAATATCAAATAAATGTCTTGCGCAATATTTAAAATTAAACCGTTTTGCAATATTATTTTGCGTTCCTTTTATGTAATAACTGTAATGTGACGTAAATATGACGTAATTTCTCCTATTTAATACTTCTAACGCATGTTAATAAATTTATTATTTTACAAATTCCTTTCTCACTTAAAATTCACGTGTAATTATAGTTTTTATGACGTAATTTTTAATAAGTTCCTGCTTTTTGCACATAATTATTTAATTCTAATTCCAAATGTTTTTTTTTCTGTTTATAATAGTCACGTGTAAATAAATTTTTAATTTATTTACACGTATAAATATTTTTTTTTAAGCAAACATTATTGCTTCCTCTGTTTATACAGTTGGCAACAGTTTAAATTAATATCACTTTCTGAAATCTGTAAAAAATATCTCTAGAAATGCTGAAAATTTGAATTTAAAATAGAAATAAAACCTCAAAAAATGAGTCAAAATAAAAAAATTAATGCAATCTGCACTCCGGCAAATTCTAACGCATAAAATGATCTAAAAATGATTACACTGCCATGTATACTTTTTGCTGCTATAAAACTTTTTTAGTGGAACGATTTTGTCCAACTTTAGCATTAAATATCTCTTAAAATAATTCTTCGATTTGAAAACTGTCTGCTTCAGCGTATTTATCAAACATTTCTGTATAAAATCACCGATTTGTATATTTTTGTATGCATTATTTTTCTTAATATTAATGAAGAAAGACCTCCAGTCACAAAAAATTCAAAACCGGCGGCGGCGGCGGCGGTGACAGCGGTAGTTACTTTTTTTTAGAATAGAGAGATTTTCATAAGCTGTAACACTTGTTGGAATTTCTGAATTTTCAATGCATGTAATTACTAAATTCCAAATTGTTTTTTACGGGACTAACAGGACATATTAAGTCGTATGCTTTCCAAGTATTTTCTCATATATTTCGGATAATTGAACCAATAAATTTTAATTCATTTCAATAAAAGTTCAGAATTCGATATTTCATCGTTATGAAATTATTTTCCTTAATTTCGATGACATTTGTAAATTTTTAAGTAGCTCTATAATCAGATTAAAAATTAACTAAAAGCTATTTATGGCATATTGATAACATTCTCTAATTACCAAGTTCAAATTAACAGAGTCGATTACTTTAATAAATCCCCTTATTAATCTTTTTAAATGAAAAGAGAAACGAAAAATTCCAATAAGACTGACAAAACATTTATTTGATATAAAAGGATTGTAAAAAAAATGAAAAAAAAATTTGTAATAAAAAACCAGACTGACTGCATCACCTTTGTAAAATGGTTTAAATTGAATATATTGCAAAGTTTGGAATGTTGAAACAAATATTTGAGTATATGTGCGATTTAGTATAAAAACAATACAAAAGATAACATATACCTGCTTCTTTCAATATGATAAACAGTATTCCTAAAATTCTGTCGAATTGTTTTCATGACTATAAGTATTCTGTGATTCACTAAAGTGCTTACATTATCTTTCTGAGCATGTTCTGTGGTTTCTCCGTAGTCAGTGTTTACCTAGAATCTTTCCATAATCGAGGTCCACTGGCGCGCTTCTATAATCTAGTTGCTCCTCAAATATCAGCAGGACATTCCGCGATGATTATTGCGTTCCGTACCTTCGTCAAAAGGCATTCCGATTTCGTGCAAAATAAAATTTCATTTAATTGTTTTCTAAATTTTGTGTGAAAAAATACCCATAATATTGGAATTTTAAAAGGATGTGTGCTGAAATTTAGAAGCATCTTTAATAAAGTGAATAATAGAAACATCTATCATAAAGTAGAAACCTGGATCGTCGTTCTTTTAGATGAACAAATTGAATTCATATTCAACTTTCAAACAAAATGATACAATTGTCTAGAGATTGAAATAGTACAAATTCATTAAAATACATGCCACTCAGTAAATATCTATCGGTTGTAATATAATCAATATCTTCTTTTAAGTGATCTTGTAAAAGAACCTTAAATGCTTCAATGCCACCTTACAATAGAGAGCTTAACTGAGTCGAACGCAATAACATCAATCCTATTAATGTTCGCAAACGTCTGTCTGTCTGTGTGTATGTATGTGCACTTTTACCTTGTAACGGGATAAACTTTTTTCAGCGAGCTTAAACTTTTTTCAGTACAAAAGTTTCTCCTACGGGTTGCCAGTAAAATCAGCGGATGCACGTTTACCACGGCGCAAATTAAGCAATAAATGAAGTGGACATTTTAAAGTTAAATCGCATCTCCGAAAGTATTGGTCCGGGAAACTTGTAAAGGGTATAGGCAGACGCGGAAAAAAAACTGCTTTCTTTTGGTATAAAAATCACATTTCTGCGTTGAGTATAACACAAAAAATCCACTAACAATCGATCTATAAAAATGTAATTTCTTTATTTGGAAAGACAATGAAAAGACATTTTATTTCGGTGCGAAAGCCGGTGTGCTCAACTTCAGACATGACGGCGCTTGCAGTTTTTCGTAGTAATTTATTTTAATACGAAATTTAAACTTTTTAAATATTAAATTTTTTGATTAAATTTTTTGGCATCCTGATGTGAAATTTGTCGCTGATTTCCCCGATACTCATTTCTAAGTCATATCTTAATTACAAGCTGAGATATTAATTATTATTTACTTAATCGGTTCTAATTCTATAATAGGCGTAATTAAAATGGAGACACGTGCTTTTTTAACCATAAGATAATTTAAATTAGAAAATCTAACAATTTGCATTGGATTTTTGAACAGCTCTATAAGATAAGTATAACTTATTCATTGTCAGAAATTTTATAAATATTCATACCACTATTTTCGAATAGTAATTTCAGGAAATATCTTAAATTATTGTTTAAGACCACCACTCGATCTGTTTTAAACTTTAAGACAGTTTATAAAGCATAAGCAAATGTGTAAAAAAGAATGGAGTGTGATATTTTGATTAGGGGGGGGGTGCTATATTTCTTTTTAAAATCTTAGCGTTTGTTACCACAGCAAATGTTTTAAATTATTAGTTAAGACCGCCACCATCCGGACCCATGTATCTACGCAAAGGCTGCGTGAAGGAGTTTCGTTCAGATACGTTTTTGTTAAGAATAGAGTGCGCTCCCTGGTGGTGGCATGTGGAACTAACACAACGCGATTTTGTTAAAATTAGGAAATATAACAAGGCGATCTGTTTGAAACTTTAAGATAGTTCATAACACATAATAAAATGCTTATAAAAGAGTAGCGCGTGCAATTTCCTGTGAGGGAGTGGGGGGAGGAGTTGCGCTGGAATTTTTTTTTTTTTTAATTAGCGTTTCTGACCTTTTTAGATGCCGTTTTTTGAGGGAGTCTTCAGATATATGCAACATATTAATTATAAAAATGTCGCAATTTTACTTTCTACTATTTCCGAATAGTAATTTCAGCAAATATATTAATTTCTTGCTTAAGACCACTCGCTTAACTCGAGTAACATATCCACTGATAGGTTGTTTAACAGAGTTTCATTCAGATACATTTTTGTTAAGAATACAGTGCGCTCCCTGGTGGTGGAATGTGGAACTTACAGAAATCTTGGTTAAGACCGCCACTATCCCGAACCATGTATCTACGGAAAGGTTGCGTGAAGGAGTTTCGCTCAGATTTGCTTTTCGTTAAGAATAGAGTGCGCTCCCTAGTGGTGGAATGTGGAACTAACACTATGAGATAAGTAAAACTTAATTATTATCAGAAAGTATACATGTATTCATACCACTATTTTCGAATAGTAATTTCAGAAATATCTTAAATATTGGTTAAGACCGCCACTCGATCTGTTTTAAACTTTAAGATACTAGTTTATAATGCAAATGAAAAAGTGTAAAAAATAATGGAGTGTGATATTTCGAGGAGGGGGGGGGGAGCTATATTTCTTTTTAAAGTCTTAGCGTTTGTTACCGCAGCAAATGTTTTAAGTTCTTGGTTAAGACCGCCACCATCGCGACCCATGTATCTACGGAAAGGTTGCGTGAAGGAGTTTGGAGGGAGTCCTGAGATATATGCTACTTATTAAATATAAAAATGTCAAACTTTTAGTTACCACTATTTCCGAATAGTACTTTCAGCAAATTTCATAATTTCACGCTAAAGAATGAATGTTATGAATAGTGTGCGCTCCCTGGTGGTGGAATGTGGAATTAACAGAATTCTTGGTTAAGACCGCCACCATCCCGACTCATGTATCTACGGAAAGATTCCGTGAAGGAGTTTTGTTCAGATACGCTTTTGTTAAGAATAGTGTGCGCTCTCTGGTGGTGGAATGGAGGAAGTAACATAACGTAATTTTGTTTAAATTATGAAATCAAACAAGTCGATTTTTTTAAACTTTAAGATATTTCATAACACATAAGATAAAATGTAAAAAAGAATGGCGCGTGCAATTCCGGAGAAGGGGGGAGGACCGCTAGGTTTCTTTTTTAAAAAAATAGCGTTTCTGACCGCTTTAGGTAACTTTTTTGAGGGAGTCCTGTGATATATGCCACTTATTTAATATAAAATTGTCAAAAGTTTAGTTACCGTTATTTCCGAATAGTAATTTCAGCAAATATCTTAATTTATTGCTTAAGACCGAAACCACCTCGAGTAGCATATCTACTGATAGGTTGTTTAAGGGACTTTCGTTCCGATACAGTTTTGTTAAGATTAGAGTGCGCTCCCTGGCGGTGGAATGAGGAACTAACCTAACGCGATTTCATTTAAAGTAGGATATCTAACAATGCGATCTGTTTGAAACTTTATGATAGTTTATATCACATAATATAAAGTATTTAAAAAAGGGCAGGTGAAATTTCAAGCAGGTGCGGGGAGGGGCAAGGAAGTAACATTTCTTTTTTTTTACCTTTGCGTTTCTTACTGTTTCATCTTACTTTACTGGGTCTCATGGGGTCCTCATATCAGTCTATAATAATCTTGTAGGGCAATTCCATAGTAACTGACGTAACATTTTATCACCAAATTTTGTTTTCAAATCTATGTGCAAAATTTACTAATAAAGTTACAACAAATTTTTACAATTTAAAATATTTCTTACTAAGGTCTTAATACCCAAATACCAGCAGATTATTTCAATCTCTCTTTGAGTCCCAAAAATGGCAATTAAAAATTATGTAACTGGCGTAACATACAATATACTAACACTTTTTCTGCCTTCATTGAAGTGTAAAAATTATCAAAACTATCCAGTTTAAAAAAATGATTTAATGTTCTCAACAACACTAAGTAATGCCAAATTGTAACATTAACTTGTTCAATTAATTTCTGAATAATAAAAAATAAAAAATGGCATTTACACGTGTAACTGCCGTAACTTTTATTGTGCAACTGACGTAACATTATGACTTTACAAAGGTAATAATGGTACCTAACTTAGTTTGTAAACAGTAATTTACGATGCCTTTTATTAGTATTTTTCTATAGCACATAAAAATATCAAGTTTTTCAATCATACCTTTAAATTAAACATATTATAAATTTCATTCCCCCCCCCCCCAAAAAAAATGACAATTTTCTGTGGAATTGCCCTATATCGAAACCTGGATTTTTAAATCGTAACCAGTTCTTTCTAAAAGTATTTTTTGCATATTATACATCATATATACATCATACGTCTGCTGGAGTAAACTCACATTAAAATACATTTTAACAAAAATTTAAGTAGTCTTGGGGTCTAGGCACATTGGTTTTAAAAGACCAGTCTTTAAAGGCCCTTCCTGTGGGTGGGGAAGGGTTGTACCCGCCCCTAACATACACCGTAAATTTGTCTCATTTAATTCTCTACCAATCATTGCTTAACAGTTTTTAGCTACAAGGCACGCCCGGGGCTGTAGAACCCCCTCCCCCTGTTGGTTACTCACTTATTTTTGCCCATTTCTTCACTACATTTCAATCTTTAAAAGGCTATAACTTTGCCCCTATGGGAGGTACAGCAGGGAGCAAATTTCTAGCATAGCTAACTTTTCCTCGCCGATCTTTTTGCTATTTCAGATTTCCTTTTTTCTCACATAGGACTGTTGAGGGGGGGGGGGGGATATTCATTTTTTGATGTAACATGTCTATTGGAAGCTTCAGCTTCATACATCTCAAAACTAGCATTAAAAATTTTCTCCCGTCAATCTGGGTCACGTTACGGGCCCATAAATGGTTAATAATTAAATTTTTCAAACTACATTATTATTCATAGGCATGTTGCATCTTATACCTGACGTCGCTAAGAGTTCTTTATCTTCCGTTTTCTTTTAACGGATTTTCCTTCCGATACAGCATTGTTAAGAATAGAAAGCACAACCTGGTGGTGGAATGTGTAACTAACATAACGCGATTTAATTTAAAGTAGAAAATCTAACAAGTCGATCTGTTTGAAACTGTATGATAGTACATAATATAAAGTTGATAACACATAATATAAAGTTTATAAAAACAGCGCGAGAAATTTCAGGCAATAGGGGGAGGGGTGAAATATTTCTTTTTTTTATCTTTGCGATACTTACCATTGCAGGTGCGGTTTTTTGGCGGAGATGCAAGCTTTTTCACAAGATTTTGCACCGCGTGTGCAGCACGCCTGCTATAGGGTGCCGCACGCAGTAAGGACAACGTTCAAAGATCGGTTTAGTTAGATTGCCTTTTTTAAAAGATTTTGCAGTGCGTGCGGAGCACTCCTGCTATACTGCGCCGTAGGCAGTGGCTACACGGTTCAACTTTAGTTTTAACGATTGTGCAGTGCGTGCGCAGCACGCCTGTTATACTGTGCTGTAGGCAGCGTTGACCCTGTCAAGGTTCGTTCACGCAAGATTGTCATTTCCACAAGATTCTGCAGTGCGTGCGAAGCACGCCTGCTTTACGCTGCCGTAGGCAGCAGTGACCCGGTTTGACTTTCGTTCGAGCGCAATTGGCTTTTTTAAAAGAGTTTGCAAAGCGTGAGCAGCTCGACTGCCAGGTGGTGCCGTAGAGAGTGGGGTACCGGTTTTAGGTTCGTTCGAGCGAGATTGCGTTTTTCACAAGATTTTGCGGTGCGTGCGCAGCACGCCTGTTATACGGTGCCGTAGGAAGCGGGACCCGGTTAAGGTCGTTCACGCAAGGTTGTCATTTTCACAAGATTTTGCAGTGCGTGCGAAGCACGTCTGTTATATGGTGCGGTAGACAGCAGGGACCCGGTTCGAGATTCGTTTACGCAAGGTTGTCTTTTCCACAAGATTTTGCAGTGCGTGCGATGCACGCCTGCTTTACGGTGCCGTAGGCAGCAGTGACCCGGTTTGACTTTCGTTCGAGCGCAATTGGCTTTTTTAAAAGAGTTTGCAGAGCGTGCGCAGCACGACTGCCAGGTAGTGCCGTAGAGATTGGGGATCCGGTTTTAGTTTCGTTTGACCGAGATTGCCTTTTTCACAAGATTTTGCAGTGAGTGCAAAGCATGCCTGCTATACTGTGCCGTAGGCAGCGGGGACCCGTTACGACGTTCTTTCGAGCAAGATATTGTTTTTTACAAGATTATATAGCGCATGCGCAGCACGCCTGTACGGTGCCGTAGCCAGAGGGGTACCGGTTCGAGATTCGTTCTAGCGAGATTACCTTTTTTTACAAGATTTTGCAGTGCGTAAGACGCACGGATGCAATATGGTGCCGTAGACAGCAGGGACCCGGTTCGAGGTTCTTTCGAGCGAGATATCCTAATTTACAAGATTACGCAGTGCGCGTGAAGCACGCCTGCTATGCGGTGCGTAGTCTGCCGGGACCCGGTTCGAGGTTCGTTCTTTTGAGATTTATAAAAAAAGAGGTGCCCTCTAGCGGGCGAAGCCAGCTAATCTACCCTATTAAGATCCGTGCGCTATCATCTATGTAACCTCAAAAACTCCAAAACTACAGGGTGCAGGGATACGAAATTTGGCATACTAGTTGCTTGTAGGGGGCTCATGAACAACTGGATCCAAAAATTCAAAATTGTTTAATAGATTGTTTTTAGTTTATGTTTTTGACCAATTTTTGCCTCTTTATGTTAATCTCGTAATCGCGCGAGTGCTAACCAGTTCTGAATGTTTACTGCAATGCGAGATATACATATTACGTACGCCACGCTGCAATATTAAGAAACAAGAAGCTAGCGGGTACTATAAATTTTTTATCGCATATGCCAATATAAGTAGAGATATATATATTACGTGCGCCGCGCTGTAATATAGGAATAGATTACTTTAAACTGGTATAAATCAAAAATCAATTAATATCTTTATATGAAACTTTCAAATGTTTGAACTACTCATAAAACAATTCAAATACCGTAAACCACGTAAAAATACGATAATTACACCTTCCTGGTCAACAGATTTTGGTCTAAACAAGAATTTCAAAAGTACAAAAAACAGCACTTTTAAAATCGCATTTACAAAAACCTATTGGCCTGATTCAGCTTTACTTTTATTTTCTTAGTCACGTGTAGCACGCCCCAATCCATAGAAACGGGAATTTTGTTTCTATTATAAATAAAACCGGAGCTATAGAGTAGTCAAAATCCCGCCTTGGTCAGTCCGGAAAATATAAACTAGACAGAATACTAAAAATTTTTTGCAAAATCGTTTGGCATCAATTGGCGGAAACTCCTTTCATTTACGGTTCACTTCACTGTCGTTTCTTTTGCTTGGCGAGAATATCTCCGGAGTTTCTATGATTCATACTATTTTTTGCAAATAATTATCTTCGTAGTAGATGTGTAAAGGATACACCTTGAAAGTATTGTTTAAAATAGTTCTGGAAATAGTGGTAAAATTAAGTAGCACCATGAAATGCTTTGTGTTGCGGAAAATAGCAAATATGCTTATAATAAGCTAAATATAGATATTGCTATATATGCCATCAAATTTATTGAAACAATGGTTATTCAATTTAATCAAAATTATCTATTTCATAAAAAATGAACCACTTTCTCCTTAAAACATACCAATTTGTATGTGTCTATGTCTATTATTTATAATGTTTTACTATCTAATTTAAATAATTACAAATGGGCTTTTAATACATATTAAAACTAACTAATATAGAACTTCCTCGTTTTTCTGGTAAGCGAAAGCAGTTATTGAAAAAGATGCCCGCTGGGGAAAACGGATGTAATTCTCATTATATTCGACGAAAAGAATGTCACATCCGATTATATAAACATTGCATGAAGCTTTGAGAAAAGAAAATACCGTAAAGTCAACATCAATGTTAAATGACTGGAAATCAAAAATATCCCCAGGTGGAATAAAGTTTTCTCTTACTATATAAATCTAGAATGTGGTGTTTTGATTCTTCGGAAGTTTTTTTTTTTTTTTAGAAGGATATCATTATTGTAGGTAAATAATCATTTAATTACTTTTTTCCTTTTCAGATAGCTAAAAGACGTTAATTATATTTTATGAATCATGTGTGTACTCCGTGGTGATTATGAAATAGTGAGCTATATTTTTATTGATTATGTTTGCAGCGAAATCGATCATACAGAGTTTTTAAGACATATCACTATGCTTAAATAGCAATATCGGGTAAATATCTTATTAACTGCTTAATATTTTTTAGTAATATTATACAATTAGCTATGCAATATTTCTATTTTTTTATCGTTTCTTTCTTGCGGTAATTGGAATTTAATGTATGTCTGTTTTTGTTTCAGCTCCCAAACTGGAAATGTGTATTTAAGAAAGCCGAAATTGTTGCGTTAGGTATTCTAAAACAATAAAATAGCCGATAATATTGAGGTTAAATAATGTACAACATATAAATCTGGAGATTTTTAAGAGTTTGGTGTAAATATTTCTGACATATTTTAACAAATAAAAACTTTTTTTTTTTAAGAAAAACATATTTTTTATATACAATTAGTTAAGATTAATGTTCTGTCTCCAAAAATTATTGTTATATTTATATAAAACGCATACCTGACAATTTATGAGATGTTGTGAGAATATGAGCTACATATTTCAATATCTAAGAATTTCGTGATTTTACAGCTATTTTTATAGATTAATTTTTATAAAATATATGAGAGAAATCGCCAAAATTCTAATTTGAATGCGTAAGCTGTGTATTTTATGGCTTAGATTGTAATTAATTCTAGTTATAGTTACTCAAATTGTATATTTTAACATTTTTAAACAAAGTAGCAAGTTACTATTCTGTTTATCCTGAGAACAGTTATTGTAATTTTCAAGCATTGAATTATTTTTTATCAAAAACATAAAAGTTAAACAGAAATTGCATAAACATAATGGAATTGAAAATGAAATTGTCGCTTTATGAAGTAGTCAATTTTAAACAATCAGTAATATGGTCATATTTGCACTTTTTATAATGCCTGTGAAACACAGTGGGTTACCCTAATAAATACAAAAATAATTATACCGATATTTGCTGAAAGAGGAATAACATATTAAATATTAGAAAATTATGTTTTTTATTAAACAGTTAATGATTACTTTTAACAATAATAGTTATTGACCATTAAAATGGAATAGCATATTGCATAAAACTTTACTATAACTATCAATAAAGTGTCATGATACAACGAAATCAATTAAAGTTTATTCCAAACTAGCTGTTACCCGTGACTGCGTTCACGTAACATTTTAAAGAAGAATAAATTCATCAGTTAAGCAAAAATTTCGATAATTAAAAAAATAATAATTAAAAATTTCGATAATTTCGATAACCACACTTATATCATCTGTAGATCTACCAATAATATCAAAATGTTTATTACGCTCCGAAGAGTCTTGAGCCTAAATACTTATTATTAAAGCAATAGAGTTAGTTGCTTATTGCTTTCGCGAAATATATCTATTTATGGAAAAACACCCCAATTATGAATAAACATTTTCATATCTACTGTTGTGCTGTAATTTTGGCTTATGAAAGCTTTGAAATTTGCAAGAATGCTCCAATGGGGGGCAGATATCGTGTTTCAGAGAGATTTGTAACTATGGACTTCGATAATTTAAAATAGAAAGAAAATTTGTCTTCTTCCTTTGCGCTTTTCGATAAACACGGTGCCTTTAAAAATTTAGAGGGATGTGAGGTGAAAGGCAAATGTATTGCTTAATTAGTGGATTTGGATCTTTTTTACACGTAAATGATATCACATATCAAGCCTAATCTCACATTGAAATTACTTGTTAAACTTTTTTAAGTCGACGTTCCTGTGCCATTTATTAAATTTTATTGCAACCAGTGTTCTGGGATATTGTACGGTAAAAGGATATTAAACTTATGTATTTGCGATTGTTAAATTCCGTGCAAATCACGCCATTTTGTATAACTTCTATAAAATGCTAATGTTTTCTGAAAGAAAAGCAGCTAATGATTAAAAATATGACGACGCTTTCACTAGGTTAGTTTATTCTATGGAATGATACTTGTCGAAATAAATATATATATTCTTTCACTTCATGAATCCTTTAAAACTATGCATTTTAATTTATTTAAAACATAAAATCTATTAATGAAATCCAATGTTATTGTACATTTAGAAAAACATTGAAACATTATTTTTATTAAATATACCAAATTTCAAGTAATAAAATGTATTTAAAATGTAAGCTAAAATTTCATTTTGGAAGAATGCGACTTTTGATGCAAAATTTTATTTCTGAAAAGTATATTGTTATTTTGAGATTTCGTTTTAACTTTTGATGCTAGTGTAATTAAATGACATCGCTTTGATGAAATTAAAATAAATATATGTTAATGTTTTCGTATTAAAATGAATGCTTTCCATGAAAAAATATTACATCATTTTTAACCGATAAAATCTTAGAAGAAAAACGCCTTTGTGACATGTTTTAACTGTCATCTTTTAAAATTAATTAATTAAAATAGTATATATATTTTTTAATTTTAATTCGTATAAATAGTGGACAATAAATATCCACTTAAATGTACAGAAGTTATATTTACATCCTTGGATGTGACAGACGTTGCCGACAGACAAATTTGGCTTCTGTGGAATAAATTCATTCATGAAGCTTCGATCTGTGTAAATATGTTTTCAGGTTTAGAAAATTTACTTTAATCATGTTTTTGTACCATTTATACTAATTGAACTTCAATTCTTTTTAATTTTAATGAGGAAATAGAGTAAAAAAATATATTAATCCATTTTAATTCCTCTTTTTTCCACAAAAAATATCTTCTCCTGGTAATCATAACGTAAGTTTTGAAAGAAAACTCTCATTTGTATGTAACTTATATTCAAACTTTTTAATGAGTACGGACAGTATTCCTGTGACGGCACAATTATTAAAATGGCGGTTTTTATAGCCTCGAACCGAAAGCGAAAATAGGGTCCATTTGTAAAAAATATTTCTGTTATTAGTTTTAATATGACGTCATTATTTATCAATTTTTAGTTACTGATATCCATGCCCCTTGTATTTTAACGAATACTTGGAAATACCTGTTTTATTTCCAATTTGACGTCATATTTTTCCAAGCTAATAACTTTATTAATAATATGATTCTTTTTCCTTCTAATTATGACTCCATTTTTGACAGAAAACCCTTTATTAACGTTACCGATATTCATCCTTCATGTATAATAAAAAATACCCCATTTTTCGTTTCATGTATGACGTCATATTTATTTTATTTGGAATTATTTTAATTTTAATTTTCAATTAATTGTGGGGGAGAAATTATTATTCCAGATTTAGATTTTCTTGGCAACAAGAAAGAAAGATGGTTAAATTTATCGGAAAAATGTCAAGTGATTCTGTATGAAATAGAATGAAATTTTGAATTATTAAGAAAATTATTTGAATAAATTAAATAAATCATAGCCTATGTTCATTTACGTTTTATAATACACCTATATGCAAAGATACAAAAACATTAATTCATCCGTTTAGACGTTCAATTCATTCAAACTTTCGGACACACATTGACATTTATAATATTATAAGGATAAGGATAAGGATTTCAGAGGGCAGTGCATATTATAATAAACACAAAATATACTGAATAGCTCATTTTTTATGTTTTCCAAAAATACGTCATAATTTATACTTAAAATCTTTTTACATAAAAAAAAAATCACAATGATTAGAGGAATGCATTAGTATAACATTTAAAATATTAAACACTAGAAAACCCTTCCGTTGTTGGCAGTGTTGATCTCGGAAGTTTCTCGGTAAAATAAAAAAAAGCAAGTAGTGGATAGTTAGTGGCGTGTGAAACCAAAAGTCCCAGGTTAGACAGAGGGACCTAGACATTTTTCACTTTAAATCTGAAATTCTATAATAAAATTTCATCAAATTTTGTTTAAGATAAAGTTAACTTCAGGATTGAAATACACTAAATAAAATAACGAACACTTTAATTCGTTTCTGTGGATCCATAAATCGTTTAAACAATGATCGATATAGCATAAATCCTCTTTGTATGAAGCTCTGTAAGCTTACTGACAATATAGCGTTAAACTACAGTTAATTTAACAGTGATATTCACTATCGGATTTATAAAGGTTGTTGTGGCATTGACTTGTAACATTAGTTCGCTCTCTATGCCCTAGCTTGACAGAGCCATAAAAAAGTTTCCCGGCCTTTTCAGCTATTCTCTACATACAGCTATCCTCTACAGACTCTGTATGTTTTATCATGGCTACATGTGAAGATGCTGTAAAAATCTACAATTTGTGAAATTCAGGTGAAGTTTTTCTATAATTCTCTCTAACTGTACCTTGAATTTGCTTTCCATTTCGTCGACAACGTCAATGATCTTCATCTTGAGATTTATAATATATGAAGGAAGTTACATTTACATATTCATTTTCAATGTTAATTGC
This sequence comes from Maratus speciosus, assembly GCA_963932465.1. Lineage (NCBI taxonomy): Eukaryota > Metazoa > Arthropoda > Arachnida > Araneae > Salticidae > Maratus > Maratus speciosus. The sequence continues at coordinate 50,210,612 of OZ010800.1, forward strand.
CTTTTCACACACCCCCTCAAAATATTGTTCAACTATATTCTTAATTTTGAATGCCACATTTTATCTAGATTCAATTTATTTATAAACTGTGTCTTCAGTTTATAAAATTAAGCTTTCGTTTTCATTCTCTGTAATTCTCTAAGCGCATCATGCTTTATTAAAAGAAAAGAAAAGAAATGTTCTAACCGCTTAGCAAAAGTTTGTACAATTTATTCACATGTTTATTTGTTTGCCACGCAAAAATATACCTGTAACGTGAAAAAATATTAATAACTATTAATGTTGGATGCTTAATTAAAAAATAATCATGGAAAGAGCCGTTGTAAGTAAAAAAAAAAAAAAAAAGATAAATTTCTTCTGTGACTATGAAATATAACCCAATTATCAGTTCTTTTAGATCAGGAACCTTTTCGCAGTAAAATAGAAATTAATCTACTCAAAAACAACTCGTTATAAATTATCCCGCCAAGCCACAATCCTAAAACGTCAGTCATAAAAAGGAGTGATATCACATAAAAAGAGGCGATATAAAAGTGCATACTCGGAGTACCGTGTAAAAATCTATCACTACTCATAATGTTTCCAAAGTACTCGGAGTGAGGTACAGTATATGAAAACTGCTTGGCCACCTGCAGGCTTTTATAATGTTTATTCTTCCTGCACTTACATATGTCTATTTGTTTAACAATTTTCTTCTTGTATTACTGATCCCATTAAACTGTGAAAAGTTTAAGCTTTTCGTGTTTACATATTCATTCTTATTTAACATAATGGAATCGATTTGTTGATTTTATTTACCATTATTTGAAAGAAAAAGACCACTTTTACGAGGAGTATTTTCTAAGAAAACATGTAATAAATATTTTAAGCTTGTAGAATAATAATAAAAATTAAAGATCATGTAAATATTACTAACAATGTACCTAATGATAGACGTTAACTAAACTAAGATATATTGAGCAAAGCCTGCGTAAACGGAATTGCGCATGACAGGGTAAAAATATGTTCTAGTAAGGCTTGTGTTACAATATTATTATATAATATTCCTTATGTTGGAAACACGACACTTTACGTTTAAGAAATAATTCTGTCATAAACAGGATCCATTATACAAGTTTTCCCTTTAATTTTGAAATTAACTTTTGAAATTAATTTTTAAATTTTTATTAAACGTATTTATGTAATTAAAAAATATGTTTAAAGTTCTGAAAAGTATAATTGTAATAATAGATGATTACCACAATTACAGGTATACTATTTCCTGATTGTCTTATAAATCTTTCTGATTTATTACAGATCTTCCTCCTACAAATATTTATAAGAGTGATATAATGAGAATTTAAAAATGACCCTTTCGACTTTCACAATTTTTCGAAATTGATATAGGTACTGCATATATTAAATATACACCTGCAGGTCGCCAAGAAATTTTTACATACTGTACCTCACTCCGAGTCCTTTGTAAACATTATGAGTAGTGATAGATTTTTACACAGCACTCCGAGTATGCACTTCTATATCACTTCTTTTTATGTGATATCACTCCTTTTTATGACTGATGTTTTAGGATTGTGGCTTGGCGGGATGATTTACAACGAGTTGTTTTTGAGTAGATATCACTTCTTTTTGTAAGATATTTCATTTGCGTTATACATATTCATTTTTAATTCAGAAAAGAGAAGACAAACGAAAGCTGATAGAAGTAAAAAAATAATTTAATAATGATGGTATAAACTTTTCAGAAGTGCAATATATCTAGTAAGATATAATGTTGGACTTTTTTTTTCTAAATAATTCAAAACCATTTTATAGATCCTTACAAATCTCATACGAAATCCTTTATTTTTTAGAAATGATAAAACTGCCAAAAATTTACATTATTTTACGCAAAATATGTAAAGATTTAAAGACAGACTGAATAATGAGCATTTGTTTTATCACCGGGGGTGCTTGAAGTAATTTTTAAATAAAATTAGTTTTATTTTAATACAGGAAATCCAACGTCCCTCCACTAAGCTCGGCAGAAACTCAGGATATCTGATTATGCTTTGATTTATCTTTTTTAATATTTTCATAAGCTCTAGCACTTGTTGGATTTTCTGAACTTTCAATGCTTGTACTTTCTAAATTCCAAATTGTTTTTTTTTTTTTTTACGTGACTAACAGGACAAACTAAGTCGTATCCTTTCCAAGTATTTTCTTATATATTTTGGATAGTTCATACGATAAATTATAATTCATTTCAATAAAAGTTCAGAATTCGATATTTATCTTTATGAAATGATTTTCCCTAATTTTGGTCATATTTGTAAATCTTTAAGTAGCTCTATTATCTAATTAAAAATTAACTAAAATACATTTATGGCATATTGATAGTATTTTTTAATTACCAAGTTCAAAATAACAGAGACGATTAATTTAATGAATACCCTTATTAATCTTTTTAAATGAAAAGAAAAACGAAAAATTCCAATAAAACTGCCTAAAATTTATTTGATATAAAATGGTTGTAAAAAAGAAAATGAAAAAAAAAATATGTAATAAAAAACCAGACTGACTGTATTATCCTTGTAAAATTATTTAAATTGAATAAATTGAAAAGTTTGGAATGTTGAAAAAAAAAATTAGAGTATATGTGCGTTTTCGTATAAAAGCAATACAGAAGAGAATATTTTCACTCTTATTTTAATATGATAAACAGTAGTGCTTACATTAACTTTCTGACCATGTTCTGTTGTTTTTGCGTAATCATTGTTTATCTAGAATCTTTCCATAATCGAGGTCCACTGGCACATTTCTATAATCTAGTTTCTCCTCAAATATCAGCAGGACATTCCGCGATGATTATTATTGTGCGCAGTACCTTAATCAACAATCATTCCGATTTCTTGCAAAATAAAATTTCATTTAGTTGTTATCTAAATCAGTGTGGTCCAATCTTTAGTTACCCGAGGGCCAATAAATCTTTAGGAGAGGAATGTGAGGGCCAGAGACATTTCAGAAATAAAGCGAATTACATATTTTATTGAAAAACTTTTATTAAAATTTATATTAAAAGGAGTTTAATATACCACTTTATTTTACAGTCGAGAAATCAATGTGATTATTAGCACTGCTTTCCTGGTGCAAGTTTATCACTGTCCATTGTAAGTTCAGAAAGAGAAAGTCTCAAAATCGATTCGAGTGAAGTATACTTTCAATTTGATTTCTCTTTTTTAATTTAATTGGTTTAGAGCAGAAAAGACTCTTCTGTACACATATGTACTGCCAAACAGCGATAACATTTAAGCAGGAGAGAGAATTTAAGCAGATTAGTAAAACGTTCTTTAGAAATCAGTTTACAGAAATTTTCAGGGACAACACACTTTTTAGCCTGGTAGAATGGGTCTGCCGGAAGATCACAAATTTCCATTTGAAGATCGCATGGTACTTCACTTCAATACCTATGGGGTTTGAACAATGCAAGATTGGTTTTAGGGAGTCATAATCCTTGAATCTATCTTGGAACTCATTTCTTGATATCTATTATTATTTCATTGAAGATACTAAAATTTGTGTCACATTTTTTCTTCATTCAACTGCTGATAAGATGGGAAGTGTGCCGTGTTATTTGCCTTCAGTGTAATTTGCATTACATCAAGTTATTTTTGTGGAAGGCCTCAATATGCCCATAAAGCTGGGAGATGTTTTGCTTTCTGCCTTGTAGTTTTAGGTTTAAAGCATTTAGATGGGAGGTTAAATCTCTCAGAAAAGCAAGATTATTTAAACACTTGGATTTCTTCCAGTTTTTCTTGATACTCATGCCCAGTGTTCTGATTTCTGAGAAAAACAAGTATTTAATTCCTCAACCCAAAAAACTGTTGCAGGCATTTCCCAGCACTCAGCCAGCGGACTTCACAGTACAATGAAATGAACCATACTCAGCTTCCTAAATGTCCCGGAATGTAATAAATGCTCTTTGTCTATGGGCTTTATTGCATCCACCTGTTAAATATACAGTATTTACAACAGTTTTTATTGTCTCATTGAGCCTTATAATTTTTTCAGAGAGAGCCTCCTGGTGGGTAATGCAGTGGAAAATGAAACAATTAATGCATTTTTCTTTACCCACTCCTACTAATCTAATTTTATGACCAACCATTGCTTTAGCACCACTTCTTGTAATGCTAGAACACTTTAAAAAAAACATGTTTAGAAAAGACATCATCAAGTGCACTGAATATGTCAATACCATTTTTTCTGTTTTCTAATGATTTTAATTTAACAGTTCTTCATGAATTTAAAATTATCCATTTATTGTTCTGACAAAGACAAGGATCTGGCTGATGTGAGCTATATCTGTGCTCTCATCTAGAGCTAGAGAATAAATTTCATATTTTTCCAAAATGCCCGTGAGGGAACCTGAAACTTCACCACCAATATAATTAATTATTCTATTTACTGTCAGATGAGGCAAAGGAACTGTTTCAAAATTTTTAGCCATCTTATTATCTTCAAATGAAGATGCCATTTTTACAGCACATCTCTTAATGAGCTCATCATCCCTAAAAGGGTTTTTAATTTTAGCTAGCTCTAAACATACCTCGTATGTTGCTTTTAAAACAGCAGTGTTTAATGGTTAAAAGACATTCTTCTGTCTCGTTAGTTACAGCTTCAAATCGTTAAACACACAACTTCTGACACTTCCCTGGTATCGATCGTATTATGATTTATGCAAGCTGCTATAGGGTCTACTCAGATTAGACTCCTTGGAAACACGTAAGACATGAGAACAGGAAACACACTGTTGTTTTCCATTATGTTCAACAACAAAAAAATAACTTTCCTGCCAATTTGACTGAAATTGTCATTTCTCATCTTCAACAAGTTTCTTTAGCTCTGTCATTTTAGGTACCGCTATCACAACAACGACGACAACAATTTCTTGTTATACTATATCTCTCGAACAATCTCTCTCGTCAAAAACAACCACTTCCAGCTGCCCTGCGCTCTGTTTTATAGGGAAATCTTCTTAAAAATCCTCAGCAGCACACGAAGTAACCCGACGAAGTAACGCGACGGATTGTAACCGTCGAATAGGGAAGTTTATATATGGCCGTTATAGGGGAAATGAAGATTGAAAGGTGCTGCTAAGTAAACTTAAAAAAAAAAAAACTAAATTAATATTACTTAAAAACTTAATGCAGTAAGAAGGGTAAACGATTCTTTTTCAAGTATTAAATTAAAACAATTTTTTCCAGTAAGGAGGGCAAGACCCAACAAAAAGGAATAGGTGTCGGGAGCATGCGGCCCGAGGGCCGCGTGTTGGACCACATTGATCTAAATTTTGTGTGCAAAAATACCCATAGTATTGGAATTTTAAAAGGGTGTTTGCTGAAATCTAGAAGCATCTTTAATAAAGTGGATAATAGAAACATCTTTCATAAAGTAGAAACCTGGATCGTTCAGCTTTTAGATGAACAAAATGAATTCATATTCAATTTTTAAGTAACATGATAAAATTTTCTAGAGATTAAAATTGTACGAATTCATTAAAATGTATGCCAATCAGTAAATATCCATCGGTTGTAATCTAGATCTTTCAAGTGACCTTGTAAACGAACCGTCAATGCTTCAATGACGCCTTACAATAGGAAGCTTAACTGGATTAAATGCAATACTCAACAAACAGAACTATCGGGGAGGAATCGGACGACTGCCGCTTGCAGATTCTGGCGGAAACGGCACGATATCAGGTTGCCGATATCGGTTCCAACACTTTTGTGGTCCCCCGGGTGGTAGTCGGTCCGTTGGGCTGGCGCTTGGTCGGACCGGTGCCGGCAAGATCGGCGGGACTGCCGGCAGGATTCTATGCCGCAAGCTAGCCATATGGATGCCAGCTACAGCCCGATAGCAGCATAAATTGAAAAAAAATATTTTTTGATGGCGTCAGCTATTAGCCATTTTGGCATGTATCTTTGTCGATATTTCAAGGAGGCGTATTTCGGCGTTGGAACAGGTTGGTTTCGATCCAACGACCCCAGGGACAGAAGTTAAGTGCCTTAACCCCTCAGCCACTGAGCCTTACTGCGGTGAGGATTCTTATGGGGTAATACGGGGAAGACATTTCTTTAAGTGATGGCTTGTTGTTGTGGATAAATAGCAGATGGGAAAATTGGAATTTTTAAGTGTTTTAAAGTTGTTGTTTTTTTTTGTAATTGTCTTATCCACATTTATTTAAAAGTTAATTTAGTATTTAAATGAATGAAATAAGTATTTTAGTGAATTAGTTAAAGCAAACGAATCGGTTTTTTATAAATTTAAAAATTATTAAATATTTAATGAAATAAATTATTTTTAGAGATTTTGTTCAGTTAATAAAATGTTCTTATTAGTAATTATAATTACATGCGCTGGGTTAATTTATAAAACATATTTTTTTAACATGGAAAAACTTATTTTAATAAATAATAAGTTGGAAATTAATCACTTAAATTAAAATTTTAATTAGAATAAGAATTCATTATCTGTCATTTGATGATTTAAAGTAGAATATATTTTTAATGACAATGTAGCAATATTAATTCTTTTACTTATGAGCATTTTTTAATCTTAAAATAAAATAGAAATATTATATATATATATATATATTTTTTTTTTTTTTTTTTTGCACTTGGTAAATAATTTTTTAGAAGGGAGAAATTTCTAAATCTTTCTTTTAAATTTTAATGCTAAAAAGATGTGTAGATTTTTTTATATTTTTATAGCTTGTAAAATAATTTTAAAAGTTTTTTAATAATTTGATTTTTAAATAAAATAATAAACTTAGCTATTATTTTTTTAAATGAATCTATAATTGGAAAATAATTTGAATTAGCTTATAAAGTATTTTTTTCTTTCTACGATTAAATTTATAATGAATAATAATTTTAAGAAACGATTTAAAAAAAAAAAAATCTTTTGATGATTCAAAAAATTATAAATCCTTTTTAAAAATGAATTCAAAACATTTTTTTAAAAAATAAATAAATATAGGATTTTTATGACAATTTTTACGTTTATCACTGTTAGAATTTTATATGAAATATATAACTCTTTATCAAAACTCAAACTCACACAAAATCAAGTAAAAGAAAAAATGTCGGCTAAGACTAAAAATTCCGAATTCGGACCGCTGTTGGTATTCATCTAATCGTACTACTATCAGAATTCTCATATCGGTCCTGCGTCACTTGCTGGTATAAGTCGCTTGCCGATATGTAAGCATAGGGTGACCAATTACGGTAACCGGCAGTCGAAAAAGCAGATTCTTAAGTTTCAGTTGCCGATATGCTGCCGAAACTTCACCGAAACCACTGTGCTGATGCCGACACTTAACCGACACTGCCGGCTACGGTTCGATCGTGTGCCGAAAGGTATGTGTTTGCTGGGTAATAGCTACCCTATTAAAATCTGTGCGCTTATTTATCTATGTAACCTCAAACACTCGGAAATCACAGACGCAGAGCTAAGACATTTGGCACACATATTGCTGGTACGGGGCTCATGAACGATTGGGGCCAAAAATTCGAAAATTTTAAATAGTTTTTTTTATGTTTTTGACGATTTTGTTTCTGTTTTTAGGTTCAACCCGCAATTGTGGAGACTAACCAGTCCTAAATGTTTACTTCAATGTGAATTATACATATTACGTACGACACGCTGCAATATTATGAAGCAACGGGTATTACGATAATTCTTTTAGCTCAGATTCAAATATAAGTAGAGATATACATATTACGTACGCCACGCTGGAATATACCGGGTGTCCCAAAAAGGACTGACTGATTTTAAAATTCAATAACTTGCAAACGGTGACAGATATTAAAAAAATTCTTGCAGGAGGGTTATGCATAAGGTCAAAAGTTTTATTACAGTGATTTTCAATTTTAGTTCGATTTACAAACAATAGATGGCGCTGTAAGCAATAGTCGCTAAATTCAGGCTCGATTTTTGGTACTTCGTGGCCCGGATAATACATTTCCATCTCCTTTTTCTGCATGGAACAAGATAAAGGACCAGAAATCGAGCCTGTATTTAGCGACTATAGCTTACAGCGCCATCTATTGTTTGTAAATTGAACTAAAATTGAAAATCACTGTAATAAAACTTTTGACCTTATGCATAACCCTCCTGCAAGAATTTTTTTAATATCTGTCACCGTTTGCAAGTTATTGAATTTTAAAATCAGTCAGTCCTTTTTGGGACACCCGGTAGGAATAAATTAACTTAAACTGGTATAAATAAAAAAACGAATTAATTTTTTTACATGAAACTTTCAAAGGTTTGAACTACTCAGAAAAACAATTCAAATGACGTAAAATGCGTAAAAATCCGATTACTACACATGCCTGTAGCCCTGTCAACAGATTTTGGTCTGAACAAAAATTTAAAAAGTGCAAAAAACAGTACTTGTAAAATCACATTTACTGAAAAACTATTCGCAGGATTCCACTTTACCCTTTTTTCTGAGTCACTTGGCATGCCCCATTCTATAGAAACAAGATTTTTATTTCTATCATAAATAGAACGCGAGATGTAAAAAAATACCGTTTTGGTCAGTCCAGAAAATATAAACTAGGCAGAGTATTAAAATTTTTTGAAAAATCGTTTGGCATGAATTGGCGTAAATTCCTTTCACTTACGGCTCATTACACTGTTGTTTCTTTTGCTTGGCGAGAAACTCTGTCGAGTTTTTATGATAACAATGTAGTATTTTTAGTACAAAATTTTGGTATAACATTGTCTTAAAGCAGTATTAAAGAAGGGACGGTAAAGTAAAAAAAGAGGACGGTATAGGAAAAAAGGGACGGTAAAGGGAAAAAAGGGATGCTAAGAAAAATTACCACCTATTTTTAGGCAAATGATGTTAAGACACACTGATTTTTAGGAACAGTTATTTACATTGGATTAAATTAAAATAAATTAATTTACCTCAAAATATGCAGGAATAAATCAAGGGGAAGTGATTATCTGTATAATTTACCAAGAGGGACGGTAAGAAATCTAAAACCCAGCGACAGAGTTTTAAAAAATAATATCAACCATGAAAAGAGGTGCAGGCTAAATTTTTGCTACATATTTATATCAAACAATTGTCCCAGTTTCGAAAAAAAAATTACATCGAATTACTTTTATTGAAACAATTTTATACAGATAGCTCCAAATTTAAAAATCAGCATCAGAGACACAGGTTGGTATAGGGGTTTCCTGGATATTTGGACCCCGAACATCGTCCAAAACTTATTTATCTCGTTAATATTGCTATGCAGGCATGCAATGGGATGATCCCCAGTACATAAATATACATATAAAACCACAAGAATATGTACTAAAATAACTAGTCGGATATGCCAATCCCAAAACTTTCTTCTATCTCATACATGTTAATTCAAAATTCTCTAGTACAGTGCCAAAATTAAATGGCTATCTATGCCCATCATGAGGATTCTAAAGATATCAAATTCCGTGCATTAGTTCTTGAGATAAGACTATCACTAAAATTGTGTAAATCATCTAAAATGCAGCATATCAGCGCCACAAGCTAGGTGATTTACATAAAAATCTAATCATCTACAACTTATGTCAACTTCTACCTGAATTTGAAGTTTGATGACAATCCGTGCATTAATTTTTGAGATAGAGCTATTGAGGAAATCGTAAACAAATTCCACATCGCATCGTCACCTGTTGAGCGATTTACACCAAACACTAATGAGGACCAATTTATACTAGGAAGTAACTGAATCTGAAGCTTGATGAAAATTCATGCATTAGTTCTTGAGATACAGATATTCCGGAAATATTGAAAAATGCAGCACAACACCGCCAACTGTTGGGCGATTTACACCAAAAACTAAACAGCAGTAACTTATATCAGGGACTAACTGAATCTGAAGGTTTATGAAAATTCGTGCATTAGTTCTTGAGATAAAGCTATTGCGATGATCAAGAATAATGCAGCATAGCAGAACCACCTGTTTCGCGATTTTCACCAAAAAGTGATCAACACCGAATTATGTCAGGTACTAACTGCATCTGAAGTTTTATAAAATTCCATGCATTAGTTCTTGAGATATAGCTTTTGCAGTAATCGTCAAAAATGCAGCACAGCAGCGCCATTTGTTGGGCAATTTACACAAAAGAATAATCAAAACCAGTTTATATCATGGTCTAACTGAATCTAAAGTTTTGAGAAATTCCGTGCATTAGTTCTTGAGATAGAGCTCCCACAAAATTTTTGCACATACAGCCTCACAGAGTGACAGACAGACATTTTCTAAAAACTATCAAATTGTGTTCAGAACCTTCTAAAGCTAATAAATCTACCGAAAACCCGAAGTCGAAATTTTTCACGAATCCAATACTTTTTTCTTGTAAAGATAGAAGAAAGTAAAAATTATTATTCAGGGACTTAAAAGTCAAAAGGTTGTGAGAATGCCTCACATATTACGTATGCCACGCTGCAATAATAAGAAGCTAGTGGGTAGTACGATAATTGTTTTACTAAAATAAAAATTATTATTCAGGGACTTAAAAGTCAAAAGAGTGTGAGAATGCCTCACACATATTACGTACGCCAGCTGCAATAATAAAATGAATTTAAACTGGTATAAATCAAAAACTAATTAATATTTTTACATGAAACTTTCAAAAGTTTGAATTACTCATAAAAGCAATTCTAATGCCCTAAACCACGTAAAAATCCGATAATTACACATTGATGTAGCCCTGTAAACAGATTTTGGTTAGAACAAGAATTTCAAAAGTGCAAAAAAACAGAACTTTTAAAATCGCATTTAATAAAAACCTATTAGCCGGATTCCTATTTACTTTTGTTTTCTGAGTCACGTGGCACGCCCCATTCCATAGAAACAAGAATTTTGTTTCTATCGTAAATAGAACAGGAGATATGGAGGTGTCAATATCCCGCTTTGGTCAGTCCGGTAAATATAAACTAGACAGAGTACTAAAAATGTTTGAAAAATCACTTGGCTTTAATTGGCGGAAATTCCTTTCATTTATGGTTCATTGCGCTGTTGTTTCTTTTGCCTGACGAGAAACTCTGACGATTTCTATGATAAATGAAGTTACTTAATCTTACGTGATCTTACTTAATAAAGATGATTTGAGACACAGAAGACCTTCAATTTAGACAAGTAGTTAGCATAAATCCAACTTCATTTAATATTCATGAGAAGAGAGAGAGATGGGAGAATATAAGTTATGGCTCTTCAGCGTACTTTGCTATGCACTTTCCACGAATAGAATCGACTTAAAAGAATTCCATGACGATAATGTTGTAGGATGAATGGCTCGCGAAATATTCCTTAAGAAGCTCCTGTCGGTAAAAATCCAATAAAAGAGATAAGTATTCTGATATTAAGAATTAAACACTCTGTCGGTCGCAACTCTAGGACTCCCAAGTTTGGTCGCAATGCGCCTGACAGGTGCCTGTTAGAAAATCGTTATTAGCAGTTAATTGACGCAATTCGAATGCTTTAACCCCTTAATTCTCGCTCCTGTGATATTCGCGGGCTGTGACTTTCATTCATATTATTCACATTTGTTTGATTCCCACCAGTTTCATAGAATAGTGTAATTGGCTTTATTATGATTTTATTTTACCTGTCATTAAATATGGTGAACATTTCCTTTTCAAAAAAGCGGTGCCAAAAAGGAATTTGAATTTTTAAACCGTAATTTAATGCGACCGTTAAGGGGTTAAAATAATCAGTGTCTTTCATTGGGATGAACAAAAATAGAATATTTCAAATTTGAATGACAAAACCTCGTTCATTACACTCAAAGTAAATAACCCTGCACACTCTAGTGGCAGAGAAGAGAACAGAAATGATTTTGCTATGCCTGTCAGGCTTATTGCGACTGACGTAGGGTTAAATCCAGGTAATTTAACTTTACAGAGAGATGACACCACTTCATTTTGGAATGATCGCTATCAGCGCCCAAAGCAGGCCTAAGCCGCGAAATTCTAGTAACAATCACATTGTCAGAAACATTCTCTCATCTAAAATTCGTTTAAAAAAATTTCTGAAAATTAAATGCAATAGTAATTATACTACAACAAAAGGAAGGGACTCCAAAAAAAGCTTTAAATCCATTAGTTAAATTAAAATGCAGAATGTATTAAAATAGAAGAAACAAAATTAAAACGATAAAAGCAAAACTACATTTCATTGGCTTAGCAAAACACACCCTTTTTATGACGTGGGCCACTGAGGAGTCTCAATGAAGGAGCGAAGAGCTAAAAATCGAACAGAAGAATGAGCCACAGTGTGATGTACTGCTGACGCATGCCCGTTGCACAAAACTACGCATAGTAGGCACTATAGAAATTACTGTCTGCAAGCCGCGATTTAGCGAGGAAAAATGATGTATTGCACAGAAGATAACATCTCAAGTGCACAAAAAAGAATTCCGCACTAAAATTGAAAACAAATGTGACTACCACATCGCAATACCCAAACATAATACATGAATCCTGTTGACCATTAACATCTCAGCTGTCTATATTTTATTTGCAACGTATACAATTGCGTCAGTATGTACTTTGTATCAAGTCTTTTAATTTTATTTAACATCTGTTTTTACTGGGCTCCACTATAATTATTTTGGCAACCCCATGTAAATTGTGGCATTGTGGTTTTGGAGTATACTGATATCTTTTATTATCCTTTAGCGTTAAAATTTTCATATTTGTCCTTTGTCACTCTGATTGAATTCCCATTAGCGAAAACATAACACATGCATTTTCTCTACCCAATCTCGCTATACATTAAATTATTGGCTATATCTAAGTATATCCCTCTCCGCCAAAACCCAAGGCTCCGAGAGAATATAATGATGTCATTCTACTCCAGTTCGGCATCCTCTTAACATAAAAATATAAAGTTTAGGCCTCCTCTCCTGTCAGTGGCCGAGATTATCAGTTATCTCTCTGAGTATTTTTGAGAACGAACATGGTGCACAATAAAAGGATTTATGCGTATTGACTCAGTTTTTTCAACTTAAATTGCGGCCTCACTAGCTTTTCTTGAAAGTTAACATCTCAATAAATCACTCTGATATCTCATCTTTATGCCAAAATTCTCCATTTCAATAAATCACCTGCACGGGATCCCATTGAGTTTCGTATAACATAAATCGCAAATACGGTGATTAACACTAGAAGCGCCGGAAATTTTACTGAAGTGTTATAAAAATATTTTACACCGGAAATTTTAATTGAAACTACTTAACTTATTTATTTAACTTTTTCTCTGTGGTACATTTTAAACTTATTTTAGAAAGAAATTTCTGGTGATAATCGAAATATTTTTATTTGGTAGCGGTCAAAATGACCGCTACGGCGGTTCTAGTGTTAATATATAACGGTCCAATATGAGTTAACATCTCTACAAATGACTCTGATATCTCACCTTTATGCCAAAATTCTCCACTTCAATAAATCACCTGAACGGGATCCCATTGAGTTTCGTATAACATAAATTGCAAATACGGTGATTAATATAGTATATCGGGGGACCTTGTGTGTTTCACGCCAGTAAGTTTATCAGAGGTTTCCTAAAAGGCGAAATAGGAGCGTAGAACGATTATTAAACCTTTTTGTTGGCAGTGGATAAATCTTCGATATATCTACTATAATAACACTTGGATTATTTAGTTCAAAACTAAAAAACATATTTTAAATGTCATCTAAAATATCCATTCAACATTTCATCCCACAAATATCCACTGCATTTATTCAGGATTTATACACTGCAGTTAAAATCAAAAGTCTTTTTTAACGCTTTCCAATGAAGTTGAAAAGTGTTTACGACTTCAGATTGTCTGTCCGTCTGTCTGCACTCTAACTCTCGTAAATATATTCGGATTACCCTGAAATTCTTAAATATCATTGACGGTTACTATACACGATTCTTATTTCAAATAAAGTTTGTAGCATATTTAGATAATTTACAGGGACAGTCAAAAGTATTGTGTTACATTACGGCCAATGTAAAAAAGCTTTAAATTAAAAAAAAGTTTTAAAAATCCGGCTCCTTGGAATTGAAAAACTCTTGGCATGCTTCTTCAACTTCATTAAAGGATTCAAATCGACGGCCCTTTCAAAAGGTGTTGCATTGATCGAATGAGGACATAATCTTATGGAGCCACGTCTGCACTGTAGGCGGGGTGTGGAAGACTTTCGACGCCGTCCAACTGCGCAAATTCACCGATGGCTTTCAGAATCGTTAGACCTTTTCTCCAATAATGTCTAATTTAAATTTCTAACATTTAGCAGCCATTTTAATTTTTTTTTTACACAGATAAAAGATTTTTAAGGACCGCGAAGTCTGGACGGCGCTTAACGAGCATAGTTCTTTGAGGCAGAGCTATCTAGTACACTTTACATTTTTCATAAATGTTGAAGAACTACTTTTAGCTTTCTTATCCTAGTTCTTTAATTATTCTCATAGAATAAATTTTTTTTAATTGCCGAAACGTCAGTGAAAGCTTACTGTGGAGACACGAAATGTTTTGGTTTCTGTTAGTCTGTTAGTCTGTCTGCCAGTCTATTCAGCGATAACTACTGTGAAAATCATCCGATTAGCTAGAAATTAATTCGGCATGTTGGTGAGGTTCCCAGATTTAGCTGTATAATTTTTTTTTTTTTTTTTTTTGTTATATTTTGTTCATTCGCTCGGAAAATATAGAATACTTTAATTTGTTCAATGATGCTTTTCTATGGCATTTCAGGCGATTTTCAAATTTTCATTTCAAGAAAGTTAATGGCTCCCTTTTTTATCTAAAAATTAACCAGAATATGCAGCTTATCTGAATTTCAGAATATCATTGCATAACAACGTGTTTAATTTAACACTTTTAATTTCTGAAACTTTCCGAAATATTTTTTATTCTTATAAATATTTATGTAATTTCAAAACAATTAAATTGCGATTTGTAGGAAGTTGAATATTACGCAAAGTGTATTGAAAAAAACGAGTTGCAAATCTAACGCTAAGGCTCCTGATCTGCAGATTTACTAGATAAATAATTTTGAGCAAGGATTAGTTTGATTTGCCCCCATTTATATTTACCCTCTTGACAATAAAATAACACTAACAGAAAATTTGAGATTTTGTAGTTGGTAATGATTGAAAGTATAATATACTTTGCGAACATTATTATATCAACTTGTAGATGGAGAATCCCCCCCCCCCCCCCGTAGCAAAATGTCTGAATTAATCCCTGATCACTATTGAAAATTATAAATTCATTAGAATCCAATCCCCTTATTTATACTTTAATAAATCACAAGAATATTAGTATAAATCTTAGTCAAATTTGTAATACAATTTGTTATACAATTGCATTACAAATTAGTATATGTATTTAATATCGTATAAATAAATAAATATATATGGGGCATTCTCACAATCTTTTGAATTTTAGGGGGGAAAAATTGGTGAAATTAAACTTGCTAAAATAACATTTTAATCTGATAGCCGAATGCCTGAATGATTCAAAATAAAGAGAAAAAAGCAATTTAACAAATTACAACGACCATTTGGAAAAGGATTTTTTCAAAGACTAAAATTTAAGACATAAAAAATAGCACGCACTTGATCATACATTACGTACGCCATGAATTAAATATTAATAGTGTTACTACACGTCAAAATTCAAAGCGACAAAAATCGGCTGAGACTCGTCAGATTTCCTGAAACTTACATATTATCCACCTGAAACTTACGTATTATCCAAGCATTTCATTGGCTGTTCGGGAAAAGGCTTTTCCATCATCCAAGAAATCTGACGACCCATTTTAAATGAAATTTCATTCTTAAACTTCTAAACATACCACACTATTACTTTTTACACCGTCGTATAGAGAAAAAATGTACTTTTAAATGCAATTTGTTTGAAAGCTGTATCTCAATTTATTTCTGAGTTATTAATTTTTTTTGCAGTTTTTATTACTTTTTTGTCATAGTGGCAACAGAAGTATCCATGTCTGTTGGAAGTAAAGGGAAAATAGATACTGTATAGACCAATCACAACACGCATAAAATGCGGATTAAACCAATAAAAAGCTTCAGATATGGTTTTGATTTCCTACCCTGACGAGGACAATAACCATTTTTCCAAATGTTAAAAAAATCGTCAGCAGCGAATTTTTTTTTTATTTAATCGCGGTTTAAGTTAAACTTGCGAGTTTAATTTTTCTTACCATTTTACCCCTATAACTTTTTATTTTCTTCTAAATCTTTACTTATAATGAATTTGCATAGTACCCACAGGACATTCAAATAAGAAATAATAACAATGTAGTACTTTTAATACAGAATTTATATATAACATTGTCTTAAAGGCGTGTTAAAGAAGGGACGGTAAGGTTAAAAAAGGGGATGATATTGGAAAAAATGGACGAAATGGTAAAAAAAGTTACAGTAAGAATGGAACGGTAATTAAAATTACCACCTATTTTTAGGAAAATCATGTTAAGACTAAGTGATAGCCACAATGTTCATTTATTTTTAGTCAGAGTTGTTAACATTGGATTAAATTAATTCTTTTTTTAAAATTTACCTCGAATAAACCTTGGGGACGGTGAGACTACCAATAAAGCCACGATGCTTGAAATTGATATTTAAATGTTGATTTAAATCCAACAGTAAATTTCCAGCCAAAGAATTTTAGACATTACTTCTCTAGCATATTTCTGCATGAGAAAAAACTGAAATGATTTTCTGTATAATTTTAGAAGAGGGATGGTAAGGAATCTAAAACACAGGGACAGAGTTTAAAAAAATAATAACAACCCTAAAAATGTGTGCAAGTTAACTTTTAGCTACATATTTATATAAAACAATAGTTCCAGTTTCAGAAAAAAATTACATCGAATTATTTTTATTGAAACAATTTTATCCAGACAGCTCCAAACATGAAAATTAGCATCAGGGACATGGGACGGTAAATGCGTTTTCCTGGTATTTGGAAACCCCAACATCGTCCAAAACTTATTTATCGCGTTAATATTGTTCTGTAATCCTGCAATGGGATTTTCCCCAATATATGAATTTAAAAAAAAAAACACAAAAAAGTGTATTAAATAAAAAATTATTATTCAGAGACATGAAAGTCAAAAGTTGTGAGAATGCCCCATATATGGCTAAAAAATTGTGTGTAAAAATACTCAACTTACTCTATTATTATCCTAGAATAACGATAAAAAAAAATGTAAAATTGTTTCCATGTTTAATTTATAACTTATTTATAGTGCGTACAAACTGCGCCGAAAGTCGTGCTAAAACATTTGAGGAAATTACAATTGATTTTAGGAATAATTGATAAAAGAGACATCTATGATTAACGACATATTATTTTTTAATGTTTTTAAAAATAGAAAATAATAAATAAGGAATAATTTTCAAGTTTTGTGTAACAATGTAAGCATTTTCAAATCTTTCAGCTTTTGTCCAACCTTCTAATCAATATTCTGTGCTTAAATTATCGCACAACAAATTTACCACGCAAGACCTTTCTAATATTAATATTATATGTGGGAGATTCTCAAAAGGTGGGAGCATTAAACGTTAACTATATGTAATTTTTAAAATTTTCAAATTTAAGGCCAAATTTTTTTAATAGTATAGTATTTTGTCTATAAATATAATATATAAACATTTTAATAGTATGTGTACAAAATTATACGAAAACATTAAAAGACAGCAACTATTCTGGAAAATTAATGATTAAAACATTTAATTAGCAGTTGTGTACGTTACAAATTTTGGACATTTGCAGATTTTGGACATTGCTCTTAGTATTGAAAACATTCTTAAGACTAAGAATGTAGTAAATGTGTCTGCATACATATATATATGTATAATTAACTTTTTGTTATCCAGTAATAATAATAATAAAATCAAATGCTTTGTTACTTACGTTACATTCGGACATAACAAAATACAGAAAAATCTCTCTATTCTAAAAAAAAGTAACTACCGCTGTCACCGCCGCCGCCGGTTTTGAATTTTTTGTGACCGAAGGTCTTTCTTTGTTAATATTAAGAAAAATAATGCATACAAAAATATGAAAATCGGTAGTATTATACAAAAATGTTTGATAAACACGCTGATGCAGACAGTTTTCAAATCGAACAATTATTTTAAGAGATATTTAATGCTAAAGTTGGACAAAATCGTTCCTATAAAAAAGTTTTATAGTAGCAAAAACTATACATCGGAATTTAATAATTTTTAGATCATTTTATAGGTTATAATTTCCCGGTGTGCAGAATTAATTTGTTTTTTTAATTTCACTCTTTTTTCGAGGTTTCATTTCTATTTTAAATTCAAATTTTCAGCATTTCGAGATATATTTTTTACTTATTTCAGAAAAACTAGGGGGCTCGGCCCCCTACGAGCTACGCTCGCCAACCCCCGTCCAGACACCGCAAACTCTAAATGCACGCTAATGTGATCGGCTTTAAAAAGATTTCGAAAGATTGAATTATAATTTAAAAAACAGTGGCGATCTCCCTGTAAACGGATTTCTATTCATTTCTCTTTGATTGGGGAAATTTTAACGCCAAATCCGCTGCGGTACTACTTGATTATCCCTTCGACTAATTTCGCCAAATTATATAAATCGCCAAACCACTCGCCAAATTATACAAATTGACATAATTTTTATTTTAAATAACGAAAGAACAAATAAATTAGTACAACATTAATAAAAATACAAATAAAACGTCGAAATAAAAATAACTTGATGACGTAGACACGTGTAACAACATTTCAAAATAAGCTAATATAAAAGGAATTAAGTAAACAGAATCTTTGTCTCCCGGTATTTTTTAACAAAGCGAAAAGAAAGTTCTTTCAAATGAGACATTTTAAATTAATCGTATTTAATCTGACGTAATTTTGACCAAACTTTCTTTCTCTTTTTAATATTCACGTGAAAATACTTGAGTTAGAAATAAAATATTGTTTGCGCTTTCCTAAGAAAACAAGTAATATAAAAATTTTGTTTTTAAAGTCAATTCCTACTTAGGCCATCAAAGAAAATTTAATATAATCCCTTAAGCTAATATTAGTTTTTGTTGCATTAAAATATCTCAATTTGTTGATTTTCTATAAGCAAGTAGGTTTACCATGGAGCTCTATGGGAATTTGGCGAAATATTAGAGCTATCGCCAAGTTGGCATCACTTTTGGCGACTCATTTTGGTCGCCAAATTTGGCGATATATCGCCAAGTTGGCGAGAAACTTGGCGGCATTTGGCGACAGAACAGGGTCTCCCCTATGGTAACCCCTTACTGAAAATACTTTCATTGAACTTCAATAACCAATGACTGCCATTTTGTTTCCCATGCAAAACTAAAATTAATTAATTAATAATTAATTAATTAATTAATATTTGAAAAAACTGTATTAACATCAATTGTCATACAGTACAAGTTTAAAAAATTTTATTTCAACTTGTAGGATGAATAATGAGTATTTTATTAACGATTGAACAAGATAAATATATAGAAGAAAATTTGAACAAGATAAATATATAAATATATAAATAAATAAATATAGGGAGAGTATGAGCTAATAGTAGGGATTGAAATAGTTGAAAAGTATACTCTCAAAATATCAAATAAATGTCTAGCGCAATTTGTAAATTTAAACCGTTTTGCAATATTATTTTGTGTTCATTTTATGTAATAACTGTAATGTGACGTAAATATGACGTAATTTCTCCTATTTAAGACTTCTAATGCATGTTAATAAATTTATTATTTTACAAATTCCTTTCTCTCTTAAAATTCACGTGTAATTATAGTTTTTATGACGTAATTTTTAATAAGTTCCTGCTTTTTGTACATAATTATTTAATTCTAATTCCAAATGTTTTTTTCTGTTTATAATAGTCACGTGTAAATAAATTTTTAATTTATTACACGTATAAATATATATATATATATTTATTTATTTATTTAAGCAAACGTTATTGTTTCCGCTGTTTATACAGTTGGCAACAGTTTAAATTAATATCACTTTCTAAAATCTGTAAAAAATATCTCTCGAAATGTTGAAAATTTGAATTTAAAATAGATATAAAACCTCGAAAAATGAGTCAAATTAAAAAAATAAATCAATTCTGCACACCGGGAAATTATAACGTATAAAATGAACTAAAAATTATTAAATTCCGATGTATAGTTTTTGCTACTATAAAACTTTTTTAGTGGAACGATTTTGTCCAACTTTAGCATTAAATATCTCTTAAAATAATTCTTCGATTTGAAAACTGTCTGCATCAGCGTGTTTATCAAACATTTCTGTATAACACTACTGATTTTCATATTTTTGTATGCATTATTTTTCTTAATATTAACGAAGAAAGACCTCCGGTCACAAAAAATTCAAAACCGGCGGCGGCGGCGGCGGCGGCGGTGACAGCGGTAGTTACTTTTTTTTAGAATAGAGAGATAGTACTAATTTAACCTGTTGCCAACTGTATAAACAACGGAAACAATAATGTTTGCTTCAAATTAAAAATTTATTTACACGTGACTATTATAAACAGAAAAAAATCTTTCAAATTAGAATTAAATAATTACTTATAAAAAGCAGGAACTTATTGAAAATTACTTCATCTATAATTACACATGAATTTTAACAGAGAAAGGATATTGTAAAATAATAAATTTATTACCATGCGTTAGAAGTCTTAAATAAGAGAAATTACATCACATTTACGTCATATTATAGTTATTACATAAAATGAACACAAAATAATATTGCAAAACAGTATAAATTTAAAAATAGCGCGAGACATTTACTTGATATTTTGAGATGAACTTTTCAACTATTTTTTTTTTTTTTTTTTTTTTTTTTGGACAGCGCAAATAAGATTTCATTTCTAATAAAATCATTTTCACGTGAATATTAAAAAGGGAAAGAAACGTTTGGTGAAAATTACGTCAGATTAAAAATGATATATTTAAAATGTCTTATTTAAAAGGACTTTCTTTTTGCTTTGTTAAAAAATACCGGGAGACAAAGACTCTGTTTACTTAATTCATTTTGTATTAGATGATTTTGAAATGCCATTGTATCTTTTAACAACAGCTCATTTTTCCGTAAAATTCCCCAATCAAAGAGAAATGAATAGAAACCCGTTTATAGGGAGATCGCTTTTGTTTTTTTAATTATAATTCAATCTTCCAAAATCTTTTTAAAGCCGATCAAATTAGCGTGCTTTTAGAGACTGCAGTGTCTGAACGGGGGTTGGCGAGCGTAGCTCGTAGGGGGCCGAGCCCCCTAATTCTTTATAGAAAAGTAATTCTATCTTCAAAAAAGCAATAAATCAGTCTGCCATCTCATAACGAAATTATCAAAAAATCATTCGTTTCCTTTATGCATTCGTTGTATACCATTAGAACCACCTGGTAAAAAGTAATAACTCTTTTTCTTGGTGGTACATTGGAGCAGATAACGTTATGAATGTCCGAAATTGGCCTCTTTAGCATAAAATAATAAAATTTTAAGATATTTATACAAAGCTTTTACAATAAATTATGTCATTTTCTATCTCTGAATAGAATTAAAAACTCAGTGTAAAAATAAATAAATAAATAAAGTCAATGATAATTAAAGTTATGTTTGAAAGGCTTAAAGTTATGACTTGTGTCCAGTGCCCACCTCTTGAGAATCGCCCATGTGTTGTGTGCGTTTTTTTAATAGTCTGCTAACACTGAGTATCTTATTCCAAATATATTAATGTAGAAGATGCAATTTTTTTCTCTTACAGGATTATACAGGATGTCCACTGCCAACGATGTCCAATGGCTAATTCCTGAACCGTAAGTCATAGACATATAGTTCGAATTACAAAAATGTTTTAAATGAGGTAAAGAAATATTTTACAAGCGATTTGGGTCAATAAAAACATTTAAAAAAATTACGAAAATAACATTTTTATACGGTCCCCCGGTCCTATAAGTTATATTTAGTAAAATATTCCTATTACACTGACAAGTACGACAAAAAAGTCCCGTTCAGGTAACACTAAAATTGACCGAGTTATGAAACTTTAAAAATGTATGACTTGTGCCGCTTTTCTGCACCTGAACAGAAATGAGTTCGGCCTAGTTTTGATTGGTCATATATCAAGTGCTTAAAGTATTATTTCATGTGCATCTGCGCTTTGGAAAAAATCGTACAACTATTACGATTGAGTTAACTTTTATTAAGTTTCAAACTGTCTAAAATAATTGTATTTCAACATATGTTTTATTTTGTAAGGATTTGAGATTGTTTCATTTCAAGATTTCTTTTAACAAAAATTATGTTATTTTTTTAAGATTGTATTTAACTTCAACGTTCGTATGTATGTTTTTCTAGTTCAAAATTTGTACTCGAAATTTATCTCACTTTTAAATATCCGATGGAGATTAATTTTATTGGGTGAGTGCAAATGTTCGGGCGGAGGTGCAATAGATGGCGTTAGAAGTGGCATAAAGTGTTGTCATTAATACTGCAATCTACGTAAGACAGATCGTTGGAAAGGTGACGTTTGCAGCTTTCATTTCAAACAAAATAATTTGTGTAGATACAAACTGCTTCGAGAAACTTTACTTTCAAATTGAGTGTCGATAAGGTACACTTACGGTATGTTATGCTTTATGAGTTTCGGAAGGAAATAAACGCTGCAGCAGCCGTAAAAAACATTCAAGAGGTTTATCAAGATCAAGCACCAGCTAAATGAACTGTGGAAAAATGGTTTGCGAAATCTCGCCGCGGAGAGTTTAACCTTGAAGACGAGACACGCTCAGGTCGACCTTCACAAATTGATGACGATGTTGTGCGTACTTTAGTTCAGAATACTCTGCAAATTTCAACAGAGGAAGTTGCTACAGCACTTAACGTTGACCTATCAACCGCTTTTCGGTGTTTAAAAAACATGGGATTCGATTTGAAGCTCGATATATAGGTGCCCCATTTGCTGACCGAGAGGTACAAAATTGAGCGAATTTCTGCTGTCGTTTCTTTACTCGGACTGCTCAAAAACCAGCCGTTTTTGGATCGATTAGTGACGGACGATGAGAAATGGGTCCTTTACAACAATGTTCAGCGCAAACGCACATGAAAACAGGCAGGTGGGCATGATGACGCAATGACAAAGGCCAATTTGCACCTGATGAAGGTGATGCTCTGTGTTTGGTGGGATTTCAGGGACATAATTTATTTTGAGTTTCTCCCCGCTGGCCAAAAGATTGATTCGGACACGTACTGTCACCAATTAACCAATCTCAATCGAGAAATCAAACAGAAACGTCCGATTTTGTCAAATCGTAAGGGCGTAGTCTTTCATCACGACAACGCCAGACCACACGTTTCGAGACAGACGCTGCGCAAACTGAACATCCTGAAATGGGATGTCCTAACTCATCCACCGTATTCTCTTCATATCATTCCATCTTATTATCACTTGTTCCGGCCATTGCAAAATCATTTAAATGGAAAAAAACTTGACTCTTTGGATGCCTTAAAAAACGTCGTGTCTTCGTTCCTCGAATCTAAACCGCGCAGTTTTTATGATCGGGGCATCCGTATGCTGCCAGAACGTTGAAAACAGATTACTGAAAACGATGGAGCATATATCATTGATTGAATAAAGAACTTTGTTTGCCTAATCACTGTGTGATTTTTACTCTCAAACTCCTCATGAACTTTTGCACTCACCCAATACATACTGACATAAATCCGATATTTTAAGAAAGTTTTAAAAAAAAGTTTTAGATTAGATAACAGAAGACTGCAATTGTTGTGTTTTTTAACTTTTGTGTATTTTTTAGTACTGAATCCCAAATTTTATCTTAATTTTTAACCATCATGTCAGGATTTTTCGCAAATCATGAATTGTCAAAGTTAAAAAATAACAGAAATCAGTTACTATAAAAGGGAGGAGATGGCTGTTTTGTTAAACTTTTGATAATTGATTTTTATGTACTTCTTAACACCCAATCTGAAAATGACCTTCATATTTAATCATCACGATAGAATTTTTTTGCAAATCGCAAATGTCAAAGTTAAAATATAGCGAAATTCAGATATTATAAAAAGATGTGCTTTTTATTTTATTTTATTTTATTTTATTTTAGTCAATAATTTATTCAATTTTTTGGCTTATACTGGGATTCTTACAGCAAAACACCTGAGACGTCCGATTAGGTGGGAAGGAGGTTCAATTTTAACTTTGAACTTTTGAACTTTGAAATTTACAATTTGCGAGAAAAATCGTGACGTGATGGCTAAAAAGGAAGGTCATTTTCGCATTCAGTGGTAAAAAATACATAAAAATCAATTATCAAAAGTTAAAAACACAAGAATCACATCTATTTTATAGCATCAAATTTTCGCTATTTTTTCTTTTTTTAACTCTAAAATTTGCGATTTGCAAAAAGTCTTTACTTGATGGTAAAAAATGAAGGTCAATTTCGGATTCAGCGGTACAGAATACACAAGAATCAATTATCAAAAACATGATATAACCCAACTTTTTCCGGCTAGTGTATTCTAATAACATTTTAAAATATGCACCGTCTTTTAAAGAATTGAAGCTGTTGATTTTCATCATTTTATTTAACAAAAATTGTTTTTTATCCTTATATGTTTATTACAAATTGTATAGTTTGCATTAATATGTCGGAATGATTAAAGATTTCAAACTTATATTGCAATGTTAATTTTACTCTTGACCATTTTTTTTTAAATGTATCTGACGAAATTATAATTCTGCTAAATTTGTGAATAACCCCTAATTTGCTGAAAAAAATATGCTCCAACTTTAAACAGCTATTACTCGGTCAATTTTAATCGTAGATTAATGGGACTTTTTTTGTCTTACTTGTCAGTGTAACAGGAAAATTTAACAAAATATAACTTATAGGACCTGGGGACCTGGATAAAAATTTAAATTTCGTAATATTTAAGAAATGTTTTTATTGACCCAAATCGCTTTTTAAATATTTCTTTACCTCATTTAAAACATTTTTGTAATTAAAACTATATGTCTATGACTAATGGTTTAGGAATTAACTATTGGACACAGTTGAGAGTGGACACCCTGTATAAACGAAGTTTAAATGGTAACATAACATTTTTACTATTTTATTGGTAAAATATTTTATATAGTATGATACCGGAGAATTAGTCACAGATCTGTAATAACAGTTAAAAGCTTGTGCATCAAGCTTTGGTAGATGCGGTTTGTGCAAATACTTTTTATATCTAACTAAATTACTATTGCAAATTTTATTTGCATCAAACAAGTAAAAGAAAAGGATAAATCTTATTATGAATTTTTGATAAATTTACAATTTTCATATACCAGTTTAAAGAACGAGTAACTAAATTATTCCACATAATAGTAGAAGTTGAATTCAGTCAAAATTATTGAATACGATTTATTCAACATTCTGTATCAAAATTTATTACCGCAACTAAATAGAATCCGAAAAATGAAAGTTTTACATTAAACCGAATTTCATTTCATTAGGCACTTTTTTATAAATTCTTAATTTAAACAAATATTTACTATTTTGAGATACACATTAACACAGTGACATATTCACACATTCTTTTTTATCTTTTTCTTTGCGGTAACTTTCGGTCGTCATATCATGATATTATACATCCAGCCATAGTAGAAGTAAACAAAGAGAAAAGGGGGCAAATGTTTCAGAAACAATTTTCAAGCGAAAGTTAAATATTGAAGTTCCGTATGCTTTGTACATTACGCGTGTGTTTTAAATTCTGTTGGATGTAAAAGAAATAATGTATTAAAACATATATTTTTACAGACTTTTATTATAGATTCTATTAGGGAGAAAGTTAACCTTAGAAAATAAAACGTCTATGGGTTGATGTTGATATAAATTAAGACTTGTCAGGCATAAGAATCTCTGTATATGTTAAATCAACGTCTTTCAGTTCCTTAGAAATTAAATAATATTTTGTTTTTAAAGAAAGTTTTTTTAAAAGTGTGTAATCTCTGCAATACACCTTTACACAGATGTTTGTTTTTCGAGCAAGATATATTTTTTAAAGTATTCTGAAAATGTCCCTATTCAGCAATAATAATATTTAGTAATTGAACACAATGTCAATAAAATATGAAATATGAAATATATGGATTCGAAAAAATTTTATCTTCAAGATAAAGTCAAGTATCCTTTATTTAGAACTTATTTTCATACTTAAGATAATCGGACAAATGTTGATAATATTTACCATTAACGTATTTACCAATACATTGTGTCTTTGACTCTTTAAAAACAATAAATTATAACTAGAGGCTCTGTCCCCTGCAAGCTACGCTCACCAACCCCCGTTCAGAGACCGTAGAATCTAAAAGCACGCTAATCTCATCGGGATTTAAAAGATTAGAGAAGATTGAATTATAATGAAAAAACATGTAGCGATTTCCATGTAAACGAGTTCCCATTCAATTCCGTTTGTTTGCGAAAATTTAAGGCCGAATCAGTTGCTGTTAAGACATCCAATGGTTGTTTTCGTGTTAGATTAAAGAAGATCAGTTAAAAATTCGAAAAGAAGCTAAAATGAAATGAATTAACAGAATCTTCGCCTCTCAGTATTTCTTAACAGCGAATAAACGATTGACATAATACATTTTACTACAATTACTACAATTTACTGCTTTAACCCCTTCAATGGCGGTGGTTCATTTTTTGACTACTTAAGTTTAATTCTTAAATGCCACATTGCCACCAGAATATTGGAATGAAAACTTTCCTTCTATTAAGTAAGTCAACAGAAGCATTTTCGTACTTCGAAATAAATTTTTTTGTAAATTCTGGTGCCATTCACTGATTTCAACATTTTACGAATAGAAGTACCTTGCCTCTGAAAGGGTTAAACGCATATTAATATATTTATTATTTTAAAGTTTCCTTTCCCTTTTAATATTCACGTGTAAATACAATTTTTAGGATGTAATTTTCAATATTTTACTGCTTTTAACACGTACTCATTTAATATTAATTTTAAAGGTTTTTTTTTCTCTTTTTAATAGTCACATGTAAATATATATTTTTTTTATCGTAAGTAAATACTATTCTTTGCGCTGTTTTTAGAATTGAAAACAATCTCTATAATAAAATACTGTCATATGACTATCAGTCCCGGATGGATCCCTTCGTTTTTTATATTCCAGGCGGCCATTTTGTATGTTAATGTTAGCTAGCTACAGGTGATAAGTCGCCAAATATTATTCTATCGCCACCATTTCACCTATATCAT
Source organism: Maratus speciosus (assembly GCA_963932465.1). Lineage (NCBI taxonomy): Eukaryota > Metazoa > Arthropoda > Arachnida > Araneae > Salticidae > Maratus > Maratus speciosus. The sequence goes on from OZ010800.1 coordinate 50,237,962, forward strand.
AATAGTCCAAGTCATGTAACTGCGCTGCCATAAACAATTACGGCTCTTCGCTTTTCTTATGAAAGGTTTCCATTTTGATTAAAGAATCAAAATTATTATTTCGAATAAAACTACATAAAAGTGGCTATAATCGTACAGAATTCTTGGAACTTTTATGTTAGCCGAGTGCAAATCTCGCCAATAGCTTTTTTTTTTTTTTTTTTTTTTTTTTTTTTTTTTTTTTTTAACTCGCCAGTTATTATTTTTTTTTTATTTTTCGAGTGGCAAATTAAAAGGTACTACTTTGTTATTCCGTCGACCAAAAATCTATGGCCAAACTATAAGATTAAATGCCTATAATGCTTGATCGTAAATCTCACATTCACTTGACTTTACGGAAGTTACACGTGTTTACACCATCAAGTAGTTTTTATTTCGACGTTTTATTTGTATTTATTAATGTTACACTAATTTATTTGTTCTTTCGTTATTTAAAAAAATAATTATGTCAATTTGTATAATTTGGCGAGTGTGGCGATTTATATAATTTGAAGAAATTGGTCGACGGGATAACTAAGTAGTACCATTAAAGCATTGCTTTGAAGTTGTAATTAAATGTCATAATTTGTTGCATTAATATTTGTTTGGCGAAAACTTCCATTATTTAAATTGTTTTCTGTTATTTTTTAAATGAAATAACAATAAATAAAAAAAGTTTAATTAATAACTATAGAACAAAACAATTTATAACAATTTTTTAATAAAAAGAAAATAAAGCTAAATAAACATTTATTAATAAATAGCAACAATAGACGAGTTACCATGTCAGTCAAAATAACGCCATTATGGCGCCAATTAGGTACCCCGGTGCGTATATGACATCTGCGCCTAATATTTTTCTTTTCGTTACGTTTTATAAAAAAAGAAAGAATTGAAAGCCATTAATTTTAAATGTTTCAGATTTAAATGAAAGTTTTGTATTAAATAAAATGATAACGAAATAAAAAAAAAACCATTGTTCTTAGCATACATTTAAGGGAGTCCAAACAGGTCGCCAGATTAGTTTTAAATAATAACCTTTTCTGAAATATGAAAAAAAAAAATCTCTTATGATTAAAATTTGAGTTGAAATCATTAGAAAAAAGTATTTAAAATTAGAAAAAAATAATATTTCGAAAGCTAATTCGAATTTAAAAATTGTAATACCAGTTTTGAGATCTGCGGATCAATACGGATTTTTGGTGTTAATTCCATCGCAAGGTATTCCATATTTTAGGAGAAATCGCCGTGAAACATAATCAGTTGTTTAATCAGTCGTTTCAAAGAATCGTTTCATAAATTCGTTTCATTTCAGTCGTTCATTCGTTTCATTAAGATTTTATATATATAGGGTAGATATATTAACCTATTAAAAAAGACAGTGTACATTTGATTAAAAAAATGATTTTTTATTAAATAAATAACAACTTTTATATCTTCAATAATTTAACGTAATCTGAAATTGAAAGTTTTCATATGAAACAATGTTTTACATAAAATCAGGCTTTTTCAGACATTGTATTACAAAATTTCAAATTTAATACTACAGTTTTCTTTCAGGGTCATAATTTGTTTTTATGTTTTCTTTTTTAATGGAGTTTACAATAACAAGTTCATTTTGAATTCCAGATTTAGTAAAAGTAAACGGTATGGAGGAGATAAGAATGTTTTAGAAGCTATTTTTGAAGAGAAAGGCAAATATTGTAGTTTTGTATACTTTGTATATTATGTACGTTTGAAACTCTTTTGTATGTAAAATGAAAATTTTGTTAGCATATATTTTTGCTGATCTTTTTAAGGTGTCTATTGTGCTTTAAAGTTATCATTTGCAACTTAAAGGTCATCGGTATTGTTGACTTAACATAAACTGCCCGTAACTGATATACAGGGTGGTTATAATTAAAGTTACCCTATATACACCTACGTAGAGTGAGCTCTGGTTGATAGATATCGATGAAACTTGGAATATAAGTTATATGGACCATGGGGAAATGAAATCTGCAATAAAAAATAGCACAAATTTCGACCACCAGTTGAAAAAGAGGCGCATGAAGCCCAAAAATCTCAAACTGGAAACACGAAATTTTATTTATTTACAGCATATGTTCAATGTGCATTCATTTGCGTCAAGCACGTGTTCAAAGTGTATTCAACAGTAAAGCGAAGGATTTGTCGATCAATTGCAGCAACAGGACGAGTTATGCTTCCTTTCTAATCAGGCAGAGTCTGTATGCTTCCTTCATATAAACGATCTTTCAGGAATCCGCACAAACATAAGTCACAGGGATTCAAGTCCGGAGGAGGAGGCCAGGTTGTCGAAAAAATTCTCGAAATTACCCGATCATCTCCAAAGTGGGCACGAAGGAATATCGTCACTGCTCGGGCTGTGTGAGGTGGTGCACCATCTTGCATGACTGTGGTAGTCTCTAAACACTCTCGCTCTTGTACAGATGGAATGACCTTCTGATGAAGGAGGTCGCAATAACAAGTACCCGTAATGGAACATCTTTTAGGACCCTGAGAAATGTTCTTCTAAAAAAAAAAATGAAATTAGCCGTAAAGCCACACTATACAGTAATGTAATACAGTAATGTTTACAGGGTGCAAAGTCTGTTCATACACAATATTAGGACTTGCAGTACCCCATACGTGACAGTCGTGAGTATTCACTGCTCCGTCTAAGGTAAAATGGGCCTCATCCGACCACAACGTGTTCCAAGGCCATGCATTGTCACCGGTTATTCTGATTTAAAACATCCTCGCAAATTGAGTTCGTGTGTCCGGGTCTGCAGGGTTCAGCGCTTGAACAACGTAGGTATTGTATGGTACCAATTTATAATGGATCGAAGAACCTTTCGTACTGTAGACCAATAGATAGACAAATCACATGACACCGCTCGAGCATTTGTCGAAGAATATTAGAAATCGGACGCTCTTTCTGACACGGCAAGAGCGACTTCTTCGGTAGTGTAATTTGAAATCCGTTTCCGTCCTCTTCGTTGCAGCACACTCAGCTTCTCAATCTCCAGGGCCTGATTAATGCACGGGCCTCCGGGGCCTCGGCCCTGGGCCCACCAATTTCAGGGGCCCACAAATTATGTGGCTCATTGTTTTTCCTTAATCAAATACATTTGATTACATGTAAATTTCCTCACAATTTAAGTTTTTCACTGTTTGTATTTTATATTTTGGTCCCTGACGTAAAAACAAAGTTTTGCTGTAATAAAAAACCTTCATATTTAATTTCTCTGTAATAAAAGTCCTTTTCAGTTTGAGAGTACCTATAATTTTCAAAACTTGCCGTATCCAGAAAATCAAATTTGGGGAAAATGCCAAAAACTGCATACTGTGTCTATTTGTTTCGATATAAACGAGGATTTTACAATGTCAAAATTATAGTTTAAAATGATTACTAGACTGTTAGAGAAAGCACAATTTTTATGATATTGGATAAGGCGAGTTTTGAAAAAGACGTCCTCATTTATTCTGCAACATAAACTGTGGATCATAGATGTTTGTGAATTATGCAAATGCTTATTTGAGAAAGTGGACGGTAAGCCATTTTCTTGATTATTCTTGTAAGTTCAATTTTTTTTGTAAACTTGAAACTTTCACCCAAACAACTTTGTCAACTCATCAAATAAATCTACTTTTTTTCTGAAAGTGTCGTCGGGAATGGGGAGGTAGGGGGGCCCAACTTTTTAACAGGCCCTGGGACCAACTTCAGCTTGATCGGGCTCTGTCAATCTCTTCGAATTTAGACATCATTTTTTTCAAAGCCTGTCACGACATTGGTCCTTTTCGTAAGCCTTTTAAGCGTCGATATTCTCGCAGTGCAATCGACAAATTACAGCCGTTGTGATAAACCAACTTCACCAGTAACACTCGTTCTTTCTTCTGTAACGGCATAGTGTATAATGACATAAAGGCAGCGACTACTGGCTTTTTAAGTTGCTCCAAATTTGCATAAAGTCCTTTCTCGTAGATGGAAACGGCCATCTATCGGTCGAAATTTGGACTGTTTTTTTTTTTTTTTTTTTTTTTTTTTTTAATTGAAGATTTCATTTCCCCATGGTCCATATAACTTATATTCCAAGTTTCGTCGATATCTGTCAACCAGAGCGGACTCTACGTAGGTCTAAATAAGGTAACTTTAATTATAACCACCCTGTATATAACGTCTTTAGACTTGAGGTGCGCATTTGTGCAACATTGGTTTCAACTGCGTAAGTAAGTGTAAAAAGGCCGGTTTCACGCCACCTGCGTTGCGCCTGTGGCGTTCTGGTGACTGTGGTGCTATGCAGAGTTGCGTGCCGAACGTGCCGCTGATAAGACTCGGTGGAGACAGTAAAGCAGAAAGATAAAAGACGAAGCTGATAAGGATGTGTCTTGTAGTACGATTGTATTTATTTCGGGAAATGAATGAATCAGCGAGACTTTGAACATTCGGAGGAAATAATTTTTTTTCGTACAAAATGAACAAGTGTTAGAAAATATTTGAGGGAAATATTTTTCACGATCGTACTATGACTGAAGAATATTTATTGAGTGGGAATTCACAGAAAGAATTTTATTCTTTATATTTTAAGAACTGAATTTGTTTTGCGAACTATTTTTTTATTTAGAGAAAACAGAAAATTTTATTTTATGATTTTTTTTTTTATTTCGAGGAGTTAGAATTTGTTTTCTTTTAAGAATACCTAGAGATAGAAAATATTTGAGGAAAATTATTTTTTTATTTTAATTTTGCGAACTTAATTTTTTTTCTTTTAAAAATACCTAGAAATAGAAAATTTTCGCGGGGAATATTTTTAATGAGCGTACTACAGCAGAATACCATTTATATTATTTATTTAGCGGATGACAGAACATTTTTTGAGAATAACTTTTATCATGCAAAAATTATTTTTAAATTATCAGGCGAAGGAAAAAATTTTGAGAATTTTCTTTATTTTGCGAACTTTATTTTTAAACTGTCAGGTAATAGAAAATTTACGCGGAGGGCATTCGATTTTGCGAAATTAATTTTTCTTTTAATTTTTTAATTTTTTATTTTGGGAACTTTTTTATTTTCTTTTTTTTTAGGAGGTACTAAATTTTTGCGAACTTAAATTTTTTAGACAGAAACAAAAATGCGAACTTTATTTTTAATTTGGAAAAAATAAGAACAATTCTAATACAGAGAAAATTTTATTTTGAGAAGAATCTTTTAAAAATTTGTGTTCGTGAGTTTTTTTTATTATTATTATTTATTGTATTAACCAATGAATATATTCGATGTCATCAATTTGTTACTTAAAGTGACGATAAAAAAACAACACTACTGTCTCTTTAGAAGCTTTTCTTGGCTCATGGGTGATCGCATTAATCATAATGATGCTGCTTATTATTACCATAGATGTTTACATGGCTTTTCAAGACAGGGTCTCCATAATAAACGCGATAAATACCGTTCTCGACGTTTAACAAGGTAAAAAGATGCCTAGTCACAACGACAATACACTAAAGTTCTCTGGTGTTCATATGCAACACCCCGTTGCATATACAATTTTTGTGGACTTCCAGAGTGTAGGGATACCTATTGCGCCAAACTCATCCTCTTCTAATGCTTCTCATGCTTTTACCGCGTCTTCAAACTTGTTTAATAATGTTAGAAATGACTTTAGAATTACAGGTTTCAAACTCACAAACGCATGACTAGACGTCTCATTTTTAGCTCATCACACTAACCATTGGACCACGTGGGTCCCGTTGTTTTCTCAAATGAATATGCATTTTGTATTTAAGTTTTATAGTTACTTATTTTGATACATACATATATTAAGTGTATTTATCAGGAGGCAAAAATACGTTGCTCGAATGATTTTTACTTTGCAAACATAGAAAAATATATTTGTTTCTTTTAAAATTTTCAAATATATGTTGTTCGAGAAGGAATGTTATATTTTTATGTTAGAGAAGATATTTTATTAATGAGTGAGGCATTATAATAAGTTTAACACATATGTAATTCAACGAGTGTTTCGAACAATTTTTGAAGGACAGTTTATTTAGCAACTGCTGTTGCTATCAAATTAAGTGAAAGGTATGTAACGGATTAAAATTAAATATTTTGCCACCAAATAAAGATAATTATATGCAAAGAAAGGGTAGTGCCACAAAATTAAGAAAAATAAAGTGTTGTCATTGAAATAAAAATAATAGATAACAAAATAAAATAAACATTTAAGTTCTTCTCAAGAACACATAAGCAAAAGAATTGCAAAACTTGCGTTAAAATTAAATTTGTAAATCGAAATAGTAATAATAATAATAACGACCTTCAAATAATAATAGTAATAATAATAATAACATCACAAGTTTCTTTTATAAAATGGTTGGCTTCACTTTAGGAAATGATATTACTTATTACATAAAATGATTTTTTCAAACTTCTGCTCAAGGAATCGATTCTGTTACACTTGAAGGAAAGAAAAAAGCACCACATTTTTCATGGTAGAAATCTCGTCTTTTTGTTAACGATCTTGAGAATTGTTTGAGGATAAAGGTTTGAATATCACAGACTAGAGAATATACTGGAAGTTTTAAGCACTTTCTAGAACTTTAGAGTCAAAATTAATGAAAGAATGTTATCACTATGCAAAATATAAAATAAATTAATAAAAAATAAATAAATTCTACTATCAATGTTCTATATGTTTAACTGAGTACTTAATTATATTTTGTTTTTCTTGAGAGTCGCAAGTTAAAGATTAAATAATTCGCTTAATACATGGAAATTATTCCAGAGAGAAATATTCGCCTTGCATACAATATTTCAAATGAAAATCAAATTTCAAACTTCAAAGTAATTGCTTAAAAGGCGCAAAGGCCAACATAGTGAAAAAGATTCCAAGCCGGGACTCGAACCCGGGCCATCAGTATAGCGCACAGACGTTCTACCGACTAAACCACTTGGAACGATACCTAGCTCGGAAAATTTCTCACTATTATGTTGGCAAGGCTACAAACGCAGCACAAGATGGAATATTTATCGTGAGTCACCGACCTGGGACAAACACGAAACATAATTAAATCCAGCATCGATAGAAATTATTCCAGAGAGAATAATCTCTGGAATAATTTCCATGTATTAATATAATTTCTATCGATGCTGGATTTAATTATGTTTCGTGTTTGTCCCAGGTCGGTGACTCACGATAAATATTCCATCTTGTGCTGCATTTGTAGCCTTGCCAACATATAATAGTGAGAAATTTTCCGAGCTAGGTATCGTTCCAAGTGGTTTAGTCGGTAGAACGTCTGTGCGCTATACTGATGGCCCGGGTTCGAGTCCCGGCTTGGAATCTTTTTCACTGTGTTGGCCTTTGCGCCTTTTAAGCAATTACTTTGAAGTTTGAAATTTGATTTTCATTTGAAATAAATAATTCGCTTTTAGACATTCTGCGCATTTTCAGTAAACATTAAATGAATTTACTCTAACAAAGGTCACGAAATTTTTGAAAAATTATGTTAAGTTTTCGCGCTAATCATCTTACGTGCTGTATGTCACTTGACAAACAAAAACTTTTGAACCAATCATGTTTATGTAATGTGATGTAAGTTATAGCGGTAAAATGGTACGTAAAATTAAACTCGCAAGTTTAACTTAAACCTCAGTTAAATGAAAAAAATGTTCGCTGCTGATCATTTTTTCTTTATTTTGAATCATTAAGGAATTCGTCTATAAGTTTAAAATGTTATTTTAGTAAGTTTAATTTCACCAGATTTTTATTCCTGAAAAGTCAAAAGATAATGAGAATGCCCCATATAACAACGGTTTGTTTAAAAATATTTAGGTTAGCGAAAATTTTTAGAATGAAAAAGTCATTTGAAAACACACAATTTTAACTTTACAGAATTTCAGGAAATACATTTGAAAAGTCGCTTTTCTAGAGAAAGATCCTTAAAGAAATACATCTTTAAATACTTTGAAATAATTTCTAACATGCAAAACAAGCAGAATTTTAAAGAGTAAGTGGATGAATTCTAAGGATTTTCGCTTTCAATAGAAAATTATTTCTAATATCAATAATTATGAAATTTAAATGATATAAAAATAAATCGCTTATTTTTATGACAATCAATTAATAGTCTAATTACAATTAGCAATTGCTAATTTTAACTATCTAAGTAATTAAAAATATTCATCTAAAAAAATTCTCGAAAATTAACTTGCATTTCAAGTTAGGTAACAAAGACAATAATACACAATGTACGGATAGCAGAGACATTTTACTTGAAATATGATGATAAGAACGGTTTGCCACTCGCTATGCTAAGTGATGTTATCGCTCACTGATAACGAATCACGTGCATGCACTGTCAGCCAATTGCACGACAGAGGGAAGTCATGTAATTTCTCGTCCCTTCCTGTTTAACTTATAAGGAATCTGCCGTTTCTCTTATTCAGGTGAAGGAAGAAGACGTCTTTGAAGCACGGTATGTTTAATTTAATTCCATATATTTCTAATGTTTTAGTATTCATTTTTCAATTCTTGCTATTAGTTCACACTCTCCCTATATTTATTTATTTATTTATTTATTTATTTATTTATCTTGTTCAAATTTTCAATCGTTAATAAAATACTTATTATTCATCCTATCAAGTTGAAATAATTTTTTTTAAAACTTGTACTGGATGACAATTGATGTTAATACAGTTTTTTCAAATATTAATTCATTAATTAAATTTTAATTAATTAATTTTAGTTTTACATGGGTTTGGCGATCTCTCCAATATTTCGCCAAATTCCCATAGACTTCCATTGTAAACCTACTTGCCTATAGAAAATCAAAAAATTCAGATATTTTAATGCAACAAAAACTAATATTAGCTTAAGGGATTATATTAATTTTTTCTTTGATGACCTAAGTAGGAATTGACTTTAAAAACAAAATTTTTATATTACTTGTTTTAATGAATTTTATTTTCCGATATAAGAAATTTATGTATGATATATCAAATGTTTTGAACATTTCACTCATATTTCAGCACTTCTAACAAATTCAAATGCTAAAATCTGATTTGCGTGGTTTATGATAAAAGTAAAGTATGGAAGATTGTTTTATGTGAATAAAAAAATACAAACTCGAAACATTTCAACTCACATAATATTTACTTCAAAAGTTACATTATCAAGTATAAAAGTAAACATAGTTTTAAAAGAAATGTATACAAGTTTTAATACATCCCAAATTTAGCTGAAGACACTGCTAAATTCACTTTTTTTTAAACATTCAGCAAGTACCTTGTTGCGTGAACTTCTTAAAGGAATTATTCATTTTGGCAAAGGTTTCCTCAATATGCATAGGTATGTTATCATTCGTCAACTCAAGAGTTGTTCTTGAACGGAAAAAGTGAGTAGCTTTGTCCTTTTCGCCATATTGTGATATACGACTTACAACCACATGAACCGTTGCATACCATTTCAATGAGTTTTTCCCTGCAATCTGGTAATTAAATTCGTTAAAAATTTCTGATCTGATGCTGTTAAAAAAAATTGTGAAAGTCTTTTTATTTTTGTCATCATGCGTGATTGTAATTACAGAAAGTATTTGAAGAGCATTTTGACTTTGAAAATGCATTCAAACAATGCATCTTTTGCAGAAGAATCAGCTTGTTTGGGTGAAACCGTATGTGAGGTGCACTGCGCCACTAAAATGCACTTGCTAGAAAAATTTTCCATTGCATCCATCGCATGGGTGATGTTGGATGGGCCTCATATGAATCTCCTTGTGTTTTAATAAGTCTTGAAAACACGCCACCTCAGAGATCACAATTATAAATCAAAGGGCTCTTTGGATGAATATTCTTACGAATTAATAATTCATATTTTCTTGAAAACACGTCACTGCATAAATCACACATAAATTATAAGGGTCTTTGAATGAATCACCCTATGTCGTTGTAAATCGCTCTTTTGAACGAATGATTTTTTGAACAAATCACAACCAAATGATTTTTTTCTGGAGGTGAGATTTCATATGTCTAATTAATACACATTTCCGAGAGAAGGCGTGATAAGTAGAACACACGAAGGGTAACTTCTCTTTCTTCAGATCTGATGAAGAGTGTTTCATATCATTCGAAACAGATGACGATGAAATTTCCATGTCTTGATCCTTAAACCCTTGTGATGAGGGCTGACTCTTCTAGTTGGAAACATCACCAACACTTAACCCGTAACTGGCGACATGAATTTTCTTACGCGTTCAGAGATATAATGTTATTTTCCTTTTTTGTCTTTTGTAAACAGCATTGGAATTTTTTTAGAAACGAAATATGTTCTGGAAATCATGTAATGATAAAATTACTACTTGTAGGTACTGAGGAGATGATTTTATTCTAAGACAAAAAAACGCATGATAATCAGAGCCAAAGAACAACGCGGAATCATTCTGACTCCCGTCTCCAGTTGCGGGTTAAAGAGGGTCATACGCTTTGTTCCATTATGACTAAAATAAAAAGAAACACTTGACCTGGTCCTTAGATATCAATGTCAGTACACAGAATGATGAAATTATCGCGTTCAATGCAAATTTAACGCATGCAAAATTGTGCAAAAAAAGAAATAAATACTCAAGCATGATTGGTTCAAAAAAATTTAGTCACGTGACATATATCGCGTATGATGATCGACGCGTTAATTTAATAGAAATTTTTTAGAAATTTCGTGACCGTTGTTAGTGTAAATTTATTTAATGTTTACTGAAAAATGCGCAAAATGTCTAAAAGTGAATTATTTAATCTTTAAATTCACTCTCAAGAAAAACAAAATATAATTAAATACTCAATTAAACATATAGAACAGTGAATGTTAGACACGAAGTCAGCATTACATTCTATCGAACATTACTAATTAATAGTCAATTGATAAATTTAAAAATTGTTATAGGAGCAACATTCCTTTTCTCTCATAAGATAAACCAAAGCAAGTTCGAACTTGCTTATCTGCAAGCGTAGATTGTTCAACGACAATCTCTCGAAAGATAGACAAACGCCTGCGTGCACCTTTCTACATGTGACTTTTAGTCACTTTTTTGTACGAATGATTTCTTGCACAAATCGCGAAAAAAATGTTTTTTTCTCTAGAAAAAATTTCACATGTCTAATTAACACAAATTTTCTGGGAAAAGCTTTTTTAAAGGTAGTACACACGAAGTTTAACTTTTATTTATTCATTCCTGATGAGGAGGGTTTCACTTCATTATCCAAAACGAGTGCTTTATTGGCTCGGACTGAAAATTCCAAATCTGGATTATGAAATCCTGGTGATGAGGGCTGACTTATCGTGTTAGAAACATCACCAACACTTAAGGATGATTGCATGATTCGTTTCATTATGACTAAAATTAAAACGAATGAAACACTTGAACAGGTCCTTACAAGTCGATGGCAGTACAGAGAATTATGAAAATATCTCGTTTCATGCAAATTTATGCAATCATAGAGGGCACGCGTGCGCAAAAAATTATAAATGATGGTGATGATATAAACGCGACGGGTCAGGTCAGTTTTTCTCTGGCGTGCTCCATCAGTTTTGGCTATATTTAACGTGGCAATACTGCTGAAAGCCCCTTACAGCCCCGAGCACGGTCCCATAATTTTTTTTTTTGTTCCTCCTGTTCAAGAAAGACCTGAAAGAGAAATGATTCGACACGATTCCAGCGATCCAGGCAGCTTCGATGAGGTCTCTTAACAACCTTTCGTGCGAAGACTTATATGGGGCCTATGAACAATGGTAGAAACGCTGGCAGCGATGTGTTGATACCCAAGGGTCATATTTCGAAGAATTTTAGTTTACGGAACCAGATTGTTTAATAAATTTTGAATTATCAAATCAGTCTTGAAACTTTGTGAACACATCATGTATATATCTTTTTCGACAATATATTTCTAAAATATGTTTTATAACAAGACCTTTATGATGTTCTTCGTAAGAAATTACCTTAAATCATACATTGCCTCAAGATTTTGTGTAAATTTATTTTCCGATAACAATATTTCAATAATTTAAAAAATGGAAAACAAATAGAGTATACTCCCTCAAATCCACAACTCTAAAATCCAGAGTGAAACTTTTAGTTAAAATGCAGGGAAACATTCATGTTTTTTATTTTTACACCATTTTGTACACATTTTAATATACAGGGTGTTTCTGATACAATGGGCAAAGCTTGATGGGGTGATAGAACGCAACTATACGATCAAATTTCGCCATAGAATGTATGGTCGGAAAGCAAGCGGTGAGAAGTTAAAAGGTAGTTTTCCACTGTCCCATGGCGAGAGATTGTTCGAGGTGGTCCCATAGCTTGGATACCAAGATCTTCGGATCTCTCGAGTTTGGACTTTTTCCTGTGTGGCCATATGAAAAGTCTAATCAATGAGTACTCTATTGAAACGGATGTGGATCTAGTCGCCAGGATTGCCGTTGTTGCCGGTGATATTCGAGAAATGCATGGTGTCTTCGCAAATGTGCGTCAGTCCCTATCCCGCAGGTGTGACGCGTGCATTACAGCTGGCGGAATATCTTTTGGGCAATTTCTTATAGCATGTACATTAATTACATTCCTGTCAATAAAATGTTTTCTGATGTATCTCCTCTCATTCGTGTACTAATTGTTTAACCGCGACAGTGGGAAACTACCTTTTAACTTCTCACCGCTTGCGTTCCAACCATACATTCTATGACGAAATTTGCTCGTACAGCTGCGTTCTATCACCCCGTAAATTTTATCCTCCCCTTTTCCAGATACACCCTGTATAATTCCGGATAATATGACTCAATATCGATCTCATAAGTATAAATATTTTCCAGAAAGGTTTGTTCGGTCGTTTTTATGCTTTGCATTTTTGGCAATAACTTTGATCGTCTGCGTTTGTTTATGCGAGTTTATAGAATGTTTTGTTGTGAGATAAGTAGCCATGAGCGGCTCTTGTGATATTATTTAAATAAAAAACAGTGCACTGCAGTTTTGTTATTTTGTGTATTTGTGAGTATTTAATATGAGTTAACATAATGGTCCGCCGAGCAACGAAGAAGCAGCCTGGAATTAAATCCAACGAGCTTCTAAAATCAAATTTTAAGTTGAGGGAAACGCCGAGATGAATGATAAGTTCTAAGAGTTCCGTGCTACGAAATTCCTCAAAAGATTATTCGAAAAGTAAGTGAATGTGATTTTTCTTATCTTTACTATTTTATACATATATTAAACAATGTTTAAAGGTGCAAAAAAAAGAAGATTTAAGGCTTATAGCCACTGAAATAAATCTAAATGTTAATGAAAATATGACCATTGCTAATTTAAGCGTTATTATTGAAGACAGTGAAATATATAAAAATAAACCAGATTTTGTGAAAGATAGCAAACGATATAATTGAAAATCGTAAACATGAAGCGCAAAGGCGAATTGATGAGGAGCAGAAGCAAAAGCAATATGATCTGGAAAAAATGAAACTTGAATTAGAACTAGCTAAAATTAAATCTGAAGCTACATCTAATATTAGTGAGGGTGAAATAAAAATAGAATCGTTAGATCAATTGATAAAAAGTATTCGAACTTTGACTGTAAGAATTCCAATACGTCCTGAAGGATGGGGATTTTTCTTTTCTTCTTTAGAACGAGCTTTTAAGACTAAAAATGTTCCGGAACAATATAAAGCAGAAATTCTGTTAAATTTATTAGGGGATAAAGCATCTAACATATTAACTTACTTACATGATAGTGATATCGATAATTATGCAAAAATAAAAGAATTAGTGTTAAAAGAATTTCAACCTACACCTTATTTTTGCTTAGAGCAATTTAGAAAAGCTGTTAAACAACCAAATGAGACGCATGTACAGTTTGCTTCACGTCTAATGACAAACTGGGAATATTATTTAAATTTAAGAAATGTCTCCAATTTCGAGAGTCTAAAACAACTTATAGTATCGGATAAATTATATCAAACATTAGATAGAGAAACAGCTTCCCACATTAGTGTGAGACAAGGAGATAAATGGTTTTTACCAGAAGAGTTGGGACGAGAGATTGAGTTATATTTCACATCACGCGGAAAATCTCTTACTGAGAATTTTAGTGTTAATCGTAAATATACTAACTCCAAACGTGTATCTAAAGTATTCTTATCAGATGTTAAAACATTAAGTTGTATTTTTTGCCACGAAAATCACACTCTTTCAAAATGCCCGCATTATTTAAAATTACCTGTCAATGAAAGGGTGAACATTATAAAATGTAACAAGTTATGCTTTAATTGTTTAAATTCACATTCAGTTGCAAATTGTCCATCAAAGTACACGTGCTTTTGTAAAAAACGTCATCATAAAACTATACATTTTCCAAAAACAAATAACAACACATACGTGAAAGAATATGTTTCATCGGAACAAAATAAACAAGGAAAGGTAAATGTGGAAAAATGTTCAGATTCTAGGCCAACAAATCGTGGCACATCAGTCTTGAACGCTAATGCAGAAGAGTTCGTTCAGAAAAACTTTATCAGTAACTATTCGAATAAAAAGAGCAACGTTTTACTTTCAACTGTTATATGTTTTCTAATTGATGAATCGGGATGTAAACATAAAGTGTGTGTTAGATGTAGGCAGCGAGTCTAATTTTTTATCCCGCCATTTAATAGAGCTAATGCATTTAAAAAAAGAGAGAACAAACATCTTAGTGTCGGGTCTAAATGATGCTACCTTAGTAATAAATCATAAAGTTAATGCATCAATATGCAATGGAGATGAAAGTTTTGTGAAAAATTTAGATTTCTTGGTAGTTCAGAAAATAACTGCAGATTTAACGCCTTCACGTCCAATTGAAATCTCAATACAAGATTTACCTAATGTAAAATTAGCAGATGCTAGTTTCAATATCCCAGAACATGTAGACATGCTCTTAGGAGCAGGAATTTTTTATGAGCTTTTGAGACCGGGACAAATTCGTGTTAATAATTCTGATCTTATTTTGCAAGACACAGTTTTCGGTTTTGTTGTATCGGGAAGTTTTTCGACAGAGAATGAAAACAAAGTTCATTGTGGGTTTATTAAGAAAGAAACCAACCTAGACAAGACCCTTAGGAAATTCTGGGAGATAGAAAATATCGAGGTTGAAAAACCAAAAAGTAAAGAGACTTTAATTTGTGAGAAACATTTCGTAGAAAATTATACACGAGACAAAAGCGGTAAATATGTTATTAAAATGCCCTTAAAAGAGGATCCAGCTATTTTAGGAAACTCAAAACAAATCGCTACGAAAAAATTAAATTGTTTATGGAATCGTCTAGCAAAAGATCCTGAGTACTTAAGGTTATGTTCAGATTTCTTAAAAGAATATCAACAGTTAGGCCACATGGTTGAAGTTAACGAAAGCGAGGAAGAAATTGGATCCTATTACATTCCCCATCTTGGAGTTTATAGAGGAATAGAAAAAAGTATATCAACGCCTTTGAGAGTTGTATTTAACGCGTCTTTCTTAACAACTAAGGGAAACTCACTTAATTCTATTCAATATAACGGAGGTGTAATACAAGATGATTTATTCTCAATTATGTTGAGATTTAGAAAATATATCGTTGCTTTCACTGCAGACATTCAAAAAATGTATAGAGCAATCTCTATTCATCCAGATCAGAGGAAGCTGCAAAAAGTCTTATGGAAGGAAGGTCTTAACGAGCCAATTAAAAATTCTGAATTAACGACAGTTACTTATGATACAGTTAGCACACCTTTTTTGGCCATGAGAACACTTCTTCAATTGTCTAAGGATGAAGGAAGCAAGTTTCCTTTAGCAGCACCCGTACTGAGAGAAGACATGTATATGGATGATATTCTATCTGGAGCTGATTCTGTAAGTTCTGAATTGGAACTCCAAAATCAATTAATAGAAATTTTAAACAGTGCAGGAATGTTATTACATAAATGGTGCAGTAATGCTCCACAACTTTGTAAAACAAATGTCGAAATATACCCCTTTGGTGATTCAGAAGAATCTAAAGCGTTAGGTGTTTTGTGGAAATCGAAGAAAGATTGTTTAAGTTTCAATGTTAAAATTCATAATGATGTAAATGTCACTAAGAGACAAGTGTTATCAACTATATCAAGTATATTCGATCCCTTAGGTTTAGTATCTCCTGTTATAATTAAAGCAAAAATATTTATGCAGAAGTTATGGTTATTACAATTAAATTGGGATGATTTGCTAACCGAGAAAGAGGCTAAGGAATGGAGAGAGTTTTCTGATACCCTACAATTAATTAATAAATTTGAGATTAGTAGGTGTATTTTATTGAAAGATGCAATTATGATCGAGTTACATGGTTTCAGCGACGCGTCTGAAGCAGCCTATGGTGCGGTAATTTACTGCAAATCAGTGACAGAATCAGGTCAAGTGTCTGTAAAATTAGTGACAAGTAAATCTAGAGTTTCTCCCTTAAAGCAATTAACTGTTCCAAAACTTGAGCTTTGTGCAGCAGTTTTATTGACAAAGCTTATGAAACGAGTGATTTCTGCTCTCAAGATAAGTGTAAACAAAATCTTGTGGTCCGATTCCATGATAGTATTATCCTGGATTAAAAAAGAACCATACGTTCTAAAAACTTTTGTTGCGAATAGGATTTCTACAATACAAGAACTAACTGAAGGAATGCAATGGCGACATGTTCCATCTCAGCATAACCCTGCTGACCTTCTAACAAGAGGAATTAGTCCTGATAAGCTATTCTCAAATGAGTTATGGTGGAGTGGTGCATTGTTCCTAAAGGAAAAAGACTATCCCAATACAAATATTCCTGCAGCAGTTAATTCCAATGACTTTTCAAACGAACTGAAAAATATTAATATAAGTGACTTTAAAAGCATATCTCTTTTTACAGTTTCTATTAATTCTTTTGTGCATGATATAATTGATTTAAGTAATAACTATTGTAAAATAATTCGTATTTTAGGATTTATTTTCAGGTTCCTTAGTAATTGTAAAAAAGAAAAAAAGGAGGGTCCTCTGGACCTCGAAGAGCTCAACAAAGCAGAATGTTTTTTGTTAAAAAGTGTTCAACGTGAATTTTTTGACAAGGAAATAAAATCCTTGCAAAAATCAGGCAATATTAATCAAAATAGTCAGGTAAAAAACCTCCATCCATTTCTTGACAAAGAAGGTCTTCTAAGAGTAGGAGGTAGGTTAGCGAACAGTAAATTAAATGCCAATCAAAAATTTCCAATTTTATTAAATAATAAAAGTAAACTTACTCAAATCATAGTAGAATATTTTCATAAACGATATTTACATTTAAGTTCACAAGCTTTACTTTTTCAGTTAAGGCAAAATTTTTGGCCTTTGAAAAGTCGTGCAGTATGTAGAAAAACAATTCATAATTGTTGCGTGTTTTGTTATAAATATTATAAAAAGTTTTCTTCTTTTTTAAAGTAGTAGATTTTATAAGATATTTTCAGTGTAAATATGTAAAATTAAGCTAATTTCTATTTGATTGAATGTATTTTGTGTTTATCAAAGAAAATATTCATACAAAATATGTATTGAGAGTGTATATATAATTTGAGTTATATTATTTATATAGAGAGATTTTTCATATGAGATATATATTATTCGAGTTGTTTAAATGACATTTATTTTATCCTGAACGTTAGAGTTTTATTTTGATAAAATCGAGTGTGTTAACCTTTAAATACTTTTAAAATAAAGTATTTCTGAGCTATTTTTTGAGATAAAATAAGAGAAAAAGAAATAAATTCTTGCAACATTTAAAAATTTAATTTGAGTGTTAGATGTCATGAGTGAACATCATTACATAATGTGTGCAGAATTTTAGAGTAGTAAACATAAAAACAACGAGGTGTTTTCAAGAGACCAATTTCAAAAATTTGTCTGTTACCCAAAGAAAAATGATTATCTTTTGTAATTTGTCAATTTATTGTTTACTAGTACATGCTGTATTATTTGTTTAAATTCAAAGTGTAATAATGTATTATAATTGTGGTTGAATGAAAATCATTCAACGGGGCCGGTATGTTCGGTCGTTTTTATGCTTTGCATTTTTGGCAATAACTTTGATCGTCTGCGTTTGTTTATGCGGGTTTATAGAATGTTTTGTTGTGAGAGAAGTAGCCATGAGCGGCTCTTGTGATATTATTTAAATAAAAAACAGTGCACTGCAGTTTTGTTATTTTGTGTATTTGTGAGTATTTAATATGGGTTAACAAGGTTCACGGTAGCGCTGATATCAATGCCGATCTGATATCAAAGGCGCTGATATCAATGACGATCTGATATCAATGGCGCTGATATCAATGCCGATCACGATATTTTACCAAATACATTTATGTGTTAATCAAGCTTTTATGGCAGTTAACCCCTTGGATACGAGCGACCTGTATACGCACCATTTAAGGTGCTCAGAATCCATCCTTCATTATTCCTACCAGTTATTTTTTTATTGTAAAGAGTAACTTATTTAATCAGAGCATTTTTGCGATTCAATTACAGAAAATTTTGTGTTTTTGAAAAAACCTGTGGCAAAATATTACAAATTAAGCAAAGCGAAGGGGTTAAGCAAACCTCTAAACATGAAATAGAACTTTATTATTTTACAATTTTAATGTAAATAATTAGTGTAATTTTATGAGAGGAGTTTCATTGAATAATTCAAGAAAGATTTATCTCATCGTTTTTGTGCATATTTAACATTATTTTTTTATTTACATACTTTTAATATTTTAATAACTTTTGAATTTTCTTAAATATTTTTTACTTTAATACTTTACTTAATTATTTTAATATTTTACTATATTGCAAGCATTCATTATAATTTCAAATGCATTATTAGATTCAAATATCTGTTGAAAAAATGTAAAAATTTCAGTGAACAGAAATCTGCACTTCTGGTCCCCAACTGTGCGAATTTTAGTGAGTCTACTGTATCATATACTTTTTTGCTTAGCATAAGTACCGTAATTAACTATATACACTGTAATAAACAGACGAAGGTTTCTTAATATACTAATATGAAACATAACCACGACCAAAAATTCTCAATAAACTCTTCCAAATTTTCCATGATTCCGAAAATCGTACTTTATCAGCGGGGACCTCTAAAACAATTATAAATTTGTGAGGGTTAAGAGGACCTTTATTTAAGGAAAAATGAACCAAAAATCGAAAATTATTTTTGTTCATGTTATTATTCTCAGTTTGTTGTGGGGCATTTGCGAAAAACCGCATGCAGATGCGATTATTTTTCACAAAGTTACAAGAGTTCGAATTTTGTACTCAAACAATTTCTTGACGTACTTTAAATCTGTTTTCTCAAAATTTATTTTTCAACCTTTTTAGATTTTTTAAATAATCCATGCGTCATATTTTTTTATAAAAATTCATTAAATTGTATAGGAAGAATCCTGATATTGCTTACAAAGAAAGTGTGCATGCATTTTAAAATTCAACTTCATTAAAATAATTAAATTTGATTTTTAACTTATTAAAAGGCAAAGTTTTGATGAAAATCGAAATCGAATTCAGAAAAAAAAATCTCTAAAAAATTTACTATTTGAGCGATTAAAAAATCGATGCACAGATTTGTTTTTAATAGAGTTATAAATGTTTAAAAGGCAAAATCAAGGAACTATCTCAAAAATTAAGACGCGAAGAGCATTTTAAAATTTCGTTTTAAAATTTCAATTTTTAAAAAATCTTAAAATTATAACAAGATTGGAAATTTTTTTTAAAGGTGTGCTATATGTCTATGGCGAAATGTATATTTCCACAAAATTTCATATCGCTATGATGAAAAAAAAATGTCTAACGTCTACCGTCCCCTTATGGAGGAATTTATGAAAAGAGCTTCTTTTCTTTTCATACTTTTTGAAATTGTTTACGAGTAGTTTTTACCCGACTGCCAAGAAGGGTTATGTGTTTCACGCGTATCTGAGTATGTGGATTTCGTTATACCCTCGAAACATCCCAACGGCTGGATGGATTTTAATGAATGAGGTGTCTATCGATTCGTCTTAACCGTCCGATGGTTATAGGTTGAGTTTAGTTTTTATAAATTCAAAATGGCGGCCGTAAAATACAAAATGACGATAGAGACGAAAAAAAATTTACGCACCCTATTGAGTGGCATATCACTGGGTAGGTCTTTCAAAATGAAGGCAATGTTCCATTGACTATTTTACCATCAGAAGCTCCGCTTAAATATGACACAACCTGGAACTTGTGTAGCTAATATCTCTAGCTTTACTGCAACTCTAACGATCATAGACATCTATAGGCCTCATCAAAACAGTGTTTATAGATACTAACTAACAATTAAACACAACTTAAAAGTCATCAGTACAAGTAAATAGAAAAAAAAAATAGGTAAGTAATATAAAAAATAGTTTCACATTGATGAGAAATAATTAACTAGTTCGCTTTTTGCGCAGTCGGGTTTTTTGATTTTTTAAATTTATTATAGTGCATTAATCAGTTTTCACAAAGT
Organism: Maratus speciosus; assembly: GCA_963932465.1. Lineage (NCBI taxonomy): Eukaryota > Metazoa > Arthropoda > Arachnida > Araneae > Salticidae > Maratus > Maratus speciosus. Next base: position 50,258,520 of record OZ010800.1, read on the forward strand.
AGAATATTGGTTTTAGGACGCTATTTATTCTCAATTAAATATTTTCAACTTTTTAATTGAACTTATTCACTCAAGTGTAACAAAGTAATATTAATTTTAATGCCAATGTTAATGTTAATGTTAATGCATTTTAATTTATCATATTTGTCTGAAAACATTTTTGTTGAATATCAATATATGTATTTGAGACATGATAGCAGCTTAAAAATCAATATTCTGGTTTGAGAACTCATTAATACATTTTTAAAACTACTAGGCAATATTTCCTAAAATCAGTGTCAGCAATCGATAATTTGTGGTTCTTTAAATATAAAAATTATATTGGTTTCTGACGTTTCAAAAATTAAAGAACGTTTTCGTGACTCGGACGTTACTTCGTAACATTAGTAACTCGGAAGAAATTATTGTATATGTCCTTAATTATATAACATTAAAATAGATTATTAAAAAAAACTGTCTTTCTTTACAGTACAGTAGAGCACAGATTATCTGGACCGATATTATCCGGACCGATATGAACCGAGGCCGATCCGGTTAATTGAAAATCCGAATAATTGTACAACTTTAAAAAACGGATATGGCAATGTTTTTTATGTAAGTTCCCTTCACACTTTTTTCAGGCTTAGGACAGGCGATTGTAGTAATGCACATTTTAGCATGTTACAAATGGCCTGTTTAAAAGTTTTTTTTTTTTTTTTTACTTTTTTTTTTAATTTATTTTCTACAAAATTGATACAAAATTGTACATAGAAATACACATAAAAATTATTACATGTGTATATACATACACTGTACGAACAACGCGAGCGGAGTTAGGGTGGGGTTTCCTCTTTCTGAAGACACAACGGGACAAAGAAGAAATTTCCCTATCCCCTTCAGAGAATCTGATGATAAAGAAAGATTTTCCTGGAGGAAAAACTATGCGTGGTACACTCGCGCGTTAGAAGTGAAACTTCTTATGATATATAAACATTTTATTTTATGCATTGCTCTCTTTTCATTTGTTGGAGATTTTATTATTTAAGGATTAGGAAATGGTTATTTAACGGTTAACTTTCGTGACATCCAGCCGAATTAACCCTAGTGCTCCTAAAGAAGTTTCACTTCAGATTTCTGGAGAAGAGGACCATACGTCTTCGTGGGTTGCGTATAATCCTAGATCGATCCGGTTAATAGGACAATCCGGTTAATCGGAGTCCGGATAATAGGTACTCTACCGTATATAAAAAGTGGATAAAACAAATATGTTTTCAATCAAAAAATTTTACATAATAATTTATGTTACTTACGACAGGGGAACAAATTAAATTTTATTAAATAACATTTTCAGTTCTAAACACTTTTGTTTGATCCGCAGCAAATACACCGACATTAGTATGAAGTGCATCGTGTAAAATTCTGATTTATAGTGCAAACTTAACAAGTCGGAAATTCTACATCAAACATGGCAAATGAGGTACGTTCGTATTATAACTAGTTTTATAAATGATCAGATCTTGGTACAATAGCTGCTGCACTCTAATGCAGAAATGCTTGAATACGAAATTTATTACGATTATATATATTAACTCTTAAATGCCGGGTGTTGCTTTTGAGCAACATACGCAATTTAGGCTCTAAAATACTATAGAAATACTTGGAATAATATTGAAGCTATAATGCCTAATGTTGCCAATAAAATACATTTTGTAAATATTATTAAATCGATTTTCAACATGTAGATGGCAACACTTGTGCAGTTTAAGAATAAAGATGGATTTGTTTTTTCAATTGTTGCTACTTGTTGTTTTTGTTTTGTTTGGAAGCTTGCGAAATACCCTATTTTGTTCCGCAGTGAGCAAGTAAAATTTATTTCTTATTATAGTTCCTAAAATTCTTTTGTGTTTAATGTTATACAATTTTATCACGGAAAATTATTTTTTCAATTAGAGACCAGTAATGCCGATTAGTAACAAACTGTTTTTTAGCCGTAAACCATAGTTAAAACAAAATAGGATTTTTTAAAGTATTTTTCCTATGATTTATTTATAAAATGAAAGCCGAAAAACATTATTTCAATGATTTTTGAAAAATCAGGCATTTAAGGGTTAAATTCAGTAATACGGAAGTAATATGACTCCTCCTTAAATAGTAGGTAATCACCATAGAAGCCCAGAACCATTACCTATCAGTGTATATCATTGAATTAATTACGCAGGATTGGATTTAATAGAATGAAGAAAACGTTTATTAATATCTTTTTCATTTTTGATTAGATTTCCATAAAATTTGAAATGACTCGACAAAATTCTGCAACGATTAGATATATTAAATTTCAAACCATTCAGTTAGGTAATTTTTGCGCTGTTATATGCAACCAGACGATGATAATATGTGCTACGTATTTATATAATTACGAAAGCACCTAAAAAATGAAAGCAGGCTAATATTACGGGACATCGCATTCAGTCATTCCCATCTTTAACATAATTAAATTAATCAATTGTGTAATGCAAATTAAGTGTAAGATAGACTATTGGAATTTTTTAAGCATACATTTCTGCAATTAGCCACTTATAAAAAAAGATATAACGACATTTTTTATCCATCCAGTAATAAATAAATACTAAAACTTATCTTTTCTGTCCTTTGCAATGAAGTTATTTTGTGCATTTTCTTTTTATTATTATTCAATTTTAATCCCGTAAGAAATCTATTTCTTTCAGCTTTGTCAGTATATACCGCAATTTCATAAAATTATGAATATTGCATTTTCTTACACTTTATTTCGACGCAGCTAAAAATCGGATACAAAGAGCGTGTAATAATCTCTTTAACTTTCACTCTAACATGCATTCTACAGAATTCTTATTAAATAAAAATAATGAATCTAACTCTTAGGACGGGATTATTAGGTGCGTTCGTAGTTATATAAATACGTAGCACCTATAGTCGTCGTTCAGTCCGTCCGTCCGTCTGTCTGTCTGTCCGCATATAACAGAGCAAAAACTACCCAACCGAATGGTCTGAAATTTTAAATATATGATTGTTGCAAAATTTTGTCGAGCCATTTTAAATTTTATGAAAATCGGATGTATAGTTTAATTACAGGGGCAGTCCAAAGTTTTTCTTTACATTACGGCCAATGAGAAAAATTATTGCAAGTGCATTTTAATGATGTTACAGCCTTCCGAATGGTCTGAAATTTTAAATATATAATTGTTGCAAAATTTTGTCGAGCCATTTACAATTTTAGGGAAATCGGATGTATAGTTTAATTACAGGGACAGTCAAAAGTGTTCCGTTACATTACGGGGAATGGGAAAAAAGTTATTTCAAGTGCATTTTAATGATGCTACAGACACTATGCATTTTATGAAGTGCAAAAAATTATACATTCAGTTCAGTATGGGGTGTAAAAAATAATTATAAAACTAGTTATAGTACGAACGCACCTCATTTGCCACGTTTGACGAGCAATTTCCAACTTGTTTATTTTTACAGAGAGAATCCTCGATAATATTCGTATAATCCTGGAACCGGAATATTCTATTTCTTTTGTCTGCATTTGGAGCAATAACAACACAAGTTTTCTATCTCTGTTATAGTCTATTAACATCTTTCCGCAAAACGTTAGAATTGAATTACCCTCATACAGTTTTAAGAGCAATTTGAATGTCATTTTAGTTTTTAAATGCCCGACATACAAAAATAGTTCAAGATAGTAAACATACCAATGAAGTATTTTTAAGTTAAAACATGAATACATTAAAATGATTCTCAGTTTTTATTACTAAAATAGGTGCTAAAAATACAATTAACAGGTTTTAAAACATTAAAACCAATAATCAGATGGTAAAAACTTCCCAAGCGGTTTCGACCAAGCCCTGGTCATCATCAATGGGGTGAAAAATGAGAAGAAGACCTTCAGAATGCATACCGGTATAAATAACGTAGGGCGATTCCAAAAACTGTAAAAAAAGGGGGGGGGGACAGATGAGTCCATACAGCTACATTGATCATTCCATTGACTCCAAGTAGACCAAACCAAATGCTCGGTATAAACAGGACAATGTATCATTACAAGTGTTTCTACCTCTGGTTAAAATTTCAATAGACTCTCTCAAAATACATGTGTTAAATTGATTTATATGTGTGATAATCTTTGCTTTACTAAAAAGGATGTCAATATCAGCTTCTAAATTTAACCGAGCTAAAGCTGTAGATGGTTTCCCCTTTCCTATATCAGCCATATGTTCTTTCAACCTTTCCTATAGCCTTCTGGTTGTCATTCCAATGTATGTATAAGTTCTATTATTATTTTTATATATGAATGGGATCATATAAATTCCTGCTTTGTCATATGAATTAACTGGATCAACTTTTCTGTGAACTAGATTTTGCAGTTTAGCTGGAGGTTTAGCTATTATTGCTATATCATATTTTTTTAATGCATACCTAATTCTCTCATAAAGTTGAGAAACGTAATCAACACTACAAAATTTGGAAAAATGCGTACTCTTTTTTATACAATTCCTGCTTTTAAACTCATTAATTACTTTATTGATAAATTTTCTCGGGTAACCGTTTTCAGCTGCGATTGTTTTGATCTTAGTTAATTCCTCCTGTATATAGGCATCAGTACATACTTCGAATGCTCTCTTTACGTAAAATCTGTAGGCTGCTTTTTTGTAATTAGCTGGAACTGTACTATTATAAGATATTGTATTGTTGGATCTACATGGTTTCCTATAAACCCTCCTATCTATGTTGTCTGTTAATTTATTCTGGATGAGTTCAACATCTAGGAAAGGCAAAAATTTATTGTTTCTATTTCTAAGGTAAACTGTATTCTGTTGTCGATACTATTAGCATTCTTTAAATATTTTTAACCCGTTAAATCTAAGTCTCTTATGATTAGGACACCTCATTTTGTGCTCATATAATACGTTAATTTCTCTTATTGGTTATGTGGCGCACTCGAACGTATCCCATAATTTCTACACAATTTTTGGTTCCTATGGAACCGGAATAATCTTTTTTATTCTTCTTCAGTTAGAGCATGATCAACACAAGTTTTGAATATCTGGAGTAAATCGTTAATTGCTCCAAATCGAATCTTTGCAAATTGCTGCAATTCATGTGTACAGATTAATTGTTGTGTCGTCTAATACTGCATTCACATTTTGAAAGTTGAGTCAGTTAGTTTTAATTATTTAAACCTGACGACCCGGAATTAGACTTCACTTATTCACATTACCAAATATTTTAAAAGACTTAACTTATACAAACAGAAGTCTGGACATACCCATAAGTTGTTACATTTGTAACTACAGCTTCTGACCATACATAGTTTATTATTGTGTTTATATCTTGCGGCTTGATAAATAAATAAACGATTGAAATTATCCTTCAAAAAAGTTGATTAATTATTTGCAGATCCCAACTCAAAATTTAATAACAGTTTCAAATAAAACAAGAAAAAAAATCCTGCGTTACGCATAGATTATGAAACAGTTTCCAACACTTCCTGAATGCTTTAACAAAACTTCGTTATTTAGGGAAGTAAGGTATATAAGACAACTAAATAAACATTTTAGTAAACGCATAAAACATTAAAAAAACTGATTTCAGCAGTTACCGTCCATAGTAAATATGTATTACAATTCTGTTTAACAGCCCTGTATTTGATCTGTAGGTTGATATGTATACTATATAGCAGGGAAATTTTTTTAGCAAGAAAACGCATAACAGGTTAAAATTGCTCTTTCAGCGATTTATACTATAGAGGGAAATATACTTGTATAGTTTTGTACAACCCTGTAGTTAACCTAGTACGTTTATTACACGCAACTATTTAGCAAAATTTAATTAAAACTAAAACACTCTTAAAACTATTGAAATCACATTTCCAGAAATTATCATTTATAGACGGTCATGTATTCAATACTTTGCGTGACCCTGTTTATCATTTTATCTATATTCTATGAACATTTGTTAGTGAGCTAAATGCAGTTCAGCGTAAAAATGCATAACTCATTTAAAAACCACTTTTAAGCAATTTACACCCATACCCAGTAACCATTACGAATTCTTTTGTGCAGCCCTGTATATGAATTATAGCATTTATACACAGCATATACTATGCATAAATATAGTGAAACATAAAAGCGCGTAACATAATTAAAAATGCATTTCCAGCAATTATCGCTACTGTACAGAACTTAAAATATATTAATATAGTATCTGAAATCTTTAGTGTGTCCCTGTAAATACTATGCATTTCGTATTACACATGAAATAAGTTATAGGAAACCTCAGCGACGTATATAAATTTCATTATACATGAAAAAATTTAACATAATTAAAATACGCCGCGAAAAATTTCCTCCACCCCTATATCATTATGTAACGGAATTCTTTTGTGTGGCTCTGTAAATATCAATAATAACTATTCTCTGCACCGCATATACAGAATGCATATTTTAGTGCACTTCAATAATGCATATCAATTTTCGTATGTTTGAAAGAGACACCATTAAAAATCATTTTAAGCGATTTCTCCCCATAGGCCGTAATGTAACGCAAACTTCTGACTGTCCCTGTAAATAAACTAAACATGCTAGAAACTTCTTTGAAATAGGGAACGTGCTATGATAAACGTCAATAACATCCAAAAATTTCAGGGCAATTGGAGTATATTTACGGAAGTTAGAGCGCGGTCAGACGGACAGACGGACAGACAAACCGAAGTCATAAACACTTTTCAACTTTGTTGGAAAGTGTTAAAAAGAGTTCACAAGACTCAGTTCCATTAAACTCATAGTTAAGAGATTATAAAAAGTTAAGTGAGTATTAGAAACTTGGTCAGATCGAAAATCTTGATTCCGGGTCGTCCGCCTAAAAAACTTCAATTTAAGTTTCTATCTATCATAATCTGAACTATCATAATCTATAACATTCCAAGAACAAAAAGCAGTCTTTTACCTATTTCGCTGTGACAAGACGTCTTTTTTATAATGAAAAAAACATTATTTCTTTCGAAACGCGTCGCGTTAATATCTTTTTATGGTACATTATTTGTAAGTGTCTTTCCTTAATATTAGAATAAAACTTCAAAATCTCTTATTTCTGGAAATTTAAAACATAACCTTAAAATATTGCTCATCAGAAACTTTAAAAAATCATCGAAATAACCTAGTTAATGGTTTTAATCAATAATAAATCACTCTGATATATGCATAAAAGCTACTTTTCAATTATTATGCCATTTGTCTGTAGAAAGCTTCAATTAACATTATAAATCACTTGAAATCAATTATTAAGCAATTTCAAAACTTGCCGTTTCAGTTAAGATTTAAATAATACAAATTTATTTTAAGTGTTTGTTTTGTTCTAGAGATTCAATTATTGGTTATTTTTAAGAATAAAATTTATATATATGTTAAATTAACTGATTGGTTCTATGAAAGACATAAATCCCTTGAAATAATTGATTAGTCAATTTCATGTAAAACTTTAAATAATGTTAAATTATTTCGAACAATTAGCTATATTATTCTTTAGGGCTCCAAACATCCAATTATAATTACATCTTAATGATAAATTTTAAATTTTTATTTAATTAATTAAAGCTATTGATGAAAAGAGTTTAACGGAATAAAACTTATCGAGTAGATTGCCTTTACAATTCTATTAAATCATTTAGAAGTGTACTAATTATTGGATTAAGGAAATTTAATTTAATAACATGTTAATTTTTTTTAACTTTAACCCCCCCCCCCCGAAAAAAACATGCCTTTAGATGCATAATAACATTTTTGTACGTATTTCTTTTGAAATCCAATTTCCTTTTCTTTTTTACCCGACTGCCTAGAAGGGTTATGTGTTTCACGCGTATCTGGGTATGTGAATTTTTTTATACCCTTGAAACATCCCAACGGCTGGATGGATTTTAATGAATGAGGTCTCTATCGATTCGTCTTAACCGTCCGATGGCTATAGGCTAGGTTTTGTTTTTATAAACTGAAAATGGCGGCAGTAAAATACGAAAAGGCGGTAGAGACGAAAAAAATTTTTTACACATATTATTGAGTGTCATATTATTGGATAGGTCTTTCAAAATGAAGACGATGTTTCATTGACTATTTTACAGTCAGAAGCTCCGTTAAAATATTACACAACCTGGAATTTGTGTAGGTAGGATCTCTAGCTTTACTGCAACTCTAACCTTCATAGACATCTATAGGCCTCATCAAAACATTGTTTATAGATATGAACAAACAATTAAATACAACTTAAAAGTTATCAATACAAGTAAATAATAAAAAAAAAAAATAGGTACGTAATATAAAATTAGTTTCACATTGATGAGAAATAATTCATTAGTTCGCTTTTTACGCAGTCAGGTTTTTTGATTTTCTAAATTTAAATTTACTTGACATTATTATATGTTTTACAGTTAAACTGAGAAAGTTACTGTTAAAAAAGTAGATTTTATAAATGTATTTGTTTTACATAATGATAAATCCATTTATTTACTAAAATGATGTTGAGTAACTTTTGTATGTGAATTATAACACACGTAAGAATTACAGTGTAAAGAAGTCGCATGTTTCTTAAGCTTCAAAAATATAACATAACCAAGAAAGTAAATAAACTAGAGAAGAGGAATTCTGCTTTTTCAGAATTTAGTGTCGCCTCCGGCATTTGCATTACTTCATTTTCTTCTGATGGACTGATGGCTTCTATTATTATGAAACAGCTATTATAAAGGAAGTGTTAGGTGAAGATGAAAGAGCAGCCGTAAAAAGTTAGAACTCTGATTTTCTGGTCAGAATGGGGGGGGGATGCCCATTTTTTTTTTTTTTTTTTTTTTTTTTTTTTTTTCTTTTTTTTACGGCTGTTCTTTTATCTTCACTTAACAATTCATTTATAATGGCTGTTTCATAATAATAAAAGCCACCAGTCCATCAGAAGAAAATAACTCGGTTAAGCGGCCCTCTACTGCAGTACAAAACATATTTCAATTTTAAGACTTAAAGCACACGTTTTATTTTATGTAAAATGACCTCATTCGCATCCGCTTAAGAATTCCACATTTACGATCTACTCTTATACATCTACAGTAAAGCAAGCATAGCACATCACTATCGCGAAATAATGCACAAATGCAGCAAAAAGATTCCGTCATTCAAGAAAATAAAAAAAAACCCGGCTATCTAATGATTTATAGATACTTACAATTAAATATAGTATTATAATAGCTCCATTGTTTTAACAGAAATCATTCGTCTATATTTTTTTCAAAATAGCACGTATTTTAATTATATTTTCTTTCGGTTGTTACGAGAAAATGGCAACAAAAATATATAATTATTATTTTAAAACAATTTTTCCTTTACTTTCTACAGAAATGAATTATTTCCGTTGCCAATATTAAGCAAATGGCTCCAAAAACTACAGAAAAATTACTATTTCAAAAATAAATGGAGATACAGTTTTCAAACAAAATGCATTTAAAAGAACTTTTTTTTTCCCAATACGACGGTATAAAAATCGAAAGTGTGCGATGCTTAGAAGTTTAAAAAATTGCTAAAGAGTATTTAATCGTAATGCTTTGTTTTACGGAGAGCTTCTGTAAGGTAACGTTATTTTTTGGACACAAAATAAGCTGGGAGAAAAAAATAGCATACCGTACCGGGGGCTAATAAAAAACGTCTTGCGTATTATCAACGATTCCGAATAGCTTTCTATAGGCAACATATTTTAGAAACGTTTAAATCAAGTCTGAAATTGTACGTCAAACGTGGCAAATGAGGTGCTCTTCGTAATATAATTAGTTTTATAAATATTCAGATATATCTGCTATAGTTATTGCACTCTTATGATTATTATGTTAAATTCAGTAATACGGAAATTATAAAACTTCATCTCAAAAAGGAGATCATTACCTTGGTAATCTAGAATCAATACCTATCATGGGATATTATTTAATTAATTACGTATGGTAGGATTTAATAGAATGAAGAAAATTTTTATTAATATTTCTATAAGTTTTGATTCGATTTTCATAAAATTTGAAATGACTTGACAACACTCTGCAACGATTATATATATTAAAGAAAATATATATCAACGCAAAACTTTCAATCCAGTCGGTTAAGTAGTTTTGCGTTGTTATATGCGGACTGACGGGCAGACAGGCGGACCAGGCGACGCCTTTAGGTACTACGTATTTATATAAATACGAACGCGCATAAAAACCTCTTCTGTGTTACCAACGATTCCGAAAAACGTTCTATAGGAGCATATTTCTGAGATTTAAAGAAACATTAAAAAAAAATGAGATTTCTCTTGTTATAAAATATTTAAAGTAAAAATTTATGATTTTTGTTGTTGTTGTTGTTGCAAAAAAGGTATTAAAAATACATGAAAAAGGTTTTTTAAAACTATCGAAGATGCTAAGGGGGTAGGATACCTTTGAACACGTCGAAAAAGTAAAAAATATCACTATGTTCCGAGCTTCAAAACTTGTGTAATAAGCCAAAAATAAAAATCAAATTTTATTTAAATATAAAGTTCATATTTAAATTTATATATAAAAAAATATATATGCTTGTAAATTCATAAATAAATATTGAAATGATAAATTAAAAAATATATGATAATAAGAGAAAAAAAATCTTGCGCGCATGACGAAATCTGAAATCTTGCATATAAAGAGAAACTTTTGGTGAAAATAAATACATAATAGTGTTACCTTTATACTAAAATCAGAATATTTGTAGAAAATATTCACTAAATTAAAAAAATTAACAAAAAAATAAAAGTTTTCACTTAAAAAAAAATATTTTCAAAGCTCAAAAACAGAAAAAAAAATCTTACCTTTTATCTGGTTTTAAGTTGTAGATAATACAGAAATGAATATGTGGTGTGTCATGCATAGTTTTTTAGCAACACTGCGCGCAGTATCAAAATTCCTCGTTTTGAATAAACGCAACGCAAAGTTTAATTATCCTATGTACTCTTAATATGTAGTCTTAATAAAACTGCCGTAATTAGTAAAATAATGAGAATTTTTTAATGCAGATTTTTACATATTGTTCAGAAATAATTACGGAATCAAAATATGTATTTAAAAAAATTCGAAAATTTTGAAGGTTTAAAGGCATCCTACCCCATTAAAACTCGACAACCAAGCCCTTTCAACTGTTTCAAACAATCATCCTCAAGGGAAATTCTGTTGATGATCGTTTGAAACAGATGAAATGAATTGGGTGTCGCGTTTTAACACTTTTGACGGTATTTTATGTTAAAAAAACCTTCTTCATGAATTTTTTCTCGCATAAATCGTAAATTTATATTTTAAATATTTTATACAATTTCAGAAATTTATAGTTGAACTAAATTTTTTATATTGAGATTCTCTTGATTCCACTGATTTTCGGAAAATTTTCAAAATGGATTTTATTATGTATTAATCAATTTTCTCAAACCAGAATATCGGTATTTAGAATGCTACCAGTTCTCAATTAAACATTATCGTCTGCGAAATTGAATTTATATATGCAAGAGTTATAAAATAATATAAATTTCAATGCCATTAATTTACGATGTTTGTTAGTAAAACACGTTTGATGAACATGAAAATGTTTTCTTGAGAAAGTATAGCTTCTGGGAAACCTGTTTTCAACATTTAGAAAACTAGTGAATAAAACTATAATAAAACGAAAAGTGTTCAGTTAAACTGATGACATTGAGCTCACAGGCTATGCACACTAACTGTATATTATACTCTTATTTCAAAGAAAAGTGCACCACAAAAAATAATTTAAAGGGTGATTAGCCCCCCACCCTTGTATTTGCGATCTGTATACTCAGCCAATGAGCCTCCAATCTTGTCAGGGAAGTGCCTTATCAGAATAAACCGGTATACAAAATTTAAAGCAAATCCGATAGAAAAACCCATTTATCTAAATTAAGGGGGGTATTAGCCGACGTCCCCCTCCCTTTATACTTAACCAGTGAACCTCCAAGTGTAATCAGGAAACCGCCTTATCAAAATAAACCGGTATACTAAATTTGAAACAAATCGGATAGAAAATCAAGTTAAAGGTGTATTAACCCCCCGTTCAACCTTTATACTTAAACAAGGAACCACCAAGTCTAATCAATGAAGCGCCTTATCAGAATTAACCGGTATACCAAATTTGAATCAAATCTGATCATTCTGCATGAAAAACCCATTTATCTAAGTTAAGGGGTATTAATTTCCCGTTCCCCCCTTTATACTTAACCAATGAACCCCCCAAAATAAATCAAGAAAGCGCCTTATCAGAATGAACCTAGAAAAAAAAATTGAAACAAATCCGATATTTCTATCAAGAGTTATCGCGTTACGTACATACAGAACCTGCGGGCTTATTAGTGCTTAGGCTTTGATAGCCTGTGAGCTAAAAACTACTCGGAAACGCTTCCGAAAATTAATTGTAACAAAACAAACTTTTTGTTTTACAAATGCTTCTTTAAATCTCGGAAATATGTTGGTTTCTAGCGTTTCCAAAGAAAAGAAATTCGTTTCGGAAGACGGTTTTGTTTTAGTTTCGTTCGTGGTTATAGAGGGTTATTCGGAACTCTTCGTTAAAACGTAAAAGGGGCATAGAACACGCATAGACAAACTCAAAACGCAATACAAATCACGTTCGTAAATCAAGCAGTGAAGCGCTACAAGCAAAACTTAAAGGCGATAAACACATCTAAACGAATTATTCTCCCATTATAATGAATTTCGTGTCGCAAACTACGAACCGCTAGATGGTGCTGCCATAAAACCACAAAGAAAGCTTTTTCACATACATTTTCATTTGTACCTTGGATTGTGAAAAGTATGTCTGTTTTTCCTATTCAGCAAAAGGGAGACATGCATTCCCTGCATGGCTCTGCAATTGTGAGAGCTTTGGAAGTCCTAATTGTGTAGTAAACACGATTCTCTCCACAGTTAGAAAGCGCCCTCTAGCACTTCACTATTTGAGTTACGACCATGCATTATGTGGTGTTTTGAGTTTGCCTAGGCATGTTGTATTATAAAAATGACTCATATTTTTATATAATAATAACGTTATTATTATTATTATATTATAATAATGTCCATCTGCAATGTCTAGATAGCGACTGCTGGAAGGGAGTGGGAGTTATTGACAACGATCTCCTCCTGAGGATATCAGACTGCAACATGGGTCGCAAAAGGGCTGACCGCTTTGCCATAACTTATCGTAGTCTTCAATTACGATCGAACGCAATCATGCTAGCACGTGGCACACATTGTGTAGTTGGACTGGGTGCATTGCATAGTTCGTTGGTACGAGACTCGTCTCATGTGCTTACATGGTAAAGACAAGGTATGGTAAAAGCTATAAAGTTAGTATATGTCAAGTTCGTTGTTTACATTGTTGTTGTTTTGATAAATTTGTCACGACGCAACGGCTGGGTTTCCTCTCAGGAGATTGGAGTATTGTGCGTTTGTTTTGTTCTTGTTATTATATCACGGCTTCTGGGTCTCCATTTCACACTGTTAAAAATATCCTGAAAAATTACCTCTGTTTTTAAAAATTATCTATTTTCTGACCAATGAGAATGCTTCATAGGTATTAATGTAGCTTTCTCATTGGTCAGAAAATAGATAGCCTTTAAAAACAGAGGTATTTTTTCACGATATTTTTAACAGTGCAGGAGACTAGCAGGCTGTGGGTTGTCAAGTGTTTGTTATTTTGTTTTTGTTACGTTTTATTCGTCCGTCCAATCTCCGCCTCAGGAGATTGCCGCGCCTCCGTTGTGTGCAATTTCGCAGGCAACAGGTTTGGCACGTACAGGCCTTGTTAGTTTGCAAGCCAAAGAAAAGTGTTTCCGACTTTCTTTGTAGAATTTCACATCCAGAAGCTAATGGGAGAGCAAATAGCATTTCCGAGAAAATTGGGTTTAAGGCCGTGGGCCCGGCACTCCTATGAGCGTCCGGTACATCCAAGGTTCGTGGGGGACTTGGTGATATGATCCGAAAATCATGCAATTAAATCTTAGAGTACTCGGGTTACTGTCGCAGCGACCATGATATCCAGTGGTGTTTGGGGCGAAACGAATGCAGCACGTGTTGGGCAGTACTCTTCCTTGACTGGCAGGAGGTGTCATGGATCTACCACACTAGCTCACGCGAGTCCCATCTGATATCTGCGCTTTTTTGGCTTCTCAGACCCTGCGCCGGCGTTACACGCTAGTTTTATTATTGGTTCTCTCCCTATTCACTAGTGCCAATGATTTAGGGAATCACGATACTTGTGTTATACATTATAGAGAGTATAATAATTATATGTTGATACGTCTGAAAGAATAGTACCAAGAAATATTACATGTCAAGATTAGTCAGCACAACGAAACGTATATGGTTTTATATAATCTTTTTAAACTTATGTTTTCTATAGTTTTTACAATACACAAAAATCAGATGGTATGAAAACATATCTTACCACAAAAATAATTAAAGAAAATTAGTCCAAATTAAAGAAATAATGAATATTTGTTATGTCTGCTTATTTTATACTGAAACACAAAACATTGTCATAAAGCATTTGATACACATGGATAAAGGCACATATCTTAAGAGTATAATGTTGCATAGCGAATAGCAATCAATTCAGATGACAATTCTAATTATATTTAAAGGAATGTGATATATTATATTCCAATATTGTCGTATCGTAGTACAATTTTGTAAATCCAAATAAAGGAGAGAAATTAGATCACAAAAAAGATCTATTTTTCATATATCACATAGAATTTATCAGGCTTCCATTTGAATTTAGATCACTCATATCATTACACTACTCGACTCCATTATCATATATACTGTCCAACCTCGTTATTCCGACAATCTAATGACTGGAGTTGGAGAAAAATATGTTTATAAAAAGCGGTATTTTTTATTAATTTAATACAAGTTTAAATTTATAACTATTCTTGAAGTTTTAAGCAATAAAACAATATTATTAAACAAAATAAACACAAATACAAAATTGGTAAAAATAAAAATTAGATTTATGATGACTTTTTTTTTATTGTTACATGAAATATTGATGAATTAAGGTTTGCTTATCCCTAGATTTGCTTCTTACAATTCTTTTTCAAGTATTATACAATGTATTGTAATTAGTATTCATTGTTTTAGAAATGGATGTTAGATAATTTCTTATCGTTTCAATGCAATTCAATGCTTCGGTTTTAATCGTATGAAAAACGCCGTGTAACCACAATTAAGCGCCGCCTGACCAGAGCAAAAGGACCGCGGGTATTCTGATACGTCTATCTGGAGCTTAAGTGGGACATTCAGAGTGTATGGATTTATTTATTCAGATAAAAGATTTATGTGAAATTTCTCATTTATGACAATGGGTATTTTAGACACTTTTGTGAAACGTTTGGTGAAGAGATTTCTTACCGCTTAATTTCCGTGCTTATAAGATAGATTATGAAAAATGGACAATTTTCATAAACCGTTGGGATATTATTCAACTACGCAAAATCAGGAGTTTATTTACATTAAAATCATATACAGAAAATCAGGACTTTGAAAACTGACGCAATAAGTGGAGCGACGGGAAAAGTGGAGCGACGTGGATGTCGTGATAGCGAAGTCCGACTGTATTTGCAAATACTATGAATAAGATAATAAGTGAGAATATAAAAATTATTTTCAAATGTTTTCGTCGCCGCAAAGTTCCACCGCAAGTCTAAGCGATGGAATATTTTTCAAAGCTAACACAAAATGTCATTTATTTTATGTAACTTACAAAACATTACACTGTTAATATCGGAAATTCAAAATATGCTAAGAAAATATTTCTAAAACAAATCACAAAAGGAACATTTACTGGCAAATCGGCACATGCACATCATTGCAATATAATACTCAAATAATAATTGGATTTCTCAAGAAAGAGGAGAGCAGAAAATGGATTGTCAAAACAAATTAACCCCATGAAGGGTGTTCGAAGCATTTATCCTAAAAGTATATTTCAATAAGAGATATAATTTTAAATTTGACAGGAATGGAATTTAAATGCGATATTGGCGAAACATTTTGAATTAAAAAGGAATTGAAAAGATAAACGAAATTCCAGATTTAACGTGGAAAAAAATAAAGAATATTAACAGTTAATATTTATTTGTTATATTTTAGATTTTTTTTTTATTATTGATTTACTGTTAACTTATGAAAAGTTTCGAATATATATATATATATACTAGCAAACCCCACGGCTTTGCTCGCGCAATATTTGAAATATGTGATATTTATATGTCTAATTTTTATTAAAAAGTACTAACTAAATTTTTATTTTATTAAAAGGTAATATTTTATTTTATTAAAAGGTACTTATTACTTTTAGGAATAATTAAAAAAATTACTATTTAAAACAAAGTTTGATTAAACATCATTGTTACACTGCATAAAGCAGAAATGAGACTTAAATTAATAAAACAAAATAAAACTAAAAAAATAATAATTTAGAAAATATTTTGAAACTTTTATGCTCAATTAATACGCTCATTTCAGTATTCATTTGAAGTTTTGAAGTTTTTAGAAACCATCTTCTTACATCTTAAAATTAACCATCATGTCCAATTCCAAGTTCTACCACCTCTCTCAACATAAAGGGCTATCTTGAAATAGGAACTGTAACCATTAACTTGCCAACATTAATTTTGAAATTGGTTTGTTATTTCCTAATATTCCACAGAAACGTAATTTAGAAAGCTTTTAAAGGCCTTTTTTAGAGCGTTTGTTGTTCCTGTGAACTCCAGGTGGTAGAATCATCGGCATAAAATATAGCCTGTGTAGGATCAGAGACTGGTACCATTGATTCGCAACTATTACTTTTATATTTGGTTTATATTCCCTGAAATTGCGTAGAAATCGTAATTTAGGACTTTTTTAGAATGCTTTTCGCACCTCCCCTTCACTTCACCCCTTTTTAATTCGAATTTATTTTTGACAGTCCTTTGAAGGCATTTATATTTTATAAGTAACTACCATGCCATATTTAAAGTTTCTAGCCTTTTCAGTATCACAGAAATCGCAATTTAGAAAGTTTTTAGCTACTGCAGCCCTCTGGTGGTAGTGGCGGAGACATAAAACATAGCTTATATTTGAGCAGGTTCTATCATCAACAATTTGTCATCATTATCTTTTAATCGGTTTGGTATTTGATAAGATTACATAAAAATTGTAATTTATAACGCTTTTCGCTCACTTCATGCTTTTAAATTTGAAATTTTCTTTTGACAGTTCTTAGAAAGCAGTTGCATCTTGTAAGTAAATACCATGCCATACTTCAAAGTATTAGACCCTTCAGTTATGCAAAAAACGCAAATTAGAACATGTTTTGTTTTTGCAACCCTCATATGGTAGTGATAGCAACATAAAATATAACCTATGTTATAGCAGGGACTGTCACCATTGATTTGCAACCATTACTTTTGAAATAGCTTTGGAATTTCCTGAGATTGAGTAGAAATCGCAATTTAGAACGTTTTTCGAACGCTTTTCGCGCATTTTTACCCCTTTTAAAATTTTCAATTTTTTCGAAACTGTTCTTAAAGATCATTTATATGTAATAAATATGTACCTTGCGTAATTTTAAGTTGCTAGCCCCTACCGATCACAAAATTCGAAATTTGGAACACTTTTTTGCTCCTGCAACGTCTAGATGATAGTGATACCGACTTAAAATAGCGTCTATGTTAGAGCAGAAACTGTCAGCATCAATTTCTTACCATTACTTTTTAAATCACTTTGATTCTTCCTGAGATATTGGTAACAAATCGGCATTTAGAACGTTTTTAGAACGCTTTTCGCTCATTTTGCTCCTGCATCTCCTATGGGGTGGTGGAAACAGATATAAAATATAGCCTATCTTGGAGCAAGATCTGTCCTCATCATTTTTATACCAATATTTGAAATCGGTTCAGTATTTCCTGAGATTGCTAGAAATCGCAATTTAGAACGTTTTTTACAACGCTTTTTACGCATTTTGACCCCCCTTTTAAATTTCGACTTTTTTAGGAAATGTCCTTAGAGATCATTGATATCTTATAACTAACTACCATTCTAAATTTCACGATTCAAGGGCCTTCCGTCACGCAAAAACCGCAATTTAGAACGTTTTTCTCCTGCACCCCCTTTGGGGTAGTGGCACTGACATAAAACATAGCCTATGTTGGAGCAAGGGTTTTCACCATCATTTTGACGCCATTATTTTTTTAATCGGTTTGGTATTTCCTGAGATTGTGTAGAAATCACCATTTCGAACGTTTTTTAGAACGCTTTTCGCGCATTTTCACCCTTTTTTAATTTCGAATTGCTTAAGAACTGTTCTTAGAAATCCTCTATATCTAATAAGTAGCTGATACTTCAAATTTCATATTTCTAGGCCCTTCAGTAACACATAAATCGCATTTTTAGAACGTTTTTTGCTCCTACACCCCTATGGAGTAGTGGCACCGACATAAAACATAGCCTATCTTGGAGCAAACGTTGTCACTATCATTTTGACGCCATTATTTTTTTAATCGGTTTGGTATTTCCTGAGATTGTGTAGAAATCACCATTTCGAACTTTTTTTAGAACGTTTTTTGTGCATTTTCAACCCTTTTAAATTTCGAATTATTTAAGAACTGTTCTTAGACATCATTTATATCTTATAAGTAACTAATATTCCACATTTCATATTTCTAGGCCCTTCAGTAACGCAAAAATCGCATTTTTAGAACGGTTTTTGCTCCTGCACCCCTTTGGGGTAGTGGCACCGACATAAGATATAGCCTATGTTCTAAGTTGGACTAACACCATCATTTTGATACCATTACTTTTTAAATCGGTTTGGTATTTCCTGAGATTATGTAGAAACTACCATTTAGAACGTTTTTTAGAATGCTTTTTGTGCAGTTTCACCCCTTTTAAATTTTGAATTGTTTAAGAATTGTTCTTAGACATCATTTATATCTTATAATTAACTAATATTCCAAATTTCATATTTCTAGGCCCTTCAGTAACGCAAAAATCGCATTTTTAGAACGTTTTTTGCTCCTGCACCCCCTTTGGGTTAGTGGAACCCACATAAAATATAGCCTATGTTCTAAGTTGGACTAACACCATCATTTTGATACCATTACTTTTGAAATCAGTTTGGTATTTCCTGAGATTATGCAGAAACTACCATTTAGAACGTTTTTTAGAACGCTTTTTGTGCACTTTCACCCCTTTTAAATTTCGAATTGTTTAAGAACTGTTCTTAGACATCATTTATATCTTATACGTAACTAATATTCCACATTTCATATTTCTAGGCCCTTCAGTAACGCAAAAATCGCATTTTTAGAACGGTTTTTGCTCCTGCACCCCCTTTAGGATAGTGGCACCGGCATAAGATATAGCCTATGTTCTAAGTTGGACTAACACCATCATTTTGATACCATTACTTTTGGAATCGGTTCGGTAATTACTGAGCTTACCTCCTGCAAATAAACAATTTTTTCCTCTTTATAATAGGAGTATAGATTGCTATTGAATAGGAGATTAAGTACTCTATGGAGAATAAAAAAAAATTAAACAATAATAAAGATGATTTAAAGCTACGTGACAGTGCAATATAAAGAACAGAGGAATAATGGTCGGGATATTGATAACTTTTAATTTATGAAAGTACAACATTTGTTTTAAATGTTTAATTGAAACGCATATTGTAATAAAACTCAATTTGTTTAGTTAAAGTATCAGAAGCAATAGAAGGTATTAATTCGGATTTTTAATTGGTATTGGACGTTTCTAGTGGTTGAAGTATAATACTTTGAGCACGACAATCATTTGATTTGTGACCTTAACGCTATTTCTACCTGTGTCAAATGACACCTTTTAAAAGGTTTCGATTTATAATTTTCTATTTGTAATCTTTAGATTGAAGCAACTGCAAATCCTTTTTAATACATTAAAAACTTTTTTATGATTACTAGATTAAAAAACTATGAACAAAATAAACATAAATCAAAGCTTTAAAAAGGTGTCATTTGACACCGGTAGAAATAGTGTCACTATTTCTACATCACAATTCTACCGGCTGAAGTGAGTAGCTATATAGACATAGGTTGTGAATAAAATGCTTTATTTCATAAAAAAGTGGGATACATTAGTTCCTAATTTTGGTTATTGCATTTATCAACGAATAACTTTTTGTAGTTGCGCAACTCAGAAGCCTACTTTTAGTGGTCAAAAAATTCTATGTTCGATCAACTCCAAGCTGGAAGTCTCAAAGGTTCAACACTTATGTGAAAAGCATTATTGCAGTGCATCGAGTTCAAAAATTTATAACACTGAAGAATTTTGTTTTATTATTCTGCATGGTCTATAAATAAATGATATATTTTACGTGTTCTTACCTTGGACATATTTTTTCGGGATTTTTTATTTTTATTTTTATTTTTATTTTTTGTATTATAATACAGTAAAACGTTCATAATAAACAATCGCGTGTACTCTATTTAGAAAATACTTTTTAAACCCCAGCATTAATTATTTCATATTTTTTTTTACCTGTTAATAGCGGACATTTCCGTTAGGGGACAATTTACGCGGTTCCAAGTTGTCCATAAAATAACTATAAATGTACTCGTCTGATATAATGCCTATTAGTAAAACAATTATTCATCATTTACGAAAAAGACTAATTATAAAACATTATTAATTCTATATATTCGTTAGAAAAGCATGCCAATATAGCATAAAACATAAATACCTAGAATAGCTATTTTGAAAAGCAGCGTCTACTTAACTCCATGTGCTTTGTTCTGGTATCATGATTTAAATGAATTAATTGCATTTCCATTTTTTTAAGCATTAATGATTTTGTATATGTAGCAATGAATAATTAAATGTTAATAAATACGCCGTGGCAAGAATTAAAAAATACTGTAAATAATTATTAATTAAAAAAACAATTTGGAAGTTAAGAATAATAAAAATCTGGTATAGGGATTTTTGAATAGATACATTGTTGCAATAATTGTCATGTTTCCATGAGTAATGAATAAATTAAACCGCGAACTTATTTTTATATAAAAAATCAATGCAATAAATCATATTAAATAAAAATGCATTAATAATATCTCGGTTATGTTATTTATTATAGGATCTATATATAAACACTTAATTAAAGAAACCTAAAATTCAAAATCTACTCTTCATTTATAAATTTTATAAATTAACTTTTCATTAGTTGAATTATTAATGTGAACCACAGACGAACACATAAGGTTGCATGATGTGCTCGCAGGATAAACTTTAATCTCGACTATTATTTTGCTTGATTTCGATACACAGATAAGAAGCTTTTTTCAACAAAATATCAATCTGAGAACATCGGGCGCATTTTTCATAATTTTGATTCATTTTTTCTCCCCTGAACCGTGTAGTTGTACTATAAATTTAAAACATTAATTACATTTAATATGAAGCACTGTGCAGCCTTTAACGTAGATTGAAATAACAGAAAACATGGTGATAAAAGGAATGGGAATATCGAAACATGCACACAGCCAAAAAAAATCCGTAAAGTTACTAAAGTTTTTCTAGGAAACTGAGATTCCTAGAACTTTTTATGTAACGGCAACAACAAAAATTCCTGCAACAGACGCTGTTACAGGAATTTTCGTTGTTGCAGTTACATAAAAAATGTCCAGGAATCTCAGTTTCCTAGAAAAACTTTAGTAACTTTACAGATTTTATTTTTTACAGTGTATATACTAGATTTTAGATGCAATAGGCATTTTCATCTCTAACACTACACAAAATAATTATCGTTGAATTCACTTAGTATTATTTAACTCATTAGTGGGTCATGTAGCAGAGTCACGATGAAAAAAAGTTTCCGAAGATATTTTGTAATCATTCATTTTTGCATAAGATTGGAACAACTGTCTGAAAATTAGTAAAACTTGATACAGTACGAACGCGTCCCATTTGCCACGTTTGACATATAACTTCCGACTTATTGAAAATTGTTCTTTGTTTACAGGTGTTTCGAAAAAAATGTTTTCGATTAGTATGTATCGATATCTCATGCACACATCATTAAAACTGAAAAAAATTACATTAATAATACAACTAATCTGCTTGTTTCATGCAAATAAAATTAACATCCACACTGTAAAAAAAAATCTGTAGTTCTACAGATGTAAAAATACATGCTTACTAAACTTTCACCTGTAACTGTACGAAAAAAGCTGCAAATCTACAAAACTAGTTTTTGTAATGCTACAAAAATCTGTAACTTTACAAATGAATCTGCTAAAATTTCAGTAATCTTACTAAACTTTTATTTGTAACCCTGGCTGCAGTTACATGAAAAGTTCTCGGAATCCCAGTTTCCAAAAAAATTCTTAGTAACTTACAGATTTTTTGATTTTCGGCGCAAAAGTGTGTCTGTTACATGAAATTTTGTTGTTGACGTTACATGAAAAGTTCTAGGAATCCCAGTTTCCTAGAAAAACTTTAGTAATTTCACAGATTTTTTTTTTTACAGTGCATGAATGAATAATACAATATACAAAAGTATACAGCATTAAAAGAAAATTTCGTATATTTTTTACAGTTCTATTATGTTCTGGATCTGGATGATGTACATCATTAAATCAAATTGCACTATTAATACCAAAGGTAGATGAGACTGAATTAGAAATTTTAAGGGTGGCGGACATTTTGAAAAAAGAAAGTAGGATTCCTCCATAATAGGGTTAAATTTATAACTTTAATGCACATGGGTTCTTGAACACGGTGGCAAATTTTCTTTAATTTTTGATGCAACATATTCATACCCACGAGCATCATATTCTCGCCAAGCTTATTGCCAAAAATATAATTGAACGACTTGAACATCTTTAATGACACACTTAATTGAAACATTTAATATAATTGAAGCCAACATGGCTTTAGCTGACAAATTTGAAGAGAAATTATCATTTAAATTTCGTATTGTCGAAAAATGCGAAGGAATATCTTATAATCGGGTTCCTCGCATTTTCACTTCGTTTTTTGCTGTAAAATTACTTAAAA
The DNA here is from genome assembly GCA_963932465.1 of Maratus speciosus. NCBI lineage: Eukaryota > Metazoa > Arthropoda > Arachnida > Araneae > Salticidae > Maratus > Maratus speciosus. The sequence continues at coordinate 50,281,651 of OZ010800.1, forward strand.
ACCTAAACCCAATGAATCTTTTGCTATCGGTTAAGTCGGAATACATTCATTAGTGTAAACGGGAGCGACAGCAACACCGACCAGTTTGCTTCACTAAACAAGCTGCGCAAGGGGCGGAATCAGACGTCTCTTCCTACAATTACTGACCGGACGGTAGGAAAACCGATCACGGAATATCGCCACCGTAAATTAAAAGTAAAATTGAACAAGTTTAAAACATCAACCATCAGGCTCGAGTAGGCAGGTGTGTTTTACACTTCGGACGACCACGGCGACTTCGGGATCATGACAGGTTTTATATTTTTAATAGCCTAAATCATACCGACTAGCCAAAAATATTTCTTCATATTATATATTTTAATAAAAGTTATTTTATCTTTATTTCAATTTCCTCTAAATACATTTTAAATGTAATATTTTCAACTAATATATAAAACTAGAAAAATCTAAGTGATACCTTCCACTCACAGTAACGCATTTCCATTAGTTACGTAGCAGCTGTAAGAAATCAGAAATATTAGTGCAATCCCATATTCAACAAAACACATTTTATTCAACGATGTTTTTTAATATGCATTTTACTAGACACGAGGGATGAAAGTGATGCTCCACAGTGAGCCGATAATCAGCACTAAATAGTATTCTTCAACTTATTACACTCTCAAAAATAATTTACTTAAAAATGAGAACTTCCATGTACTCGTATTTTCTTAAGTACAATTGTTTCAAAAAGAAGTACATTGTTAAAAATAATCTACTTAAAAATGAGCATTTCTGTGTACTCATACTTTTTAAGTACAATTGCTTCAAAAAGGAGCATTAATCTACTTAAAAATGAAAATTTCTTTGTACTCGATTTTTTTAAGTACAATTAATTCAGAAACGAGTACATGATATTTTGAAGTTGTGTATACTTATACTTGATTTATAAATGCATGCAGAAATGAATACATATATTTTGTATTTTAAAGTCTTAATATTCATGTTTAAATCCTATGTGCTAAAAAATATGAGTTTTCTGATAAACCCTTTTCTTATACCGAATTGACAGTAGGGATTTCCAAGCTATTATTTAAAGATATGTCTATCTTTGTTATAATTTTTAATTTATAATACACGCTTTTCAAATTTATTTACAATTTTATTAGAAATGTTAAAGAAGAAAATTTAGTTTAAAAATTGTTTCAATAGAAATTAGAATATTTAAGAAAGGGAAAATCCATCTCTGCTGTTACCGATCTGCCGTCGCTGATTCATAAAAAGTGTCATTTGGATGCAGCTGGTAGCTGCTCTTATAGCGCAGTCAGTACAATAATGATCTCCAACCGAGAGGACTCGGGTTCAAATCACGGGGTGGCTCATACACAAAATTTCAAGAATTAAAATAGTAAATTCGTTGTTCTTTACACCGAAAATTGTAGTTCTTCGCAATTTAAAATTACCGTAATCAAAATTGGTGATTTGTCGGTTCTCTGTAATTAAGCTTTTTTTTTCCTTATAGTGTATGTGTGTTTCTATACATACTTACTTTCGAGTACCTGTATATACTCAAAAAAATGAGCACATGCATTTTTCAAATTTAAGAGTTAAGTACGGAAATATTTTAAGATCGGGAAGTGCTCAATAATTAGTGCAATTTACTTATTTTTAAGAATAGTGTTTTATAAGTGTAAGATTTCAGAAATTATCATTAAATAAGGTGAAAAATATTATTAAAGTTTAGTGGTGACAATCGGCCTACTGCGAATCAGCACTTTTATCCCTGTTTTTATACATATATGTATCGCCAAGATGTCAAGCCAAGTAAATAAAATATCTATCTTGGAAAAAAAAAGAGCCACAAAGTAACAGCGGAAAAATATATCTGAAAAGTGAAATTCAGTTTCTCCTTTAGGAACAACGTGATACTATGAAGCGCAATAGCTTAACCTTATCTGTCAATTTCCAAAAAGCAATAAAATTGGAAATAGGGAACAAAAAAAGAAAAGTCGTTCGTGACCTTAAGTTTAAAAATATCTGCTGCACGAAACGCATTTCGTCTTTTTCCCTTCTTTCCTTGCGTTGTTGACGTATGTGCAAAGTTTTTTTTTTTTTCAAATGTTCGGGGAATTCCTTAAAAAATTATGTCAAACAAAGCATGCTTTAAAACAATGAAAACTTTCTGTTCTCAAAGTTTCTTTCATTTCCTTTTCTGAGTAAAAAAGAAGAATAAAGAATTTTAAACAGATATGAAAGAAAAGACATTCCCTATTCTTGAAAATTAAATAAACAATTAAATTAAAAAAATCAAAAAACCCGACTGCGTAAAAAGCGAACTAATTAATTATTTCTCATCAATGTGAAATATTTTTTTTCTTTTCAATTCCTACTATTAGCTCACACTCCCGCTATATATATATCTTGTTCAAATTATATTCTTGTTAATAAAATACTTAGTATTCATCCAATCAAGATCAAATAAATTTTTTAAAACTTGTAGTGGATGACACTTGATGTTAATCCAGTGTTTTTTCAAATATTAATTCATTAATTAAAATAAATTAATTAATTTTCAATAATCGAGAGAGCCCCCTTCTTGATCAGGGTATTTTAAAACCGAGAGAGTCATCTTTTTGATCAAGGCATTTTAAGCGCCACTCAAAAGGAAAGAAGAATGGGAGAAAAAAATTCTCTTATTGACCTAAATAGGAATTGACTTAAAATATTTTTGTTATATTACTTGTTTATATTACTTACTTATTTTTTTTTTATTTACTTCTATTGATGAATTTTAAGTTGTGTTTAACTGTTAGTTCTTATCTGTAAACACTGTTTTGATAAGGTCTATTGATGTCTATGATGGTTAGGGTTGCAGTAAAGCTAGATATCCACAATACATACACAACTTCCAAGTTGTATAATATTTTAACGTTTCTGAGTGTAAAATAGTTAATGAAACATCGTCTTCATTTTGAAAGACCTATCCAATGACATGCCACTCAATAGGGTGCGTAATTTTTTTTTTCGTCTGCACCGCCATTTTGTATTTTACGGCAGCCATTTTGAATTTATAAAAATAAAACCTGGGCTGTAATCATTGGGCCGTTAAGACGAATAAACGTTAAGAAAACCCGTTAAGAAAACCCGCTTCACTATATTTTTACAATTTTCAAATTCATAATTTAGATTAAGAATATATTTGATGATATAAATGAAAATAATCAATTTTCAGATGGTATGAAAAATAAAATCATATAGTTTATATCAATTTTCGTAATTAGCCTTTTAAGCGTCTGCTTTCATCTAACAATATAAAAATATGCGATTTCCGTAAATATAGGTAATGGCAATATTTCTAGGTGAATATCCCGATTATTTTACTTTATTAAAATCCAACTACATTTATTTTTTGTATTGAAAAAAACAGATTATACAGACTAACAAATAATTAGACTTTCCATCTTTATCCGCTTTCGTAACAAAACGTACAGAAAAAACTCTCTCCACATTTTATTTTTCTTACACCTGTTGATCTAACGCAGCTGAGTTGCTTAGTTGAATTAATTCATTTTAGATTTTCCCTGGGAGTGTTTTCCACTGAAAACTAACCATAAAAACTTTTCCTGAGTTTAAATAGACTTGAAGTCTGGATTAAAAAAATAGTTTTGTAATATTTCTTTAAAATTTTTCTTCTTTCTAGGGCTATTTTATTTTATTTTATTTTATTTTTTTTACTTTGATACCACTTTTCATTTATTTTTTTTAACTCATTAAATAAGTAAAAAAAAAAAATCAATAAATTTATTATGGGGTTCCGGAACACAAAAATTTTAAAATTTTCTTAATTTTTTTTTATTACGTTAAAAAATTTCTCTGTTTTTTTTCAGCTTAAAGTGAAGTTTAAATCATGTTTAATCATAGTCATCTTAATTGGAACAGGAAATATTCATTTATAAGTTTTGATTTGTTTTCAAAATCTAGCTTTCACGCAATGGTTGTCATGAAAACGACTTTTTGCGAAAATGCGTTTTTCTTCATGATGGATTTTTTCACCATTTCGCGTATTTAAATTTTTATAAGTCAAGAACCGTTAAAGATAATTAATTCAAATTTACAACATGTCTTTTTCAATTGTTTCATTTTAATTCTGATTCAGAAAATTTGAAAAACAAAATCTACTTTTAAAAATGCGATCTTTTTAAAAAGTTACGTCATTTTTTTTATTGGCATACTTTTAATTTTTATTTAAATTAATATTTTTTTTAAATGCTGAATCTAAATTAAAACTTATATTTTTCTGTTTATTTAAATGCCAAAAAAATGAATTCTAGAAATGATATTTCGAGTTATAGCGATTTTAATCTACCCCACATTAAAAAAAAAAATTAAAAATTAAAATTTAGAAAAAATTATGAGAAGTTTTATCTTGTGATCTTATTTACAAATGATACATTTAACCATCTACAAAAAATTTCGAAATTTTAACTCAATAAATAAAAATTATTTGAAAATGTGTCCCGAACCCTCTTAATTCTCTGATAGTATAAAAATCGAATAATGAATTTTACAGCAGTTTCCCAAACTGTACATAATGACTGCCTTCACTTTAAATCAAAGACATGTATGATTTCTGTAAACATTCTTACAAAAATCAGATGAGTGTTTGCAATATAAATGTTTAACATCCGAAAGAACAAGTTGAATGACAAAGCGATCCCAGTGCCAGTTTTTTCCTATCGCCTCATAAATTATTCGGTGCATTCACCACATTTTTCGAACAGCAATTTTTTTTTGTCGTTTTTAATGCCGAATTTCAAACAATAAATAAATATAATGTTTCAATAAAAAACTAGTCTTAAAATTTCTCGCATAATTCATGGGGCCTTATATTATTTCTTGTTTCACAATTTCAAACGGCCATCCAAATGTGTGTATCCATAGTGTATAATTTACTTTATTTAAAAATATAACTGCACTTATAATTTTTAATTAAAAAAATAAACTAGATACAAACTAAAAAATAACTAAACCCAAGCATTTAAAATCTTGTTTGTTATCCTATTGAAATTAAATATGTAGTAAAAAAAAATCCCATTCTATTTATATTACAGTTGTTAATCTAATACTGCCGTATTTTTCATTTCAAATTATACACTTAAGCTTTTCCCACAGGACTATTTTCTTTGGGGAAAAAAAGAAAAAAGAAAAATTTTTCCATTGGGTCTAAAAAGATTTGTGTTGTGGGGAAAGAAAAGGGTTTTTGTAACAGGATTTTCTCCAAATACTTTCTTCCCTTTTAATATCTTTGTTTTTTGTTTTTTAAAGTCGGTAATCTAAAAACTCAAAAATATGCTTTTGAGTAGTTTAATTTTAATATGTTTGTGTCGTTTTCTATTGTATCGGTATCGTTGACACTCTCTTATACAAATAATGATTTTTATTGAATAGAAAAGTTTAACTTTTATTAATTAAATAATCGTATGAATAAAAACTTGACAAGAAATAAATTAGTAAACACTTCACAATATGGTGTGTTCTGTATATTTTTGCAATGCAAAAATATCCACGTATAGAGATACTTTTTCATAAAGCAATAAATATTGAACATTTGGGAAAGATTTTTTTCTCTACTTATAAATGACTTATAATTTCTTATTTCTGACTTATAATTTTCTACTTATAATTTCTTTACTTATAAATGAACCTTACTTATGATGACTTGCGATATACATAATTTTCAAATAATTAATATTTTAAAAACTAATCGTCAACTTACCTTACGTAATGAATTATTTTTGGAAACTTACTTATTTTGAAAACTCATAAAAGATCAAGCACAAGTTACTAGACTGTAAAAAAATCTGTAAAGTTACTAAGAATTTTCTAGGAAACTGGGAATCTTAGAACATTTTATGCAATGTCAACAACAAAAATTCATGTTACAGATACACTTTTGCGCTATAAATCAAAAAATCTATAAAGTTACTAAGAATTTTCTAGTAAACTGGGAATCCTAGAACTTTTTATGCAATGTCAACAACAAAAACTCATGTTACAGATACACTTTTGCGCTATAAATCAAAAAATCTGTAAAGTTACTAAGAATTTTCTAGGAAACTGGGAATCCTAAGTTTTTTATGCAAGGTCAACAACAAAAACTCATGTTACAGATACACTTTTGCGCTGAAAATCAAAAAAATTGTAAAGTTACGAAGAATTTAGAGGAAACTGAGATGCCTAAATCTTTTTATGCAATTGCATCCCGGTTTACAGATAAAATTTCAATAAGTTTACAGCAATTTTAGTAGATTCTTTTGAAAAGCTACAGATTTCAGTAGCTTTACAAAACGTACTTTTGTAGATTTACATCTTCTTTGTTTGTACAGTGTACAGATAAAATTTTAGTACGTATACAGATATCTGTAACTTTACATGTGTAGAATTACTTCTTTTCTTTTTTCTATTTTTTTCAGTGCAGGTAGGGATTTTAAGATTTGTAATTATTTAATTTTAATAAATATAATAGTAATCTTTTTACAAAGTGTGATGGATGTATACAGCGCTTACTTTGTGCAGCATTATTAGAATGCATTATTAGAATGCATTATTATTATTATTATTATTATTATTATTATTGTTATTATTATTATTATAAACGATATAAAAGATGGCTGTTTTGTGTTGGGGGAACTCTTTAATTATAAGCTTTAAGATAATGCAGACGATTTGTTTCATTCTTATTATTATTATCTTGTTACGAAAGATAAACATAAATTTCCAAAAAAACTGCACAATTTTCAAACGCCCAATAAACAAGAACAAAAAATCATAGCATAGACTATGAAACGCTTTCCAACGCAATCAGAATACGGTAACAAAACTTCGCAGCTTATTATGGTGAAAGCTGATGTCTAAGCAAACAATTTGGAAATCTCATAACGCATTTGAAAACACATTTTCTGCAATTACCATCAATAAACGGAAAAAATCCGATTTTTTGTGGAGTCCTGTCTATTAGCATGCATACTACATGTGTCGTCTAGTTGCAAAACCGGCCAACTCCTCAAAAATTCAAAATGTGTTTTTCCAGTTTTTTCAGTTCTAAGTAAAGGTTTCTACCATCTGGAAACAATAAACCATGTCAAAATAGGTCAATACCTGTGATATATGCGTTTGAAAATCACGATGTGCTGCAAAACTGGCCAAATCCTTCAGCCGGTGAGTTTCAAAACCGGCCATCTCCATATCCGCTAGATGGCGCTTTAGCTCGGCCCCATAATAACCTCTCACTTGTTGGTAAGATTAATGTTATCCTGTTTTTTCTCGCCTGTGACTGCTCTCCCTTGTTGCATACAAATTTTCTAATAATTTAGCTTCGTGTTTTCTCCGACTATGGAAAAGTTTATGGTAGAAGTGTCTACTAATCAACCAAGGAAGCGGCAAAGTGGACCTACGAAGTGGTAAAGGAGAAAAGCCAAAATTCAAAGGTAATCTACACCTTTTGATAACAAGAGGCGGTTTATCATTTTTTGACGCCCTAGGCCAAAATACTTTTCTGTACCCCCCCTCCCCCCTCCGTCCTTTATAACACTCTAAGTGAATATTTTCTGATAAATTTAAGAATTTTTTAATCTCTCTAATTAATTAACAATCTATTAAAATTTAGCTTTATAAATTCTAGTATTTTAAGCATTGTAGATCGTGAATGAACGGGCTTTTGTTACACTTAAAATCTGAGAGAATTTTGTGTTGGTGTATTGAAAAGTAGAAAAATTGTTTTAAATGTAATTGTTACAAATTCATTTTTTTATTTAACACTTTTCGTTAAAATTTTAAATTGTTCTTATTTCACTAAATTTAAATACATTAAAGTTCATAATTTTGAAAACCCAGCCCAACGTACGCCCCTAGGCCCTGGCCTAAGTTAGCTTTATGGGTAATCCACCCTGGTGATAATTAATTGATAGCATAATTGCATCATGGTTAGCATATTTTGATTAATTAATCATCATGATGCCATAATATGTATTAATCTAATAACTTGCCTACGTTGATTCAGTATTCTTTTATCCCTCCAGACAGTGTTTTAGCTCAAATTGAAAAGAAATTGAAGAAGATCGAGTCCCTCGTTCAGCCTGCAAAGTATGAAGAAATTGTATCTGAACATGAATTAGTTTTTAACCCGGGAAGAGATTGCACCGACCATGACTGGAAGAAGACCATCAATTTCTTCCTCAAACCACCTGCACAGTGGCATTCCAAATTTGCTCCTACGAAAAAAAAAAAATCATAACCAAATATAAAAATAAGGTGTTGGTGCAAGGGGAGGTCTTCTACAAATCTGAGGTAGAAGTCAGAAAGTCTGCTGTCAAGAGTAAGAGAAGTATTATGAACAGCAAGCTTGAGGACGTGGCTCAAGAATACCGTGTCTAAATCTTGGGGATGTCCAAAACTTACTGACAAAACATTTCGGACCAAATTGGGATGCTGACAAGCCATTATATTTTTTACAAAAATATATTAGCATAAGCTGCTCAAGAAGCAGAAAGCAGTGATGATGAAGAAGACGCATGGATGGACTATCGTGACGAAATTTGCAAGACTGTCGAAAACGATGAGACTACTAAAGTTTGAAATTGTATGTACATGTACATAGTAGGATTTTTGTTTAATCTTTTTAAATTTAATAATTTTATTTAAAATAATATCATGTCATTTAAATCATTTTTTTAGTGACATTTAAGTCAGTAGTTAGTTTTAACTGTTAGTCAGTTAGTTTTAACTGTTAGTCTGTTTTAACAATCAGTAACTCTGTAAATGTCGTTTTACGTTAATAACTTTCCTAAAGTTTTTTTTTGTTACGTAACATGTAGTTGAAAAAAACGTTTTTGTGTATTTTCTACCTTTAAAAACCCAATGTCAGATTAAATTTAGCAAAAATTTATTTATGGTTTGTTGCAAAACCTGTCAACTCCAAAGTAAGTTGCAAAAGCGGCCAAATCCAAAACAAAAACTTAAATAACCCGCTCCTTTCATGTGCCTCTGCTACCTTATTTCGTGTTTTCAAATATACTGCCCTAATGACTATAAACTGATGAGTTTTGGTTCCAAACTTTATTTGTCTAAGTGTGGCAAAAAATCAGCTTTCCCCCAAAATTTTATTTTTTGGAGATGGCCGGTTTTGCAACTAGACGACACACATAATATGATCAAAGCTGGTACAATTAAACGCATAACCCAGTTAAATATTGCCATTCCACAATTTACACCAATAAACGGAACTGTACTTGAGGAATTTTGTGCAGCCCTGTGTATGATCTATATTACTTATACACACCAAGTAGTACACAGAAAAATAATTAAATTTAAAACGAGTATCACATCTAAAAACTCACTTCCAGTAATTATTTTTCATAGGCAGTACTTTAGCCAAATTCTTTTGTGTGCCCCTGTAAATGAACGATACGTTTATTGCTTACCACCGTGCGTCTTGCATTAAAATACAGCACTGGTGATATATTTTAATTTCAACATGTTCAACATAGATTTATATCATTAAAATACACCGCAAATAATATTTCTCCACATATCGTAATGTAACAGAATTATTTTGAGTGTACCAGTAACGTACCGTAACTGCAAGACTATTTATTTTCAATACCGAACGCGCCATAATAAGCCCCAATAAGATATATCAATTTTATGGCAATCTAATTGTATTTATGCGAGTTGGAGTGCAGGCAGATGGCAAAAAGATGGAGAGACAAACCGAATTCATAATAATTTTTTTAAACAGTGGCGTAGCTGCATATTCGGCGCCATGGAGTAAAGTGCTCTCTATTGTCAGTCGAAAAGTTTTGCGCTATTTAGATTTTAACTTTTAGATTTATATACTATTCTTAATTCTATTCAAAACCTTACTTTTATTTGAAGGTTAAAGTATTTTACCAACGTATTAAATACAAATAATTAAAAATGAATAATTAAGAATAAAATGAATTATAAGTACGGATACAGAGTACCTACCAATATTTTCTGCGAATTGGACGGGATTTTCGTTTTAAATGCGCCAATGGGCTGTTGCAATCTGTAGCCCTAAATATATATATATTTTCAAGGGTTTCAAAGCATTGTACAATAGTAATAGATAAACACACTATTGTCAAGATTTTTTATTTTTTGTTTTACTTTCCACATATGGATGAAACACCTTTTTCTGTTTTTAGAACCAGAAAATACTAAAATTCCATAAAATTCAAAGTGTCATAACTCGGTAAATTCTAGTCATGCTAAAAAGAAATTTGTATTATTTTATCTGCTAAAGTACGGACACGAGTTTTCTAAATATAATGTATAAAACTCAGGGACCGAATAAAAATGTAAACCTTGTAGCTTTTTTAAAATAATTGTTTTGACATAAGTTACTTTACTTTTAAGAGGATGAAGAGCAACTTTGAAACTTTTTTACTATTGGAACTATATTTCTACAGCTAATGGTTTAGAAAATTAGCCAATGGACAAAGATAAAGTTGACACCGCGGTTCTCACTGGCTTTTGACTAATTTGAGCAATTTGGTTAATCGTTCAAGAAATACTAGCCAAATAAAAAAAAAATGGTAATAATAGATTCATCGCGAAACACTGAGAATATCAATACACAAATAATGAGTTACACGGAAAGGTTTAATCGTATAATAACATCATTGAGAGTGTCAGTGAAAAAAAAACATCTCTTGCACAGTGTGACGATTTCGATCGTTAGTTTTCTCGCTAAATGAAACATTTTTGTCCCTGTGACGATCGGCAGCGAGAACCCTCATTGACATCCTTATACATATATCACTCACGGTTGCAGTTTTTACATCCCATATACATACAATGTAAGAAAGGAAGTAGGAAATCGTTGTAATCGCAATAAAAATAACTAGTTGGATGTGCCAATCCCAAATTTTTCTTCTATCTCATATATTTTAATATCTTAAAATGTTATTACAAATATCAATATTTCATTTATTAGTTCAATGGTATATAAACTTTGACTTTCATCTTAACTTTCTGCTTCAGTAAATTAATCGGAGTAAAAACGAGTTAATCTCCATCATGATGCTTATTAAAATAAATAGTTTTCCGTTATTCTGTTCTATATCAGTTGTGAATAGCCGGCTTATCAAGTTGAGAAGTTCCCGTCACATCACAAGCCAACAGTGTATAATAGAACTACGAAAAATCAACAAAATTACACAAAAATTGCTATTATCGTGCCCCCTTTCTGCGGAATATTTCCTAATTCAGAAAGGACCTAAAACTTTCTTTCAATTCTATGCATAAATTCATACACTTTTCGATGGTACAATATTGAAAATGGTACAAAAATAGCTATTACAGCGCCCCATTTCGGCGGAATTTTTCCAAATGCAGGGAGGACCTTCTTGCCTTGGCGAAAAACATACGCAAAAAATTTCGTTCAATTCTATGCATAACTTCATACACTTTTCGATCGTACAATATTCAAAATGGCACAAAAATCGCTATTACAGCGCCCCTTCTCAGCGAATTTTTTTCCAAATGCTGGGAGGACGATTTTGCTTTGGCCAAAAACATACACAAAAAATTTGGTTCAATTTGATGCATAACTTCATACACTTCTCGACGGTACAATATTCAAAATGGCACAAAAGTTTTTATTACAGCGCCCCCTTTCAGCGGAAATTTTCAAAATGCAGGGAGGACATTCTTGCGATGGCCAAAAAGATACACAAAATATTTGGTTCAATTCTATGCATAACTTCATACAGTTTTCTATGGTACAATAGTCAAAATTGCACAAAAAGCGCTATTACAGCGACCCCTTTAAGGCGGAATTTTTCTAAATTCAGGGAGGACCTGCTTCCCATAGACAAAAACGTTTTAAAAAAATTTCGTTCAATTCTATCCATAACTTCATACACTTTTTGATGGTACAATGACGACAGACAGACGGACACACGGACAGAAAGACATTTTTTATAAACAAGTTTTTTGGGATCTCTGACCCATTAAAACGTGCAAATCCGTTAACAACAGGAAGTCGAAAAAAATATTGATTACAATACTTTCTTCTATTGAAGATAGAAGGAAGTAATAATGGAAATAATGGTATTTTTTTACACTTTCAAGTATACAGGAGTCTGTTCTCACAATTTTTTAAATGATTGAAAATGTATGTGAGTATGCTAGAATATTCTCACATTTTCAGATTCCTAGAACACGATTTGGTGTGTTTTTGATGATGTCGGCAGGTATGTTGTAAAAATGTAGCAAAAATTAATTTTCAAAGAAATCGGCAAACGGGTTTGGTATCTAAATTATTTTTCAACCATTCTGAGACGAGAACTGAGGAATATTTTCTCTTCTATCTCAATTAAGTTATTTTTACTATTCACGTTCATGTTATATCTATACAACAACGTTTTACCACGCAGACAGTGGTACCTCAACAAGGGGTTCACAATCACTATACTACCAGTAATTTCATTTTTAAAAAAATTCTCCTTGTTTAATCGTAGAAAATCACACGATTAAAAGAGATAATTTTTTATGTACCAATATTCTAGTAGAAAAGTGATTGTGAAACTCTAAAGATCCGCTACTGCACACAGGGTTGGTGTCTGTCCATTGTCAAATACGCAGACCTTGGGCTTTTGAAGGGCGCAACAATTTACCACCTTGCTAGTAGAAAATAATAATATCCATTACCATTCCACGTTTTCTCTCTTTTTGTAGGAAAATAATTAACAATTCTGCATTTGAGATTTGCCATGTTTTCAAAATCACAAAAACAATACGCGCAAAATTTCATTTGCCGTTTTCCCCCTCCATCCCCCCCCCCACACCCATTGGTCGTGGGCTGATGTGGATAAGCCTAAATCCGGCTCTTATTATTTTTTTGTAATCTGTATTAATACATATTTAGTTTCCACAACAAAAGTATCGTTTGTAAAATGGTCAATAATTTTATTTTATTTTAATTTATATATACTAGGGGGCTCTGCCCCCTACGAGCTACGCTCGCCAACCCCCGTTCAGGGACACCAAAATCCAAAAAGCACGCTAATTTGATTGACTTTAAAAATATTGAATTAAAAAAAAAAAAAAAAAAAAAACAGTAGCGATCTCTCTGTAAACGGGTTTCCATTCGTTTTCTTGGATTGGGGATTTTTAAGACCATATCTGCTGCTGTTAAAAGATACAATGGCTGTTTTCGTATTTAATTAAAAAAATTAGTTAAACATTCGAAAATAAGCTAATGTAAAATTAATTAAGTAAACAGTGTCATTGTCTCCCGGTATTTTTTAACAGCGCTATAAGATAGTTCTTTTAAATAATTCATTTTAAATGTATCGTTTTAAATCTGACGTAATTTACATCAAAGTTTTATTTTTCTTATTAATATTCACGTCAAAATACTTTTGTTATTAGAAGGAAATATAATTTGCGCTGTTTCGAATTCACGATAATAGTTGAAAATATTATCTCAAAATATCAAGTAAATGTCTCGCGCAGATATATTTTTTAATTTAAATTGTTTTGCCATATTTTTTAACCATTTTAAATATGACGTAATTTCCTCCATTTACAGATTTTAACGCATAGTAATGATTTTTTTATTTTAACATTTTGTTTCTCTTTTAAAATTCCAGTGTAAATATGGTTCTTATGACGCAATTTTCCTGCTTTTAACATGTAATCATTTAATTCTAATTTTATTTTTTTTTCTGTTTACAATAGTCCCGTGTAAATAAATTTTTTATTTGAAGTAAACATTATTGTTTGCGCTGTTTATACAGTTGGCAACAGTTTAAATTAATAACATTTTTTAAATTTGTAAAAAATATCTCTCGAAATACTGAAAATTTGAATTTAATATAGAAATAAAACAAAAAAATAGTCAAATAAAAAAAATAAATGCAATGTGCACACCGGGAACTTATAACCTATAAAATGATCTAAAATTGATTAAATTCTCATGTATAGTTTTTGCTCCAATAAAACTTTTTTAATGGAACGATTTTGTCCAACTTTAGCATTAAATATCTCTGCAAGTAATTCTTCGATTTGAAAAATGTCTGCATCAGCGTGTTTATCAAATCTTTCTTTATAACACCACCGATTTCCATATTTTTGTATACGACAGTTTTTTTAATATTAACGAAGAAAGGCCATGCTCAAGGCATACTTAGATACTGCTACAGGCAGACTGATTTGCGTTTAATGTATGAAGTCGCTCGCCAGAGGACTGTGATACCCTGCCCAAAATTGAAATTTGACTCTGACCGTAACTGAAACAACCTGGGAAGGGTAGATATGTAAACAAACACCAAAATTACGTCATGTCGTCATGGTTACGTTTACAATTCTGCTGACATTCCAATCAAGCTTAGAAATGACAGCTAATTCGAATACAGCTGTTAAGGGTTATTATAAACTGTCCATATCAATGTAAATGTAAATTTCTATTTATTTAAGTGACTAATATAATGTGTTTCTCTTTAAAACTGTTAAACCAACACACATAAAAATATATAAATAAAAAAACACATGCTTAGTCTAAAACATGAATGTCACAAATTTATTTGGTACAACTTAGTTATCCCGCCGACTAATTTCGCCAAATTATATAAATCGCTAAAACACTCGCCAAATTTTACAAATTGACATAATTTTTATTTTAAATAACGAAGGAACAGATAAATTAGTATAACATTAATAAATATACAAATAAAACGTCGAAATAAAAATCACTTGATGACATAAACACGTGTAACTTGCTTACAGTCAAGTGAATGTGGCATTTACGATCAAGCATTATTAGCATTTAATCTTATAGTTTGGCGATAGATTTTTGGTCGACGGGATAACTAAGTACCATTTATTTACTATTTTCACTGCTGAAACAATAAAACTGATGGAATTTTTTTTAATATATTAAAATACTCATAAAATTCCTTGTAATAATTAATAAATGTAATTTATTAAATAACAAATACCCTTACATGATTTAATCAAAATTACTTGGATAACATAGAATATTGCAACGATATTTAAATCCGTAATCACCATTTCTTTCTCTGATTAAAAATAAGAATATTTAATGTTTAAGGAAGATCGGCCTTTTTTTTTTTCTTCTTCTTCTTAGTTCGGGCGATATTAAAAACAAATATTTTACCGGTAACAGTAAATTAATCAAAAATAACTGCTTCAAGTCAGTTATGAGAACTGTAGTTTGATAAAAATCAAATTTTAATTTTAAAACGTGTATATGAAACCAAGCTATTTTTATATAAATACGGGACATTCAAAAAAGAATAACAGAACCGGCATTTTTCATGAATGAACCAAACGATCAAGGTAAACAATAAATAATTTTGCTAATCTTAAAAGTATGTGTAACACTGAAATGCTACAATTTGTGTAAAATAGCCTTTTAAATCGAAGGAAATTGAAGAATATAAATATTTAATTTATTACATGAAAATACGATCAATGATTCTGAAACCTCGACGATGAGAAACAAGCTTCTATCTGGGCAGGGTATAAAAGTAAACAAAGAGCACGTTGTGAAGTTTTGGTTCAGGGTTTGAAGTTGGATCCGACTTCACTTTTTCGGCGAAATGCGCAATAATCACATATTTGAAAATATAAAAGAGAAAATGAAATATTTTACATTTTCCGGATCTAGATGCTATCCATTTATTTCAATAACTAATATCACTGAGAAATTCGTGGTAAAATAATTTTCCTTCCTGATTATTATTACTATTATTATCATCATTTATTTACATAACGGAATACAGCAGTAAACATTTTTTGTTTAACAGTAAAATAAGTTCATTTTTTAAATAAAATGTCCAGAACATATGAAAATTTTAAGATTAACAACAATCATTTGCAAACTACAAAGCACATCGTAAAGAAAATGGTAAAAGACAAATGGAAAACAAATTAAAAAATATTTCTGTTTCTCACGTTAGATGGCGCTAGTCACGGAAAACTATGTGGTTTCTAACCACGTGTACAGCGGACAAAGGAAACTTAGCGATTGCGAGGCCTGTTATTTCGATAAGGAGGTCTTGGCTTAAGCATTTAAATTGGATGAGTGCTACTCGGAATATCTACGCAGATTTTCATTGGTCCATTTCCAAATCAAAACTTTTTTTATATATAGAAGGATATATATATATATATATATATATATACACTATATTGCCATTAATGACCGGCAAATTTCAATTTTAGACATTTTGTCAAATATTTAGAAATATACTTGATAGATTCTTCTGAAATTTCAGGATTGAAAAGAACAGGTATGACCTCATATTTAGCAATGTCGATTTGATAAGGGAGGCAATTAGGGGGTCAACAAAAAATCAAAGAAAAAAATAATACTTGGGATCACCCTGTAAAATAAAATGCACGAAATGATCTATCGCTAGCGAATATAAATAAACAGACATTGTTGAATATGTGTATTCTTTTGCGTAAGAATAGCATGTATATTAATAGAGATATAGCGATTTATTTTAAAAAAATAAAAAATTCTTGCCTGTTTTTTACTTATAACATGCAGGGTTTTCAACCAAATTTAACTCCAGTTTCAGAAAAAATTGAAAAAATATAGTAGAAACAATATAGTACAATTAAATTATAAATATATTAAATATTTTAGGAAATATGAGCAGTTGTATGAAATAATTTTTATCTGCGCATGCGCGAACGATAACAAGGATCATTTTACATAATTTAATAGTCAACTGTATGGAACAACTTATTAAAAATAATCTAGTCAAATATCGTAAAAATTCAGAACGATATCGGCGTTAGAGTGAGCAAATTTTCAGTTGTTCTCTAAAAACAGCTGAATGATAAGGGATTTTGCACAAATTGTCATTTTTAATTTTTATTTTTTTTTAATTTTCCTTTTTTATTGATGCTTTAGTTCTTCTTGGACAACCACCAGAACGAGCCTATACCATGATCAAAAGAAGTATCAAAATCGAAGCATCTTTTCCAAATCTACTCGTTGATACTCACTATATACATTAAACTCTCGATTATCCGCGGAATTGGGTTGCGCGACTATCGCGGATAATCCACAAAATTTTGAAAAAAGGGAACAAATCAACACAAATATGTACTTGAACAATTTATACCGATAATAAGTAACACAAGCATACATTTTACAGTTTCTACGCATAATGGGTAACATAAAGATACTTATTACTTGAGGAATAATAAAATTATTCACAAACTTGTAGGTTTATTTCTTTAGAAAATCCGTCAAAAGTGTCTGTTTTTTTGTACTGAAACATTTCTTCTTTATTTGCGATTGAAGTTTTTTAAGTACTATTTTATCACAAAATGACGCGTCATCCTCCTCCTCTAGATATTGGATAAGTCCTTCAACGTGAGCTAAAGCTGCGTCGTGGCTGATTTTCTTTTGTACCTTATCATCTTCTCCGTCACACTCTTCCAAATTCATACCTAACGCTTCTTCAATAATTTGGGCATCAGTTGCATGTTCGAAGCCTGGATCGTCAGCATCACAATTAATCCACTCAATGATATTATCTTCATCGACATTTTCTCCACCAGCAACAGATTTTGCTAAATTCGCTAAATTATGAACGGAAACTTCTTCCTCTTCCTTTTCTGATTCTACTAGAGATTTTCTGTACTTGGCAAAATCTTCCGCCAGGATTTTATTAATGTGGATTTCTGTACCGACTCCCAAGCACTGTTTACATCATAAATTCTATCGAGAATCGTGTAATCTCTGAAAAAGCTTTTAAGATCATATCCCTCTTCAATTCTTTTTTTTCAGTAATTTCGTTCTGTATTTTTTCTTAATTGAAGCGATTACGTCCTGGTCCATAGGTTGGATAAGAGCTGTAACATTGGGAGGCAAAAACTTTTGCAAAAATATTTCCATCTTCTGATTTCAATTGTAGTTCTCCAGGGTGAGATGGGCGTTGTCAATTAGCAACACAGCTTTCTGGGGTAAATTTTGAGACGCCAGATGTTTCCTAACTTCGGGAATAAACATTTCTTCAAACCATTTTATAAATACTGTTTTATACATCCAAGCTTTCTTTGTGTTGAAATAATGTACTGGGAGGTTCTCAGCTCTTGTTCCCTTAAAATATCTCGGGTTTTTTTATTTTCCAATCACTACTAACTTTAGTTTATGGGAAACTGTAGCATTACTGCAAGTCATTATTGTTAGACGCTCTTTACTGCACTTATGTCCTGGAGCTTGATTTTCGCTTTCAAATGCCAGAGTTCATATAGGCAAACAGTTCCAGAACAGTCCTGACTCATCGGCGTTGTATACTTGTTCGAAAGAAATTCCTTCTGATTGAAGAAATTGTACAAAATCTTCTTTGAAATTTTCTGCAGCTTGTTCGTCGCAACTTAATTTCTCGCCGCAAAGACCTATTTCTCTTATCCCGTGGCGTTGTTTGAATCTTGTTAGCCATCCTGACGATGCATCAAATGATTCCTCTGAAATGCATCAAATGATTTCATAAAATTGTTTTGCTTTTGCAGCAACAATAGGCCCTGAAATAGGGGTTCTACAACTCACTTCTCACTTGTCTTACCCAACGTAAAAGTGCTGCATCCAGTTCTTCAAAAATGCTGCTTTTCATACTTTTTCTTTTTTTCATCGATGAAATGTTGTCTGATGAGGCTGAGAATTCCAGCAATTTATCTTTCTGTTTTAAAATGTTCCTAACTGTGCATTCTCCAATTCCATATTGCAAGCTTATTTGTTTTCCTGTAGCACCATTTTCAATTTTTTTAATCAGTTCTAATTTATCTTGAATCGTTAACACAACTCTTTTTCTTTTTTGTGACATTTTTCAAATACGTGTTGAAAATGCAAAACTATAAAATTTAAATACAAACGCGAACTTCTGTAAGACACGTGTTCACAGCTCAGCTAAAACAAGCAAACTGGTGTGCTTTATGAAAAACGGGAGAAACAAAATCATAACAGGGGGGCGGGGGTGACTTTCAGTACCGTACATTGTTTATCAACAGGTGTGTGGCCTTGCGACACCCTCAAGATTAGCTGCACCTGCTTTGTGCACGTGATTGTTCCACATTTTCAAATGGAAATCATATTTAGTAAAAAGAATCGAAAACTCATCCTACATCGCAGAAATAAGTTTCTTCTCAAAGATAAAAAAAGAAAGAAAAAAGAAATTTAGACTCGCGGATAATCGGGAGTTTACTGTACTAACTTTTTTCTGAAAGTCAGTTAATAAAAAATGACAATTTGTGTAAAATCCCTTATCATTCAGCTGCTGTTAGAGAACAACTAAAAATTCGCTCACTTTAACGCCGACATCTTTCTGAATTTTTACGATATTTGACTAGATTTTTTTTATTAAGTTGCTCCATAGAGTTGACTATTAAATTATGTAAAATGATCCTTGTTATCATTCGCGCATGCGCAGATAAAAATTATTTCATACAACTTCTCATATTTCCTAAAATATTTAATATATTTATAATCCAATTGCACTATATTGTTTCTACTATATTTTGTCAATTTTTCTAAAACCGGTGTAAAATTTGGCTCAAAACCCTGCATGTTATAAGCAGAAAACATGCAAGATTTTTTTAATTTTTTTAAATAAATCGCTATATCTCTGTTAATATACGTGCTATTCTTACACAAAAGAATACACATGTTGTACAATGTCTGTTTATTTATATTTGGTAGCGGTAGATCATTTTGTGCATTTTATTTTACAGGGTGATCCCAAGTATAATTTTTTTACTTTGATTTTTTGTTGCCCCCCTAATGGCCCTCCTTAACAAATCGACATTGCTAAATATGAGGTCATACCTGTTCTTTTTAATACTGAAATTCCAGAAGAATCTGCCAAGTATATTTCTAAATATTCAATAAAATGTCTAAAATTGAAAGTTGCCGGTCATTAATGTCAATATATATATATATATATATATATATATTGTTTTTTTTTGTTTTTTTTTTGTTTTTTTTTACCGTAAAATAACTAAATAGCTAACAAGGAAGGTCTCCTTACTGGGCATATTCAGAATATGTTGAAAAAAATGGTAGTGAAACTACTCATGTATGTAATAAGAGAACAGTTAAAGTTAACGGCGGAATTTCAGTAGAAAGTCTGTAAAAAAGTAAAATACTTTCGAATATTTGGCGCGAAAGTACGAAAGTGACACGCGATTTGGCGAGCAGGATTTTTCCTCGCCAAAAGTAAACGATTTTAATGCATCTGAAAATTGTTTATTAATTCTTTTTTAGAATGCACGGTATTTAATTACTTTAAACTTAATCAATGAAAGAGATTATCATATTTCTTTTATGTTACATAAATATGTTGCTGTAATTATTTAATTTTATCACTGTAAATATATTTTCTATGCTTTGAAGTTACAAATATCTATTTTAAGTTATAGCTAGCTGACATTTGATTGCCATAATACACTTTCATATCGAAGACGAAGTCGTTTCCATAGCAACAAAATCAAATCGACAGTGTTCTATCTTCCTTATTTTTGAGAAACAATTTAAATCAATTTAAATTTTGTTTTAAATCATAAAATATGACATTTAAATTTTATTATAAATACATATAAATATATATTACAAACTATAGTTAAAACAATCTAAAAATGACAAAACTATTGTTAAAACAAACTAAAAATGACAAAACTAAAGTTATTTAAATTAAACTTATATAAACAAACTCAACATAAAAAGTTTTTTCCGACATAAAAGTATATTTTTTTTTTCATCGTCAACCGGAGATAATTCGCCAAATAAACGAAAATTTCATTATTTTTTTACGAACGTTGTATCGGAGTTCCGCTAAAAAAAAATTTATAATCATATATATCTATATGAAAAGAACATTCTGTAATTTTTTCAGATTTTTCTGAGTATGCCCGTATGGAGACCTTCTTTGTAAATCATTGCTGTTACATCGTAAATATAGTTTTCTCAGCGTTGAATTCTTTGGCTACCATTATTTCCGTACAGTAACAATCATGATAAATATCTAAAAGATTTTCAATAGAAATGTACCAGGAAGATTATTGTTTGAAAATAGTGGTAGCCAATAAAATGATCCATGACAGCGCAGTAAAGACTGTTTGATTACTTTAAGATTTGAAAATCTTCAACATTCGGAATTGTCTACGGAAAGTTAGAAAAAAATCAAGAATGCTGAAACGGTGTTTGACAAGTTACTTGAGGCTGCGATGTGGTATGAATTCAAATTAAAACTTCGCGAATAGAAGTAATTTATATTAACTGTGTATAAAAACATGATTTAAATCGAAATATTTGATATTAAACAAATGGTAAAATATCATAGGAATATGCTGATTGTAAGAAGATTCTTCTAAAATATCTGATTAATAATGAAAAAATATGCAAATATATATTTTTACAAATCTTTATTTCGCTCTTTCTAATTTTGCGCCCTTATGATGCGTGCGCCTGGAGCAGTTTGCTCCAACTGCTCCACGGAAGCTACGCCCCTGTTTTCAACTATGTTGGAAAATATTAAAGATACAAGTTTAATGTTTTAAAGTATCTGTCTGCATTAAAAGGACCGTTTTGGAGAACTTCGTTTTTGTTTATTTATTTATTGATTTTTTTGTTATTATTTTTTTAAAGAGCTATCATTTACAATTCCACAACTGTTTTCATTGTATTATTAGGTTGAGCAAAAAGTTCTGGGAAATTTTTAATCGAATAGTTACCAGAATTTGTATTGTATATAGGAGTATTAGTGGTACAGTCCAGACGTGGCTCCATCCTATTATGACCTCTTTCGATCAATACAACACTTTTTCAAGAGCCGTCGATTTGAATCCATTAATGTAGTTGAAGAAGCATGCCAAGAGTTTTTCGATTCCAATGAGAAGTTATGGTACTTCCAGCAAATCCAGAATCTGGCATAACGATAGAAGAAATTTGTAAACTATGATGGCCCCTACTTTGCAGAATAGTCCTTGTTGTTTTTGTTGTTAATTTGCGCATAACAACGCAACTTTCACAAATTTCCCAGAACTTTTTGCGCAACCTAGTATTATGATTACAAGAAGAAGAGTTATGGCCAATTTAATAAACAGGAAATAATGAGTTAAATATCGGAATTGGGAGTAAGAAGGGCAGGAGAAATGTAAACAATGCTCCTATGCGTCCTTTTCTTTTGTTTTGTACACAAAACACTCATGAATCAAAATAGACACTTCTAGGTTAACTTTACGTGTACCGTAAGCTTGATTGAGTAAGTTTTGTGGCTGTTGGTGTTACTTTATGGCACCTGGTCTACTTTGCATATTTCGTGTTAGAGTTTCGAGAAATGGTCGTTAGGTGATGTGGCACACCGTACTAGGAGTTAGCAATGCTGTTTTTTTTCCTACCACAACAGACGTAGCGGCAAATTCGAAATACGAGACTAGACCAGGTATACATAGTAACCCCTTCTATCACAAACTACAGAAATATTACGGTATTATACATGTATCGTTTACAAGAAATCTTTACATCCGATTTCTGGAAAATCAATTTTTGCGTAATTTTCATGTTCAATAAACTTAATTACATAAAATGCGTTAAACATGCGTCAGGGAAATTCCGTCGGAATGCCTTTCCATATTACGCACTGTGTTCTGAACTAGAATTTAAGCTCAATGTGATTATTTTAAAGGTCTCGAATACATTAAAAAAATTGTAATTTTTGTACAAAATATATATTTTGTGACATATTTTGAAATATTTCAGTTAATTTCGGAAATATTGTAAAACTCCTAGCTCAGTAAACAGGTAAGTGTGACAGTACTATGTAGTGCAAAAGAAATTGAAATGTAGTTGTATTGAGAGTACGCTGGCTGCTGTAACTGTGAAATTTTGTTTTATAAGATTGAAAAAAAAGAAAGAAAAAGCAATTTAACAAATTACAACGACCATTTGGAAAATGATTTTTTCAAAGACTAAAATTTAAGACGGAGTTGGTCCTACATTACGTACGCCATGAATTAAACATTAATAGTGTTATTACATGTAAAAATTACAAGCGACAAAAATCGCCTGCGACTCCTCAGATTTATTCTGAAACTTACGTATTATCCACCTGAAACTTACGTATTATCCAAGCATTTCATTAGCTGTTCGGGAAAAGGCTTTTCCATCGACAGATTTACTAGAAACCTGACATTGACGAATTTTAAATGAAATTTCATTCTTAAACTTCTAAACATCCCACAATATTACTTTTTTACACCGTCGTATAGAGAAAAAAAATGTACTTTTAAATGCAATTTGTTTGAAAGCTGTATCTCAAATTGTTTCTGAGTTATTAATTTTTTTTATAGTTTTTATTACTTTTTTGTCATAGTGGCAACAGAAGTAGCTATCTCTGTTGAAAGTAAAGGGAAAATACAGATTACTGTATAGATCAAGCAGAAAACGAATAAAATGCGGATTCAACCAATAAAACGTCTCATATATATTTTTGATTTCATACCCTGTCAGAGAACAATAACCATTTTTCCTAATGGTTAAAAAGAAAAAAAACGAATTTTTTAAAAGGTTTTGAAGATATTGTTATGATTTATGTTTTTACATCATTCTTTATTACAATTGAACTACAAATGCGTGTATTTATTCATGTATTTATTATAAATGTAGTTTATATATTTTTTAAAAGACTCTGTCAGATACATTTAAAGTTCTGTTGAGGAAGATAATTCTTTGAAATTTTGACCGAAATTGTTGTACTAGATTCATCATAACTAACAATCGAATACTGATATAAATAATATAATTAGTTAAAATTAAATACAAGCAATAAAATAAGAAACGATGCATGGAATGTCTCAATATTGTCAATTCAAGATCACTATTCCGAATCGATTAACACAAAAAATTCGTATTTTGTAACTAATGATGAATGAAATGAATAATAAAATATTTTAGATTTTTTTAAATGCATCATTTGGAATTTAATATTAAAATTTATATCAATTCTACCTAAAAATTAACTTATCATGTAGGATTTATAAAGATTAAAAAAAGAATGATTGGAAGATTAAAATCTTTCATGGCTCAATTTTATTCACAGCAAGTCGACGGCAAACTTTATACCTTTATTACAAGATAAGCAAATAACAATATAAAAAAGACTATGCACTAAATCTAAACTTTTTTAAAGGAATAACCAGAAAACCATTTTTACATAAAATTTTTCAAATTTAATTATAAAATTTTACGTAGATTCTAACCATAAAATAATCTATAAAATACTTTCGAACTATTTTATGTCATCCAGAATTTATAAAGAATTTTTCAAAAAGAGATTGGAAGGGTTTTTTTTTCCTTAAAATCTCTCATGGCTCAATTTTATGGAAAAGAAGTCGACGGCAAACTTTATACATTTTTTATTAGTTAAGCAAATAACAATGTAAAACCAGTCGAATTGTCCACTCCCAAAACTTTCTTCTTTCTCATACATGTTAATAATTCAATTAAATTTAAAAAATAAAAAAAACCGACTGCTTAAAAAGTGAACAAATTAATTATTTCTCATCAATGTGAAACTATTTTTTACATTAATTACCATTTTTTTTATTTACTTGTATTTATGAATTTTAAGTTGTGATTAATTGTTAGTTCATATCTATAAGCACAGTTTTGATGAGGCCGATAGATATCTATGAAGGTTAGAGTTACAGTTAAGCTAGAGATCCTACCTACACAACTTTCAGGTTGTGTAATATTTAAACGGAGCTTCTGACTGTAAAATAGTCAGTGAAACATCGTCTTCAGATATGCTGGCTATAGCCAAAAACATAACATGAAATTTGGTTCAATTCTACACTTCATACACTTTTTGGTGGTACAATAATGAAAATGGCACAAAAAATCGCTATTTCAGCGATCAGCCCCTTACGGCGGAATATTTCCAAATTCAAGGAGGACTTATTAGCTATAGCAAAAAAAATGTCCTTCCGGCCAGTGCCGGGAGGAAGAGGTAGCTTTCATATTCCTTATTTTTTAAAAGCCAGCTTATATTATTCAAACACACGGAGCTCAAATTAGTGAACCCGATTATAGAAGATTAAATACTAATTTTTGTCAATATTGAATATGAATGAGAATTTCGCGAAATTAGTCAGCGTTATCAAAGCTGGTTTTATTAAAGTGATTCATATTTTGTCGCCAAATTTGGTGATATCCCGAATTATATTAATAATTATATTAACCCGAATTATCGGTGATAGCCCGCCATTTTAAAACAACATAATGGGTGCAACAAAGCTTACCAATGAACTTGGTCGAGACCTTAGTAATTCCTGTGCACATGCTCACTCATATCTAAATCGGGTGATATACACGAGTGCTGTTGCAGGCAAAAAATCAGATTTTTCAAAATGTCACACACATTCAAAATTCAAACTGCTATATCTCGGCCTTTTTTTTAGATAAAGGCAAAACAAAAAATGATCCGGAATCTTTGTAACAATCTGAAACACATAAGAAAAAAATCTTTTTCAATTTCTAATTTTTTTGTATCTCATTTTAAATTATTTTTTTTTTAATTTTTAAACTGCCGCCATTATGAAATAAGATAAATATGAAGTTAGCAAACGAACTCGGCCGAGAGATTGCCATGTACTATGCACATGCCTTGTCATATCCTAATCGGTTCATAAATACGGGCGTTATCGCGTGACAAAAATCAGATCGTTTCAAAATGTCAGCCATGCTAGAAATTCAAAGTGCTATAACTGAGCCATTTTTTAAGATATAGACGAAACGAAAAATGCTCCGAAATCTTTGTATCAAGGTCAAACAATAAGAAAAATATCTCTTTAAATTTCTAATTTTTTTGTACCTCATTTTAAATTAAAATTAAAAAAAAAATTAATGGCCACCATTTTGAAACAAGATGGCGGATGATGTTAGCCAACGTACTCGTTGGAGACATTGGTATGTACTATGTACACACCAAGATATATCCAAATCCGTTCATACATACGCGTGTTATCGCGTGACAAAAAGTATCAAGCTCAAACACATAAGAAAAAGTATTTTTCAATGTCTAATTTTTTTGTACTTCATTTTAAATTTTAATTTTTTTTTTAATTTTAAATGGCCGACATTTTGAAACAAGATGGCGTATGAAACTGGCCAACGAACTTGGTTGAGACATTGCTATGTACTATGCACATGTCTTGTCACATCCAAATCGGTTCATAAAAAGGCATATTATCGCATGACAAAAATCAGATCGTTTCAAAATGCCAGCCATGCTAGAAATTCAAAGTGCTATAACTCAGCCATTTTTTAAGACATAGACGAAACAAAAAATGCTCCGGAATCTTTGTATCAAGCTCAAACACATAAAGAAAAAATGTTTTTCATTTTCTAATTATTTTGTACCTCACTTTTATATTTTAATTTTTTTTTATTTTTAAATGGCAGCCATTTTGAAACATGATGGCGGATGAGGCTGGCCAACGAACTCGGTCGAGACATTGCTATGTACTATGCACATTCTTTGTCATATCCAAATGGGTTCATAAATATGTGCATTATCCCATGACAAAAATCAGATCGTTTCAAAATGTCAGCGATGCTAGAAATTCAAAGTGCTATAACTCAGCCATTTTTTAAGATATAGACGAAACTAAAAATGCTCCAGAATCGTTGTATCAAGCCCAAACACATAAAAAACAAATATTTTGCAATGTCTAATTTTTGTGCCTCATTTTAAATTTTAATTTAAAAAAAATTTAAATGGCCACCATTTTGATACATGATGGCGGATGAGGCTGGTCAACGAACTCGGTCGAGACATTGCTATGTACTATGCACATTCTTTGTCATATCCAAATGGGTTCATAAATATGTGCATTATCCCATGACAAAAATCAGATCGTTTCAAAATGTCAGCGATGCTAGAAATTCAAAGTGCTATAACTCAGCCATTTTTTAAGATATAGACGAAACTAAAAATGCTCCAGAATCTTTGTATCAAGCCCAAACAAATAAGAAAAAAATCTTTTTCAATGTCTAATTTTTTTGTGCCTCACTTAAAATTTTTAATTTTTTTAAAAATTTTAAATGGCCGCCATTTTGAAACAAGATGGCGGATGAAGCTCTCCAACGAACTCGGCCGAGACATTGGTATGTACTATGTACACACGAAATTTTATCCAAATTGTTTCATAAATACCAGAGTTACAGTATGACAAAGATCATATATATATATATAAATATATATATATGGATATATATATATATATATATATATATATATATATAGATATAGATATAGACAGATAGATAGATATAGATATATATATATCAATTTTGAACGGAGGGTGGTTTCGCGGTCTAGGTGTCCTGATCGGTGAAAATATACCAAAATTTTCCGGAATCGTTTTCCTCCGAACTGCTGCAATAGGCAGCTCTTTGTAATGAAAGCTACCTAAAAATACACAATGAAATTAGCTCAGTTTTATGCATAGCTCCATACACTTTTCTTTCGACGATACAAAAAGCGTTGCTAGTCACTGTAAAATGTAAGCTCCAAATCAAGGACATTAAATTAATCAAACTGAGTAAATTGCTTGTCATCTGTCAAACGTGATTTATAAAAGCAATTATGAAAAGTGAACAAAAAAGTGATTGCACAATTCTAAATAAACACTCTATTATAAACATTTCATCATATAATCAAGAAGTTAAAGACTTTCGAACATTAATAAACTGTTTTAAATGACTATAAATATAAACATTAATATAAATAATGTAATATTATGATAAATGGCACTAATTTCCTGTTTTTCATAATCAATAATGTATTATATATATTTTTCTACTTTCACATGTAACCCAGACTACAGAATGGAGATATGTGATTTTTTATGCTGAATTAAATGTTGTTTTTTCTTTCGTTAAACGTTCCCAACATATTTAAATTTACAAGAAACAAAAACAACCATGCGTGTTTTAATAACACGGAATACTACACGATCACATATGGATGAAAACAGACAAACAACTTGAAGCTTTAAATTGGATTACCCTTGCAGATGTTGGGTTACAAACAGATTGCAGATAAACATAAACACAAGGTAAGCTAATTTTGTCTTACCTATGCTTTGTTTTTATAATTGAGAAATAATGAATTGTGAGGAAAA
This sequence comes from Maratus speciosus, assembly GCA_963932465.1. Taxonomy (NCBI): domain Eukaryota; kingdom Metazoa; phylum Arthropoda; class Arachnida; order Araneae; family Salticidae; genus Maratus; species Maratus speciosus. Next base: position 50,309,881 of record OZ010800.1, read on the forward strand.
CGAATTTCGCGCAAAATATTGTGAGAAAAGTTAAAATACTCCTAACAAATTGATTACGAGACTGAAAAATTTGTCTCAATAAAAGCATCGTCACTAAATGATAAAAATAAAAATCTTGTAATCCAAAAAGGGTAATTTTTATATTTAAAAAAATCCATAGCAATATTATGGCTTCTACGAAAGATAGCATGACCATTGAAAAATTTAACGCCAACAATTATACAAATTGGCGGTTCAAGCTCGAAATGTTATTGATAAAAGATGAGCTAATTGAAGTTATTACGGAAGAGGCCCCACTCCATTGGCTGATGATTGGACCAAGAAAGATAGGAAGGCAAGAGCTTTAATAAATTTGTCCATCGACGATAATCAAATAGTGCATGTCAAAAATTTAAATTCAGCTAGGCAAACATGGGACGCACTCAAAGAAATTCATGAGAGATCTAATCTCTCTAGTAAGCTATATTTGTTGCAAAAACTGTACAATGCAAAGTTAATTGAAGGTGGCAATGTGACAGCCCACATAACAAAAATTTTAGAGATAGTGGACAAACTGTCAGCAATAGGTGAAAATATAACTGACTCGCACATTTCAGCGCTGCTGCTGTGCTCGTTGCCACCGTCTTGCGATACTGTAGTCACTGCCCTGGAGGCGAGAGATGAAGCTGAGTTAACGGTTCAATTTATAAAAAGCAAGATTAAAGACGAATATACTCTCAGAATAGTTAATTCTGAAAATTCCGAAAACAACAATAAAGCTTACAAAGCACAAGGTAAATTTAATAATTCAGAACAGAAAAGAGGCAACAATAAGTACTGCTCACACTGTAAAATGAAAAACCACGCGAATAAAGAGTGTTGGTTTCTAAAAGCAAAAAACAACAACAGTCACACTAACAATGGGCACTATAAAAACAAAAATAATGCAACATCACTAGTTTATGAAGAAAATAAGTTATATAAAAACGCAGAAGCTGAAGAAAGAAAACACACAGTAAATGAAAACAACAGTGTTTCTTTACTAACAGAAGAGTCTGAAAATAAAAGCACTTTCATAGTGGACAGTGGCAGTTCTAGCCACATAGTAAACTCAAAAGAATTCCTTAATAAAATGACAAATAACACTAAACACAATAAACGTTGTTTAATGGCTGTGAAAAAAAATAAAAAATGGCTGTGACACAATAAACGTCACAGTTGCTAATGGCAACAAAATGATTTCATATGGATCTGGGGAGGTAATAATTCATACCGAAAATAAAAACAAACAAGTTATATTGCGAGACGTACCATACGTCCCTGACATAGTAATTAACTTGCTGTCAGTGAGTAGAGCAACTAAAAACGGTTGCAAAGTCAAATTTGCAAAAGATAAATGTGACACAATGCACGAAAGTAACATTATACTTCAAGGTAAACTAAAAAACAATCTGTATGAAATACACGTTAGTCAAGATGAAAATTACAAGCACTATGCAAATGTCACTTACAACTGCTCAAATGCAAATTGCATAGATTTGTGGCATAGGAATTACGACACAATAAAGTCGATGTTATCAAAGGAATTAGTTACCGAAATTAAAATCAACAACTAAAATTAAAATCAAACAACAATCAACAACAATCCTCAACATAACGCGAAATGTGAGGTATGTATCAAGTCAAAAATCAGCAAGACCCCATTACCTAAATCGGGTGCTCTACAAAAAGGCTCGAGTTAGTTCATTATGACATATGTGGCCCTATAAATACACCCACAATTGGGGGGAAAAGATACTTTGTCACTTTTATCGATGATTATACGCCATTTTGAGAAATTTATTTAATGGCAAATAAAAGTGAGGCTTCAGTGAAATTGAAAGAATACATCTCAATGGTGAAAAACAAATTTGGAAAAATACGTACTGCGATAAGATCGGAAAACGGTGGTGAATATACGGGTAACGAAATAGAAAAATATGTAAGAGAAAATGGGATTCATCCTCAGCTCACCGTACCATTTAACCCAAGCCAAAACGGTGTTGCTGAGCGTAAGAATAGGTCGCTACCAGATATGGTTAGAAGTATGTTAAATGAAGCAAATCTCCCACACAAATTATGGGGGGAAGCCATATGCACCGCAAACTACTTATAGAACCGGCTACCTTCAAAAGCGATAAGCACCACACCCTATGAATTATGGATGAATAGAAAACCCAATTTAAAATATCTCAAAGTTCTTGGCTGTACTGCATACGCCTACATACACAGATCAAAGAGAGGAAAATTAGACAATATAGCAGAAAAAGGTACTTTTGTCGGATACGACAGTCGCTCTAAGGCGTACAGAATCTATACAAGTGACGGAAGAGTAATATTGGCCAGAAGCGTAAAATTTATAAAAAATAAAAATAGTTCAGATACTAATGAATATCTAGATAGAAGAGAATTAATTGCGGAAACAAACAAACACAACAGAAAGACACGAATGAAATCGAAATAGATCTGACATCAACACAAAGTGAACTAAGTCCACCACCCGCATCACAACAACAAATTCCACAAGTCAGGAGATCAGAAAGAACCAATAGAGGTGTACCGCAGGACAGGTTTGCTTATTCAGCCTGGCACGAACCAGTATATGTACCTAATATTTGGGAAGACATGATGAGTATAGAAAATCCTATAGAAAAACAGAACTGATTAAAAGCGACAAGAGATAAAATGAATTCCCTTAATAAAGATGAAACCTTGTCTTTAGTTCATCTCCCACAAGGAACAAGAGTAATTAGGTCGAAATAGACTTTTAAAGCGAAATATGATGAATTCAGAAAAATCAAGCGTTACAAAGCCAGGTTGGTCGAACAAGGGTTTAGACAAAAGTACGGAGTAGATTTCGATGAAACTTACGCTGCAGTATTTTCCCATACAAGTTCAAGTTGTTTTATAACTGCCGCAGCATATCGCAATCTCAATATTAGGCAGATAGACATTAAAACAGCATTTTTACATGGAGAACTGGAAGAAAATGTTTACGTATCACAACCTAAGTGATACATAGACACTAGAGAACCCAATAAGTTTTGTAAATTAAAAAAGGCCCTATATGGATTAAAACAAGCAGCAAGAGCATAGTACTTAAACATTAGTGAAATACTAAAATAATTAAAATTTAAACAGAGCAATGCTGATAACTGCTTATTTATAAGAAAATAAGAGGAAAACACAGTTTATATAGCAGTATATGTCGATGACATTCTCATCGCAGGAAAAGATGAAGCGATAAACAACATAATAAGCAAAATAAAATCTAAGTATGCACTTGAAGATTTAGGTCAAATTTCCAATTGCCTTGGAATAAAAATACAAAAAACTTACAATATCTTTAAACTAAATCAAACAGCAAAATTAATAGAAATTGCAAAAAAAATAATTTAGAAGATTCTAAGCCATATGGCACTCCAATGGAAACAGGATTTCTGCGATTAGACAATGAGGAAACACAAATGCCAAGCCAATAGGTGCGCCATTATATCTTGCTACAATAAGTAGGCCCGACATTTTAGTAGGGGTGAATTTTCTGAGTAGAAAAAACGAAACGCCGTCTGAACTAGATTGGAAAGGTGTTAAAAGGTTAATAAGATATCTGTATTCAACTAAAGACCTAAATTTAGTAATCAGCACAGAAGAACCACCCATTCTGGAAGTATATACTGATTAAGATTGGGGTGGAGATCTAAAAACAAGAATATCAACGACAGGAAATTTATTCCTTTTAGGAAAGAATCCAATACAGTGGATGTCGAAAAGACAAACGTGTGTAGCACAATTATCTGCAGAGGCAGAGTTTGTAGAAGCGGCGAGCTCTACACAAGAATTAATGTGGCTATTAAAATTGTTAGAAGATCTTAATATGCCGCAAAAGTTACCTATAGTCATTTATGAAGATAATAAATCTTGCATAAAAATGATAGAATCGGAAAAGTTCTCTAATAAGATAAAGCATATTGATATCAAATATAATGTGATTAAACAGCTGAAAGAAGACAAAATTACTGAATTGCGTTATTCTCCAAGAAAGTCAATGACAGCCGATATACTCACAAAACCAGAGCCCAAACTTTAATTTCTAAATAATAGAAGTAAATCGAAATTACAGAACAATCCTCATTATGAGATTAAGGGGGAATTGTTGAGAGTTATTGTGAAATGTAAGCTCCAAATTAAGGACATTAAATTAATCAAACTCAGTAAATTGCTTTTCATCTGTCAAACGTGATTTATAAAAGCAATTATGAAAAGTGAACAAGGAAGTGATTGCACAATTCTAAATAAACACTCTATTATAAACATTTCATCATATAATCAAGAAGTTAAAGACTTTCGAACATTAATAAACTGTTTTAAATGACTATAAATATAAACATTAATATAAATAATGTAATATTAAGATAAATGGCACTAATTTCCTGTTTTTCATAATCAATAATGTATTATATATGTTTTTCTACTTTCACTTGTAACCCATACTCCAGAATGAAGATATGTGATTTTTATGCTGAATTAAATGTTTTTTTCTTTCGTTAAAACTTCCCAACATATTTAGATTTACAAGAAACAAAAACAACCATACGTGCTTTAATAACAAGGAATACTACACGATCACATATGGACGAAAACAGACAAACAACTTGAAGCTATAGATTGGATTACCCTTGCAGATGTTGGATACCAGACAGATTACGGATAAACATAATCTCAAGGTAAGCCAATTTTATCTTACCTATGCTTTGCTTTTATAACTGAGAAATAATGAATTGTGAGGAAAACGAATTTCGCGCGAAATATTGTCAGAAGAGTTAAAGTACTCCTAACAAAAGGAACACACGGACATACGGACGGACAGACAGACAGTTTGTATAAACATGTTTTCGAAATCTCTGACTTATTAAACATGTAAATCCGTCTAAAACCAGAAGACCATAAAATTTTCGATTAAAGTAACTTTCTTATTTAGAATGAAGAAAGTAAAAAGACGATGCAATCAATCTAAATATTTTTTAAATAAATAAACATAAAATGTTTTAATAAATAATTACCAATTTAATTTTTAAATTTTACCTAAACTCTAACAATAAAATTATTTATAAAATACTTTCGAATTATTATATGTCATCTAGGATTTATAAAGATTTTTTAAAAAGTGATTGAAAGGTTTATTTATTTTTTCTTGAAATCTTTCAGGGCTCACTTTTATACAAATGAAGTCGACGGCAATCTTTATGCATATTTCATTAGATAAGCAAATAACAATAAACAAATAAGACGATGCAATACATCTAAATTTTTGTAAGTGAATAACCAGAATAATTAATAACCAGATAACCTTTTTTTTAAATGAATAATTTCTACGTACATAGATTCTAACCATAAAATAATATAAAGAATACTTTCGAACTAATTTATGTATTATAAGATTTTTAAAGATTTTATTTTTAAAGTGATTGGAAGGTTTATTTCTTTTCTTAAAATCTTTCATGGCGCAATTTTATTCAGAGAAATTCGACCACAAACTTTATACTTTTTTATTAGGTAAGCAAATAACAGCATAAAAAAGACGATGCAATAACTCTAAACTTTTTAAAATGAATAACCAGATAACTTTTTTTAAATGCATAATTTTAAAATTCGTTTTAAACGTTTACATAAATTCTAACTATAAAATAATTTATAAAATACTTTCGAATTATTATATGTTATCTAGGATTTATACAGATTTTTTTTAAGTGTTTAGATTTTTTTTCCTTGAAATTTTTCATGGCTCAATTTTAAACACAAAAATTCGACAGCAAGCTTTATATATTTTGCATTAGATAAGCAAATAACAATATAAAAATATGACTATGCATTAAATCTAAACTGATCGAACAAAAAATCGTAAGAGTATATTTTTACTGACATAAACAATCGTAGACCATTATTAAATGTAGAGATCAAACATAAAATATAACGAAAAATAAAGAAATTTCAATATTCTATTTATATATTTTGTTTCGTTTGACATGTTTATTACATATAACAATAAACATTTCCTGGTTTTTCTGCAAAAATGATATATTGCATTTCCTACATTTATTTGTTGTTTTATTATTTCGTTTTCGAAATAATAAATTATAGCGCTTATTAAATGCATGTTATCTCAGAAAATACTGCTTGGTTACAACTTATGTATATTGACGGAGAACCAGAGAGATACTAAATTTTGTTCCATACTATAATAAAAGCATTGTTGCTGATTAATATTTTTAAGAACATATTAAGTAACAAATATATCCAACTGATGTAAGAATTAAAAATAGTACAGTAGAAATTCGATTATCCGAAGTAATTGGGACCGACCCTCTATCGGAAAATCGAAATTTTCGGATAACCGAGAATGTTTCAATTTTAAGACTAAAGAGAAATACATGCAATATTTATCATTATGGTAACAAGTGCTTAATAAAAATAAAGCAATAGAAACAAGAATAAATTACCTGAATTTTAATTTTGAAATTAAGAACCTTACATATATTACAAGGGTTTGAAAAGAATGTTTTGTTTGTCGCAGTTTCGATTGCCTTTGCTTTGAAACTCTATCATGGAGTTTTTTAATATTATTAGTTCACCAGTATCACAGTCTTTTTGTTGTTCTAGCCATGCCTAATTTTTTTCAAAACATTAAAAAACTTCAGAATTGCTAATATTTACGTTTTCTTCGTTCCAGTCCGCAGCTTACGGAAACTCAAGTTAAATTCAAAGGAACTCTAAGAAAGGGGATTGAAAATATTTATATGCACTCGTAGTTCGGAAAAAAATGCTTGCACGCAAGGAATATGATAGTAAAAAAAAAAAAAAAAAAAAAAAAAAAAAAAAAAGCTTTCAAAATGGATTTTTACACAAGGAATGTGATAGTAGAAAAAAAAAAACTTTCAAAATGGATTTGCACACAAAGAATGTAATAGTAGGAAAGAAAGAAGTTTTAAAAATGGATTTCGGTTAACCGAGTGTTTCGGATAAAAGAGGTTTTACTGTATTATTAAATGTAAAATAAAAACTTTTTTCTAACCAATATAGGGTTTACTAACTCTTCTTTCGAGTTTAGTAAAAAACAAGAGGGTATGAGTAATCGAAGATCACACAAAGTGTTTCGTTTAATATTCTTTTCTAGACATTTTATCCATTATCAATAAAAACACAGATGGCAGCATCATTAAAATATAATATCAGAATGGTTAGAAGCGATTATTTTAGCCAAACTAAAAATATCAAGAACTGCTTTTCAGACAATTGAAACAGCATATGTTTGCATATCTAAAAAGCATATTTAATTACATGATTCCATTTCAGCTAAAAAAAAAAACGAAATTTCTTTTAATTAAATCAATTGGGCAACGAAATGTAGTCTGAAGGAAGAAGTCGGAAATGTCAGCTAATGGCTTTAAATTAGCAAAAGAAAAAAAAAAAAAAATTGTGAAATTGAATCATTTAGATAAGTATAAACGTGTTATTTTGGTTTTATAAACCAGTCGTGATAATAAACACAATTTGGTAAATACAACACGCTGATTACCGAAGCAAACCTCAGTCTGTTATCCGCTTCTTGTACAATCGAGCAGGCAATAATTCAGAAAGCCTTTCCATGGAAAAAATATTTTATTTTGCGAAAGAAAAGGGAAGTAGATGTAAAATAGTGGTGACCTGTCTTACTCAACAAAATCCTTTTCTAGTTCCTCCTAGTTTGAGATCTTCTAGTTTGAAGGTCTGCGTAACAGTCATAGATTAAACAAGATGTAACAGTCTGCGTACGTTAATAGCGCCAAGCATAAATATGTGTTAAGCCAATACACCAAACACAAATTATCGGTTAGGCTGCGAGATATATTAAAATTTGAACGAGATATTCGCCATGTAGTGAATCCACATTTGGCTATATATAAAAAAGTGAAATAAAAAAGCAAACCTCTCATTGCTTACAGAAAGTCTAACGGCTTGGATAATTAAGGACAAATTTCTACTTGGAGGCAGATGTAAAAATACAGTTTATGGGTTTTAATATTTATGCGAAGCGCCAGATACCTTAAATTAGCTGTCTGATTTTAGATTGCATAAACAGATTTGTAAGAAGCGGCTTTTATCAACTAAAATACACTGTAAAAAAACCACTGTAAATTTGCCAGCACAAACTAGATCACAGTTGAATGTACTGTACCTTCTTTGGTTTCCTGACTATTTAAACATGAAAAATACAGTAGTTGCGTAAAATTAACAGTACAATGTACTGGCAATTTGGACGCATTTGGACGACAGCACGAACTACTGGCGTCCAAATTGCCAGTACATTGTGCTGTTAATTTTACGCAACTACTGTATTTTCCATGTTTAAATAGTCAGGAAACCAAAGAAAGATACTGAACGATCAACTGTGATCGAGTTTGTGCGCGAGATGAACAGTACTTTGTACTGTCAAAATGTCGTTTTATTTATTTATTTATTTTTTTTTTTTTTTATTTTTTTTACAGTGTATCAATATCGGAACCTTTATGCGGAGATAAAGATTACACTTAAAACAGCTATAATGAGATATCTTTTTTAATGCTAGCATTTAACAGAAGAAAAGAAAATAATTATAGAAAAAGGATTAATATTGAATAAAAATATAACTCTAATATATGACCTCGCCATAATAATAAAATCTATTCCGGGGAAAAAATTGTAAGCTCAGACACCGAGATTCGAACATGAACCCATTTGAATCAGCCTTGCCAGTAAGCTACTTTTTAAAAATTGGCATTTAAAATTTAATTCTTGCATGGCACCATTATTCTGAAATGGTGAAATTCCCCTTGTTTTCGCCTTAATTGATCACATTAAATAAGGCGAATTTTACTATTTCATAAAAGTGGTGCCAATCAAGAAATCAACATTTAAAAAAAGTAGCCCACTGGCAACACTGTTTTGAATAGCAAGTAAATGCGCTACCACAGAGATATCTAGCCTACGCTAAAATGACTGAAATTAAGGTTCTGTTTTCAAATCTAAATCGCAGAAATGGTCGGATGTCATTAAATTAATTCATTTAATTAAACTATTCTAAGACTTTAAAAATTTTTAGGATTTGTTTTGTGATAGGAGGTATTCAGTTGTAAGTATACAAAATTCCAGATTCTAACATGAACAGTTTCCGCGAACAAACTCTCTGGCAGACAGACAGATAAGTTAAACGAAAAGGGTTTCCGTTAGATGATCGAAACCCTAAAAATACCACATAACGTTAAACAAACACAAAAGCATTAACGGATCTTAACAAATATACCGGTTTCCCAAATTTAATTGTACATAGATTTAGTAGATATAAAACACACGTACACAGACGCAAATCTATATTGGAAAATATCTATCATTACTGTTGCCCCACGTCTTTAAATTTTTCAAAATGAAAGCAATGATGAATTACTTTTATGCCCCTGAATAATAATTTTTATTTTAATACATTTCTTGTGTGTTATTTTATATCATATACTGGGGAACATCCCATTGCATGATTGCATAACAATATTAACGAGATAAATAAGTTTTGACGATGTTGGGGGTCCAAATACCAGGAAAACTCCTATACCGTCCCGTTTCCCTGATGGTGATTTTTAAGTTTGGAGCTGTATGTTTAAAATAGTTTCAATAAAAGTAATATAATGAAATTTTTTTCCGAAACTGGGACAATTGTTTTATATAAATATGTAGCAAAAAAATTAACCTGCACACATTTATACGGTTGATATTATTTTTGTAACTCTGTCCCTGTGTTTTTCATCCATACCGTATCTCTTACTAAACTTATGCAGGAAATCACTTCAGATACAGCCACAGATTTTTTTTTAATTTTTTTTTTCTCATTCAGAAGTATGCTAGAGAAAGAATGTCTAAAATTCTTTGACAGGAAATTTACTGCAGAATTTAAATCAGCATTTAAATATCAATTTTAAGTTCGTGGCTTTATTGGTAGTCTTACCGTCCCCAAGGTTTATTCCAGTACTTTCCGAGGTAAATTAAAAAATATATATATTTAATCCAATGTAAACAACTGTTTCTAAAAATCAATGAACATTTCGGCTATCACCGAGTCTTAACATGATTCGCCTAAAAATATCCTTTCCGTCCCTTTTTTTCCCATTTCGTCCCTTTTTTCCTATACCGTCCCCTTTTTTTACCTTATCGTCCCTTCTTTAACACCCTTTTAAGACAATGTTATACAAAAATTCTGTATTAAAAGTACTACATTTTTATTATTTCTCATTTGAATGTCCTGTGGGTACTATGCAAATTCATTAGCAGTAAAAATTTAGAAGAAAATAAAATGTTATAGTGGTAAAATGGTAAGGAAAATTAAACTCGCAAGTTTAACTTAAACCTCAGTTAAATAAAAAAATCTTCGCTGCTGACCATTTTTTCTTAATTTTGAATCATTAAGGCATTCGTCTATCAGATTAAAATGTTATTTTAGCAAGTTTAATTTCACCATATTTTTATTCCCGAAAGTCAAAAGATTGTGAGAATGCTCCATATACCTTAGTGAAAATATCTTCTAAAAAGTCTTATTTTTCTGCATTGACTTTAGAAGTCCAAAATTAACTGTTAAATTGAAATAAGATAGATAAATTAAAATATAGTTACATGATTTCGAACCTAATGTCAAAATTGAATTCTTGAAGCGTTAAATTTTATGATAAACGTAATTCAGTTTTTAACTCACATTTAAAAGAATGTCATTAACAGTAAAATTACCATACATTCGAAATCACATTTTATTCTCTTTCACTTAATTTCAAAGGCCAAAAGTTACCAGCAGACATATATTTTATATTAACAAATAGACAAATATTGGAAAATATCTATCAATACTGTTGTCCCACGTCTTTAATTTTTTAAAAATAAAAGCAATGATGAATTTTCATAGAAATGTCACTGTATAGAAATGTTATTTCCGTGCTATTGAAATTCTAGGAAGCAAATGTAAAATTATGCCACATACAATTTAAAATAGCGTGAAAAATGATTAATTATGGAACATCATGTCTTCTTCAAAGAAACACCCACTCTTTATTAAAATTTCAATATATTTTATCTTTAAATATAAATGTATAATATTTCAATCTCAACATAGACGATTTAATAACAACTAATGTTTTGAGTAGGTCTGTTCGTATTATGATGAAGAAAATAAATGTCTTTGAAAACTGGTCTCAAAAGCTTCAACCAAAAGGAATTGCTGCTGACCTTTTTCTCATTGAAATTAATTATTTCAAACCAATTCTGTATTTCAAAGGGATGCATTTATTTTAAAAGTGAAAAATTCACCAAACAAAGTATCGATGGAATAAATTTTTACTTTCATAGAAATTTTAAATTAGTTAAAATTTCCATTCCTCTAATTTACGTTTTTTTTTTTTGGTTCCGAAATTGAAATTATTATGCAAAAGGATTCTTTCAGATCTTTGCATATTCAAGTTTTCAAGTGTAAAACATAGCTGAGAGACATTGCGTTAGCTTAATGTTTGAGCAACTAAAAAATAAAAGTTACAGTTTTCATGACTGTATTATTTTGTCTATATTATATAGAAAACTAGGGGGCTCGGCCCCCTACGAGCTACGCTCGCCAACCCCCGTCCAGACACCGTAGACTCTAAATGCACGCTAATTTGATCGGCTTTAAAAGGATTTCGAAAGATTGAATTATAATTTAAAAAACAGTGGCGATCTCTCTATAAACGGATTTCTATTCATTTCTCTTTGATTGGGGAATTTTAACGCCAAATCCGTTGCGGTACTACTTGATTATCCCGTCGACCAATTTCGCCAAATTATATAAATCGCCAAACCACTCGCCAAATTATACAAATTGACATAATTTTTATTTTAAATAACGAAAAAACAAATAAATTAGTACAACATTAATTAAAATACAAACAAAACATCGAAATAAAAGTAACTTGATGACGTAGACACGTGTAACAACATTTCAAAATAAGCTAATATAAAAGGAATTAAGTAAACAGAGTCTTTGTCTCCTGGTATTTTTTAACAAAGTGAAAAGAAAGTTCTTTTAAATGAGACATTTTAAATTAATCGTTTTTAATCTGACGTAATTTTGACCAAACTATTCTTTATCTTTTTAATATTCACATGAAAATACTTGTGTTAGAAATGAAATATTATTTGCGCTTTCCTAACAAAAATAGTTGAAAAGTATCCTCTTAAAATATCAAATATCTAGCACAATTTCTAAATTTAAGCCGTTTTGCAATATTATTTTGTGTTCATTTTATGTAATAACTGTAATGTGCCGTAAATATGACGTAATTTCTCCTATTTAAGACTTCTAACGCATGTTAATAAATTTATTGTTTTACAAATTCCTTTCTCTCTTAAAATTCACGTGTAATTATAGTTTTTATGACGTAATTTTTAATAAGTTCCTGCTTTTTGTACATAATTATTTAGTTCTAATTCCAAATGTTTTTTTCTGTTTATAATAGTCACGTGTAAATAAATTTTTAATTTATATTTACGCGTATAAATATATTTTTTTTAAAGCAAACATTATTGTTTCCGCTGTTTATACAGATGGCAACAGTTTAAATTAATATCACTTTCTAAAATCTGTTAAAAATATCTCTAGAAATGCTGAAAATCTGAATTTAAAATAGAAATAAAACCTCAAAAAATTAGTCAAAATAAAAAAATTAATGCAATCTGCACTCCGGCAAATTCTAACGCATAAAATGATCTAAAAATGATTAAATTCCTATGAACAGTTTTTGCTCCTATAAAACTTTTTTAGTGGAACGATTTTGTCCAACTTTAGCATTAAATATCTCTTAAAATAATTATTCGATCTGAAAACTGTCTGCATCAGCGTGTTTATCAAACATTTTTGTATAATACTACCGATTTTCATATTTTTGTATGCATTATTTTTCTTAATATTAACGAAGAAAGACCTCCGGTCACAAAAATTCAAAACCGGCGGCGGCGGCGGCGGTGACAGCGGTAGTTACTTTTTTTTAGAATAGAGAGAAACATGTCAGGGAGTAAAGCTGGTGTCAGATTAACGGTAGCCACACCAGATAAGTACATTTTACTGACACTGTTTTTTTTTTCTCTAATATTTCACAATTATTTTTTTAACGCAGTCGAATAGGAGAGAAAAAGTTTTATCATATGCAATTTGTCTGAAAACTATATCTCAAATTACTTTAAAATAATTATCAAATACGATTTTTTAAATTAATTTTTATAACGTGAAGAACGAAAGATTAATTCGTTTGCTTTTAAAATAATATAAAAAATCTGCATTTGTGCCAAGTTAATAATCTATAACGATACTAAAACATCATCAATAAAAATAACCAAATAAAACAAAAATATGAATGACATGTAATACGAAAGCACTGTAAAAAAAATGGTAACGTTCCATGTAAAATGCAGGAAAGTTTCGCCTTTTCTCAGGTTTTCAGAATAATTTAGCTCTTTCCTGTGAAATTCTGGTTTTCTTATCTGAAACGTTCCTGAACAAAAGTTGGAAACACCAAATGCTGCGGCCGCCATTTATTATTTTTTTGCTATAATCCGTTGCTCGCGCGCGAGTGTCGAAAACGAATTCCTTAAATGAATGTAAAAAAATCAATATGCAATGCAAATAAATCAATAGACGACATAATCCTTTACGTCTCTATTGTCAAGACAATTCAGATGAAAATACAATACCTCTGTGACATCGCTAAGAGATTATCTCTCGTACTTGTCTGTGGAATATTTAACGAGCAGACCGTGTAAAAAAAAAAAATACACCTATTATTTGGATCTCCATTAACCAGGGGACCATCAAACATGATTCTCACCGATTTTGATTAATTTAAAGTATGTTTTAGAGTTCTTATCTCTAATTATTCTTGTGAAAGGATTTCTTCAAATGGGCCTTAGATTTTCAGAAATTAGATGCCGAGGTTTAGCATACGTTTCAAATACCCATTAGTTTGCAGCTCTCAACGTGTCTTTCGTGGTGTGGACGCAGAACGCTCGCACGCCACCGTACGGCCCGAGTTCGATGCTACCTTTTGACTTTTTTTTTTCTTTTTAAAATAATTTTATATTTTAACACTTTACAATTTTATTTAAATTTGATATATATTTGACACTTTGAATTGCTGCAAATTTGAATTTTTTTTTATTTTCGGAAAAAATATACAATTACGTTTAGGATTTTTTTTTCATGAAAATTTATATGTATTTTATCTAACTTGTAAACTAACATAATTACTGACGAAAATCCAAAATATTTTATGTCTAGATTTTTTTTCTAATTATTATTTACATTTATATATTTTTATATTTTAAGCAAAGTTCAGAAAGAATATATCATATATATATATTTACTTTATTGAATTTTAACTGAAAATTTATTTTTTCGTGTAAATTATAAATAATAATTCTGATGTCATTTCAAAATATTTTTTCATTACAACAAATAATGATAATCCCAACAAAAAGTTTTCGGTAAAAAAAAAGCGCCAAGTTCTCCTTAATGTTTCGGCCAGAAAAAGTAGTGATATCTGAAGTTCGCACAAGTTAAAAGCCAAACATCCCAAATATTTCATTGAAAATGGCTTCCTGCGACTTGGCCGTTAATGCCTTCTACAACATTTCAAAATTAATGATTGAAAATTACGCATTTATGAATTATTTAAATATTAAAAGTAATATTAGAATGCAAAGAGGCAAATTCACATAAAGATATAAGTAAAAGATTTCTGATAACTACCATTCAGTTTCAACAAACATTAGTTTTGATTACAGATCATTTAGTCCACTTGTGGTTTAATTGCCATTTTGTACTGTCTAAAGCTAAAGTCATTAACGTAAAACCCAAGAAATAAAACAAAATTTACTTACTTCAAATCTCACAATATGTTACATTATATTTTATTGAGTAATATTGAAATCTTGTGTATTGATGAAAGAGAATTTTTTCGTTTGAACATTTATTATAGTTTGTTTGCATACATTAAGAGGTATTCAATTTATAAACTGTTAAAAGATGATACTAATTATGTTTTAGCAATTAGGGATATTATCTCCTGAATACAAGTATTTTGTTATTTTTAACTTCTAAGCATTTAAATAGACTGAAGTTGTTTAAATGCTTTTTTCAAATGTGTATTTTTTTCTGTACTCTGTGCTACAAAATGCCTAAAATAATCAAAAAATGTAGTTGGCATGTAGCTCATTTGTACATATTTTAAATTTTGAAAAACTCTCTCGAAGGCATTAACGGCCAAGTGGCAGGAAGCCATTTTCAATGAAAGATTTGGGATGTTTGGCTTTTAACTTGTGCGAACTTCAGATATCAATACTTTTTCTGGCCGAAACATTAAGGAGAACTTGGCGCTTTTTTTTTACCGAAAACTTTTTGTTGGGATATCACTACTTTTTGTAAGTTTTTTCAAGTTTGTTATTCTAAACTATATTAATATGAAAAAACTTAAATTTCGGTACTTTTATGTTAGCCGGGAGCAAATCTCCTCATTAGACTTTTGTTTTTTCGCCAATAGCAGTTTTCATTTTTTACATGTGTAAATTAGAAACAATGCTTTAATTTTCAAATAAAATATTTCGGTTTATGTTATTATTTCTTATTTATTTATTCATTTATTTCTATGTTAAATATTCTATTAAATAAAATGAGGGAAATGCATCTATTTTAAATGAGATGACTGAAAAGTATATATCTTTAAATGAAATGAATGCAATATGAACAATTGAGTTGGGAACAGTATTTGGCGATTTGCCACTTTCGCCCGGCTAATATAAAAATACCTAAATTTATTTTATTGAGATTAACAAATTTATACTTTATTTATTTTATATTAAAGTACTAGCCGCCTCTAGCAAGCAGTATTTACCGTATTAATTCCATGTTAAACGTTGCATCATGTTACTGTTATTCCTAATTTAATTTACTTGCCCATTTTTTAGGCAAGTTGGAAGCTTTTGATAGAGAAATCAAAAACTCTTTACGATCATGGAAGCACATCATATATTTTGTGTTGTTATGTATTCCATCTTTCGTGACAAATATCTCCTAACTCACTTATGCATGTTTCCTTAGCAGTTACGATTCGTTCTCTAATGCGGAAATTTTTAATCCTATTAAGTAATCTTTTCTAATTGGGCTCACTGCCAATTGTTGTATTTTAACTGATACGACTGGGTACAAGTGAAATGGTTCTTATGAAATCCTTTGACAATATCTGCATTTGCATTAAACCATATTGATGCTAATATCTTTTGTTTGACGTTAACCTTTTCAATAGACTCGATTACGGAAGAATAGAAGGTCTACTGGATCACTGCCATCATCCATTTGAAAATCTATCATTATTCTCATCTGATCGTGTTGAAGAATTAGTCAATGTGCCATAGTTTTAAGATTTTAGTTAATTTTATTCGAAACCTGAAAACTAAAATGCGAGGAACCGGATTATAGAAGATTCATTCTAACGTACATATCGATTAACAGGTTACATATTATAGAATTATAATAATCATAAGGAGAACTGGCAGTTTCAATGCTTTGTTTCCGTAAATTCTCTTTATGTAATACAGAAGTTTTAGCGGCCTAATGATTAGCAACATGGTCACAGTAAGTATAATAACAGTACAATATAATAACAATAGCAGAGGTACTGGGCAGTGACGAAACTATTAGCACTTTAGAAATATTAGTACGTTATATCATTTAACTATTCAGATGATATGCGGAAAAATATAAATAGATGGCTCGCATTAATAAATAACTCATTGAAAAATAACCACTAGCGTCAAATATTCGCCAAGCTTGGCGACATTTAGCAAAGTTTCGCCGAATTTGGTAATATATCATGTCAATTCTCAAATCTGGCGACAAATTTTTTTTTGCTTATTCTGACGTAATAATGATGCATATGTATTATGTATTATACACATACCTATAATATATATGATGCAAATGTATAACGTATTATATGCATATGTATAATATGTATGATGCATATGCATAAGTTCATTAACATCACTAAAACGCACTTAAAGGAATAGTGTTCCATAAATAGTAGGGATAATTGGCAGACTGACCAAAGTGCTATTGACATTAGAATTCCGACATTTATAATAGACCGGGAGGCGTCTGTACACACCATCACCTCATCGAGTTTACAGCTAAAATTTTAGGATTAGTTAAAACTAGATTAGCATATTTAAATGCAACTGGTCTGTTAAGTCATATCTTGGTAGAAACCATCTGAAGACCTAATTTTAGTGGTTAACTGATAGGTTTTCTATTGTATTTTCCTGCATCCAAAAGTTTGGAAATATGGAGGAATGGTCGCAGGAAAACACAATGGAAAATCCACCAATTAACCCGTAAAATCGGGTCTGTAGGTGGTTTCCATAAAGATATGACTTGGCAGACCAGTTACATTTGAATACGCTAATCGATATCTAACTAATCCTAAAATTTCAACCGTCAACTCGATGAGGTGAAGATCTGTGCAGACGCCTCTCGGTCGTTAATAAAATTTGTTTTAAGGAAGTAAAAGATAGAAAGATGGACAGATAAACTGAAAGATTTGCCTTATTAAGATTTTTGTAAAAGCATATAAAAATTCATTCAGCTTGAACTCATGTAACACCTTTATAACTCAGGCTAATTTTCTGTAATCTGGTTTTGGCGACCAACATATCTTATCTATAACTATAATCTTTCTTTTACAGATTTAAAATTAACAATAAATTAACAGTAAGTAGGCTAATAATACAATATAATAACATTAGCAGCGGACTTCGGACGCTGCATCTGTCGCATATCGTTAAAGACAGATTATTAGTTACATATTTCATTTAATTAAAAGAAGATTTTTAAAAACTTTCATATGGAATTAGGATATTTTTCCACTACAGGGACCTTGGCATTATTTTTAAATCTTGGCGCAATTCGGACTTCAGAAACTGAGATATGATGCCAAATGATATAAGCAACTATGAAAACAAATCTGATGAAGTTTTATGTTATTTATATTATGTATTTACATACATATAAACATTTTATTTATACATGTATAAAATATTATTTTTTACATACAAATTATTTATGTTGGTATATAAAATAAATAAATGGGTTCCTTACATTAAATAAATTGTATACATATGGAAAAAATTGCTTGTGTATATGACACAGTAAATAGGTTGCCAGAAAATACGTTATCAAATTTCTTTTTTCGTCAAGGCTATTTTCTGTATTTTGCCAACGCTACTATATCGGAAACATACCGAATTGCGGTTATATTTTGTTAAATGTTTTATTGTTTTAATATCGTAAATATATCATAACCTATATTGATTAAAATTTTTAGGTATATTCATTTTTTTTTCGATTTAACAAACATCTTTGGAAAAGCATATATATAAAGTTTTATTCTGCTTGAAATTACGTGACCCCTTCAAAACTCTGTAATCGAGTATTGGCGACCAACATTGGCGCAATTGAATGTGAAGGAACTGTTTACGGCCAAATTAACACCCCCTGTTTGAAGGGTTTAGAGGCGAAAATTCTGTGTTTTCAGATTTTTCTAGTTAATTGTGCTACAAACCCGACTTACTTGTGAAATTTCATGATTCTACGACTTTTAGAAGTACCTTAGTTATTTGATGATGCGAAGTGAGTCAGTGACAAAAAAGCGCTTTTTCGGAATTTAATATTTCGAAAACTACTAAATACAGAAACATGAAATCGTGGACCCTTAGTTCAGTTTGACCATACGAACATGTGTATAAAAGAAAAATTTCTACATCTCTCCCTAAAACGACGTTATGAGGGGGTGAAAAGTATGCCGAAATGGTTCAGGAAAAGGTAGCTTACGGCTTGTGCGAACTTGGCGGACGCACTGCCGTGCTCCCAGATAAAGCGAAAATTGTCAACTGTAAATGTAAAAATCGTCTGCGGATCCCGCATGCTGTGAAATGTCAGTAATGTTTTGCTGTCAACAGAAATATTCCTGGTATTTCGCAGGAAACTTATTGGCATTTCTGTAGAATGTTTTTAACATATACAGTAAAGTTCCAGTCATTTTCAAGAAATGTTTCTTGGAAATAATGGGCAACTCAGCTGCCCATTTTTTCCCAGGAACGTTGCGGAATTTTTTTTACAGTGAGTGTAGCTTCTAATAAAACTACATTTGAATTACATAATTGGTATATTTTATATAATTTAGGTGCGTTCGTAATTGTCTGAGCGAAGCGAAGGCTAATACACAGCACAATATCACTTTTAGATCACAAACAGTGACGATGGATATTAAAGTCATGGCCTACTAAAATAGAAGGTACGTATGAGGGTAACCTACTGAATGCACCTACTATGAAAAATAAGTTCCAAACTCTTTAAAAATTACATGAAAAAAACCTGATAAAATAAGGACACTTTATCTGCATGCGTCACGGAAATTTAGTGTACGTTATTTTCACTGGCTGGATGTTTTCGTAGAAAATCGGATTACAGCACCTGGTGCAAAGAAAATATGCACGCACTAATATTAAAGCATAACAAAACCTATTTAAACGTAAATAAATATGAATTTTTTTTCTATTTAAAAGGAAAAAGCCAAACTATCTTAGTGTATAGGGGAGACCGGGGCAAGAGGAAGAGTTGGGCAAGATGACGAATGTCTTAATTTTTCCGTTTTCCACTAGGTGGCAGCATCAACCCGACACTACTGGCTCTCCTATCGGCCGTTCTTTAAATAATAGTGTAGAGACGCTTTAATTGCAATTTTGTGCTAGTTGTGAAGCTTTGATTGTTTAACGCTGCTACGTTACAACGTTTATGCATGTGTAAATAAGCTCTGCTACATATACCGGTAAGATATGTCATTTCTTTTTAATATTTATGAGTAACTTAGTTCAAATACTAACTATTACCATGAATAAATGTCAATTAATCGCCTTCCTTCATGGCAATGAAAACGAATATTTTTAAACAGGCAGTCCGGGGCAAGACGACGAGCTCGTAATCATCAGACCCTGGTAGTAGAAAACCAACGTATAAACCCTCCAGAAGAACCAGAACCTATGGCAAATGCTGGCTCCGATGCACCAAAGAAACCTGTTAGTGTTTTTGATTTCAAACCATTGCCTAAAGCAACACAATGTGAAACGACTGAAAAAGCAAAACAATGCGCTCAAACATTCTTACAAGCACACCCATCAAAGAAATGTTAGAACAAAGGGAAAAGCAGGAGGAAGAACAGGAATGTTTAAAAAAATAGAGAAAAGAAACTCGTGAAGCTAAAAAAGGAGTAAAAAAACTCAAACTAAGTTCCTGTACGCCTATGTCTATTAAATCCAGGCCAAACATTCCAGTTGCATCAAATTCAAAGGATGGTGTTTTCAGATGTTCTGCTTGTGACGAGGAATAGTGTGACACACCAACAGAAGAATGGCTCCAGTGCTGTAAATGCCAAAAGTGGTGGCATGAGGAATGTTCTAATTATGTAAATGGCATTTTTATTTGTGACTATTGTTAGCTGCACAACTAAATACTTCAACAGTACGTTGCAATGCATTATGCTTAGTTTGATACTTTGTAAGTTGTAAAAACTAACAGTTATAATTTGCTAAACCATGTAACATATTCAAAAGATAAAATATGTTCAACCTTTTTCAGTGTTGTCATCTTGCCCCAGTACTGGGGCAAGATGACGATTTGTTAATGTTATGAAAAAAATAAAATTATCGTTTATTTTTTTTATTTGGAAAATTAAATGGTAATACGTTTAATACTACAAAGGGATACTCTAACAGTTCATGCAAAATTAATTTTACTATACTTAAAAATAAATTAATTAACAACAAAAATTGTTAACATAGTCATCTTGCCTTGGTCTCCCCTACTAATACTATAAAGAAGTATTGTTTGTTTGTTTCTTTCTTTCTAGGATGTAATCTCTGAAACTATCGAACCGATTTCAAAATAACGGTATCAAAATGATTGTGTTAGTCCACGTTCAAGCATAGTCTATATCTTAAGTCGATACCACTACACCAAAGCGGGTGTAGGAGCAAAAAATATTCTAAAAATATGATTTTTATGTTACTGAAAGGCCTGAAATTTGGAATATTAGTTAGTTATTAGATATAAAGAATTTAAAGAACATTTCCTAAATAATTTGAAATTTATAAGAGGTAAAAATGCGTAAAAAGCTTTCTAAGAAACGTTCTAAATGGAGGTTTCTACGCAATCTCAGGATATACCAAACCGATTTAAAAGATAATGGTGACTAACCTTGCTCCAAGATAGGCTAAATTTTATGTCGGTGACACTATCCCAAAGGGGGTGCAGGAGGCAAAATGTTCTAAAAATGCGATTTTTGTGTTACTGAAGGTCCTAGAAATATGAAATTTGGAATATTAGTTACTTATTAGATATAAAAAAAATTCTAAAAATACTTTTTGAAAAATTGGAAATTTAAAAGTGGTGATAAAGTAAAAAAGTGTTCCAAATGGCGATGTCTATGCAATTTTAGAAAGCATCAAAACGGTTTGAAAAGCAATGGTTGTAAATTGATGGTGACAGACTTTGCTCTAACATAGGCTCTCTTATATGTTTGTGTCACTACCACCTGGAGCTTCCAGTAGCAAAAAACGTTCTAAATTTCAGTTTTTGTGTTATGGAAGGACCTAGAATCCTGAAAGTTTGAATGGTTGTTACTTACAAGATATCAATCATCTCTGACAACATTTCCTAAATAAATCGAAATTTAAAAGGGGTGAAAATGCACGAAAGCGTTCTAAAAAACGTTGTAAATGGTGATTTCTATGCAATTTTAGGAAGTATCAAATCGACTTCAAAAGTAACGGTTGTAAATTTATCGTGACAGCCCTTGCTCTAACAGAGACTCTATTTTTTGTTTGTGTCACTACCACCTGGGTGTGTCAGAATCAAAAACCGTTCTAAGTTACGGTTTTTGTATTATGATAGGGCCTAGAATCATGAAATTTGGAATGGTAGTTACTTATTAGATATCAAATCATCTTATTAGATATCTAAGAACATTTCCTAAATAAAAATCGAAATTTAAGACTGGTGAAAATGCGCGAAAAGCGTTCTAAAAAACGTCCTAAATTGCGATTTCTATGCAATCTTAGGAAGTACTGAACAAAAATAATCCAAAAATGTATCCCAAACATAAATGGTGTAAAAATGATGGTGACAGCCCTTGCTCTAAGACAGGCTATATTTTATGTCTGTCTACACCATCCCAAAGGGAGTGCTGGAGCAAACAATTGTTCTAAAAATGCGATTTTTATATTATGGAAAGACCTATATTCATGCAATTTGGCATAGTATACACTTATTAGATATAAATGATCTCTGAGAACATTTGTGTAAAAATTTGAAATTTAAAAAAGGTGAAAATGCGTGAAAAGCGCTCTAAAAATGTTCTAAATGCCGATTTGTGAACAATCTGAGGAAGAATGAAACCGATTTCAAAAGTAATGGTAGGAAATCGATGCTGACAGCCTCTTCTATAACAAAGACGCCATTTGACATCGGTGTCAGTAACACCTGGGAGTTGCAGAAGCAAAAAACGTTCTAAATTGCGATTTTGTTATCGGTAGTGGCTAGCAACTTGAAATTAGGCATGGTACATATTTATTAGATATAAATATTTTTAAGGACAGTTTCGAAAAAATTGGAAATTTAAAAGAGATGAAACTGCACGAAAAGAGTTCTAAAAACGTTCTAAATTGCGATTCTTACTCATGAAATATCAAACCGATTTCAAAAGTAATGGTTGCAAATTGATAGTGACAGTCGCGGCTCCAACATAGGTTATATTTTATGTTTCTGTCGCATTTTAAATGAAAGGATTACGTTTTAAAGGAAATGACTGCAATAAAAATATGGTATGGGAAAATTTTCTGGCAATCTATTACCTGCGTTCGGTTAACATGAAAGAAACAATATTGCCATTGGGGCACAGATGTCATAATATGCACCACGTTTGCGCGATTTTTTTCTAACGCCACTTTTGCGAAAAACTTGTTTTCGAATACCAGTTACATATATATTTTAAAAAAGGGAATAACAATAAATAAAAACAGTTTAATTAATAACTATAGAACACAAAAATGTATATAAATTTAGAAAATAAATTAAAAGTAATTAAACAATTTATTAATAAATAAACAGCAACATCCGTGTTATCATATCAAGCAAAATAGCGACTTTTTGGCGCCAGTTAAGTACCCTGGTGCGTATAGGACATTAGCCCCAGAAAAAATCGTGCTACTGTGCTGCGTATATGACATCTTTTGAGCAATATGGGTTCATGGTATTCGAAATGAAACATATGTTATAGCCACTCTTCGTACAAAAAAATGGCCAATAATTCAGATACACAGGCTATGTTGCCATCAAAAAAGAATAATACTAACAACAACATTGTTATAACTGTATGAGAGTTACATTAGTAATATAAAATTGGCTTTGAGCAAACAACCACAGAAGAAGCATTTTACATATGTTTCGAGAGAAGGTTGATTATCAAGGTACAAATTAATTATACAAGCAACAGATATATAAGCAAAAGTTTAAATTAAAATGTAAATATTTGCAATCTCTGCCCCCCCCCCTAATAAAAAATTCACACAATGAAATTAACTTGGCGTTAAGCGACGCTTTTTAAAATACGACATTGGTTGCAAACCATATTACGGAACATTCCTATAACATTTGAAGTAATCACGGTACTTTATTTTTAGCAAAGTTAAAATTTAACCAAGAGCATTTTTCTTCGCCAAAAGCAACTTTTTTTTTTTCACATGAGTAATTAAGAAACAATTCTTTGATGTTGAAAGAAAATGTTTTGATTTATTTTCTCTTATTATTATTATGAAATTATTATTATTATTAAAATTATTATTATTATAAATAATGGTTTAAAAATGCTGGTGACCACCTCTGCTTCAACGAAGACTATATTTTATGTAGGTACGACAACGTCCATGGTTGCAGGAGCTGAAAAGTTCTAAAATTGCAAATTCTGAGATATTGTTTGGGCTAAAAATTTGAAATTTTGTGCGGTGGTTATTTTTAAGATGTAAATACTCGTTATGAACTCTTACTACAAGGTTCGAAATTTTAAAGTTAGAAATAAACGTAAAACGTTCTATAAAGTTTCTAAATCACGATTTATTTGGAATTGTTAGAGAAAGAAATTTTGAAATTTCACATGGCTATTACTTTTAAGTCGTTAATGCCGGTCAATAAAAAAAAATAAAAAGTGTTCACCATAAAAAAAAGATCTAATCTGCAATTTCTGTGATACTGTTGGGTCTAGAAACTTAAAATTTGGCATGGTAGTAACTTATAAGATCTGAATGCTTGTTACAGAAAGAATTCAAACTGCAATGCACGCATTAGAATGAATTCTAAAAAAATAGAAATTAAGAAGACTAAATAAAGCGAAGAACGTTCTAAAGATTATCAAACTAACAAGATTATTAAAATAAAGATGAAAATTTGCATAAATGTTGCTTTTAAGACATAAATACTAGCAATAGAACAATTTCTAAAAATTTCGCTGTGTAAAATGATGCAGGAAAGTAAAACTTTGATTTTTTTTTTTTTTTTTTTTTTTTTTTTTTTTTTTTTTTTTAATTTTGAAATTTTTGGACGGAATACTTTTAAGACGTAAATGCTCTCTAAGAATTTTTTCTAAAAAATACAAAATTTAAAAAGATAAAATGAACTGAAAATGTTTTAAATTACCATTCATTTGCATTCTTAGGTATAGAAACTTTAAATATTTAATAAAACTACATCCCCCTCCCCCTCCCCCCCCCTCCAAAAAATATCATGCAACTTAAATTCAACAAAACGGTTAGCCACTTATCTAGCATTGAATAACTTGTGTTAACATTGAATAAATGCCGGTATGAAACAGCGAATAGTTTGCATGAAAGTACTCTTCAAAATGTTACTCCTCTAGGCAAAATTGTCGAAAAGTGTCTATTTAAATTTCATGTGCAATTTTTTTTTCAGCTTCACTAATTTAGAGAATTAATCATAAGGTCATTTTCTCAATTGTCATTGGACGATTTTTTATATAGTAACTTATTCGGCTAATGTTTATTTAATCGGGCTAATATTGACGTATTTTAGCTTGCATGACGGGTTAATATTGACGTATTTTAGCTTGCATGATTTGTTGAAAATTATATACGGATTTTTAAATTACTCGAAAAGACATTTTCACAGCTTAAATGTTATGCAGACGAAATATTCGAGATCTCGTGTCATAATTTACGCTGCAGTGAATACGATTTGTTTGTGTGGAGGAGTAAGGGGCCTACCTCGAAAGGAATAAGGATACCAATCCTGTCAGGTAACTTATGTATTTTTTTCTGACAAAGGTTGAATATTTTTCAGACACGCCACGTATTGTCAATTAAATGTAGCAACTCATTTTCTATTCTTGTCACGAGTTATTATTAAATCTATGTTCTCACTAACATCGCTCAGATTAATCCCTCTGAGAGAAGTCCTAGTTATATACATGCGTAGCATCTATATTGGCCGTCTGGTCTGTCCATCTGTCTGGTCAGTCTGTTCGTGTGTAACAGCGCAAAAATTACCCAACAGAATGGTTTGAAATTTAACATATTCAATCTTTGGAAAATTTTGTCAAGTGCTTTCACATTTTATGAAAATTCAATGAAAACTAAAAAATATATTAATAAAATTTCCTTCACTCTATTAAATCCTATCATACGTAATTAATTCAGTGAAATGCACTGATAGGTAATGATTGTAGGATGTCATGGTGATTATATCCCATTTAACATGGAGTTATATTATTTACATATTACTGAATTTAATGTATATAATCGTCGTAAATTTTGTATTCATGCATTTTTTCATAAGAGTGCAACAGCTATCGCTCCAAGATACGAATATTTATAAAACTAGTTATAATACGAACAACCAGCTCATTTGCCACGTCAAACGTGGCAATTTCCGACATGATGATGTTGTTGTGGCGAGTCATAAAAATATATATAAATTTAAATATATCTTAAAGTATTCGATAAAAAATAGAATTGTTTTTAACTATGTTGTGTAACGCGTGATATCCCCTTGTTTAAATAAAAATGAAAATAACGAAATTCAGGATCTAAATCAGGGTTCGCAATGCTGGGCCCAGTTCGAAAAAACCCGGTGGGTTTTTTCAGAATGGGCCCACTTGAAAAAGCCCACTGAAAAACCCATAAAGTGGGTTTTTTCAATTTTCAGATATAATTTAAAAATTTAAACAACATATAAATTTAATGAATTTAAGTCATTTCAGTTAATTTTGAAAAAATATTAATATATAAAAGCCATTACATAGAAATAAAAATGTATTTCAGCACATTGAACTACTTTACTAACATAGAACCTAGTAGGCAACACACATAGTACATAATTATAGGTATGTCTTTATATAAAAAATTCAAATCAACTATATTCATGGAAATAAAAAATATGTATTTTTACTTTCTTCTATCTTTACAAGAAGAAAGTATTGGATTCGTGAAAAATTTCGACTTCCAGTTCATGATTGATTTATATGTTTTAAAAAGGTCCTGAAGACAATTTGATAGTTTTTAGAAAATGACTGTCTGTATGTGAAAAAAATTTTGTGGGTGCTCTATCTCAAGAACTAATGCACAGAATTTCACAAAACTTTTACTAACACAAAACTGAGTAAGACCTTGATGTAAAATGATGCTGATTAGTTTTTGGTGTATACTGCCTAACAGGTGGTGCTGCTATGCTGCATTTATCTCAATTTTTGCAATAGCTTTATCTCAAGAACTAATGCATGGATTTTCTTCAGATTCAGTTACAAGTTAAGTTGTTGCTTATTGAATTTTGGTGCATATCGCCCAACAGTTTAGTGCTGCATTTTTCACGATTTCAGCAATAACTCTAATCTCAAGAACTAATGTACGGATTTGAATAAAAATTTAGATTCAGTTAAACCTTGATATAAACTGGTGCTGATTAGATTTTGGTGTATATCGCCCAAGCGGCGCAGTTGTGCTGCATTTATCTCACTTTTTGCAATAGCTTTATCTCAAGAATTAATAATGCATGGATTTTCATCAAACTTCAGATTCAGTTAGATGTTGGCGTAAATTGTTACTGATCAGGTTTTGTTGTAAATTGAACAACAGGTGATACTTATATCTCCTTGTTAAATGCATCCAATTCAACAAATCTATATTTTATAGTCCTCATGATGGGCATAAATTGCCATTTAATTTTGGCACTGTGATAGCGAATTTTGAATTATTAACATGTATGAGATAGAAGAAACTTTTGGGATTGGCACATCCGACTAGTTTATCCCTTTTTTTCTTCCTACTTATATATTTTAAATTTTAATATTGTATTCATTATTTGATTTAAAGAAAATTAACAATTTTATATCTTCTGTTATATTTAAAATTAATTTGTGAGAAACACTGGCATTTAATTAATTTAAATTCATATAATTTATACAATTTATAACTTGTAAAATAGCATTACAATTATATTGTATATAAGAGAACAATGTATTTTTTTATGTATAGTGTATGTAATATATAGAAAATATAGTATACAATAATGTAATTACGCATGTATTATACTTTTGAAAAAACCCGATTTTCCCCGGGGAAAATTGGGTTTTTCATGAAAAAACCCAAAAAAACCCATGTGGGTTGGGTTTTTTCAGAAAAACCCGGGTTTTTTCGAACCCTGATCTAAATATCATATTAAGGACGGTACAGCAATACTAAAACTAATAAATATTTTCTTACTAAGTTTACGTTAGAAATAAAAAGTTAATTGAAATACTTCAAAATTCTTACATAGTGAGCTCCCCAAAATAAAAGGCAGGTGTCATTTTATTTCTTAAAAAATTCTATTCAAAATTCTATTGCTTAGTGTGTTTTTATGAAAATTTTGTAGTTGGTTGTTTTTTTATTGGCTAATCAACTTCTATTGGCGCAAGGTCTAATAGATTACTTTGCGTCAAACACAAATCAATCTGTCATATTATAATACGTTGAAAGCTGTACAAATTCTAGTGGGTCGATTATGCAGTTTATTGTCAACTAAAAGTAAATATTAAATTATTTAAAAATGTAATTTTTCCTAACTACAGCTCATATTCAAAATATTAGAATAATTGAGGAACAGTAATAAGAAAAAATTATTTTTCATTTCTTTATTTTTGATACTAAGTAAATACATTTAAATTTCTTATACATTAAATCTGGAATGTTTAGATAAGATTTTAACATTTACAAAATATAAAATACAGCATAATAAGTTAGGTATACAGCTTTCTGAAACACATCAAAATATTACAATGAAATTTAGATTGGTTCAAAATATTAGTATATTTTATTTTACGCAACAATATTATATTATGAATATGAAGTAAATGGATGTTAATATTTTGTGGCATCCCCTTTAGCTTTCATAACAGCGTACAATAGATCTTCCATACTATATACAAGGTGGTTACAAACATTTCTAAAAATATTAGCCCAAATAGACTTTCTACGTGACACTAATTCAGTTATACTTGAAGGTGGATTTTCTTGGAGTATTTTTCCATTATACACCATAAGTTTTCGATGGGGTTAAGGTCTGGTGAGTTTGGTGGCCAAGGAAGCACCTTAATGTTGCGTTGTCGGTACTAATTCTTAGTTGATACCGAGTTATGTGGTGATGCTAAATCTTGTTGAAAGGTGAAATCATCTTCAAATAAATCTTCTGATGATGGAATCATGTAATATTACAAAATTTCTTGATATATCTGAGAGTTAAACTTTTCGTTTGACAATGCATAACTTTCCAGGTCCTTCTGCACTCATACAACCCCAAACCATGAAACTAGCAGCATTTTTTTACGGCACATTTAAGGCATTCTTTATTAAATGCTTCTTGTTTCATTCTCCAAACTCGAATACCTTGATTACCGTATGAAACACAAAACATACTTTCATCACTAAATAATATATTTTTCCAATCTTCTTCCCTCCATAAAAGTCTTGATTTACACCAATTCAATCTTATACGCTTTTCTTTTGCACTCATGAGAGATTTTGTTTTCGATACACGAGATTCAAACTTAAATTTATGGAGATGTCTTGATGTTGTTGATGTAGAAAGTTTAACTCCTTCTTCTTTCCATTTTCGGTGCAAAAATCGCATACTATTAAAACGATTTTTCTTAACTAAACGCTTTAGTTTCCTGTCATCTCTAGCAGATGTTTTTTGTTTTCGGCCGCCATTTCGGCGATTACTTTGAAATTTTCAATTTTTTAATATTGTGTTAGTTTTTTACTAACACTTGATTGCGAGCAAAGTAAATAATTCACTATATCAAATTGATTTTTACCGTGCCGATATAAACCAACCATACGAAGTTTAATAGATTCAGGAATATCCCTCACACGACCCATTTTAGAAGAAAAAGCAAACAAAATGCAAAAAGAACACTGATTTTAAATAAAATCGTCTGAATTTAATCAATGATGACACCAGTTATGAATTGGTTATAATTAAAGGAGAATTAATGGGAAATATTCTAATATTTTGAATCACTTGAATAAATATTCTAATATTTTGACTTTTCAAAATAATTTATTTTCAATTAATCTTTTCAAAAATGATATTAATTTTAAGATAATAAATGAGTTTCATCAGCAATAAGTTCTTAATAAAAATATCATTTGCATATTTGAATTAAAAGACGGGGCATTCCACGTCAAATCAGGCAGTAAAATATCAATATGTAACCCACCATCACAGATTTTAATGAAACTGCGTGTGTTTGTTCTTACTATTAAGATATGATCACCAGTAATTTTTTTTGCTCCTTGGTGAAATAGTTTCTGAGAAAAAAATTGTCAAAATTTTGAAAAACTGCCGTCAGTTGGCATTCTTGATAGCTCGGGTTTCAAATGTAGCATGTCATATATATAATCATATTTCAATATCTACTCTACAAATCATCTTCAAATAATTTATGCACAATATTTAGGGTACGCTGCTTATGAAAAAAATATATTGTTACGCTTATAACATTTTAAGTGTGTCTAAAAAAATATTTAAACTTTGAAGTCGTGAATTTTTTATGAAAAATAATGCATTAACAAAAAAAGCATTATCAACAAAAGGCGGTATTTTTATTAAATTTATTTTTTATGGGAGATATACTTAAAGATGTCCTTTACCTGATTCTGAAATAAAAATAGTGGGATTTTGGGTGTTTTTGGTAGTATTTCCTATTTAAAAATAGTTTGAGGTGCATTTAATATCAAATCAAGCAGAGTCATTCCATGTCAGTTCCCCTAAGCCATTTAATCACTGTCACAAATTTCAATGAAATTGGGTTTGTTTATAGCTTATTTTAAGACGTAATCACCTTTAATTTTCTTGATCCTAAGTAAAATATTTTTTAAAATAAAAAATATCAAAATTTTGAAAAATTGTTTTAAATTTTTTTAATGACAGTTCGATATTCAAAGACTACATTAAAAAAAAAAAAAGTCATTTCAATATAAAATCACTAAATAGGTTTCAAATAATGTATATGTGACAAATAATGTAGGCTGATTATTATTTCTTGTTTTTTATCATGTTTAAACACTAAGAGTGTCTTTTATCTTATGAATTTTTAAAAGCAAGAATTTTGTCAAAAATAATGTGTTAATCAAAAATTTATTATTAACCGAAGGCAGGGTGTTATTGCTTTTTTTTAATTGTACGTAAAAATATCTTTTAAATGGTTGTAAAATAAAAATAGTGAACATATGAGAAAAAATTATCAAAATTTTGGAAAAATGCCACGAGTTGCCATTAATGATTGTTCAATTTTCAAAGGCCTCATTTTATATATAAAATCATATTTCAATAACTAATCAAGAAATCTTCTTCGAATAATCTAAGCAAGGTAAATAAAGTATGTAGATTATGAAAAAAAATTTTGCTGTAATGTTAAAAAATATTTAAATGTGTCTAAAAAATTGTATAATCTTTGAAATAAAAAATATTTTACAAAAAATAATGAAATTATTAAAAAAATCTTTATCAATCAGAGGCGGAGTTTCTATGAGTATTTTTTTAATTTTAAATTGTACATAATACTACATTATAACTGGATCTGAAATAAAAATAGTGGGATTTTGGTTGGTTTTAGTAGTATTTAAATCATATTTAAAATTATCAATATTTTCAAATGTAAAACCTATCCAATGTATCATCCCTGGAAATATTTTTATTTATCCATTTATTTTATTTTTCAAATTATCTTTTATGTTCGTTTCTTAAGGAAAAAAATAAACAATATTGTTTTTTAGTAAAACTTCTAGGGCGAAGAGCAATTATCCCTTTCCAAAAAAGAGAAAAATCACTAGCTCCTCACCGCCCAATAGAAATTTTCAAAATGACAGTCCTAATCTTTAAACTCATATTTGGCTGTTAATATTGAAAATTTAGCATTGAGCTGCTAATATTGAAAAAAAAAACCAAATTTCACTCTGTTGAAGAAAATTTTGACGTATTGTGCTTTAAATATATGCAAAAAATGCATAATCCATTATATTTATATCTTTCAAATAACTATATCTAAAAAAATATTTAAAACTTAATGAGTTGCACTTTTGTAACTTTATTCAGTTTCTAATGATATGTACCGTAATTTCGGGTGTATAGCCCGCAGATCAAACAATTCAGTTTGGACCCAGAAATTTTATTCAGTATTTGAAGACCAATATTTACTGTGATCTAAAAAGTTACATTTTATTTTTAAAAATTTCTGGGTCGAAACACGATTGTATGATCCGCGGGCTATACACCGGAAATTACGGTAATTTGATTTATTTCATCACAATATTGCTGAAAGATGGATTTTCAACACATATATGTGTGTATATATATCCCTGTTCTCAAACAAATTATTAAAAAATTATTCATTTATGTTTAATAAAGCATATATATATTGTTTATACACTTACAGAAAATACATATAGCAAATTTTATGATATTATGTCAATAATGTCTAAAAGTAAAGAACTTATTTAATAGTATATAACGAAAAATTTAACATCTGGTGTAATGACAACAAAATTTTATAATTGTTTTACTTAATTTGGATGAATGAAAAAAGCTTACATGTTTGTATTTTATTGAAGTACAGGTGAAAATGTCACAAAGACATACCTCAACAACCACTGAGTATGTAACATTCGCACTACAGATGATTTTTTTTTTCTTTTTGATCTTTCGGGTTTGATTTCAGATGGTAATGAATTAATTAGTTTTGTTAGAAGTGTCATTGCAGTCAGCATATTGGGCTCACTATTTTTTTTTTATATAATTTCTTTTGGTTGACTCGATGAACAACAATATTTAAAGGGACCATTTCATGACTTTTCAATTAAAAGCTGATTTATAAATTCATCATGTTGTTTAGTTATTATTATCGTCTTAAGATAATAGGTTGATATTAAAATTTTTAAATGCAGTTTATTTATTATTTGAACAGTTGAAAGTATTTTTCAATAAGAGTGCGGGCTGTTGATTTTAAGTCGGCTGTTGAGCAATGTAGTGTTGGTAAAGGAACTGGTACTATTTAATTTAATTTTTATTGCTGTAAATAATATTTGTTATTTTATTATTGTATGTATTATATTTAAGCAAGAGTAGAAATACACGATATCGTAGTCATTTTAGTACATCTTAGCATGAAAAGCTTCAATATTTATCATTAAACATTCACATTTTATGAAAATTTTGTTAAAATTGCTCATATTTTCACTATTTTTATTTTATAACTATTGAAAAGATATTTTTACGTACAATTAAAAAAAGTAATAACAGCCTGCCTTCGGTTAATAATAAATTTTTGATTAACACATTATTTTTCACAAAATTCTTGATTTTAAGAATTCACAAGATTAAACACACTCTTAGCATTTAAACATGACAAACAACAATAAATAATAATCTGCCTACATTATTTGTCACATATACATTATTTGAAACTTATTTAGTGATTTTATATTGAAATGACTTTTTTTTATGCAGTCTTTGAATATAGATCTGCCATTAAAAACATTTTAA
Organism: Maratus speciosus; assembly: GCA_963932465.1. NCBI lineage: Eukaryota > Metazoa > Arthropoda > Arachnida > Araneae > Salticidae > Maratus > Maratus speciosus. Next base: position 50,343,161 of record OZ010800.1, read on the forward strand.
AAAAAATTTCAAAATTTAGATATTTTTTTTATCTTAAAAAATATTTTACTTGTAATCACCTTTAATCACCTTTAATTTCCTTGATCCTGTCTTAAAATGAGTTATAAACATACCCAGTTTCATTGAAATTTGTGACAGTGAATTAAATATCTTAGGCGAACTGACATGGAATGACTCTGCTTGATTTGATTTGAAATACGCCTCAAAATATTTTTAAATATGAAATACTACTAAAAACACCCAAAATCCCACTACTTGTATTTCAGAATCAGGTAAAGGATACCTTTAAGTATATCCCCCACAAAAAATAAATTTAATAAAAATACCGCCTTTTGTTAATAATGCTATTTTAGGTAATGCATTATTTTTCATAAAAAAATCACGACTTCAAAGATTAAACATTTTTTTAGACACACTTAAAATGTTATATAAGCGTAACAGTATTTTTTTTTCATAAAATACGTACCCTATATGTTATGCATAAATTATTTGAAGATGATTTGTGGAATAGATATTGAAATATGATCATATTTATGTCATGCTACATTTGAAAATCGAGCAGTCAAGAATGCCAACTGATGGCAGTTTTCAAAATTTTGACAATTTTTTTCTCAGAAACTATTTGACCAAGGAGTAAAAAAAAAATACTGGGAATCATATCTTAATAAAAGGAACAAACACACGCAGTTTCATCAAAATCTGTGATGGTGGGTTACATGCCTGCCTGAACTGACATGGAATGACCCAGACATCAAATTACCAAACGATATTTTTAATTTGTAAAAAAAGGTAATTATTCTAATATTTTTAAAATGAGCTGTATATGTTTTCAATATTATATTTTATTTTTAGTGCCAAAATTATCGGCACGCATGTATTATGGTACTTGGCAACTTTCCAGTTTTGTTTTAGTTTTAAGAATGATAGAATAAAATGAAAATGCGCTACGTTGATATTGTAATTATTCTGTGGTTAATAATTGATATTTAAGAAATGAAATTTTGAACTGTCGAAATTAATTACTTTCCGTAGAAACTTGACAAATTTAACTTAAATTTATAAAATTAAATTACAGAAAATGTTATGGAAAAAACATTGTTGGTATTCTAATTCTGAAAATTCCAGACTTACCAGGTGACTCAAAATCCAGATTGCATCGATTTAAACCTCTGATTACAGAAAAATTCTTTCAATTTTTAAAAATATGTAAATCTGGTTTAAGGATTATATATGGCATATATTTTGCAAAGGGTTGTATACATGTTAATAAAGAAATTATTTTTATGAGTACCCCTTTACCAATTTCGCCTTTACTTAAAAAAAAAAAAGAGAAATGTTAATCTAGGAAAAGAGAATATAAACACCAACTAAAATGCACAGCAACCGCTTCATAGTTACCGGCGATTCCAAAAAGTGTTTTTTATCTTTACAAGTTACTTAAATAATATATTTAAGGGGGCTCAGGGCTTGATCGATATCGAAAAATTTGTAAACAGATCTCTCGCTTCGAGTCCATACAAAAACGGAATTATTCAATGCAACTAATTTAAACTTTCTGATAGTTTTAAGGTATGTTTGTAGTCTTATAAAATTATAATATAAAGTACTACAATGTAATAAAATAACTAAACGGTGAAGTGTGAGTATTACTCGCCCTCAGAGGGTTCCGTACAATGAATTATTAACTGTATTATTAAAAAAAATGTTGCGAAAAGAATAATAAGACTTTCTAAAAAACTATAAACGTAGGGTTGGATATAGCTGTATGTATTAGAAAAGTAGGAATGGGTATGCCATAAAAGTTTAAAGAGATATGAAGCCTAAATAATATCAAGTATTGCTATTCTGTACAACGCTTCTTTTAATCTTATCCTAATCTGTTTATGATGAACTTAATTCGGTACTGACAATAAAAACAGTGCATATTTAAACTTCATTTGGCATTTCATAAAACCAAATTCAGCGTAGTAATAATCTTTCTTCATACATTGTAGCTCAAACAAAACCTTTGTTCAAAGTTTAAATTTGGCTTTGTGCTAAGCGCGCTTTGTAAGGAGGTGGCAAAAATGCAACGCTGTCCTGGGCCGCGCCGAGTTTTTCCAGATAGTTTTTTAATTAACTTTTAAAGACACGAAAGGCATATCGAGATATTCACTCAATGCAAACTCGTCACGAATTCCATAGTATTTATGTGATTATTTCTTATTAAATTAGTCTTTTTTTAACAATTTGACGATTATTGCTCTTATACTGCTACTGGCATAGCTTATCTCCATGAATGTGCATGCTTTTCATACACAAATCAGTGAACATGCTGTACTGTATCCACACACTTGTATTCTGCAGCGATAGATCATTTCATGCATTTTAATTTACAGGGTGATCCCAAATATTATTTTGTCTTTTATTTTTTGTTGGCTCCGTAATTTTCCTCCTTACCAAATCGACATTGATAATTATCAGGTCAAACATATTATTTATAATCCTGAAGTTTCCGAAGAATCCGACAAGTATATTTTTAAATATTCGACGAAATGTCTAAAATTTAAAGTGTCCGGTGATTAATGGCTATAAAGTGTAATTAGAAAAAAAATGTCCCGCGTCTATCGCAAGAAGTTCCCATTTAGTTACGTCTAAAAGTTTCGAGTTATGATATTTTGAATTGGTAAATTATCAGTGTTTTCTGGCACTAAATCTAGAACAATGATGACATATCCTTAAAACTAACGTTTTGAAAACAAATGCCATACACATCTATAAAACACTTGTATAGTATTTTTTAACTCGAAGCGTGCTTTAAACATTAGAGTTTATTAGGCAATCTCACTACATACATTTTGAATCACCGTTATATGTAAATCGACTTAAAGGAAAAGACTATTTGAAATAAACCTTGATGTATCTTTAAACTACACTGTTTTGACAATGTGCACATAAATACTGCGACATCCATTAGAGTGTTGGGTACCTTCTGTTTTACTTTGATTATAAGAAAATATACAATATTATTAAATCGTATTATATCTTAATTTAAAATGTATATCACAAACACACTGTCTTTTGTGTTACACTGTTAAACTTTTTGAAGCATTCTGGCAGGTCATTCGACCGTTTTTTGAAAAAACGGTTTCATAACTATAATTTAACTATATTCTGACCATAAAATGGCCAATAATATGGTCAGAATAGTGTTGAAATTACGGTTGTGTAACCGTTTTCGGAAAAAAAAAAAACCGTCAAATGACCTGCCAGAATGCTGCAAATTTTTAACAGTATAAATACATTAATATTTTTCATTTCCGTTTATATATGTATGAGGATTTCCTTTTCCATTTAAACTTTACAGCATTACTTATTAGGTTTTAGTAGATCAACATTTAAAATTTACATTCTGTTCGTCAATATATTTTTTGCTGTTCGAGAATATTTCTGAGGGAAAGTCATTTTTTATTTCTGATACAGAGTGTTCCGAAAAAAAAAAACCCGATCCATATTTATGAAAACATAAATCTATTGATTTCTTTCACAGATGCTTAAAGAAATGCTCTCCTTAAAAGAAAGAATAGCCATCGTTTCCTGGAAACTGTGGTATAAAACATATGAAGAGGTGCAACAGCTGTACCATCGAAAATACGGAAAAAAGCCACCAACAAGTTCCAATATCATGCTATATTTGGGAACAAATTCAGACGAAGTGCAGCTGATGAAAAACATCCTGGACGACCATCGACATCTGACGATACCGCCAGGAGCATTCGTGAGTCAGCTGAAAGCAGCCCACGTGCTTCTGATCGTTGGCTGAGCCGAGAGTTGAAAATTCCTCAAACCACTGGTACAACGGACGCACGTCTTCATATGTTTTAACACACAGTTTCCAGGAAACGATGGTTATTCTTTCTTCCAAGGAGAGCATTTCTTCAAACACCTGTAAAAGAAACCAACAAATTTGTGTTTTCATAGAAATGTATCGTTATTTTTGGAACACCCTGTATAATAAAAAAGAGCAAATCGGGAATAACTTCTATATATTTTTGCTGTTCGAGAATATCTCTGAAGAAAAGTCATTTCTTTATCTCAGAAATAATAAAAAAGAGCAAATCGCGAATTAAGTTATTGTTGATAAGTATTTTAGTCAGCCTATTAATTCTTTGACGAAATTTAAGGAATTCATTTACTATTTTTTGTAAAAATTATACCGTCATGGTGAAAATCCAGAATAATGTCTCTATTATTTTCTGTTTTATTTAGTTTTCAGTGCATTAACCCTATTTATTTATTTTATTTTTCTGTTCCTGTTTTAGAGTTTTACTTAAATGCTATTGCATTGTACCAAAATATTATTGCAAAAAAATTCAAAATACATAATCAAAATTCCATACGTGTTCTAGTGTTGCATAACAATTGTTTGTGCATAATAATTTGCACTCTACATTCAATTTGCACACTAAATTTAATTTACACACCACTGTAGATACCACAATTTGAAAACTACTGTACACGTCTTACTTTGCACACTACCGTCCAGTGATGTAGTCGTAAAAAACCACAGGGTATACTCTATCGCCATGAACGTCATGCCAGGGTATACGCTATAGCTTTATTTCAGAAACAGACGCTATACGACGTTTCTGAAAATAATTCAAAAGATATACAGCGTATACTTGCGTATACACCCCTGCTACCGTCAGAAGATATTTTAGAGCATATTTTAAATATAACACCAATTTTACTTTAATTAAAAAAACAAAAAATATTCATAAATAATGTTCGTCAACATAACTATTTACGAAAAATACCAAATTATGTATATTATATCTAAAGCAATGTGTTCCCTTATGGTAAATTGAAAAATCTATTCTTAACGTTTTCAATAAAGTTTAATTTTATAATTTTAGTAATAAACTAAAATTAACTAATAATAATAGATAAAGTAAACTTTTATAATTAAGTTTAACTTGCTTTTAAAATATGACAATATAATAAAAACATTCAATGCATATTATAGAGGTAAAATCAATTTAATCTCATTATTGACGATAAATAACGTTCTTTATATTAATTATTTAGAATTATATATATATATATATATATATATATATATATATGTATATGCAATCCATACTGAAACTTTTGAATTAAAGTTATTTTAAAAATTTTCGTTTCAGAGAATAACATCAACTATCCTTTATGTCCAAGAAAATCCATTCCTTTGAGAAACAGTCCTGAAACTATAGAAGTTGTTTGTCTTATAGTAAATTGAAATATCTATTCTTAATGCTTTCAACAGAATACGCTTTAACTTTCTTAATATATAAGTAAAAATGTTTAAATCTGAACATCGCAATGCAAATTTAAAAGTTAATATAAATATTACTCCTATTAATGAAAACCAAACACATTAACATATACTGTTCATTTCCTTATCTAATGAAAAATACTTTTCTTTCTTTATTTATGTGTAAAACAACATGTTTTCAAGCTTTTTAATTAAAATTACTAAAACAATTTCCAAAGCAGGGAGAATTATCAAGAATTATTCATTTCCAAGAAAATTAATTTCGTTAACAAATCTCCCTATTTCTAAAATTTGCTGTTTATGGTTTGTCTTACGTTAAATTGAAAAATCTAATTCTTAAGTCTTGCAATAGAATATGGATTAAATTTTCTTCAAAAATAGGACAGGACACTTTAAAGCGTCTTGACAAAGAGTTTGTTTAGCCTTCAAATTTTGATTAATTTTATTGTTAAAAACAGATTTTTAGTATCATGTGTTGATATTGACAATATTGAATTAAAATATATAATGTCATATACAGTATATTTTCTAAACGATATTAATCCTTCTTTGCATGATTTTTTCTTTATTGGTGAAATAAATCAAGGTGATATAATTCATGTTCAAAATTAAAGGAAAAATGGTTAAAAAAATCTTAGTATATATTTATATAGCATGAATTTAGCAAAAAACAATATAATGGAAATTCCCATCATCATGCAAAGTTAGTTCATTAGCTTAGTACAAAATAGAAATAAAAAAGGATATCATTGGATATTTTTTATTCTTTATGATAATTAACAAAACAATTATTATTTTTATTTAGACACAAATTGACTCCACATTTACTACAAGAAATTGTAGAATACTCTTTACATTTATGATACTTGCACCGGAGTGACCCACCCACTGTTGGCCAATGTTCAGCACCATCTATTCTTATATCTTTTGGAGGTGGAGGAGCTGGAGAAGCCTTTTTTTGACAGCTATGTTTTTTTCTTTTTATGCAATGGACATTAAAAAGGTATCGAGACACGATCAACTTAAAGTGAACTTGTTCTTTTATATAATTTTTGGGCATTCAATATTATGATGGAAATTTCCATAATCATGCAAAGAAGGGTTAAACATTTTTGTAGGATTTGGAATATATTCTACATATCAAATCCTCCGGACCATGAAATTGCTTTTTATAGTTATTCATTTAAAATGAATCAAGTTAATGTTTATTTGAATAATCAATTTTTAAAAAGTAGAAAATTTAATATTTTTTTCATAGACTAGGGGGTTCTGCACTCTGCGAGCAATGCTCGCTAACCCCAACTCAGACTTCGCAGTTTCTAAAAACGTGATGATTTACCCTCTTTCAAAAAGATTACCCGGTTACGGATAATTGAATTATCTTATCACGAACGGCAACTATCTTCTGAAATCGTGTTGCTATGCTTTTCCGTTTGAATGGGGAATTTTTCGATTACCGTGGTCTCACCCACCGTTGTCGTGACAGCAATTGGCTGTTTTTGGGATGAAAAAGTAAGATCAATTACACATTTGAAAATCAGTTTCTATAAAATAGCTACGTTAAAAATGTTGCACTTTGACAACAACACTATAGACAATATCCTTCCTTTGGTTCCATGGTTAAAAATCTCAGTTTCCTTGGAAATAACATTCAGAACCACGGTATTGAAAAGCATTTTGTTTTAAAACTTTACTCTTCTATTTTTGGCTTTGATCTAGTTTTAGAAATTTTCGGGAACAGATAAAGCTTATAATGAATTCTTTTCTCCATTTTAATGCACCATTATGCATATTTTTATGTTACTTTTTAAATGTAAATTATTTATTTTAATAAGTATATACAAAATTTCTAATATTATTTATCGAACAGTAATTCGCACAAAATAAATCGAAAGTATTTTGCGCATGCATTTACCTGTATTTATGCTGCATCAAGTGTTGAAATATATATAAAAAAATTGCTAGCTGCGTTATTTTTTCACCATATAATTTTCAATGTGACGTCACGTAAATATTGTCCATAAGAAAATAGTTTTAAATATATTGGTTTAATTTATGACGTAATTTTCGTCATTAAATGCGTTTCGCGTAAATGATTTAATTATATTAAAGTTTTCCACTTTTAAGATTCACGTGTAAATATATTATTTAATTTAAAAGTGCTTGGGAAAATTATTATTTGAGCTATTTAAAGATGAACTAATTTTCACCATTGAATGTTTTTCAGAGTAATATTTTAAGTAATTCAGATATCTTACATATGACGATACTTAATATTTGGGCATTTGCATATCCCTTTAAGACCTTACCTGCACAGTTGTGTAGATGAAGCTAAAGAAAACGAAAAAGCATTTTCTCCTTTTTCTGAGATTTAAAATCTATCTTGTACACACAGAATCACATGGATCGTCTATTGACATCGGAAATTCTTTTTAAAAAATTTTTTCAATCAAATTTGATCCTATTAAATAGGGGAAACAACCAAAACTTTTCTTTTCTGCCGAATAACTTCCAATCTTATATGTTACTAGTTGTTAATATATTCTAGTCAGAGACCTTCATCGCGTTGAGTAACCCAATTTTACCCGAACCCGACCCGCATTCATCACGGTTCGATTTAACGCTTTTTTTTTTTTTTACTGCTGATCGGTTCGGTTCAGGTTGAATTTAAATATCCTGCTTTAGGGTGGGTTCCGGGTAAACATGATTTTTCAAAAGAAAGTCCTGAGTATTTTCGATTGAAACAATTATACATTTTATCTACGTATATATACCAGATGTCCCAAAAATGACTGATGGAATTTAAAATTCCATAACTTCCAAACGGTGACAGATATTAAAAAAATTCTTGCAGGAGTGTTATGTAAGATGTCAGGAGTTTTATGCTGCGATTCTCAGTTTTGGTTACGAATAGCGTCGACAGATGGCGCTGTAAGCAATAACCACTAAATCCCATCTCGATTTTGGGCCTCTCTCATCTTCCAAAAAAATTAGATTAAAATGTATTGAATGGATCCCGCAGTACCAAACATCGTGTCTGGATTGAGCGCCTATTGTTCTCATCGCCATCTATTGTTTGAAATTCGAACTAAAATCAAGAATCACAGTACAAAAACTCCTGACATCATAGACACCATACATAACCCTCCTGTAAGAATTTTTAGGTAGATTTCATATGAAATACTACATATTGGGATCATTCCTATGTTGGAATTTCTGAAAAACATTTGCAGATTTACACCGATCATGATCCCTAGAGCCAAAAAACAGCCTTAGTAAAAAAATTTATCTATCTACCTATCTATCTACCTATCTATCTATCTATATATATATATATATATATTTGTATATATATATATCACTTTCTTCTGGACACGATAACTTCCACAATTCTGCGCAAATCTCTTCCAAACTGATACATAAAATCAAGGGGCATAAAATCTCGGTCAAGTTCGTTAATGGGCAAAATCGAGTCAAGGAGTTGGAAATAGGGAGGAGTTTTGTGAAAACCGAAAAAAAACCCATAACTTCTTGAATTTTGTACATATCAAATCAGTTTAAAGTTTTTATTACTCCTAAAAATAGGGCCAAAAATTTATGCATCACAGATTTTTGATAAAATTAAAAATGGGCTCAAGGGGCGCAAAAAATAGGGATTTGGGGAGAAAAAAATTCATAACTTCGTCAATTCTCAAGATATAAAATCCAATTAATTTTATTGTCTATCTCCTTAATATTATCTACAACTTTTATATTCACAAGATTTTGATAGGACCAATTCGTACTGCAAAAAAATTTAAAACGAAAACAAAAAGGGGGATTGAAGAAGAAAAAAATCTATATCTCCGTCAATTCACAAGATATAAAATCCCCATTAATTTATCATATATCTTCTCAATATTGTCTACAACATATATATATATATAGACAAGTTTTTGGTAGGACCAATTCTTATAGCAAAAACAAATTAAAAATACATAGCGGTTGAAGGAAAAATCATCTTATTAACCATGTATTTAAATCCAAACTGCTTATTTTCTTACTCATTTTTAAATTCATTTTTACTCTCAAACGCATCCAATTGGTAGATTCTCATGTTCATAAACTATATAATGTACCGTAATCATCGATTTTTTGATAGAGGCAGAATATATTTCAAAAAAGGATGCCAAAGTGGGTATTTTTAACAGAATTTCCCGAAGCGATTGTGTTAGAAACGAAAAATATTGTCCCACTGAGAAATTCATTGTTTATAAATCAAGTTTTAATTAATTGAACAAAAAAAACATAGGTTAGTTATAAATTTCCTCAAAAATCAAGTCAGCAAGTTTCATATTTTTTTTCTATTAAAAACGAGTTTGAAAATGCGCCAGAAAATTTCGAGTTGTTGAGCATGGAAAAGTATTTTTTTTTAAACCGCCTTTACATGATTTTGATTAAACCAGCTATTATATATTTAAATGTTATTAAAATAGTGTACTGTTTTAAATACATAATGTTGTGCTATTATGTAGTTAAATCCATACTGCTTATTTTCTTACGAATTTTTATATTCATTTTTACTCTTAAACGCATCGAATTGGTAGATTCTCTTGTTCATAAACTATATAATGTAGAGAATGCCAGAAAATTTCGAGTTGTTGAGCATGGAAAAGCATTTTTTTTAATACCGCCTTAACATGATTTTGATTAAACCAGCTATTATATATTTAAATGTTATTAAAATAGTGTACTGTTTGAAATACATAATGTTGTGCTATTATGTATTTAAATCCAAACTGCTTATTTTCTTACTCATTTTTTAATTCATTTTTACTCTCAAACGTTATTTTTTTAATACCACTTTAACATGATTTTGATTAAACCAGCTATTATATAAAAATGAAATAAAAACTCTTCAAAAGCGGCCAGATAAAATTGTCAAAGTGAGTTTATCTCTAATCATGATTTAATTTTTGTTGGGGAAATTAGTATAGTTAACTTCGAAATCTACCTCCGCCTGTTGGCCCGGCCGTCAGGCATTTTTTTTAAATATCTGTCACCGTTTGGAAGTTATTGAATTTTAAAATCCATCAGCCATTTTTGGGACACCTGGTATATATATATACACTGGTGGACAAAACTTAAGGACGAGCCGCAAAATGCCAATTTTCGAGAGATTTTCAAGCGATAATTTTCACGCGAATACTCAAAAGGAAGTAATATAATTCGAATAATTACTATCCTTGCAGAACAGCTAGTCCATATAACATCTCATTCAGGTCACACATGGTCACAAGAGTCACAGTCCCTACGCCGAAACAAAAAATAGGAAATTTCATACGTCTCTTTTATGAGTCTCAGATGACTACTATTTGTCACTCCACAGACAGGTCACTGTGACTGCTGCTTTGTGGCGAGTCAACAGGTGACTTTACAATATCGTTTCATTGAGACCCTCGTGTGACTCTCATCTAGAGACTCAATTTCAAAGTCATTGTGAACGTTGCATTATGATAAATCAACAAATGTCACATTAAATGTCACATTAAAGTCACATGGTGACTTTTCACCACTTTTCACAGTAGTGACTTCACAGTAGGTTCTCTGTCACCATTTGACAAAGTCATGCGACTGAAAGTCACCATGTGAATTTAATGTGACATTATTTGGTGATTTATCATGATGCAACGTTCACAATGACTTTGAAATCGAGTCTCCAAATGACAGTCACACGATAGTCTTAATGAAACGTCATTGCAAAGTCACCTGGTGACTCGTCACAAAGCAGCAGTCACAGTGACCTGTGAGTGGAGTCACATTTAGTAATCATTTGAGACTCTTGAAAATCGCTTGAAAATTGGCATTTTGTGACTGGTTCTTAAGTTTTGTCCACCAGTGCATACGTTTCTTTTTATACAAAAAAACATGAAATTGATATTAGAAATATAATTGAAAACTATTTTTACATGATTGTGGCAAAATATGGATTAATTTTCTTTCACTTCAATTTTCGTCTTATTTGGATTAAATATTTCGGTTTCGGGTTAAATTTGGTCGTGTTTCACGTTGGCTTTATGCAAAATTTGCTCGTTAGGTTTGATTCCTCGCCACTCATGTAGGACTCTAACTCTAGTCTGTTTGAAATGTATAATCGTAATTTATCGAGATAAGAGTCTTTTAAGAAAATTAAAACATGAATGGACAAACAAATAATCATTCAGCTGCACAGAAATATTTGAAAAGGAAATCACAAACATTTTGTTATCGCACGCAAAAATTTTATTTAAAAAAAATTGCATAATGTTGTAAAACATAACAAAAACTCTAACACGTTATTAAATAATAAAACTTTGTATTAATCACCATAAAACAAAAGCACACATAGTATGCATTTCGGATTGGAAAATTTAAAAGCTCGTCATCAGACAGTACGAATTCGTTACCTTGTCCCCTTACGGACTCGTGTTTACAATTTCTGATGACGGGGTGTTAAAATTTCAAACCCGAAACGCGTCCTGGTGTGAGCGTTTTATGATGATTATTATGAAATTTTATTATTTAAATGTCAGTTATCTGCTGTTTTTCGGTGTAGCTCATCTGTAACACATTATAATGCATACAATTATTTTCTTATTAGTTCAATTATATATGATGTATTCAGAATCGATGTAGATGTAGGACATAAAAAATTATCCGGAGGAATTATAAATAAAATTAATGTTTCTCATTGCCATTTCACATACGGTAATTTCTGGATCGCATTTTTACCGTTTTACTTAGTTTGCAACAATGCCGAAAACAATATTGTCTATATAGGAAGAATTCGTCTCAAGCTCGTTTTATCGAAAACATTGACTTGTGTTCTGAACTCATCATATAAACGATGCTATTAAGTATAGAAATTTGTGAAAAAATAACAAGCAGATGCATTAACAGAAACTTTTTCTTAACTTAACTGGCTTGTAATGATCATCTGAATGAGGGGTAATTTTTAAGAAAAAAATAAATCTTAGTTACAGGATTTTTTTAACTATTTCCCTGATATTTACTTAATGCTCGTCATATGATATAAGTACGTCAGAGCAGTTTCTCACAAAAAGACTGTTTTTAGTGACGATATTGTTATTTAGATTCCATTATTGCCAATCTCTCTCATTCTGACGCTGTCAATATCTCTCATTCTGTAAAAATCTTTATTCTCAAAAATCTTTACAACAATTAATTCAAAACTTAAACATGAACTTTGTATCTTAAAAAATTATTAAAATGAGCAGCGCATGACTAATTTGAACGACAATTAGAGACAGACTAGTTTCAGAAAAAAGGCAAGAAAAGGCAAATGTGACAAACATTTTATTTAAAGTAAAAAATATTTAAAGTGAACTCAGTCTGTATGGCAATACAATTTATCATCGAACATGAACTTGAAAACTGTTTACATTTTCTCGGTATCCATATTTAAAAAAACTGATTACGCCATTTATCGAAGTACCGGGTGAGCAAAAAGTCCGTATAAACTTTAAAAAATCATAAAAACCGAAAACATAACCGAAATAAAAAACTGTTGACAGGATTAGCATCTATAGAAATAAGATTTTTTAAAGACAGAAACAAAAAATAACTCAAAAACAGCCGGCAGATGGCGCTGGTTCGTTAAATTTTGGTAGAAATATGCAAATGAAAATGGTTATAATAACGTGAGCTCCTAATCTAGAACTTGTTCACGTAAAATAACTTCACCAACAAAGCTGTATCCTTCATATTCAGCATCCTTGATCAAGTACACAGCTCACAACGGTGAACTAGTTCTGGATTAGGAGTTCAAATTCTTAAAACCGTTTCATTTGCATATTTCCACCAAAATCCCACGAACCAGCGCCATCTGTCGGCTGTTTTTTTGAGTTATTTTTTATTTCTGCCTTTAAGAAATTCCCGTGACCTATAGATACTAATCCTGCAAACAGTTTTTCATTTCTGTTATTTTTTCGATTTTTATGATTTTTTAAGTTTATACGGACTTTTTGCTCACCCGGTATATGCACTTCTGTATATCAAAAAGCACCTCTTCTGGACAATATCTGAACTTCAGATCAGAATGCCTGACTAGTTTTACAAAAAAGGTCAGAAAAAGCAAAAACAGACACAAATTTTATTTAAAATGAGAAAATACCTAAAATATTTAAAGTAACTCAGTCTGTATGGCAATACAATTTACCATCGAACATAGAGTTGATAACTGTTTACACTTTCTCGATATCCATATTGAAAAAATTGATGATGCCATTCATCAAAGTATCTTCACTTCTGTATATCAAAAAGACACCTCTTCTGGACATTATCTGAACGTCAGATCAGAATGCCTGACTAGTTTTCAAAGAAGTCAAGAAAAAGCAAAAACAGACAAACATTTTATTTAAAGAGAAAAAAATACCTTAAATATTTAAAGGGAACTCTCTCTGTATGGCAATACAATTTACCATCGAACATGGAGTTGATAATTGTTTACACTTTCTATTGAAAAAATTGATGACGCCATTCATCAAAGTATCTGCACTTCTGTATATCAAAAAGACACCTTATCTGGTCAATATCTGAACTTTAGATCAAAATGCCTGACTAGTTTTACAAAAACGGCAAGAAAAAACATAAACAGACAAACATTTTATTTAAAGTGAAAAAATACCTAAAATATTTAAAATGAACTCAGTCTTTAAGGCAATAACAATTTACCATCGAACATGGAGTTGATAAACGTTTACACTTTCTTGATATTCATTTGTATTGAAAGAATTGATGACGCCATTCATCAAAGAATCTGCACTTCTCTATATCAAAAAGACACCTCTTCTAAACAATATATGAACTTTAGATCAGAATACCAGTCTAGTTTTACAAAAAAGGCAAGAAAAAGCAAATATAGACAAACATTTTATTTAAAGTGAAAAAATACCTAAAATATTTAAAGTGAACTTAGTCTGTATGGCAATACAATTTACCATCGAACATGGAGTTGATAATTGCTTACTCTTTCTCGATATCCATATTGAAAAAATTGATGGCGCCATTCATCAATCTGAACTTTTGTATATCAAAAATACCCCTCTTCTTGACATTATCTGAACTTCAGATCAGAACGCCTGACTAGTTTTATAAAAAGGCAAGAAAAAGCAAAAACAGACAAACATTTTATTTAAAGTGAAAAAATTCCTAAAATATTTAAAGTGAACTCTGTCTGTAATACAATGCACCATCGAACATGGAGTTGATAATTGTTTACACTTTCTCGATATCCATATTGAAAGAAGTGATGACGCCATTCATCAAAGTAGCTGCACTTCTGTATACAAAAAAACTCCCTCTTCTGGACATTATCTGAACTTGAAATCAGAATGCCTGACTAGTTTTTCAAAAAGGCAAGAAAAAGCAAAAACAGACAAACATTTTATTTAATGTGAAACAAATACCTAAAATATTTAATGTGAACTCACTTTGTATGGTAATACAATTTTCCATCGAACATGGAGTTGATAATTGTTTACACTTTCTATTGAAAAAATTGATGACGCCATTCATCAAAGTATCTGCACTTCTGTATATCAAAAAGACACCTTATCTGGTCAATATCTGAACTTTAGATCAAAATGCCTGACTAGTTTTACAAAAAGTCAAGAAAAAGCAAAAACAGACAAACATTTTATTTAAAGGGAAAAAATACCTAAAATATTTAAAGTGAACTCAGTCTGTAAGGCAATAAAATTTACCATCGAACATGAAGTTAATAATTGTTTACACTTTCTCGATACTCATTCGTTTGAAAGAATTGATGGCGCCATTCATCAAAGTATCTGCACTTCTGTATATCAAAAAGACACCTCTTCTGAACAATATCTGAACTTTAGATCAGAATGCCTGACTAGTTTTACAAAAATGCAAGAAAAGCAAAAACAGACAAACATTGTATTTAAAATGAAAAAATACCTAAAATATTTAAAGTGAACTTAGTCTGTATGGCAATACAATTTACCATCGAACATGAAGTTGATAATTGTTTACACTTTCTGATATCCATATTAAAAGAAGTGATAACGCCATTCATCAAAGTATCTGTACTTCTGTATATCAAAAGACACCTCACCTGGACAATAGCTGAAATTCAGATCAGAATGCCTTATTTCTCATAATATCGTTGTAGCTAGAACGTTGTTAATCAGAGCCCATTGCTACTCCAGTAATTAAGAACTCTTCGAGATTGATAAGAAAAGGATTTTTAATGATTAAAAGAATACTGAATATCGTTCAAGATGGTGTAGCAGAATGTTTTCTGAAATTATGAAGCCTATACAGTAACGACTCCACCTTTACCATATTACAGAAACCTGTCGGAGAAAATCTCGCATATTTTTAAACAAATTTTATCCCACATAAATCGTTGCAAGGTTCTTTCTGTAATTTTAAATACATGTTCCCAATTCTTAATGGAAAGGAATAATATATGGTATCCCATGTGAACTGTGTGACACTATATATATTCGAGAGATTAGCCGTACCGATGACTGTTCGGTTCAGTTTCGAATAAAATCGGGTTACCTTACCATTCTAGTCGGTAATCGGTTAATAAATAAATTTACATATGTACTTTAAAATGAAAATTTTGATAATTAAATTCGAAATATTGCATTAAGCAGATTATCTTTCTAAGCTAGCATTTCATATTTACATTATATAACAGAGTTGAAGACATCTGAATAAACTACACAGTTTTTTCTTTATTAAATTGGAATGTTTTGTTTTCTAAAAGAGTAAAATAATGGATACATTTCATACTAACTTTAAACTTTCAACCTTTTAACTCCTTTAAAAAGTTTATTTTTTAATAGCAAATAAAGATGTTGTTTTGAGAAAGTTTTCTTTCTTTTTCTTTTATTTCACAAGAGAAGATAACGTTTTAAACTACCGTATGAAATGTAAATATTTCTTCTTTGCAACTTCATTATTTCTAAACATGTCAGATTACCTTTTTAAATAGCTGTGTACGTGTTGTTTCTGAATATTTTCTCTGAGGTTGTTTTTATTCAAAAGAAACTCAAAAAAAGTTTTTTGTTAAACAAACTATTTAAAAACTTTTCTGCTGAAAGGGTATAGTAAGTAAAAATTTATTTTATTTTATATGCAAAAAATATCTTGTTAACAAATGTTCAAACAGTTATTGTTACTATTTAATCCCAAACATCACATCCTTTACAAATTAGTGTTTCTTATTTTTTTAAGTTTGAGATTATATATAAGTGACAACCCAAGACTAAAATAATTTTGCATTTATAAAATGAGTTTTCTTCTTGTCCGTTGATGTTTGAACATTTTTATTTCATTTTCGTCTATCTTTTATTTTATTGTTGTTGCTACTTTTAAATCGTGATGTAGTATAAAAATTAATTACATGTTTCTATACTGTTGTCCAAAGTAAGTCAGGTAGAATTGTTTCGAAGCACACAGTTCTGCGGACACTGTTGGATATGGGACTAAGCAGAACACACTCCAATCATGTGCTTCTGCTGATCAAGTGTTATCACCAACTATACCTAAATTGGGCCCGGGAACATTGATCAGTGGAAGGAGGTTACTGGTCGAATGAACCACGATTCTCCATTCATCAAATCGATGGCCGTATCAGGGTACGTCATCTTCCAGGCGAACAGCTATTCCTCAATGTACAGCAGTTAATGCACAGGCCATTTGTGGTGACATTATACTTTGAGGGACGTTCTTATGGGCATCTCTGGGACCATTGTTTGTGGTAGAACATATCACGAAAGCAGCGGACTATCTGAAATCATTGCGAACTAGTTGCACCATTGAATGGTGTCCACCTTTCTATTGGAAATAGAGTTTTCCATGTCACAAGGCTCAAATTGTGCTGTAGCGTGTCCAGGAACATAACACTAAATTACATTTATGTCCTGGCCGCCTAACTCAGCTGATCGTAACCCAATAATGCACTTTGGGATCTCATGGCACGACAGCTCAGATATAAAAAACCACCATGACGAATATCCGGAATTAACGTGACCAATGTTTGAATATATGGTACATTATATGTTCAGCCATCTATCAAGTACTTATGCCATCCATGCCAAGGCAGATTGCAGCTCTTAAGGTAGAGCAACGCATTATTATGTTGGTGATCATAATGTTATGGCTCTTCAGTGTATTGTTACCTACGTATTCCTATGTTTATATAAACCATCTTTAATTTTTCAAGGTACTAGAAAAGGATTAATGTATCCACCATTGGAACACAAGCAAAATGCATCATGCGTTGCATACGATGACAGACCAACATATTAAACGTACTTAAGATGCTTTATAATTATTATTAAAATGAATTTGACAATCCTTACATATGTTATTATACACTGCTGGCCACACAAAATGCAACACTAAGAAGGACCAGAGATATCACAGCGAAATTTATTTGGCAGATAATATGTTGTACAAAGATCAAACGATTAAAATTACAGACTCTTTTGACGTGCGAATGATGACAAAATCCGTAGTTAGTGTAGCCGCTATTGTTGTCTATAACCGCTGCCACACGCATCGGCATAGAATAAAAGAGGCTTTGGATATCTCCTGGTGTTACAGGAGATCATGCGGCTTCCACATATTGCCAAAGTTGATCTGGTGTAGCAGCGGGTTGTATATCGTGGGCCAGTCGTTGTGTAAGCATGGACCACACTTTTTCGATTGGCGATAGATCGGGAGAACAAGCAGGCCAAGGAAGCAGTTCAATCTGACGGGTGAAGAAGAATTTTTGAGCATTGCGTGCCACGTGTGGTCGAGCATTACCCTGTTGGAATATGGCAGATGGCAAGCGCTGAATTAATGAGAAAACCACTGCCTCCAACACCTCACAGATGTAGCTCTAGATGTTCAGTGTACCAGCAATGCGCACTAGAGGGGTGCGACAGTGAAATCCAATACCACTCCAAACCATTATACCGAGTGCAGGACCAGTGTGGCGATGCATAACGCAACAGCCCAGCAGCCTCTTACCACGGTGTCTACAAATTCGAATCCGAACATTGAGATGTTGTAGGCAGAAGCGGGATTCGCTAGTAAACACTATGTCGTTTCCTTCCGTTCTCCATGTCCTTCGTTTCTCGCACCATTGGCGGCGCAAACACCTGTGGTTTCCAGTCAAGGGTAAACGAAACAATGAACGCTTTGCGGACATTCCACTCTGCTGCAAACGGCGTCGAATGGTACGAGCGGACACCGAATGATGCGTAGCAGACTGAATCTGTTGTGTTATCGTTCGTGACGTGGCTGCTCGATCCATCACTGCCATGCACACAATCCGTCTGTTATCACCGGCAGTGCTGCAGTGAGGTGGGTGCGATCGAGTCCGTCGGTCCGTCGTTATCCCTCTTGCATCCAGCGATTACAGATCCGCATCACAGTTGCTTCGTTTAGTTCAACATGTTGACCATTTCTCTGAAGGATAATCCACAATCTCTATAGACTACTATTCTTCCTTGGTCGAATTCAGAAACTTGGTCAAAAAACGTTCGATACATTCCACGAGGCATAGATAAATAGATTACGCAAAAAAAACGCACGAAAAACAATTGACGTACTTCAAATCACCACTCTGTTTACCCCTTATAAAGCGCTTGTGGGTGGCGGTACGGTAACCCGTGATGTGCGTCTGCACTTCTATGCTAATGATTTGCATATTTCATCGCGGCAAACGCATGATGTAAATTTCACATGATTTGCATGCTTCCTTCAGGGTGTTGCATTTTGAGTGGCCAGCAGTGTATTAGTAAATGTGCGTATGCCTTATAATGTCACACTTCTGTATGCGGTAAGGTTACCTTTAAGCCCGCGAATAGATATCGAATAATTTGAGTTTAAGGTTATCATTTTTTAAATATATTTGTTTATTTTTTTTCATGTAAGAAATCATTTCATACCAATCCGAATGTTTCGATTTTTTTTCTCTTCTTTTTTTTTTTTTGCTAACTCACTTAGTTTTCGAAATAGTGTGGATAACTTCATAATTTCGCTATCAGAGGAGTTGCATTCACTCTCATATAAAGGCATTTAGTAGATTTACTGTAGTTTGAAACTTGTTTCAAAATTTTACCTTTATTAACCGACTGAAAATAACGGTTATGTGTTTCAAGCGTGTTTGTGTATGTGGATTTCTTTATACCATCGAAACATCCCAACGGCTGGATGGATTTTAATGAATGAGGTCTCTATCAATTTGTCTTAACGGCCTGAAGGTTGTAGGCTAGGTTTAGTTTTTATAAATTCAAAATGACGGCCGTAAAATACAAAATGGCGGTAGAGACGAAAATAAAAATTTACGCACCCTATTGAGTGGCATATCATTTGATAGGCCTTTCAAAATGAATACGATGTTTCATTGACTATTTTACAGTCCGAAGCTCCGTTAAAATATTATACAACCTGGAAGTTGTGTTTGTGGGATCTCTAGCTTTACTGTAACTCTAACCATCATATACATCTATAGACCTCATCAAAACAGTGTTTATAGATAGAAACTAACAATTAAACACAACTTAAAAGTCATCAATACAAGTAATAAAAATAAACAAGTAAATAAAAAAATAGGTAAGTAATATAAACAAGTAATATAAAAAAATATTTTAAATCAATTCCTACTTAAGTGAATAAGAGAATTTTTTTCTCCCATTCTTCCTTCCTCTTGAGTGGGGCTTAAAATGCTTTGATCAAGAAGAGGGCTCTCTCGGTCTTAAAATACCTTTATCAAGAAGTGGGCTCTCTCGATTATTGAAATTTAATTTATTTAATTTAATTAATGAATTAATATTTGAAAATAACTTGATTAACATGGAGTGTGATCCACTACAAGTTAAAAAAACATTTGAGCTTGATTGGATGAATAATAAGTATTATATTAACGATTGAAAATTTAAACAAGATATATATAGCGAGAGTGTGAACTAATAGTAGTTATTGAAAAAAAAATAGTTTCACATTGATGAGAAATAATTAATTAGTTCGCTTTTTACGCAGTCGGTTTTTTTTATTTTTTAAAATTTAATTGTTTATCCGTTTATAAGTTATTCGAATGTTTCTTGACTTATTTTGTATCTTGTGTACTTTTTTCCTTTTATCCTTATTTCAATTTTATTTCTTCTCTAGAGGATGTCAAATACAATCAGAATATTTCATTTCATATCTGAAGCGTTTTATTAGTTGAATCCCGCATTTTATTGGTTTTCTGATGGGTCTATACAGAAATATGTATTTTCTTTTTACTTTCAACAGAGATGGATATTTCTGTTGCCACTCTGACAAAAAAGTAATAAAAACTACAAAAAAAATTAATAATTCAGAAACAAATTGAGATACAGCTTTCAAACAAATTGCATTTAAAAATGCATTTTTTTTCTCTATACGTCGATATAAAAAGTAATATTGTGGGATGTTTAGAAGTTTAAAAATGAAAATTCATTTAAAATTGGTCCAGGAATATTAATGTTTAATCCATGGCGTATGTAATGTATGACCAGCTCCGTAGAAGTTTAAAAATTTACAGTACCGAAAATTGTAAACTAAAATTTATTTTAAAATTTGTCCATGATGGGTCCAGGAATGTTAATGTTTAATTCATGGCGTACGTAATGTATTATGAACTCCGTGCGATTTTTTATGTCTTAAATTTTAGTCTTTGAACAAAATCATTTTCCAAATGGTCGTTGTAATTTGTTAATTTGCATTTTTTTTTTTTTTTTTGGTTTTATCGTTATTTCAATTTTATTTCTTTTCTAGAGGATGTAAAAAAAATTATCCAAATATTTCACTTCCTAGTCTGTATCACATTATTTCAATAATATAGTAAACATCATGTATATTTAGATTTTTCAGATATTTAAAATATTTTTTTCAAGAAAATACATTCTATTAGATGTAAATTTCCAACTGGGCGAAAAATGTCCGGACCAGGATTCGAACCCGGGACCTCCTGGCTGAAGCCGCCAGTGCTCTGCCATCTGAGCTATCCCGGACGATTCTGGTCGAACTTTTTCACCCAGCTAACCTTGATGATTGCAGCATCTGGTCTGAAACCTGGTTCAGCTCAACAGAATAAATCTCAGGTAATGGAACTCCAGAAATCTTTGGATACGAAATTACACTAGATTAATATTAACACAATTATTCTAATTGGTAAACAAATCATATTAGATGTAAATTTCCAACTGGGCGAAAAATGTCCGGACCAGGATTCGAACCCGGGACCTCCTGGCTGAAGCCGCCAGTGCTCTGCCATCTGAGCTATCCCGGACGATTCTGGTCGAACTTTTTCACCCAGCTAACCTTGATGATTGCAGCATCTGGTCTGAAACCTGGTTCAGCTCAACAGAATAAATCTCAGGTAATGGAACTGCAGAAATCTTTGGATACGAAATTACACTAGATTAATATTAACACAATTATTCTAATTGGTAAACAAATCATATTAGATGTAAATTTCCAACTGGGCGAAAAATGTCCGGACCAGGATTCGAACCCGGGACCTCCTGGCTGAAGCCGCCAGTGCTCTGCCATCTGAGCTATCCCGGACGATTCTGGTCGAACTTTTTCACCCAGCTAACCTTGATGATTGCAGCATCTGGTCTGAAACCTGGTTCAGCTCAACAGAATAAATCTCAGGTAATGGAACTCCAGAAATCTTTGGATACGAAATTACACTAGATTAATATTAACACAATTATTCTAATTGGTAAACAAATCATATTAGATGTAAATTTCCAACTGGGCGAAAAATGTCCGGACCAGGATTCGAACCCGGGACCTCCTGGCTGAAGCCGCCAGTGCTCTGCCATCTGAGCTATCCTGGTCCGGACATTTTTCGCCCAGTTGGAAATTTACATCTAATATGATTTGTTTACCAATTAGAATAATTGTGTTAATATTAATCTAGTGTAATTTCGTATCCAAAGATTTCTGGAGTTCCATTACCTGAGATTTATTCTGTTGAGCTGAACCAGGTTTCAGACCAGATGCTGCAATCATCAAGGTTAGCTGGGTGAAAAAGTTCGACCAGAATCGTCCGGGATAGCTCAGATGGCAGAGCACTGGCGGCTTCAGCCAGGAGGTCCCGGGTTCGAATCCTGGTCCGGACATTTTTCGCCCAGTTGGAAATTTACATCTAATATGATTTGTTTACCAATTAGAATAATTGTGTTAATATTAATCTAGTGTAATTTCGTATCCAAAGATTTCTGGAGTTCCATTACCTGAGATTTATTCTGTTGAGCTGAACCAGGTTTCAGACCAGATGCTGCAATCATCAAGGTTAGCTGGGTGAAAAAGTTCGACCAGAATCGTCCGGGATAGCTCAGATGGCAGAGCACTGGCGGCTTCAGCCAGGAGGTCCCGGGTTCGAATCCTGGTCCGGACATTTTTCGCCCAGTTGGAAATTTACATCTAATATGATTTGTTTACCAATTAGAATAATTGTGTTAATATTAATCTAGTGTAATTTCGTATCCAAAGATTTCTGGAGTTCCATTACCTGAGATTTATTCTGTTGAGCTGAACCAGGTTTCAGACCAGATGCTGCAATCATCAAGGTTAGCTGGGTGAAAAAGTTCGACCAGAATCGTCCGGGATAGCTCAGATGGCAGAGCACTGGCGGCTTCAGCCAGGAGGTCCCGGGTTCGAATCCTGGTCCGGACATTTTTCGCCCAGTTGGAAATTTACATCTAATATGATTTGTTTACCAATTAGAATAATTGTGTTAATATTAATCTAGTGTAATTTCGTATCCAAAGATTTCTGGAGTTCCATTACCTGAGATTTATTCTGTTGAGCTGAACCAGGTTTCAGACCAGATGCTGCAATCATCAAGGTTAGCTGGGTGAAAAAGTTCGACCAGAATCGTCCGGGATAGCTCAGATGGCAGAGCACTGGCGGCTTCAGCCAGGAGGTCCCGGGTTCGAATCCTGGTCCGGACATTTTTCGCCCAGTTGGAAATTTACATCTAATATGATTTGTTTACCAATTAGAATAATTGTGTTAATATTAATCTAGTGTAAATACATTCTATTTTGTGATTGGAAAATTGAACGGTGTAGAAAATTATTTCGTGTATTTTACAGATTTTTTTCTCTAGTATTTTTAATTTAACGGGACAGTTTATTTCAAAATTGATTAAAAAATATATTTTTATGTTAAAATATTATACGAAAGCCTGTTTAATTTTGAATAATTTGACGTCTCATTTTTACCCATACGGCAATTATATCGCGAGATATTTTAAATTTTGTTGATACACCCAGTGCAATTACCCACACGAATGAAAGCTTTAAATGTACTTTATCTCCATGTTCATATTTTCATCACTTTCATGTTTTTGAAAATTCTAAGGCTCTTTTTGTATTTGAGATAGGCATTTAAACTTTTTTATACATGCTCTTCATTATATATGAAATAGATCTGAGCACGGAATTAGCCTTCGGGAATTTTGTTATTTAAAAAAAAGAAATAAAAGTATATGAAGATGTATTATATTTCACAGTTTTGCACTATATATATCAGTAAATAAGTTATGTTAAACGTAATATTAGATTTATCTAAAAATCCAAATGCAGTCTTGCGTAATACCCACTAATTGGGTAAAAATATCAATATTTGAAAAAGTATTAGGGATTTTAAAAAATGCAATTTTTTAAAGTTTTTTATAAATTTTAAATAAATATGCAGCGAATTTTTTAAAATGTACTTTTAGTTAAACCTTGAGATACAGTGAGTTCACTATTTGAACAATATTTTTTTAAATAAACATAATTGTTGAAAGGGTAAACTTTCCCCTTAAAGCAAATTTATTTTATACGTAGTTTGATGCAAACCAAATCGCATTTTTAATATTAGGCCTACAAATATTTTTATATTTAAACTTTAGTCCAATAATTCCATAAGAATGTCTAAAAATTTTATTTACAAAAACATTTTTAAGTAAAACTTATGTTCCTCTGCACCATTTTCGTCTATGTTATATGTCAAAATAAAACATATGTCAAAATGTCTCTTTAAAAAATACCTAAAAATTTTAAAACTTCGGGAAAATATGTCTGATAAAAATTTATAAAATCCTTCATCAAATGCGATCTCCATAAATTTCATTGATGATCAATAAATAAATGTATCAAGAGAAAGTCAAGAGTGTAAAAATAAAAACAATAAAAAGATCATGAGAAAAGTGCAATAAAAAAAAGAAAAATATAACAGAATAAAAGTGAAATGGAAAGTTTGAAATCTATCTCGTTATTGAAATAACGTGCCAGAGACATACAGCAATACATTTTAAGTTTTTCGTTTTCTAATGAAATGAAAGAAAAAAAATGTATTAAAGCAACTGTATAGAAACAAAAATGAAATTGAAGATCAAAATCAATATATATTAATTTTTTTCAGGTATTTAAAATAAATTCTGGAGACGAGTTTGAGTATTTTGTCTTTTCTAACACTTTCCAACAAAGTTGAAAACTGTTTATGACTTAGGTTTGTCTGTCCGTCGGTCCGTGCTCTAACTCTCGTAAAGATACTCGGTTTGCACTGAAAGTTTTGGATGTTATTGACGTTTACCATAGCAATATTCCTCTCTTTAAAAAAGTTTGTAGCTTGTTCAGTTCATTTACATGGACAATCAAAAATTACATTACGGCCAGTGGGAAAAATCGTTTCAAATGATTTTTTATACTGTTATACGCTTTGAAACCTAATAAAATTGATATGCATTTATGAAGTGCACTAAAATATGCATTCTGTAAAATATGGGGTGCAAAGAATACTTATTATTCATTTACAGGGCCACTCAAATGAATTCCGTTACATAATGATATAGGGATGAAGGAATTGTTTGCGGCGTATTTTAATTATGTTAAACTATTTCATATAGAATGAAATTGATATACATTGCTTAGATTTACTATACGTTATTTCATATATAATACGAAATGCATAGCATTTACAGGGACACCCGAAATATTTCAGATACTATATTATGTCAGAAGTACTGTACATAAACGATTAACGCTGCAAATCCATTTTGAATTATGATATGCTTTTTATGTTTCACTATATTTATACACACTATATGGTGTATATAAATACTATAGTTCATATACAGGGCTACACAAAAGAATTCGTAAGGGTTACTGAGTCTGACGTAAATTGCTTAAAAATGGATTTTAAATGAGTGATGCAATTTTACGCTGATTTGTATTTAGTTTAATAAGAAATTGTTGTAGAATATAAATAAAATGACATACAAGGTCCCGTAAAGAATTGAATATATAATCGTCTATGGGTGATTATTTCTTGAAATGTAATTTCAGTACTTTTAAGAGTGTTTTAGTTTGAATTAAATTTTAGTTAAATAGTGGCGTGTAATAAAGGTACTATGTAGACTACAGGGCTGTACAAAATATACAAGCATGTTTCTATATATTAGTATAAAATGCTGAAAGAGAAATTTCTGTCTGTTATACCTTTTCTTTCAAAACTAAATTTCCGCATTACATAGTATGTAGATCAACCTACATATCAAAGACAGGGCTGTTTAAAAGAATTGCAATACATATTTGGCTTTGGACGGTAGCTGCTGAAATAATTTTTTTTTATATGTTTTATGCGTTTTTTTTTTTTTTTTTAATGTTTACTTAGTTATCTTATTTACCTCATTTCCCTAAATAATGAAGTTTTGTTAAAGCATTCAAGAAGTGTTAGAATGTTTTTCACAATCTATGCATAACTCATGATTTTTCTTTCTTGTTTTATTATTATTCTTTATAATATAAATTGTTTTATGATACTATAAAATCTGCCAAACGATTTGCAAATGTTTTTTGGATCGTTTAAAATATCTTTTGCAATTTCCATGATTTTAAAATATATTTCATATTTACTCTAAAATAGCAAGAAAATTTTCAAAAACAAACATAGGATGTAAGATCAATACATATTTAGATATTTCGCGTAGTTAGATAAATATTTTGGGAGATTTTTTGGCAAGTCTGTAGTAAATTTAGAGCTTTAAAAATACTTTGCAATTAAAAATGCTTAACGATTTGATAAAAGAAAAATATCTCGACTGACACAGGAAATTGTTTTGTGTTTGTTAAATATTTTATCCCGCATTTTTTTTTTTTTTCCTTAAAACTAGCAAAATCCATGCTTTGTTTAGATTCGCGAAGCATTATTTAATAAGATAAATATTTGAAAGTAACAATATTTTTTTTATATTATTTTTGCATCTTTATTAAGCAAGAACGTTATTTTATGTTTTGGCGCATTTTAATTTTAAAAATGTAAATTCAGCCATATAACTAAGAATTTCCTCGGAATTTTTTATTTATGATATAAGACTGGTATAAATAAAAATAATTTCGAAGCAAAATTTTACAAAATATTTTTTAATTTTTAAGTAAACTATCTTTTAAAGATGATTTTACATTTTACAATAGCCTCTGGTGGTTTCTCAAATGGTTTGAAATAGGTATGTTTCCAATCTTTGTAATTCACATCAAATAATCTTTGATAGCAATCTTAGAATAATATATTCCAAGAGATCTTAAAGAAAGTTACTTCTTCAAAATCCTATTTTCTGGAAAAACATTCAAAATCTGCCCTGGTTGATACTAAGAATTATTAACTGTAAAAGTTTTCATTCTAATTTCTTCTTTTTTCTGCATGTTAGCATACGAGAATTTTTTATATTGTAGAATCTCTCGTAAGGAAATTTTCTATTGAAGGCTAAACCTTGAAGGGTTTTCACTCTCGACAACACTACGTACGTTAATCCAACAGATATCTCTTTATCCCCAATATCCACGACTGCTTTATCTAATGTTAAACCTTGGGATTTATGAATTGTAACTGCAAAAGCTAACTGCAGGGGAAATTGTTTTCTTGAGAAATTTATATTTCCATTTTTCCAAAATTTAGTTATTGGTGGAATCGGAACGCAGCCATTCTCATAAGTTGAATGACTGTAGTTTTTAAATTTAATCATGATTATTCGCGGCATTTGGTCTGGTGGCCCGTGTATTTCTTCATAAATAATATCTGCAACATAGCCTAAAGCCCCGTTTACTAAACCTTTTTCGGTCCACAAATTAGAACGTAACATTACTTTAGACCCAATTGATAAAGTAAGAAATGGTTCAAGTCAGTTTGTCATTTCAGAATCGGCAAACTTTGCTTTAGTACAATTATGAAGAGCTTGAATCAAGGCAACAAGTTGATGCAGTTCTTTTAATTTTTCATTATTATATTTTTTTACGTCTTTATTAGTTGAAAACAGCCTAATTGCATCTTTAAATAAATGCTGTTCGCTTTTTGAAAGAGACTGTAAGCTTTTATTCATTAATATTTCATAGTCTTCAGTAGTGCATTCTCCATTGCTAATTCGATCAAGTATGCTACAAAATATTTTTTGAGTTTCATCTTGTCGGAAGGATGATGATAAAAAAAATATTTTTGAATAGTCGAAGAAAATAACAATTGTCCTTCCAAAAAAAACTCACTTCCTCGACTTTTGTCACTGTAAAGAGGCCTGTCGTTTACTGGAGGTAGTTGTTTGATATCTCCAAATAGATATAAGAACATTCCACCAAAAGGTTCATCTTGTTTCGAGGGCACAACACTACGTAATCGTAAATCTATTTTTCGCAAAAGACTGCATCCAATCATACTCATTTCATCTATAATTTTGAATTTACAATTTCGAAACTCCTTCTGAAGTTGACCAATCAAATATGGACTAAGATCTCTTAGCTTTTGATTTAGTCCCAAATAAAAGTTTTGAATGAATCATTGATCCATTTATATTGACTGCGGCAACACCAGTTGGTGCAAGCAATTGAAAAGAA
Organism: Maratus speciosus; assembly: GCA_963932465.1. Taxonomy (NCBI): domain Eukaryota; kingdom Metazoa; phylum Arthropoda; class Arachnida; order Araneae; family Salticidae; genus Maratus; species Maratus speciosus. The sequence goes on from OZ010800.1 coordinate 50,371,373, forward strand.
GATGGACCAAATGTTTGATTTAATCGAGCAGTGGAGTAATGTATTGTAACCTGCTTTTCCTTGGACAACAATTCTTTTTATTGGCACTTCTCGCCTATGACCTTGCACGAAATTTAGCTGTTCTTCAAAAATATTTATTATTTTTTTCTGTTCATCGGAAAATACGAAATTTGGCAAATTAGAAGGAACAGTGACACAACCACATTTTTCACTCTCTTTCACCTTTTCATTTTCAATAAAATTCTGTAATTTAGTAAGCAAATCTTGACTTTGAATGGTACGCCACTTATACCTTATATCAATGTCCCTTCTGCCCAAATCTAATTCCTCCTGTGCATTATATTGTCTTGAAGTAAGATTCATCCAGTCAACTGGTTGATCTATTTCAGTAGATTCAATTTCTTCAATTTCTTCCTCATCTTCTAAATTTTGCAACAGATATTCTAAATCCAATCTCTGAATTTCATTATTCTCAAAATGCTGTTCATATATAACTTTTCCCGAAGTGTTATTTGGATTCATAACTTGAAAATCACGCCAAGGAATATGCAACATAACTTTTTGCTTATAGAAATATTCATTATTTACGTTATTGGGATCATATTTCAATTTCGGTATAATTCTGGGGATAAATGTTTTTTTTTTTTCTGATACTGAAATTTTCACCGCGTTTATAAACGTTCGTGAAATAATTCTGCAATGACATATTTTCAAATCTCACTGGGCGTTGCTCGTACTTTCCTAAAATATTTGAAACGGATATGCTTCCATCCTCCTTATTCATATCTAATTGTTCCCATGCGTTCCTTGCTAAATGAATGGTGAAAAACTGACAAGATGACTTATACAAAGGCCATCCCATTAACACCCAAAATATTTCCTGGGCAGAATAATCACGTTCAGCACACATTTTTATTAAAATATTCTGAATTATCTGCTTAACATTGATATTATCGCGTGATTCTTGAACTGTTTGTCTGATGAAATCTTTCATCCCTTCTGATCTGGGTTCACCTTTGCTAGCATATTTAGGAATATATTTTAGAACTGCGTGAATGAAAATGACTGCTTGGGAATCCATGTTTGCTCGCCAAATTTTTAAAATTTGTGGGCTATGATTGTTTAAATAAGGGACTATTTATTTTTGAAATGTATTCGTGTTCATTAGTAAGGAACTGAATTTTACTTTCGTGAGAACATTCTTTGGGAAATTTAAAACGGCATGTGACTTCAGAAGAATCATTTTTCTTTCTCTTACAATAAGTTTTAGAACATTTATGCATTTTTACTGCACGTATTAAGTGATTATAGTCAGCAGCTTCATCAGGCACATCCGTGAAATGAAATTTAGATGGATGTATATCATAAACTTGATTAGGATCTGGTTGCCAAGTCGATATGAATTTGTCAAAGTATTTTACAATTTTACGTATCTTTTCATCATCATTTGAACTAAGATTTTTTACATCAGGAGTATCTTCAAACCAGAAAATACCATGCATGTGAGGACTACGTCTGTGTTGAAACTGAATACGAAACCAAAAGTCCTTGACTTTGAAATATTTCTTGACGAAATGTTCCATAAAAAAAACCCAAACGCTTATGAAAAAAGTAAGCAACAATTGAAGGATTACAATTCAACAATTTAGATCTTCTGATGAATTCAAAATTTTGGTTACAATTAGTGTTAACATAGTCTGCGTCAATAATGCGATAAATTTCAGGCCAGTATAAATAGCTGCACTAAGTGTAATGAAAACAGTAGGTATTCCCAATTCCTCAACCATGTCTAACAACACTCGTGATCTGATAAACCAATTAGAGCTCGATGACCTTAAATTAGCATTGAAAGATAAAATCGACTTGTACAATGTACGATCTTTCTGCAACCGGTCCTGGAGTATTTTCAACTGTTTAACATCATGTAGGCGAAAATTTTTTTTAATACAAATAATTCCATTTTGTAATGTTGTCCGACGCATTATGCTATTGAAAGCAAAAAATCTAAATCTTGGATGCCGCGCAAATCTTCCATCGTCATATATCATGAGAAATTTAAAGTATACTTTTGGTGTAATTTTATCTCTAAGATCACCTTTTCCTGGCGGAAATAACGTAGGAAAAGCTCTACAAATATATCAATCACATGAAAATTCATTTATAGGCTTAGTATCTATATGAGGCCAAGGAATGACACTGCATTCATCATTTCCTTCTTTAATACCTAACATACTATTTATTGTCTCTAGATTACATCTGAAAGTCACATTTCGGGCTCCGGATTCATATATATTATTTGTCCATGGACATTGATCATCTACAGAATTCAAAGTTTTTTCAACTGATGGTAAATAAATCTACTGTTGCTCTTGACTGAGTATTATTCGCTGAAAAATATTTTCATATTTGCTGGACAGATAATTACACCTGTTTATTTCCTATTTAATTTACATCCAAAATTGTTAATTGGTCCAAATCATCCAAACAACCTCATAGTAAATTGGTATATAATTTTATATATACCTTAGATAAATTCAAATAACCTAAGTGATCGTAATTACGTAATTCTAGTAGAAGAGCAACGCGTATAATTAATAAAATTAAATTATAATCCGCGTAAAACTGTAATTATTAAATTTAATTAATTACGAATAAAATTAAGAGTTTGCGTTGTGAATTATTTAGACGAACTCTTCCACTTATGAATTAAACTAAAATTTAAGCTGTAAAAATAAATTGACACACCTTAAACATTATCAATTAAATAATTACAGAAACTTTTTAAAACTTGATTAAATATTTTATTTACATTGAACACAACTATATACAGAAATACATAATATTAATTCAAAAAAATGAAAGCAACACTTTTGTTTGCTTCTCATTATTTTATGTATATTTAATTTTTTTTAAAAAAAGACAATATTTTCATTTACTCATATTATTATATATTTTTCTTTTTGCTAAAAGAATAATTCTCTTTCATTTTTAAATTACCTTAATTATATTTAATTATTGGTTTTGTTGGATCTCAGATTGCTCTCTACCATAAAATATCAGAAAAGGATATTTATAATTTCTCATATGATTTCAAGTGGTAAAAGAAAAATTTTAAGGTAGTACCTTATTTCATATACGGGATGATGGCCTTTATTCATCAAATTCAGAGTTGTCGCGTTGCTAAGGATCATATCCATATATCATCAGGAATCCGCTTCTTATCAGAGCGGCGATATCGGGATGGCAGGATGCATAGCTACGGACCTCAGTAGAACAATCCACTTTATTTTAACATCAGGAAGACATCCTCAATTAGGCTTGCTTAGGCTCACTCCGATATGTCCATCTCGCCTGGGCATTACTTGGGCTTTCTGGATTCATTGCACGGGCTTTCAGGATTCATTGCACGGGCTTTCAGGAGAGCTCCTGCGTCCTCGACATCTTTTTTCAGACTCTCTTTTTCAAACCTTTTTCTTCTGGCACACCAACTCTTGCAGTGGGTGGAACTATTTGTCTAGTCCACCCTTATTGGATGTGAGAAGATTTTGCATTATCCTTCGATAGGCCTATTAGCTAACAGTCTGCAAATGGCCCCTTACATATACTTTAATATTATTATATGCCTTAAAGTTTGGGTGGTCTGAAAAGCCATAAATTTATCCCAACACTTTTATTAAGGCCATAAATTTATTCCAACATTTTTACTATTTTACGATTTCTAATTATACACCACTTTCCATTGGCTTGTCATAAAACGACACCATGGCGTCTGGCTATTGTTGTTATCTGAGATCCGAACTCTATTCAACATTATACATTCATTTTACAATACAACAATTTTTTTAAAAAATATATATTTAATATTTAAAATCAACTTAATAATTTTTGTATGAACTTACACTCTTATTTTACTTAAATATATAAACATTATAATTTTACACTCATAATTATATTTTATAAAAAAATATTTATACAAACAGAAATAACAAATTACGCAATTTTACTTTGATTTAACCAACATGGTGCGGGAACATATCATTGTTATATGTTGCCCAGCATCTCTCCCGGTGGTCAGAAAAAAAAATAAAAACTGATTGCTGGTTTTTTTTTTTTTTTTTTTTTTTTTTTTTTTGTAAAGCATAAAAGAATGTACGTGTCCATATGACTGTGTATCTACACAGTTTTTGAGCTAAGTCTGTAAAGTTCAATTATCAATGGTTCTGGTATATTTTATAAGAAGTTCTTCTATTTTTCATAACAGAAAGTTCAACACATGATAGCATAGTTGTCTGTTGACATTCACAATTATAGAAGACATCTGTACTGAAAATCTGACATCTTTCTCGAAGCCTTTTTTCTTTACCACACACATGTTTAATAATTTTGTAACTTTACAGTTTAAGTGCCCAAAATACATTCAAAGCTATAATTTTGTATGAAACTAATATGCCGAAATAAACCTAATTACAGGAAAAATAATGGCATACACATTTGACATATTATTTCATCACATATAATCTTATGACACAGTGTTTTATTTAAAACACATTTTATACTGAATAAAAGTAAATACAATGCTTGTCGTATGACATGTTATATTTTCACATAATTAATCTGATGTATTTATATTATAATCAGAAAAATATTGTATACAAACTGGTTACCTTATTTTATTTATTTATTTCTTACGTCTAACATGTATGATATGTCAAAATATACAAGCTATATCATCTCCTTTAATATATCATTACGTAATGCTCTCCAACTTCACCCGATACGAGAATCAAAACAGGGTAGAAAAAAAAGGAAGGAAAAGAGAATAAACCAGTTTTTGACCGTCCCCCATCCTCCCGAAACGGGGGGTTGGTCAAGCTACTAATCACTTTCTGCTGAGGTGATTTGTGCTGTGACAAAATTTTACGACTTCCAAAAGTATGTATTTAAAACCATTTCATGCTTATAATTACCTTATTAATTAGTATAATTTCTTGATATACTTTCTTCTTAACTAACTGTGCATGCCTGTATGTAATTTTTAACATAATCTATGCATAAACAGTGTATGTATTTGTATCATATCTAATGTAAACCTTCTGCTTTTTTTATTATTTTGCAGGGGAAAATGGCGATTCTAGCATTTGAATTTTCCTGCCTCGTACTGCAACTGAAGCGAGCGTGCCTTTCATGCTGTCAGGTTCAAATCTAAACAAAATTGCCTTTCAGGATTTAAGAAAAAATGCATATAATTTTCTTTAACTGATTACATTGTATATTTTTAGACCTTTCTAACAAACACAAATTTTGATTCATGATATTGTTTACTATTAAAATGTAAACAACACGGAAATATGACTTCTACGGCCTCTCAAAATGCAAAATATGCATTACGCTGACCTTAAAAATGCACCTTCATTTAATACTATTAAATAGTGTTGTCAGAAAATGCCATTGACGAAGAAGAGAACAATTTTTTGTCTTTAATTATTATTTATTTAGCCAACAATTCTAACTTAAAAGATTGTTAAATTTTCATATTTATTTATTTATTTTATTTTATTTTATTTTTTTTTTTTTTACTGAATGAAATAAAAATTTATTTATTCAAAATTTTATTTATCATTAACATTCCGTATGTGAATTCTACTGTCTAAAATTTAATGATATGTTTAAAATAAAAGATAATAAATTATTATTATTAATCAAACATTAATAATTATTATTTAATTATTAAAAAAATGTTATTAATACATTTGTATAATTTTAAAAAGTACAAAAGCAAATGATAATTACTACGTAAAATCGTATGTAGTAACCCATGAGTACTCGGCCGAACCAAAGAATTTCTGCCAGCAGAAAAGAATCTTTGTATACTCATAAATATCTACACCCAATTGTTACAGATTAAGTTTTTAAAATAATTAATGTATGTACTAGAAAAAAATTAAATGAATTAATTTATTAAGCCATACTACATATTTTAATTAAAAAAAACCAATATATATAAATATATTTATTTATTTATTTTGTTTCCTTACGTTAAATTTGCCAAATTATATAAAAAAATTTATGAACTCACATACTCAAGTTTATCAATCCTATGTATATTTATATGTGTTTAATTTAGAATTGCATTTAATTCTAAGGGAAAGTAAAGAGAAAAAAAATGCTTAAATTCTAAAATAACATAAATTTATAAAATATTTTATTAAAAAATATATATAATTTCTAGCTGATTTCAGCAAGATGTCATTTAATATTTATATTAAATAATTTTGCTAATACATTTTATTAATTATTAAATTCGCATATTTTTATATATACAATAAAAATATAATTGTCTTACATAAAATTTTACACTATAACAATGTTATTAATTAATTTAACTTGGATTTAAGCCTACTTTAATTCTAATTGAATACCGGTAATAAAAGTAAATTAGCTTATCAAGTTAAATATAATATAAACTATGTTTGTCTAATGTTAATTTTTGCTGAAAATTCCATAAATTTTAACTGTAAATGCTAATTGCTATACCTTTGTTATTTATTTTGAAAACAACACCAACTTATATTTTTATATATTATTATTTTTTAATTAAATCTAGGAACTATACACTGAGCTAGACACTCCATAAATGTGTAAAACCTAAAAATCAAAAGTTTTGCTAAATAAAACTCAAAATGCTGCTTTTTACAATATAATATTACTAATTTTATTGTTTCTGAGCATAACATCTAGTAATTATACCATATTTAATTTTCTCTTCGATTCCTTTTTCAGCCAAGAATCCTGAAGTGAATGAGCAAGTGATGACCAACACCCTGATTTACCTTTGAATAAGTTTACTACAAATATTTTGTTGGTGTTGGTGCATACCCAGCCGTAGGCCAAAATTGCACCCTATACAGAAAGCCTTTGGTGAGAAAATTTTAATTTTTACTTCAATTAATTATTTGTGTATTTGATTACTATAATTTTATGTGCAATCATACTGAAATAACTTGCCTTGTCCATTGTCATATATATATATGCTTTTTTAAAAACCAATGTGCTACACCAAAATCCTTTTTTTTTTTTTTTTTTTTTTTTTTTATAACACTTTTGTTCCTAAAACTTATCCCTGCTGTCTAAATTCTAGACTTTAGCATATAAGTTGTAATTAAACTACCGGAATAAATCTTAGCACTTTTTGTATATTTTATTATATTTAGGCTTATAGCTGACCGCTATCCTAATATAGAGTGCACTAATAATTTATTCCTTGTCAACCATATATTTATATACGGAAAATATATATATATATATGTGTATGCTATAAAGCTGTTCTAACTACCCTGAACCTAATAGCTTACACCTACTCATTTTAAAGAGTAATTCTGAAATTCTGTCATCTAAATTGTAAGGCTATTAGCAAAGGCTACCCTTATAGAAGACAGAAAAAATTCTCTTTTTTTTTTTTTTTTTTTTTTTTTTTTGAAAATTACTCCAACATTATTCACTATTAAATTAATTAAGTTTTAATGTTATTTGGCTTTGTTAAGATTTTATATTTTCTAATTCATATTCGAAAAAAAATATATATAACTTTTGCCTGGAGAGAAATATTTCACTGCTCCAGTGAAGTTTTGTGAAGCACATTTCATAATTTTATAAGTATGTTTTCGGGTGCGCCCTGCACATTTGCTCAATATTGTAACCCTGAGACAAATTGGCGTTCCCATGTTCCTATCCTTTCTTATTATTATTTTGAATTTTAAAAAGGCAAGTTATTAATTTTGTTTCAATTTTTTTTACCTAAAAGAGAAAAATTTATTTTTAAATTTTGAAAATTTTTAAATTTTTAAATTCGATTAATTATGTATTTTGATTTATTTTTAATACCAATTCATATCCCATGGATAATACTGGGGAGGGGGGAAAAGGTAATGATCTTGTATAACATCCCCGTATAAGTTTGTATATGGTGTATAACCATTATAACGACATATTTTTATCATCGTAATGTCTTTGATACTTTAAATATGGGTCTACATTCTCAGAATATTTATTATTTTTTTTATAATACTTTTTAGTAACTTTGTCACCGTTTTGACTCGTATTTTTGTCTAATTCAAACCAACAATTTTCGGTTGAGTGCGATTTTCTCTGACAAATGCCACATTTATTTTTGTAATTTTTATCACCCTTAATTTTTTTCTGAGACCCCTGTAAATTCGTAATTTCCGCCTCTGTATGACCTATTGCATATTTCGGAGCGTACAGCTGATCCATATGTCGTTTGATCGGCTCTATTGATTTATCTGGAACATATTGTAATAAATAATTAAAATTTCTTAACTTTTTAGTAACTTCGTAGGGTCCTTGAAATTTTGGCTCTAATGCGCCTGGTTTTCCAATACATTTTAAATATACTGTTTGACCCAAATTTAAATTCTTTACTTTTTCGTATGCCTCTTTGAAGGACCTGGGCGCATTTTTACGAACATCTAGTGCAATATCCTGTCTAATTGCATTTAAAATATTCGACATTTTTAAGATTTCGATAAAATTCTCTTCCTTATTATCCACATTTTCGCCTGCACTTTCGATATAAGATTTTACACCCTTTTTAAACTCCAAAATGAAATCCTCTATCGTTTGACTTGCGGCCTGTTTTAAATTTAGGAAATTGCTCTGAGCATTAAGGAAGCTAAGTTTTGTACCAAATAACTCCACCAAATTATTTTTAAATAAATTATAATTGGTCTCATTATATTTTTCAATCTGTTTACTTAAAATATGTTTTGCGTCCCCAGTAATTTTAGCCTTTAAAATTAATAATTTAGTTTCTTCCTGTATATCTTTCGAATTCAAAATATTATCAAATTCATCTAAGAAAATATAATGTTTTTGTTCTTTTTATTGTCAAATGGTGACACTAACTTAATACGTGTGTCTATATCCAGCGTCTGAGTCATTTTTAACAAATATTAGTAATCAATGTATACTTTTTCAAAATATCAATTCAAAATAGATCCTATACCTCTTAAAATAATATTATGCATCTCATACTATTTTCTCTATATTACAACATATGTATGAAAATATTCTAAATTGCATAAATACATAAAAACAACAGCACAAAAATTTAAAAAAATTTCTTAGGAGATGAAGTTGTTTTGTAGGTTATTCTTTTACACACATAAATACCCCTAAAATGTTTATAATACACGTATATATAAAAAACAACATAATTTCATTTAACAGAAAAATATCTGTCTTTTTCTACAGAAACAACAATCTTATTTTATTTTTTTTATATGTAAATATTGTACTACTACTTCGTCGTACGACTCATAAATTTTCTTTTGTATTACCTTGATACAATTTCAAAAATCATGATCTATTGACATTTCAATCATTTTTATACCAGTCATATTATAAAATTTTACTCATTATTCTTATTATTATTATTTATACAGTATATTAAAAAAAAAATTATTTTTACAAATGTGTCATCCGTGATGTGAATGCCATTATTTCTCAATGGTAACTGAGATCCAACCAACAGAGAAAAGAGAGAAAAAAAATTGTAATTTCTAAATTTACCTATTATAAATCCCAGAATTATTTTTTTTATTGCTAACATATATTATTCATTTTATTTATTTAAATCATTATATGTGTGTCATTATTGTTACAATAATAAAATTAATTTTAATAAAATTTTAATCAATTAAACTTACATACCTACAATATCTTTAAAATTGTGACATTAAAATAATACTTAAATTTATTTTCCTTTATTATTATTATTATTATTATTATTATTATTATTATTATTATTATTATTATTTCTAATGACCTCAGATGAACGTTCCTGAGTCATAGCACCATTTTACTTTGAATGAGAGGGGATGCTGGACAGATAATTACACCTGTTTATTTCCTATTTAATTTACATCCAAAATTGTTAATTGGTCCAAATCATCCAAACAACCTCATAGTAAATTGGTATATAATTTTATATATACCTTAGATAAATTCAAATAACATAAGTGATCGTAATTACGCAATTCTAGTAGAAGAGCAACGCGTATAATTAATAAAATTAAATTATAATCCGCGTAAAACTGTAATTATTAAATTTAATTAATTACGAATAAAATTAAGAGTTTGCGTTGTGAATTATTTAGACGAACTCTTCCACTTATGAATTAAACTAAAATTTAAGCTGTAAAAATAAATTGACACACCTTAAACATTATCAATTAAATAATTACAGAAACTTTTTAAAACTTGATTAAATATTTTATTTACATTGAACACAACTATATACAGAAATACATAATATTAATTCAAAAAAAAAGAAAGCAACACTTTTGTTTGCTTCTCATTATTTTATGTATATTTAATCTTAAAAAAAAGACAATATTTTCATTTACTCTTATTATTATATATTTTTCTTTTTGCTAAAAGAATAATTCTCTTTCATTTTTAAATTACCTTAATTATATTTAATTATTGGTTTTGTTGGATCTCAGATTGCTCTCTACCATAAAATATCAGAAAAGGATATTTATAATTTCTCATATGATTTCAAGTGGTAAAAGAAAAAGTTTAAGGTAGTACCTTATTTCATATACGGGATGATGGCCTTTATTCATCAAATTCAGAGTTGTCGCGTTGCTAAGGATCATATCCATATGTCATCAGGAATCCGCTTCTTATCAGAGTGGCGATATCGAGATGGCAGGATGCATAGCTACGGACCTCAGTAGAAAAATCCACTTTATTTTAACATCAGGAAGACATCCTCAATTAGGCTTGCTTAGGCTCACTCCGATATGTCCATCTCGCCTGGGCTTTGAATACTTGGGCTTCGCCTGGGCTTGAAATACTTGGGCTTTCTGGATTCATTGCACGGGCTTTCAGGAGAGCTCCTGCGTCCTCGACATCTTTTTCAGACTCTCTTTTTCAAACCTTTTTCTTCTGGCACACCAACTCTTGCAGTGGGGGGAACTATTTGTCTAGTCCACTCTTATTGGATGTGAGAAGATTTTGCATTATCCTTCGATAGGCCTATTAGCTATCAGTCTGCAAATGGCCCGTTACATATACTTTAATAATATTATATGCCTTAAAGTTTGTGTGGTCTGAAAAGCCATAAATTTACCCCAACACTTTTATTAAGGCCATAAATTTATTCCAACATTTTTACTATTTTACGATTTCTAATAATACACCACTTTATACTGGCTTGTCATAAAACGACACCATGGCGTCTGGCTATTGTTGTTATCTGAGATCCGAACTCTATTCAACATTATACATTCATTTTACAATACAACAATTTTTTAAAAAAAAATATATATTTAATATTTAAAATCAACTTAATAATTTTTGTATGAACTTACACTCCTATTTTACTTAAATATATAAACATTATAATTTTACACTCATAATTATATTTTATAAAAAAAATATTTATACAAACAGAAATAACAAATTACGCAATTTTACTTTGATTTAACCAACATGGTGCGGGAACATATCATTGTTATATGTTGCCCAGCATCTCTCCCGGTGGTCAGAAAAATAAAAAAAAAACTGATTGCTGGTTTTATTTTTTTTTTTTGTAAAGCATAAAAGAATGTACGTGTCCATATGAATGTGTATCTACACTGTTTTTGATCTACGTCTGTAAAGTTCAATTATCAATGGTTCTGGTATATTTTATAAGAAGTTCTTCTATTTTTCATAACAGAAAGTTCAACACATGATAGCATAGTTGTCTGCTGACATTCACATTTATAGAAGACATCTGTACTGAAAATCTGACATCTTTCTCGAAGCCTTTTTTCTTTACCACACACATGTTTAATAATTTTGTAACTTTACAGTTTAAGTGCCCAAAATACATTCAAAGCTATAATTTTGTATGAAACTAATATGCCGAAATAAACCTAATTACAGGAAAAATAATGGCATACACATTTGACATATTATTTCATCACATATAATCTTATGACACAGTGTTTTATTTAAAACACATTTTATACTGAATAAAAGTAAATACAATGCTTGTCGTATGACATGTTATATTTTCACATAATTAATCTGATGTATTCATATTATAATCAGAAAAATATTGTATACAAACTGGTTACCTTATTTTATTTATTTCTTTCTTACGTCTAACATGTATGATATGTCAAAATATACAAGCTATATCATCTCCTTTAATATATCATTACGTAATGCTCTCCAACTTCACCCGATACGAGAATCAAAACAGGGTAGAAAAAAAAGGAAGGAAAAGAGAATAAAACCAGTTTTTGACCGTCCCCCATCCTCCCGAAACGGGGGGTTGGTCAAGCTACTAATCACTTTCTGCTGAGGTGATTTGTGCTGTGACAAAATTTTACGACTTCCAAAAGTATTTATTTAAAACCATTTCATGCTTATAATTACCTTATTAATTAGTATAATTTCTTGATATACTGTCTTCTTAACTAACTGTGCATGCCTGTATGTAATTTTTAACATAATCTATGATAAACAGTGTATGTATTTGTATCATATCTAATGTAAACCTTCTGCTTTTTTTATTATTTTGCAGGGGAAAATGGCGATTCTAGCATTTGAATTTTCCTGCCTCGTACTGCAACTGAAGCGAGCGTGCCTTTCATGCTGTCAGGTTCAAATCTAAACAAAATTGCCTTTCAGGATTTAAGAAAAAATGCATATAATTTTCTTTAACTGATTACATTGTATATTTTTAGACCTTTCTAACAAACACAAATTTTGATTCATGATATTGTTTACTATTAAAATGTAAACAACACGGAAATATTACTTCTACGGCCTCTCAAAATGCAAAATATGCATTACGCTGACCTTAAAAATGCACCTTCATTTAATACTATTAAATAGTGTTGTCAGAAAATGCCATTGACGAAGAAGAGAATATTTTTTTGTCTTTAATTATTATTTATTTAGCCAACAATTCTAACTTAAAAGATTGTTAAATTTTCTTATTTATTTTTTTATTTATTTTTTTTTTTTTTACTGAATGAAATAAAAATTTATTTATTCAAAATTTTATTTATCATTAACATTCCGTATGTGAATTCTACTGTCTAAAATTTAATGATATGTTTAAAATAAAAGATAATAAATTATTATTATTAATCAAACATTAATAATTATTATTTAATTATAAAAAAAATGTTATTAATACATTTGTATAATTTTAAAAATACAAAAGCAAATGATAATTACTACGTAAAATCGTATGTAGTAACCCATGAGTACTCGGCCGAACCAAAGAATTTCTGCCAGCAGAAAAGAATCTTTGTATACTCATAAATATCTACACCCAATTGTTACAGATTAAGTTTTTAAAATAATTAATGTATGTACTAGAAAAAAAATTAAAAAAATTAATTTATTAAGCCATACTACATATTTTAATTAAAAAAAACCAATATATATAAATATATTTATTTATTTATTTTGTTTCCTTATGTTAAATTTGCCAAATTATATAAAAAATTTTATGAACTCACATACTCAAGTTTATCAATCCTATTTATATTTATATGTGTTTAATTTAGAATTGCATTTAATTCTAAGGGAAAGTAAAGAGAAAAAAAAATGCTTAAATTCTAAAATAACATAAATTTATAAAATATTTTATTTAAAAAAAATATATAATTTCTAGCTGATTTCAGCAAGATGTCATTTAATATTTATATTAAATAATTTTGCTAATACATTTTATTAATTATTAAATTCGCATATTTTTATATATACAATAAAAATATAATTGTCTTACATAAAATTTTACACTATAACAATGTTATTAATTAATTTAACTTGGATTTAAGCCTACTTTAATTCTAATTGAATACCGGTAATAAAAGTAAATTAGCTTATCAAGTTAAATATAATATAAACTATGTTTGTCTAATGTTAATTTTTGCTGAAAATTCCATAAATTTTAACTGTAAATGCTAATTGCTATACCTTTGTTATTTATTTTGAAAACAACACCAACTTATATTTTTATTTATTATTATTTTTTAATTAAATCTAGGAACTATACACTGAGCTAGACACTCCATAAATGTGTAAAACCTAAAAATCAAAAGTTTTGCTAAATAAAACTCAAAATGCTGCTTTTTAAAATATAATATTACTAATTTTATTGTTTCTGAACATAACATCTAGTAATTATACCATATTTAATTTTCTCTTCGATTCCTTTTTCAGCCAAGAATCCTGAAGTGAATGAGCAAGTGATGACCAACACCCTGATTTACCTTTGAATAAGTTTACTACAAATATTTTGTTGGTGTTGGTGCATACCCAGCCGTAGGCCAAAATTGCACCTTATACAGAAAGCCTTTGGTGAGAAAATTTTAATTTTTACTTCAATTAATTATTTGTGTATTTGATTACTATAATTTTATGTGCAATCATACTGAAATAACTTGCCTTGTCCATTGTCATATATATATATGTTTTTTTAAAAACCAATGTGCTACACCAAAATCCCTTTTTTTTTTTTTTTTTTTTATAACACTTTTGTTCATAAAACTTATCCCTGCTGTCTAAATTCTAGACTTTAGCATATAAGTTGTAATTGAACTACCGGAATAAATCTTAGCACTTTTTGTATATTTTATTATATTTAGGCTTATAGCTGACCGCTATCCTAATATAGAGTGCACTAATAATTTATTCCTTGTCAACCATATATTTATATACGGAAAAAAATATATATATATGAGTATGCTATAAAGCTGTTCTAACTACCCTGAACCTAATAGCTTACACCTACTCATTTTAAAGAGTAATTCTGAAATTCTGTCATCTAAATTGTAAGGCTATCAAAGGCTACCCTTATAGAAGACAGAAAAAATTCTCTTTTTTTTTTTTTTGAAAATTACTCCAACATTATTCACTATTAAATTAATTAAGTTTTAATGTTATTTGGCTTTGTTAAGATTTTATATTTTCTAATTCATATTCGAAAAAAATATATACATAACTTTTGCCTGGAGAGAAATATTTCACTGCTCCAGTGAAGTTTTGTGAAGCACTTTTCATAATTTTATAAGTATGTTTTCTGGTGCGCCCTGTACATTTGCTCAATATTGTAACCCTGAGACAAATTGGCGTTCCCATGTTCCTATCCTTTCTTATTATTATTTTGAATTTTAAAAAGGCAAGTTATTAATTTTGTTTCAATTTTTTTTACCTAAAAGAGAAAAATTTATTTTTAAATTTTGAAAATTTTTAAATTTTTAAATTCGATTAATTATGTATTTTGATTTATTTTTAATACCAATTCATATCCCATGGATAATACTGGGGAGGGGGGGAAAAGGTAATGATCTTGTATAACATCCCCGTATAAGTTTGTATATGGTGTATAACCATTATAACGACATATTTTTATCATCGTAATATCTTTGATACTTTAAATATGTGTCTACATTCTCAGAATATTTATTATTTTTTTTTATAATACTTTTTAGTAACTTTGTCACCGTTTTGACTCGTATTTTTGTCTAATTCAAACCAACAATTTTCGGTTGAGTGCGATTTTCTCTGACAAATGCCACATTTATTTTTGTAATTTTTATCACCCTTAATTTTTTTCTGAGACCCCTGTAAATTCGTAATTTCCGCCTCTGTATGACCTATTGCATATTTCGGAGCGTACAGCTGATCCATATGTCGTTTGATCGGCTCTATTGATTTATCTGGAACATATTGTAATAAATAATTAAAGTTTCTAAACTTTTTAGTAACTTCGTAGGGTCCTTGAAATTTTGGCTCTAATGCGCCTGGTTTTCCAATACATTTTAAATATACTGTTTGACCAAATTTAAATCCTTTACTTTTTCGTATGCCTCTTTGAAGGACCTGGGCGCATTTTTACGAACATCTAGTGCAATATCCTGTCTAATTGCATTTAAAATATTCGACATTTTTAAGATTTCGATAAAATTCTCTTCCTTATTATCCACATTTTCGCCTGCACTTTCGATATAAGATTTTACACCCTTTTTAAACTCCAAAATGAAATCCTTTATCGTTTGACTTGCGGCCTGTTTTAAATTTAGGAAATTGCTCTGAGCATTAAGGATGCTTAGTTTTGTACCAAATAACTCCACCAAATTATTTTTAAATAAATTATAATTGGTCTCATTATATTTTTCAATCTGTTTACTTAAAATATGTTTTGCGTCCCCAGTAATTTTAGCCTTTAAAATTAATAATTTAGTTTCTTCCTGTATATCTTTCGAATTCAAAATATTATCAAATTCATCTAAGAAAAATATAATGTTTTTGTTCTTTTTATTGTCAAATGGTGACACTAACTTAATACGTGTATCTATATCCAGCGTCTGAGTCATTTTTAACAAATATTAGTAATCAATGTATACTTTTTCAAAATATCAATTCAAAATAGATCCTATACCTCTTAAAATAATATTTTGCATCTCATACTATTTTTTCTATATTACAACATATGTATGAAAATATTCTAAATTGCATAAATACATAAAAACAACAGCACTAAAATTAAAAAAAATTTCTTAGGAGATGAAGTTGTTTTGTAGATTATTCTTTTACACACATAAATACCCCTAAAATGTTTATAATACACGTATATATAAAAAACAACATAATTTCATTTAACAGAAAAAATATCTGTCTTTTTCTACAGAAACAACAATCTTATTTTATTTTTTTTATATGTAAATATTGTACTACTACTTCGTAGTACGACTCATAAATTTTCTTTTGTATTACCTTGATACAATTTCAAAAATCATGATCTATTGACATTTCAATCATTTTTATACCAGTCATATTATAAAATTTTACTCATTATTCTTATTATTATTATTTATACAGTATATTAAAAAAAATTTATTTTTACAAATGTGTCATCCGTGATGTGAATGCCGTTATTTCTCAATGGTAACTGAGATCCAACCAACAGAGAAAAGAGAGAAAAAAAATTGTAATTCCTAAATTTACCTATTATAAATCCCAGAATTATTTTTTTTATTTCTTTTTTTTATTGCTAACATATATTATTCATTTTATTTATTTAAATTATTATATGTGTGTCATTATTGTTACAATAATAAAATTAATTTTAATAAAATTTTAATCAATTAAACTGACATACCTACAATATCTTTAAAATTGTGACATTAAAATAATACTTAAATTTATTTTCCTTTATTATTATTATTATTATTATTATTATTATTATTATTATTATTATTATTTCTAATGACCTCAGATGAACGTTCCTGAGTCATAGCACCATTTTACTTTGAATGAGGGGGGATGCTGGAGAGATAATTACACCTGTTTATTTCCTATTTAATTTACACCCAAAATTGTTAATTGGTCCAAATCATCCAAACAACCTCATAGTAAATTGGTATATAATTTTATATATACCTTAGATAAATTCAAATAACATAAGTGATCGTAATTACGTAATTCTAGTAGAAGAGCAACGCGTATAATTAATAAAATTAAATTATAATCCGCGTAAAACTGTAATTATTAAATTTAATTAATTACGAATAAAATTAAGAGTTTGCGTTGTGAATTATTTAGACGAACTCTTCCACTTATGAATTAAACTAAAATTTAAGCTGTAAAAATAAATTGACACACCTTAAACATTATCAATTAAATAATTACAGAAACTTTTTAAAACTTGATTAAATATTTTATTTACATTGAACACAACTATATACAGAAATACATAATATTAATTCAAAAAAAAGAAAGCAACACTTTTGTTTGCTTCTCATTATTTTATGTATATTTAATCTTTAAAAAAAAAGACAATGTTTTCATTTACTCTTATTATTATATATATATTTTTTTTTTTGCTAAAAGAATAATTCTCTTTCATTTTTA
Source organism: Maratus speciosus (assembly GCA_963932465.1). Taxonomy (NCBI): domain Eukaryota; kingdom Metazoa; phylum Arthropoda; class Arachnida; order Araneae; family Salticidae; genus Maratus; species Maratus speciosus. The sequence continues at coordinate 50,389,322 of OZ010800.1, forward strand.
AATTACCTTAATTATATTTAATTATTGGTTTTGTTGGATCTCAGATTGCTCTCTACCATAAAATATCAGAAAAGGATATTTATAATTTCTCATATGATTTCAAGTGGTAAAAGAAAAAGTTTAAGGTAGTACCTTATTTCATATACGGGATGATGGCCTTTATTCATCAAATTCAGAGTTGTCGCGATGCTAAGGATCATATCCATATGTCATCAGGAATCCGCTTCTTATCAGAGCGGCGATATCGGGATGGCAGGATGCATAGCTACGGACCTCAGTATAACAATCCACTTTATTTTAACATCAGGAAGACATCCTCAATTAGGCTTGCTTAGGCTCACTCCGATATGTCCATCTCGCCTGGGCATTACTTGGGCTTTCTGGATTCATTGCACGGGCTTTCAGGATTCATTGCACGGGCTTTCAGCAGAGCTCCTGCGTCCTCGACATCTTTTTTCAGACTCTCTTTTTCAAACCTTTTTCTTCTGGCACACCAACTCTTGCAGTGGGCGGAACTATTTGTCTAGTCCACCCTTATTGGATGTGAGAAGATTTTGCATTATCCTTCGATAGGCCTATTAGCTAACAGTCTGCAAATGGCCCCTTACATATACTTTAATATTGTTATATGCCTTAAAGTTTGGGTGGTCTGAAAAGCCATAAATTTATCCCAACACTTTTATTAAGGCCATAAATTTATTTCAACATTTTTACTATTTTACGATTTCTAATTATACACCACTTTCCACTGGCTTGTCATAAAACGACACCATGGCGTCTGGCTATTGTTGTTATCTGAGATCCGAACTCTATTCAACATTATACATTCATTTTACAATACAACAATTTTTTTTTAAAATATATATTTAATATTTAAAATCAACTTAATAATTTTTGTATGAACTTACACTCCTATTTTACTTAAATATATAAACATTATAATTTTACACTCATAATTATATTTTATAAAAAAATATTTATACAAACAGAAATAACAAATTACGCAATTTTACTTTGATTTAACCAACATGGTGCGGGAACATATCATTGTTATATGTTGCCCAGCAATATTCTGGTAAACTTTGCAAATTACTTTCATCAATAGTAATATAACAATACCAAGGATTATTTTCCTTTGGATATTCTAAAGCAGACTTAACGTTTTCACGATTTACTATAAAATTTTTGAATTCTTCACCATCTTGTCTTCTAACAAAGATGTACTGTGATATAGTATCTATGGAATGACGTAATAAAGTACAAAATTCTGTAATATCTTGTTGAAAATTAATAACTTGCCCACTGTATCCAAGCTGACCACCTTTAATGCGATAATCAGTAATAACTGGATGAACTTGGGCAATTAATTGCTCCTCAATGAAAGTTAAGTTCTTCAATATTTCCGGTTGTGGACCTGGATCCACATTATTAGCTACAGAAAAAATATTTAGTTCAATATTTACTATACATTTATGGCAAGTTCCGTCAGATTGAATATGCATGTCAAACCAACGTCGAGGACAAATTTTACAAAAATATAATTTTAATTTGTTTTTGTGCATCTTCGAAATTTAAAGCATATTTTCGAGCACATGCATTATCTGTCAGAAGAGATTCGTCATGTCGTCGTTTTTTGCGCTGGTGTCTAGTCTCTTGCCTTAAAGCTAAATCATGTTCGCGTTCTTTTCGACCAGTAAGTGTACGTTTTCTCGACATTCTTTAAAATAGAACTAACATATTCCATAAATTGTTTTTTAAACGGACAACATATTAAAAAGTCCTTCCGGCCAGTGCCGGGAGGAAGAGGTAGCTTTCATAATCCTTATTTAAAAAAAGCCAACTTATATCATGCAAACACACGAAGCTCAATTTAGTGGAAACCGAATATAGGAGATTCAATACTAATTTTTATCAACATAATGAATGAGAATTTCACGAAATTAGTCAGCTTTATCCAAGCTGCTTTTCTTTAAAGTAACTTATATTTGGCTGCCAAATTCGGCAATTTCTTAAAGTGCCTGTCATTTTAAGACAACATGGTGGATGAGGCTAAGCAGTGAACTTGGTCGAGACCTTAGTAATTGCTGTGCACGTGCTCACTCACATCGGAATCGGTTAATATATAGGAGTGCTGTCGCATGCAAAAAATCAGATTTTTCAAAATGTCACCCACAATAGAAATTGAAACTGCTATATCTGAGCCAATTTTTAAGGTAAAGACAAACAAAAAATGCACCTGAATACTTATATCAAGATCAAATACTTAAGAAAGAAACCTTTTTCAATTTCTAATTTTTTTGCACCTCACTTTAAATATATATATATTTTTTAATTTAATGGCCGCCATTTTGAAACAAGATGGCTGATGAATCTGGCCAGCGAACTTAGTCGAGGTGTTGATGTATACTATCCACATGCCTTCTTACATCGAAATAGGCGAATACGTGTGTTATCGCGCGACAAATACAAGATCGTTTCAAAATGTTAGCCATGCTAGAAATTCAAAGTGCTATAAATCAACCATTTTTTAAGATATCAACAAAAGAACAAATTTTCAGAAACAAAAACTGCTCCGGAATCTTTGTATCAAGGCCAAACACATAAAAAAAATCTTTTTCATTTTCCAATTTTTTAATACCTCATTTTGAATTTTAAATTTAATTTTTTTTAATGGCAACCCTTTTGAAACAAGATGGCGAATGAAGCTGGCCAACGAAATCGGTCGAGACATTGGTATGTACTATGTACAGACCAAGTTACATACAAATAGGTTCATAAACACGCCTGTTATCGCGTGACAAAAATCAGGTCGTTTTAAAATATCAACCACAAGAGAAATTCAAAATGCTCTTACTCAGCCATTTTTTTTTTTTTTAGATATAGACGAAAGAAAAACTGTTCCGGAATCTTTGTATTAAGGTCAAACACATACCAAAAAAATCTTTTTCATTTTCCAATTTTTTGGTATCTCATTTATTTTTTTTTTATTTTTAAATTTTTTAAATAGCCTCCATTTTGAAACAAGATGGCGGATGAAGCTGGCCTACGAACTCGGTCGAGATATTTGTATGTACTATGTACACACCAAGGTACATCCAAGTCGGTTCATAAATACGCCTGTTATTACGTGAGAAAAATCAGGACGTTTCAAAATGTCAGCCACGCTAGAAATTCAAAATACTATAACTCAGCCATTTCTTAAGATATAGACGAAACAAAAACTGCTCCCGAATCTTTTTATCAAGGTCAAACACATAAGAAGAAAATATTTTTTTCAATTTTCAATTTTTGGTACCACATTTCAAATCTAAATTTTTCATAAAAATTTAAATTGCCTCCATTTTTAAACAAGATGGCGGGTGAAGCTGGCCAACGAACCCGTTCGAGACATTGGTATGTACTATGTATAAACGAAGTTACATCCAAATCGGTTCATAAATACGCCTTTTATAGCGTGACAAATTTCAGGACGTCTCAAAATCTCAGCCACGCTAGAAATTCAAAATGCTATAACTCAGCCATTTTTTAAGATATAGACGAAACAAAAACTGCTCCGGAATCTTTGTATAAAGGTCAAATACATAAGAAAAAATATTTTTCCATTTTTAATTTTTTAGTACCACATTTCAAGTTTTAATTTTTTTTAAAAATTTTAAATGGCCGCCATTTTGAAACAAAACGGCGGATGAAGCTGGCCAACGAACTCGGTCGAGAGATTGGTATGTACTATGTACACACCGAATTACATCCAAATCGGTTCATAAATACGCCTTTTATCGCGTGACAAAATTCAGTACTTTTCAAAATGTCAGCCACGCTAGAAATTCAAAATGCTATAACTCAGCCATTTTTTAAGATATAGACGAAACAAAAACTGCTCCGGAATCTTTGTATAAAGGTCAAATACATAAGAAAAAAATATTTTTCCATTTTTAATTTTTTGGTACCACATTTCAAGTTTTAAATTTTTTTAAAAATTTTAAATGGCCGCCATTTTGAAACAAAACGGCGGATGAAGCTGGCCAATGAACTCGGTCGAGACATTCGTATGTACTATGTACACACCGAATTACATCGAAATCGGTTCATAATTACGGGAGTTACAGTGTGACATAGGTCATATATATATATATATCAATTTTGAAAGGAGGGTGGTTTCGGGGTCTGGGGGTCATGATCGATGAAAATATACCAAAATTTTTTGAAATCGCTTTCCTCCGAACGGCTGCAATAGGTAGCTTTTTTGTAAAGAAAGCTACCTAAAATAATACTAATAGCAATTACCTCTTAATAGTAAATATATTTCATTTGGTTAAATTTTCCACCTTCGAATTCGAATAACACTTTATATAACGAATTTAACATTTAATTTTATTTGTTTACAATTTTTTTGTTGCCACTATACAACAGAAAAATCATAATATAATTCTTTTAAAATGCGCAAGTTTCGTCTGCGTAAATTATTTCACATAATAAGAATAAGTTGTGTATTTGAATTCTTAACACTAAAAAATACTTAATTTAATTAAATAATTGAATTTTCACATATTTTAATTCATTAAAAATATACTATAATTTTCCTAAAAAAAGTATTTTAAAAATTTGACAAAAGAAATCGTGAAACTATTATATGATTAAAAGGAATGAGAGCCAAAATATGCGCCATTTCCAACCAATCTTAATAAAGTATTATATTAAAATGTATATTTTCCTCTCAAATAACATACATTTTTAATATAAGTTTAATGTAAGTAAAGTTTTAAGCTGTAGCCGGTATTACGGTAATTCTTTTACCTTACATATTACGTATGCCTCACTGCAATATTAAAAAGCTATAGCCGACATTACGATAATTCTTTTGCCTCTCTTGCAAATAAATAGATATATATATATATTATGTATGCCACGCTGCAATTAAAAAGCTCCAGTGGGTATTACGCTAATTCTTTTACCTCACATGCAAATAATTAGAGATTATTTAATTCCGCTTAATTATTACAATTTTTTTTTAGGTAAACGCAAACATTTTATCACAAACTCCAACAAAACTTTTTATTATATTTATTCCTAATTCCAAAGATACAGCTTTATCATCTACTGCGATAGTAACATGAAAAATTAAATTTGATTAAAAAAATGAGCAGTAGTATAAAAATATTTTACTAAATCGAATAGTTATTTTTAATTTTGGTTTTAGAATTCAATTCATGAACTCCCGTGCATAGAACGGGTTAAACAGCTAGTTAAATTTAAAAACAGTTTTTGAGATATTGTCGCGGATTAATGAAAGTATATTTTATTTATTTAATTAATCATGATTCTATCTATAAGTACTGACTCCATGATATATTGATTTTTATTCTGAAAATATACGTGTTTCATATTTTTTCTTTCAAAAATGCATCCGTAATGGAAAAACATGTAAAATAAATTAATTAAAATAACACATTTTTTAAGGTTATTCTGTAAAAAAAATAACATTGTGCAAATCTATAGGTCATAATGTATTTTTAAGTTCAATTTCAAGGCAAAATACTGAATAGTTTTTTTGTAAAGTGTACACAAAATGTAATTTCTGTAGACTAGTTGAGGATTCGCCTCGCTCATCCTAATAAAATAAATTATTTAAAATAATAATTTTTTTAAGGTCATTCTGTAAAAAAAAAAAAAAAAAAAAAAAGTAAAAAAATAAAAAAAAAAAAAAAACATTGTGCAAATCTATAGGTCATAATGTATTTTGAAGTTCAATTTCAAGGCAAAATACTGAATAGTTTTTTTTGTAAAATGTATTACAAAATGTAATTTGAGTAGACTAGTTGAGGATTGGATTCGCTCATACTAATAAATTATTTTTATGCCTAGTTTGTTGTGGACCGAAATAAATTTTCACGTTTCAAAAACAAAAATAGAAATTTTAAAATGAGAAATATATCTAAGTATTACGCAATATCACTTGAACATTCCGACACAAAGATTCAGTTATAATGTATATGTAATTATACACTATATAGCCATTGATCACCGGATTTCAATTTTAGACATTTTGTCAAATATTTAAAAACATTCTTGTCGGATTCTTCTGGAACTTTAGGATTACAAAGAATATGTTTGATCTCATCAACGTTTTATCAACGTCAATTTGATAAGGAGGGCAATTAGGGGAGCCACCAAAAAATCAAAGAAAGATAATAATATTTGGGATCACCCTGTAAATTAAAATGCACGGAAAGATCTATGACAGCAAAATACTATGTCAGAAGAAACATGTGTGTACTGTACAACATGTTTACTGATTTGTGCAAAAATATCACATATATTCATGGCGATATAGCAATTTTTTTAAGTCCAAAAAATTCTTGCATATTTTTAGCTTGTATCATACAGGGTTTTCATCCAAATTTAACGCAAGTTTCACACAAATTAGAAAAATGTAGTAGAAACAATATAAGGCAATTTGAATAAAAATATATTAAATATTTTCTGAAATATGATCAGTTGTATGAAATAATTTTTAACTGCGGTTGCGCGAACGATACATATATTTTTTTAGATAATTTAATACTCAACTATATGGAGCAACTCCTAAAAAAACTATTCAGATATCATGGAAATTCAGAACGATATCGGCGATAGCGTAAGCTGATTTTTAGATCTTTTCTAAAAGCAGCTGAATGATAATGGGTTTTTCACAAATTGTCATTTTTACTCTCTTCTATCTTTGCAAGAAGAATGTATTGGATTAGTAAAAATTTTCTAATTGCTGTTTTCGACTGATTTACACGTTTTATGGGTCTTAGAATCACAAAAACAGGTTTTTACAAAATGTCTGTCCGTCTGTCTGTCTGTATGCGTGTGACACCAATTTTGTGGGCGCTCTATCTCAAGACCTTATGAACGGAACTTAATAAAACTTTAGATCTGTTAGTCCCTGATATAATTTGGTGCTGATTACCTTTTGGTGTAAATCGCCTAGCAGGTGGTGCTGCTATGCTGCATTGTTCATGATTTCCACAATACCTATATATCAAGAAATAATGCACGGATTTTCCGAAAACTTCAGATTCCGTTAGTTTTTGATATAATTTCCTAACGATTAATTTTTACTGTAAATCGCCAGTATGTGGTTCTGCTCTGCTGCATTATTCATGATTATCACAATAGCTCTATCTCAAGAACAAATGCACGAATTTACATCAAACATCAGATTCAGTTAGATCCCGATATACATTAGTGCTGTTTAGTTTTTGGTGTAAATCGCCTAACAGGTGGCGCTACTATGCTGCATTTTTCACGATTTCCGGAATAGACGTATCTCAAGAAATAATGCATTAATTTTCATCAAACTTTATATTCAGTTAGTCCCTGATATAAAGTGTTCCTGATAAGTTTTTGGTGTAAATCGTCCAACAGTTGGCACTACTGTGCTGCATTTTTCATGATTTCCGCAATAGATGTATCTCAAGAAATAATGCATTGATTTTCATTAAACTTTAGATTCAGTTAGTCCCTGATATAAATTGATCCTGATAAGTTTTTGGTGTAAATTGCCCAACAGGTGCCACTGCTATGGAAAACTTTAAACGATTTCCGCAATAGCTCTATCTCGACAACTAATGCACAGATTTTCATCTAACTTCAAATTCAATTAGAAGTTGACATAAGTTGTTGCTGTATATTGTTTTGGTGTAAATTACCTAACCGGTGGAGCTGCTGAAATGCATTTTCAGGAAGTATTAACATGTATGAGATGGAAGAATGTTTTGGGATTGCCACATCCGACTAGTTTAGTAACTGAAATTAATACTTAAGTAATATCAAAGAGTAGATTCGGAACAAATACATCGATTTTTATATTTCTTTTTATTATGAAATACGCTCGTTCTGGTGATAATCCAAGAAGAACTATATTATCATTAAAATATTTTAATTAAATTTTTTTAAATAAAATTTATAATTTGTGGATGATTCCTTATCATTCAGCTGCTTTTAGAGAGCAACTAAATATTTGCTCACTCTATCGCCTATATCTTTCTGAATTTTCACGGTATTTGATTGATTTCCTTTATAAGTTGCTGCATAGAGTTTACTATTAAATTATGTAAAAAAAGTCTTTGTTATCGTTGGCGCATGCGTAGATAAAAATTATTTCTTACAATTTCTTATATATCATAAAATTACTAATATATTTATATTCCAATTGCACTATATTGTTTTTACTAAATTTTGCTATTTTTTCTGAAACAGGCGTTAAATTTTGTTGAAAACCATGCATTATATAAGCTAAAAAATTTGCAAGAAATTTTTTATCTTTTAAAGAAATCGCTATATTTTCAAAAGTACGCGTGCTGTTCTTACACAAATCAGTAAATCAGTGTGTTTTACAGTATCCACATATTTGTATTCTACAGCGATAGAGCATTTAGTGTTTGTTAATTTACAGTGTGATCCCAAATATTATTATGTTCCTTTATTTTTTTTTTTTTTTGTTGGCCGCCTAATTGTTCTCCTTATAAAATCTATATTGATAAATATGAGGTCAAACATATTCTTATATCTTGAAGTTCCAGAAGAATTCGACAAGTACATTTTTAAATATTCTAAAATTTTGAGGTGATTAATGCATGTATACATATAGTGTATAAAAATGAAAACAATAGTTATCCCTAAACATACGATATATGTCAAAATTGTTTGAAGTAGTGTTTTTCGATAATTCACAAACGAAAAATCATTGTAAAACTCACCAAGAAACGTCACGCGGCTGTTCAATAAAGAGGGATCATAATTTTTTTATATCAGCATACACACACATCAGCTAAATTTTAATGGTGCTTTTCAAAGTAGATCATATTCTATGCAATGCACTTGTTTCACATTTTTTCACGCTTCAAACATATGACGGTTGGTTGGTTGGTTGTTTTTATGACGGCCAATTATCAGCTCGAGGGATATAGGCCCAAGGGGCGGGGGTACCCTCCGTGGGAGTCTTTTTAAGGGAGCCTAACCCGCATTTACGCTTGGAGAACCAAAAGGTTCGAAGAAAACCACAAAAACTACGATTAGGCCGATGGGCGCGATTGGGATCTATCTCAGCACCTCCCGTCTACCAGCTTCGAGAGCAGAACCTCTCGCCCACTCGTGGGGCAAAGATATGAATGGAAATCACTTTTTTTAAATGCGTCCCCCAACACACCCTCCGCCTTCTTCACCAATGCTTCTAATGAAGAAAAATACTTTATATGAAGATGTTTCTTCACATCAAAGTATTCATCTCATGTTCATGTAACATCATCTTCAACTTCGAACAAACTTCCACGCGAACGTCCTGCTGTTCGGGTATGAAGAGTCCCGGAAATGAGCACTTTGAAGCATGTGTCATGTTCGCTTTTCTGTTACCCACTCGTGGTTGGCACTCAGATATAACTTCATTACGTTAAACACATCTCATATCTAACGATCTTCTATGACAATAATAGCGAATGTATTACTGTTGCCTTCAGTTAACGCAGTTACAGGAACTCTGGGTCAATCTCCCATTTGAAGATGATTGTCTTTCTCTTCATTAAACATCTCTCTCCAACTTGTAACTGTGCTTCAGAGGGGAACAGACTTTCCATAAATCTACTGCAGCATACACTTAGACAGGAGAATTCTTCAAGCGAAAGCAAAATTTCCAGCAGGGAAGAGCATGCTGCTCATTGTGTGTTGCCTCAATCGCTTACGCAGGCGATACTGAATGTATCTGAACTGTCATGACTGCCACTGACGTATTAATGGAAATAAATGAAAAAAAAACATTACCACGTATTCATTACACATTAAGCTAACAATGAAACATAAGAGTATATTTGTGTGCAATAAAGTATGCTTATAAAAAATAAGAAAATTCCTTATTGAACAGCACCTTGCATTTTTCTATTCATTGGTCTTGTTTCTTATGACCACAGGTAGTTCTTGAAATACATATATTTATATATATGTATATATTAATTAATTAAAGTTTCATCCTAACTCATCGAAAATAAAATTTATCAAAAGTTGTACTCCAACTAAATTTCGATTACTTTTTTCATATACTCTCTATGTGACATGTAGGCATATGTGTGTGCACAGTACAGTAATTGTACACATACACAAACATAAACATACTTAAGATGCCAACAATCCACAAACTTGAATGCAGTCGTTTTTAAAGTGTACCATATTTAATTCAGACAGTTTGTGTTACATAAAACAAATAATCTTTATGAAAACTCAAAAATTTAATATTTGAAAATTGGTCAGGAGGGCAGCTCTGCTATATCTATCTGAGTTTTAATGGGTTTTCGTGTATGCGTAAATGTGAGTATAACTGGGTTGTCTTTGTGTAATTCATATTTTTTACATATAGTATTTTATTATCTATATTTTATTAAATTAAAACCAAATACATGCAACTAAAATATGTGGCATAACTTAATAATATGTTTTGATTTACAATTTAATATAAGATCAAATACAAGATTGATAAGTGGTTTATCACTGATTTCCAATTCAAATTTACGCTTTTAATAAACGGTTCGTAATACACATGTTTTCAAAAAATATTTTTGTAACAGTCATAAAAGTTAAGGTTATTTTCAAAATTATGAATAATGTGTATCAATTATGTAAAACGCAAATCCTATATTTAGAAACATGCAAAAATTATGACCTCGTTAAGCTTCTCTTCTTTAGAGAGATTTATAGCTATTCTTCCAGAAATTTTCGCTACCTTTTCTTTTATACGTCAAATTTACTGACATGAAAAATTTAAGTAGGTAATTCTATTATGTTTATTGAAAATGTTTAGCGAGGTCTATTACACTTTTATTCTGTAATAAAAATCAATTTTGAAACAGACCATAAAAGCACTATATTAAAAAAATTCCAAAATTGTATTATTTTATCAATAAATGTTGTTTTATACTGTTTAAAATAATCACAACATGAAGAATAAGGAAAACAATTTGGGATCCTGATATTTATTTTTTCAGTTTATTCAATTTTATATGTTTATTGAAAAAAAGAATATCGATTTTCTGTTTTCTTCGAATTATTTGAAATATTAAATATTATAATGTTTACTTTTTTTTTGTTTCTTATTGCAGTACAGTTACTTTTTCCTGTAATTTACTGTTTGACGTGCTTTCTAGGATACTTGTATGTCTGTTCTTATGCTTGTAAGCTTGATTTAGTAAAATAAAAGAATATTTTATTGCACTTTAATCATATATATTATTAATTTTTTTTTCTACTAATGAACTCGCCTTGTTCGAGACTGGAATAAAAATAAAGCTCGGTCTGGAACCTTCCTAATGAGAATTAAAAAATAATATTGATAATATGATTCAAATGAATAAAATAAAAAAGTGAGGTCTGTCCAAATATGATGAGAATAAAATAAGTTCAGTCCCGGTCCAAATAATCACAGAAAGTCAGACCAAGGCTAGCTCGCACGCCGTAACAACAAAATTGGTATTATTATCTTTGAAAACTGGCGGAATAAAAATCATTATCATTTTTTTCTATAGAGCCACAAAAAATTGCCTTAAGATACAATACAAAATCACTCCCATTATAATTGAAAAAGTCTTTGGCGATAAAGAGGTCTTTATGGAAATCCAACGCAGTATTCACAATTGATTATGTTCACGCGTGATTGGCCGCCACTGAAAAAAAATGATCTCTGTGAATTTTGAAACCCACGTGGATAAGATTGCGATTCATGGTACTGAAAAAAGCATCAAACAGAAACTCGCATTTGGTGGTTTAATTTTTTTAAATTTTTAATTTTTTTTAATTTTTATTATTTTTTTTATGTGGCTATTATTGGAAGTGCAATCTTGAAAGCGCATTATGCTTACGTTTACGAAATCGACGAAGTTTTAAAAATGATTCAGAAGTCACTGGTCTCAAGACTCAATTTGCCTTAATCAATTTTTTTTTTATGGTTGACAATGATGAAAACTAATTATTGACAAAACACTATTCTTCCTAAAAACGAAGAAAGGAAAGTTCTAGGAATATTTGTTTCGGGTAGTGTGTCGTGTAGAAATCTACACAACAAGGCTTGTTATTAATTTAACTAATTAAATAATTTTCGCACGATCCAATAACATTTAAAAATAATTGAATTCTCGGAAAATAATTCTTTAGTAATTAATTTATACAATAAATTAAAATAACATAAAAAATACTCCAAAATTATAGTATATTAAAATGAATAATTATATAATGCTTAAGAAAAATAAAAATATATATGTTGTTTGGTATTGGTATGTTTAGAAAAAAATAAGGAATATGAATTGTGAATTTATTTTGTATTAATATTGAAAATTAAAAATTTCGAATTGTAAATATTTATATGTGCAAAAACAGTGTAATAAAATAAAACTCCCCAAATAAGACCAGATAGAAAATAGGAAATTACAGATAAAGCGAACAGTACTGACGCCAGATTTGGACAGAAAATGTATAGCGAAAGAATAGAAAATTTACGATGTTGAAACCACAAATTTTCTATCAATTAAGATGGTTTTACAACACTCGACGTGGGTGGTGATTTCCATGAGAAACCTGATGCAAGGGGCAAAAATTAAGTTAATGCTATGCAGTGAAAAATAAATTGGCACGCCCATAGATGGGGATGTTTAGAGCACCAATAAGGGACCAGGAGTAGCCTCCAATCAGAATGACAGCTCTGGGTTAATTTAGCCCTCCCAAAAAAATAATTGGATCTTGGAAGATGGAATGAGAGAAGATTATTAAGTCTTGTGTCTCGTCTTCAAGAGGTTCTATAATTTTTAAGATGTGACTTCCTCTAAGACGATCCAGATACTTCAATATTTTACATCAAGTTCCTTCGCAGCAATTTTTAAGGACAATACAAAAATTAGCGATGAAATGAATGCTGAGAGCAGACAAGTCTTTGTCAAAAAAAAAAAAATGATTGATGCAAAAAAAAGGAAATGATGATGGAAATGAATGCTGAAAGAAGACTTATCTTTGTCAAGATCTATTGACGAAGATCGCTGAGAGCAGACAAGTCTTTGAAAATAAATTGATGCAGAATTTTACAGAAGAATTCACCTGATTTGGAGATATAAGTTCAGTGGATAGTAGAGATATGTATGAAGTGTCTGCAGATTTTGCCAATGAAAGCGTACATTGTGGAGTTGGAGCTCGAATAATTTTCATGCGTCATAGAGTGCCCAAAAAATTTAAATTGGTTAGTGAAAGATCCCCATGAACTCTACATATACAAGGTGCCCGGTGTCCAATGGCTAATTCCTAAACCGTTAGTCATAGACATATAGTTCCAATTGCAAAAATGTTTCAAATCAGGTAAAGAAGTATTTTTAAAGCGATTTGGATCAAGAAAAACATTTTTTAAAAAATTACGAAATTTAAATTTTTATACGGTCCTTATGTCCTATAAGTGATATTTAGTAAAACTATCCTATTTCACTGACAAGTAAGACAAAAAAAGTCCCATTCCTCTGCGATTAAAACTGACCGAGTAATAGATGTTTAAAGTTGGAGTATCTTTTTTGCTGCAAAATAGGGGTCAGTCACAAATTTACTTTAAATAAAAATATCGCCAGATATAAAATTTAACATTAAACATTGATACTAAATTAACATTACAAATCTATTTTGAGATTTTTGTTCATTCTCACATATTAAAACAAAATATTTTTTTTCAACCACATTTTGCCATTTATGCTGTCTCTCGTAATTTGATTGGTCAGAGTTTCAGCATGAAAGTGACAATTCTTGGCGGGAATTGTGCTTGACGAAAGCCATCAGAGGATAGAGTTTCGATAAAAAAAGTGATTCGTATGAGGACCAGGAGAATTAGAAAAACTAAGCTATCTTAGAATTAATAGAATTGTAATAAATTAGTTTTCTATTTGGATTTTTTTTTATTCCAATCAATCAATTCTAAATATTAACTTACGTTATTTGAACTTTTAATGTGTACATATCGCCTCTACGCTCGAACAACAACAAAAAAAAGGTAATCTGTACAACTACAACAGAAGGGGGAGGGGAATATTCTGCGACGAGCTATCTTAAAAAAATACTTCCAATGGATTAATAATAGCGAACGGGTGTTTTCGCGTGAGTTGGGGGAAGAGAGAGTAGAATTTTTAGGGGTGTTGATGTGGTAGATTGGTTAGTTATTTCTTTCATAATAAAATAAAACATAGGGGAAAATACATACATAATTTGAGACAGTATGTATTGGCCGAGCAAAAGTTGGGTGGGGTAGGGTATAAATTTTAGGGAGGATTGAGATGATTAGTAACTTACTATAACTATAAAGTAATGGCTAACTACAAAGACAAAGTAGAAAATTTTCCTAACATTTTAATAAAGTTATTAATTTTAAAAATTTTTAATTTAATATACTTTTTTATATTTTTTAATTTAAGAGTATGTCAATATATTTTTAATTTAATCAGTAATTTATACTTAAATAAAATTATAATTGAAGTCTATAATTGCTTATATAAATTATAAATTTGAATCTTTTTTTAATGATTTTAAATTTAATAATTTTTAAAATTATTACCTCTTTATGCTCTAATAATTAAGTGTTATAATTAAGACAATAGGAAATAAAATTTTTAACGGACATGGAGTTTTAGAAGATGCATTATTTAATTAGACAAATAGAGTAGAATAGTAAAAATATATATAAAAACCTCTATAGATTTATAACTTTGCGTGCAGGTGAAGCAAAAAGTGGGAAAGTAGAAATTTAAGGTACCGATTAATTTAGATAAAGTCTTAAAAAAAAAAAGCGTAAATCTACTGATGTGCAAAGAATTATCACGCTGTAAAACTTGGAAAAAAAGGTTCGTCTTTTTTATTGCTGCAATAATTAATAAGTAATCCATAATCTAAATTCCACCTGAAATTTCAATTTAAACTTTTCCCTCACTGGCTCTCATACACACAAAGTTTATAATCCTGAAAACTATATTTTTTATGCAGCAATATGTGTTGTAGTAATAAACTGTAAACAGCCGTATCAATTCCCCCTGAAATCTCCGCTCCAGATTTTGTTACATCTCCCGCCCCCCATTCTTCCCGTCCCAAGCACAGACACAAGAAAGCTCAATTTGTAAGTAATTTGTTTGTACCATCTTAATGTTTTTTTTTTATTTTTTATGCATAACTTTTGAATGGCTGCGATTTTGTTCCATTTGTCATTTTATTGTAACGATAAAAATAATAATAATTGTTATTATTTTTACATTACCCCTTCTGAAAATTCCACTGTCACTCCCCTCAGCAAATATTCATTAGATCAGTTATTTTTTTTATTATTTTTTAATTAAAAATTAGGGAAAACATATTGTTAAATCAAGACTTACATTATTGAGGACGTCAGTTTTGAAACTGACCTTATCCGAAATTGAAAAAATCGTGTTTCTCTATCAATCTATTCTATTGGTATAACTGTACCAATCAAACACTACAATCTCCAAATTTTCAATGAATACCAATGGGCGCATTTAAAGGTTCTACGTGCTTTACCAAAATTTGATTTTCTCGATATGGCGAGTTTTGAAACTCACTTCTTCAATTATTTTAACCAATCTGAAAGTTAATTACTAAAAATTAACACTACCGTAATATTTATACGGGGGAAGCACCTTCGGTTAAGTCACTTTAAAAATGCTTCTTTATATTATTTAAAACCTTTTTGTAATTGGAACTATATGTCTTTGACTAACGGTTTAGGAATTAGCCATTGAACATCGTTTGGAGTGGACGCCCTTTATAATACTTTAAGCACTTCGCGTACGACCCCTGAAAGCTTGGTCCAACTCATCTGTTTTCAGTTACAGAAAAGTGGTTTAAGTCACAAAATTTAAAATGTCATAACTCGGTCAATTGAAGTGTTAGATGAATGGGACTTTTTTTGCCGTACTTGTTAGAGGAATAGGAAAAGTTTACTAAATATCACTTATAGGACCGGGGGACCGTATAAAAATTTAAATTTCGTATTTTTTATATAAATGTTTTTATTAACCCAGATCGCTTTAAAAATACTTCTTTACCTCATTTAAAACATTTTTGTAATTGGAACTATATGCCTATGACTAACGGTTTACGAATTAGCCATTGGACACCGTTGAGACCGGACACCCTGTATAAAAGAAAAAAAAAACTTTATGCCCAGATGAACTCATTTGTGTTTGCTTTGGATTCCCTGAACTATATATATAAAAACAAGGAACTTTATGCCCAGATGAACTTATTTGTGTTTGCTTTGGATTCCATGAACTATGATGGAACTGTGTAATTTGGATGATTACAGAAAAGATCGAAGTCAATTTGGGTGAGAAATTCCTTATATTTATTTCAATATATACTCGTGGCTATTGTTTTCATGTTTTCTTATAATGTGTACATTTAATATTAAGCAACTAATTTTCTAAATTTTCACTAAAGTACATAATCTTATGTCATTGAATATTATGATTGATTATGATAAAGATTTTAATGATAACGGGAATATTATTTTTCCATAAATAAAATTTTGGCAAAAGCCCCATCATCGGATCGTGCTGTGAACAAAAGGGCAAGTATAAGATAACATAAATTAATTAAAAAAATAAGTAACAAAATATAATTTTGATGAAAGTTTTGCTATTCTAATGAGAATGGAACTATGTTATATTCTAATAAAATTAATGGATAATTTGAATCTTAATTTGAAAAGATTATTGTGATATAACAAATCATATTTGAATCATGAATTTGATATGAATGAAAATAAAGTTTGTTTATGTATGTATACTTATATGTCTTTCCTTTGAACTCCTTCCTCATTCCCTCTTAGATAATATTCATAATTTATGGTGTCTTAAGAACTAATATTTTGAAATTATTAGAATTGGACGTTTCTCTATGCAACCCACAAGTTCGATATTTCCATTTCAACGTTAAATAAGGCGTCCTTGAGTTATTGTCAAAATTAATTTTATTCCAAAATTTTCTTCTCTCCTAATTTATTAATTAACATTATCCCATTTGATCTTTTCACAACGCAGATCGGGATAACTGTTTCTATTGTACTAACCATTTTACTGTCGCGTGACCCTGTGTGTTATGACGTCCAAATCGTCACAACATGCTAAAATTTAATGGTGCTAATACCAGGTGTTAGTAATGGAATTTAGGACTTAAAATTAAATGGTTTCAATGATTTAACTTATAAATAAAAAAAATTATTATTATTTTCCTCATATTTTTATTTTTCTTCTCACTAACTAACAAAATTATTTTCTTATGTTATATGAAAAAATTATTTATGTGTATAACAAAACGAAAAACTAAGGAAAGTAGTAGTGGATTCACAGCACATTATTTATCGAAATTATCAATCATAATTATTATAATTAAAGATTTTGGAAAATAAATATTTTTAAGTATTATGATTCTGTATTTATATATGTACATGGGGTAGAAATTTCTGTAGTGTGAGTTAAAACTTAAAATTATTTTACAAAATATTCAAAAATATAAAACTCTAACTAAAATTTTTTCAACATGACTGGACGTGGAAGGCAGACAAAAATCTCCTGAGAGGGAAAAGTTTATAATTGGTGTAGACACGCTAATCAATGCTCTAACTAATTTTGAGGACAAACCAGAACAGGACATCACGCAATTTTTCGATGAATTCGAAGAACTGGTTGAGGCTGCACAATTTCCCGATGATTTACAATTAGTCCTAGCAAAATCAAAATTTAAGGGACAAGCACGGGGATTGATAAAAAATACCCAGGAACTGCCGACGATTACAAGACATTTAAAGAAAAAGCTATCAAACATTTTCAAAAGGAAAAATCATTTGCGAAAGCACAATCACAATTCATAAATGCCAAAAAAAACAGCGAACCAGACAATCGAAGACTTTACAAAAAAATTTAACATCGAAGCTCAAAAATATCTAACATTATCAGGACATGCAACGAAAAACGGTGCTAAAGATTTATTAGAAACTATGAAATTGACTAAATACCTTGAAGCTATAAGACCAGATATTTCCTTTGAATTAAAAAAAAGATCCACCAACAAAATTTGATGATGCAGTAAAAAGGGCAAAAAACATTGAATTAGCAATAAATACTAAATGTGCAGGGGAAGTTAATAATATAACGCAAACGAGTGAAAACAAATTATACGAGGCAGTGATAAACATGTCACAAGATCAGAAGGCAGAAATTAAAGAATTGAAAGAAAGGATAAACAATTTAACACTTGACACACAGGAAAGTGAACAAAATAAGGTTGAAATTAATCACATCACACAGCAATATTTCCATATATGTAATAAACCAAACCACGTAACGCAAAATTGCTACTTTAACAAAAAAAAGCGCAAATCTTAATCACCCTAGAGCAGCGCAACTGAACAGAGTTAGGCCAAAATTTCAGAGAAATTATCGAAATAATAATTATGGAAATTTTCAAGGACTTCCACAAAATTACACGCCTAATTTCCAAACACCACAAGCATTCAATTCTTACAGACCACAGTACAACCAATTTAGACCTAATTATGGTCACAATGAGATGCCCTATTATCCAAACGGATATCAACAACAAATAGGAACTAATGGAATTTATCAGGGAAATTATAATATGCAATACACTGTCCCGATACAAAACACTTGTTTTTCACAAGGGCAAAATCCACAAATAGAATATACAGGGCAACATCAAGGCGGCACAAATATTCAAAATAGACAAAGTAATGGTTATCAAAATAATCATACAAATATTGATACACAGCCCACAGTAACTTTTCCTAGAGAAAATAATAACAGAAGGGGAAAACAGAATAATAAGGTTAGAAGAGGACACAATCATTTAAACCGGTAAGGGGATCTGAAAATCTAGCACAAAGGCAAACCCGCAGATCCCATAAAATAGAAAAAAAGGGTTATAATATAAAAACAAAATTTAACAAAAAATTGAAAAAAAAGAAACATGAACATGAAAAAAAACGTGTTTGAGGCTAAGGAAAATCAAAATTCTAAGGTTAAAGAAAAATTAATAGCAAGTTGCAACTCAGGAAGAAACAATGAATTACCAATATGGAATTTAAAGATAAAAAAGGAACTAATTATACCCAGTTTAGTAGATAGTTGAGCAAGTATTAGCCTATTGTAACCAGAAATTTTGGAAAAAATGAAACAGACAGATATAAAAATTAAATATTTAGCCAATTCAATTAAAATTACAACTTTGTCAAATAAAACGATTCCGTTCAAAAACTGAGTAAAATTTAAATTTAAAAATGAGAATAATTTCCTAAATGGGACATTTTATGTCACAAAAGAAGAATTTGACAGCGATTACAAGATTATTTTAGGATACGATTTTTTAAAAAATAACAAAATAATTATGGACTTGGAAAACTACATTTTAAAATTTAACAATACGGTAATAAAATTAAATTCCAATGAAAATCAATTTACAGAAGCTAACAGGATTAAAGAAACACAACAAAACGACAATTTTCAAACTGTACCTAAACAAATTAATTCTAATGATTATTATAATTCAAAGAATAACATAACAGCATTTGTAGAAAACAAAATTACTCTAAGACCTAAAGAATCGAAATTAGTAAATTTAATTTTCGAAGGAGTTTTAGAAAAAGACCAACAATTTTTTTTAACCCAAATACAATAATAAAAAATTAGCAATTCAGAATTCTGTTCATAAAAATAAAGAATCCGACAATAATTCATTTCGAATTATAGTACAAAATCTCTCCAACAAATATTTAAAATTATACAAGGATCAAGAAATGGGGAAGATTACAACTGATTTTTCTATTAAAGAACAAAATGAAACAAATACTGACAGTATTTATGAAGTTAACAATTTAAATATAACACAAATTAGAGAATTTCGAAGAAAGGAATTGTCAAGAGAGGATTTCAAATTAGATCATTTACCACCTAAGGTGCAAAAGGAAGTTTTGGATATTGTAATGAGACGTGCTACAGCGTTCAGTAAATCTTATAAAACGCTAGGAGCGACGGATGTAATTAAACCTAAAATAAAATTACAGCATGACTTCCCGATCCAAACCAAACCTTTTAAATTAGCACACGATATAAAGAAGAGTGCAGAAAAAGAAATAAGAGATCTATTAGACGCAGGTATTATAGAACCTACGAATTCCAGCTATGCATTTCCAGTAATTTTCGTGAAAAAAAAAAATCCACATCAAAAACTAACGACAAAAATTTAATCAAAGTAAGACTGGCTTTGGATTTTCGATCGCTTAATGATATAGTAGAGAGCGACCCATATCCTGTGCCAAATACAAAAAAGATTTTACAAGGCATGTCAGGAAAGAAAATATACACGGTGTTAGATTTACACTCAGCGTTTTTTCAAATCAAGCTGAGGGAAGAAGACAAGCACAAATTGGCTTTCGTTACGGAAAACAATCACTTTCAAATGACTCGTTTAGCATTTGGATTAAAATTTTCGACGAATTTATTTGCTCGCTTAATGGACATAGTTCTAATTGACTTAAAAGAAAAATATGACATTGAATATTTCATCGATGATATCCTTCTGGGAGCTCAAAATATAGAACAAATGCACGAAATACTTGAAGAAGTACTAAAAAGATTAAAAAATTCAATTTAACTATAGAACCTACAAAACTAAAACTATATATGCCGGAAATTGAATTTTTAGGCTATAAAATCAGCGAAAAGGTTTATGCACCCTCAGAAAAAAATATAAAGAAAATTGCTAACTTTGCAAGACCCACATCTCAAAAAATGGTGAGAGATTCATAGGTCTATGCACATATTTTAAATCAACCATACAAAATTATGCGCAAATTATTGCACCACTGACAGATTTTAAGAGAAGTAACCAGATATTCAGATGGAATGAAAGCGCACAACAAGCATTTGAAAAAATACAACAAATAATAATGGCACAACCGACAATTCACCCACCAGATTACACAAAAACTTTCTATGTAATCACAGATGGATCCAAAATCGCAACATCAGGTATATTGGCACAAAAGCAAGGTGATAAAATGATACCAATTGAATTTACAGGAAGAAAGTTAAGAGAGTCAGACAAGAAATATCCAAGTCTACAAATCGAGCTCTTGGCAATATATGAAACAATCACCTATTTTAGAAACATCCTATTGGGAAAAAATTTATTTTGCTGACAGATTCAAAAGCCCTAACGTACCATTTACAGTTAGAAAAACAGCCTAAGATTGTTGCAAGATGGTTACTTAAACTCCAATACTACGACTATGAGATATCTCACATTTCTGAAAATAAGAATCCAGCTGATTTCAATTCTCGCGCAGTACACAATTTAACAATTGCAGATAATTTAAATAAACACCTTTTCACGGTGAATAAAAATTTAACTGAGGATAATATAAAAAAAGAACAGATGAAAGACCCTAAACTAACAGAAATTATAGAAGATTTACAGCAACAGAAGAAAGCAAAGAAGTACGAAAAGTACACTTTAAATAAAAATGGGATTCTAATTTTAAAAAATTCACAAAATTCCAGTAATGATGACTTATACATTGCACCACAAAGTTTGAAAGAAGACATTTTAAATAGTGCACATGTACCACATTTTGCTTTCATAAAAACTTATGGAATAATAAAAGAAAGATTTTTCTGGTATAGAATGTATCAGGAGATAAAAACATTCTGTATGAAATGTATAACATGCAATACATTTAAACAACATAAGACGATAAAAGTAACATTAAAAAAATGGATAAGAATTATTTAGCAGGGGAAAGGTTAACAATTGATATTGTTGGACCTTTGGTTGTATCATTAAAAAAATATATATATATTTTAACAGTAATAGATACAGCTACACTCTTTCTAGAAGCATTTCCACTCAGATCAACAGACACTAAGGTCATAATTAACGCTTTGAACCAATATTTTAGTGCATACGGTTTAGCACGATATATTGCAAGCGATAATGGACCTTATTTTAGGTCAAAAGATTTCAAAGATTGCATGCAGAATCTAAATATCGAGCTAATAAGGTCAAGTGTATATAATCCACAAAGTCAAGGGATTGTAGAGAGAGCCCATCTGGATTTAAAAAATTCTATAGCATCCATGTGTACTAAAACGTACGAATGGGACATTAGACTTCAATTTTTTGTGCTTATGCACAATACAACAAAAAATCGAATAACGGATTTTACACCAAGCATGTTATTTTTTGCAAGGGAAATAAAAACGCCATTCAAAAATTTCACAATACACGAAATGGACTCGTACAGCACTTATGTGCAAAATAAATTAAAACATATGTACGAAATCAGACACGAGGTCACGAAAAACCAAGAAAAATGGGATCAGGAATTAAATAAAAACTCAAAATTAAAACACAAACAGCTACAAGTGGGTGATGATGTTTATTTAAAACTTCTAATAAAACCTAAAGCGTTACACCAAAAATTTTCAGGGCCGTATTTTGTAGAAAGAATTTTTAGAAACGACAATTATCTTATCAAAAACAGGGACAAACCGGAGTTAAAACCTGTCACAATTCACATCTCAAAATTGTTCGCGCCTAACATCGCAAACAAAATAATTAAATAAATAACCAGGTAATTTATTAAATAATACCATATGCCGCAAAAAAATTAAATCAGTGCAAACTTATTAAACAAAAGCATGGTAAAACATACAATTTTTTTTCTCAACGGCAACACGAAATTGTAATTATAAAATAATTATACTTATATATTTATATCATATTATTTATTAAATATAAGTAATTATTGAAAAATTACAATGGACGAAGACGAAAAATTCGAAATTTTAAAGTAAAATTTACGTCGAATAAACATGAAAATAAAAATTTATTTTTGTTAGAAATTTTATAGAAAATAACGTTGTTGGTACTAAAAATAAATTGATAAAAATATGAAAAGGCATAAAAAATGAATTTAAAATTCAATTTCGCTCATAAGCAAAGCAAAATTCAACACAGGAATACGAATAATGACCAAAATATTTAAAGATAAAATATATTTTGCAAAATTAAGCACCCATAAAAGGAAGTCATTTAAAAAGTATTAACTCAAGTACATTAAAAAGAAAATAATAATAATAAAAAATAACATAAAATAACATAATTTTTGACAAGATATAGGAATGAGTCTTTCAAAAAAAACTCAATTCATTAAATTAACAAGAAACTCCATCTTGGGTATATAATGCAGACCGCACTGAAAACGCGAGTTAGAAGCATTGAGCACGAGCGTCTCAAAAGAGAGAAAGATGCACGAAGATGGATATAGCTAACTAGGAGAAAATATGCGTGGGATAAAAAACCCCTTTTTCCACACCTGTGATCAAAAGGCAGCGGATTTAACCCTACCCCCATTTTTTTCTCTCTTCTAGTTGCCAGAGAGAATGCGCCCGAAATGAACGCGTTTCTATAGCAACGGAAGAACTGGCAGGTGAAAAATGAAATCGAAACAACTGCTTTACTCAAAACTTTTCTGGGGCAAGCGACGGCCTTGAAACTATTTCAGCAGACGCTCAAAAACGGAGCGAATGTGTTTGGGAGAATTTGAGTAACACGTATCTTGCAGCTCAAAGAAGTGAGAAAATGCAGCTCATATTCTATCGAAACCCACTCACTATTTTCGGAGAACCGGTTAGGGTCAAAACGGGATATGAAATGGAGCAGATCGCTAGGGAAAATAAATAAATAAAAAGATAAATAAATGTTTTTCTCACCGAGCCGGTATTGAACAGGAATTGAAGATTACGACTTTCGTCAGTTATAAAGGACATAGTCTGGGCTTCTTAGTAAAGACTGGTGTTTTGAGCTGGCTGCGGGCTTACGTTGAGTCGGGCAGCCGTGTTGTTTCACATGGGCGGTTCTGGCGGAAAGCGAATCCTTTCAGCGATGGAAAACTTTCTAGGACGCATGATAGGAATGAAGGTGCAATTTGAGTAGACAACACAGCTAATAATTGAATGACAAAATTAATATTGAATTGCATATTAATTACAATGGCTAGAAAAGAAATATTTTGAGTGAGTAAAAATGAAGCATAACATAAGGATTATCCTTGAAAATGAAAATTAGAAAAAAAATATATTCATAAAAAATAGAAAAACGGAAAACAGGGTATATATAATTTATTTGTTTACACTTCAAAATTGTTTTGACGTATTTCAAAACATGTCGGGAAAATATTTTGATCGCTAGTGATAAACAAACCACATACTTACTTCAAAGAGGACTAAAAAAAGTTATATTAAATTGACATATTTATTAAAAACAAAAACAAAACAAAACAAAAAAATGAAAGATTTTGTCGTAAAAAATATAAAAAACGGTTCCTTTGGAGATAAATAAGTAGAAATTAGCAACATTGGATGGAAAATGTATTTTCCATTATACATATTATAAAATATTAACAAAATGTTATGACTTTGACACGAAAATGAAACATTATGAACACACATGGACATAAATTATGCAAATAATTAAAAAATGCTATGTCACGGATGCACTTTTAAATATGGCATTTATTTTGATTACCATTATAACACAAAATGGATAAAATTGTATATAAATTTATACAACATTCCACACTCTTTGTAAATAAAAACGATTTAAAACACCATTTGTCAGAAAATAAAAATTTTCTACACATTACTACCAATTATAAAAAGAAAAACAAGTAGTAATTGGGAAAATGTAAACAAAGTGTAAGTGTGTAATATTGCTAAAAATTTATGAAAATAATAGATTAAACATTAAATAAATCTGAAAAATAATACATAAATAAGTAAACAAATTAATACATATATTAAAATAAACATTACAGACTCATTTAGGCAAATAAATAAATTGGATGACCACAGAAGGGTTCAAAATGAAAAGCACACCGTTTGTAAACAACAGAATATAAAAAAAACCTGAAAGTCGTATGTAAAACCTTTAAAATTCACAACCACAGAGTAATTTGAATATAATAATGTTTGAAGAAACTGTGATAATCGCATGGAAATACATTATATTCCTAGGAAAGTGTCATCGTGATTGTGGGTCGAGTGGATGACATTGCGCAAGATATTTTCATGGGATTGTACACGGATTTTTTCAGTATCGAAGAAAAATATAAAAAACACATACCTAAATTAATATATTAATAGAATAAATAAACCATATTATACCTAAAATTCAAATATTATATATGATAAATTTGCAACAAAACCTTTACGGAACGGAAAATAATATATAAAAATTTATTAACTTTATGGTGTTCGAATGAAAACATATTCGAAAATAAATGGAAACAAGAAAATAAAAACATTGTAGATGAATTATTAGAGCATACATTAAAAATTTCACAACGTATAAATATAAATAAATAAATAAAAACAACGGATGCATAGTAATTTGAGAAGCCATCGAACAATTAAATAAATATAAAACGGCAAAATGAGCATGGAACGGCATATTAAAATACTATATTTACCGCTAATATAGGAGTGAATAGAGGGTACCATCTTTTCATTACTTATGTTAGAAAACAGTAGTTTAAAATACAAAAATAAAAAAAAATGTTTTTTTACTCATTAGATGTCACGCAAAATTCTAATTGAGTCATATGACGCACAGTAGCATATTTTAATAAAATTCAAACCAAAGAAAATCGGTAGGAGTATAGGATTAAAGCACTTCACAAACATCAAAAATATATAAAAATAACACATTAGAAAGGATACGTTTTGCGAAAAATTTTTTTTTCATTAACATTGTGTATATAATGACGCAATAGAATCACACTGTGTGCACACGGAAGAAAGCATAATATTGAGTGTGAAATTAAATCAAAATATATAAAAATACACATATGTGAGAAGAAAATTACGAAATATTATAAAATAAATACTGCGAGGAAAAATAAAAAGGATACATTTAAGACTCCTAAAAATAAAGAAACAAAATAAATAAAAAACCCACACATATGGACTATTAAGGCATATGAAAGTAAAATATAGTAGGTAAAGAAAATATTTTTAAAATTTAAGAACAATCAAGGTATGCAAATAAATTATTGTTACGTGAGAGACAGTCTTGAAAGCACGCTCATAAGGGGATAAAATGGCGAACAGTGTCTGACATGATATCTGATAAAAAAAAAAGAATTGTTTATAGGACATTGTTAAGAATAAGGAACGATAAACTATATAAATAATAACAGTTATTATCTTGTACTAAAATCTTCGGATTTAGAAATGAATCACACTTACCTTATGATGCATAGATTTTATCCAATATTATAAAACACACAATATAAACAGATCGCGCACTTTTATAAAGCCATTCAGCGGGTGAAAAAAGTGATTACTACGTTCACAGACATGTTAACGAGCAAACCTGTTTGGCATGATAGTACTGACCAGTACGTCTTGTTCCGAGATTATTATCACTGTCAAGGACACATGGAAACCACTCAGGGATTTTATAGGGAATTTTCGGCACATTTTCTCCGAGGAGAAATTTTTAAGTGGATATTCAGGATTAAGATGCGGGGATGAAAATGCATCCTTAGATTAAAAAAAAAATGTTCTCAAGCAGAGCGCGATGTACATATATATTTACGCACTTTGGTTTATACATTTTTGTAAAAACATAGTTCTACGTAATATCCATACTGTTGGGATGTAAATAGCGCATATTTTTATTTTATGGCCAATTTTTTTGAAGTAAACTTTATTAACTACAAGCTACATGATTGTACATATTTTTATAGATTTCAGTATGCGTAGCATTCAAATAAAATAAAAATAAATAAATAAAATAAAAAAAAATTAGTGGACAATGTTGACTAAAATTAATATAGCATTTTTGCAGTATTTTGATATTGAAATAACCATCTTATATTGGAATAAATATTTTTCACCTATGCAATAAAGAAAATGTATATACTATTTTATATTTTGTATTATATTATTCAAGTGTACTTACAGGATTATGATGAACAATCTGAAGAACTTACTATATATATCAGGTTTGATTGATATTTTGCAATATATATATATATATATATATATATATGTATTATAAGTGTATTTTTGTGGTGTACATATTATTTTTTTAAAAAAACAAGGGGAAGAAGCAATGTCGTGTAGAAATCTACACAACAAGGCTTGTTATTAATTTAACTAATTAAATAATTTTCGCACGATCCAATAACATTTAAAAATAATTGAATTCTCGGAAAATGATTCTTTAGTATTTAATTTATACAATAAATTAAAATAACATAAAAAATACTCCAAAATTAAAGTATATTAAAATGAATAATTATATAATACGTAAGAAAAATAAAAATATATATGTTGTTTGGTATTGGTATGTTTAGAAAAAAATAAGGAATGTGAATTTATTTTGTATTAATATTGAAAATTAAAAATTTCGAATTGTAAATATTTATATGTGCAAAAACAGTGTAATAAAATAAAACTCCCCAAATAAGACCAGACAGAAAATAAGAAATTACAGATAAAGCGAAGAGTACTGTCGCCAGACTTGGACAGAAAATGTATAGCGAAAGAATAGAAAATTTACGATGTTGAAACCATAAATTTTCTATCAATTAAGATGGTTTTACAACACTCGACGTGGGTGGGGATTTCCATGAGAAACCTGATGCAAGGGGCAAAAAATTAAGTTAATGCTATGCAGTGAAAAATAAATTGGCATGCCCATAGATGGGGATGTTTAGAGTACCAATAAGGGACCAGGAGTAGCCTCCAATCAGAATGACAGCTCTGGGTTAATTTAGCCCTCCCAAAAAAATAATTGGATCTTGGAAGATGGAATGAGAGAAGATTATTAAGTCTTGTGTCTCGTCCTCAAGAGGTTCTATAATTTTTAAGATGTGACTTCCTCTAAGACGATCCAGATACTTCAATATTTTACATCAAGTTCCTTCGCAGCAATTTTTAAGGACAATACAACAATTAGCGATGAAATGAATGCTGAGAGCAGACAAGTCTTTGTTACAAAAAAAAATGATTGATGCAAAAAAAAGGAAATGATGATGGAAATGAATGCTGAGAGAAGACTTATCTTTGTCAAGATCTATTGACGAAGATCGCTGAGAGCAGACAAGTCTTTGAAAATAAATTGATGCAGAATTTTACAGAAGCATTCACCTGATTTGGAGATATAAGTTCAGTGGATAGTAGATATATGTATGAAGTGTCTGCAGATTTTGCCAATGAAAGCGTACATTGTGGAGTAGGAGCTCGAATAAATTTCATGCGTCATAGAGTGCCTAAAGAAAGTGAAATTGGTTGGTGAAAGATCCCCATCAACTCTACATATATAAAAGAAAAAAAAACTTTATGCCCAGATGAACTCATTTGTGTTTGCTTCGGATTCCCTGAACTATATATATAAAAACAAGGAACTTTATGCCCAGATGAACTTATTTGTGTTTGCTTTGGATTCCATGAACTATGATGGAACTGTGTAATTTGGATGATTACAGAAAAGATCGAAGTCTATTTGGGTGAGAAATTCCTTATATTTATTTCAATATATACTCGTGGCTATTGTTTTCATGTTTTCTTATAATGTGTACATTTAACCCGAGAGTAGTCGCGACATTTTTTAGAACGTTAGTAGTCGCGTTCGGTCTATTTGCCGCCGTTACCAGCAGGCCGAAAACGAAGGGGAAACTTGCCGGTGTTATCAGATGATCGAAAACGGATAACGTAGGGTGAAAATATTGATTGAACTTTAAAAGATTACAGCAATTATTCATTTTACAACTTTTTACAGCAAATTATTTATTTCGCTTAAGTATATATTCAGTTGGTATCTAGATAAATGTTTTTAATAACTCTTTCTTCGTTTTGCATAAATACTTAAAAGTAAATAGTAAATGATTTGATTGAATTTCTGATGTTACTATGAATCAATAATTAGTAGGAAAACATTTACGAATATGAATCTAAATTCGTGATAGGGGTATTATTATTATTTTTTTGGGGGGGGGGGAGAACAGAATCAGAGTCAGGTAGATTTTTATGATACTCCGGCACTCTATATCCATTTAATAAAATAAAATAAATAAATTTATTATCAATATATTACACGGACATTAAATTAAACAATTAAACTGAAAATAAAAATGGAACCTATGACAAGCAACAGAAAATCAAATACAATACCACTAATTCAAAAGCATATTATATATATATATATATAATAATAATAAAGAAAAAGGTAAAAAAATTCGAAATTATAAATGTAAATATTGTAACTACGTTTTATTTATTTATTTTGTGGGGTGTCTGTGTGTGTATGACGGGGGAGAGGAGGGGGGGGGGGGCTATCGAGATTTTATGATTAAATCCATTTTTCAAATGAAAATGCACGATTTGTAGTTTTTCTACTTATTTCAAGGTGGGAGCAGTGCCCTTGAATAAAAACTCTAGATACGAACTTCCCTTATATAAAGTAAATAATAAGTTATTGAAATTATATATTTAATTTAAATACATTTGCAATTGTAGATTTAAATCCTAAGATGGATAAATTATTTTAATTAATAGAATCACA
The DNA here is from genome assembly GCA_963932465.1 of Maratus speciosus. Taxonomy (NCBI): domain Eukaryota; kingdom Metazoa; phylum Arthropoda; class Arachnida; order Araneae; family Salticidae; genus Maratus; species Maratus speciosus. The sequence goes on from OZ010800.1 coordinate 50,419,025, forward strand.
GATAGGGTCATCTTAATAGGGATGTATTTTACAGCAACTATTTAATTAAAATAAGTATTCAATTGTACATTTTATAATAAGGTGTTAATGTTATAATTTATTGTTTTATAATAACATTCCTTAGAATAATAAAAACAATAAGAAAATTTTCTCCGAAATTATAAATATGCAGCAATAATTTTATTTAAATGAATTTTCTTTCGTATTCTGGAAAACATTATTCTGAAATATAGTTTGAACAATTGATGAAGGACAACAAATTTAAATTTGTTAGTAACCGCTCCCAAGCCTCTATTGGATTTCAATAATAATAAAAAAAAACATTTTCTGCGGCATTGTTAAAAAAAAAATGTGTTTTTACTTACAGTATGAAAATTTAAAAATAGATAAATTTTAGAAAAATACTTAAAATATTTTTTAAAATCATAGTATAAACATTCACTGAATTATCCAAAAGAGATTTTTATTTGCGTAATTTCTAATCTACATTATAAAATTCTCATTATTTTTCTTATTGTATAAATAAATTATATGTATGTTCTTTGCAGATATACATACTACATTTCTGAGAAAATTGTTTTATCTTTCGAATTTGTTTTATTGTACAAAAACGATACTTTTCAGATTTTGGAGATACGGCAATTTTTTTACTGATTCCCACAAAATTCTCTTCTCTCTTTTTTAATGGTTTGGTAGTGTTATTGTCTGTTTTCTTTCATTTATATGTTCCAGTAATAAATGGAAAGCAACTTCTTTCAAATTATAATGATGAATTTCCCTTTTTTTCCATATTTAAACGTTTATCAATTTGAGAATTTATTCCCGCAATGTTCGACAATGAAAAAAAGATGTAAGTGACCATCCATCAGTTTTTTGTGTGAACTGACTTCACAACTAATATAATAATACAATTTTAAGTCACATTCTAAAAGTAGAAAAGTACGCTATGAACGGGTAAAATAGCTGAAAGAAAGAAAGACAAAATAACAACAGGCAGAGAGTCCGTACTTCGAAGAAACTCTCCCCCACAGATTTCGCGGAAATGGGAAAGGATGAACACGAGGTGGAAAAATTCAACTAACGCAAGTGGTCGCAACGCGGTCATTTAGACCGATTGAAAATTAAGAGTGCGATAAAATGCTAAGAAATAGCAGGAATGCCTTGCAATTTTACTACACAAGAGTGTGAGCACTCAAGGTCAGCTAAACGGAATTTGGCTATCGTAACTTTAACGGGAAATGAGTTACAGGAAGATAACGAATTTCGGGCGGGGAAAAGACCAACGCGCGACTATTAACGGGTTAATATTAAGCAACTAATTTTCTAAAATTTCACTAAAGTACATAATCTTATGTCATTGAATATTATGATTGATTATGATAAAGATTTTAATGATAACGGGTATATTATTTTTCCATAAATAAAATTTTGGCAAAAGCCCCATCATCGGATCGTGCTGTGAACAAAAGGGCAAGTATAAGATAACATAAATTAATAAAAAAAATAAGTAACAAAATATAACTTTGATGAAAGTTTTGCTATTCTAATGAGAATGGAACTATGTTATATTCTAATAAAATTAATGGATAATTTGAATCTTAATTTGAAAAGATTATTGTGATATAACAAATCATATTTGAATCATGAATTTGATATAAATGAAAATAAAGTTTGTTTATGTATGTATACTTATATATCTTTCCTTTGAACTCCTTCCTTATTCCCTCTTAGATAATATTCATAATTTATGGTGTCTTAAGAACTAATATTTTGAAATTATTAGAATTGGACGTTTCTCTATGCAACCCACAAGTTTGATATTTCCATTTCAACGTTAAATAAGGCGTCCTTGAGTTATTGTCAAAATTATTTTTATTCCAAAATTTTCTTCTCTCCTAATTTATTAACATTATCCCATTTGATCTTTTCACAACGCAGATTGGGATAACTGTTTCTATTGTACTAACCATTTTACTGTCGCGTGACCCTGTGTGTTATGACGTCCAAATCGTCACAGCATAGTGTAAATGTGAAAAAAGAAAATATATATATATATATATATATATTTTTTAATGTAGGGGAAGGTAGCCTAAAATGATCCCCTTAAGGAGAAATCTTGTGTAAAATAACATTACTGTTTAAATAAAGCTTTGGGCCTATGCTAGCATGTTTTACACTATATTTTGAATTACAAAGATAATTTAATAATATTTTAAACATAACTAGAGTAATGAAACTAAACCATTAAATTTAAAAAATAAAAAAAAAACCGACTGCGTAAAAAGCGAACTAATTAATTATTTCTCATCAATGTGAAACTATTTTTTTTTTCAATTCCTACTATTAGCTCACATTGTCGCTATATATATATCTTGTTCAGATTTTCAATCGTTAATAAAATACTTATTATTTATCCAATCAAGCTCAAATAAATTTTTTTAACTTGTAGTGGATGACACTTGATGTTAAGCCAGTTTTTTTCAAATATTAATTCATTAATTGAATTAAATTAATTAATTTTCAATAATCGAGAAAGCCCTCTTCTTGATCAATGTATTTTAAGGCCGAGAGAACAGTCTTCTTGATCAAGGCATTTTAAGCACCACTCATGATGAAAGAAGAATGGGAGAAAAAAAATTTATTGATCTCAGTAGGAATTGACATAAAATATTTTTTTTATATTATTTGTTCATATTACTTAACTATTTTTTTATTTACTTGTATTGATGACTTTTAAGTTGTGATTACTTGTTAATTCATATGTATAAACTCTGTTTTGCTGAAGTCTATAAATGTCTATGATGGTTAGAGTTGAAGTAAAGCTAGAGATCCTATATACATAACTTCCAGGTTGTATAATATTTTAACGGAGCTTCTGACTGTAAAACAGTCAATGAAACATCGTCTTCATTTTGAAAGACCTATCCAATGATAGACCACTCAATAGCGTGCGTAAAAATTTTGTTTTCGTCTCTACCGTCATTTTGTATTTATGGCCGCCATTTTGAATTTATAAAAACAAAACCTAGCCTATAACCATCGAGCCGTTAAGACGAATCGATAGAGACCTCATTCATTAAAATCTATCCAGCCGTTGGCTTGTTTCGAGGGTATAAAGGAATCCACATACACAGATACGCGTGAACCACATAACCCTTCTTTTCAGTAAGGTAAAAATAGATTTTTGAAAAAGTGTCCAGGGGACATTTTAGCTCACCAAAGGGCAAATGATCCTTCATTTAAAAATAATATTAAATTGTTTTTTATCGACAAAATAAAGGATATAAAAGTAATTATGACAATACATAATGAAATAAAATAAGTTTTACAATCAAATAGCATACATGATTTTCCAAGCTCAGTTGATTCTTATAAGAACTGCTCATTAAAATGGCACTTCCCATCAATTTTCTTTTTCTCTAAGTTCTTGATTATGTTTCATTTGGAAACTGTAGGGTAACACGTGGAATCAGAGAGTAAGATTTTGGGCAGTTACACATTTGAATCCCATGATGGTTAAGACCCGTTATCGGATTTTCTTCAGCCAGTGAAATGGTAGTAAAACGATTCACATCATGGATCATTTTACCCGGCAACATGGTCGCCCATTTCAGGTCATGTAACTGGAAGACACCGAGAAACACAACAAACTTAGCCAGTGTAATTCACATCTAAAAACATACTCTATTATGTAAACCAAGTCATATATTTGTACAAGAAAGACTGTATATCTAAATAAATATGAAAGTTTGTGCTTATATTATAACAGATGTTATAAAATCCACTTTTTTAAAGAATTCTATTCAGTCGCGATCTTTTGAATACCGACATTGCTTCTTCTTCACTTGTCACAACTAGTTTATGTGTTACCCAGCAGCTAGCGCAACCTGACTGGAAGAAAACATAAAATCGGAACCAAAAACGTGTTTAGCTATTTTCTGTATTTCAGAATTTTGGTTGCACTTGACTCGTATAGTATTATTTTTTGTTCATTTGCTTGTCAGTAAAAAAAATCATTGAATTGAATGAGGTCTTTTTTTTATCCTAGAAAATTCCTTTATCTATGGGTTTATTTGGGATGATAATATGAAATGGGAGTAATATTGAAAACGCCCTATACATGACAAAAACGTGATGTCAAAAAGATTGCACCAAATGCTTGTAGAAACTAACTTTTTTTCAGTCCTACTTGTTTCTGCTACCGAAAACTATTGGTACATTTGGTATGGGTGTTATTTCTAATCATCCCACACACCCATGCGTTTTTTTTTCTATTTACCCCTATAAATTCTTTTTTTATATTTTTTATCGTTTCGAGTGTTAATTCCTCCTGATTTACAGGCAGCAATACACATCAGTGATTCTAATACCTCTTAGCAGAACTGTTTATATTATTGCCTGCATAACCACTCTCTGCTAATCTAACACGATGATGAGAGCTACTAAATGCCGTCGAAAATATAGACGTGGTCTGTTCAAAATTATATGTAGAAAGAAAGAAGATTAATTTCATAAGAAATTTTGTTTCCAATTACCTCGACTGATCGCATGTACGACGAGCAAATATTTCTAAATTATCGTCTTTCTCGAATTTCTTTAATATCTCTCTATTCTAAAAAAAAGTAACTACCGCTGTCACCGCCGCCGCCGCCGCTGGTTTTGATTTTTTTTGTGGCCGGAGGCCTTTCTTCGTTAATATTAACAAAAAAATGCATACAAAAATATGAAAATCGGTGGTTTTATACAGAAATGTTTGATAAACACGCTGATGCAGACAGTTTTCAAATCGAAGAATTATTTTAAGAGTTATTCAATGCTAAAGTTGGACAAAATCGTTCCACTAAAAAAGTTTTATAGCAGCAAAAACTGTACATGGCAGTGTAATCATTTTTAGATCATTTTATGCGTTAGAATTTGCCGGAGTGCAGATTGCATTAATTTTTTTATTTTGACTCATTTTTTCAGGTTTTATTTTTATTTTAAATTCAAATTTTCAGCAATTCTAGAGATATTTTTAACAGATTTCAGAAAATTGTACTAATTTAAACTGTTGCCAACTGTATAAAAAGCGCAAGCAATAATGTTTGCTTCAAATTAAAAATTTATTTACACGTGACTGTTATAAACAGGAAAAAAACTTTCAAATAATTAGAATTAAATAATTACGTATAAAAAGCAGGAACTTATTAAAAATTACGTCATAAAAAGTATACACGTGAATTTTTAAAGAGAAAGGATATTGTGAAATAATAAATTCATTAACATGCGTTAGAAGTCTTAGGAGAAATTACGTCACATTATAGTTATTACATAAAATGAACACAAAATAATATTGCAAAAAAGTTTAAATTTAGAAATTGCGCTAGACATTTATTTGATATTTTGAGAATTAATGTAAAATGTCTCATTTAAAAGAACTTTCTTTTCGCTTTGTTAAAAAATACCAGGAGACAAAGACTGTCTTTACTTAATTCCTTTTATATTAGTTTATTTTGAAATGTTGTTACACGTGTATACGTCATCAAGTTATTTTTATTTCGACGTTTTATTTGTGTTTTTATTAATGTTGTGCGATTTTATTTGTTCTTTCGTTATTTAAAATAAAAATTACATCAATTTGTATAATTTGGTGAGTGGTTTGGCGATTTATATAAATTGGCGAAATTGGTCGACAGGATAATCAAGTAGTACCGCAGCGGATTTGGCGTTAAAATTCCCCAATCAAAGAGAAATGAATAGAAATTCGTTTATAGGGAGATCGCCACTGTTTTTTAAATTATAATTCAATCTTTCGAAATCTTTTTTAAGCCGATCAAATTAGCGTGCATTTAGAGTCTGCGGTGTCTGGACGGGGATTGGCGAGCGTAGCTCGTAGGGGGCCGAGCCCCCTAGTATATTATATTATTTTAGTTAAAAAATATTAGACTTATTTAAGCTGAAAAAAGTATTCTCTTTATTTTATAAAGTTTATTTTCATTTTTTTTTTAACCAAATTATGTTTAAAAATCGCATATTCTGTTAGGTATGTTGTTATGTGTATTGCTCTAAATATGTTTTTATACATACTCTCAAAATTTTTTAAAGAAAGAGAAAATAAAATTATGTTAAACTAAGCGACTTAGGAAAGAAACTTTTCTTCCAGAATAAAAAAAAATAACTATTTGTTTGATTCTTCTAAAATAAATCTCGCGAAGAAATCTTTAAACTATTACCGTGACTATCTGTTGCCAAAAAGCACTTCCGTTATAGATCGTATCAATTCCATTAGTGCCTTCTGTAAACAAATATAGTTTTTTAAGTTTGTGTGATACAATATTGTAATAATCTAACCTTACAAAAATGCTGCATTTTACCATATGTACGTTTTTAGCCATCTTATACTTTCTTTTATTAAGCGATATACGGTATAACAATAAAAATATTCAGTGGATGCATCAGACGATTGTGTTCTTAAGCACTTGCAGTTTTCTTTATTCTTAAAAAACAGCAGAATTGAAAAATGTTTATATCTGCGTAAAATATGTTTTACAGAAAACTTCAAACTCAAAAGAATGTTTAATTCATACTTTTTTAGACTTTTATTTAACTCAATTTGGTTGGTGCATGTTATGGTTGGATTTATAATCGATTTTTCACTTATTTTCTGGTATGATAGAATTTAAAAAATTAATTTCTCATGTGTTTATCTAATGACAATAGAACGTTTTAATATTGTTAGAACGTATTTATAAATACTACATTAATTTTAAGGTATTCACCCGTTAACCTGCCGCCAGGTGATAAATAAATATTTCGTATAGCTAATTTTATATGAGTTACAACAAAAACTGATTTAATAATGAGTCAAAAAGAGCTTGCCGAGATAGGCTGTCTGCCTGTGAAACTGCAGAAACGAAATATTTTCAATATACATTAAAAAGTATATAAAAAAATGATGCGTGTAATATATTTTAAAAACTAGCTTTAATCAATTCACATTCATAACCATTTGCATAATTTCATGTATCAATAGTTTCATATTAATTAAACTATTATTATCTGTAGAGAAATTAATTTAAAACTCCAAAATAAGGTAGTTCAAATAATGTTTGTTTATCGTTCCTATTAGCCATATCTTAAAAAATGGACAAAGTCAAAATTACAGTTTTTTTAATTCTCTAGCACATCCTTTCTAGATTGCGAAACAAAATATGGAGAATTTCCTTTAATTATGTTCCGTGTCTACGCCAATTTACCCTATTAAACTCCGTGATGGTATCTATGTAACCTCAATAACTCGGACACCACATGACGCAGTGCTACGAAATTTGGCACACGGGTTGATGGTGAGTGGTCCATGAACGATTGGCGCAAAAAATTGTAAATTTTAAATAGATTTTTTTTTTATGTTTTTGACGAATTTTTGCCTTTATTATGTCCAACTCGTAACTGTGCGAGCTATAACCAATGTGAGATATACATATTACGTACGTCACGGTGCAATACTAAGAAGTTGTGGCGGTATTGCGATAATTATTTTACCTCGCATGCAAATAATTAGAGATTATTTAATTGCACTTAATTATTGTCTTTTTTAAAAAAATAAAGAAAAACATTTTTTCACAAACATCAACAAAACTTTTTATTCTATTTATTCCCTTATTCCAAAGGTAATGTATTATCGTCTGCAGCCATAGTAACATGATAAATTAAATTTCATTTCAAAAAATGCACAGTAGTACAAAAATACTTTTCTAAATCGAATCGTTACTTGATAATTTTGCTTTTAGAATTAAATTCATGAACTTCCGTGCATAGAATGGGTTAAACAGCTAGTTAATGTATATTAATGGAAATTTTTTGAAAATAATCCTGAACTGAGGTCACGAAATTAAGCGTGATTTTAAAGATGAGCACTCAATGTTTATACAAGAATGCATTTTTAATACTTTCCAACATAGTTGAAAAGTGTTTATGTGTTGGGTGTCTATCCGTTGGACAGTCTGTACGGCAGTCTGTCTGTCCGAGCTCTAACTCGCTTAAATTTGCGTCATGTAATTGATATACGTTGTTGAGGTTTACCCTGGCATGTTAGGTATTTAAAATGAAGTGTGTAGCATTAATAGTTCATTTACAGGTTCATTCAAAAACATTCCGTTACATTATGGTCTATGGAGGAAAATTATTTAAGGTGTATTTTAATGCTGTTGCAGTATTTTAAACATTATTAAATTAATATGATGTTTTATTGAGATACACTCGAAGATTATTACTATAGAATTAGATCTTAAATACGTAGACAGGGGAACTCAAAAGTATTCCGTTATATTATGGTCTATGAAGAAAAACAGTTTGCGGCGAATTTGAACTCTTCATTGCACGATTTTTTCTATTTTTATGAAAAAAAAATATTTGAAATCTATATATTGGTCTAATAATGGAGAAAAATGTAAAAAAAAAAAAAAAAAATGTCAAATTTTCAGCTAAAATTTGATATGTTTTATGGCATTTGTCATATGTATCATTTGTCATATGATTTTAAAATATTGTATTGGTATATTTTGCAACTAAATGAGCTTAAAATAATTATTTTTATCTGCTTAACACTCTGCAACATTTTTTATATTAATATCTTTAAGTATTCAGTAAATATAATGTAAGTAAATCTTCTTTAAATGCTTGATTGAAATTTTCTTTGTTTCCGAAGAACAAATTGTAATTATTTGTCAAATGAACCCATCTGACATGAACAAAATAAGTGTTATCCCATCCTTTGGACTGTTCTTGATAAGAGACAGAGATCATATTGGCCAATTTCATGGCATATAATGAGAATTATATTGTTTTTAGGTATATGCCAGGTATGGCACGTGATGCAGTGAAGGGTTAATGACGTTAATCTTTTAAAAACATAATAAAATTTATATGAATGTTTGAGATGCACTAAAACAAGCTTCCTACAGAATATGGGGTGCAAAGTATTTATCACTTATTTACAGTGAAACACAAAAGACTTTGTTTATGTACTGGTCTGAGGGAAAATCTATTCGCATTTACTTGTGTTGCCCTGTTTGAAACATGATGAAATTGATATACATTACTGAGATTTACTGCATGATGCTTGCAGTAGAATGTGATGTGCGTCGAACTTATTGTTCATTGCAGGGAAGCATGAAATATTTCGAATACAGTGCTGTATGCGAAGTATTGTGCATTGGATGTGAGTACTGAAAATGCGTTTTTAGTGATGGAATGTGCTATTAACTAAATATTTGTATAGTACTTAGCTGTAGACTATATACAGGGCTAAACAAAGGAATTACTAAAAATGTACCGAGAATGAGCGTGGATTGCTTCAAAGTGTTTTTTAATTTGATGTATGCATTTTCAAGCTCAACTTCATTTAGTATGCCAAAAGATGTTTGAAGTATATAAATAGAATCATATACACGCAATGAAAAGAACTAAATACATGGCCGACTACGAATGATAATTTTGGAAGTATGGTTTCAGTAGTTTTAGGCGTGCTTTTTCCTGAATTAAATTTCAGTTTTTATGTGACGTGTATAAAAATCTATTGATAATATATAGGACTGTACAAAAGAATTCAAATATGTTACTGTCTAATTATGGAGATTGCTGAAAGTGAATTTATAACTGTGTTATACAATTTTACACTAAATTTACTTATACTAAATTTTAGAATACTATGTGGAATGCATATACCAAACTATAGATCATATACAGAGCTGCACAAACGAAATGAAGTTTTTCTTCGGCTGCTGAAGGTAATTAAAGAAATCTGGTTTTAAAATGTTTTATGTGTTTTCTTAAATGCTTCCTTAGGAATCTTATTTACATTATTAAACTGCGAAGTTTTGTTTAAGTACTTTGGAAGTATTCGAAATTGTTTTATAATCTATGCTTGATGCATGATTTTTCTTTCTTGTTTTAAACTGTTTTTACTTATTTATTTATTTTTCTTTTAACCCCATTATTTTTTTTAAACGCACATTCTTATTTTAAAATACTGGTATGATATTTTGAATATTACCTAAAATGAAAAGAAAGTTTAAGTTTTCTTTCAACTCTAAACTACACTAGTAAATCTGCAGATCAGGAGCTTCAACGTCATCTTTGCAAGTCATTGTTTTTTAATACTATTTGCGTAATATTCAACTTCCCTCAAATGTCTTCTTGAAGTTTTAAAATTACATAAATATTTATAAGAATAAAATATACTTCTTAAAGTTTCAGAAATTAAAAGTGTTAAACAAGTGGTTATACAATGATATTCTCAAATTCTGATGAGTTGCTCATTCTGGTAACTTTTTAAATCAAAAATTGCATTTATTCAGAGCCCCTCTCATTCTGCCCCTCTGAACCCACCCTAGTATATATAAATTTATATTCGTAATTTTTAGATTGTGCCGATGGTTATAGCATATCTTAGATTTTTTTTTTTTTTTTTACGCTGTGACTGACAAGGATAAACAAAAGTTTTTTAAAAATTAATAAATAAAAAATAAAAAATAAAATCTTCATGTTAACCGTACGCAGAAGATAAATCTTGAAGTGATGCCAAAAAGTAATCCTAAAATCTGCTACATTCGGCCCAAACACAACGACGTGCTTTTGAAAAAAAAATATTTTTAGTAATGCAGTTTTTAATTAATAATACAATGAAATGCTACTTTAGAATGCTTAAGTATAAGCAGATCATTTTCATTTAGAGAAAAAATGCACGGATGAAATCAAAGAATCTGGTCCGTGTTCCACGTGGTTGTTTTTTTGGGGATGGGGTGGGCGAATGAGGGCATTTAAATCTGAGCGATAACGCGCATCCTATTACAAATTGTTTTTACGGCATACTGCATCTCCATCTATCGCTTTCCTCCGTGAATAATAGTTAATTTTGTTTTACCCAAGATCATTTTATTCCAACATCTTTGTTTTCAATAAATGACGTCTAATTCACCTGCTATTCGTTCTACTCAAAACCTTTCACCTTGTTATATTATGAAAAACTTCAGAGTTTTCCGTTTATTTCCAGCATGACCCCCATATTCGTTTTTTTTTTTTTTTTTTTTTTTTTTTTTCATGTATCTTTTTCCCGTGCGAATCTTTCAATTGAAAATTGTTTAAGAGAAAACATTATTCCGTGTTTTTATTTTCGTGGCAACGATTAAAGAAATATTGGTAAATTTTATGGAAAAATGTCCATTTATTCTCTATGAAAATAACTGATTTTAGTATTTTTATTATGAATAAAATAAATAAAATATTGCCTATTTTTATTTCTGAGCTAAACTCCATCTATATGCAAAGATACAAATGTATTAATTCATCCGTTTTGACGTTGGCTTTACTCCAACGTTATACATACATTTATAATAATATTATTAGGATCAAATGCGTTGCTAGGCAACTGATGAAAGGAAAGTAAAAAAGTGAGATATTTATTATGTCAAATAAGTAAATTGATAAAACAAAATGCTTTATATTATTGGAAAACATGCATAAATTTCCACCAAAATTTATAAAAAGGATTTAAAAAATCTGACAAATGTCTTCGCAAAATTTCGGAATAATTTAAAATCCTTATTTGTAAATTTTAGCATTCATAATTTACCATTTAAATACGTTAGTCAAATGAGCCATTTTCTTTCAACAAATGAAAATGTGAAAATCATCGTAATTGCCATAGAAAAGTTTTGAGGCTCAAAAGAAAACGTTACATATTTCCCAAACGAATGAACGAAATATAACCAAAAACTATACAGCTAATTCCGGGTACCTCACCAACATGCTGACTTAATTTCAGGCTCATCGGATGTTTTTTCGGGCAGTTATCGCGGAACAGACAGACAGACAGACAAACAAACAAACGGGAACCAAAAACTTTTCGAGTATCCATAATAAGCCTTCAGTGATGCTTCGGAAATAAAAGAACTACATTTCCATTATATGGGGGAAAGTAATTTTTTTTTTTCTACTTCTTCTTCTTCAAAATAAATAAATAAATAAATAAATAAATAAAATAAAATATATATTATCTGCCTGAAAAAAACTATTTTACAGAATTGTTTAAGGGGACCATGGACCTTTTTTTGAGCAAAAGTTGACCAAAAAACAAAAATTATTTTTGTGCATATTAATTATTCTCCAGTTTGTTCTGAGCCATTTGCGAAATACCGCATGGAGATGCGATTACTTTTAGAAAATTTACAAGCATTAAAATTTGTACACAAGCAATTTTTTGGCTCTTTAGTCTATTTGGAATCTGTTTTTCTGAAAACTGATTTTTCAACGTTTTTACAATCTTGAAATGCACCATGCGTCTTAATTTTTGATCAAAATTCATGAAAATAAAGAAAAAAGAAAGATCCTGATATTACTTACAAATAAACTGTGTATGCATTTTAAAATTCGACTCTATTAAGATAATTAAATTTGGTTTTTAACTTATTAAAAGGCAAAATTTTGCTGAAAATCGATAAGGAATTCAGAAAAAAAATCTGTAAAAAATTAACCAATCAAGGGATTATAAAATCTATACAGAGATTTGTTTGCAATACAATTTTAAGTGATTAAAATGCAAAATTGAAAAAATTTCTGAAAAATTAAGATGCATGGAGCATTTTAAAATTTTTTATTTTCTTAAAAATCTTAAAATTATAATAAGATTGAAAATTTCATCTAAGGCTTTCTAAATACTTATGGTGAAATGTATATTTCCACAAAATTTCATATCTCTAAGATGAAAATTAAAATAAAAATGTTTTAACATCCATCGTCCCCTTAAACTGTAATAAATATTTTGAATTTTTATTTTAGTTTATCCTTTTAGTCCCATTATCTTTTAAAAAGTTGTTATAGTTCTTTTTTAGAAACAAGAATGTTATGTTGCATGTAGACTAAAATGAAAAACCTTATATTTAATTGACAAAGCATAGAAAATATTTTTGCTAGCTGAAAAAAAGTACTTGCTCGTTTCTCCGAAATCATAATCCGTGGACAAAATTTTAAACTGTTATCATAACAATCTGAACCAAGAAATGCCGCTATTATAGATTGTTGCTTTTTCCTTAATGACTTCTGTAAATAAAGGGTTTCTTTCCTTGTAGGTTTTGTGATAAGATCTTTTAATATTCCAATCTTGTGAAAATGCCTGATTTTTGTCAAATATGTGCTTTTGCAAGTTTTTATATTTCGTGTTTTCAGTGCAATATGCACAATAATACAAACATTCGATTTTATTGTACAATTGACTGGATTTATAACGTATTATGCATGCACATTAAACTTTTAAAAAACACACAATATAGTAAAAAAAGTTATATATACATATATAATATGGGCTACAAGAACAAGTAAATAAAAATAAGTAATAATAAGCAATAAGTAAAAAAATTCAGGAAATTTTTTACATTTTTATTTCTTTTTCTAACTCTATTATCTTTTGAAAAGCCACATTTTCCTCTATATAATGTATTTTAGATATTTCTTTTTTATATATTCTAAACCAAAAACACATTCAGAGATTTTTGTTGAAATAAACAACTTACAAAAATTTTCAGCCAGAAAAAAATAGCCACTGTTTGTTTCTCCGAAAAAGCATCAGATTATACCAACTCATTATACTCTATCACTTTTATCTGTCTCCAAAATGCGCTTCCATTACAGATTGCAGTATTGTTTTCAATGCCTTCTCTAAATAAAAGTTTTTCTCTTCAAGCTTTTGTGATAACATCTTATAACAGTTTACATTTTTTTAAAGACATCATTTTTTGTATAATAATTCAAATAATAACGGTTCATGTTGCAATCGTGAACATCGAAAAAAAAACATCGATTGCGTTCTTTATTCATTTGCAGTTATCTTTAAACACACACATGCAATTTACCGAAAAAGAATTCTTTTTTTACTTATATAAAATATATTTTCTATGTATGGATTGTAGTATGGTAATATAATGCAGTATGGTAATACAATATGGTATGCTTTGAATATTACTTTAAAATCTATACTAACAAAAGAAAATTTGTCTGTGTACGTACATATGACTCTCTGTCTTGGTGATTGATAGGAAAATCTACCGCTCGTATAGGTCGGAAAATTTTAATCATGATAGTCGAAGGCATGTCCTAAGTCACCTGAGACTCAGAGTTGTTAGATTGATTTATAGAGATAGATTGTAAAAACAAGTATAAAAATCACTTATAAACAGATTAAGTAAATAATGCTATAAAAAGTGATAAAATATCTTTATTAAGATTGACGATCGTGTCGTCGCACCAACGGCGACATTTCCAAAATCATTCACGATAGAAAATATTTTCACACAATTTAAAAACAATAAACATAGTAAACAATGTCACGAGACATGATGCATAATGAAAAACATTGCAAACATAAAATTAAATTAAAATTAAATTAGTTATTTGTGAGCGTGGATTATTTTTCATATAAATTATATGTTGATAAATAAGAAGTCAAACCTGTTCTTTTTAATCCTAAAATTCCCGAAGAATCTGACAAGTATATTTGTAAATAATCAACAAAATGCCTAAAAATGAAAGTTGCCGGTCATTAATGGCCATATAGTGTATATACATTTCAAACGTCTATTTCGTGTTTTATTTTCTTTCGCATCTTCACAAATCCTTATCCGCTTTTCTGAACGATATGGGAAAAACAAATACTCACTAATTCGATTACATTTCCAATGCCAACGATGTTATTTATTTTTAAAAATATTAATATTAAGCTTTTAAAAATATCCGCACGTCATTTTTGCGTTTGTATTTCTTCCGCGATTTTTACAAATTCGCATAAATTTTCTTGAACGAAATTATCATTTCATTCAGAAGAGGCAGGGGTAAGTTTTCCAGTAGCTAGGTCTCCTAAAGAACAATTTGGTCAGAACTGAAATTTAATCCAAGATACATCCAAATTTCAGAAAATAAATATTATTTATTTGCGGTGCCTTACTTTGTTTGGAAAAATTTCCCTTGAAAAACATAAATTCATACAAATCGCTTTAAAGATATACAAATATTATACAAATTTCAGGTTTGGTTAAGAAAAAAAGTAAACGGTCCAGTGCGAGTAATTCTCGCTTACAGGGGGTTCCCTAGAATAAATACATAAATTAGTAATTGTATTATTAAAAAAACCGTTGCTAAAAGAATACTTAGACTTTCTAAAAAACTACACAACGTACAGTTGGGTATAACTGTAAATACTAGAAAAGTGTAAATGGATATACCATGAAAGTTCAAAAAGGTATGGAGCCTAAATAATATCAAACATAGCTTTCTGTATAACTCTTTTTTTAATATTATCTTAATCTGTTTATGGTGAACGTAATTCGGTACTGACAATAAAATCAGTGCATATTTAAACTTCATTTGGCGTTTCATAAAACTAAATTCAGCGTAGTAATAACCTTTCTGTCTACAATGTTGCTCAAGCAAAACCTTTGTTCAAAGTTTGTCGTTTGTTTGGCTTTGTGCTAAGCGCGCTACGGAAGGAGGTCGCAAAGGTGCAACGCCGCCTGGGTCCGTGCCACGTTTTCCCAGATAGGTTTTTAATTAACATTTTTGAAGTCACTCAAGGCGTATTGAGAAATCCACTCCATGCAAACTAGTCACAAACCCTTACAAGGAGAGGGACAACCTCGTTAATCACAAATTTTGATTATTTTAATATATGTTGTAGGGTAGACACGCCTTAGTGTCAGGTTCAACGGATTGTATCCAATGCCCCTTAGTTCTTGAAAAACCAGGGGGTCTAATATTAATAGACAACTTAAATACTTACTTCGCAGCAAGAATAACAGGTTAGTCGTAGCTCAGTTGGCATGGCGTTTGCCGGCTGATCCGAGGGCCCGGGTTCGATACCTGAATGCGCTACATTTGTTTTTCTCATTTTTTGTTTTATAAATATAGTTATAATTGTAATTTAATAATTTCAATTAAACATTTTAACACCAAACATTAATTATAATGTTAACAAACTTAAATTTATCATTTCTTATTTGTAAACTATCATTTCTCATCCATTAAAGAGGTTTAAAAAGAAATTGGATCTATTATTCAATGATAAAAATTCCAAAATCGTGACAAATTCTGTTGTGGTGCCATCTAGTTATGATAAAAAAAAGGAATATTCAAATAAAATAAAAGCAGAAAAAAGATAAAGGGGAAAGCAAAATAATTGAAAGCGCAAGCATACTTATTACAAATTTAAAAATCTTTAATATGCAAAAAATCGGTTGTAATTTAATTCTGATGCTAATTTTTAATGTGATTATACTTGTTACTTTAAAAACAGAATAATAGTATTATCTCATTGACTTCCTTTGTTAAAGCAATGCGTAAATGATGTTTCTTTAAATTCACGAATTGACACAATTGCTCAATATCATTGCAACGATAAAGAATATATGAAATACATTTTAAAAGTGATTTTTTTTTAAAAAAATAACAGTTTTATGATGTTTTATTACAACTATTAAGTTAAAAGTAAAAAATTAAATAGGTTAAAATTATAATTGATATACAATATTAAAAATTTTAATTGACAGTGAGATTATTAAGTTATACTTACAAGTAAATTAATAAAACAAAAAATTAGAAAACAAATGTAGCGCATTCAGGTATCGAACCCGGGACCGCCAATCAGCCGGTTAACACCATACCAACTGAGCTACGACTGACCTATCATTGTTGTAGCAAAGTAAGTATTTAAGTTGTGCACTAATATTAGACCCCCCCGGTTTCTCAAGAACTAAGAAGCATTGGATGAAATCCGTTGAACCTAACACTAAAGGGCCTCTACCCTACAACATATATTAAAATAATCAAAATCTGTGATTAACAAGGCTGGCCCTCTCCTTGTTAGTATTTATGCGATTCATTCTAATTAAATTAGTCTGTATTTAACAATTTCGCGTTTATTGCTTTTATACTGCTACCGGGCATTGCATTACATATATATATCATTAAAAGTTATTAACTAGGCTTTAACAGCCGATGGTACATAGAGTACGCCGCCTCTGCTATTATGTATGTCCAAACCGCCCGTACCTTTAATGGTTAATAACTCGGCTAATTACTTTCGATTTATTTCGAAAATCATTATCAACAATGCTTTTATACTTCTGCTATGATAAGTCCCTCCAGCGCTGCTCAACAATTTTGCTGAATACCCGTAAATCAAAATTCGTGTGTAACGAAAAAATGCGTTTTTCTCAAAAACCATGTGGCCTATGGTAATCACTATAATTAGCCTGCAAAGTTTAAATTAACGTCTACTACTACTAATTTTTTCATAATTTTAGTTTCAGTAGTTTCGGAATTAGATGGGGGGGGGGCATATATTTGCGCTACATTTTCAGCGATATCTTTGAAAATATAATACATAAAATTAAAAGAAATGTATTTTTGAGTTCAGCGTTACGAACGCTTTTATGCGATAGACAAAAAAAAAAACAGAATTTTTCTCAAGTAACACAAATGGCCTCTCTACATTTTTCGTAAACATATTTGTGAATGCTCAATAATATGTAAATATGTGGGTTAATTGTCTTTATTACTTCCCCTAATTTAAACTTTCCGCGTTTCAGAGTTTAGGAGTAAAATGGCTGTTACAGATAGACACAGGAGTCTTATAATGGTTCCGGTTTTACTTTAAGTACGGAACCTTAAAAACTTTGAGAACAATGTACGCAGCAGTGTGTTCCCCAATTCTAGGTTCTCTGAGTAATATTCCATTTAAATCAATGGAATTCGACGGTATATGCTGCCTAAGGCAGACGGGTGCCTAGCTTTAAGATCATTTGGAAAGATTTAGGTTTAAAAATATAAAATCGTTCATCACTGATTCCAGGTATAATTAATGTTATTATTACGTACCCGGGCAACGCCAGTCTGGTCAGCTAATAAAACATAGAAAGTGAAGACAATGTTTTATATTCAATTAAACTACTTGTAAAAAGAAATCCGTCAAATGAAAAAAACACAGGTTCTTTTTATCACGAAAAAGAACTCCTATAACACACATTTAAACTCTTATCGCGACAATCTCCGCCCACACTCAGAAAAATGAATACCCTACTTTATAGATCGTAACACTTTCTTAATGTGTTCTACAGACAAAGGTTTTCTATCCTTGGAGTTTCTGTGATTAGATCTTGTAGTAACTTAAGCTTCTGAAAATGCCGTATTTTTATCAGCCGTAAGTTGTTAATATTTTTGATAAATAAATCGGATTATGTTATGACGATATAAATTGGTAATAGATAAAAACATTTTTGTACACACAAAGCACATTTTTATTTTCTAACACCAAATAAAGATGAAATGTTTTATTCTAGATAAATGTTAAAATATAAATATATTCCAATATTATAAAGTAGTAACGTTTGTTTGTTCGTGTATTTGGAGGTGGTAATTTCTGCAACTACCGAGCCCCACCAGTAGCCGAGAGGTTCCGCTCTCGAAGCTGGTAGACGAGAGGTGCTGGGTTCGACCCCAATCGCGCTTGTCGGCCTAATCGTTCGGAGTTTTTGTGTTTTTCTTCGAGCCGTGGTTTTCCATGCGTAAATACGAGTTGGGTTCCCTTAGAAAGACCCCTACGGAGGGCACCCCCCTCTTAGGGCCTATATCCCTCGTGTTGATAATTGGTCGTCATACACACAACCAACCAACCTGCAACTAACGAACGGATTTCAAAGGTAATGCTGGCAAATCGATGGTCATAGTCCTTGCTCCAATGCTGGCAATATTATATGTGTCAGTGCCGCAACTCCCAAGAGGATTAAGGAGCCAAAAAAACATTCTAAAAATCACAAGTTTTTGTCACTGATGGGCCTAGAAACTTAAAATTTTTCATGGTGTTACTTATAAGATATAAACGGTCTTTAAGAAGAGTTTCTAAAAAAATCGAAATTTAAAAGGGGTCAAAATGCGCGAAAAGCGTTCTTAAAACTATCTAAATTAGGATTTCTATCGAATCTCAGGAAATACCAAATCGACTTCAAAAACAGTGGTTGTAAATTGATGGTGACAGTCCTTGGTTTAACTAGGCTATATTTTATGTCAATTCCACCACCGCTTGCAGGAGCAAAATAAGGAAGAAAAAACCCTTCGTCAAGCATACATCTTGAAACACATTCCGAATAATGTAACAAAACTGCACCATTTAATAACTTAAAACGTTATATCTATTTCAACCCTATGGAATCGCATAACACATTTGATAACCCAATTTCAGCTCCTCCCATCTACAATAGGAAAATCATGCGAATTTTTTCAGAAGCCCTGTATATGATATATAGATTTGTATCTGTTAGCTACATACATGCCAAAATTTAGTTCACTTAAGAAATACACATACCTCAGTTGAAAATTCCCCTTCAGCAACTTTTTCTAATGAGGAGAATGGCACGGGAATACTTTTGTGCAGCCCTGTATATGAGTTTATAGAATTTATATACAACAAATAACATGCAAAAAATTAATTAAATTGAAAAGCGCATACCGAATTTTAAAATGCACACTCCAGCAATTATTTTTCAAATACAATACTCTAGCCGATTTCTTTTGTGTGTCTCTGTAAATGAATAAAAAATGCTATGAATGCCTTGTTCTAACGTAATCGTAGTGAAATTCAGTGATTTATATATGTTTGAATACATTTATAATAGCGTAATCTCATTAAAATACTCTGCAATCGATATTTCCCCCATATACCATAATGTAATGGAATTCTTTTGAGTGCCCTGTTAATGAGCTATTAACACGTTCACGCCGGCGCGGTGGGTCACACTCGACTGTCTCAGAGCTGCAAAGTCTCCGGCTTTTTGGATACCAGTATTTTAATACAGAAAATGTTGTTTTATTTAATTAGAACAATTGGGCGAATTAAAGGAACACCATTTTTTCTAAAATAATAGTGGTGTGCGAAAATTCGGAGACTTGGCAACTCTGAGACAGTCGAATGTG
Source organism: Maratus speciosus (assembly GCA_963932465.1). Taxonomy (NCBI): domain Eukaryota; kingdom Metazoa; phylum Arthropoda; class Arachnida; order Araneae; family Salticidae; genus Maratus; species Maratus speciosus. Next base: position 50,439,017 of record OZ010800.1, read on the forward strand.
AACCACTGCGCCGGCGTGAACGTGTTAATCCTACATACTTCATATACAATACCAAATACGCTTTGGTAATCCTAAATAACCTTTATCAATTGCATTAAAATCCGAGTATATTTACTGAAGTTAGGGTGTGGACAGACGCACAGATAAACCGAATTCTTAAACACTTTTCGACTTTGTTGGAAAGTGTTAAAAAGTACTAAATTCCGTTTTTTGTTATACTCAAGTGTGCAGCAACTTGAAATTTAGCATGGTAGTTATTTATAAGATATAAGTGCTTTCTAAATACAAATGAAAAAAATTCGAAATTTAAAATGGCAAATAAACCAAAAAAGTTCGAAAAATATTCTAAATTACGATTTCTATTGAATTGTTAAAGATAAAAACTTAACATTTGGCATGAAAGTTACTTATAAGATATAAATGCTCTGTAAGAAGAGTTTCTAAAAGTTTCTAAGTTTACATTACTAAAATCAGCGAATAACCTTTTAAAAAACTTTCTAAATTTCGATTTCTATGGAATATTAGGAAATACCGAACCGATTTCAAAATTAATGTTGCCAAATTGATAGTCCCTGATAGTTCTGATAGTCCCTGTTTCAACATATGCTATATTTTATCTTGGTGTCTCTACCACCATAGGGATGGTAGGCCATTAGGCTAGAAGCTTGATATGGCATGATGTTTACGTTTAAAATGTAAATGCCTGCTAAGAACGGTTTCTAATAAAATTCAAAACTTTAAATAAAAACTGAAATGAGCGTAATAACTTCAAAATACATTCTAAATTATCTTTTATTTAGAATTAATATTAATTGTTCTCATTCATTTAAGCCTCCGTTTTGCCGGATACAGTGAAATAATGAAGTTTATTCAAACTGTGTCTTAATTAATAGTTTTGAATTATACCTAGCAGCATATATTCTTCTAATAGTAGTAAGCACAGAAATACCACTTGGCATATTTCAACTATTACGCTATCAAAGGGCGCAGTTTTTGCTAGTATATGTATATTAGGGTGGAACTTAAGTATAGGGTAAAAAAAAAAACTTTTTTATTTTAATGTGTAATAGTGAAGACTTTTTTCCTTTTTGGATGTCTAAACATTTGGCTGAAAAGGTTTTTTTTATATTAAGTTGTTTTCCGGTTCCTCAAGGAGATCAAAGTTTTGAAATTTCAGTATAAAGTAACTGAAAGTAAACAACGTAGCTGTTAGCTCATATCTACTTTTATTTAGCAAATACTATCCAGAAGTCACCACAAGGAGGTGGTTAAATATCGACTCCCACCCTCCTTACCTCCCTTTGTTATGAATTAATTAAATTGGATATTCAACCTACTGTCTTTTTAGGCAAACTTTGTCATTACATTGTGGGAATTCAACTTTCCCAAGATTAAGCCGTCTTTTGCTTAAAATTTAAAGACGGTTGACGCAGCTCACGGGACAATTTTGACACACGTTTCCACTGTTTGAGTATGACAAGGAAAATCTAAAATTCAGGTGTATCCCCTGTTTGTACTTTTTTTAAGTTCTTCATCCGATCAGACCGTCAAGATAGGATCAATGTTTTTATAGTCTATAATTTCAATATGTTCGCATTTTTTCAAGTCGCTTTCCTACTGGTCCAGAAAATCCTTTTGTACCCGTAGTTTTTCAGCAAGATGTTGAAATAAGTATCTAAGAAAAAAGTTCATTTGCATGTAATAATCAAATTATCCATTATAAAGTTTTTAGGGTATTGCTTACGATGTTTTAACAACTCCAGATTTGCATCCTGCATTAAAGGCGTTTCTGTTTCACCTAATAACTCTCAAACTTGAAACGTCTGTATTATTATTTTGAAAATACACCAAAATTGCAGTGGCTATATTAATTTAAGAAGAAGATGTCAATGATATATGACCAATATATTTTTATCCTGGTTTTTGAACTGAGACCAAATGTTCGTCTTTAATGATTCTTTATACTTTTTTCCTTCTGCTTCAGTTATCATAGCGTTATCCTTTCTGTCATAAAAATACTAACCTTCTAAAATTAACTCATTTCGTCTTTCCTGTTCTTTGAAATTCTTCCTTTTCTTTTCTCTTTGTCGTCTTCAAGTCCTTCTTTCAGTTACCTTTTCTTTATTATCATCAGAAATACCCATATCTTCTAAGGTGCTATTTGCAATAATATTTGCAGTTCTGTCTAATACTCCGGTTCTTTCACTGTGTTGATTATCAAATTCAGGTTTAGAAAAACAACCGATTGAACTATTCCCTTCCAAACTGTTTTTTACACTTGACGATCATTCAATCAAAACATCATTTTTTTGTTTTAAAATAACTTTTTCCCTTGATATTTCCATTTCCAGTCTTGCTACACATTTTTTGTAGTTTTTATATCTATTGATCCTATTGTCATCACCCCATCTCTCTTTCGTCTTTGAGAAAGTGACGTTCTTGTTCTGATACACGATAATATTTAGTGCTTTTACACAAAGAAATGTTTTTTACAGCATTACCTAACATTTTGCAATTTTATATTGGATGTGGGATTATTCTTTCTAATCTTAATATTTTTCTTCAAATTTTGACATTTCTCGCGCTAGTCTCTAATCATTTTTCATGATTTGTGTATCAGAAACCGTTGGAATTGAAGGTCTCAGCAATACACTTTTAATTGTATCAACAGCTTTAGATATTTTTGAAATAGTGTGTACCAGATTCCAGCTGTCAGATTTTAAGTTAAATTGAACCCAAAAATAATGTTTCATAACTTATTCATATGTTCGTCAAAGATGACAGTCTAATGTTAATTGTTTTGGTTCACGAAATACAGGACACTTCAACAATTATCTAGATTTAGGTACGTTAACAGACTTTGTCACTTTTGACACCGAGTGTTTATCAAAAAATAAATAAAGAAACTGTTAACACCCGTTAAATCGGACTAACTTGTTATGTGTCGCAGCCAAATAAATCAGAGACAATGAAAGCCGACGCCCACGACGCTGGCTTCTACAAAAGTCAAATAAAGTGGGGCTAACTTTTCTAAGGCACTCAAACTAAATTATTCTCTTTATTACAGGACATTAACACTTAATTAATTTAATTTTGCAAAATATAAATTTAACAATAAGCTTAAAAAACTTTTCATGCAATTATTGGCTTTTTTTCGTTTTTTATGGAAAATCAGGCGCTTTGAGGAACCGGAAAATATCATTTTAAAATTAAAAGAAAAATATTTTCTTTTTATGGAGTTAAAAAGGAAAAAAATAATCACTATTAGAATATAAAATTCGAAACTTCGTTTTTTTGTTCCACCCTAATGTATATATATAATTCTTTTTCTTTTGATATGTTTAGTTTAATTTTACTTTCATACTTTCAGCGTTTAAAAATTTATATATGTATTTTTAAATAGCTATGATTATCGTCACGAACCTTTCACTAATATTTAATACTATAATATTTTGGTTTATAGACATATTTAAATTGAACGAAAGCTTTCTACCAAGTTTATTTTTCAACTCTTTTATTCCTGTATTAGACGCAAGAAAAACGTTCTTTCAAGTGCAATTTGTTTGAAAACTGTATCTTAATTTGCTGATTTTTTAATGGATGTTTAGAATGTTATATGATCTTCAAAGGCGCTTCAAAGAATGAAAACCTTTACTTACACAGAATGCACCCAGGAAAACGTTACGATCTAAAAGGGAAGCGCTTTTCTCATCCAGATGGACGCGATAACAGTTTATCCCTTTATTTACGGAATTTATTTATCAAGAAATTGCTTTGCCTCAATAATCATTTTCTTTTACATCTGTAGATGTACTGGAATTTTTAAATAATAATAATGTGAAATGCGTTTTTTTTCTTTAAAACTGATGAAATAAATATCGGTAGTTAATAACTTTTTTGTAAAATATTTACAAAAGTAATCAGATTAATTAGCTAAAAATACTCGTATGGAAATATCACAATTCTTCTAAAAGCAATGTGTTTACATATATTCTGATCCTCTCTGTAAACGGAAAGGCTTTTGCTGTTGAATATGTTTCATACATTTTTTTTTCAAAAGAGAAAAGCTTTTCGCCTGATACAGTGAAATAATGAAGTTTAGTCAAACTGTGTCTTAATTAATAGTTTTTGAATTATACCTAGCAGCCTTACATTTACATTTACGTACCTATGTAAATAATTAAGAAAATTACCAATTTTTGATATTTTATAGCTTTGACTGTTCCTCGACGCTTTCTAAAGTTGATAGAGCAGCGTATTTTGTGTGAAATTTTTTTTTAATTAACAGACAGTGTAAATAAATTTTATATCAAATTTCCTTTAACGGTACTTAAAATTACCGCCAGTGCATAAAGGCTTATTACTTTTCTTTTATGGTAGAAATGTTTCTCCTGGTAGAAAAGTTTCCATGTAAATTTGTTTAACAGAAAACTTTGAATTTTTTTCATGTTAGGCTACTTTCGAAATTTCATGTTTCCATATTAAAAGAAGAATATGAATTTTTTTGTGTAACTGGGTTAATTCTGCAATAATCGCACGTATATCTCTGCAGCCGCCATTTTCCTCTTGTAAGTTTGAGTGTATTCTTAATTCGAGAGTAACTGCCACGGGTATAAAACTGGTTCTGATGGGAGGAGGGTAGAAAATGTCACATGTTTTGAATCGAATTCGTTCACAACTTATAATAAGGAAAATAGCGGCTTGCATCACAGAGATACACATGCAACTAACACAGCGTTAACCCCATTACTTTTAAAAATTCATATTCATCTTCTAAATTACATGGATGTCTTTGTAATTATATTTTTTAATTATTCCATGGATCCGCGTTCGATTCCCGACTTGGACATTTTCCACTCTGTTGGTTTTACGCTTAGTTAGCAAAGTGAAAATTCATGTATTTAATATACATTGATGCTGTTTCGAAAATTTTCTAAAATGAAAGTAAATTCAATATTTTATATTAAACGAAGTTAATTGGAAGCATTTCTACGACAAAAAGAGAAATAATTATTTGTTTCTTCTCCAATGAACTACTATTGTGCCCGTCTGGCCGATCAAAGCACGTCTCTTATAGATCGTAACATTTTCCTTAATGCTTTCTGTAAATAAATGTTTTCATTATTTCAAGCGTTTGTGATAAGATCTTGCAAGAATCTAAGCTTAAGGAAATACCTCATTTTATTCAATTTATATGCATTTTTTTTGTTTTATAGCTTATGTTTTGTGTAAGACATGGTATATAGTGCAAATACTCGGTTTATGCTAAAATCGATTGGGTGCTTAATGTATTGCAGTTATTAATATTTTTCTTTAAAATCCTTTGAAATTTATAAGTACAAATTTGAAAGTAAAATATATTTTTATCTATTGAAGACATGTTTCATAGCAACATCGAAAATAAAAAGAAAGTTCACGGGTATGATGATGAGGACCAATTATTATGAAATAGGTTTAAATTAGGAGTGATCATACTTGTGAATCCAAATGCATTCCGCGCAGTAATCCAGAAACATCTTTTCCTGTAAAGTTTCACCAGGCAATAATTTAGAAAACTTTACCCTGCAAAAACTATTTTATTGTTCAAAAGAAGAAATCAATATTTGGAAATATTAGTGATGGCCCCCAGTACTCAGCAAAACTCTTCAGAGGTGAAGTCTTCAATCTGCGTAATTTAATAACGCCAAGAATACATCTGTCCTGAGCCAATACGCCAATCATAAAGTTTCGTTTGACTTGGAGGGATAATAAAATTTGACCGAGATACACGCCAAGTACAGAAACCACATTTGGCTATCAATTAAAAAGTGAAATAAAAAAAGCAAACCTATTATTGCTTACAGAAGTGTAATGGCAAGGATAATTAATGACCAATATCTACATGCAGTCAGTTATGAAAATGTAATTTATAGATCTTTTAATGATTATACGAAGCGCCAGAAAGCTTAAATTAAATTTATGATCTTTAGTTACGTAAACAGATTTGTAAGAAAGCGGCCCTTATCTATAAAAATCAATAAAGAATATTTATGCGGGGATAACTATTGCACTTAAATTAGAAATAAAAAGAAGTCAATTTTTCAATGATAGCTTATAACAGAAGAAAGGAAAATAAATTTAGAAAAATGATTAATATTGAAGGAAAATATAACATAAATATATGGCCTCGCCATAACGTGTTTTTTAGCACCATTATATTTTTAAAAATCATGTCTATTTAATTAATAATATGATGCCCTGCTTTCTGCGTGCATAGGGTGTTTCATTTTGTAAGGCATAAAATAAAATGTAAATTTTTTGCAGACTTTGCTTACGTCCCGAGTCTAAGTGATATAAAAGATATATATGCCAAATTTCATTAAGATCGAATAATATTTAGGGGTTGCACAGTTTGGTCAGTTTTGTAAAAGTAGGCAAAAGATGCGATTTCTTAATGTTAATTACTTTTATTGTGAAATCTAGAAATCACAAACTTCAAATAATACTGAAACTAGACATTAAGATTAATAGATAGCATCACACGCCAAACATGTGTTATAATAGTCAACTTTGAACGATGCAGTCTCTTCTTTGTTCGCTTGGTGACGACTTTTCTGTGGTGCTCGACTACTTCCAACAATAATTGTTTTTTTTGTTTGTCCCTGACCAATTCGTTTAATCCGATAAATTCCTCTTTCTGCTGTATCATTGGCCGCAATAAGAGTGTTCATATGGCTTCTTAGAGAATCAGTGCAGTATTCTGTCATGCCGTGGATCCCAAACTATTCAAAGAACGTCTTTGTTTTATTAGTAACGAAATGATTCAGGTCTTTTCCTTCAAAAACTAAGTTTTTACCTCGAATAGTTTCATTTCTTTTTTCTTTACATGTTTAGAGCCATATTTCCCTTATTAGCCGGAGTAATACGTACGTCCAAAAAAGCCAATCTTATGTTTGTTTCTAAAAGATACCAAAGGTATCGGTATCAACTTAGAAACTGTGAGAGCACTTTTTTTTACATCTGCATCTGTGTAAGTGTTCAGAAGCTGTAGCATATCCAAGTCCTTCTTTGGAGTCCATAAACTTATAATTGCCTCAAGCCAAAAGTGAACATATATGATGCTGACACAATGTGCAACTTTTTTCATTCCTTTCAATTCTCATTGAGGAATATTGTTTAGGGAAGTTTAGAGAACTGTTAGAAAACTGTTTAGAGAAGAGTACAATTCTAAGTGCATATACTGGCTTTGACATCTATCTTGTTTAATGCAGAACCTCTGAGATCCTGAAATTGAAGTCCTTTTTAAACCAACTTTCTAAGTACAGGAGTAAGAATTGTAATAACTCTTTGTAATCTTCTCTTAGATTACTTCTGTCTTTTGGGACATTTTGGAGGTTGTTAACCAGTTTGTACACTTAGTCCTTTTTTTTTTAGGCGAAAATTATTTTCCACTCCACTAACTGACGAACTCACACGTCTTCTCTTTGAGACCTTAGAAATTCTTTATCTTCTTGTAATTTGCTAGTCATGCCATCACATTTTGCCAGGATATGTCAAATAACTTGAGATAACGAAGAGATCAACTTTCCAAATCTGCTGTTTCACATTTGCGTTATCCGTGTTTCTCGATTTCTCTTTATTCAGGTTTTGTTATTCTTTGTATATCTTCTGTAAACTAGTACTGATATCCTCCTCCGTCTTAACAGGAATATTTGCTTTCTTCTACACTTTCTGTAGTTTATTACCAGTAGATTTAGCAGAATCCGAAACTCTTTCTTTCATTTCTTTGGGATGGTAAATAAACTAAGAATACTTGTTCCTTTGCAGGGAGTCGAGCTAATAAAAACTCATCACTAGGCATCTTTCTTTGCCGCCAAATTCCCCTTAAGGCTCCCATTTTAAATTTCAATTACCTTTAAAAGGTGAACTAAACACATGAGAAGCCCATTAGTACAAAGTACTAAGTTGAAATTAGAAATTTCACTAATTTGTGATTGAAGTGATCAAAGTGTGCAACCTCTAAATATTAGCAATCTTCTTGAAATTTGTCATATATAGCTTTTACATCACTCAAACTCGAGGCGCAAGCAAAGTCCTATGAAAATCATATCTTTGGGAAAATGAAACACTCTATGCGCGCTGTGTTCTCCAATCCCCATTCAAACTTCGCGCCATCTAAAAACATGGTAATGTATCCTGTTTGAAAAAGATTACACGGTCACAGTTAATTGAATAATGTTATCACAAACGGACTGCGACTATCTTCTGCAATCTGGTTATCACGCTTTTCCGTTTTAACTGGACATTTTTCGGCTCCCGTAGCCTCATTCACCGCTGTCATGATAGTTGACCTCTGTTTTTTGGATTGATAAGTAAAATAAATTACACATTACAAAATCCGCTTTTATAAAATTATTAGTTTCAAAATGTCGCAGCATATTGACCTTTTATAACGACGCCATGGACAATATGTTTCCATTGAGTCCAAGGTTAAAAAACGCAGTCTGTTTGGGAATAACGTTCAGGACCACGGTATTGAAAACCACTGTGTTGTGAAATTTTACGTTTTCAACCAGTTTTAGATAGTTTCAGGAATAAGTATAGCTTATGCATGAATTCTTTTTCCTATTTTAATGCACCATCATGCATATTTTTATGTTATTTCTAAACGGAAAATTATTTATTTTAATTAATATGTATCTATGATTTAATATATTACCATCTAAATATTCAGTTAGCTTGTAAGTGTACTCATCAATCAGTTATTCAGGTATTTATTTTATTACTTAGATGACAATAAAATATTGGTTATCGAAATCCAGTTAACATTAACGATATAGAGTACAATTTCCACATTGGCAAATATAAATATAGAAAATTACCTAGATTCTTCACTCGAGCCTTTTATTCGGCCATGGACAGCTCTTTAAAACATTCAGTTTATATTCAAACTATGGAACTCCTAAAACAGCCACAACACTTGACATTATTCAATTCTTCTATATATCCGTTGCCACATATCTTGTGCTTTTTTCACGCTCCTCGTATTATGCTTTTTTCACGCTCCTCGTATTATGCTTTTTATTTTCCATAATACTACGTATTGATCAAATAAACACTTGAGTGTGTCAAGTTACATTATTGAGAATATTTATAATCCCATATTCGGTCATCCTGACCATCCGGTGACCAACGGAACGTATTTTCAAATTTCGTCCACATAGTTAGTCAGGCTTTGAATTTCACATTTAAAACGGTTTCAATTTGCACACATAATTACGAACAAAAGAAATTACACAAAATGACATATCACCTAATGTACAACATTTCATTCATTAGATACATGCCTAACTCATTTATGGTTCCTTTACGAAAATAACTATACTCACATCTGTCTTCTGTATCCGCATCCACATTGAAATTGGAAGAACTATTACACTGCTCTACTCTATTCGTGAATCTTTCATATCTTCTTTCAAATTTAGCTTCAGGCTCTCTGTAATCAAAATTATTACCGACCCCTGATGACTGTTCATGTTTCCTACAATTACAATTTCTCCAACCGTATAGATTTCTACGCGGACCATTAAAATATCCTTTAATGCCTATTTTATCTTCCAATTTCATATGATCTCTTTTACACGCTCCCATCTTTTTTCGTTCACAAATTTCTTGTTTTCTTTGTATTTGCTGCACATCTAAAAAAAATTTCCGATTTTCATGATATCTGTGACGTTTCCCAACAAAATTATTTCTCGTGTAATATATTTCAACTTTCTTCATTTCATTTTTATTTTCATTCCCGCATGCTCATAATTTGCGTTTTACTTTTAGGTCGCTTATTCGTAGTATTCGTGATACTTCATTTCTTTCAATCAAATTTTTGTTACTAATTCAATTTAATTTTTTCTCACGAGGCCTTTCTGTTATTCTCACTATTGCTTTTCTATTTATTTCATTGGTCACACATTTTAAATTTACATCGGTTTTTCCTTATATTTCCAATATATGTGCAATATCAATATACGGGGGGTTCGCCCTTGGCATTTTCTTTCTTGGCGAGATTTTTATTTTGTGACTCTTCCGTGACCTCTTCGTGACTGTTAAATCCTAAATTGTACTGCATTTACTCCTAACAATATGTCACAGTCCAGACATGATACTATGGGAAAATTCTGTATCAGTTTCACGCCGTCTACTTGTATTTTATCCTCAAAGTATCCTATTGTCTTCGTTTCTTCTTTTTGTTGTTTTTTGGCACTGTTGTTACTTTTAAATGTAATTTTTTTGTGGCTGAATGAATAGCTGAACTGAAATTAAATAACGCTTACGTTTTTTAAAAAGATCACAGATTAGTGTTAAACTATGTGTTAAATGAAACAGTTTAGATTTTAAAGTAATAAAAAACGTTAAATTTGAAAAAGGGGTATTTTTAAAGTGTTTTTGACTCAAGTTTAAACATATCGAAAGCTTTTAGAAAGTGGGCCGGGCATTGCCGGACCATTTTTGAACTATAATCGTATTGGTAATAGTTCTGAATGCCAATTTCACAAGAAAAATGTTTCGCATATTGTTGCCATTTTTTTATTTTTTTTTCGGAGGGACTACATAAATCCCATTTTTTGCGGCAACCGAATTGAAGCGATAAAAACTATATTTTTACCAGCCATATTGCAGTTTTTTTGTTTACAGTATATTACCTGAGATCTTTTGCTCCTAAATATTATGCATATATGCATGTACGTACGTATGTACATGCGTACGCAATTCGATACCTCATGATAGAAATATCAGATCAGCTTCAAATTGTAAATACTTATTTACTGAAAAAAAGTTTCCCCAATTAGTTTCGGGGGCTCATGGGTAGAAAATAAGAGAATAAAGGAAGGAATTAAAGGAGTAGATGCAGAAATGATTAAAAGTTTGTAAGTAATATTGGAAGTCATAACAAGTGGGCATCGCATTGATGAAAAAAAGTTCCAAACATCTGCTAATGAAACAGCAAGACTATGTGAACCTTTACAATTGGTACCCCATGATTCCAACAATGCACAAGTTTTAATTCATGGTGGCACTGTCATGAAGAAAGCAGTCGTACCCATTGGTTAACGGTCAGAAGAAACTGCCGAGGCCAGAAACAAACACTTTAGACAGTACCGCACAAAGTACTCAAGAAAATACAATAGAGAATCTCGCAATAGAGATGTTCCAAATTGACATCTTTTAAGCAGTGATCCTTTTATAAACTGCTCCAGACAAAGACCAAGGGAAAAGAGCAAGCCATACATTAGCGAGACCCCACAACTTCTTCTTCCAGCTAGGTCTGAGGGTATTCTTGATAAAAGCCAAGAAGAGTGTGATGAAGAAGATGAAAAACAAAGTTATGAAGAATCAGATTGAAACTGGTAATCTATTAAATACACTGAAAAACCAGCATATCTAAACTGTAGAGACTCCACTTTATTAAATGTATTATTAAATGTAACTTTATCAAATGTAAATAATTGTTATTAAATATAATAATTATTATTAATGTAAATTAAATGTAAATAATACATTTTATAGATAGTACAATTAAATACATTTAATTAAACATTATTAATAAATAAAACAATCTATCAACAATTACTTTCCTCTTATAAACGGTAAATATTTAAGGCTGCTAGTCACTCAATTTCCAAACTCCTTTCGGAAATGTACGCTATGGGCATGTGATGCATTCGTTTTTTTTTAAATACCTACTTAGTAAATTAATATTTTAACTTCTTTTTTCTTTGTGCTCTTCTTAAATGATGTCCCTTTTTTATCTTCGTTGTCAAACTTTTTTATAAAATGTATATTTATTATGTGAAGTGTTAAACTCTTACTTACACTTCGTCAGCTTTTAAGATATAAAATATTAAACTAAGGTATGGATTTGTATGTATATTACATAGTATGCTAAAAGTTAGTTTAGTGAAATGCATAGCACAGTTAAAATTTTCCATTCAGCCATTTCCGTGAATAAACGGAAACGTACTTTAGAACTTTCGTGCAGCCCTGTATATGATCTATAGAATTTAACCTCACCAAGTAGTATTTAGAAAAATAGTTCAATTTAAAAACGCATATCACAACTACAAACGGATTTCCAGCAATTATTGGTCATAGACTTCAATAGCTAAATTTATTCTTCAGCCAAACTCTTTTGTGTGTCTCTGTAAGTGAAAGAGATATTCTATGCACACCCTATTCTACAATAAGTGCTTTAGTATACCTCAGTGATGTATATAAATTTCAGTACGTTTAAAATAGTGTGATATCATTAAAATACAGAGCAAACTATTTTTTCCCGTAGACCATAATGTAGGGGAATTCTTTTGGGTGTCTCTGTAAATGAGCCGTAAATGCTATAGATTTAATTTACAATACCAAACATGCCACAGTGATACCCAATAAGATCTCAGGACTTCAAGGCAATCGGACAATATTTACATAGAAAAATATTTTTGGCCAGGATTTCGGGTCAAATACTCCACAGTGTTCCGTTGGGACACGAGCCGGGGATCTCATGATCAGGAGAGGCGAACATTAGCGTCGAGCAAAAGTCCTAGCCAGTTACTCTAAGGTAATAACTCGCTTTATACAGATCATGTGAGATGAATTTGGTGGTTTTATATCCTCTCAACGCCGTATCAAAATCATCTAGTTTTTCAATTAATACATCTACTTCTTCTATCCTTGGAAATTCCTCCATAAAACATTCTATAGTTTCTGGTGGTATTTTTCTCCTAATTTGATCGGTTAATAATAACTCCGTTAATCCATCAAAAGTTGTTACCTTCATTCCAAGTGTATCCATTCATTAAATTACGTTTTTAACTGAATACCAAAATCGCATCAATTATCTGTTGGCTCCTTCTTATGAGTCATGAACCTCTGTATAAATTATTCCGGTGACATTTTGAAAGTTTTTAATAATAAATCTTTTATATATTCGTAATTATTTACCTTCGATTCCCTTTCTCTTGTAAGTATGCTAGCTATTTCTAACGGTAATGGGTCAATATCTGAAAACTGGAAAATTTCACTCCAGATTTTTTTTTTTTTTTTTAATTTAAGTACCAACATCCAAATACAATTATATACTATGATAAATGTTTTGTCATTTGAATGCTGTAGTCTTTTGAGATCGAGAATGTATATTTTAGGCGTAGGATAAACTTTTATGGAAGAAAGTGTCTTTTAACATCATAATCAGTGTCTAATAATTGGGAGTGAGATGATGGGGACTGAGGTGTTTTTGTCTTAAAAGCTGCACTGCCATTTTGTTGAATCATTTTGCCCACATGTAAATTATTAAATATGTCATGTGACATTTGTATGTGACGTAATTAAAGTTGCAATAAACTTTTTTTTTTATAAATAAAAGTTAAATAGCTGAATGATGCTATAAAAAATACTCATCCCTATTCAGAAGAAAAACTCAATATTTCTAAATATGAAACAAAGAGAAAAAGAACTTACCTTCATCCATGGTGGATAGTTGAATTTTAGTTGCTGTTGCAATGGAAATGATTCTGCCAGCGCTACCTAATATCTGTTTAGCTAAATGTGTTTTTAGAGGGACTAAGATGGTGGTCAATCTCAGGGACAAATATATTTACTGCAATATTTTACTATGTAATCTATACTAAGAAAGGATAATTATAATTTCCTTTACATATATAGGTACTACTTTACATATATAGGTATAAATATATAATAGCAAAAGTTAATAATATTTGTAGAAATGTTTACAGCATACATTTAATATTGGATATTTGTACCTGGAGGCAGGGACTGAAATGATGATTCCGCTTGTTTAAAGCTTAAAACTAATTATTTATACATCATTATATGTCCATTTATCATTGGTAATTGTTATAACAAAAGTTACAATATATTACTTTTTTCAGTTTTTGTTTTAGTATAATTAAGGAAATATTATTGGCAGTGTACGCAAATTGTCCAATTTTCAGACATTGACCCTAATAAACTTAATAGATACGATACCCATTCCTCCTTGTCTATTTTCATTTGAGATACTTGTCTGTCGTATAATGTTAAGAACATACAAATAACACCTTTTGCTCTGTCAGAACGATTAATTAATTTTAAAAGATCGAAATTTCTGCCTGTTCCCGCTCTTAGTTTTAGTATTTCTACTTCCTTTTAAGAGTCTATCTCGGCTTGGATTATCAATTTCTTTAACTCAAATTGCCTCATGTTTTTTCTATCTGCTATTTCTAACATCATTTTTTTCTCCTCTATCTCTGTTTGCCGTCTTCTCCCTTCTGCTTCAAGTTCTGTCTGTCGTCTTCTCTCTTCCGTTTCAAGTTCTTTCTTTCTTTCAACGCTGCAGAAGAGCATTTGCTTTCAACGCAAATGCTCTTCTCCTCCTTCTCCTACTTAGCTTCTATTTTTCTTCGCGCTTTCTCTTTCTATACTTGCGCTTCAAGTTCTAATTTTCTTTCTTCTAACGCTATTTTTTCTTCTATTTGCTAGCCGATGATATTACTTCAAGATGGTCTTTTATAAAATCTTCATAAAAACTTTCCCGAGTTTTTATTGCTTCAATTAATGATAAAATAGTTACTTTCTCTGGAATGTTTATTGCGCACTCCTCACATAGTTCAATCAAATAGCTTCGTCGTGCTTTGTTCGAAATCGACATATTGATGTGTTTTTTCTACCTTACAGATATTTTATAATTTACAGCTTTCCTTCACTCTTATCCACACACAACATAACTTTTATTCAAGTAGCGTTTCAAAATTTTCTTTCCGTTATCGTTTCAATTGTTATTTGTATCAGTTCAAGGAATCTTTCTATTCAGATCCCGGTCGATCCCCCAAAATTTGTAGGATTTAGTATTTTACCAATAATAATTAAATATTCAATTGGCTTATGGCTATAAGTGAACTCTTCAGTCAGTTATTCAAGTATTTACTTATTTTATTAGTTAGACGAACAAATATAGTTTATGGAAATGCAGTTAACATTAACTATATAGCAAACACTTTTCACATTGGCAAATATAAATGTAAAAATAAGAAGAATGCAATGGTTAGGCCATCTAATCAGAATGAGGGATGAGCGAAGCACAAAGAAGATTTATAGTGATAATTTAATTGGGAAAAGAGGTATTGGTAGACCCAGGAAGAGTTGGATAAAAGAGATAGAAAAAGATCTTGCAGAAAACCAAATTATAAATTACAAAGTAAAGGCCAGAGATCGGAAGGTCTGGAAAAGTATATTAGAGAGGTCAAAATCTTACATGGATTGTAGCACCATTGTGTAAGTAAGTAAATATAAATGTAGGAAATCACTTAGATTCCTCACTCAAGTCTTTATTCGGCCATGGACAGCTCTTTAAAACATTCAGTTAATATTCAAACTGTGGAACTCCTAAAACATCCACAACACTTGACATTATTCCATTCTTCTACATATCCGTTGCCACATATCTTGCGCTTTTTTCACGCTCCTCGTATTATGCTTTTTTTTCTTATAATACTTCGTATTCATCAAATAAACCCTTGAGTCTGTCAAGTTACTTTGTTGAGAATACACTGCTCAAAACAATTAAAGGATATTTGAAGTTTTATATAAAATAAAGATATAAACGAAATTTTTTTTGCCGAAAATAGAAGAATAGAATCACAAATGCAAATTTTTCTGGTTTTCAAACTGTGGAGTATGCAAATTTTGAGTTCGACGTCAAAAACGTCGCTTCAGCAGCAGCGAATGAAATTTGACTTTCAACTGGATAAAAGAGAATGAAGACAAGGATGATCGGCATTCAGTGATTGCTTTGTTTATATGAGTACGATGTCTCAGCGAAGTCATTTGACAGATTCAGAAGCTTTGAGAATTGTTTGTAGGTTAGAGGGGGGCCAAACTCAAGCCGAAGTAGCGCAAGCCATTGAAGTGTCACAAAGTGTCATTTCCAGGATCTGGAACCGTTTCTTGGAGAGTGGATGTGCAGGCCGAAGACCAGGGCAAGGTCGTAGACGGGCAACAACGCCCAATGAAGATCGGTATTTAGCGTTAACAGCACGGAGACACCGAAACATGAACGCTACTCTTCTCCAACAACACCTTCGCTCGGCTACAGGCACCACGATTTCAACTCAGACTGTCCGAAGCCGGCTCCATGCTGTAGGTCTGTATGCTCGCCAACCGATGGTATGTGTTAGATTAACATCAAGGCATCGTCGCGACCGCAGTGAGTGGGCAACCGAGCATGTCAACTGGAAGAGAAATGAATGGAGCAATATTCTGTTTTCTGACGAGTCCCGTTTTTCTGTGCATCCGGATAATAGGGGTATTTTCATCTGGAGGGACCGTGGCAGTAGGAATAATCCTGCGTTCGTGCACGAAAGTATCAGATTTGGCGGTGGAGGAGTGTTGGTGTATGGTGGCATCTCCATTGACGGGCGCACTCACCTCTACATCATTCGAGATGGAGCTCTGACTGGTCGCCGATATAGGGATGAGATCCTCAGATCTATTGTAGTCCCTTACTCTGCAGCAATCGGAGATAACTTCATTTTAATGGACGATAACTGCAGGCCACATCGCGCAAACCTGGTGGAGGATTTCCTCTTCGAGGAAGGAATCGTTCGAATGGAATGGCCAGCGTGTTCTCAAGGCATGAATCCAATCGAGCACGTTTGGGACGCTCTAAGAAGACGAGTTTCTGGCCGCCAACAACCCCCACAAACTCTCCAAGAACTGGAAAGAGCTCTTCTGGAAGAGTGGGGCAGAATACCCCAACTCGTCATTAATAGCCTCATTGAGTCCATGCCTCAAAGGTGTTCAACGTTGCTGGCCGCCCGTGGAAACCATACCCCCTACTGAAAATGATTTTCTTTGAAGAAAACACCTTTTCTTATTCTTTTTTTTCTCATATGCACAAATTGTGTTTTTTTCCCTTAGTACACAAATGCGCAATAAAATGAGTTTTATTCTGCCAAACATGTGTAATTTATTCTCATATAACCTACTATGTCTGTCGACCATGTATCAATCAGCTAAACAGTTTACCAGATACAAAATCCACCTAAAACTGCAATATCCTTTAATTGTTTTGAGCAGTGTATTTATAATCCCACATGTATATAAGAATTTTCTAATATGTATTTATAGAAATTGTACAAAATAAATCTAAAGTATTTTGTTCATGCATTTACCTGTATTTATGCTGCAGCAAGTTAAGAAATACAGAAACAAATTTGCCAGCTTCGTTTCTTTTACACCATGTTATTTCCAGTGTGACGTCCAATGAATATTACAAATAAAAAAATAGTTTTAAATGCATCGTTTTAATATACGATGTCATTTTCACCTTTAAATACGTTTCGCGTGTGAGAATCTAATTATTTTAAAGTTTTTTTTCTCTTTTAAAATTCACGTGTAAAATATCGGTTACATCAAAAATTTGGAGCAAATGTAAAACGTGATAAAAAAAGAACTATGGGTCAGAGCGACTGGCGTTTTGCAGATAATTAATCAGCGTGGTACGGGATTTTCTATGAAACCAACAAAAAATTAGTTCAAAATCTCGATAATAGAAGGCTCTACTGCAGAAAATTCCATGGAATAATTCCATATTGCACATACAACGCAAGATTTGGATACAAAAACATTGGAGTATACTGCATGTATATTTTTTGTATACAAATCATGCGTTGTGAGAGCAATAGGGAGTTATTACTGATCTAGCGGTATCTATTGTCGAGATTTTGAACTACTTATTTTGTAAGTGTCATACAAAATCTCGTACCACGCTGAATATTTAGCTGTAAACCGTATGTCTCTCCGACCCACAGTGGGACATTTTGATGATCTAGGTGACCAAAATTCATTTTTCCGATTATATCGAAATTTCACGAAACCGCGTGTACTGGTAGCTGAATGTCTGTATTTTCGAGATCCGTGCGAGTTTTGTCGAAAAAAATCAGAGGTGTCGATTAATTATGACCGTAAAGAAGCCATTTGCGCACTTGGTTTGAGGAAGCTTCAAAAGTTGCACTAGCTTCCTCTAAGTTTGAAAGCACGTCGTGACTATTCCAGTGGTGTAGTCGTAAAATAAAACAGGGGGTATACTACGCTGAAAGCAGAAGGTATACGCTCATGGCAGAGAGTATACCCTAGAATATATATACTATAGCCTTCTTTGAGAAACAGAGGTATACGGTGGCCCTAAAAAAAATCCAGAAGGTATACGTCACAGGTTTGTCAAGGTGATTTTTGACAGATTTTTGTTTGAAAATAAGCGATATTAAACCCGCTTAACCGCTTTTTTCAAAGGTTGCAACTCTGGATGATCCTTGATGTTGTTTACAAATTTCATCTCAAATTTTAACATATTATTCAGCATCATTCTGCAATAACCATTGTTTTAAATCAATGTGCCATTTCTATTGAAAAATTGAAAAATTAAAAAAACTCCTGCAGATGACTGCAGAACTTTAAGTTTTTATTAATAAACAAGCATCATATTAACTTACAGTGCATGTATGTATGTTTAGTTCAAATCTTGCAAGTCAAATTTAAATCACTTTTAATTATCCCACTGATAAGAAATAATGAATAAATGTGTAATTTGAATGACAATACATTATTATTATTATTTAAAGAACGTAGAAGTTTGTTTAGATTGCTGTTTCTACAGGGATTCATAGAAATTTAGATTAAAACTTTCTAGTTAAGTTTAAACCAATTTCAATAATCTGATTGGGCTGAAACTTTGCTAGGGATATGTAGTTCTGATGACAATGTAATATTATTATAATTTAGGGAACGTAGCAGTTACTCTTTTTTACAGGGCCACATAAAAGATTAGTTCAAATCTTGCAAGACAATTTTAAACGACTTTCAATTATCTGATTCAACTAAAACTTTGTCTACATATGTTTTTCCGATGACAATTCTATTAAATTATAATTTGACGAGCGTAGAAATTATGCATTTGTTACAGGTCCACACAAAAGATCGCAGAAAAATTGTTGCTAATCTTTTGTGTGGCAATCAAAAAGCAGACATTTTAATCAAATTTCAACAAAATTACTATAGTTTATTGAGATACACAATAGTATTTTTTAAAGTGAAAAAAAGTGCGTAGTTGTCGTATTTCTTTTGCAGGGACACATAAAATGCTAATGCCCTCTATATTCAGAATTTTTTTTTTTTTCAAACTGAATAAAATTTATATTTATTCTCACAACAGCATTTTTTCAACCGAGAATAAATTTGGTAGCACTTATAAGTTTTACAGCGTGCCACAAAACATTAAAGATTTTTCTTAGTAGGATTTTTTTTTAAAGAATTATTTTTCATTATGACTATACAAATTTCTCGAGCCATTCCCAGTAGACAAATATACAAAAAAGAAATGAATGTTAACTTACATGTGTGCATTAAATTGCTTTTTCTTAATTGTAAAATAAGTATGTTTAACGCATTATTTGTAATGCATTATACAGGGTACCCACTAAAGGCCTTCCCACGCTCTTAATTGCCGAACGGTTGCAGCTATATTCATGAAAGTGGTGTCTAAATATAGTAAAGTGGCTATGCGCTACCAGTTGAGACCGCTTCCAGCTCCACCTGGTGCAAAACAGCTGAATTAGTATTCCTATCTCGAAAACGAGATTTATTTTCAGAACGAGATTCATTTAGCATTCATGTTTACAACGGGTCGTCATTCAGTTTTATCCCTATATTTCGGACCATTTTCGAGATAGGAATGCTAATGCCGCCATTTTGTACCAGGTGGCTCTGTAAGCGGTCTCATCTGGTAACGCATAGCCTTTTTACTATACCTAGACACAACGTTTATGAATACAGATGCAGTCGTTTGTCACTAAAGAGGGTGGGAACGGACTTTAGTTGGCACCCTGTATTTGTATTTTGAGACATTGTTGTTACAGAACCAAATATTTATCACGTTATATTTGAGTATTTTATTAGTGATGCATTAAAAAAAAGTGCAATAAGCAGTTTTTTCAAATAGGAGTATCACTTTTTCGAATGCTATGAATCCTCGGGTAAATATTTTGATATTCAGAAAACACGTTTAACAGACAAACATAGAATATTAACAGCATTAACATTAATATGAAAATTAACATTATTTTATTACAATTACATGCATAAATTCAGTTTTGCAGATGAAAATTTTTACTTGAGAATTGATAGAATCCGAAAAACCGATTTTCTAGGTATTGATTAATGCATTGTCAAAGCTATAGTCAGGAGGGGTAATTTTAACCACTTTTTACATTTTCAACATTGTTATTTTTTTTGCTTATTTCTATTGGGAAAAGCGGTGTTTTTAGTACATAAGAAGAAACTTTGATCCTTTAAGAACACCTTTTAAAAGTTTTAACTCTCATAGCTGTTTTTTTTTTTAAGTTAAAAGGATGGTTATAATTACACCACCAAAAACTCACAATGGACCA
Organism: Maratus speciosus; assembly: GCA_963932465.1. Lineage (NCBI taxonomy): Eukaryota > Metazoa > Arthropoda > Arachnida > Araneae > Salticidae > Maratus > Maratus speciosus. The sequence continues at coordinate 50,459,485 of OZ010800.1, forward strand.
CTAGCAAGAGGCGGAGCTTAAATGTTGAGCGAGCTCTTTTGGCTAGTTGTGGGAATCACGAGGCTAAACATTCTCACCCGCATGTGCTTTTCAATGGCAGTACAGCAGTATTTGTTGCGTTTATTTCTGGAATTATTTTACTAGAAAATGGATCCTTTGTTAAAATTAAATAATTTTGTTTGGGGATATGATCTATCACGATTACGTAAATTTGATTTTAATTCGGTCTACAACCTTTATTCCAAAGAAAATTCAAGTCAAAGACTTGTGAAAACCGGGTACCAGCTGTTTGTTTCATCCTACTATAAAGACGTTTATACTAGTTATAACATGACTGCAGATTCGGTACTTGTTAAAGCCAGGTAAGATATGTTTTATGAACTAAAATCTTTTTTTATATGTTTAATACGTTGTTGCACTTTCATAGGCGTGGTGTAAATATTTTTAAGGAAAGTTGCATGTTCGCGATTGTAATGATCTGTGAATACATTTTATATATTTAAGATTTGTGATTTTCATATATTTAAAAGTGAAGTATTTCTGAAGTACAAATGTGCAAACAATCACGTATTTTACGCAGTGTAATATATGTTATTGTGGAAAGAAGGTATAAACTATTGCTTTTTCTGAATGTTTTCCTTTTTTTCCAATTTCTCTGTTCTCAGAACTGAAAATAAACTGATTGTATTTTTAGTTTTTATGCTAGTATACATATGTTACATATTCTTTCTAACTTGTGTATAATTTTATGTTAAAAAATTAAAATATATACTGTACTGCTCTGTTTAACAATATGAGTACACTTAAAGTATTAATCTATAACTTTGCATGGAAGTTATATTCAAAACAGAAACTTTAATACTGGAAATTTTAAATGTAGAGACCATTTCATATACCTGAATACTATATTTAAAACATTTTTTTGTTTTTTAATTTTGTGCATTAAAGAAATTTTCAGCATCATTAGAATGAAGAAATTATTCTTTATATGAATCCATAAGTTGTTTATTTACTGTAAATAAGCAATGTCTGATTGAAGTATATGCACCCAAATATGATATGCAATTTTTGTAAAGCTGGTATTTTAATTTAATTTAATCTTGTAGTGATAATAATAAACATATTTTGTAAGTACCATAAGATTAAAAACATATTTATTTAAGTATGTTATTTTTATATACAATAGGTACAGCTCATATTCAAAATATTAGAATAATTATTTTTTTTTACAAACTGAAAATATCGTTTGGTAATTTAATGTCTTTTAATGCAAATATGCAAAGGATATTTTTATTAAGAACTTATTGTTGATTAAACTTATTTAGGTATTTTTTGGTTAGCCAGGCACCAGTGATATGTATACATATTTATATACATACATATATATTTACATATATATGTGTGTATATATACAATATGTGTATTATGTCCTATATATATGTATATTTACATATGTATGTATATAAATAAGGGTGGTGCCAGTGTTATATGTATATATACATATAAATACTTAAATATGTATATATAAATACATATATGTGCATATATACTCATATATGTATATGTACATGCAAATGTATATATACATATATATGTATATATAGCACTGGCGCCCGGCTAACCGAAAAGTACCTAACTATGTATATATATCACTGATGCCCGGCTAACCGAAAAATACCCTTATTTAGTATCTTAAAACTAATATCCTTTTTGAAAAGATTAATTCAAAAAAAATTATTTTGAAAAGTCAAAACATTAGAATTTTTATTCAAGTGGTTCAAAATATTAGAATACGTCACAGTAATTCTTCTTTAATTATCACCAATTCATAACTGATAGCATCATTGATTAAATTCAGATGATTTTATTTAAAATCAGTATTCTTTTTGCAGCTTGTTTGCTTTTTCGCCTTAAAATGGGTCATGTGAGTGATATTCCTGAATCTATTAAACTTCGTATGGTTGATTTGTATCGGCACGGTAAAAATCAGTGTTATATAGCGAATTATTTACATTGTTCGCAATCAAGCATTAGTAAAATACTAACACTTTTTTTTTTTTTAATCATGAAATTTTCCACGGTTCAGCATATTTTTACATAATTCTGATAAATTTTTCTATTCTTCCCAGAGCCACAGAAACAGTGGCGCAGGTGGTGTCCCAGGTATCATGGTACATAGCTACATTTAGTACTGCTGTAGATGTTTAAAAAATATATATATAATTATTTTTTACTCCAGGAACCAAGTGCTTAATACACTTACTATTGCTCCAATTTTTTTTTACGTTACATGGTGAAATTGACTGCAACTTGGTGTTGTTATAACCCAAAAGTATCTTATATATTTTTTAAATTATGCTTTTATAAATTAATAGTTAAATATTGGTTAAATTGTTAGCTATTACTTGGTTAGCCCATCGACCAAAAATCTATCAGCAAAATCGTAAATGTCACATTCAGTTGACTTTAAGCAAGTTACACGTGTTTATGTCATCAAGTGATTTTTATTTCAATGTTTTATTTGTATTTTTATTAATGTTATACTAATTTATTTGTTCTTTTGTAAATTATGTCAATTTGTATAATTTGTCGAGTGGTTTGGCAAAATTGGTCGACGGCATAACTGAGTAATACCAATTGTTAATATATATTGAAAAATCAATTTATAAATCTTTAATAAATAGTTTAAATAATGTTTTTCCCATTCATGTTATCAAACCTTAAAAATGAAACAAAGCAAAAATTATAATTTTTATAATAAATTTACTAACTCTCATGCTTTCTAGAAAGTGTAAATCAAAATGATGAATTTGTAACTGAAATTTTTTTAAAACATGAATGGCAGACATGTTTTTAAGATAAACATTGAATGTTTATATATAAAGCATGTATAAAGTTTTTTTTTTTAATTTTCATATGTATTTTGTTATTATAATTATGTATATTAATATTTTAGGTGTTATCCTACTATGAAAAAATCAGAGCAGCCAAAGACGCTATATTTTGAGTTGAATCTAGATGATCAAACAGTTATTGATAGTTATTGTACTTGTAAAGCTGGGTAAGTATATTAATTTCCTCACTTTTTTTTTAAATCATCACATGTAGTTTCATTTTTCCTACTTGCCAAATAAAATATTAAATAAATAAGGTGAAAATTAAATTTAATATAGACATTTTGATTTAGGGTGATTATAATGTTAACCATCCTCTTTACTCTTTTGTTAATATTTTTTAAATTTTTAGAAAACAATTCACAAAACATAACCTTTTCTCTCCTTTTGTCACCCAAGATATTGTATATAATTTAACATCAAATGTAATTTTAGAATTTAAATTAACTCCTAATAAAAATAAAAGAGCTGGACATTTACACCATGAAAAGTTCAATATTAATGTGAAAATAAAAATCGCGAATTTACTAAATGGTGTATACAAAATGTCGTAACGTCAAAAACTAAAATTTAAATAATCAGTGTTTTGGTGATTACACATTTTTGTAAAATTTTCTTCCAAGCTCCATCCCCCTCCCCCTTAAATTATGAATTATTTTGTAACTGCTTTTAATAATTATAAAAATTTAACTTAAGGGATACTCCCTTAAGTTAAATTTTTATAATTATTTATTTATTTTATCATTTTAAGTATAGCTAAAAAAAATTGTTTTATTATTAGAGCATATTATAGAATTTTTAATTTTTTGTGTACAGAATAGCTTTGTTTTGAATAAGTTTTGTCCATATTTTCTTTTAAAATATGAGAATTGAAGAGCAGTTAAAAATAGAGCTGTACCGGGTACTCAGCAAACTCTTCCAATTTGCGAATACTCGGTACTTGGCCAATACTGAGTTGTTCTAAGAGCTTGGCCAGGTACTTGACCAAAGTGCTACTCAGTACACCACTAGCTTAAAAAAAAAAAAAAAAATCCTAAGAGCAGCTTTAAATTTAGCTTCTTACTGATTGTTAGTCTCCTCCACTTCCTTCATTAATATACATAGTCAATATAATTGATGAAATAATGATCTTATCCTTAGTCATTGAATACCATGTTTTGAGCATACTTTTGATAATGATGCTTTAAGTTAAGCGAACGAAGCTACTATTGCATTTCTGAGTTCTAGAACCCTTTGCAGCCAAAATTTTTAGTCCTTCAATTACAAAAAGACCTAATTTATCATTGTGTATTAGAAAAGAAAATACATTAATTCTTATGTAACTGTTTCAAAATGTTATAATTACATCATTTATTAAATATATTACAAAATGATTGCACATTTTTTACAGATTCATTAGAAATGACGTTCACTCACTGTTTCAGAGAAATTAATTAGTTCACTTTTTGTTTCATAGATAGCCATTAAAAATGTCTGCAGAAATTCATTAAAAATGTTGTTCGTGCATTGTTTTACACATTTGAATTTTCTCATTTCGGTAGGTAGGGGGTTGTTACATTGCTTTTAAAGTTTTAAAGAACAAATCCAAATTGTCTTGAATTTGAAAAGCTCATTAGTTTTTCAATCAATTATCACTTTAACCAATCGTAAGAAAGAGAATATGCTGTGGCACCATCTGTCGAACATAAATGGAATTAAAATTAAAACGATTTAACGATGGAGTATGCAATGGTGTCATTTATCATATCAAAACAAAATAAAAGATAAATTGAATAAACAATATGGCATTCAGTATAAAGTGATGAAAATAAACGTAGAACAGAAAAAATAGAATAAAAAGAGACAAACTTTGCTAGAAACATGCAATACTGAGGATGATTTTATTTACAAAAGTAATGACGAAAATTCATCATATCTTGTGTCCAATTTTTATATGGAGGAAGCAATGGAATGGGATTTCATAAAATTATTCTGAATTTGAAGGATTCATTTGATGCTTCTTAATTTTTTATATAATTGTTTTCGCTTATTTCAAGGTTGTAGTGGGTAGCTACCCACCCGGGCTGAGTTTTTTTATAAAAAACCCAGGTTTTTTTACAACTTTAAGGGTTGTAGTGGGTAGCTGCCCAGGTACCCACCCAGCTACCCGCCCGGGCTGTTTTTTTATAAAAAACCCAGATTTTTTACAACCCTGGCTTATTTAGCATTTTATTAAAAAAGTGATTTTTGTCTGAAAACATATTGGACATTTTGATGGTCAGCTTATACGCAGGTCACGAATGTTACCAATATTTTGTCATTCAAAATAGGGGAGTGGTTTATATACAAGTATATAAGGTATTTGTTATTAGGTTGGGAGATTTAAAAAAAAAAATTACTGATCATTGGTATCCAGCTAACATAAAGTGCTAATAATTATTTAAAAATGTATTTTTGTCTTTTGTGTATGCTGACTAGTTGTTTATTTCTTTTTCAGGAAAGATAAATGTGTTCACATGGTTGGTTTATTTTATCTAATTAACCATTATGTATTGCTGGGTACCGACAAACTCCCTGAAGAAATAACTTGTACTATGGCCGAACAAGAATGGCATAAACCTAGAGGATCCAAAATCGATGCAGAACCCATAATGTCCACAACATTTGCGAAACCAAATGTGAAACGTAAAAGAAGGCCTGATATGTGTTCTTTCAAGAAAATAGAATCTATACCAACATCGGCAGAAATTGAAAATTTAATGAAAGCTGTTAAAAATCATACTCCAGAGGCTTCAATGGCTTATGTGCTGACTAATGAAGCTACATTTGTCCCCACAGGTCTAGGCAATGTACCTCTTGGCAGCACATTAAGCCATCAGCTGCAAGGCTATTCCAGTGCTGAAATAGTCAGCAATGAAAACTCTCCAGATTTGCCTGTTTCTTCAAGCTGTTTCACACCCACTGCGGTATGGGATAACGAGTTAAATGTAACCCTGAATGAAGCCATTGCACTGGGAAAAAAAAACAAAAGTCCAAGGCAGTGAAGCTTGGAAAGAAGCCCGTAAAACAAGAATAACGTCTTCTAATTTTGGCATTATATGCAAACGAAAGAAAGTTGTGACAAATGATTTTTTAAAAAATTTGTAGGAAAGCAGCGAGCTATCTGCCATTAAAAGTATCAAGTATGGCAAGAAAAATGAAAGAAAAGCAATCGCTGTATATGCTTCAGCGTTAAAAAAAAAGAAGTCAGGAAGCATTGGTTTATCCAGCAGGGTTTGTAGTAAACCCATCTTTCCCATTTTTGGGTAGTTCTCCTGATGGCATAGTCCTTGATAAAACCGAAGAAAGCAAAATAGGAATAATTGAAATTAAGTGTCCCATTTCCAAACAGGGGAGAAGTTTAGAAGAGGCCTGTACTGACAAAAACTTTTATTTGGAAATGAATAATGGAGTTTCTCATCTTAAAACAAACTCTCTCCATTATTATCAAGTGCAGGGGCAAATGCTCATTACAAATACAAAATGGTGTGACTTCGGTGTTTTCAATGGAACTGAAGTTTGGATTGAACGAATTAAAAGAAATGACCAGTTCTGTGCAGACATGTTAAAGACTTTAAGCCTATTTTATACAAATCATTATCAAGTCTACATAAGAAGCTTAAACAGAAAGCCCCCAACGATTGTTTTTTTTTTATATAGTTTTTTTCATTGTAGCTTTTTCTGCGGTTTTTGGCCTCAGGATAATTAAAAACCGATTTTATTGTTGCTTTTTCTGCGGTTTTTGGCATCAGGACAATTAAAAACCGATTTTATTGTTGCTTTTTCTGCGGTTTTTAGCCCCAGGACAATTAAAAACTGATTTCATTGTTGCTTTTTCTGCGGTTTTTGGCCTCGGGACAATTAAAAACCGTTTTTTTCACATCCAATGTGGCAACACCTTGTCGCGGTGGATGGGCTTTATACTAAGATTGCCACAACTGTTGAATTACTTGAGTTATTTTTTTTTCAATTGTTAAAATTTTGAACTAAATTTTTTCCCAATCTATTTTCTCACTTCCCCCTTCTTTACATATATTTAAATCTTTCTGACCACTGATACCTTTTTTTTTACAGCTTTTCAAAAGTTTAACTTTGTCGAACGTTGGTTTCATAACAAAGTTTAACACTAGATTAATTTATTTTAGAATTTAATTTATTTGCACTCGTTTGCTAATGTTAATCCTATGGAAACTTTTTTTTTAAATATCTTGTTTGCATTTCAGTATTTTTAAATTATTATTTTTCTTTTGCATTGGATAGCTGAGGTCGATTTTTACAAAGAAGCTTTGTTACTTTTTCAATTTTGTTAGCAGAGTTTTTTTGGGTGGGAGAGAGGGGGAGGGGTGATGTCTTTGATTTTCAGAACGAATTTCAAAAGTGAAATTACCTAGTAAATAAGCCTCTAAACCAAATTGACATTATTATGTGTATGTGATACACTTAAAAGTACCACTTTTAACCTGCAGTTTTGTTTTGTTGTTTTAAATAAAAATATAAACTTTGAGATGATTTTAAAAATAGTAAGAAATTTAACTGTTTTTATGTCAAAAGTCTAAAAATGTCACTATGCCTAATGTCCTGCAATTTGTTTTGTTGTATTAGGAAAAAAATAAATAATGCAAAATATTAATCTTTATTAAATGTTTTATTCTGTTTGATTGATAAATGAGAAAAAAGTTATTTATTTTCCATTTTCCTTATTTTTTTTTTCTTTTCCAGTTCATACATTGAACACATCCTTGTTAAGACACAAAAATCAGAGGCAAAAACACAGTGTGTCATAATTCTGCTGGATTTTAGCATAAATGGGGAGGCATACCTCCCACGCTATTTCGCAAAAAGAAAACTGTTCACCACACCTGTATTTTTTGTTGCAGCCATTTTAAGAATCAGAAAATTTAATGATGTCTGAATATTTGAAAATTCTCAATGGAGAGTAAACAAAGTTAATGGATGTCCAAAAAGTATAGTGATAATGTACATATAATTGTAATATTTGATAATAAAGGCAATGCTTGGTGGGGCGGCCTTCTGCATAGTGCCATTTCAGTCGTGCAGTAGTGCTGAACTTCCCGGCCTGCTTTTAAAATCTGTACCTAGGTAAGTAAAAGCGAGAAATTTCGACTTCCAGTTTTCAACGGATTTATTTGTTTTAGTCCTGAATTTGTCCTGTCCTGAATTCGATTTTACCCTTTTTAGAAATTGTCTGTTTGTTCATAACAAAAAGTTTATATCTGCTCTATCTCAAGAACTAATGCACTGTATCTGTTTAACCCTTAAATGATGGGTGTTGCCTTTTGGCAACATACCCAATTACGCATCTAAAATACTATTAGAATAATATTGAAGCTGTAGGGCTTAATGTTGCCAGTAAAATCCATTCTGAAAATATTATTAAATCAATTTTCAACATGTAGATGGCAAGACTTGTGTTGTTTAAGAATACAGATAGATTTATTTTTTCAATTGTTGCTACATGTGCTTTTTGTTTTGTTTAGAAGCTTGCGAAATATCCTATTTTGTTCTGCAGTGAGCAAGTAAAATTTATTTCTTATCACAGTTCTTAAAATTCATGTGTGTTTAATATTATAGAATTTAATCAAGGAAAATTATTTTTTCTATTAAAGACCAGTATTGCCGATTAGACAAACTGTTTTTTAGCTGTAAATAATACTTAAATCGAAATGTGATTTTTTAAAGTATTTTTCCCATGATTTATTTAAAAAAAGAAAGCCGAAAAACATGTTTAAATGATTTTTGGAAAATCGGGCATTTAAGGGTTAAACTTTAGATTCAGTTAAACTCCCACCCGCTATGCAGATTTGAGGAAGTCTACTGTGTAAGATAAATAAATAACACTACAACAAGTTAAAAAGTACTAATGTACATATTTATTCTTCTAACGTTCTTCCCAACTTTTACACTTTAGGTGTATAATGTACAGTTTTTGACCATTTTTTACACTTAGGTTTTTACACACACATTTTTACAAGCAAACACACAATAAATATCATTCATCTATTTTGCTGAATTCACTGGAAAGTTCATCAGTGCTTATTTCACATACAATTTCTGGTTCTTAATCCATCTCCTGTTCACAGATTACAAATGTTTCACGAACATTTTCAGCGATGATTGAAAATGTTGCAATGATGTCCTCATCAGAGTCAACTGGTGTCTCATAGAAAGACATCTGAAATCTTCAACAGGGTATGCCGATCACTTGCTAGATGCTGCAAAGTATGTATTGATGTTAGTTTCGGCACATTTGAGCACTTCCTGTAATTGTTATGTCAATAAAACGTTTTCATTTCTTCCACATTTCTTGTTTTGAGTCATAATTTTTCATTTCCCACCCTGCATTGCTATACATAAATTGCTTCTTTATGCTTGCTTTACCTTCCCTTACAGTTTGGCTCAGAATTCGGTACATGTAAACTGATATCATACAAATAAAGTCTTTACTTAAAAAAGGGGAGGCATTATTGTACATTATTTACTTAGTAATGTACAATAGATTGATGGCTGTATTACTCTAATTTTTATTAATATATTGTCAAATTATTTTTTAATATTAATGTATATGAAATAAGCAAGGCCAAAACCAGGGGAGGGTAGAGGGGGCATGTGCCCGGGTGCCAGAACAAAAGGCAAAGAGGGTACCAAATGGAGATTTGGTTTTTTGTTTCATAGAAAAATTTATAAATATGAAATTTGGATAAAATTGTCTTGCAGCTGGAAAATCCACACTTAAAACTAACCGAAAGTAACTTTTTAAAAAATCTGCAACCAAAATAGAAAAAGTAAATACTTGTTCTTCAAAGTTAAATCTTGTAGAGATTAAAATTGCAAATCCATAAACTTTAAACCATGTGAAAATTTAATTTTTAACTATATATTTTTGTTAAGTAATTTATTATTTGTTATTTTGTTAAGTAATTTAATTATTTCCTTAAAATAAATAAATAATTATTATTTTAACACGTTCACGCCGGCGCGGTAGGTCACACTCGACTGTCTGAGAGCTTTCAAGTCTCCAGCCTTTTGGATACCAGTTTTTTAATACAGAAAATGTTGTTTTATTTAATTAGAACAATTAGGCGATTTAAAAGAACAACATTTTCTCTAAAATTACAGTGGTGTGCAAAAAGCCGGAGACTTGACAACTCTGAGACAGTCGAGTGTGACCCACTGTGCCGGCGTGAATGCGTTAAAGCAGAATTGTAGATCCATTAATTAAAAAGTTAACTGCATTAAAAAATAAATAAAACATTTAAGAATCTCTCTAAATTTAATAATTTAAGAATAATTTTAACGATAAAAGAATTTTACTCATACAGTCATATGTATGTAATAAAAATATGCAATGTGTTATTTCTTTCAATTCACTTTAAAAAATAATTTTAAGTAAAATGTATACAGGAACAGGACATTATATTCTGATATTTCTTAAATATTGTTTTGTTATGATGTTAAATTTTAAGTCTAAGAGCTTTCACCTGAAATCAGGTCCTACTTGTTTGTATAAAAAAATTATTAATTTAAAATTTTAAGATTATGCTTATTGAAGTGAAAATGAAAATCACAATAATTGCATTTAGGAAATACATAAGATATGCATTTGCAAATATTACATCTAAGAATATTCAAATTTATCCAATGGCCACAGTCCATGCTTGTCATCTATTGTCATACCATATAACAGCATTTTTGCATCTCTAAAATAATTTTAATGTATTTTATTAAAAATGTATGTAGAATGTTATTTAATAATTATAATAACCTTTTATTATCATATAATATTAATGTTCATTGCAGTTAGTAGAATCTACATTAGTGGAGATTATGACAAATATTGTTCTTTCCTTTTACTCTTGTATTTTAAAATTTTTCCCATTTAGGAAATGCTCTTCTTTTAAATAAATTTAATAAAGTAATTGTGAATAGCAATAACAAGAACAACAAGGAAAAATTAATCTAGAAATGTCTTGTACGCTACACTTACACTATAAATTGGAGGAAAATCACAAATGATAGGTTTTTGACAGAATAAACCGGTAAAAACACTGTTTTTCCCACTGTCATGTCAAAAACCCAACCCTGGTCACACACGTAAACATTACTACACTAATGTTAAACCTATGGGAGCATTCTCTTCAGAATTCTCGTTTGAATTTTAATATTTAATTTTTTATATGATATGTAACGGAAGGCAATGGGGCCTCCGAAATTAGGTTCATTTAAAAGAATTTCCAAAGATAAAAAATCATACAAACTTAAGTTTTGTTTAAGGTTATTATTTACAAAGGCCGGGCGGATCTGCTAGTTTTTTTATAAATAAATTACCTATTGAGTTATAAGCGATTTTGATCACATGACAAAGACGTTTTTCACCCTTCCTTGTGTGGTTATTCTTCTTTTGCACAGGAATTCGGTTCAAAACTCCAACTTTGACACTATTTTTTGAAAGATTTATTGAGTTTTCAAAAAAATGGAAAACACAGTCCGATTACACTTTCTGAACAGCAACACCTGCTAGTTTCATGCATCTCCGAACAAATAAAACTTATGTCATACCCTTTTGGATTTGAGAACAGACTTAAAAAATGTTTTTATTTTACCTTTTATTTTGTTATGATTTATTTAATAAAAATGATTGTTTAATTTAATATTAATAGTTGTTATATGCAATTTTAACATATGAATGTCATATTTTGCCTTTTTATGTAGTGAATTTCCTTTTTATTGGGAAAGCAATATTTTTGATGACCCAAAGTTCGGACTTGGTAAAGTCCCGACGATTGCGGACTTTAGACTTTGTACTGTATAGAAAGTAAGATGTGAAAAATTGAAGTTGTGTATAAGTTACAGGCTTTTAGCGGCAACATATGCCTGACACCTGGAGTTTCATCTGTGACATCCTTGATCAGGGGTTTATTTTTTCACCCAGGTGCCAGCCCTCTTCCCTGATCTCTGTCACAGAATCCTCAACTAATAGACTGAGATTCGGCAGCATAGACAATCACCTCATCGAGTTCATGGCTGAAATTCCAGAATTAATTCAAACTCGATATGCATATTAAAACGCAATTGGTCTGCCAAGTCCTATCTTGGTGGAAAACACATGAAAACCTGATTTTAGCAGTCGACTTGTACGTTTACCAGCATGTTTTTCTGTATCCAAAAGTATGAAAACATGGAGGATTGGGAGCAGGAAAACGCAATAGTAAATGTACGAGTCAACTGCTAATATAGGGTTTTCAGGTGTTTTCCACTAATATATGACTTGGCAGACCTATTGAGTTTTAATATGCATATCGAGTTTTAACTAATTCTGGAATTTCAGCCATGAACTCGATGAGGTGATTGTCTATGCTGCCGGCTCCCGGTCTATAACATGAATAAATTTTAAAAGTCATCAACATTACTTTCATCCAAAGTGTCATGAGTAATGCATCTGAAATTTGACAATAATCCACATACAGTCCATACTTGATTCATATGGGGCATCATCTTTATGGGGATGATACCACTCAAGATTTTAAAGATTTTTATTTTACGTATTGCACGTTCTACATGTACCCTGCATGAAGCAATCCTTCTAGTATCTTCTACATCTTCGGGTTGGAATTGGAGCTCAGAACCCATTGGAGGGACATTAATTTTTAATCCCAAATTTTTAACCTCTTCTTTAATGGCGAAACCTTTATCTACCATTATTGAATCATCTGGTAAAACATGTCCCATCTTCAGCTTATCTTCTAATAACTGATATAAGCCACACATTTCTGTAATCTTTTTATCAGATACAGACCCAGTGTACAACTGTGAAATAAAAATAATGGATCCAGCAGGGCTGCATCCAATAAGACCTTTCACAGTATTGTGTGACTTATATGCTGAATAAGATTGGGACTGCTTCACCAGATCTGAAGGGCATTGGATTTTTAATTCTGTGCAATCTAAGATTAGAATTGTTGTTGGAAATTTCCTCTTGAATTCTTCTGGTGCTGAAGAAAGGATCATATCACGACTTGGCCAAATGCTTAAATAACCAAGTCGTGAATAAATTACATTAATCCACTTTCTGAAAATGTTTGCAACAACTTTTAAACATACATGAAATCTTACTGTCAGGTCTTTATTGTCAAATCCCTGGCGTAACTTCATTAGTACCATGAAAATTTGATTTTCGGCTTTTATTTTGGAGCAGAATGAAAATTGGTTTTCGGGATTGACAAATTTTGCAAATTCTTTATATACATTTTCGTTGTCAAAACCTGTATAATATGATAAAAGTTCTTTGCTTCCTTTTAGTTCAGAAAAAAGTTGATCTTCATTTGGTTCACAAACATGATTATCCACTGCATTCTTCAAAATATCCTTATCTTTTTCCACAATTTTCAAACGTTCTTCTACATCTTTTAGATGTTCCTTCAAGTATTCTAAAAAATACACAAAACAGAAAAAAATGTGTCAGACCTTAAATCTATACAAGACAAAATAATCAATCATACATAATCATAAGTTTTCTGGCAATACAATGAACATTATTAAAAATAACATTCATTATTTAAATTGAAGTATTTGCATATTTTATTTAAAATTTTATGAGCGACTCTAACTCACCGATGGAAAAACTGAGTCTATTAATGAAAAAATGAGACTATGTAAAAAAATTAACAATAAAAGAAAAGAAGAATTTCAAAGGAATCAAAAACTGTTTTGTTTTAGACTATCTCTGTAGCATAAATATTCCCAAGATGCAAGATAGAAAACAATGAAGTACTGTATCTAAGAACAGTTATTCATAATCAAATGGCAGTACCTATTTCTGCTTTGAGAACTGTGTTTTCTCTTTCAAGTTTTTCTAATTTCTCTGCTGGAACACTTTTTGAAACAAATCTTTCATTAACATCGTCTAAAGAGGAATGTCCAAGATCATTATCATCCTGTTAAAAACAAATAAAACTTATTAAATTCTCTTTTAATTATTTCTTCAATTACAAACAACTAACTAAATAAAAAGTATATTTGGTTTTAAATTTAAAACCTAGGAAAAGTTTTAACTGTATTGATAATTGTTTCGCTTATTTAAGAATAAAAATATCTAGATTAATATATCTACTAACTTACTGGCTGGGACCATGATAATATTTTTAAATTAGTATGATTTTGTCTGAAATATGTGCCTGCTGACTGTGTAAAAAATCGGATAGAGAAAAACAAAAAAACTCTTGAGTAGGGGATACAGTTCCAACAACTGTTAATTTGTTGTACTAAAATATTGGTATTTTACTGAAAAAACATGATTTTACAGGCAACTATTCTTCATTTAATTTTTTTTTCATATCAAAATCCTGAGTGACATTTTTTGATTTCCAAACTGATTATTTCACCCGTAAATCTGACTGTACCTGAATCAAATCACTAATCCAAAAAGTAACAAAAGAGTTAGTACAGTACAAAGTCCAAAATTTTGAATCCTCTAGATCTTAGAAATTGCGAGTTTCGGATCATTTGCAGTTTGTGAAAGGAAAAAAGAAATCAAACTCGCTCTCACTTTATCCCATGAATTATTCACATCAGGAAAGCATTTGTGCAATACTTTTAAAAAGTTAACACTAAACCAGATATTTTAAAAGGAATATTTTTTGAAACTTAAAAAAAAAAAAAATGTAGTTTTTACATGACTTTACGTGCCAAGTATACGTTTTGTTTTCTATTTGATGGTTAACATAAAATTGTGTTATATTTAGAAGTTAAAAAATTTGCAATGCAAAATTGATCGTCATGTTTATCGTCACCATCAATATGTTGTCATTGTTACTAAGGAACATGTTTTGATTTTATAATATAGATAGAATAAAAAAAAAACTAACAAGAAAATTTTATTATGTTTAAAATATAAGCAGACAACTGTAAAATAAAGATAAAAGTACACATACTTTTACAAAATAAAATAATGTACTTTTTTTCATTTAACCCTTAACCAGAAACATTAAAATCCCATGCACAAACGGAAACGTGCCGTCTGTGAGACTGCTAAATTAAAAAACTTGCTATAAAATTATAAAAGGAAAATAACTCTTAATAATTTACCAAATAGTGAACTTAAATACTTAATATTTTAATGCATTAACAGGACCAATTTTTTAATATGATAGCATAAAAATAAGTTTTGAATGTCGGAGACAGAAATTATTTTAAAATTACACATTATTGTTCAAAATATAAAATTTTCGTCATAATAATTAAATAAATGCTAATATTTTTATACATTTCGGTACGATATGAATTAGAAAAAAATACTAAGCAATAATAAAATTAGCAAAACATTTAAAGTCAATATTGCAGCATGTTCTAAATATCTGCATTTTTTATGCATTTTTGACAATGTTGATTCATTTTCATGTTCAGAATTTATATATTCATCATCTGAAATACTTTCAACATTGCTTATGTCACTTACTACTTCATCAAACAATCTCAAAACAGTTTCTTCAGACTTTTTTATCGCTGTAGCATTCCCGCTTTGACAGCTCCTCCATATCAATACCCCAGAGCAAAAAACTACATAAACGGAAACATGCCGTCTCACAGACTGTGTTGAAAATAAAATAATTTTTCTTTCAATAGCTAAAAGTGCGCAGGCATTGCAAATGGGTGGGGGAAGGAGGGGGCAGAGGACCAGTGCATAAGGATTAGATTGCGTGATAAGATTGGGGATGCATTCATTTTTGTGTAAAGGGTAGATATGTAGAAGCAACCATCCCACAAACGGCATGTTTCCGGTTAAGGGTTAACAAAAATCTGTAACGTAATTAAATGCAGCGTACATTGAAGAACAAACAGGAAAAAGAAGATCTTTACCTGAAAAGAAAGTGCTGATAAAGTATCAGATGAGCTTCCTCTTGCTCAGTTACATGGATCAGTATTTATCTAAAAATGTAATAAAAAAGTTAAGAAATATCAGCAATTTATATACATATTTACATGCACAGAATTTATATACACATCATATTAAAATAAAAATATTAAACTTATCAGCATTTGAATTGATTAAAAAAAGTCACTGGTTCAGAGGACCAGTAAGCATGAGAATTTACAAAGCCGCAGGCATCATCACTTGTCTGCTATATAAAATTCTATCAAGTCCCTTTATTTCTTTGAGTGACTCTCACCTCATACATGACGTACCCCCTCGAATGAAAACCAAACTTACTTTGCACTTATCCAAAATTTTCAGCATGATAAAATGTAAAATTATAATTTGCTAAAAATTAAATAAACAACAGTACATAAACAAAAATATAAAATTATCAATTGGATATTTTATTTCTACTGACAGTAAGATTTAATGTAATTTTAATTTTTTTAAATACAATGAAATTGTCTTATTTGTCTTTAGTTGTGGTTTTCTCAAGGCCGAGGAAATTTACATTTACCTGTCAGAGAGGGAAAAAAAGTTACTGGTCCTGCAGACCACTAAATTTTTTAAATTAGAGATCCGATAGAATTTTTGGTAGTCTCGGACCAGTGGAACACCAAGGATTTCGAATGGTGCATATTTATTTCAAGGTTACATTACATGCATGAAAAAAAAAAAATGTTTACCGGAAAAGAAAGTACTGATAAAGTATCAGATGAGCTTCCTCTTGCTCTGCTACATGGATCAGTATTTATCTAAAAATGTAATACAAAAAGTTAAAAGACAATATGAGCAATTTATATACATATTTACATACACAGAATTTATACACGCATCATATTAAAATAAAAATATTAAACTTCTCATGCTAATTTCGAGATTAGATGCATGAGGGGGGGGGGGGAGGGATATTCTGTGACAGTTATATCTAAACAAAATATCTATCTGTATTATATACAATGCAAATACAGATTTTTTTTTCTTCGTTTGCATACTCCCTTTGGTACTTTTTATGTTTATATGATGTATATAATAAATAAATAAAATACTTGATCTGCTAAGATATATTGTTAGATGCATGAAATAAAATAAGAAAAATTATAAATTAATTTTTGTAATTGAACTTAAAAAAATATCTTGTGGCGAGTTTATTACAAAAAAGTTATTTATTGTAAAACTTTAACAATGCAAAGAATCTATCAAAAATATTCATAGTAAAAAAAAATTACCAGATAAAATATAATGAATACTAGCAATGGCAAAATTCTATAATATTCCTACATTTAAAATGACATGAGTAAGAAATTTAGTGTGTTAGAAGTCACAGCTGAAATGGAAAAATATTAGGTATATTTACCTGAAAGGAAGGTAATGATGAAGTATCAGATGAAGCATCACTATCTCTTGTTGTTTTACATGGATCAGTATTTTTCTGAAAGTACATTATAATAAATTATATGGTAGAATTAACATTTTATACACACAATCAAAAATCAATGTTTTAGTCATTGAAAAGCTGAAGGTATATACTGCAGACTATGTAGTATGATACAAATTTATTTAAGAAACATAGAGTATATCGCTACAGTTTTTTTTTTTTTTTTATCTTTTCTTAATCCAGAAGATCCACAACCATACTACTGCATATACTCTCCACTACAATCCTGTACACAATATCATATTTTTTAAAAAACATAACTTTCTTATGCTTATTATTTCAAAGTTAGATGTATATACAGTACAGAACCATTTATCCGGAATGGTTGGGGTCATATGTATTCCAGATAACTTGTTTTTCCAGTTAACTGGTTGGGCATTAACACTAGAACTGCCGTAGCGGTCATTTTGACCAGTACCAAATAAAAATATTTCGAATATCACCAGAAATTTCTTTCTAATATAAGTTTAAAATGTATCCTAGAGAAATAAGTTAAATAAATAAATTAAATAGTTTCAAATAAACATTCCGGTGTAAGATAATTTTATAACACTTCAGTAAAGTTTCCGGCAGTTCTAGTGTTAAAGCAGCATCCATTTGATAAGTTTTATAGAATATATCTGGTTATGGCATTATTTCTGATTTTAAATTATTAGATTACTTGGATTAAAAATCAGATGCAAGAAAGATCAAAAGTTAACCAGAGTTTGAAAGGAGGTAATTTATGGGAATCCCTTGGGAACAAAAATTCTTCTGTTTCCTCTGCATAAAAATTAAAACATCTAAAAATACAGCAAAAATATGTTTCAATTTCAAATACTTGATGCTGACATCAAATTATACAATTGTTTCAAGCAATGCATATGTCAAACTGGCAGTGTATGACACTTTTTTCTGCAAAGATTCTCAAATAAGTCTATTAGAAATACCATTCTGGATAAATAGTTCCATACTGTATATACAGGGTGTCTCAAAACGTTGTTTACAAACTTAACATGCTGGTCTGTCATATGATGATAAACAATATTTACATAGGAACTTGTGTTCGAAAATGCAAACTGTGGCCGCTAGAGGGCGATTAGCGCAGGCTTACGGGAGACTGGGAAACATAATCATTTCAGGCGAGGACATTCCAGGAGAAGGATGAATCAGTTTAGTAACGCAGAATTGGCCGATATGAAGTACGTATATGGCTCTGCTGCTGAAAATGCACGAGCCGTGGTACGTATGTACCTTGAGCGCTTCCCAAATGGACGTCAGCCAAATGGTGCTTTTTTTGGACAATTGCATCACAAATTGCGTGATGAAGTAGTTTCCCAAGTAAGTAGCCTCACCTGGCGAGAACACACTACATGCACACCTGTCGTAGATGAAGCTGTGGTACGGGAATTGTAGAGGAACCCACAAAGAAGTCTCCGAAAAAGGGAACGCGTCCTGGATGTACATCTTTCCAGCATCATACGCATATTGCGCGAGGACATGCTACACCCCTAGCACGTCCAAGGAGTACAGGCATTGTGCGATGCTGATTATCCTCAATGCGTCGCATTCGCACGCTGGTATTTGCAAAAACGGATCGTGGAAGCGGCGGCACATATCCGTGACACACCTGTCCAATTTGAACGGGTCCATGAATCCATGCGTCGACGTTGTGAAGCATGCATTGAGGCGAATGGAAGGAATATTGAAAATCTTCTGTAAATTAAATCATGTTCTTTAATAAAAGTCATATTAATACCTCATTCGATAGCTTTTCTTTCTTCCCCTCCACACCTGCACTTATCGTCCTCTAGCGGTCGCAGTTTGCATTTTCGAACACAAGTTCCTATGTAAATCTTGTTCCTCATGATATGACAGACCAGCATGTTAAGTTTGTAAACGACCTTTTGAGACACCCTGTATATATATAAAAAACATGATTCTTTTTTTACCCCTATGCTTGGTTTTAAGTCATGTAAAGCCAAATATTTCTATATTATAATACATTAACTAGTGTTCCCAACCCATTTTGTTTTTCAAAGGGCATTGAGCCCCTGCCCTTTTCATTTAAACTGCTGATGGGCCCTGCCCCGTTTCCTAGTGCTTCTTTGTGTCCTCTATTTTTTTTCCAAAATATTTGGCTTTTTTCTCTTCCTCTGCCCCCTCCGCACTTTTGAAAACAGAAGTTCTGTTACTGTGATTAACTCACATGTTGTAAGTTCTAAAAAGTGTTGAATGGGGGTGGGTCACCCCCCCCCAAAAAAAAAAAAAAAATTGAGATTTTGCATTTTAAATGGTCAAAAAGTGCAATCCCCCCCCCCCCACCCCGGAGAAAAGCATCTGAGTTCAACACTGGTTCTAAATCAATCTAAAAAACATGCAGCAGCTACATATTGTATTGTGTTTGAAAATAATAATGAATTTACCATTTAAAAATCATCCCAGAATGGCACATGTTTCCATAAGTGGAATATTCGAAAAATGGACTTATTTTAATCAGATTATTTTATGATATTCTTAAAAAATACAGCACGATTTCAGTTTACCTTAATAATATATGCCAGTGAATCCAGAGTCTGCAACCCCGCCCCTTCCTCAAAATGCCCTCAGGCAATTTAGAACTTAATACTAATTAAAGGTTTAGAGTTGAAATTCCCACTCCTCAGAACTCTGACAAATGATAATCCAATGAGAGTGTCCTTTCACTTAACAAAATGTGCTCCTTTACTCAATATAAGTGCCCTTTTTAGCAATTCCGCTCTATTCTTTTTAAAAGAAATGTGAACACTACATTAACAATAAAATTACTTGATGAAAGAAGATTGCTAATGATAAAAAATATTTATTACTTTAAACAGTGAGCATGAATCTTTATATACATAGTACTACAGGGGCAAATGAATTTTCAGAAAATCTTACCATACGGCAAGATACATTCTACAGTTGAAAATTGTTATGACAAGATCTAGGTGACTGCAAAAATAGTTAATTACTATTAATATAAGGTAGCAGTGGTAGAATTGATTAAAAAAAAAAGTCACTGGTCCCGAACACTAATAAGCATGAGCAATATACGTGCCAGTGGCGCAGCCAGGATTCTCACCTGGGAGGGATTTTGAACAATTTTTACTCATAAAATGAACAATTTCATCGTGCTCAAAGGGTAGTGTTTAGTAAATATGACATATAAAAACTGATGTAATAAAAAACAGAAACAACCATAATAAAATTAGCATTTATGCATTTAAAGGTTTCATAAAAGTACATCTCATTTAATCTTATGAGAGGGAGGGGGGAAAGGAGAGAGCAAGAAAGAGCCATACCCATAACATGCATTCTAGTTTGCCGCTATTGCGCCTAACTTTTACTTTCATTAATTTTGTGGTGAAATAAAGGTTGCTATTGGACTTGAAACAATTGAATGGTAAAAATTGTATGCTGTTTATGTTTTTCTTTATTTTTGGTTTTTACACATTATATTTTCATCTTAACACAATGGATTTTCTTTGCATCTTATTAATTTTTAAATACTCTGGGAAGGATTTTAACTCCAAAACGCCCCCCCCCCCTCCTTTGCTGTGCCAGTTTATGCTATTTATATTCATCTAAAATATGAGCATTAATCTTTCTACATTTATTTTAGTGTTTGATGCATAAAATACAAAAATTCTAATATAATTCTTTTTTTTAAATTAAATATTTTGTGGCGAGCGAATTTTTCATAAAATAAATGTACTGTATAATATTATTAGAACATTACTAATACAAATAATAGATAAGCTAAAATGACTAGTAATAAAACAAAACAGATTAAGTAAAATGTAACTAATGCATGCTATTCCTACTCCTAAATTATGTAAACAGGAAAAATAATTATGTGAGATGTAACAAATAAAATGAAAATAAGAAATAATATATATATATCAAATTCAAAAAGGTGTAAACAAAAATTAAGTTAATATTAATTTCCACATTTTTAACCTATTGTATATGTTGATAACTTACTATACATGTCATACTGCAACATACTGTACATGTCCATAACTTAAGAAGCAATCATGCTAGTTATTTTGTTTGACTTAGTTTGCATACCGTTTTGACTTTCTGATTTCAATGTAAGACTACGAAAAAATGTTAAGTAACTATAATAAATAACAGGATTGTAATGTACAGATATAAAATTTAACTTACAGAATCTGATCTATTTAACCAAGTTATCCTTCTTCTTTGTTTATTTTTTCGCGGAGAGGTAAAATCAAATATGCAGGGCACAGCATTTTTACGCAAAAGTTTTATTCCTTTCTTAGATTTTATAATGTTTTCGGGTGAGAAATGTTTCGAACAAACTCTCATCGAAGACGAAAATTTGACATTACGCTTTTCATCCCTTTTAATTTTTACGATCCATTTTTTTTTAAGTGATTGATCTAATGGAAATTTGTGGAATGAAATATCAGGAGTAAATGCATTCGATTTACACAGCGGAACAACGCAGTATTGAACCATTTTTAAACGATCAAAGTAAAAAACACAAAGTGAATCTATGGTACTCAACAGGCAGTAAACAAATATATTTCCCACATTTGAGTCGAGGTGAGGGGGAAAGCATACTCGTGACGTCGGATGACGTCAGACATGCTAGTGGTCCATTATACAAGTTTGGGGTAATTAAGACCACTAGTGGGGAAATTATGACCACTATATATTTTCTTTATACTTGCCAGTACACATTTGTTTGGGATAATTGCGACCACTTTGAACTGCAAAGTGATAAATCAGTTTATCAAACATTTTATAGACTTACAAGGAAGGTCTCCATACGGGCATATTCAGGAAAATCTGAAAAAAAAAATACAGAGTGTTCTTGTCATGTGCATATATATGTTGATAAAAAAAAATGACCGAACCTCGATAGAACGTTCATAAAAAAATAATGAAAATTTCGTTTATTTGGCGATTTATCATCGGTTGGCGATGAAATGAAATTTCGAAAATTACTTTTATATGTCGAATACTCTTTAAGATAAAAATGTTCATATTGAACTTGTTTTAATAAATTTAATGTAAATAACTTTAGTTTTGTCAGCTTTAGTTTGATTTAACTATAGTTTTGTCATATATATATATATATATATATATAATGAAAATTAAATATCAAATTCTGTGAATTAAAACAAAATTAAAATAAATTAAAATTGTTTCAGTATCTCAAACTTAAGACCAATTGAGCTCTGTCGATTCAGTTTTGTTGCTATGGAAACGACGAATTCTTTGATATTGAAATGAATAACTGACAAATGAATCTTGCCTTTATTTTGGAGTACGCTTAAATACATGAAAGAATTCTTTTATGTATGAAATTGTTTTTAAAGTAATAAAATTAAATAACAAGCAACGTAAATATGTAATACGAAAAAATGTATTTATTAAACTCTCTCATTGTTTATGTTTAAAATCATTAAATACTTTTTACACGCATTCTAAAAATCAAATAACAAACTTTTTTCAGCTGCATTAAAATCGTTTGCTTTTGGCAAGGAAAAGTTCTGCTCGCCAAATTGAGTGGCGCTTTCGTCTTTTCGCGCCAAATACTCGAAAGTATTTTATTTTTTTACAAACTTTCTTGTGGAATTCCGCCGCTGAATTTGACTGATCCTTTATTATATACATAAGTAGTTTAATTGTTATTTTTTTTTTTCAAAATATTCTGAGTATGCCCAGTAAGGAGACCTTCCTTGTTAGTTTCAAATTGCTATTCGGATCTCAAAAAGTCTTCAGACTAGTAATGAAGAATTTCTCAGATGAAATATACATTATGAGGTTAATATCTAAGCTTGAAACAAAATTTTACCATACACAGTTTTCTCCAATATGATGGCAGTCATAATTACACCACCTGACCCTACTAAGAAGCGTTTCCAAAAATTACGGACGGGTCTTTTTTTTTTTTTTTTTTTTTTTTTTTTTTTACTTTCGAAAATAAATTGTTTTCTGAGATTTTTAAAGATAAAAAAACACTTTTTGGAATCTTGGGTGACTCGGAACAAGTTATTATCTATTTGCTTTTGTGATTATTGTACATTTTCGTAGATTAAGAAACATCTGTCAATTTTTACAGTGCATAAAACTTTTAAAATATATTTTGACCGATTTGAATATCAAATTGCTCTTCTATTTAAAAACTGTCTACTTCAGCGTGTTTATGAAACATTACTCTACAATATCACTAGTTTTCATATTTTTGTATGTAGTAGTCCCCTTAATATTAGCTATGAATCATCTCCAGTCACAAAAAATTTATTTACGGAAGCGGTGGCAGCGTTAGTTACTTTTTTTGGAATATAGAGATACTATGAGGTTTTAAACCGGAATAATCCCGTGATATAGAGTATAGGTGAAAACCATTTTTTAAAATTAAAAACTAATGGATTTTTCAGATTTATTATATTTTTTTAGAAACCAACACGAATAAATTAATTTTTTATGAAAAATAAAAATCACGTATTGAAGCAAAACTTTGAAATTCAATAGCGATACTTTCATATTAGCCGCATGCCAAGAAGTAATAGCCGGAGAAATCACCAAAAATTTCATCAACATTTTTAATTCTGATAATTTTGTAGTTTTATTAATATTCGTAGTTCGATTTCATATCTGTTCAATTTGTATTTTATTAATATTATTTTATTATTTAATTTTTTTTTCATTTTGTTATGGAATATAACAAAATATGTTATGCAATAGCCAGAAGAAAACACGGAATAATTTACATTACTTTAAGTGGAAACGTTTTAATCTTTTGTAATAGAGATGCACGTGATACAGGTAGATTCTTTCAAAAATTCTGCTTAAAACTAATTTTTAAATCCATACAAAAATCTATAAACTGAGATGTAGCTCTCAAAAAATTCTCTTCGAAAGAAATTTTTTACCATTCGACGGTGTGATAATTGAAATTGCGAAAAGTTTAAAATTAAAAAAAAAAATCCATAAAAGCGATATCTATTGGCCAGGTATTGACACAGTAAATTTTAAGTACTTGCTGACAAATGTTTTTGCTTTCTGTTAAAGATAAGAATGTAATTATGATCACAGGGGTAGGGAATTTCTAGAAAATATTTTCAGCCAAGGATTTATTTTACCAGACAGCAAAATGCAATCTGCAATTGAAAATTGTTACTACAAAATTTACGCAACTGTAAAAATAATTGATTACTGTTACTTCAATGCATTTTCATAATTATTATTATTAAAATCTAGAAATATTTAGAAGAGCGAAAAGTGCAATGTAGAATAGAACTTAGTACGATGTTACATCACAGTAAATAGAGAGTTTCAAAATACAGCAAAGTAAAAAAAAAAAAAAAGAAGTTTCGGCATATTTCTATAGTTCGCAGTTTTGGAAAATTATCTAAAAATTCACTCGGCCTATCAGAAAATTCACTCGCCAGTGACAAGTAAAATTATGTATATCCCCGTCCCTCGTTATGAATAATTAAAAATAATACGAATATTTGCTTTGTGTTACAATAAATTCGAATTTTAATACATCTGCTGTCATCTTTATTTTTCAAATATTCTGAATGTCCAAAAAAGAAAAGGATAAATGTTTTTATTAAAAATAACGTATTAAAAATAATACGAATATTTGCTTTGTGTTACAATAAATTTGAATTTTAATACATCTGCTGTCATCTTTATGTTTCAAATATTCTGAATGTCCAAAAAAGAAAAGGATAAATGTTTTTATTTAGAAATTGTTTTTTTAAAAATGTAATTTGCAAATATCCGAGATGTTCTTATTTTTCTTTCGGGTTTAACTAACTTGAGATAGCGAATGAAACTAACAAAGCTTTCATGGAAGGAAATTTATCCTAAAATGTTACTGGAAGTGTGCTCGAAACTATCTGAAGTGTAGAGACAGGGTATGAAATTAGATCCTCTTATGGAATTTAAAATGTACAGGGTTAGAGATAAGTTTTAGTTGAATGGAATTATTCAAAATACAAACATCTTCAGGATGACTGCAGTCATAACAAAATCGACAAATGAAGGTAGGCTGATAGATCTCTTCGGTAAGCGGCTAAAGAGCTACATTGTACAAAAAGACAGATGTTAAATGAAAAGACAGTAAATATACTATAACCACGAATGAAAATAGACTGCTGAAAACGAACTGGAACAGTTTTGGCTTCATATCTTCATTGATTTTAATGTGACAAAAAATCAGCAAAAAGCGCACTTTAACAGATGATATCTAAACAATAACAACAACAACAACAAAAAAAAAAACAGTTAGATTTTTTTTTTAATATCTTCTTTATCATAAGGAAGTGTTCTTGTACACTGAAACTTCCATTTAACGAAGTCTTGTCGTTACACTTAAATACATCATTATGAAGAAAATTCGTTAAATAGAAATCAACTCAAATTCATGAAATTCGTATAATAAAATACATATGCATTAAATGAAAAATACACATAAAGTGGAAATATTGGGAATATGTATTTTAATTCAGGCAGTATTTTTTTATGCAATGTAGACACATGAGAAAAATTTTATTAGAATAATGTCTAAAAAGTCCTTCCGGCCAGTGCCGGTAGGATAAGGTAGATTTCATATTCCTTATTTTTAAAAAGCAAGTTTATATTATTCAAACACACGAAGATCAATATAGTTGAAACCGATTATAAGATATTCAACACTCATTTTTATCAATACTAAATCATTACGAATGAGAATTTCGCGAAATTAGTCAGCTTTATCCAAGGTGCTTTTATTTAAAGTAACTTATATTTGGTTGCCAAATTCGGCGATATCTTGAAGTTCCTGCCATTTTAAGACAACAGGGTGGATGAGATTAACGAGTGAACTTGGTCGGGACCTTAATAATTCCTGTGCACATGCTCACTCACATCGGAATCGGTTGAATTATACGAGTGCTCTCGCATGCAAATAATCAGATTTTTAAAAATATCACCCGCATTAGAAATTCAAACTGCTACATCTCAACCATTTTTTAAGATAAAGACAAAACAAAAAATGCTCCAGAATTCTCATATCATGGTCAAATACTTAATAAAGAAACCTTTTTTAGGTGCGTTCGTAATTATATAAATACGTAGCACCTATAGTCGTCGTTCAGTCCGTCCGTCTGTCCGTCTGTCCACATGTAACAGAGCAAAAACTACCCAACCGAATGGTCTGAAATTTCAAATATATGATTGTTGCAAAATTTTGTCGAGCCATTTCAAATTTTATGAAAATCGGATGTATAGTTTAATTACAGGGACAGTCAAAAGTTTTTCTTTACATTACGGCCAATGGGAAAAATTATTGCAAGTGCATTTTAATGATATTACAGCCTTCCGAATGATCTGAAATTTTAAAGATATAACTGTTGCAAAATTTTGTCGAGCCCTTTCAAATTTTAGGAAAATCGGATGTATAGTTTAATTACAGGGACAGTCAAAAGTTTTTCCTTACATTACGGCCAATGGGAAAAATTATTGCAAGTGCATTTTAATGATATTAGAGCCTTCCGAATGATCTGAAATTTTAAAGATATAACTGTTGCAAAATTTTGTCGAGCCCTTTCAAATTTTAGGAAAATCGGATGTATAGTTTAATTACAGGGACAGTCAAAAGTTTTTCTTTACATTACGGCCAATGGGAAAAATTATTGCAAGTGCATTTTAATGATATGAGAGCCTTCCGAATGATCTGAAATTTTAAAGATATAACTGTTGCAAAATTTTGTCGAGCTCTTTCAAATTTTAGAAAAATCGGATGTATAGTTTAATTACAGGGACAGTCAAAAGTTTTTCTTTACATTACGGCCAATGGGAAAAATTATTGCAAGTGCAATTTAATGATATGAGAGCCTTCCGAATGATCTGAAATTTTAAAGATATAGCTGTTGCAAAATTTTGTCGAGCCCTTTCAAATTTTAGAAAAATTGGATGTATAGTTTAATTACAGGGACAGTCAAAAGTTTTTCTTTACATTACGGCCAATGGGAAAAATTATTGCAAGTGGATTTTAATGATATTAGAGCCTTCCGAATGATCTGAAATTTTAAAGATATAATTGTTGAAAAATTTTGTTGAGCGATTTCAAATTTTAGGAAAATCGGATGTATAGTTTAATTACAGGGATAGTCAAAAGTGTTCCGTTACATTACGGGGAATGGGAAAAAAAATATTGGAAGTGCATTTTAATGATGTATCAGACTATGCGCTTTATGAAGTGCAAAAAATTATACATTCAGTACAATATGGGGTGCAAAAAATAATTATAAAACTAGTTATAGTACGAACGCACCTCATTTGCCACGTTTGACGAGCAATTTCCAACTTGTTAATTTCTAATTTTTTTGCACCTCACTTTAAATAATTTTTTTTTAAATTTAATGCCCGCCATTTTGAAACAAGATGGCTGCTGAAGCTGACCAGCGAACTTGGTCAAGACATTACGATCCACATGCCTTCTTACATCGAGATAGGTTAATAAATACGCGTGTTATCACGTGACAAATATCAGATCGTTTCAAAATCTCAGCCATGCTAGAAATTCAAAGTGCTACAATTCAAACATTTTTTAAGATATATACGAAACAAAAACTACTCCGGATCTTTGTATCAAGGTCAAACACATAAAAAAAATTCTTTTTCATTTTTCAATTTTTTGATAACGCATTTTAAATTTAAAATTAAAATGTTATTTAATGGAAACTTAATTGAAATTTAATTGAAACAAGATGGCGAATGAAGCTGAACAACGATCTCGGTCGAGACATTGGTATGTACTATGTACACACCAAGTTACATCCATATCGGTTCATAAATACGCCTGTTATCGCGTGACAAAAACCAGGTCGTTTCAAAATGTCAGCCACAGTAGAAATTCAAAATGCTATAACTCAGCCATTTTTTTTTAGATATAGACGAAACAAAAACTGTTCCGGAATCTTTGTATTAAGGTCAAATACATAAGAAAAAAATATCTTTCCATTTTCAATTTTTTGGTACCACATTTCATATTTTAAATTTTTTTTAAATTTTAAATGGCCGCAAATTTGAAACAAAATGGCGGTTGAAGCTGGCCAACGAACTCGGTCGAGACATAGGTATGTACTATGCACACACCGAATTACATCGAAATCGGTTCATAAATACGCCTTTTATCGCATGACAAAGTTCAGGACGTTTCAAAATGCCAGCCACGCTAGAAATTCAAAGAGCTATAACTCAGCCATTTTTTAAGTTATAGACGAAACAAAAAATTCTCCGGAATCTTTGTATCAAGGTCAAACACATAAGAAAAAAATATTTTTTACTTTTTAATTTTTTGGTACCACATTTCATATTTTAATTTTTGTTTAAATTTAAATGACCTCCATTTTGAAACAAGATGGCGGATGAAGCTGGCCAACAATTTCGGCCGAGGCATTGGTATGCACTATGTATACACGAAGTTACAACCAAATCGGTTCATAAATACGAGAGTTACAGTGCGACAAAGATCATATATATATATATATATATATATATATATATATTAACTTTTGAACGGATGGTGGTTTCGGGGTCTGGTGGTCATGATCGATGAAAATATACCAAGATTTTTTTAAATCGCTTTCCTCCGAACGGCTGCAGTAGGTAGCTTTTTGTAATGAAAGCTACCTAAAAATCACATAATAAAGAGAGGTAAACAAAAACTGAAGCGTAGCGTAACTTTTCTCTTTTTCTCAGTATTTCAAATCCTTAACTTTTAGAATGTCTTTAATATTTCTTTGTTACACAGGTTTCTTATAAAAATATACTTCCATAAGAACTTTCCCTCTTTTTAGGGTTCCGTACTTAAAAAGTAAAAACGGAACCATCATAAGATCACTCTTGTGTCTGTCCGTCCGTCTGTCTGTCACAGCCATTTTGCTCGTAAACTATGGAACGTGGAACGTTCAAATTCGGGAAAGTAATAAAGACCATTGACCCACATATTTTCAGATTAATAAACATTCATAAATAATTTTAGTAAAAAAGTAGGGAACAAATTATGCTACTTGAAAAAAAAATCTTTTCTTTGTATATCATGTGGGATATCCTGTGAAAGCTTTCATAACGCTGAACTCAAAAATACATTCCTTTTAATTTTAGGTATTATATTTGAAAAAATATTGTCGAAAATGGTAACGTAAAAATATGTTCTCACCCCCATCTAATTCCGAAACTACTAAAACTAAAATTATGAAAAAATTAGAGGTAGTAGATGTTAATATAAGCCTTGCCGGAAAATTATAGCGATTATCCTAGGTCACATAGTTTTTGAGAAATTAGCATTTTTCTGTTATACATAAATTTCAATTTACGGGCATTCAGAAAAATTGTTGAGCATCGCTGGATATACCTATCGTTGCAGAAGTATAAAAGTATCGTTGATAATGATTTTCGAAAAAATCAGTAATTAGCTGAGATATTAACCCTTAATGGTAGGCCAGTTTGGACAGACATAAGGACAGGGGCGGCGTACTCTATGCCTAGTTAACAACATTTAATGATATATATATATGTGTAATGTAATGTCCAGTAACAGTATAAAAGCAATAAACGTCAAATTATTAAAAACCTACTAAGTCTCAGTCAGGGGTCTCAGGACACTAAAAAGTGGAAAAAATGAAAAAGAGACCCTTTTCAACATTTGATGTCTTAAAATGTATATGATTTTAAAACACAATTTTAATTGGGATAAAAGATATAATTATGTTTTCATGTATGCTTTCATTTCAGGTATTTAAAAAATTGCAAGATACAGAATTAGTATTTATAGGGGGCTTGAAACTGTTAGACTTTTGTCGAACAAAAAATTGGAATAACAGTTTACGTGCCGGATGACCAAATAAATATTGCAAATAGAATGAAAATTTTGGTGCTTACTTATACTTCAGATTGTAATAATTTCCCTGATCTTAAATAAATTTGTATTTAAGCATATTTATATTTTTAATGCAATGTTGCATTTAGCTAATACAAAATTTTGAAAATATCAACAGTAAAATCATCTAAAAAAATATTTCTTTGAACAATAAAAAGAAAATTTTAGGTTCAGTTTATGCAGACTAACATGAAATACATATTTTGACAATTTCATGAAAAAAATATCGGAAGTTTTTGAGGTATCCTGCGCGTTATGCACAATAAACACCATTTGGAGAAAAATGACTTCAACTTTTCGGAATCACTGCTTCAGTTACTGAGCGGGTATAATTCTAAAAGCCATAACTTCTGTTCTAACGGGAATTTTAAGGAGACAGTTATATCAAAATATTCAAAAAAGATAGGAGTTTAACATCTAAAGAAATTAAAATTTCTTAAATTTTGAAGTTTTAAAACTCCTGCGACCACTTAACTGTTTCTGGCGCGGAGTAATTCTATTTATAAACTTATGAAATAACGAACTGACACCAGAATTTATAAACGAATTTATTAGAAAATGCGAACTTGTTTATTTTCACGTACATGATAAAAGGAAAATTTTAATAAAATATTCTTGGTGCCGATTGTCTGTTTTGGAATTAAAATTAGGTGTCCTTTTTTTAAGGGCACCGCCCTCGATAGGTTTAATTAGAATGAATCGCATAAATACTATGGGATTCGCGATAGTTTGCATTCAGTGTATCTCTCAATACGCCTCGAGTGATTTTTAAAAGTTATTTAAACACCTATCTGGAAAACACGGCACTGACCAAGGCGGCGTTACAACTTTGAGACCTCCTTTCGAAGTGCGTTTAGCACAATGCCAAATTTAAACTTTGAACAAAGGTTTTGTTTTAGCTACACTGTATAAATAAAGCCTATTACTACACTGAATTTAGTTTCATGAAATGCCAAATGAAGTTTAACTATGCACTGCTTTTATTGTCAGTAACGAATTAAGTTCATCATAAACAGATTAGGATAATATCAAAAAAAGAGTTATACGAATAGCTACATTTGATATTATTTAGGTTCCATATGTCTTTGAACTTTCATGTATACCCATTTACACTTTTCTAATATATACAGTTATACCCAACCCTACGTTGTATAGTTTTTTTTTTCAAAATCTTAGTATTCTTTTAGCAACGGTTTTTTTTTTATAATACCATTACAAATTCATATATTTATTCTACGGAACCTTCTGCGCTTGAGTAATACTCGCACTTGACCGTTTATTTTAAGTATCCGAACAATTCATCTGTAACATTTTCGTGGAACTGGAATCCCCTTCTTCTTGTACCGAAGGCTTTTTAAATTTCTTCTTTTGAATGGTAATGATTAAATAAATAATTTCATTTTCATACAATCCTCTGAAATAAATTCATACCATGCGTCGCAACAACAACCTCCCCGTTTAATTGTTGTACACGCACAAAAGAGTAATAAACTTCGTTTATATAGAATATATTTTTCGTAATATGGAGATTAATTTGCATGTTCAGCAGAAAATTTCGTTAAGTAGAAAACTTCGTTAAACAGGGACTGCATATATATTTTTATAGTCACTTGATATTTCTTTAATAATATTTTGCATTTTAATGGGGTTCCGCAGACCCTCATGTATTAAGAAAATAATTAAAAATATTTTGTTTTCCATTAGCGCCAGACCGTCGCTCAGAAGAAAGCAGTGAGAAAAGGTTCTGAACGTCTTTATAAATATAATTTGCAATAGGTACAAGACTGATTAGGATCAGTGGAAAAAAAGGTCTATCTAATGATCATATCCATGATCTACATAAGAAATGAGAGGCATGGAAGAACATTAAACTTCTGTGAGAGAGCTATACGGAGATAGTGACTTTTCCTGTGGCGATACGATTCTGGGCAGCATAAGTCATTTTCATTTTAAAGAGAAAATAAATTAAAAAAATAAAAAAAATAAAAAAAAACAGACTGCGTGAAAAGCGAACTAATTAACTATTTCTCATCAATGTGAAACTATCTTTTATAATACTTACCTATTTTTTTATTCACTTGTTTTGATGACTTTTAAGTTGTGTTTAATTGTTAGTTCCTATCTATAAACGCAGTATTGATGAGGCCTATAAATGTCTATGAAGGTCAGAGTTGCAGTAAAGCTAAAGATCCTACCTAGACAACTTCCAGGTTTTGTCATATTGAAACGGAGCTTCTGACTGTAAAATAATCAATGAAACATGGTCTTCGTTTTGAAAGAACTATCCAATGATAGGCCATTCAATAGGGTGCATAATTTTTTTCTCGTCTCAACCGCCATTTTGTAATTTACGACCGCCATTTTAAATTTATAAAAACAAAATCTAGCCTATAACCATTGGACGGTTAAGACGAATCGATAGAGACTTCATTCATTAAAATCCACCCCGCCTCTGTGATGTTTCGAGGGTATAAAGAAATCCACATACCCAGATACGCGTGAAATACATAACCCTTCTTGGTAGTCGGGTAAAAAGTATAGTTGATCTTGCGAGAGTAGTGTGATACGTAGAGTCCCGGCTACTGACTGATGACGACCGACTGATGATCCAAGGACACTTCCCGCCCCCATTCCCGCCGGAAGATGAAAGACGAGGTGTCATAAATTTACATATTCATTTGAATGTAGTTCAAGTATACATAGAATATGCACTGTTATATACACTGGCCTCCAAAAGTTAAGGTACAGGGGCTGGATGCTTTCGACATCTATGAAAAGTCCAGCCAAATGTTGTGAAAGCTTAGAAAGATGTAGTGAACTTATTGAAAAGTTGTGGAAAATCACTTATAATAAAGCTATTTTTAGGAAGCAACTCACTATATCGACACTATCCTTGTGAATTTTCGCGATATTTGGCTGGACTTTTTATATAAGTTGCCCCAAAATACTGACTACCAAATAATGAAATAAAAATTTTGAAATCCTCCGCGCATGCGCAGTTAAAAATTATCTCATAAAAATGCCCATATCTCATCAAATATTCGATATATTCATGTTTTAATTGCAGTATACTGTTGCTACTGTTCTTTGACAGTTTTCGGAAAGTTGTGTTAAATTTGGTTGAAAACTCTGTAAGCAAAAAACTTTTGAATTTTTCACAGACACAATAATATCTTCACGAATACGAGTGCTATGCTTACACAAATACACACAAACTTTGAACAAGACCCAAATAGTCATTTAACGCACTGACAAACCATTTCCAGCATTTTCTGTTGCATAGCTGATCGCAAATATTATTTTTTTTATTAAATTAATTATTTGGCCCTTAATTGTCGGCCCGACTAAATCTTCATCGAGAAATATGAAATCACACATGTTCTTTTCATCCCAGAAGTTCAAGAACAATTCGCCAATAATTTTTGTAGATATTCGACAAACATGTGCAATCAAAAGCATCTAGTCCCTGTACCTTAACTTTTGGAGGCCAGTGTATTTTAAATTGTGTATGTCTAAGTATGGTACTGACTCATCAAAATTGTTTAGTACAAATTTAATAATTCCCTTAATCAAGATGAATTGCTGTTTAGTCTAAGTTTACGAAAAATAATAAATATTTTTGTAAGAATAAAAAAAGTTCATAGAAGTTTTAGGAATGAACTTCTGAAGTATTTAACCAATGGATTATGTTTTGTAAAAAGTTATTTTGTTTGTCTGTAAGAAATGTTGTTGTTTTCTTTTCATTGTGTTTTTTCAATCCTTTTAAAATTGTTTTATTTTCAGGTGATTAGGATTTCAAACTAGGTAACTTTTAATCTAATTTATTTTAATAAAACGAAAAATTAATTTATCTTTTTTTCATACGTTGGAATTTCATTGAAAAAACAACGCAACTTCGAAGCATAATTTATTGATGTTATAAAATATTCTTTTATGAAATTAAGCTCTGACCAGAAGATTCATTAATTTTTCACAAACAAAATGACATCATAGATGACAGAAAAAAGAAATTTTATGAAATTGGTCCCTTAGGGGACTAGAAATTATGTTAAAAAATATGGATCTAAAATTACAAACACCCGTAAAATATCAATTTAATTATAACTAACCATAAATTCACACAATCACAAATCTAAGAGCTTTAAACACGTGAATGATATACAAATCTTCAAAAAATTTTATTGCAATCGATTTAACTTAAATACTTAAGAAAATTTCTCGCTTTCTTGAACATACTACATTGAAGACATTTTGCAAACTCAGAAGAAAATAACATTCATTTTACGTTTAAATCAGCATAGATGTTACTATTTATTGGTTTACTTTTAGAGCAAAAAACATCCATTCAGCTATTAAGAAGTGAAGTCCAAATGTAAAAACATTAAACTTTAGTTTTTATGGTGAAAAAATAGAGGTTCACATATGTGGACAGAGGTAGTTATGTGGGTATATTGCACATTAGTGGATGTTCGGAGAGATTGAGAAATTAGTTGTCAATTCTCTCGTATGTGCCCAGATCTCGTCAACTTATACAAAAATCCCTTCCGAGTTACTGTCAGTTCCTAAAAGCAATCTTTATCTTTAGAAAGCTGAGAAACAAGTTTCTTTTTTAGAATGAAAGAAGCATTCATAAAAACATAAGTATACATTCATAAGTTATTTTGATACCAGTAATTTTTAGAAAATTTTTCGAGTCGTTTCTAGGATTCGATTTATCTCATGAAATCAGACTCACTCCTGTCTATTACTCTCATTCCTGTCTCTAGTCTGTCTATCTGTCCGTCACTCAGTTCGTTCTCAGAAACTTCATAAGTTAGAGACTTGAAATTTTGTATCATATAGCTGGATGTCTTCGATCACACGACAAATCATAAAATTTTGAATAAGTCTTATATAATCTCATAATGAAGAGATCGAATATTTTTTCCAACTGGATTAAATCATATTCGAAGCTAGAGTAGCACAGCTGAAGTTTATTCCAACAGAGCGAAAAATGTCCAGACCAGGAAATCGAACCTGGATACTTGGCGTGCCGTGCCAATGCCTTACCTGTTAGGCTATCCGGAAGATACCTGGCTGACATAATTTTAATTAAATGAATTAATTTAATGATATTCGAACCTTTTTGCGATTTAGATTTTAAAATAGAATTTTAATTTCAATCTCTTTCGATCATGAGCTGGATAGCTCCGTGGTAAAGCAAATGCTTGCTAATCAAAGGTTTCACGGTTCAAACCCAGGCGTCGGAGTTTGCATTTTTTTCACGTAATAGACTTTGTTATCTAATAGATATAATTTTACAGAGATTCTTTATTTTTTTTTTCATTTTTAAGCCAAAATTTGTATTTTTTTTTATTTGCGAAATTTTAAATTGACTGTATCCCATGTATGATGGATTTAATTAAAAGAACTTTCGTATTATTTTGCCATTTTTAGGATTTTGTTTTTTGTTTAACTAAAATTAAATCATTTGTTAAATATGCTTTTCAGATCTGCAAACATATGATATTACAATTGTCTGAAACGCAGTTCTTAAATATTTTTCGTTTGATTAAAAAAAGTATCTTCGAACTGTAATAATTTTTAAATTACATTTAATGGTGCTGCCATCTATGTATCTATTTAAAAAGTTCAGGATTTAATAATTATTTATTAATGATTATGATCTATTAATTAAAGTATAAAGAGTTTTGAAAGGAATATTGAATGAAACCCGCTGTGCGGTCTTCGTTCACTCTTACCCA
The DNA here is from genome assembly GCA_963932465.1 of Maratus speciosus. NCBI lineage: Eukaryota > Metazoa > Arthropoda > Arachnida > Araneae > Salticidae > Maratus > Maratus speciosus. Next base: position 50,495,423 of record OZ010800.1, read on the forward strand.
CTTCCTCTTGTTGTAATGTAGTAATCAGTTTCCTCAAATAGGAAAATATATTTTTTGAATACTATCTATTCTGAAGTAAGCAGTTGCATGGTCAACAAATATGTTTTACAGAGAAACGTCATAAATTAACAACACTGACATTTATATTAAAATTAATCTTGTTTTGTTATTCTTGCAAATATAAATTCAGTTACGCAGCTGAACATGCTTATTTGGGAATAGGTTGTATGCTAAAAACCGTTATTACTGTTTCACAAAACTGATTAACGTTAAATTAAAAAAAAGTTTTTGAAACGTTTCCGAAAATCAATGGCAGTAAAAGAAACTCTTATTGTGAATGCTTCGTTAAATCTCGAAAATATATTGTTTTTGTGGTTTCTATACATAAAGAGTACTTTTCGTAATCATTCACATCTCGGATGAGGTTATTATAAATTTTTGTTTGGGATTATATCATAATTTCACATATTGAAAACATTCGTCTTTTTTTACATTGTGTTATAAAGTCAATTGGTTATCAAATTTTTGGCACCTACATTAAAAAAAGTTACATTCTATACACATAATATCAGTTACATTCCTATACAAATCAATCCACGCTCTTAATGAAAATTATCCAATGCCTTAAAATCGGGTAAATTGCGTACGCATTTTTTTTAAATCACCCTGAATATAAAATAAGTTTTATAGAAAATGTTTATCCCGACAGTAGTCGCGTGGCGATCTTTTTCCACCCATATCTACTATCGTCCTCTAAACCATTTACATTCAAAAGGTTACATTCCATACATATAATATCTGTTACATTCCTATACAAATAAATCCTAATGAAAACGATCCAATACGTTATAATCGGTTACATTGTTTATGCATTTTTTTTTTAAATCATTTTAAATATAAAATTAATGTTTCAAAAAATATTTAGTACGGCATTAGTTCCGCGCCAATCTTTTTGCCACGAAATATTTATTATCGTTCTCTAAAGTCTAAACATTCAAAAGGTTACATTCCATATATATACTATAAGTTTTATCTCTATACAAATTAGTCGACGCTCTTAACGAACATAATCTAATGCATTATAGCTAGTTACACTGCACATGCATTTTTTTTTAAATCACCTTGAATGTAAAATAAGTTTTAGAGAAAATATTCAATTTGAAAAGTATGTTTCTATAAATTTATGTTTTTTCCTCCTTTAACACAAATACGTGATCTGTCTATTAAGTAATGAAACTGAATTTTTCACGCCAAGAAGAAGGCCGAAGGGTCGGAATTTGTGAGCGATACGTGTAGTGGGGTCTGTCTGCAACAAATTCCAGCAGAAATCAGTTGTCCTTGAGCCTTTGCAGCGACGGATCACTCATGAAGCAGACAAGTGATTGAAAGTGGCGTTAGGTTTTCAGAATGAACGGACTCTCAAGCAGACATACACCATAAAATTTTGAGTAAAACTAAACAAATTGGCTACTGAGAGGCTTCCAATGTTAGAAAAAGCTTACGGGAATGATTCTTTGTCCAAGGTACAAATATTAAACCTTCAAAGACGTAAGAGAGAACATCGATGACGAACAACGCGCTAGGCGTCCATCAAGTTCTCGAACTTCAGACAATGTGGCTAAAATGTAAGTGCTTTTGGTCTCTGTTGTTGGATGAGTGTCCAAATGATTGCGGAGATGTCGGGACTTAAGAAATCGATTGTGCATCAAATTGTCATGTAAGTAATGGTGTTATTACACGAGGAGTCGGAGACGCTTGGAATCCCAGGCGTCTAGCGACAACAGCCGCCTCACAACCCGTCTTTTCCAAGCATTTCATTGGCTGTTCCGGAAAAGGCTTTTCTATCATCAGATTTCCATGTATTTGATTGGCTGTTACTGGCGACTCGCCTCGTTTCGGGCGTCAAGGACGCTCCGACAGAAAAAGACGCTCGCTTTCCAAGCGACTCCCTTGCAGCCATAGGATAACATGGAGACGCCTGGAATCTGAAGCGACTTTGACCCCTCGTGTAATAACACCATAAGTAAGTAAGCACTCACTCTGGGAACCCGCTTTTGGCTTATGGTTAGGTGTAACCCCCATTTTTTTTTTTTTTTTTTTTTTTTTTTTTTTACAGTTTAGGAGAAATAACAATGTTAGATATATTACAATTATCGACAGTGTGTGCATTACATATTCACAGATGACCCCTATAATTACACTTGAGAGAAATATTCATTATTATAACATATGAATATGCATAGTTCTTAGAATTTGATATTAAACTTTTTTTATCACAATTACCTACATATTTACAACCTTTTATGTTATTTTCAGGATTCACAATACTAACATCAATTTAAACCATGTACAAATGTGATATTTGCAACACTTAAAGCTATTTTCAAGGTATATGATGCAAAATTATTTTTAACTCTATACTAAAATTAAGTATTAAGGTACAAGATGAAAATAATAATTAATATTATGCACTATTATGAAAGTATAAGTAATTGTAGATAATAGTTATTTACAAATTTACAATACAATGATACTATGTTTGAGATATTATGTAAGATACATGATGCAAAAATTATTTTTAAATCTACACTAAAAATTTAGTATTAAGATACAAGATGCGAACAATAATTAATATTATGCACTATTATAAAAGTATAAGAAATTGTGTATAATAGTTATATCTAAATTTACAACACAATAATACTCCAATAATAATTAAGAATCTGTACTGGAATAATGAAAGTTGCTATTTACACTTTATACAAAAGAATTGGTATTTGAAGATGACTCAGTCGAAGAAAACTTGCCAGGAGTACAAATTAATTACTTTTATATAAAATATGACCACGCCGAGACGAATACCCCAGACCACAGCCAGAACTAAGTTTGGAAAAGTTAAATAGCATAGAATTAAGCTAGAAATTTATAATTTATAAATGAGTAAAAACGGTTGAGAATGTTATAGTTTTCATATAACTTTTTGAGCTGAATAGGATCATTAATAATCTTAAGAATATCTGCGAAGATTGAGGGTCCTGTTCGCTTGAATTTAAATTTCATAAATTTGCAATTGCCAAATAGATAATGTAGTGGGTCTCCTCGGACACCACACTTGCAGAGATCGTTATCTTTCTTGTCTATGCGATGAAGAAAAGATGGAAAGCTACCGCAGCCCGTTAGGAAATAAATGGAAACTTGGCCGTTAACAATTAGCTTTTGTTGAACCTTTGGCACAATCTGATGCGTAAATCGGCCGCTCCCTGAGTGATCCTAGTTGTGCTGCCACCTATCCAGTAATTGTGAATTGATGCATTTTAATAAATATGATCGAGGTAATCTAATACACCGATCTACTGGAAGGTTGCAGTACTGAGCAGCGTCATTCGCCAGCTTGTCCGCCAGTTCATTTCCTGCTATTCCAATATGACCTTTAATCCAAGTTAAGTAAATTAATTTATTTTGATGTTTTTTAATTTTAATTTGAATGTTATAGATATCGGGATTTGTTGGGAATAATTTAAGTAATGCTTTAATTGCCGATTGACTGTCAGAGAATATTTGGAATCTGTTGTGAGTAGAAAAAATTTTGTGTTTTGAAGGTAGGCCACTACAACATATGCCGTGCCAGAGTCCACGTTAGAACCGTCCGTGTACATCTTGATAATGTTTGGATGACTGATTATTTTGTCAGTATTAATTAAATTGTTAATATTTATTTCAGGATTTATTTGATATTTGTGAAATTTATTTTCTACGTGTTTTTTACTAATTGGTGTGTGTTTAGTTAATATTATTTCTTTATTATGTAAAAATTGTATTTAATGGATTTATGTTCTAATGTGATTAATAATGGAGGGATTCCTAATAAAATTTGTAGTGTGTGCGTTGAAACGTTTTTGTATGATTTAGTGATAGATGTTAGACAGATTCTTTGTATGGACTGGAGGGCACGCTTACCGATCCCCCTTGAGGTCACCGAACCACACCTCCGATCCATAAGCTACAATTTTCTCTAAAACAGTGATATACCACGCTCTAAGGTATTCCTTGGACACGCCCCACGTGGCCGAGAAGGACCGCTTTATAGATGAAGTTAGTTGAGTAATTTTGCCTTTAATATTTGTAATATGTAAATCCCAATTTAGTGTACTTTGAAAAATTAGTCCTAAAATTTTAATGTTTTTAACTAACTGAATATTATGATTATTTAGTTTTAGAATTGGTGGACGATTGTCCATAGTATTTTTGCCGAGTAAGATGAATTTAGTTTTATCTTGCGATATACTTAGATTAAGACTATTACAGATTTCATTGAAATATTTTATTTTAGTGTTTGTTTATGTTTCTAGAGATTGTCTGCTGTTAGCTTTAATTATGAGGTTGAAATCATCGCAGAATGCGAAAAGGTCCTCAAACTTCTCGTAGAACTCCGTGAGTATTACATTTGCGATTATGAGCCACAGGAGCGGGCCGAGGCACGACCCCTGTGGGCAGCCTTGATAGGTGGGTCTATTTATATTGTTGGTTAAATAGTTGGTTATGAGTTCTCTGTTTGATAGGAAACTCAATAGAATTTGTTTTAAGTAATAGGGGATTGGGAGTTGATTAATAAGTCGACCCAAAGTGGCCCAATCTATGTTGTCAAAGGCTCCCACTATATCGAACGAGACAATTCCACAATATTTATTTTTTTTATTTTTAAGATAATTTTCAGCTGTGTATTTTAGTTTATTAAGAATTTGTATAGTACTTCTTCCTTCACGGAAGCCGTACTGTGAGTCATGAAAAAAATTATTGTTTTCTAGGTAATAATTTAGTCTGTGTTTAATTAAACGTTGATAAATCTTTCCCAGCATTGGAAGAAGACAAATGGGTCTGTATGAAGATGATTGCTTCGGGTTTTTATTTCTTTTAGTGAAAAATATTACATTAGCTATCTTCCACTGTTTAGGGAAGTAATTAAGTTTTAAGCATTTATTGAAAAGTTCGCGAATTAAAAATTTGAATGATTTATTTAGGTTTTTTATTATAAATGCATCTATTTTGTCGAATCCAGGGGCTTTTAGATTATTTTGCTCTTGTATTGCTGTTGATATCTCTTTATATGAAAATGGTGGAGGGGGAGGAGAAAAAGTGTCTCCCTCCGCCGCTGGGTCCAAAAGTGGGGGCTGAGGGTTGCTATGTATGGGAAAATGATAATTTAAAAGGTCATTAAAAGTTTCTGATTTAGTTGTATACGGGGTTGAACCTTCCATGGTTGTATGTATAAAATGTGTATTGTTTAATCGTTTGTTAGTTGCTATTTTAAATGTTTGTCCAAATTTGTCTTTTGTGCGTGTGCAAAAATTTTGCCATGATTTTAACTTATTTGATTTAATTTGCTTTTTGTACATTGCTCGTTCTCGCTGTTGGAGCGTGGGCCACCTCGGATCGCCGGTATTTTTAAATATTTCCTGAGGGCAGAAATTTTATTTCTTTGAATTGTGGGATCATTATTCCACCAATCAAATGTGGGGTATAGTTTTAAATTTTTGGTTATAGGTGACTGATCGCAAATACCTTTATTGTATTTATTGTATTAAAATCTGCTAGCCAATTGTCTAATTCAATCTTGGTTGTGGAGTTTGAGAGCGTATCTAGAAGATTATTAATTTTTGGTTTAAGTAGTTTATTAATTTTTTTTTAAATTAGTGTATTTAGTTTTATAACTTTTTAGTTCCACTATCTCGGGTTTTAGAGCCAATGAAAAATGAATGTACCTGTGGTCCGAGGTACTTTCAGTTTTCTCATCCACGAACCACGAGTCAACGTAGTCTACTAGATCCTTGGTACACAATGTTACGTCTGGATTTTTTTTACAGGGACGATTAGGCTGTCCTATAAATGATGCAGGAGCGTCCGTGTCATTGATAAGTGTCAGATCGTTCGACAGCAATAAGTATGTTAGCATTCTTCCCCGATCGTCCTCTTTTTGGTATCCTAGCAATGCTAGGTGCACATTTAAGTCCGCTCCAAGGATGAGGCCATGTAGGGGTGTAAAGTGGTCAAGCCACTTCATATCCTCCCTAAAGTCACTCCTGGGAGGAGGAGAGTAAACTGATCCAATGGTGACTTTTCCAGTAGTTGTAGTGAGGTTTGCAAACACTGAGTTACCGTCTTTATAGGTTTCAATTAATTCGATGTCTTTTCTTGTTGCTATTATGGCTGCGGTTTTATTATTTGACTGAAAGGATATCCAGTCCTTTGGAAGTGCCCATATTTTTTTATTAAAATAGTAATAGTCCTGTATCAGAAGAATTAGTATTTTTTTCCTTGTTAGCATAACCCATCAAGTTAGTGGTGGCTGATTTTGATCGTTGTAGGTTGATTTGAAGGAAAGTTATATTAGTTGGTGTAACGGTGTTCAGTGGGATGGTTCACTTAAATGCAAAAACTCCAACCATATTACAGGAACTATGAAAATTTATTCAACATTTTTAAATTTAAAGTTACAAAAGAGATCATTTTCATAATTAATTAAGAGTGAGAGAGAGAGTCCATATTTAACAAGGTACGCCTGGGCGTGACCCACAGACCGTGAAGGTCTTACATCCTTTTTTTGTCGAGATCAAAAGTTGAGTGCTCGTGATTTCACAAGAATCATATAACACTAGTCGCTACACATCGCCAAATTCAAACATTGGCACCCTGAACGAACTGTGGACAAAGGTTTTATTCGCGAGCCAAATGATTATCCCAAAAAATCCAGCAACCCCGATGAGAACAATGAAACGCGTGAAGGAAAAAGGTTGCCAGTCCACAAATCCTGGGAATCATTATTTAACCGAAATGATTACGTTAAAAAAATGCCCGCAACATACAATCGCGAAATGACAAGAAAGGAATCTGGTAAAACTAACTGACAAAAAGATTTAACCTCCATGAAACGTGATTTTAAAAACCGCATCTCATTTCGATGTGAGAGACGAAAGAAACATCTGGGAGGTGTTTATATTACAGACTGGCATTCGCTTAAACAAGTGTTACTTAAAATTACATACTGCAGACCGATGAAAGGGAAATATGCAGCGACTCGCATAAAATACATTCCTTTCACATTTGCTGTTAAAATATTTTCAACGGTTCCATATTAGCAGTGATAAGGCTTTTCACTGCGGTGGGAAAAATCCGATGCGATTAAATGAAGAGATATTGCTACTAGCAGCCGCGCCTTGTGATTTTTATTTATTTCATTGCACTGGGAGCGGAAACAGACAGATAAGGGAAAAAAGGGAAAAAATGAATCTTAGAGCGGCCTGAAATAAAGATGTTTTTAGAAAGAAGAAAGAAAACACCTTAATAAAAATCTGGATGGTTTTGAGAAATGAATTTAATCACATATTTCATTATAGGAAAGAGGGGGGGGGGGGTTATTTGATCTAAAAGTAAGAAAGTTATGTTTTAAATTAATTTTGAATAAAAATGATAGCTATGGGACAGAAACGCTGTCACATAACTCACCCCCACAACAGAAGAAAGCTGTAACGTGTACGTTGCAGCTTTATATCTACTTAAAATCCTTTGTCCACCAGGCCCCACCAGTGGCCGAGAGGTTCTGCTCTCGAAGCTGGTAGACGGGAGGTGCTGGGTTCGATCCCAATCGCGCCCGTCGGCCTAATCGTTCGGAGTTTTCGTGGTTTACTTCGAGCCGTGGATCTTCCATGCGTTAATACGGATTAGGTTCCCTTAGAAAGACCCCCACGGAGGGCACTCCCCCCGGGTCTATATCCCTCGTGTAGATAATTGGCCGTAAAAAATCAACCCAACCCAACCCTTTGTCCACATTCGCACTTACAGAATATGTACCATAACAAAATAAGTAAAATTAACTATTTAAGTTGATATCTACCAAGAAAACTATTTTAACTTAAAAAGCAGAAAAGCCAACGTTTAAAATGCACAAATAATATATGAAAAGCAGCAAACAGCTGTTTCGAATCTACTAGCGAGATTCTTCTTCAGTGCAAAAGGAACAGCGTGCTAGAAAAAGCAAGGCTGAGCAAAATCATAGACAGAGACGCGCTGGCTTTTATACCCTATGCGGGTGGCGAAGGCGCCGAAACAACCAATGAGAGAGAAGCAGTGGGAACGACTGGGTGGACAAGTAGCGACATATACCGGAGAAGTAGAGAAAAGAAACCAAAAAAGGGGAATTAAATTAACGCTTTCCAAATACTTGGAAAATCTGGAGTACTAGATAAGTCATTGACTAAAGAGTGAGAATTTTTAATGATATGGTAAGCTTCCCAAAAATCAAGATCAAGGTTAGAAGAACATTTTTGGATAATGATGGCAGAGGAAAAATCGAACCTATGTTGAGAAGACCAAGAATGTTGAGCAATAGAAGAACGTTTGAGCTCCTGATTTTTAACATAGCCTTCATGCTCTTTTAAACGAAATCTAAGAGCACGTTTAGTCTGACCAATATAAGAAAGACCACACTGACAAGAGATCTGGTAAATGCCCCAATTATCTAGGCGATCAACGGGGTGTTTGAGATTTGAAAAAGGGATTTTATTAACAGGAGAAAAAATAACTTTAAAATCAAACCTTCTTAGGATTTTAGCAACTTGCTGACTGATTTTAGGAAAAAATGGTAATACAACTGAAGTATTAGAGTTGGAATTAGAATGCTTTGCAGAATGGTCGGATTTCGTCAATTTCTTATAAATAGAATCGATAATATTAGAGGAATAACCACGATCGACAGCAATAGCTTTGAGGTAATTAAGTTCAGCACTAAGTAACTGAGGAGTGGAACAAATATTAGTAGCCCGAAAAACAAAAGTATTGAAAGCAGCGAATTTCTGGTTAGGGGGATGAGAAGAATACCTGTGAGGTGGGAGACTGACAGCAAAATGTTTACGAAAGACGGTAGTCTGAAAGCCATTTTCACAACGAATAACAAGGACATCCAGGAAAGAAAGACAGTTATTGGTCTCAATTTCAGAGGTAAATTGAATGCAGGGATCAATGGAATTCATAATAGAGAGAATATGATTAATATCCGAATTCATTTCAATCAGGACATAAACATCATCAACATAACGAACATAGAACGGAAATTTTAAGATTTCAAAAAGCTTGACCTCAAAATAGTGCATATAAATATCGCATAAAATTGGACTAAGAGGATTACCCATAGCCAAACCGTCAATCATACGGAAGAAATTACCATTGAAAACAAAAGTATTTTGCGACAAGCAAGCGCGAGTGAGAAGTATAAGTATCTTATACTTCTCACTCGCGCTTGCTTGTCGCAAAATACTTTTGTTTTCAATGGTAATTTCTTCCGTATGATTGACGGTTTGGCTATGGGTAATCCTCTTAGTCCAATTTTATGCGATATTTATATGCACTATTTTGAGGTCAAGCTTTTTGAAATCTTAAAATTTCCGTTCTATGTTCGTTATGTTGATGATGTTTATGTCCTGATTGAAATGAATTCGGATATTAATCATATTCTCTCTATTATGAATTCCATTGATCCCTGCATTCAATTTACCTCTGAAATTGAGACCAATAACTGTCTTTCTTTCCTGGATGTCCTTGTTATTCGTTGTGAAAATGGCTTTCAGACTACCGTCTTTCGTAAACATTTTGCTGTCAGTCTCCCACCTCACAGGTATTCTTCTCATCCCCCTAACCAGAAATTCGCTGCTTTCAATACTTTTGTTTTTCGGGCTACTAATATTTGTTCCACTCCTCAGTTACTTAGTGCTGAACTTAATTACCTCAAAGCTATTGCTGTCGATCGTGGTTATTCCTCTAATATTATCGATTCTATTTATAAGAAATTGACGAAATCCGACCATTCTGCAAAGCATTCTAATTCCAACTCTAATACTTCAGTTGTATTACCATTTTTTCCTAAAATCAGTCAGCAAGTTGCTAAAATCCTAAGAAGGTTTGATTTTAAAGTTATTTTTTCTCCTGTTAATAAAATCCCTTTTTCAAATCTCAAACACCCCGTTGATCGCCTAGATAATTGGGGCATTTACCAGATCTCTTGTCAGTGTGGTCTTTCTTATATTGGTCAGACTAAACGTGCTCTTAGATTTCGTTTAAAAGAGCATGAAGGCTATGTTAAAAATCAGGAGCTCAAACGTTCTTCTATTGCTCAACATTCTTGGTCTTCTCAACATAGGTTCGATTTTTCCTCTGCCATCATTATCCAAAAATGTTCTTCTAACCTTGATCTTGATTTTTGGGAAGCTTACCATATCATTAAAAATTCTCACTCTTTAGTCAATGACTTATCTAGTACTCCAGATTTTCCAAGTATTTGGAAAGCGTTAATTTAATCCCCCTTTTTTGGTTTCTTTTCTCTACTTCTCCGGTATATGTCGCTACTTGTCCACCCAGTCGTTCCCACTGCTTCTCTCTCATTGGTTGTTTCGGCGCCTTCGCCACCCGCATAGGGTATAAAAGCCAGCGCGTCTCTGTCTATGATTTTGCTCAGCCTTGCTTTTTCTAGCACGCTGTTCCTTTTGCACTGAAGAAGAATCTCGCTAGTAGATTCGAAACAGCTGTTTGCTGCTTTTCATATATTATTTGTGCATTTTAAACGTTGGCTTTTCTGCTTTTTAATATTGTTGCACAAAGGCTTTATTTGCTATTTTTATCTATTTTAACTTGTCTGTGAAACTATTACCCGTTAGCTCCTGTAAAATATTTTTTTTATACTACAATAAATCAGTAGAAAAAAATATTTGCTTGCTTTCAGAACAATTCACAAGAATTGTGTTATGTCCATGACTGAGCGCTCATAATATTCAAAATAGTCTTTTTTTTAATTAATTATTCCACAAAATAAAAGGGCCAAATTAGTTGATAACATAGGATCATATATTTAATTTTTTTGTGGCATTGTGTTTGTGGCGCTGGTACCAGCATTTTTGTCATGTATCTATTCATATAGAGAAGCATTTACTGTATTTACGACTTCTTAAAAATTTGATCTTACATGAGATCATAATATTAAATAAATGCAAACAAATAAAAACAAAGGTCACACACCAGTAAAAAAAAATTTTGTTACTTTAAGGAAAAATGAATTCTTTCATAAAATTGAAGCTTATTTGTATTATCTTAGGTTGCTTCATTACTGGCATAAGAAACAGACAAAAAATTGTGCAATCTGCACGCGCTCAAACCAGTGTAGCCCTAAATATTGAAATTTTGTGAATTCTAGTGGCATCAGCTTATGGCTTCTGCCTTAAATAATAAGGGGTAGTTTTTTTTAGATTCCTGCAATATAACTAAGTCCCCGGTTTCTAAAAAAAAATCACAGTATGTTATAATTTAGCATTTTATGAATTTTTACACTGCCATCCTGACTTTCCGTGTATTGATCAAAATTTAACTTCTGGCAAACTTATAAAAAAAATTACTAAGCAATTGCATACAATTTTATATAGTGTAACAAGAAGCCTTACTCGATCTGCCACTTCCAAGTAAGAAGTATCCAATGAAAGTGTAAAAAAAATGTTACATGTTAAAAGTAACAAAATCGAAATGCATGTGTAGTTTAATATGTCATGTGACGGATAACTCCTAGAAACATTAAAATCTTTTTATAGAGACAAAGTGATGATGCCATTGATGTGTTCTGACATTATGCAAACACAAAAAAACTTGTTAAAAAAAAGAAGTATTTTAATATTGAAACATGGTGTAAAATTTAAAAGATAGAAAAGTAAAAGAAGAAACTGTATGTGTGTAGAGGGAGGGGGAGGGAACTCCCAAACTCATGAACTACCTGAAATAAACACATGAACAAAAGTGTACGACAGCACCACAACGTGTAAGTAAACACATGAACAAATTGTATAATATCACATGAACTCTATGTATTAATGTCTCAATGAACTAAAATTGTAATGTATTTGCCAACAAAATAAACAGACAGTATATGTGTAATAACCCAAGACACTTGCATACGAGTGAGATTCAATTACATAATTAACGAGTTATCATCAAAATGTAATGAATAAGGGTTAATAAAACAAATGAACTACTTGTAATGTGTATGTAAACTCTGGTTAAACTCTAAACCAGTCAGTGTGTACAACTCAATGAACTACTTGTAAGAAAAAAAAACAAAAAGAAATACTGCCGGATAAATCGCTAGCAAAGTACAATGTGTAAAATCAAATGAACAAAATATGTAAATCAACACATGAACTAGTGTAATGTATGTATAAGAATGTACCAAAATGTATTAAAAAAAGCAACTGTTGTGAAACACAAACGAATATCCAACATATGAACTACATGTGAAAGAAAACTGTTGAATAAATGGTTGACTAAGGGTTAAAAATAAAATAAAATTGCATCTGCCAAATTCATTACTGTCTTAAGTTAGCAGAAGCGTGCATAAAATGTATAACTCTACGCTAAAAATTGTAGAATTTATGCAATCCAAACATGTTCCAAGAAAAGAATGAAAGGGAAAAAAAACATATTGCTAGCAAAAATAACAAGCAATGTACCTTATGTGGTATGAGTGTATGTATCCGTCACAAGACAACTGTGAGACTTGAACTCACAAATTAAAAAAACTTTAAATCTGAAGAAAAAAATGCCAAAGATTTAGTTTAATGACTATATGTGAATAGCCCTTTAACAAAAAATAAAGTTTACCTAACAGCTCACATTATGCATGTGACTACCTTTTATAAGAAAAACACTTACTGATCTCAAATATCATGTCAGTTATAATAAAAAACACCTTATGTTATAACTAAAATAGCAACGAGTCACCAGCCGCGCGTAAACAATGAAATCTAACAGTACATTAGCTGCATGTGTAAAAATGTACACCCGGTTAATTATCCCTTGCAAAAAAAATTTAAGATGGCTGTGTAAACAATGTACAATAGTTACATTATGTTATAATTTCCGCAAAACTTTTAAACACACGAACTAAAAAAAAAACATCTGACATTAAAAGAAAATCTATCTAAAAACAACTGCGAAGTTGTGAATGCAGTGAAAAAAAATGCAATTTTAAGCTAAAACAAATGCTGATAAAAGAAACCTATACATGCACAGATGGTAATGAATGTCCTTAACCATGGTGAGTATTAATTGAAATATAACAAAATCAGCAAACCTGAACGAGTAAATGTGTGTGTGTGTGTGAAGTACCCGGTCAAACATGACATCACAAACCATGTACATGAGAGGAAAAAAATGCGTGTGATTAATACCTAACAATGCTATCTGCCCATAGCAAGTTAGTGAAAAAGTGTAAATTAGCGTAAAGGTGTTATCCATCATCAGCATTAGGAAACAATTACAGGTGAAATTTTAGCAATTTAAAAATACTTTTAAAAATGTAAACAATACTCCAATTGTAAAATTAATATTAGTGTAACTCCATCAATCATGTTAGGAAACATATCCGATCCCTGATTAACCTTCCGTCTACCAGACGGGTCCATTGGACCCGACATGTACATTCAAAATATTTATTCAAACCAGAAATTTCTTCAAAACAAACTAAATGTATAAATCAGACAATAATAAGTTAAATAAACAAATTAAATAGTTTTAAGTAAAAGTTCTGGTGTAGAATGTTTTTATAAAACTTGAGTAAAATTTCCGGTAGTTCTAGGGTTAAGCTAGCGGCCAACTTGCTTAACCATAGATCGAAATACACACCTCAGACATTTTGCTATGCCATGGAAAATAGCGCAATGACTGAAGTATCCCACATAAACCATGACAGAAGTACTAGCAATCAAACTTACACACAAAAAAAAAAACAAAAAAAACAATGTATTAATGTGAATGCATGTCATTGAGAAACATAAAAAAAATAACTTTTTTAAAACTATACGTCAAACCTATGTTGTACATCTTATGTATTTTGCAAAAGCAAACGAGAGCCAAAAGGTAAAAAAATATTTTTGTAACCATGATATGATGACTCGACCCCAATAGCAAGAGATATCGGCTTAATTTCGGCCTAATACCAGAATTGTCGGGAAATGATCAGTAGTTGAATGAAGAGCTTCACATAATATCGTCTGAACAAAATCTAGCGATTAATCTAGTCGTCGCTAGATTTTTAGAAACGTCGGCAGGAAATTGTATTATTATTACTAGTCAATTAATCGAAAAAGTATTCTTATGCATGTAATCGGCCGGCAATCGGAAAGTAATGAAAAATGAATCTTTTTACTGAGTTGTTATTGTTTTTTTCCGCGTATAGATACCCCCTGCAGTGATGATAGGGGGGGTGTGTCACGTGAATAAATCTGTCCAATGTGCTGCAATATCTTATCTGCCTCCCGCTCAAAATACTTTTTCACGTTTCAAGGACATCATTTGTAAATTGACAGTCGAAGGAATAGGGGAAAAAATACTTTCCAAGAAATGTTCTATGGTGAGAATGCATTATTATTTGCAAATCAGTAAACTTAAATCTCTTAAAAACTTATAGATAGCAGGGAAATTACTGTAAAAGTAAACTAACAATTTAAAAACATTTGTTTGTTCTGTGTTTCTTTTTTTCAATATTTACGTATAGACATTCATACTTAAAATTATACTTAATAAAATGTTTAGATATATTTGCTGCTTTGTTGATTTAGATAAATAAATTGAAAATTATAAGATCTGAAATTTAGATTAATTTAGGATAATATCTGAAATTTAGACTATTACAACAACAAACTATTTACTCTAAATGTATTTTCTTAGTTATGAATTAAAAATTTTTAATTTAAAAATTAATTTATTTAGAAATACTTCAAGCAATGTTATTGTATAAATTATAATGAAGTTGATCATCTTTCCTTTTATTTTCTCTCTAATGTAATAAATTTAATTTTATACCTTTAAAAAGTTAAAAAAATAGCTGAACTTTTTTTTTAATTAAAATTATTATTAGATAAATAAAATGAAAATTATAAGATCTAAAATTTAGATTATATCAGAAATATAGACTATTACAACAACGAACTATTTCTTCTAAATGTATTTTCTTAATTATGAATTAGAAATTTCTAATTTAAAAATTAATTTATTTAGAAATAATTCCGATAATGTTATTGTATAAAGTATAAAGAAGTTGATCATATTCCCCCCCCCCCCCCCCCACCACCACCACCACCCCAGATAGTGATAAATTTAATTTTATACATTTTAAAAGTTAAAAATCTATGACTGAACATTTTTTTAATTAAAATAATTAGTAGATGAATAAATTGAAATTTATAATATCTGACATTTAGATTATATCAGGATAATATCTGAAATTTAGACGATTACAACAACAAACAATTGGAAATTTCTGATTTAAAAATTAATTTATTTAAAAATAATTCAGATAATGTATTGCATAAATTATAAATAAGTTTATTATTTCCCCTCCCCCCCAAATAGTGATAAATTTAATTTTATACCTTTTTAAAAGTTAAAAAAAATGACTGAATAATTTTTTTAATTAAATTCATTATTGAAAATTTTAAGATCTGAAATTTAGATTATATCAGGATAATATCTGAAATTTAGAATTTTACAACAACAACAAAATAATTGCTCTAAATGTATTTTCTTAGTTATGAATAATAAATTTCTGATTAAAAAAATTATTTATTTAGAAAAACTTAATTTAATGCTATTGTATAAATTATAAAGAATTTGATCCTTTTTTTTTTCCTCCAGATAATAATAAATTTCATTTTATAGCTTTTAAAAGTTAAAAAAAAAAGACTGTTTTTTTTTTAAATTAAAATAATTATTTAGATATTGAAAAAAAGAAAAAAAGAATTTTTTTCCATAAATAACAAAAATTTAATGAGACGCTTTAAATGATAGAAATTTCACAGCCAGGACGCAATGTTAAATGAGAATATTTTACTTTGTACCATGCAAAAAATTATCTAATTAAAATGTATCAAAGTTCGTTTTAATTCAAACAGTAAATATTGTTAGACGGAAATATTTTCCACTATAAAATACAAAAATGTTTTCATATCGAGGGCGTAATTAATCAAAAGATAAGACATTTTTTTTAATTTAAATTCTAAATATTGCCGATCTCGGGATGAAAATTACAATTAATTTTTTTTGTAAGATGCCATAATATTTGTATATCAACAGTGTGAGTTACTTATAAGCAAGAATATTATTTTTAAATTAAATGTAATTTTATTTGTATCTTACAATGGAAAATTAATTGTAATTTTAATTGTAAAATTATTTAACAGCAATATTTTGACTTTAAACAAAACAAGATTTATTACATTTCAATTAGTTGCATCCTTGATATGGAAATATTTTTGCATCTTATAGTGGAAAATATTCCCAATTAACAATATTTATTTTTTGAATTAAAACGAATTTTTTTTACGTTTTAAATGCTATTTTTACATCGTACAAATTCTTCTATTCGATATGATTAGCTAATCGGCAAAAGAGCATATGATATTGCAAGGTACTCGGTAAAAGATTACCAAGTGACCAAATTATCGAAAACTAATACGCAAAGGCTTCATAACCGATTCAATTGTAGTCGGGAGGGGATGCTCGACAGGTGATCAGCCTTGCGGACAAGAAGTCATATCTGCCGACCCCCGAAAATGAGATCGTCAGGAGGAAATATAGTCGAGTTAGGACTTTCGGCGGAAATTCGGCCAAGGATTATTTGCTGTTTGGGGAGCTTTGTAATATGCCTAAAGAAAATGTATGCCAGGATAAACTAATCTAAGCTTACTAAATATTTTGCCAAAGTTCACAATCCAAGAAAATATATGTGAAAGATAAAATAATCTATTTTTTTTAAATATGATTACGCCAACTGTATGTAAATTTCTAATCAAGTGCCCACATCTAACTGAGAAAAAAAAATGTTATGCTCACATCCTCTATAATTATTTTAAATTGTCACCAATATGCAAATCCAACATATTTCACATTACCCTTAATCAGTGCAAAAAAAAAAAATTATAATAAAGTCATAAAACATAAAACTTTCTGCATAGAAAAAAAAAATATATTAACTCTAAAAAGAAATTTCAAAAGTGTGTCCCAGATCTAATAGTGTAAAAGGTATTCAAAAGCAAGCCATTTACAATCTATGATAAATATATCTATAGACTTTTTTTATCACTATTTTTAAGAAAGGCTGAATGACAACATCTTAACTAACAATAAAAAAAAATCTAATAATCCCCAGAGAACTACTCATAAAAGACACTATACTGAATAAGTTGCAATATGACACAACATATTATTTAAATCATACTGTTAACAGACAGCATACGAGCCAGCGTATGTCCAACAAATGATAAAACAACAGAGAAGAAACTTCAAGGCCTGGAGATAAAATAAAAGGAATATATTATCTCTGAAGTGCGTCAATGTGTCAATGCAAGTTACTCAGGAAGTTTCTAATATGATTCAAATGCAACAAACTTAAAAATAAATGCTACCCCCTTTTTTTATCACCTTAGAAATGCATCCCAATTATTCATAAATTTTACTTTACACATCAACTGCCAATCTGTAAGTAACAACTTATATTTTTAAAAACAGATGAAATATTACCTAACATATTAAATATTCATAACAGAGATAAATACAAATACATCTCTTTTCAATCAAAATAGAAATTAAATTAAAAAATAAACACAGCTTTTGTTAAAAATATGTCATTCATAACTATAATTAAAAGCAACAAAATGTGCAACAGATAAATTAGATAAATTTTAAAAGGCTATTGTTTGTGCAATAGCGACAAGGAATGCAAGCGCAATATCTTTCAAGATAAATGCTAAACCCAGAAAATCCTTGTCATGCATGAAAATAAAGTATATTTAAACATCCATAAAATAACTGAACAGAAATAGCACTTACCTTTTAAACATTAACTTGCAAAGAGCAGCTTAGAATTATAGCTGCAAGTATAACGATTTAAAAAAAAACAATAATTTTTTTTATAAAGCCGATATCTTCTCTCTTCCGGCTATTACCTTTTATAAGCAGTCTTAATAAAAACAATATGGAATAGTATGGAATAATAAAATGTTAAACAAGTATGACTATAGAAACATTTATCATAGCATGAAAAGAGATGAAACTGAGAAAAAAAATATAAAAGGAAAATACTGTATTAATTAAAATTAAGATTTTAAAAAGGAGAAAAAAATGTTCATGTTGAAATTTGTAGTGTATTCTTAATTTTTTTTAACACTACATAAAAATGTACTTTTTAACTGTAGTAATTAACACAACTAGTGTCACACTAAGTTCACTTTGAGATATTCATATAAGTTACAGAAAAGGACATACTTTTTAAATGATGCGTCCTTCATATTTTAAGTGAAAAACACTTTTTTTTAGATTGCCTTGCGTAAAAAACACATTTTGAAAAGAAAAAAAAACATTCTATCACAAAGGCAATATTCGGGATGAAGCAGGATGAATTTTTGACATTGTCAGGTGCACCCTTTTGTAGGAATCACTAGATTTCACTTTTTTTTTTTTTTTGCTATTTCACAAACAACCTAAAAAAATGAATTGTGATGAATCCGGACATTATTAGGTACCCTTTTTGTCGAGTACACTGGTGCTGAACTATTACTTTTTTTTGTGTTGACACATTTTTTTGAAGAAAACACAGATCGTCTGTAAACTCGAATCACAGATAAAGCACATCTAGAAGACTCCAGGAGAGATTGAGCACAAAATTGGCGTTGATGATAATATCAGGTGAGATGATAGGTAACAAACGTCTTTATTCCAACGTCACTAGTGTAGTATCAGGATTGTGCATAGAATTAGTCCAGTTTTCAATTAAAATGCAAACAAAATTTTTAAAGACATGTAGCAGCGGTGCTCCGGCACATACATCATCTGGATCATTCATCATGTACTGGTGTTTACAGAAACATCAGGAATGGGCAGAGAAGTTGAAGAATAAAATTGTCCTTTTAACCCTAGATCTACCGGGAATTTTATTCAAGTTTTAATAAAACGTTCTACACCAGAATTTTTATTTAAAACTATTTAACTTATTTATTTACCTTATTTTTGTCTGGTTTATATACTTAGTTTATTTTAAAGAAATTTCTGGTTTGAATGAATATTTTGTATGTACCTGTCGGGTCCAATGGACCCGTCTGGTAGACGGAGGGTTAAGCTGCAGGAGTACTACGTCGAAGGTGCGGCATAAAAACATTTTTTTAAAAAAACGGTGGGGGGAATTTCTCTCTCTTAAATAAATAAGCATTTTCTTTTTTAGGTTGGAGAAACGACCGGCCGATGGGCCAAATTTATGTAACGGTGTTCAGTGCGATGGTTCACTTAAATGCAAAAACTCCAACCATATTACAGGAACTATGAAAATTTATTCAACATTTTTAAATTTAAAGTTACAAAAGAGATCATTCTCATAATTAATTAAGAGTGAGAGAGAGAGAGTCCATATTTTACAAGGTACGCCTGGGCGTGACCCACAGACCGTGAAGGTCTTACATCCTTTTTTTGTCGAGATCAAAAGTTGAGTGCTCGTGATTTCACAAGAATCATATAACACTAGTCGCTACACATCGCCAAATTCAAACATTGGCACCCTGAACGAACTGTGGACAAAGGTTTTATTCGCAAGCCAAATGATTATCCCAAAAAATCCAGCAACCCCGATGAGAACAATGAAACGCGTGAAGGAAGGTTGCCAGTCCACAAATCCTGGGAATCATTATCTAACCGAAATGATTACGTTAAAAAAATGCCCGCAATATACAATCGCGAAATGCCAAGTAAGGCATCTGGTAAAACCAACTGACAAAAAGATTTAACATCCATGAAACGTGATTTTAAAAACCGCATCTCATTTCGATGTGAGAGACGGCAGAAACATCTGGGAGGTGTTTATATTACAGACTGGCATTCGCTTAAACAAGTGTTACTTAAAATTACATACTGCAGACCGATGAAAGGGAAAGATGCAGCGACTCGCATAAAATACATTCCTTTCACATTTGCTGTTAAAAGATTTTCAACGGTTCCGTATTAGCAGTGATAAGACTTTTCACTGCGGTGGGAAAAATCCGATGCGATTAAATGAAGAGATATTGCTACTAGCAGCCGCGCCTTGTGACTTTTATTTATTTCATTGCACTGGGAGCGGAAACAGACAGATAAGGGAAAAAAAGGAAAAAAAAAGAAATAAATCTTTGAGCGGCCTGAAATAAAGATGTTTTTAGAAAGAAGAAAGAAAACACCTTAATAAATATCTGGATGGTTTTGAGAAATGAATTTAATCACATATTTCATTATAGGAAAGAGGGGCGGAAGATAATATGATCTAAAAGTAAGAAAGTTATGTTTTAAATTAATTTTGAATAAAAATTATAGCTATGGGACAGAAACGCTGTCACAGTTGTTTTATATTTTTTGGTGTTTTGATTATCAGGATTTTGGAGAATTTGTATATGTTGTCCCTCTATGTCTTTGTTTTCTTCTACATTTGCCTCGACTGAGTTGTCTTTTTCAGTTTGGTCATTACTGTCTACTATTGCATTGAACTTACAGATCTTCCTTTAGACAGTATATTTCGTTGTTGCGTGTAATAATGAAAGCCTGGGCAGTCAGGGCTACTTGTCTCATGGGGGAAAAAGTTTGGTGTATTTAATCAGTTGAGGCAACGGAATTTGTTTTTTCTATAGATCTACCTTTTCTACCTGTGATTAGTGGGCATATGTTTGATTTGTGCTCCTTTGCGCAATAGTTGCATACTGCAGGTAGTCTACAATGATCTTTCGCGTCACCAAACCTTTGGCAGTTTTGGCATCTCGCTAATGGCATATATAGTGAAATTCTGCATGTATTAAACCAAGGTTTATTTTTTGCTGCTTTATTAATTGTGATGATAGCCAACTCTCGACTTCCAGCACCAGCTGATAGAACTGTGCACCTTCTCTATATATCTTTTTACTAAGAGAAATTGGAATGTCCGTAATGTACTTTTCTTGAAGTTGTTGTATCACTTCTTGGGGATCGTATTCCGTAGGTATGCCGAGTAATATTATTTTCCTGAGATTCATTGATTTAAATGTTATTTCCATGATTTCTCTAAGTGAATTAATATTTTCAATTGCTTCTAAGAGCTTTTGAGTTGCTTCGTCGTTATGAGTCTTGATTACGAGTGTCTTGATTACGAGTGATTCGATCTCTCGCTAATTCGCAGTAGATTTGTTGGTCTTTTACTATATTTTTTGTTTCTCTTGTGAGAATTTTCCTCATTTCGTTCAATGTAATTGATGTATTTTGTCTCCTGCGAATTAGTATTGCTGCTTTTGAATATTTATGATGCATTTTTTGTGATATCTTTTCTGTACTTGATGGAATTTGGATGACAGCAGCAGCATATGACTGTACTTGTTGTTCTTTATGGATGTTTGTCTGAGCTATATCCTGTTGTTGTTCTGTTATATTTGGTACTTTTTGAACTTCTTTTGTTATTTGTGATGAGAGGCTTTGTATTGATTCCAATAAAATTTGAAAATTTGAGGGTTCGATATCTAGAGAGCTTTGTTCTGTGTATTTTTGTATGACGTTTTTTTTATTTTTTAATTCTTCTTCTTTACAGTTTAGTACCTCTCGAAGCTCTTTCAGTTTTTCGTCCAATCATTGTTCTCGGGCTGACGTCTCGTCCAGCATTATTTTGTAATTTTCTGCTGTTTCGTTGGTTTTATGATTATCTATTTCATATTGTTTTTGAGCAATTATATTCTGGAGTTCTTCAATGTTTTGTTGTTTATCTAATGTAACTTGATGTAGGGTGCTGTAATTCGCTGCATTTTGCATTATTTCTTCTTTTAATTTGTTAATGTGATTTACTGAATCATCTATTTTCATCCGTAAATATTGCAGGTACTTGTTAGCCCCTAATGTATCCTTCCACTCTAAATCGAAATGTCTTAAATTCAGACACTTAAGTGTCTGAAACGGAGTGTTCAATTTTCAGACATTTTAAAATGTCTGAATTTTTTCAGACACTTTTTGCGTCTGAATTTTAGACACTTCAAACGTCTGAATCGCAGCCATTTTTTTAAAGCACTACACGTAGCCATGTTTGACCACGTTGATCCTGGAAAAGTATATGGCCATTATTCTGCCCTACTCCCCCCCCCCCACACACACACAGCCTAATTTTAGGGGCTCCAAAATATGGTATGCAATTTTCATAAAGCTGATAATTGAAATCTTTTTCGACTTTGTACTGATTATAATCAATATTTTGAATTTATAGAGTAGAATAAGATTAAAAATTAAAATATTTGTCACAATACAGTAAAACCTCTCAATAGTAGGCACCTTAGAACCGTGGAATTTGTTCGCCATTCGGAAGTGTCTGTTTTTCTGAGGTAAAAAATATAAAATATGTGCATGTTGTTAATAAAAAATGTGCTTCTTAAATAGTTGTGTCCCCTATGTAGGAGTGTCCGTTATGGAGATTTTACAACAAAACTTTCATAGGACAATTTTCTTCAGCGAACACTGACCTTTTTCAAGATAAATACATTTTTTTTACCTCATAAAAGCGAACACAATCGAATAGCAGGCAAATTCAACTTCCAAAACGCGTTCAATTCGCGAGGTGGCCGCGATTGAGAGTTTTTACTGTATTTATTTTTTTATTTAGTTTTTAATCTAATTCTACTTTTAAAGTTCAAAATGCTGATTATAATCAATAGAATGTTGAAACACATTTAAAATATAAGCTTTAAAAAAAAAATCCATATCGAATTTGGAGCACGTAAAATCGTAGGGGGGGGGGGGGAGGAACTGCCCATGCTTTAATCAGGCCCTCCTTCTGGAAAAAGTCCAACCCTGTATTATGATTCGATAAATGTACGTGTCAGTTTTAAGTGCAAAATCTAGCTATATGCAAATAAATATTTTATAAAAATCTACCTCTGTACTTTGTATTCATTTTTAATTTCAAATTACTTTTTAACTAAAAGTAATAAAAAAATCAATATTATATAATTATTTCAAATGAAATATATCTGTATATTTTTACAGCATTCTTACAATTACGTTAACGGTACATGATTACATGAATTTAAGAATCTAAAAATAATCATTAAAATTTAACAAAGTGACTACAGATAACGCGAGATCCTTTTTTCTAAATCTTTGTTGACATCAACAAATTTTTTTCTGATTCAACGTCTACATTAGTGACGTCAATTTCCGTTCAAACAATCACTGTGGTTTTGACTTTTGAATCATAAAAATATTATATGTTGACTATTTTCAGTATGGCAAATGGGATATTTCTAAAATACTCGGAAACATTAAAATTATAGCAAAGGGAAATCTTTTAATTAGAATGACCGGATTTAATGAGTTTTATCAGTCAAAACATTTTAAAATAAATAAATGAACACAAGTAATTCGCTGTATTAAATATATGGGGGAATCAATGAATGGAAGGATGTTCGAACTATATTCTTTTTTAAAATTTATGATGTATACACTATGAGGCAGAAGAAAACTTCATTAGACAAGAAAAGCATAAATAAGCAGCTATTAACAGGAATGTTTACTATAAATGCTTTTGAATTCCAGTACATAACACATAATAAATCTATCAGAAATGTAAAAATCGATGTAAACATTACAAATGCTGCCGCATTAAATGCTTATAAAAATATTGTATACGTAAATAAATAACTAAAAAGGGTACTTCAGAGTAATAATTACACCAAAAAATACTATTAAGGTAGTCTTGATGGTAATTAAGAAGTATGAGCCAATCAATAGGCGATGTCACTGCGATTTTTAAAGTAATGACTACATAAGAAAAGGCTTAGGAAGGTGTAAAATTAATAAATTCAGTAACCGCTAATATACACCATGCAGAGACACCTAAATTTATTTTAAAGATAACATTGGATAGAAAATAATACAGAAATATGATTGCAGATGATTTGAAGAGTAGAAATTTAAATATTAGCAAAATAAAATTTTAACATGGAAATACCATAGGCAAAATGCTTTGAACATATTTTGGCATAACTCAGGAACTAATAAAGGTATAGACTCGTGTGAGGTCTTCATTTAAAGAGAAAACAATCACAGAGAGTTTTAAATACATAGTTAAGACCCCACTTACCTGGGAAAAGGTCTGATTATTCCAAAAGCACATTCGCCCAGAGGACGTCCGGATTGGAGGCTACGTTAGTATCCGTTAATTAGGCAGACTTGGATATTTAAAAAATAAAATCCCCTTGCACATCCGGCTAGCTCTGTTAAAAGGATGGAAAATTTCCATCCTGAAAACATAGCCCGCCAGACAACAGTTCTCTTTACAAATTTGACGAGATGAAGAACACTGTATTAGTTTTATAGATAAATATTAATACGGAGTACCACTATGTCGATAGAAATTAAATCCCGGAACTTCACATTCCACAAAAAACAATCAAGTCAAAATAAATTATTACTTAAAATGTACGCGTTCATAAAAACAAGCATTCAGTTTAAATTACAAACGAACATCGAGTTCGAAAGGAAGACGCATGCGCAACTGAGAGTGCCCCCTGGTGAATGCGGAGCGGAGTTACAAAGTGTCTTAAAATTAGACACTTGCAGATTTTTTAGACACTTTTATCAGTTCGTGTACACTATGATCATAGTAAGACACTTAGGTGTTTTAAATTAAGACATCTATTGTGACTGAATTTTCAGATTCAGACACTTAAGTGTCTGAAATTCTTTTTCAGTCACATATGTATCTTAATTTAAGACGCCTTTATTTGCAGTGAATCTTCTCTTTCGGGTTAGCGATTTATATATTTCAAGTGTTTCTTTAGCTGACATCTTTTGGATAGCTTGTTCATTGAATTGTAATATTTGGTTGTATTCTTCATTACTTTCATCTAATGGTTCTCTGCAATCATCACTGAAAACTCGTGTCTTATTAATTTCTAACTCTTTTAATTGTTCAGTTAAGTTTTTTATTTTTGCATATTGTTTTGCCGTAGTTTCTTCTAGTTCTTTATTATTTTTTGTTAATATTTTCATTTGATCCTCAATTTCCGTTGCCTTTTGTTGTATGAGATTCGCATATTTTGTTCTTTCATTTTGTGCCGCCTTATCTTTTTTCTTACACCACTCAGTCAATTTATCTACCAGTTCTTTTAATGTTATTATCTTCTTCTCTGAGGTTGTATCAATTTTCGTTTCCGGTGTTGACACACTACTAGGTTTAAACGGCTGTAATGTCTTACTTTGGAGTGTTGTATTCATATCACTTGCTTAATTTTCTTTAGTTGTTATCGACGTCTCATCTTGGAATCGAACCACTCTCGTCCCATCAAGATTTGTTTTTTGTCTTTTCAAGTTACTTATTTCTGTGTTAAGGTAGTGTAGTTGATGTTTAAGTCTATTCATTTGTTCTGTTTTTTTCGGTTATGTCTTCTTTGTAATCTATTATTTGTTGGTTTTGTTGTTCGTATTCCTTTAATATCTTGTTTATGGTTGCCTTATCAAATTCGGAAAATTTGTAACAAGCTGGTTCCAATACAGTGACCCAGTTCCTGGCATAATACAGCATCGTAACGCTGCTCCAACCACCGGGCAGCCCCAATCTGTCATTGTCGGACTTTTGTCTATTCCCTCGGTTAAAATCCAGCTTAATAGGTCATCGTTTTGACAGTCTGGTAACAAGCTGGTTCCAATACATCTTTTAAAGTGACCCAGTTCCTGGCATAATACAGCGTCGCAAAGCTGCTCCAACCACCGGGCAGCCCCAATCTGTCATCGTCGGACTTTTGTCTATTCCCTCGGTTAAAATCCAGCTTATAGGTCATCGTTTTGACAGTCTGGAGACCATGAATAAAAAGTAACGCGCGTTCTGAACAGCATTCCAGGCGAGCATAAATGGGTGGCAGAGTCATCGACAACGATGTAATAATGCAGAAGGAAGCTATTTGAAGAATAATGCGTGTTTGTAAAATTATCTTCAAATAAACGAATTTTATGGAATCAGCCTCATTACTTGATGGACAGAGCTTTTACCTTTTATAAAGCCGTATTTGTTTGGTAAATGATATCAATGGTGTTTGGGATATTTGTGTAAAATATAATCCTGAACTACAATGAAAAGTTTTCTGTTAATCTAAGCCACTTAAAAAACATTTGTGCCAGAAGAAAAGAGAAGTGTTTGTTTCCCAGAAATTAGGGTAAAGTGACCATATTTCGTCCTCCTTAACTTCCCCGCTTCTGCGAAAGTGGCACTACTGAAGACACAAGGGACGGAAGGTAAAAGGGGTCAGTGCTGAAAGTTTTGCTCGCCATACATAAATTAAAAACGGCGAATTTTCTATTTTTACAAGACTTGAGTTCTTATTATGTCGTTTGTGGAACGTTATTTACAGTAATGTAAGTATTTATCTCTTACATTGGTAAGATGCTGATAGTAGCATACAGTGAGTTTTAGGACGCTCAGTTCATCTTACGTGAACTGAAGCTCTGTCATATTGGGAAGTAGCGTGGTTCCAATTTCGTCCCCCCTTGTAGTTCTTATTTTCGTCCCGGGGACGAAATTAAGAATGCTTTTTCATGACTTTTTTTCAATTTTTTTCTCGTGTTTGGATGGCTAATGTTTCGTTATGTTATTCTTCCACTGACAATTAGTACATTTCTTTGTGCCTTACTTTAATGTAAATTAAATTATTTACACATTTAGAAATAAATTTTGATTTAGTTATAAGTTAAGCCTCCGCGTATTGGATTTTTTGGGGGGACGAAATTGGGACCATTTTATTTCTTTTGCATTTTTTGGATACTTTTGAAAAAACAATTTTTCGCATTGTTAAAAATTTTTTACTCTATATTGGCGTATGTTTATGTGTGCTTGGGGAGTTAGTCTTTGTAAAATCCAAATTTGGTAGGTTTCCACTGAAAATTACAACTTCCAAGGGCCTTAAAGTGACGAATACAGGACAGTAATAGGATACTTTACCCTGTATCCCGTTAATAAGTTTTTAACCCTTTATGTCACGAATTATAAATCAGAAATTTGGTCCTCTTTTATAATTATCTTCGTTAATGTCTGTAGATATCGAAAACAACTTATATATTAACAATTTGATATTTAGATAGATTTTTAAATAAAACTGATTTAATAAGTTAGAGATTTTTTGTAAAATATTTACAAGATTAATTAACAAATATATTAGTCGCTCGGTGGCGTGGTCAGTTAGCGGAGGCTGCTGTCACCCTGAGGGCCCTGGTTCGAGTTCCTGGGTAAGACATGGATGTAACTGTAAATGTCCCATTGTAGTTATATGTAATGGAAAAAAATTGTTGTGACTTGTTGTTGTTTCTGTATAATAAGGATCATTCGAGGCGACAGCCATTGTAGCTATAGGCCCCAAAGCATTCTTCACTTCGGTGAACTTCAAAAAATATATTGTTATGGAAACATCACAATTCTTACGAGAACAATGTAATTAAATGTATTGTGAACCTATCTGTAACTGAGGAGTATTTTGTAGATGTAAATTTTTCTTAAAACCTTTTTTAATAGGAGAAAATCTAAATCCATGTACATTGTTAAAAATATAGTCACATAAAAAATATTTAGCTTCGACGACTTTGCTCCACTTACTGAAGATGATCCATCAAAATATTTTGTACCACAAGTACCATGTATTTTTATTAGTAGACGAATTAAAGAAATTTTATATTGCATTTTCTTTAATCGGACTTAGAAGCTCCGTCGGAGCATTAAAATAGTTAAACTATTATCGTGAGTATCTGGCACCACGCGGCACTAGACTACCATTATAGATCCAAACATTTTGCTTGGTACCTTTCGTAAATTAATGTTTTCTTGAATCTTTCTTTTAGCGTTATACGAGAAGACCTGATTGTAGATCAAGTTTACAAAAATAAGTCATTTTAATCAACTATTTAAAAAATTTTAAATGCGATACAGTATAAAAACAAAACTAACCCTTTTATGTTACAATCGATTGGTTTTTTTAATGCTTCTGCCGTTATGACTATTTTTTAAAATCACAATATATATAAAAAAATATTTTTGTAAATGTAAAATAGGATGTAAGATATGTATTATAGAAAACTTTAACAGAAAAGGAATTTTGCTACAACATTTTGTTGTAGTTGTTTAATTCCATTATCTTGTAAACAGTGAAATTTCTTCTTTTTAAAGATATGGATGTTGTTTTGAATAAACAGACTAAGATAAAAAGAAATACAAAGTTTTCTGTTGGTCTAAACTATTGAAAAAAAAACATTACCAGAAGGAAAAAGTAACTGTTTGTTTATTTCTTCAAAAATAAATCCTTTTAACTTATCATTAAACTGTTATCGAGACTATCTGGTTCCCAAACCGCTCACATTATCGGTCGTAACATTTTACTCCTT
This sequence comes from Maratus speciosus, assembly GCA_963932465.1. Lineage (NCBI taxonomy): Eukaryota > Metazoa > Arthropoda > Arachnida > Araneae > Salticidae > Maratus > Maratus speciosus. The sequence goes on from OZ010800.1 coordinate 50,523,887, forward strand.
TTGTAAGTAAGCATTTTCTTATAATTGACGTATTTGCGATAAGATCTAGATATCTAATCAATAATACAGTGTGTGATAAACGGGATAATGATTGTAGACTAATCTAGATATATGAAATTACCTCTTTTACTCCGCTACATGTGTTTACTCTGCTTAATGTTTGTTTTTTAAACTTTACGTTACATGACACAATAACACAAAATATAAGTTACGATTGTTTGGGATCATAAAGTATTAGTAGTTATATTTATTCTTCAAAAATCTTCAGAATTTACAAAAAATGCAGTATTTACATTAATAGAAAATGCACGTAATGCACTTATATTTTTATTTTATTTACCTTTTTTTCATTTTATTTATTTATATTTGTTGTTTAGAAAAAATATATATATATTTAATTTACATTGTTTTTATTTTCAGAAAAAATACTGTTAAAGCAAAGAGTTATTATAAAATATACATTGCTATTAACAACACTTGGAAGTAATTTCACTTCTTTAAATTATGAAACTGCTTAAGTTAAATAAATGTTTTCCAAAACAATGTTATGTACTGAAATTTCGAATCTTGTTTTATTTGTCACAGTTTCAAAAGAATATTTTCAAAATATCCAGCTATCATTTTATAGTTGCATAGATTCTTTAAAAAGTAGGAATGCCAAATGCTGATTTATGTATGAAAAAAGGTATATAATTATATTCACATATGAATCTATTTAAACACACACATTGATATTATTAGACATACGCACAATATACATACAGGGTGGTCATACAAAGACTTCTCCGATATATGTAGTCCTAGTGACCTAACCGCTCAACCAATCGAAATGAAATTTCAGATTTAGTTATTTGAAGGTACGCGCTCCAGATCGTGAAGATTGAAAACAATAGTGATCGCATGGTTACGGTTACAGTGAAAAAATTTCGAAATTTTCTAAAGGCAACACCCTTTTTTCGCCTTTCTACACGCCTTTTAACACGCCTTTTTTTTTCCTTTTTGCGCAAATTCATCAGTGCTATGAGAAAATTGTCAGTCTAAAATTGTCAGTGTAATATCGTTGCACCCAATCCTAATCAGTTCTATGTAACGTAATATTCAGCACTCTAAAACAAATTCTTACATTTTCATTTTCACTATGTGTATACAAATACTCAAAAACACATTTCAACACAAATATTACAAAGTTACTCAGTTCACGAGTGAAAGAAAATCGGCTATAGAAAAACATGTAGGCACTACTTTGTTCCTCGCATATCTAAAACGCACTCCTTCGATGCGATAGTGAAGTCAGCCAGACGCAAGTTGAAAGGGCACCAATTCCGGAGCAAGTCTTGCTTTCGTGTCTCATGGTGTATCCAGAGTTTATTTGGGGTTTTGTATCTTACGAAAAAACACGCATTCCAAGTTATATTTAGGGTCGTTACACACCGGCATAAAACATTTTCAAAAAACAGCATTTTAAAGGACCTATGACAATTCGAAGACGAGGTGAACTGAAGCACTTTTCATAATTCAGAGGAATAGATAGTAGAAGCACCAATCATAGAACACCATATGCAAAACATTGCATGTAGAACATTTTTAATAAACAGTGTGGGAAGATTGTTTCATGAAAACGTTCTCCATCACAAGTGTTTCAGAATACAACAATGTTTCAGAATTACGTAATTCCAGAATTGCAGCAGCATAAAATGCCGTTTATGATATTGTATCTATGCAAGATTGTGCTTCTACACGTCGCCACAGCTGTTCGACAAATGCTGCAACAGCAATTTGATGATAGAATCATCGATCGTAACTTTGCAGTTTCATGGCCACCACGATTTCCCGACCTCAACCCATTGGATTTCTGTTTCTGGAGTTATATGAAATGAAAGGTGCGCACATCAAATTCAAGAAATTTGTCAGAATTGAAAAATGTCATATATATCTTTCTGTAATGTAAGTGAATTTTTTGTAAAATTACTATGCTTTGAACCGTTGTCCATTTTATAGGACAGCTAATTACTTTAAAAATTATAAACCATTTTTTTTAATTTTTGCTTTTATCTGCTTAATTACACAATATTAATGATAAAATCGAAGTTTTAAAAAAATTCAAAAATATTTATTTGGTGCGGTCCAATATGGGTTAAGTCGCTAGGGTGCATATATTGGGGAATTTTTTTTATGACGAGCTTGTATATACGCTGTCTGGTCAAACGTATCCGGATACTTTCGATTTCAGAAAGCTAATCTTGAGAAATGCTTCAAGACTTTTTCGTGAATTTTTGGGAGGAACGAAAACATTTCAACTCATATATTATAAGGAACAGATACAGCAATTAGAGAGATGATTATATGTTTAATAATATTATACAAATAAAAATAATTAAATAATAAATTAAATAAAAGTAATAATATTTCCTACCATTCTGGATTAAAAAAAAAAAAAAAAAAAAAAATCTTGAAATAATTTGTAACTCAAAGAAATTATTAAACTGGCTGTTTACACCGCGTATATATATTTGTTTACGAATAGAACATATTTTCATGAAATTATAAACGTTTCGTTCAAAAATTTAAAAGGAAATATCCTCAAGTTATTTGTTTATAAAATGTAGGATTTTTAATGAAATTTAACACCACATTTGGGAACTATGGTGATATGCAAGAAAAACATTGGTCTGTAATTAAACAATGAATGTATTGAACATTTAACTGGATATTATTATTTGTATGAAATATTTTTTGCTACAAATGCACAAATCATACCATATTGTTCCGTTTATAATTTAGTAGATAACTATATTGTGCAACTTATATAAAATGTGCATTCAAATATCGAGAAAATTAAAGACGTTATAGGCGATGTTTTCAACTTTCAGTTATTTTCTAAAAAATACCTTCATAATAATGGATAGTTTTCACACTGTAATTTATATTATATAAAATATTGCAATTTATTAAACAAAATTTAGTACAAAATATGTGATGTATTTTTCTTTCATTATAAGTAATTATATGTAGTTAAAGTATTAATAATTTTACATAAATAATGTTACTGCCCTGTAATTTATAAAGAACATTTTGTTAATAAATTTTGCACTTTCCGTAAAATTCCCTATCACCTTGTGCTCCTAAGAAACTAACTAAAAAATGTACCATTTTATCACCGATAACTTCCTGAATTTTTCTATACAAATTGTCCTATGTAGTTGACTACTAAATTCCGAATGAAACAATGTGCAATCATGTGCTCGTGCACAGTTAAAATTAGTTGTTATAAATGCTAATAATTATTCGATATATTTATATTTTAATTTCAATGCTATGTTTTTCTTGGATATTATCAAATTTTCTTAAAGTGTTAAATGGGTTTGAATACCTGCGGTGCACACATCAAATTCAAGAAATTTGTCAGAATTGAAAAGTGCCATAAAACGTGTAATCGTACAGATTCTTTCTGCGATGGTACGTTCGGCATTGTTGTCGACAGTCTCACGCATGCAATGCATTACTGTCTGCGAAAGTGAGCATGTTCAAAACTGCTAATTCAAATAAATGTTTTTTTTCCTCTCTTCTCTCATGTGTTGTCATTGGTCTTTACAATGGTCATTTTTACAAGTGTTTTACGTCGACAATTTTCATTGTACGTGTATCATTCCAAAGGCGTTTATGGTTTTTCAATTTGCTGATGAATAACCACATGAAAAAAATGGGTGTTGCCACTCGAAAATATGGAAATGTTTTTAATGCAACCGTAACCGTGAGAGCGCTATTGTTTTAAATCATCACGATCTCGAGCACATACCTTCAAACAACTAAATCTGAAATTTCCTTTCGATTGGTTGAGCGGTTATGTCGCTAGGGTACATATATCGGGGAATTTTTTTTTTAATGACGATCCTGTATATACGCTATCTGATCAAACTTATCCGGATACTTTCAATTTCAGACGTTTTGTAGATAGCTGTAATTTATATAACATGAAATATTGCAATTTATTAAACAAAATTTAGTACAACATATGTGAGGTATTTTTCTTTCGTTATAAGTAAGTATATGTAATTAAAGTATTAATAATTTTACATAAATCATGTTATTACGCTGTAATTTATAATGAAAATTTTGTTAATAAATTTTACACTTTGTGTAAAATCCCCTATCACCTTGTGCTCCTAAGAAACTAACTAAGAAATGTACAACTTTATCACCGATAAATTCCTGAATTTTCAAGATAGTCGACTATATTTTTTTATACATGTTGTCCTATGTAGTTGACTACTAAATTATGAATGAAAAAATGTGCAATTATGTGCCCGTGCACAGTTAAAATTAGTTGTTACAAATGCTAATAATTATTCGAAATATTTATATTTTAATTTCAATGTTGTGTTTTTCTTGGATATTGTCAAATTTTCTTAAAGTGTTAAATAGGGTTGAAACCCTGCGTGTCCTAAACAAAACATAAGAGCCTTTTTCGAAAATTTCAAAGAAATTTTTATATCTTCATGAATATTGTATTATTGGTAGACAATTTCATTTACCTATTATACTGGGGCTATATAATCATTTCTTACAGATACAGATCTTTTCAAGTTTTTATGATACATGGTGATTGCAAATATTACTTTTTATCAAACTCTTTGTTGTTTCCTAATATTCGCCCTGATTAAATCTTCACAGAAAGATATAAGTTCATTCTAGTTATATTCACCAGTAAAATTTTAAAAAATGTAGTTTTTAATTTTAGTCTTTAAATCTAATCTATCATAATAATTTGACCAGATAGTTTCTCACTAGTACACATTTACATTTATTTAAAACTAGAACGGTCAGAAGGAGTCGATCCGACTACAACCATGTGATTAAATGTCAACTGGAACCAGAAATTCTTTAAAAAAAAATAAGTTAAATTTTAACCACGCAGAGTTACGTTAAATAAATCATTCAAATAATTTTAAATAAAAATTTCTGATGTCAAATATTTTTATGAAAATTGAGTAAAATTTCCAGGCATTTTAGTGTTAAATTGTTTAAAAACTTGATTGTGTATCGTCTTGAACATCTCCGTTGTTTTTTGTTTTATTAAACATTTTTGTTTTAGAAAAAAAATTAAACAGCAAAATAGCTTTTACAAAATCAAACATATTTTAACTCTGTTTTTTTCTTTATCAAAAGTCCTATTCTTCGTTTAAAACATACGGCTATTGTATGGAATTTTTAATTTCATCATAGCTGGAATTGGAAAAAACAAATTCAAAGTTTTCTGTTAAACTGGCCTCGAAAAGTTAAGATACGACCAGTTTTTGTGTTCAGTTTGGATACAAAGGAACATAAAAGCATAAATTTAGAAAGATTCTGCTTTAAACAGTTATTTAGTGAGCTTTACATAATTTCAACTAGAAGCATGATTTAAAAATGCATTAGTGGCATCGAGTTTATATATTGTCAATTAAGTTGTAGAACATTGGAATGAGAAGTAACGTCCATATATGAAACAACATTCGTTCCAACTCGTTTAAAGACATCGGAGGAGGACATTAGGCATCCACCTATCTGCCTACGTAGTCTCACAAATGGTCTAGTGGGTTAAGCCCGGAGTTTGAGCTGACCATTCCATTCTCTCCAAACCTTGATCTTCAAGATATCCATCTACAACCCTAACTCGATGCGGTAGGACATTATCATCCGTTGGGTTGAATTCACCTTCAAAAGCACCAGCATATGATGTGACATATAAAGCCAGGATCTCTTTGCGATATCTCTAAGCAGTAAGTTATTCTCTGTAGCTCACATGCAGGTAACGTATCCACCCAGAGAGATTCCATCCCAAACCGTGAATCCAACTCCGCTATGTCATTCAAAAATGTTACATTTGAAGAGGTCTTGAAAACTATATACTTAACAAATAACTCTCGGCACATTAAATAAATAAAATTGATAAGATGATAATAAATAAAATGAATAAATAACTAAAATGATTAAACACTTTCAAGCTAAGATAATTATCTTTCAGATATTTCCGTGACCTCCTGGGGGCGCTAACGGCACCTAGTTTGGCCCCCATGTCTCCGACGCCAAGCCACGAGGGGCTCCGTTGCAGGGCGTGGGGCCGAGCTGAAAACCCTGAGTGGGGTTCTATCCGCCAGGTGTGGAATTTCCCCGTCCCTCCGAGGGTCTTACCAAGGGGCACCTTCATTTTCATCGGTTGTTCCTCAAAAATGTCTTTGCCGGTCAATGGTATTTGATCTTGTGGAAACTCCGTAAAGCAATCCCTCCGTAGGAATCCTCGGCATTGGCTCGTGGGCTCGACTCCTATATAGGTGTTCGATTTCTGTGGATCGTCGGGGCGAACTGCGGAGGGACCAAGAGATGGAACCATCTGGCATTTCAGACTGGGTGGGGTTCCTGTCGTTTCGACCGGACGTCCAACTCTTTGGCGCGGGGTGCGTGGTGCGCGATGGGCCGCGCGAACCCTTGGGCGACCGCGTGCTGGCGGCGGCATCACGATGAGGTACCTCATATAGTGAGGGCTCATTCCCTGCCAGTTAGGTGCCAGTCTCGGCCCGAGAGGCCTATGTCGCCGGACGAAGGCGCACAGCTTCGCTGCGAGAGCTGGTTTATAACAGCTAGACTAATGAATCCCATTTCTGCCAGCCAGTTTACCGTGATTTCTTCCCAACGTAAACGGGCACTTCTACGTCTTTCATAAAGATGTTCATCTCACAGACTTCCAATATAAGTAGACTCCCAATTCTATTGATCTTTTGGCACGGTTTTGAATCCAACATCCTATGCTTTCATCGCCAAAAGGGTACCGTATTTTGTGCGGTAATCCCTTTATTGGCAAAGCAAAAGTGCGGTCAACTCAAGACAAACGCAGATAGACGATGTTTCGGCGGGAATCTGGAAAGTGATTCCGAGGAGATTTTGGCGAGAGAAAAACCGGTTTGGGTTGCTAAATCTGCCTTCTGTCACGTGACGGAGGGCAGAGATGTAGGAAACAAGAAAATGTTGCCGATTTGGAGTCTACTTATATTGGAAGTCTGTGGTTCATCTAGCATAGGATCCAGGATGTAAGCAACACGTAGTAGATAATATTTCATCCTTTTTGCGTTATGATGATCTGAAATAAGCTGAGGCTAGTTTTCCTCCTCCATCGGATCTAAAGAGCTAGAAAGATAACTTTATCAGGGGTTGTAACCCATAAGCGGCTTTTAGCACGTATTCTTGATAAGAAATTTCCGGTTTTAAATTGATACCAGAGTCTTAGGACTACACTTCGAGACACAACCATACGTCTAGCAGCATCAGCTGGTAATAGTTCCATTTCCATCCATCCTGTTGCAGTCCATCTTAGCGAATCGTATAAATGTCATCTCCTAGACATAGCCAACAATATCTTACTACCGACAATTGAATATCAACAAGCATAAACCTAATTCCACATAAATTTCATAAAATATATTTGCAGTTGCTCCAACTGCTATATAAGTGTCTAATTCTTTAAAAAAATCATGTTTTGTATAATAGTTTCGTAAGGTTTTAGTTAAGTTACTTATGGCCTTTCGTATAGAAAACCATATTTTTTAACTTTACTTTAACTCTCTTAATTATGACCGTCAAATATTTGATTGTTACCTTAAATTTTGAAGGCCAATGTACTTACAAAACACATCTTTCGAAAAGAAAAAAAATTTCCTTTGTTTATTTCCTCAAAAATAAATCCAATTTAACAAATCATTAAATTATTTTTGGTACGGTCTCGGACCTAAAACCGTTTCTATTATAGATTTTAACGTTTTCCTGGATGCCTGCGGTAAATACAAGTTTTCTTTCCTTGAAGCTTTTATGAAAAAATCATGCTATAATCTATTCTAAATTCTATTTAAAATCTTATGATTTTCCTAAGTGCTTTTTGTAAATAAAAGCTTCCTTTCTTTGAACCTTCCTTGGTAAGAACTTGCAATAATCTAGGCAATCCCGTATTTTTCATTAATTCCATTATTTTTATAGTTCGCATTTTAATGTATTATGTGGTGTAATAAGACAAAATAAGCATAAATTACAATCGATTTGGTTCTCATTCAACTTGTAATTATTTTTTTTTTATTATTACAAATTACAAAACAATTGGTGTATATCTGTATAAAATATACTACATATCCCTGAAAAAGCTAAAAAACCGTTTTTACCTAAATAAAAGATATACTTGATACTATTTTTTTCAATAATACTTTGTTAAGAAGATAAATATAAGAAACTATAGGATGTTATTTAAAAATACCGAAAATAAATAAAAAATTCTTAAAATTCAACAAAGCTTTTTATAGCTTATTTTGTTTATGGCGTATACAGAGTGTTCCACTACCAGACAGATAAACTTGTAGGAGGTTTAGAAGGCACAGAGATGACTAAGAATCACATAGCAATGCAGGGTCGAAAATGCCGTAGCTGCAAGCTATGGTTCAAAGAAGAGAGAAATAACAAACAGCAACACATTAATGGGCCAGAAAATACTTTATTTAAAGAATGTACTACAGAAGGTGTTCGAAATTATGACTAGAATTCGACAGGAAGGCATGACAGCGGGTCCTGTTTCTTCAGTTGAAGACATCGCTATTCGAATATCTATAGCTGCCGGGAGGATAGTCGACAAGCCAAGAATCTTTCAGAACGTAAGGAATTCCATGCGGTGCCGCTGTCTAGCCTACCTGACCACTTCTGGCCGTAATTTCCAACACCTTCTTTAGTACAACCTTTCAATAAAATGTCTTCCGTCCCATTAATGTGTTGCTGTTTCTGTTCTTTTTCTTTGTTTCTTTTCACCATAGCTCGCAACTACGGCATTTTCGATCCTGCATTCGGTTCCGATGTCGTCTTTGTGACTCCTACAGCCTCATGTTTGTCGGTCCGGTAGTAAAACACCCTGTATAAGACCTTATTAATTCATACAGGGTGGTTCGAAAGGTGATGTCTAAACGGCACATGAGGGTATGCCAGGACATGAGGAGCAAGAATTACATAGGAACTGCGGGTTGGAATTTCGGGTGCAATTGCTTCGTGACCATGACGCAAAGAAAAGATAACAAATGGTGTAAAAAGACCTTTATTTTACAAAAAACGTATTCCAAGTACAAACAGAAATGAAAAACGTCACTACTCGCAGCAAGTGCTGAAAATGTGCCCCATTAGCTATGATGCATCCTTCACATTGGCGCTGCATGGAATTGCGAACATGTTACAATCGGCCCTATACCGTGGCCACTGCGATCATCGGATCTAAACCCCCTTGATTTCTACTTCTGGGAATATCTTAAGTCTCTGATGTACAAAACATCCGTTACATTGACCGTATACATCATGGCACGTATCCCTGAAGCGGTGGCACGTTAACTCCCTTAATGACAAATCTATTGGCAGACAGATGTAAAAATAAAATTTATCAGTCATTTATACTGTTACGAGGCGCTAGATAGTTTAAATTAAATGTCTGATTTTTAGATTACGTAAACAGATTTGTAAGAAGCGGCGTTTTTCTAATAAAATACCAATAAATAATATGTATGCAGGGATAACGATTGCGCTTAAATTAGAAATAAAGAGAAATAATTTTTGAATGCTAGCGTTAAATGGAAGGAAGGAAAATAAATTTAGAAAAAGGATTAATTTTCAATAAAGATATAACACAAATATGTGACCTTGCCATACGTCCCAGTCTTTGAATGCCTATATTTGAGCTAATTATTTATTTTTTTTTTTTTTTGAAAATTATTATCAACAATCCTTTTAAACTTCCAGGACAATAGGAACCTCGAGCGCCCCTCAACACCCTTGCTGGAAACCCGAAAAGTGAAATTTGTGTGTAACGAAACAAATGCGATTTTTTCAAAAACTGTGTGACATAGGTAATCGCTATAGTTTTCCCGCAAGGTCTAAATATACTTCTATTATCATTAATTTTGTCACAATTTTACTTTCAGTAGCTTCGAAAAAAGAGGGAGGAGACATAGTTTTGCATTACATTATCCACAATTTCTTTGAAAGTATAATATCTATAATTAAAACAAATGTATATTTCAGTTCGGCGTTACGAAATCTTTTACGCGATACCCCCCACGCTATGAAAAAAATATATTTTTGAGTAACTTAATTAGCCCCCATACATTTTTCATAAATATATTTTTGAATGGTTAATAATCTATAAATATGTAGCTCAAAAACATTTATCAAATTTTAATTTTCCACGTTTCATAGTTTACAAGAAAAACGGACAGACAGACACTCGAGTGATCTTAAAATGATTCAGTTTTTACTTTTTAAGCAGAGAACCCTAAAAAGTAATTGAACCAATATTGTTCTCTTATTAGGGAAGTGTGCTTTTCTACTATTATTTTTTTGTTCATTAACAAAGCTTAAGAAGTGGAAAATAAAGAAGCCTAACTTTTTCTTAGCAGAGCAAGTTTTAAAACTCAGTAAACAAATGCTGATTTTTTTTATTATATTGATTTAATTTAAAATATGATTTATTTTTCTAAAAATAAAATCATATTTCTCTATTCGCAACTCTTTTTTCGTTTTTAATGAAAGATTTTTAAGTACACGAATTTTAAATAAAAGGAAGTTCTGATTTAAGCTAAACTACTGCAAAAGCTTTGAAGGTCTGTGGAAGAAAATAGAATACCCAGATCATTATAACTTAAAAATAAATCCGATTTGGCAAACATACTTCGTTCATTATATATTTTTTAAAGCTTTTTATCACAACTAGAAAAATTTCTTTCATATCTTTGAAAACTGAAGTTTTGAATTTATCTTGGATGAAAGCTTTATCATTTTTGCGTCTCAGTGTCACTGAATCACAAATAATACTTCAGAAAAATTTCCTTAAGTCTGTTAAATATTTGAAAAAGAATCTCACGTTAAAAAAATTCTTTCTTTGTGACAAAGTAATGAATGGTAAACGAAGGATGGATTATAAAAACACGGGAAATAATTAAAAGTATTTTCGTAAACTACAAAGAAATTTTGAATTGGGAATTTTAAAATATTGTGTTTCATAGAAAATATTTTAAATATTATGATAAAATTAATTAAATAATAATATATGATTGCTAACAAATATGCACTGTTGCAAATATAGATAATATTTTTATATTAATATATAGATTTCAAAATATACTTATTTAACATTTATATTTTAATTTAAAATTACTTTAGAAAAGAATATCTTTCACACTGAAATAAGCGTACATATGAAGTAGAGATAAAAAAAATTTTGAATCACATCTTGCGTTACTTAAACTCGCATCTAAATTGACTGTGCAAAAGGTAAACAAGAAAGAAAAATCATACATTAATAATAGATTGTGAAACACTTTCAATACTTTCAGAATAATGCAACAAAACGTCGCCGTTTAAAAAGATAAAACAGGATGTCTAATTGAACCATTTGGAAACCCAAAACACTTTGAAAACCAAATTTCATCAATTGCCATCTACAGTCGGAATATTATCAGAATTCTTTGATCATTCCTGTATATAAAGTATATATTTATACCTATAATCTACATGCTGGAAAAAATTTAGTTCACTTTGGAAGTACATACCACAATTGCAAATTTCCTTTTTTGCAATTTCGACTAATAAGGAATACAGCACGTGAATTCTTTTGTGAATATCTGCATACCAGGTATAGAATTTATACGCAACGAGTAACATGCAAAACGTTAGTTAAATTTAACGGGGCTCAGGACTTAAGGTTTGAAATTCTGGAAATTTCAATTTTTTTAGATCTTAAGATATTTTGATATAATTGTTTCCTTGAAATTCCCATTATAAACAAAAGTTATGGCTTTCGGAATTATACCCGCTTAATAGCAGAAGCGGCGTTTCCAAAACTGTGTAGTCATTTTTCTCCAAATGACGTCTTTTGACATAACGCGCACGATATCTCAAAAACTTCTTAATATATTTTCATGAAATTTTCAAAATACATGTTTCGGGATAGCCTGTATAAACTGAACCCAAAATTTCCTTTTTATTATTCAAAAAAATATTTTTATAGGAGATAATATGGTTGAATGTTTCTAAATTTTGCATTAGCTAAATACCAATTTGTATTAAAAATATAAAAATACCTTAAATACAAATTTATTTAGTTTCAGAGTAATTATTATAATCGAAGTATAAGTAGTCACCAAAATTTTCATTCTAGTTGAAATAATTAATTTGTAATCTTGCGCGTAAACTATTATGCCAATTTTTTGCTCGTTAAATGTCTGACAGTTTGTAGCCCCAAGTACAAACTAGTTCTGCATCTTGCAATTTTTTAAATATATGAAATCAAAGAACATACTTATATCTTTTATACCAATTAAAATCGGGTCTTAAAATCAAATACATTTTAAGATATTAAATGTTGGAAATGGTCTGTTTTTTCAATTTTAAGAGTCTAGAGACCCCTTAAACGTGCATACCGAAATAGAAAACCACTTTCAGCAATTATTGCAAAAAACAGTACTCTTGCCGATTTCTTTTGTGCGTCCTTGTAAATGAACGATACGCTGTAAATTGAAATGTCTAATACAAATTAGAAAAAGTTACATACAAATTAGAAAAATATATATACCAATTTAAAAAACACAATAAATAATACTTTATAATTATACAGTCAAACAACAACATAATCTGCAATAGATGAATAAAATGCTTCTGCGTTTGTTTAATGCTTCAAAACTCTTACGATGCGATTGGATATCTAAAGATAGGATTTTCAATAATAAATTAAGATATCAATAATAATAAAAAAAATTTAAAACGCTTCAGTTCTAAGATTTAAAAAAATAATATGTAAAGAAAATTTTCACAGTGTTAATGCTGTTTTTTCAATCTGAAGCCTTTTCCTAATAGCATAATCCTATGAATATCATATTTAGCTCAAAAATAATAATAATAACAAAAATAAAACAAATACTGATGTCATATACTGAAGTGTTTATAATCAGTAAACAGTAAATAAAAAAAGAAGAAATGCAACATAGAATAAACACAGCTTCAGATTAATGTTTAGAATTCCATTGGATGTAAATATGAATCAGTCAGCTTCTCAAACCTATTTTGAAGGTTTTGATTTTGAGCAACGACGAATTAAAAAACTTCACATCGCAGTATCGAAAAGGAAGATTAAACTATTTATCACTCATTCCTTTATTCGCAAAAATTAAGCGAATGAAATTAAAGAATTACTATTTAATTGTCGAAACAATTATATTTCATACCGTTACATGAAGAAGGCATATAACAGACGACAGCTTGTGAAATCAAAAATTTAACATTGAACAAAAAAAAAAAAAAAAAAAAAAAAAAAAAAAAAAAGAATTTTTAAAAGCTATTTAACTCATACGATACAAACCTACAAGAATAAAAGATTAAAATTAAATATGACCCTTTCGCCCAATAAATAACCAGACTAATACTTATTTCATTTAATTCAAGGAATTGCAGCGCTGAAAATTTAATTATTTCTGTTCTTATCCCATGAAGGAGCCGTAGATGACATGCGCGGATATCAGTGTTCTGGTTGGCTGTTGAGTATAGTACAAAAAGTTGTTTGAAACATTTAAAATAACAGCTAAACATTTAAAATAACAGCGTTAAAACCATTTTAAAATAAGGCCCTTCCTAGATAATCCCAAGATGTTTCTCGGTTCGATTATACCATGATCATAGTAATACACCTATGTATCTTAAATTAAGACATCTATTATGTCTAAATTTTCAGATTAAAACACTTAAGTGACTGAAATTCTTGTTCAGTCTCATATGTGTCTAAATTTAAGACGCCTCTATCTGCAGTGTAGTCTTGATGGTAGTAAATAAATTATGAACCAATCAACAGGTGCTGTCACTGCGATTTCTAAATTAATGGCATACACAGAGAAGGCGTAGGTTGGTGTAACTCAATAAATTCAGTAACCGCTAATACCCATGTAGACACATCAAAACTTATTTTATGGATAACATTGGATAGTGAATAATATAGAAACATGATTACAGATGGTTTGAAGAGTAGAAATTTAAATATTAGCATGATAAAATTTTAACATGGAAATCCCATAGGCAAAATGCTTTAAACAAATTTTGGCATAACTCAGGAACTAATAAACCTATAGACGCGTGTGAGATCTTCATTTAAAGGGCAAAAATTGACAAGGAGTTTGCGATACATGGTGAAGGTCCCACTTACCTGGGAAAAGGTCTGATTATTCCAAAAAGACACCCATCCAGAAGAGGTCCGGAGACTACGCCAGTATCCGAGAAAGAGACAGGATTTAATATATTATAAAGAAAATCCCTTTCTACATCAGACTAGGTTATTAAAAGAATGAAAATTTTTCATCCTGAAAACATAAACCACCATACAACAGTTTCCTTTACATGCTTTGATGAGACAAAGAACACTATGTTATTGATATAAATTAATATGAACAAACACTATGTCTACACGAATTAAATCACGGAACTTCACATTCCGCAAAGAAAAAAACGAATCAAGTCAAAATAAATTATTAATTAAAATCCACGCGTATATAAAAAAGAATATTCAGATTGAATTACAAAAGAATGCGAACTTCAAATGAAAGAAATATAAAACGCAAGTGCAACTGACAGTCCCTCCTGGTGTCTAATGCGGAACGAACGCTACAAAATTGTTAAAATAACATGCTTGCTAATTTTTAGACACTTTTAACAGTTTGTTTATACCATGATCATAGTAAGACACTTATGTGTCTTAAATTAATACATATATTATGACTGAATTTTCAGATTCAGACACTTAAGTGGCTGAAATTCTTTTTGAGTCACATGTGTGTCTTAATTTAAGATGACTCATTTTGCAGTGTAAATGCTATGAATGCCCTATTCTGTAGTAATCACCTTGTTATTAAATATGGGTCATTTATATGAATTGAAATACACTTAAAATAGTGTAATGTCATTAAAATACACTGCAAACAATTTTTTTCCTTGACGAATATAACAAAATTCTTTTGAGTGACCCTGTAAATGAATTATTAGTGCTACTCACTTCACATTCAATACAGAACATGTCATGGTAAGCATCATTAACATATATGAATTGCAGGAAAATTCTGGTATGTTTAAGCTAATTAGAGCGCAAACAGACAGACGGGCAGACAAACCAAATTCATAAACACTTTTAAATATGATTTCACAGAAAGCTCCCAAATACATTGATTTCCAAAAATAAATAAAAATTATTTTTGAAATTGCAAACTTAACTATAAAAGTCGAGTCATATTAGGTAAATAAAGTTTGTATATGATATATCTTCGTCAATACTGGCTTTATGTTCACCAATTATAGTAATATTTGGAGGACATATAGCCCCAATATTTCTGTGTTTAAATTTTGTCAATATTTCAAAATATTGTACGAGAAAAATTTTTCCATTTCATTGACAATATATTTAGTGTAAATCCGATATTTCTGCAATGCCGATGCAAATACTTCCAATATGAGGATAATATTTATGAAAGGGGGCCATTAATTGCTTATATTTAGAATAAAAAGGGAATATTTAACCATTATTGTTATTTTATGGGAAAAATAAAATATTGGATACATTTTGGGTGCAAAAATAATTAATGAAAACAATATTGGTTTTTTACTAGGAAAGTGTGTTTTTCTGTTATTACTTTTTTTTTAATTCGTAAAGATAGAAATAAATGTGTAAAGTTAAAAGTTATCCCAAGATTCATCGAATGTAAGAATAGTTTTGCCAATAGACATTAATGAATTTGAGATCGATGCTGGATAGTATGAAGTACCAAACTACAGAAAAACTTTATAAATATGAGTGTTTGAGGCTTTACAGGGAGTTCTGTAATTCATATTTTTCAAACAGATGTAAAAAGTTAAAAGTTATCCCAAGATTCATCGCATGTAAGAACAGTTTTCCCAATAGACATTATTAGTATCTTTATGAATTTTAATTATTCATCAAGTTGAATTTTGAACTGAAGTTTTAAGTTTTTAATGAGTTACTTTTTTTGAGCCACAAAAAAGTTTGAAGAAAGAAAAATAAAAAGCTTAATGTATTCTACAAAATAAATAAATAAATAAATAAATAAAATAAAATAAACCTCAACAGAAAGTACATTTAAAATTATGTTCAATCATCTCGATTTGAATTTTAAATAGGAAAAAAAAACTTTTTCAAAATAACATCATATTTTTTTGTTAAACATTCGCTCTACTGTTACTTGAACAAAGTATTTTCTTTTTAGGAATTTGTTCCTTCGCAATTTTAAGAGAACGTAATTTTTCATTTAATCTAAACTCCTTCAAAAACTTTTAAATGCTGAGAAATAATATACTACTCACAGCGCCAACTCATTATAGCTAAAAAATAAATGCAGTTTTTTTTTTTTATATATTTTTTTTTATCAGCGCTAGAAAAAGTCGTTTAAAATGTTAAAAAAAAAAAAAAAAAAGTTTTTGCATTTATCCTGGTTCAAAGCGTCATCATTTTTGCTTCTCAGTGATACTGAATTTGAAACAATATTTTAAAAAGTTTCCCTAAGCTCTCAAAATTGGAAGAATAATCTTTTAAGAATTGGACAAGTGGAATTCAGGAAACTTTCACTTCATTACAAATGCGGAATTGAAGTATTCAGGACATTCTCAGACGTTTAGAGCGGGTGAAAACTTTAACTACTATGGCAGTCGGTACAAATGATCTTTATTTGCCTAATCTTAGAACAGATAACAACACTGTAAAAAAAGAAAGATGTTTCTTAATTTATGGAAATGTACATTAATCACGAACGAAAATATACAATAACGTTTTCCGAGTCACCCAAGATTCCAAAAGTTTTCCATTATCTTCATAAACCTCACAAAAGAATTTATCTTTAAAATTTAAAGAAGAATTTATAAAAATAAATTTTTATTAGCTGCTCGTAGTTTTCGAAAACGTTTCCGAGTTGCTTTTACAGTGCATTAATCACTTCTATCTGTCCAGAATACCGTTTTTTCGGATGATATGAGGTCTCAAGTAAATATTTTCATGTTCAGAAAACAAGTTTAACTGAAAAAATATATAGAATTAAAAGCATTAACATCAACATTAAAATTAACATTTTTCTGTAACAATTGACAGCAAAATTTCAGTTATGCAGCTGAAAATTTTTAGTTGAGGTCTGATAACATCCGAAAAACTGTTTTTTCGGGTAGAGAGGACTGATTAATTTATTGAAAAAGCAAATCGAAAACGTTTCCGAAATTAGCGGGAAGCTAATAGAAATTTATTTTTAAAAACTCTTCTTTAAATTTCGAAAATAAATTGTTTTCCAAGGATTCTAAAGATAAGGGAACACTTTCAGGAATATTGGGTGACTTGGAAGCGGTTATCGAATACTTTTATTCGTGATTTTAGAAAATTTTCGTAGTTTAAGAAACATCTGCCTTTTTGTATAGTGAAGTATTGACACAAATTTCTTTCTTTTTACGTACATAGTCTTCTTATTCTTTTTTCAAAATTTTTACTCAAGGTAAAAGTCTTTTTTCAGCTGATTCATATTGCCGGGTGCCCTCCCACACGCTATGTGTGTGCAATTGAAATTTAGAAATAGCAACACCCAAATTTAATTTTTTTAAGTAATTCTTCTAAATCTAAATCTTCCCATAGCCTAAATTCAAACTTTCACGACATTACTACTATTTTATTTCAGCATTATTAATTATTTCAAAATGAACCAGCATTAAGATTTTGAAGTGTTTTTCAGAATTTCTTTTCAAATTCAAATATTTATTAGAACGCGGACAATGGTTCTTAAAACAAAGAGCGAACAAAAATTCTAAAACATCCAGAGAACATCTTTCAGAATAACGTATTGACCGTAGGATGATCGAAATTGTCTTCAAGCCATTTACAGAATATCCTTTAAATGTCTTATTATCACACCCATAGAGATCCTGTGGCACTCCCTATGGACTACGGTGTCATGTTTGGACTTTTATACCATAATTTTATGTGGTTAATCATTTACAGTTGGAATTAGTGAAGAACGATAGAAGAATATATATATATTCCCGAGACATTAAGAATGGCAGTAAGTCTTTTAAAAAAATGCTAATCTCTCATAATCGAGTTCACCTAATTTTAAAACTTTCGCCCTTAATTCTGTAACAACACAAAGCAAAACGACATGCGTTATGTACTAAAAACCTCCCTTAAAAATGATCTAAGTTCTACATACATGTGTTATGTAGAAGCTGAGTTATAAGCAAGTGGAATGAAATGCGAATTTGCATTTTATATATGCAGTAGATGATGATGCGATTTTCTGTAATCGGATTCGTGGTCAAGCTTTCGCTTCGGAAAAATAACACACAAGAAAATTTCGCTTCAGAGAAGTAACAGTTACCAGCCATCCACAAAAATTATCTAACAGCCTAAGTACCATCAAAATACTCGTACGTCCAGAAATACTCATATTATAAACAGCTGGAATGAAATACAAATTTGTATTTTATACATTTATGTTATATATATCTTTCATAGTTTCGTTCGCCTTTCTCTATAACTTTCCCAATAGCTCTATAACTAAAATCATAGAATGATATGTTATATAATAAAACCATAACCGTATGTCTCAGATTCACAGGAGTATTCTTTACGTTCCAAAATGGCAGTTTTATGTCTTAGCAACCCAGCTACTTTGGTGAAGTTTTCCTCATATGGCAAACGGGTAGAAGAGATTGCGTGTGTTTTCCATTAAATTAAACATTGTGTATTTTATAATGAAATAATCTGTACGTGTTTCTAATACAAGTTTTGTGTGTTTTAAAATAAAATTGTGTTTTTAAGTAAAATGAACAGTTTCATAATAACCAAAACTAACATGCAATTTTCGCCAGCTAGGTCTAACAGGTACCCGTAGGTACAGATACGGAGTTTCTTGCCAAAACGGTGTAAACAAAAAAAAAAAAAAAAAAAGCAATTTAACAAATTACAACGACCATTTGGAAAAAGGATTTTTTCGAAGACTAAAATTTAAGACATAAAAAATCGCACGGAGTTGATCATACATTACGTACGCCATGAATTAAACATTACTAGTGTTATAACACGTAAAAATTGCAAGCGACAAAAATCGCTTGCGACTCATCAGATTTCCTGAAACTTACGTATAATCCACCTGAAACCTACGTATTATTCAAGCATTTCATTGGCTGTTCGAGAAAAGACTTTTCCATCGTAGAAATCTGACGGCCCATTTTAAATGAAATTTCATTCTTAAATTTCTAAACATCCCACACTATTACTCTTTACACCGTCGTATAGAGAAAAAAATGTACTTTTAAATGCAATTTGTTTGAAAGGTGTATTTCAATTTGTTCCTGAGTTACTGATTTTTTTTGTAGTTTTTTTTTTTACTTTTTTGGCATAATGGCAACAGAAGTATCCATCTCTGTTGAAAGTAAAGGGAAATACAGGTTACTGTATAGACCAATCAGAATACGAATAAAATGCGGATTAAACCAATAAAAAGCCTCAGATATGCTTTTGATTTCCTACCTTGACGAGGACAATAACCATTTTTCCAAATAGTTAAAAAAAAAGAAAATGAAAAGAAACCATCGCACCAGCCTTGGTGCGTCAGAGACATCTGTGCCATAAAACTATGCGTTATTGATAGTTCATTACTTTCATTAAAATTATAAACGGTATATAAACCTTTCAATCATTCTGTTTAAAATACGCATCTTACACTGCTTTCGTTTAAAATACTAAAAAGAAAAAAATAATAGGAAATAATACAATAAACAAAAACACTTTATTTCTATATCGTAGAACTATTTCAGATTTAAATAAGCAAAATGTAAATATTACTGTTGACGATTTAAAAAGTTCTATTAGCGAGATTTGCTCATGGTTGACTTAGAAATACCCATTTTTTTTTTCTTTTTAAACATGAACAAATGATAAATCCACAAATTTAAATTTCAATCTCTTCCAATGAAAACATTAAGCCGTACAAATATTGTTTTCATATTTAAATTATATAATTTCATTTTATGTTATTAATTTCTCATTCAACTTCATTTCTTTGTATTTTAAATAAATCAGTAACAGTTTTTATTTTCCTGTAACTGATATAGCAGTTATAATTCTTTAGCCAAAATAATTTATTGACGAAAAGATTTCAGTTTCTTCCGTTGCTACAGTAACGGATATAGTTTATGAAGGAATATGCATGAATTATCACTTGTAATGTTCGGTTTTTTGTGCCAAATTAGAAAAATGTGAAATATCTTATGAACTATTCAACGCAGAAGAATTTACTTGATACCATTCGATGCAGCATACAAAAAAAAAAAAAAAAAAAAAAAAAAACAGCTTTTGTTTGACTTTTAACTATAATATTCGATTTTTAAAGATTTTTTTTTTTTAGTTTGCCCTCCCTTTTACTCCCTTTAGTGGTGAAATTTTAGAAAATCTCTTTTTAGTGCGCGCCTTATGCACAAGATGTATTTTTCCACTAATTTTTCTGTTTCTACGTTCAATAGTTTAATCTGTGCATTCATCATGAGTCATTCAGGACATACTCTTTTATACAGATAGATACATATATAATCAGTTTTTTATATAATATTTCGATATCAACTGCATTGTTTCACATTGTGCAATTATAGAACTTCAGGTGCTGTAAGATCTGTTGAGTAATTGTTGAATGTCATAAGAATAATTGTTGTTACCACTGGCAGATTTACTTACAAATTATGTCCAAAAGTATCAACACACTTTTTGTTAGTACATAGAAACCTGTATATCATCTCAACTAATCATGGACTCTTCCCGTCCTACCTATTCAAAATAAACAAAGCTCCGTCGCCACTGTGTACTTGTGGTGAAATTGGTAACTCCCTTCACTATGTGTTTAGCTGTCCATTAACATCAACCCTACATATCCGTAAATGAGCCACACTGGAACTTCACCATTGGTTCAAATTTGTGCAGAAATCATCAGTGCTATATACCAAAATAATAGAATGTGTGAGGATACTAGAGAACAATCAAGTAATTTTCCAAAACCCACAAATGCCAATAGATGAAAAAGATTAACACTGACTAGTTACATGAAAAAACCTATCTCATATCTTTCAGTAAAAACCTAACAGAACCTTCAACAAATGTGTAAATAGAATTAATGTGAAGACATTTTTAAGTGCCCGAATTATGTGAATAAAGTTTGAAATGTAAAATAATATTCCATATTGTAATTTGTTTACTTTCTTCTATCTTCAATAGAAGAAAGTATTTAATCGAAATTTTTTTCGACATCAGGTTTTCGGCGGCTTTACACGTTTTAGGGGTCAGCGATTCCAAAAAACATGTTTATAGAAAATATCTGTCTGTACGTCTGTCCGTGTGTCCGTCGCCATTGTACCATCAAAAAGTGTATGAAGTTATGCATAGAATTGAACCAAAAAAAGTTTTAAGTTCTTGGCTATGGCAAGCAGGTCTTTTCTTAATTTGGAAAAAATTCCGCCGGAAGGGGGCGCTATATATGCGATATCTGTACCATTTTCATTATTTTACCATCGAAAAGTGTATGAAGTTATGCATGTAATTGAACCAAATTTTTTGTGTATGTTTCTGGCTCTGGCAAGCAAGTCCTCCCTGAACTTGAAAAAATTCCTCCAGAAAGGGGCGCTGTAGTAGCGATTTCTGTGCCATTTGCATTATTGTACCACCGAAACGTGTATGAAGTTTTGCATAGAATTGAACCAATTTTTTTGTGCCTGTTTCTGGCTATGGCCAACAGGTCTTCCTTGAATTTGGAAATATTGCGTGGTAAAGGGGCTTTGTGATAGCGATTTTTGTATATTTTTCTTGATTTTTCGTAGTCCTGTTGTCCATCGGCAGCTCGTGCAGCGGCGAGAACTCGCTTCCTGCTAAACCGGCTATTCGCAAACAGCTGATAACAGTAGAATAAGAAAAAACTAATAATTTTAACAAATATCATGATATGGATTAACTCGTTTTTAGTCCGTTTAATTGACTGAAGCAGAAATTTAAGATGAAAATCAATGTTGGTATAGCATTGAACTAATAATATTGAAGTATTAATATATGTAACTAGTTTTTGAAGTATTAAGATGTCTAAGATAGAAGAAAGTTTCGGGATTGGCACATCAAACTATTTTTTAAATAAACTAGCAGCGCGGGACCTGGAATCCTATGCCGATGGTGGGTTATCCCGCGCTGCAAAAACTGCAAGCAGTATGAGAATTTATAATCTAATATTATATTATACATTAAAGAGCATAATTCTTAACAAATGAAAGAATTTAAACAGTTAAAAGGATTAAAAGTAAAAAAAAGATCTTGCTGCAATTTAAGTCAATATGAAAAAAAAAAAAACATGCATTTAAAAATGTTATAAAAACTTACTTATTTGCATGAAGTTAAATTAAGATGATTAATTAATTTGACTTATAATTTAAAAAAATAAAAAAATTGTCGATCCAACCTGGACATCCGGGTTTACAAAGCGTAGTCGAAAACCATTCTTTTTAGTAACTACTAGTAAAAGTCATGCTTTGTTTGGATTCGCGAATCATTATTTAATAAGATAAATATATGAAAGTAACAATATTATTATATTATTTTTGCATCTTTATTAAGAAAAAGGTTATTTTATGTTTTGGCGCATTTTAATTCTAAAAATTTAAATTCAGGTAAATAACTAAAAATTTCCTCAGATTTTTTTATTTATGATATAACGAATTTAACAATTAATTTTATTTGCTTACAATTCTTTTGTTACCACTTTACAAAAAATATCATAATATAATTCTTTTAAAATGCGAAAGTATCGTCTGCGTAAATGATTTCAGATAATGAGATTAAATTGTGTATTTGAATTCTTAACACTAAAAATACTTTTATAATTGAATGTGAATAATTGAATTTTCACAAGTTTTAATTCATTAAAAATATGCTATAAACTTCATTAAAAAGGTATATTAAAAATATCATAAAAGAAATCGTGAAACTATTAATTTATCCTGCTTCTACCTATAATGACTAACTCCATGATTTATTTTTCTTCTGAAAATATACGTGTTTCATTTTTTATTTGCAAAGATGCGCCCGTAATGGAAAAACATGAAAAATAAAATAATTAAAATAACAAATTTTTTAAGGTTATTCTGTAAAAAAAAAAATAAAATAAAATAATAATAATAATAATATTGTGTAAATCTACAGATCATAATTTATTTTCATGTTTAATTTCAAGCCAAAATACTGAATAGTTTTTTGTAAAATGTGCGACAAAATATAAATTGTGTAGTCTAGGAGAGGATGAGCGAAGCGAATCCTAATAATAGATTTTTCCTATTTAATAGATTTTCTTAGCCTGCTCATTAATGCCGACAAAAAATATTTTTATGTCAGCAAATATCAATAATGTATTCAAACAAAGCTCACCTACTTTATAAATATTTTGAATTTTCATAATCTCGAAACATAAGTTTTTCTAAAGTTTATACTTATATTCCATCAAGATTTTAAAGACATTTTGTTTTGATTTTCCGAATACGATTTCCTGATTAGCGTTGGCTGTTAAGTTTACGGAATCCTCAAAACAGACAGTTATGAAATAAGATCATAATTATGTTTTTAAAAGATTCTTATGACATTGATTTTCTCAATAAAATATAATGCATAATTATAGTTGTATTGCTCCCTTAGTTCTCATAAGCAGGGGGCCACAATATTTAATGACGGACTCATCACTCTAAAATTAGATCCCCCACTCTAAGATTTAGTACGAAACTTTTAATAGATCATAAAAAGATACACGGATACGTCGTTTAACACGAATGTGTACAATTATAATACATATGTACAGACTTTAGGAATTTCGGAAGAAATCCGCTGATTCGAAGAAAAAATATTTCATCATTTCCCGCCTCTCAAAAACTCCGGGGTGAAAAACAAGCAAGCAGCTTGTATTTCGCACATTCTACATTGCGTTCCGTAGAACTCTCAACTTATTCCAATCGTGTCACATGAACGACTCCGAGGGAAAGCTAATCCGCATGGAATCACGGGAAAAACTATTTGGCATCCCGCTAAAATTAAGGACTCTCGTGTGCTACCATCTAGTATAGCAATCATTAAATATTTGTTACAGTTGTTATTTTAAAAGTTTGAAATTTTCTAAAATCTTGAAAGGGCAGTTTAAAAAATAAGGTCAAAATTATATTTCAATATGCTTTTCCTCATGCGTTGAGTTTTCTGATAATTACATGCTTTCTTTTAACCTACAATTATGTTTGTATGCGGCAGTCAAATCCTGTTACTCATTTTTCAAGAATTTCCTGCGGACATAGATCTTCGACATTTGGAATATGCATGTATGTCTGATAGCCCAGTGGTTAGGGAGTTGAATTCGGAAATAATTAGAGTATAGCTGGAAATTGTTTTAATCCCTTCAGTTTATGTATAGAATGAATATGCTACGTTTTCCCCCTCGTACTAGGTGAGCGTTAGGAATTATACATTGATTTATAGTAAAAATAAAAAAAAAAAACACGTTTTTTTTTAAATACCATAACACGATCTCGAAATCACTAACTTTTTCAAAAATATTGTCAATAGAAATGTTGTAGATCTTAAAATTCTGAATAAAATGAGTATCTACACTTAATACTTTTGTTGCATATTAAGGTCACAATTCTACTTTAAAATTTTAGCACCGTGGTCAGAGGGTTGAACTCAGAATTAATTAGAGGAAAACTGGAAATCGTTTTAATCCCTTCCGATTAGGTCAAAATTGAATATTCTATCTTTTCCCCCCTCGTACCAAGTGAGCGTTAGGAAATATGTACGTATTTACATTCGAAAAACATGCTTTCCCTTAATGTTTTTAACAATATCTCAAAATAGTTAATTCTATCAAAAACATTGTCAATGCAAATGTTTTAGAGCTTAAAATTCTGAATGAAGTGAGTACCCACATTAGTATTTTTGTTCAAAATTAAGGTCGCAATTCTAATTTCAATATTTTGCCTTAATCGCTAATCAAGAGCCTGAAGTCCGGAGAGACCAAGTTACCTAAGAATACCTCAGAACAGCTAAGTTTATCAAAAGCATTGTCAGTAAAAATGTTATAAAGTCTAAAATTGTGAATAAAATGAGTACCCACATTAATATTTTTGTTCAAAATTAAGGTCGCAATTCCAATTCAAAATTTTGCCTTAATCACTAATCAAGAGCTTCAAGATAGGAGAGACCAGATTTACCTTAACAATATCTCAAAACAGCTATCTATATCAAAAAATTGCCAATACAGATGTTGTAGGGTTTAAAATTTTGAATACAATGAATACTCACATTAATAATTTTGTTCAAAATTAAGGTCATAATTTCAGATATTGTTAAAAATATTAAATAAAAACGTGTTTTCGAATGTAAATATGTACATATTTCCTAACGCTCACTTAGTACGAAGGGGAAAACATAGAATATTAATTTTAGACCTAATCTGAAGGGATTAAAACGATTTCCAGTTTTCCCCTAATTAATTCTGAGTTCAACTCTCTGACCACGAGGCTAAAACTTTAAAGTAGAATTGTGACCTTAATATTCAACAAAAGTATTAAGTGTAGGTACTCATTTTATTCAGAATTTTAAGCTCTACAACATTTGTATTGACAATGTTTTTGTAAAAGTTAGTGATTTCGAGATAGTGTTATGGTATATAAAAAAAATATGTTTTTTGACTATAAATCAATGTATGATTCCTAACGCTCACCTAGTACGAGGGGGAAACGTAGCATATTCATTCTAGACATAAACTGAAGGGATTAAAACAATTCCCAGCTTTCCCTTATTTATTTCCGAATTCGGCCTTTTTTTGCTTCCCTACCCCTGGGCTATGAGGGCAATACATGAATCAGACATTGATTTTTAAAAATTCAATCCCTAAGGGGGCAGGGGGCACTTTACTTAACGGTTATTATAGTTTTATTTCCTATGGAGAAATCAATATCAGCTTCAACAATGAATATTTGTTGAAAAGTACTAATGACTAGGTTACCACAATAGCGCCAAATTTTGACCAACTCGGCGAAATATCTCAAAATTGGCAACAAAAATAAGTTCCCCTATATGCTGCCAACTTTTCGATAGCTGGTTATTTTGGCGAAATTCCCATTTAAATTCATTAATCTTCCATACTCGAGCTCACCTCAATTTATTTTTAAATCTGCGCATTTAAGTTTTTTTTCAAAAAGATTTACGAATAAAATCACAAGACAAAACGCAAATTTCCACCTTGATTCAAAAATAAAATATATAATATGAACTTTAAAAGGTTCACAGTTTTACTTAAAAGGCGATTAAAATAATGAAATAGTTGTTACAAATTAAAAATATACATTTTATTTAAAACTTCTTAGTACTTTCAAGCTTCTCCAAGCTCTTCATCAGAGAATATTTTAAAAAAAGAAATTGTTGTTTATTATACAAATACGTCACTTCATTTTGAAAATGAGAGAGCACATAATTATTAGAGTTGAAAGTAGAAGTAGCAGTTTCTTGGATTAAACTTAGAGAAAAATACGATGGCGTATCAATAAGTATTTACCCTCAAACAGAAATAATTGAGTGAAATTTGTAAAATTTCTGCATTGTGTTAGTCGTTTTCTATGTAGTTTACCATGCACAGTAACGCATTTCTGCAAATGGTATTTCAAAGAGAAGGGAGAGGATGTATTTCATGAGTTGCGATAGTAGACCCAAAGGTAGACAATTTTCTAACTTTTGCCGACTCCCAGATGTGACATATTGATGGAAAGGCCTGTGACCACTTATTCATATTATACATCCTCGCGCCCTTCCCCCCAGTTTGCCCCCCTCCCCCGGAGGCATGAATGATGTCCGTAAAGCTTAGAAAAGTGCCCCCGGATGTGGGCCAAACATTTGGGTGGAGAGGCTCGGGAGGTGCATAGCATGAATAAGTGGTCACAGAACTTTCCAACAATATGTCACATGTGGGTGTCGACAAAAGTTAGAAAAATGCCCCCCTTTGGGTCTACTATGGTCTCTTGGAATACATCCTCCTCCCCTCTCTTTGAAAGACTGTTTTCAGAAGTGTGTTACTGTGCACGGTGACTATATAGAAAAGGAACAATATAATGTAGCAATTTCATAAATTTCAATTTAGAAATTATTATTTCTATTATTTCTATAATTAATTATTTCTATGTGAAGTCAAAAACTCATAGATACACCCTCGTATATTATTAACTGCAATCCTGTTTATTTTATTACATAACTCTGTTCTCATACGTCACTTTTCATTTAAAATATGTAGCCGGAAAGTCGAAGTAGCAGTGTTTCAGATTAAATTTGGGTAGAAAAAAATATTTAACTGCCATACAATATATTTTAAATAAAATTAATGGTACGGCTTGCCTCTTTCATTATTTTTTATCGCCTTTTAAGCAAAACAGTGAACTTTCCACAGTTAATATTATATATTTTATGACAATTTTAGGTTTTAGTGTATTTAAAAAGAAACATATTTTTTCTACATTTTGTTAATTGTAATGAAAGCATGTATATATTTTTTTTATCTTTACATTTATATTTATATTTAACACAGTTTAGAGAAACTTTTGCCTGCTGAATACATTGAAGTTTCCGCAATATCCCAGAAATAAAATATCAAAACAGTCTCGGAGATAAAAGTAACGTTGTCTGGAAAATATCCCGATATGTGGCTATCAAATTCCAGCGACTTAAACTGTTACGATAAATAGGATAATAAAACCGATAAAAAGAAAAATAAATCAAACCGTAAAACCGTTAAGAATTATTCAACATGCCCAGTACGTACATGTATGAAGTACTTCATCCTTACAAAAGATGTTTTTTTCTACGTCAGGATAAAATGTTTTTACTGTCGAATTGTTTTATTTTTCTTGCAGTAGTACTCATCGAATCCCCACATTACTTTAAAGTGATATCACCAATAAGACCCATTATGTTCGAAATCTGTTGATATTTCTTTTGCAGCTGAAAAATATTTTTTATGTATCTTCGAAACAGGTTATAAAAAAAGTAATCATGAATTATGAAATTAAAGTAAACTATTAATAGTTTATTAATGGTATGTTAATTATTAAAATCTTAACCCTACAAAAATAATAATATAGAAAAATACAAAAAATGATATAAATATGTATAATTAAGCAATAATCAACAAGAAAAAACATTAAATATAGGAAGTAATAAAAAAAAATATCCTGTTTAAATATAAGTGTAAAGAAGGAAAATATATTGCATAGTACAATTGAAAGGCTTTTGTAGTAATATATAACCACAAAAATGACTGATGGATTTTAAAATTCAATAACTTGCAAACGGTGACAGATATTTAAAAAATTCTTGCAGAAGGATTATGTAAGATATTAGGAATTTGTTTAAAGTGATTTTTGATTTTAGTTCAAATTTCAAACAATAGATGGTGCTGAGAACAATAGATACTCAGTCCAGACTCTGTTTTTACTTTCTTCTATCTTTACAAGAAGAAAGTATTGGATTCATGAAAATTTTCGAATTCCGGTTTTCGACGGATTTACACGTTTTAGGGGTCAGAGATTCCAAAAAACATGTTTTTACAAAATGTATGTCTGTGACTCTGTGAGTCTGTCTGTCTGTCTGTCTGTGTGTATGTGACACAAATTTTGTGGGCGCTCTATCTCAAGAACTAATGCACGGAATTTAATAAAAATTGATATTCTGTTAGTCCCTAATACATATTGATGCTGATTAGTTTTTGGTGTAAATCGCTCAACAGGTGGCGCTGCAATGCTGCATTTTTCACTATTTTCGCAATAGCTCTATTTCAAGAACTAATGCACGGATTTTGATCAAACTGCAGATTTAGTTAGTCCTTGATGTGATTTTGATGATGGTTATGTTTTGGTGTAAATCTCCCGACAGGTGGCGCTGTTATGATGAATTTTGTAGGATTTACACGATTTCCCCAATAGCTCTATCTTAAGAACTAACGCACTGATTTTCATAAAACTTCAGATTCAGTTAGTCCTTGATATGACTTGCTACTGATTAGGTGTTGATGTAAATCTCCCAACAGGTGGCGCTTCTCTGCTGCCTTTTTCACGATTGCCTCAATATCTCTATCAATAGAACTAATGAACGAAATTTCATCTAACTTCAGATTTAGTTGTATGTTGACACAAGTTTTTGTTAATTATGTTTTGGTGTTAATCACCCAATAGGTGGCGCTGCTATGCAGGAATTTTCACGATTTTCGCTATTGCTCTATCTCAAAAACTAATGTACGGATTTTCTCCAAACTTCAGATTCAGTCAGACGTTGACATAAATTGTTGCTGATTAGGATTTGGTATAAATCACCCAATAGGTGGCGCTGCTAGGCAGAATTTTGTTGAATTTAGACGATTTCAGCGATAGTCATATCTCAAGAACTAATGCACGGAATTTCATATCGTTAGAATCCTCATGAGATGCATAGATTGCCATTTAATTTTGGCAGTGTGATAGCGAATTTTGAAGTATTAACATGTATGAGATAGAAGAAAGTTTTGGGATTGGTACATCCGACTAGTTTTATTTCGTTATCATTTTATTTAATACAAAACATTCCTTTAAAACTGAAAAAATTTAAATTAATGGCTTTCACTTCTTTCTTCTTTTTACTTTTTTTTTTTTTTTTTTTTTGAACGAAACGAAAAGAAAAATATTAGGCTCAGATGTCATATACACACAGGGGTACCTAATTGGCGCCAAAATGGCGTTATTTTGCCTGACATGGTAAACCGGCTGTTGTTGCTTATTCATTAATAAAAGTTTATTTACATTTATTACTTTCTTTTATCTTTACAAGAAGAAAGTATTAGATTCATGAAAATTTTCGAATTCCGGTTTTTGACGGATTTACACGTTTTAGGGGTCAGAGATCCCGAAAACATGTTTTTACAAAATGTCTGTCTGTGAGTCTGTCTGTCTGTCTGCCTGTCTGTGTGTCTGTGTGTGACACAAATTTTGTGGGCGCTCTATCTCAAGAACTAATGCACGGAATTTAAAAAAAATTAATATTCATTTAGTCCCTGATACAAATTGATGCTGATTAGTTTTTGGTGCAAATCGCTCAACAGGTGGCGCTGCTATGCTGTCTTTTTTACGATTTCCGAAATGGCTCTATCTCAAGAACTAATGCACGGATTTTCATGAAACTTCAGATTCAGTTAGTCCTTGATATGACTTGATGCTGATTACGTGTTGGTGTAAATCGCTCAACAGTGGCGCTACTATGCTGGATTTTTTACGATTTCCGCAATGGCTCTATCTCAAGAACTAATGCACGGATTTTCATGAAACTTCAGATTCAGTTAGTCCTTGACATGAATAGACATTTTATAGATTTTGGTGTAAATCACTCAACAGGTGGCGCTGCTATTGTGCATTTTTTGCAATTTCCGCAATAGCTCTATCTCAAGAACTAATGCTTGGATTTTCAACAAACTTCAGATTCAGGTATACCATGATATGAATTAGTGCTGTTTATGTTTTGGTGCAAATCGCTCAAAAGGTGGCGCTGCTATGCTGCATTTTTCAGAACTTCCGCCACAGCTGTATCTCAATAACTAATGCATGAATTTTCATCTAACTTCAGATTCAGGTATACCTTGATATCAATTAGTGCTGTTTATGTTTTGGTGTAAATCGCTCAACAGGTGGCGCTGGTATACTATATTTTTCAGAATTTCCGCTATAGCTCTATAAAAGAACTAATGCACGAATTTTCACCAAACTTCAAATTCAGATATATTGTGATATGAATTGGTACTATTTAAACGATTTAATTGACGTGATTTATATAGAAGAAAGTTTTGTGATGGCCACAACATACTAGTTTTATTTTTATTTTTTAAAAAAGTTACAAATTGCTTTGTTCTTTAGTTATTAATTATTTTTTTTAATATTGTTATTTCATTTTAAAAATAATAGAAAATAATTTAAAACAATAGAAAATAATTTAAAATAAATAATGTAACTGGTATTCGAAAACGAGGTTTTCGCCAAATTGTCGTAAAAAATATCACGCCAAACCCGGTGCTTTTATGACATCTGTGTTAAATATTAAGTAATGCAAGAAATTATGACATTTAATTTCAAATTCATAGCAAATGACCAATATCGCCAAATTATATAAATCGCCAAAGCACTCGCCAAATTATACAAGTTGACGTAATGTTTATTTTAAATAACGAAAGAACAAATAAATTAGTATAAAAATACAAATACAAATAAAGAGTCGAAATAAAATCACTTAATGGCGTAAACACATGTAACTTCCTTACAGTCAAGTGAATGTGACATTTATGATCAACCATTATTGGCATTTAATCTTATAATCTGGTAATAGATTTTTCGTCAATGGGATTACCAAGCAGTACCGTTTTAATTCAGCACTCGGAAAAAAAATGCTAACTTACGAGTTAAAAAAAATTGTACGTTTCCGTTATACGGACACCATTGTCGCCAAGCGCAATAGTTGGCGCAAAATGTGAATTGAAACATTTGAAAAGTAAAAGAAAAAACACTGTCGATAGTAAAGTGAGCCTTTTAAAAATATAACATTTGGAAACTACAGACTTTTACGAACTATTTTACTAAATCACAAATATATACTTAAAATAGGTGAACAAATAACTGTTATACAATAAAGTATAGTAAATAATAGCAAATCACAATATTTCGCATGAATTACAATAAAAATCCGGTACTTCTTAGATATCCTGTCGACCATTTCACCAAATTATATAAATCGCCAAACCACTCGCCAAATTAACAAATTGACATAATTTTTATTTTAGATAACGAAAGAACAATTAAATTAGTATAACATTAATAAAAATACAAATAAATCGCCGAAATAAAAATCACTTGATGACGTAAACACGTGTAACTTGCTTAAAGTCAAGTGAATGTGACATTTACGATCAACCATTATTGGCATTTAATCTTATAGTTTGACGACAGATTTTTGGTCGACGGGATAACTAAGTAGTACCAAAAATCCTTTTCACGATCAGGGTTGAAATAATTGGTGCATTAGTATACATTTTGGCATGGTGTCCGTATAACGGAAAAGTACCACAAAAAGCTATTGGCGAGATTTGAACCCGACTAACATAAAAGTACCAAGAATTATTTGCGATCATGGCAACTTTTATTGAGTTTTATTCGAAAAAATAACTTTGATTCTTTAATCAAAATGGAAACCTTTCTTATTAAAAACGAAGGAACTGTTGATGATAGTCATATGACTTAGGCTATTATTATAGAAATTGTTTTCAATTTTAAAAATAGCGCAAAGAATAATATTTTGTAACGATTACAAATTTATTTACACATGGCCATTAAAAACAAAAAAAAAAAAACCCTTTAAAATTACTATTAAATGAGTACGCGTTAAAAGCAGGAAAATATTGAAAATTATGTCTTGAAAATTGTATTTACACGTGAATATTAAAAGAGAAAGGAAACTTAAAAATAATAAATACATTAATATGTGTTTAACCCTTTCAGGGGCAAGGTACTTCTATTCGTAAAACGTTGAAACAGTGAATGGCACCGGAATTTACAAACAAATTTCGTAATATGAAAATGCTTTTGTTCACTTACTTAATAAAAGAAAATTTTTCATTCCAATATTCTGGTGCCAATGTGGCATTTAAGAATTAAAATTAAGTGGTCCAAAAATGAACCACCGCTCTTGAAGGGGTTAAAGTAGTAAATTGCAGTAATTGTAGTAAATTGTATTATAGCAATCGTTTTATAACGCTGTTAAAAAATACCGGTCGGCAAAGACTCTGTTTACTTAATTCATTTTATTTTAGCTTCTTTTCAAATGTTTAACTGATCAACTTTAATCAAACACGAAAACAACCATTGGATGTCTTAACAGCAACTAATTCGGTCTTAAATTTTTGCAATCAAAGGGAATTGAATGGAAACCCGTTTAACAGGAAATCGCTATAGGTCTTTTCATTATAATTCAATCTTCTCTATTCTTTTAAAAACCGATCAAATTAGCGTGATTTTAGATTCTGGGGTGTTTGAACGCGGGTTGGCGAGCGTAGCTTGCAGGGGGCAGAGCACCCTAGTATATATATATACTCATATGCATAATATATGTATATGTATACATACATATGTATAATATATATATATATATATATATATATATATATATATATATATATATATATATATATATATACACTATATTGCCTTTAATGACCGACAACTTTCAATTTTAGACATTTTGTCGAATATTTAGAAATATTCTTGACAGATTCTTTTGGAATTTCAGGATTAAAAAGAACAAATATTACGTCATATTTAGCAATGTCAATTTGTTAAGGAGGGCAATTAGGGGGCCAACAAAAAATCAAAGAAAAAATAATACTTGGGATCACCCTGTAAAATAAAATGCACGAAATGATCTACCGCTACTGAATATAAATAAACAGACATTGTGCAATATGTGTATTCTTTTTTGTAAGAATAGCACGTATATTAATAGAGATATAGCGATTTATTTTAAAAAATTAAAAAATTCTTGCATGTTTTTTATTTAAACCATGCAGGCTTTTGAACGAAACTTATCGCTGGTTTCAGAAAAATTGACAAAATATAGTAAAAA
Source organism: Maratus speciosus (assembly GCA_963932465.1). NCBI lineage: Eukaryota > Metazoa > Arthropoda > Arachnida > Araneae > Salticidae > Maratus > Maratus speciosus. The sequence continues at coordinate 50,557,689 of OZ010800.1, forward strand.
CATTATAGTGCAATTGGAATATAAATATATTAAATATTTTAGGAAATATCAGCAGTGCAATAATTTTTATCTGGGCATGCGCGAACGATAACAATGATCATTTTGCATAATTTAATAGTGAACACTATGGAGCAACTTATTAAAAAAAATGTAGTCAAATATCGTAAAAATTCAGAAATATATCGGTGTTAAAGTGAGCAAATTTTTAGTTGTTCTCTAAAAGCAGCTGAATGGTAATGGATTTTACACAAATTGTCATTTTTTATTAAGGGGTCTCAGAACACTTAAAGCTTTGAAATTTTCGAAATTTTAATTTTTTTTTTTAGATTTAAACTTCTATTTTTTCTGAACATTTTGATATAATTGTTTCCTTGAAATTCCTATTAGAACTGAAGTTATGGCTTTTACATTTATACATGTTCAATAGCTGAAGCGTCGTTTCGGAAACTTTGAAGCCATTTTTCTCCAAGTGACGTTTTTGGGTATAACGCGCACGATATCTCAAAAACTTATGAATATTTTTTCATGAAATTTTCAAAACATATGTTTTATGTTAGTCTATATAAACGGAACCTAAAATTTCCTTTTTATTGTTGAAAACAATATTTTTTAGGTGATTATACTGTTGAAAATTTTTTAATTTTGCATTAGCTAAATACAACTTTGTATTAAAAATAAAAAAAAAGCTTTAAATGCAAATTTATTTTGGTTCAGGGTAATTATTACAATCTGAAGCATAAGTAGGCACCAAAATTTTCATTCCAGTTGCAATACTTACTTTGTAATCGTGCGCGTAAGCTGTTATGCCGATTTTTTGCTCGTCAAATGTCTAACAGTTTGGAGCTCCCTGTAAATGCTAATTCTGCATCTTATAATTTTTTAAATACATGAAATGAAAGAACATACTTATATATTTCATTCCAATTAAAATTGTGCCTTAAAGTAAAATATATTTTAAGATATTAAATGTTGAAAATGGTCTTTTTTTTTCATTTTTTTTTTCAATTTTAAGAGTCCTGAGACCCCTTAACTGACTTTCAGAAAAAATTTAGTATTTAATGAGTATCAACGAGTAGATTTGTAAAAAATGCTTCGATTTTGATACTTCTTTTGATCATGGTATAGGCTCGTTCTGGTTGTTATCCAAGAAGAACTAAAGCATCAATAAAAAATGAAAATTTAAAAATATTAAAAATTAAAAATGACAATTTGTGGAAAATCTCTTATCATTCAGCTGCTTTTAGAGAACAACTAAAAATTTGCTCACTCTAACGCCGATATCTTTCTGAATTTTTACGATATTTGGCAAGATTTTTTTTAATAAGTTGCTCCATAGAGTTGACTATTAAATTATGTAAAATGATCCTTGTTATCGTTCGCGCATGCGCAGATAAAAATTACTTCATACAACTGCTCATATTTCTTAAAATATTTAATATATTTATATTTCAATTGCACTATATTGTTTCTGCTATATTTTGTCAATTTTTCTGAAACCGGAGTTATTTTTGGTTCAAAACCCTCCATGTTATAAGCAAGAAACATGCAAGAAAGTTTTATTTTTTTAAATAAATCGCTATATGTCTTTTAATATACATGCTATTCTTACACAAAGGAATACTTATATTGCACAATGTGTGCTTATTTATATTCGGCAGCGATTGATCATTTCGTGCATTTTATTTTACAGGGTGATCCCAGGTATTATTTTTTTCTTTTATTTTTTGTTGGCCCCCTAATTGCCTCCCTTATCAAATCGACATTGTTAAATATGAGGTCATACCTGTTCTTTTCAATCCTGAAATTCCAGAAGAATCTGCCAAGTATATTTCTAAATATTCGACAAAATGTCTAAAATTGAAAGTTGGGGGTCATTAATGGCACTATAGTGTGTGTGTATATATATATATATATATATATATATATGTGCTGTTAATATTTCAATAAATATAATTTATAATTTGAAGAAATATTACAAAAATGAACTGAAATAAAGTAATGCGTATTTAAATAAAAAAGTAAGTCCTAACATTCATCGATGAAAGGCGGTAAATCCTAGCAATTACCTAAACAACGGGGTTTTTTTACAGGACCCAGGAAAATAAATCCCGACTCTAACTATTGATTGTGAATCCATTTTGCTTTCTCCTATTTAAAAAGAAATGATGAAATATTTAAATAATTTTAATCAGAGTTTTTATCTATCATTATTAAATCACAAACGATATAATAATGAACCTATCACATTAATTAATATAAATGTTATATTAATTACGTTAGATTATGTTATAATAATTAGTTAATATAAATCTGTTAGGAAGTAAATATGATTTGATACTGCTGAATGAAAATTCTGATAAATAGTAATAAATTATTAAAGTTCTTTTTTGTTTTTTAATATTACATCTATTTCATTTCAAATGTTTTTACCAGTTTTAATAAGTGCTGATTTTATTGGTATTAAAATCAGCATTAAGAATTTAGCTTATAATGACAAAATTAGGGATTTTATTTCCAAGCTTTCGCATTAGTTTAAATAAGCAATACCTTTTATTCTCTGAAGACGGTTACTCTTGATGTTAAGAGGACCTTCTACATTAGGAGACAAAAAGAAGTATTTTTTTTATAATTAAATGTAAGAAAACTGCATGATGGATCTTTTTGAAATTTTAACAGTTTCTTGTACATATCTTAAGGTATACACAAGAATTTTTTTCTATTAGATTTTGTTGCTTCTACTCTAAGTTATAAACAAATATGTTCAACCACATTTTTTGACACGGTGGGCAAGATAAAAAAAATATTCAGTGGATCATCTTGATTTTTTTTTAATTAAAGATTGTTTAATTGCCTTCGATATGAATTAAAGCTTTTACTAAAATTATTTAAAAAAAAGTTTTTAACAAATAAGAAAGAATTCTATTAACAAATTTTTATTTATTTTTTAATCAGCCATTACATATTTTTTTTAAATAAATTTATGGATTCCTTTAATTTAACTAGAAGCCATACTCACGAAGTTTACGAAAAAAAATTATTTTTGTGTTTCAGATAGTTCTTCAAGGCGCTATCATGCCCACCGTCCGGACGAAATTTTCCAAAGCAGTTGAGCATATTTGTTTATAACTTAGAGTAGAAGCAACAAAACCTAATAAAAAAAATTCTTGTATATACCTTAAGATATGTACAATAAACTGTTAAATTTTCAAAAAGATCCGTCATGCAGTTTTCTTGCAGAAAATCATAAAAAGGGGCTTTTTTGTCTCCTAATGTAGAAGGTCTCCTTAATTACTCTTTCTTCCATGGCGAAGATTGAAATATTTGTTACGTTTTAGAAGCAGCATTTCACAGTAGTACAAAGCATAACACGTAAACTACTTATACTGATTATATAAGGAATTTCCTATATAAATATACTGTCGGGCGCGATTAATACGAGATGTAAGGAAATTATAAAAGTCCTCATACCATCTATGTAAAAACCGTAAAAATATTTTAAAAAATCTTTAAAACCATAAACACATAATTAAACTCTTTATTATATTACTATTAACATAAAACTCTAAAAGCAATTAATCTGATATGGTCATGTTAGAAGAATGAATGATGAAAGACTACCCAGAATCACATTCAGTTATAAAGCAAATAAAACTAGTCGGATGTACCAATCCCAAAACTTTCTTCTATCTCATACATGTTAATACTTCAAAATTCGCTATCACACTGCCAAAATTAAATGGCAATCTATGCATCTCATGAGGATTCTAACGATATGAAATTTCGTGCATTAGTTCTTGAGATATGACTATCGCTGAAATCGTCTAAATTCAGCAAAATGCTGCCTAGCAGCGCCACCTATTGGGTGATTTATACCAAATCCTAATCAGCAACAATTTATGTCAACGTCTGAGTGAATCTGAAGTTTGGAGAAAATCCGTACATTAGTTTTTGAGATAGAGCAATAGCGACAATCGTGAAAATTTCTGCATAGCAGCGCCACCTATTGGGTGATTAACACCAAAACCTAATTAACAACAATTTGTGTCAACATACAACTAAATCTGAAAATTGGTCCATTAGTTCTATTGATAGAGCTATTGAGGCAATCGTGGAAAAGGCAGCAGAGAAGCGCCACCTGTTGGGCGATTTACACCAGCACCTAATCAGTAGCAAGTCATATCAAGGACTAACTTAATCTGAAATTTGATGAAAATCCGTGCGTTAGTTCTTAAGATAGAGCTATTGGGGAAATCGTGTAAATCCTGCAAAATTCATCATAACAGCGCCACCTGTTGGGCGATTTACACCAAAACGTATTCATCATCAATTCATATCAAGGACTAACTAAATCTGAAGTTTGATCAAAATCCGTGCATTAGTTCTTGAGATAGAGCTATTGCGAAAATCGTGAAAAATGCAGCATTGCAGCGCCACCTGTTGAGCGATTTACACCAAAAACTAATCAGCATCAATTTGTATTAGGCACTAACTGAATATCAATTTTTATTAAATTCCGTGCATTAGTTCTTGAGATAGAGCGCCCACAAAATTTGTGTCACATACACACAGACAGACAGACAGACTCACAGAGTCACAGACAGACATTTTGTAAAAACATGTTTTTTGGAATCTCTGACCCCTAAAACGTGTAAATTCGTCGAAAACCGGAATTCGAAAATTTTCATGAATCCAATACTTTCTTCTTGTAAAGATATAAGAAAGTAAAAAGGAAACGGGAAGACCACGGAAGAACTGGGTGGAAGATATTGCAAATGTAATGAGGGATAGAGGTCTGGAGGAGGATTGTACCCTTGACCGAAAAAAATGGAAAAGGACTGTTGTAGATTCTTCGGATGGCGGCATTTGACGCCACAAACCGAGTTTATATATATATATATACATAAACTCTTCAAGACATAATTAAAAAAAAAAAAAATCTGTAATGTTAATAATTTTTTTCTAGGAAACTGGGATTCCTAGAACTTTTTGTGTAACGGCAACATCAAAAATTCATATAACAGATACAGTTTTGCACCGAAAATCAAAAAATCTGTAAGGTTACTAAGAATGTTTTAGGAAACTGGGATGCCTAGAACTTTTTGTGTAATTTCAACCCGGGTTACAGATAACATTTTAGTAAAATCACCGTAATTTTAGTAGATTCTTTTGTATAGCTACAGACTTCTGTAGCTTTACAAAAATAATTTTGCAGATTTACATCTCTTTTGTATAATGTACAGATAAAATTTTAGTAAGCATACAGATTTCTGTAACTTTGCATCTGTAGAATTACAGATTTTTTTACAGTGTACTTTTATTAATTGCTTTAACTATCTCAATGCTAAAATAAACATAATATCACAAGGTTAACATAAAATATTCAGTGTTTAATTTGTGCATGTGATTTTCATTGGAAAACATCAATGTACTGAAATTATAGGCTTTAAAGAACTAGTAAGTTCAAAGTACATGATACGAACAGTAATGCAGTTAATCAGTTCTCTTTTTCCCGAAAACCTTCGGCTAATAGTGCAGTAGACACTGCAATTTTCGGGCTATTACTTTGTCATATCGTTTCATTTTAACAGTCCAATACGAAACATGTAAAACCTGGTTAATACAGCACAGAGTAGAGGTGGGCATTATTTAACATAACGGTTAAAAAAAACACTGTTAATGCTTTAAAGTTTGTTTTTTAGTAACAGAATATCAGAAACTCCCTATTAATTTTATAACTATTTATCAATTTCCCTTGCAAGAATCTGAAAATAAGACCAAAAAAAATATTGTAGCTTTATTTTAATTTTATATTGTGATGAAAATAAAATCGTAAAATCATTTTTCCTAGCTCTTAATAACCTTCTAAGAAAACGTGAAAAAAAATCCACTATTACAAAAGAGTCGAGGAAATCATAATTTAGTTTAAAAAAGAAAGCCCAAAAACCTTCAACCGCGTTCTATGTATGAAAAAGAAAAGTCGACACGTATCCTTCAACCGCGTCCTATGCATGAAAAAGAAAAGCGAACACATTTTTTTTGTCATTCATTACTCAATCACTTTTCACGAAAGCAGAATTCATCTGCTCGGAATCTTAAGCAAACTTTTCTCCTCAATCTGTTGTTGTGAATAAAAAGTATTTATCAGTTGTAAATATTCGTCAGTGTCAGATATTCTATACCAACTGTTAAATGTTCAAATATTATGTTCGCTTTCAGCATGAGATTGTAGATCTTTCAGTGTTGAATTAGTAAAAAAATTTAATCATACCTCTGAGAAATTATAGTTACTTGTAACACATACCTATGAAGGAGTTATATTATTTAAAAATATATATTATTGCTCTGAATATATTGTTTATGTAGACTGGTAATATTAGAATCTGAGAATTTTACGTTATCGAGAGGGGAGGAAGTTTTCTAAGTTTGTAAGTTAGATTCGCGTGGGTGGGGGATATTTTGAGGTGATTTGTAAGTTAGTATTGCGGTTGCTGTTGTGGTTTGTGGATATTTTAAGGTGAGATAAAGTATTTTTTCGATTGTTATTGAAGGATGTGTTGGTTGATGCTACATACGGGTGCGGTAAAGCTATTTATTTATTTATTTATTGTACTTTTTGTCATAACTATGACTGCTAGAAAACTCTTTTCTTGGAATTAATTTTACTAAAGCAATAAGATTCTTATTTTATCGGAACATTTGTAAAAATTAAAAAAATTATTTAATCAATTTGGGAATAATAATAATCACTGTTGTCAAATATGAAAGCAACGGCGGCGCTTTAAAAACTGTTTGTTCATATAAGTGAAAATATTATGATAGTGGAATATTTTAATTAACAAATTTCGCCTTAAACCTACTAATTAGGTTTAAAATATTTTATTAAATTATTTTTAATTATTTTATTATATCCCATAATGTTATTGGATGTTGTTAACGGATAGGTCAAAATATACAGTTTATCGCATCGCACCATTATTCGATAAGTGACGAATATGAAAAAGTGAACTGTTTCAGTAAAAACGAAAAATACTTTTAAATGTGAAAAAAATGCTTGGGAATACATAGAGTAAGACAATTTGCATGATTTTACTGTAACATGAAATTATAGCACTATTAATTATAGCACATGCTGGAATGAAAACTTGCATAAAAGAATAAAACCCTTAAAAATGAAGACGACGTAGGATGAGGTTTGGAGGTTTGGGTAACTTTACCTCCCCACAAAATCCACACATCTTCTGTGGTCATAAATCGATATATGGCGTAATAAAGTGATTTTCTGCATAGGTACACTTATGAAACTGTTTGTGCAGCAAGACGCACTTATAACGGACCTGTTAGTGGAAAAAAAACGCAAAATGAATATTTGCAAGGCGTGTCTCTTTCCTTGCGGGTGAGCGATATGTAAACAGCAAGACTAAATAATATTGTAACCTATATATATATATATATATATATATATATATATATATAATTACTCTAATTTAGTCTTTTTTATAGATATTTAAACATCCTTTTTTAATGTCAAATGGGGGTATGTTTGTAACCACTCATATAAAGGAACGCTCAATATATATATACAGAGAGAGAGTTGTGCATTTTAGGAATAAGTGTGAGATATCTATCGAATAATCTAATTATTAGGCAGATGAATTTATAATTGTGATAAATTTACTTGAACATATAACCTTTCACTTTAAAAATTTGAGAATTATTCTAGACATTGAAAGACATTTGAATTGAAGAGTGACATCTTAAATCAAAGAGAGTTTTGAATGCTAGAAGCTATTAAAAATAAAATAAAATGTACGATTCCTTTATGTACAGATTATCTTCAGACTTAGGTTGGGTGGGACTAAGAAAGTAGGATGCTGTAATTATAAAAGAAGAATAATGTTAGATATAGACTCTAAAGTTAAACTTTTTAAATAAATATATAATTATGTTTAGTGTGTCTTTATGTCTACTGCTGAAGTTCGAAAACATGTTTTGATTTTTTTGTAAATTTTAACTCTACGTTTTAAATGTGAGCTTAGATCATTTGTCCGACAATAAATTTCAAAGAAACAAAATATTACCCAAAAGCCTTTAACTATAAATATTTAACCAAAATCTATAAAAATGACCTAAATAATAATAAAAAAAGACCCGAAAAGTATGTCAAAAAATGTTTCGCCTCTGATAAGGTGTTAAAAAAATATTAGGTTATTGTAACATGTTACCAAGCTAGCGGTGTAATGATGGAACCTGTTAACAAAAAGTAACTGTTTTTCTCATCACTACTTTCCATGGACCAGTAGAACGTCTCAGTAAGGAGCGGTATTTGAAACATCTCTCCTTTCTTTCTTTCACCCTTTGAAGACATCAGAATATTCTTTTGGAATTTCTTCGGGTGGGGAGCGGGTGTGTCTCTTTAAAGTTTGTAATTCCGTCTAGTAAAACGGGCAAATTACTACATTTTGAGAGGCAGTTGTTTCACAGGGCAATTATCCCAGAGGGAGAACAGTGTCAGTTAAGAAAGGGATTTCTTTCATAATTCTAACCTTCTTTTTGCCGTAAATCACATTAAGGTGACAAGGACTTTCAAACTCATTTTTTTTTTTCAATTTAAAACTATTCAAGGGTACACTGTATGCATTATGGAATATATTTATCACACAATAAATAATAATAAAGAAAAAGGGAGAAAAATATTTTTTTTTTTCGGCGTTATGAAGAGCTATTAAAATGGCCCTGTGCGCATTTCATATCAATTAAAATCTCTAATCTTTTTTATGCAGGTTTGTTTTATACATACAAATAAAACTGTACATCGAATTTTACATATTTGAATATAAAAGCAAGAAAAAACTTGATTTTTTTTTAAACTTTAAACTTTTTTATGAAACTTACAGCACTTTTGCAACATTTTCTGAAATTAACTAATTTTAACTTTTCAGATTGTATTTAGTTTTCAAAAAGATCCACAGTTTTATGACATATAAAATGACAAACATCTATAAAAAAATATATTGGGAATTTTAATTGATATGGAATTATGGTGTCAACGATTTAAATCAATTGATTTAAATCAGCGATTAAATCGTGATTTTAATCAGACGATTTGTACGACATTTTTAATCAAATGAGTTAAAGAAGAATAAAAGAGTGATGTCTGTTCAACAGCTAAATTGTAAATGAATGCATAAGAGAAAAAGAGCTAATTGGTATAAAAATGTTAAGGACAGCAAGAGCTGCTTCGGTATAGGTTGAATTAAATATTTTATTTTTCTTTGTAACTCTTGTATATTAATTAAAAAAATAATTAGAGATTGAAAATGTAGCAAAATTTTTCTTAAAAACTAAAAAAAAAAAAAAAAACTAAAAAAAAAAAAAAAAAAAAAATGAATCATCACACACACATTGAGATGTAATAATGCTGATATTTATATATTTTGAGGAATTCAGATATTTAAATATTTTGAGTAAACAGAGTCTTTCTCTCCCGGTATATTTTAACAACGCTATAAGAAAGTTATTTTTTTTTTAAATAAGACAGTTTAAATGTATCGTTTTATATCATACGTAATTTTCACCGAAGTTTTCTTTCTCTTTTTAATATTCACGTAAAAATACTTTTGTTGTTAGAAAGGAAATATGTTTGCGTTGTCATAGAATTCTCAACACGAGGAATGTGACTCTTGTAGGCACTTCAATAACATCTGCATTGGTTCACTGGTTCAAAATATCTCAATTTCTTGATTTTCTGTAAGCAAATAAACCCTATTGGTTTAAAATGGAAGTCTATGGAAATTTGGCGAAATATTAGAGATATCCACAAGTTGGCGTCACTTGTGGCGATAATTTTGGTGGCCAAATTTGGCGATATATCGCCAAGTAGGCAACAAACTTGTCAGAGAGAACAGGGTTCCCCCTTATGGTAACTCTTTTTATAGATATGGAGATGCATTAAATGCTGTTTAATAACCAGTGAGATGTGTTTCATTCTCGCGTTGCCATTAAACAATGAACAAATAATCGCGATTTTGGTGCCAAGGACCATATCGTAATATATATATAGATTAGTTTTAAAAGATTATCTCAAAATATGAAATAAATGTCTCTACAAGTATACTTTTAAATCTAACGCGTTAAAGCCGGTTGGCAAGAAAACGTGCCTTGTAAGGCGAACAAAACTTTTAATTTGAATACCAGTATTTTAGTATGGAAATTTTCACATTATCTGATCTCAAATTTTGAGCGAACAAGTATTTCAAAATTACATTGTGGGAAAGACAGGTGTCGAAGAATTAAAAGAAATGTAAAAGTGGCTCGTCGTAATGGATTAAACTGTTTGGAATATTAATGAATTTATTATATTACAATTTTTTTCTGTTTTAAAATTCATGTGTAAATATAGTTTTTATGACGTAATTATCAATATTTTCCTGTTTTAAATACGTAATCATTTAATTCGCATTTGAAAGTTTTTTTTCTGTTTATGATAGTCACGTGAAAATAAAGTTTTAATTTGAAGGAAATATTATTCTTTGCGCTGTTTTAAATTTTGCAACAATTTAAAATATTACCCTTTTCTAAAAGTTGAAAACAATATCTCTCGAAATGCTGAAAATTTAAATTTAAAATAGAAATAAAACCTCAAAAAATGAGTCAAAAAATAAATGCAGTCTGCACACCGGGAACTTGTACTGTATAAAATGATCGAAAAATGATTAAATTGCTATGTATAGTTTAGTAGATGAGTATTTTAGTATGGAAATTTTCACATTATCTGATCTCAAATTTTGAGCGAACAAGTATTTCAAAATTACATTGTGGGAAAGACAGGTGTCGCAGAATTAAAGGAAATGTAAAAGTGGCTCGTCGTAATGGATTAAACTGTTTGGAATATTAATGAATTTATTATATTACAATTTTTTTCTGTTTTAAAATTCATGTGTAAATATAGTTTTTATGACGTAATTATCAGTATTTTCCTGTTTTAAATACGTAATCATTTAATTCGCATTTGAAAGTTTTTTTCTGTTTATGATAGTCACGTGAAAATAAAGTTTTAATTTGAAGGAAATATTATTCTTTGCGCTGTTTTAAATTTTGCAACAATTTAAAATATTACCCTTTTCTAAAAGTTGAAAACAATATCTCTCGAAATGCTGAAAATTTAAATTTAAAATAGAAATAAAACCTCAAAAAATGAGTCAAAAAATAAATGCAGTCTGCACACCGGGAACTTGTACTGTATAAAATGATCGAAAAATGATTAAATTGCTATGTATAGTTTTTGCTTCTATAAAACTTTTTTAATGGAACGATTTTGACCAACTTTAACAATTAATATCTCTTAAAATAATTCTTCGATTTGAAAACTGCCAGCTTGTTTATAAAACATCTCTCTATTCTACCACCGATTTTCATATTTTTGCATGCAATATTTTCTTAATATTAAGGAAGAAAGACCTCCGGTAACAAAAAATTCAAAACCGGCGGCGTTAGATACATTTTTTAGAATAGAGAAACTATTAATGTCTTTATTGTTTCATTTTTATTTTGCTTCAACTCCTTTTACGTCTAAAATAAAATACACTGGTTATCAAAAATTAACGAAAAGTCACAAAATGCTAATTTTCAAATACGCGAACACTCTAAAGGAAATAATATAATTCGAGTAATTACTATCTCTATAACACAGCTAGCCCATATAACATCTCATTCATGTCACACATGGTCACAAGTGTCACAGTCACTATGGTGAAGCAAAAAAAAATAGGAAATTCCATACATCTCATTATGAGTCTCAAATGATCACTAGATGTGACTCCACTGAGATGTCACTGTGACTGCTGCTTTGTGACGAGTCACCATGTGACTTTACTATGTAGTTACATTGTGACTCTCATGTGACTGTCATTAGTAGACTCAATTTCAAAGTCATCGTGAACGATGCATTGTGATAAGTTACCAAATAATGTCACATTAAAGTCACATGATGACTTTCAGGTGACAGAGAGACTACTGTGAAGTCACCCTTGTGCTCTTTTGGGAAAAGTCTCCATGTGACTATAATATGATATTATTTGGTGACTTATCATAATGCAACGTTCATGATGACTATGAAATTGAGTCTAAAAATGACAGTCACATGAGAGTCACGGGTTAACTACATTGTAAATCCACTTGGTGACTCGTCACAAAGCAACAGTCACATTGACTTCTCAGTGGAGTCAAATATAGTGATCATTTCAGACTCATAATGAGATGTATGGAATTTCCTATTTTTTTGCTTCACCGTAGTGACTGTCACACTTGTGACCATCTGTGACATGAATCAGATGTTATATGGGCTAGCTGTGTTGTAGATATAGTAATTATTCGAATTATATTATTTCCTTGTGAGTAGTCGCGTAATTGAAAATTAGCATTTGGTGACTTTTCCTTAATTTTTGATAACCAGTGTATATTTCAATTCATTTTTCTTAATCTATTTTCTAACAATAATTTACAGAATCTTTTCAATTTCATTATAATTTTTCCGCTATTAGCTTTAGCATCGAATAATCATCTACTTTTCAGAATAATAAAAGTCATGACAAAAAAAAAAAAAAAAAAAAAAAAAAAATTAAACTTCGACGATTGTAGGGAAGGGTTGCATTACTAATACTCATAGCAGATCTCGTGTTGTAAAAACATTTTTCAATATAGCTACAGTTCTTTAATTGCATTTAATATAATGTATTTTATTATATTTAACGTACCTTTATAGCAATATCATTACATTCTTAAAATTTTTAAAACAATTTACCTAAATCTACTCTGTTCAAAATTAATAAATATATTTATATGAACCACTGTACATTCTTTTAAAAAATACATATATTTTTAAATCGATCGGATTAAATGAAAATCTGGGAAATATAAAAGTGAAATGCCTAAAAAATGAATATGAATTATTTAGGGGAGAGTAGCCGAATTTGGACCACTTCAATTATTTCCAGGTATAATTCACTTAATTTTTATAATATCTGCAAAACATCATTACACGGGTCAATCTATTCATCTACTAACTAAATAAATATTTAAATCAATTTCTTTTTGAAAATCTTAAACTTTATTTTAATTTGAAAAAAATGTCAGAAGTGGTCCAAATACAGCAACGTGTCGCCTAAGTTGGACCCTCAGTATCCTAAATTGGACCAAATAATATCAGGTTATTTTAATGACTAGGGATTACAACTATTGTAATTTTATTAAAAGCAAAGTTTGCGATTAATGAAACAATCTGACAAATATATTAAAAATATAAATCAAAGTTATCAGTAATTAAGAAGAGAAATTATGGAACTATTTGTCAGTTACCTGAACATCATGTAAGAAGTGATGCAAAGCTTACACATGAATTTCGTTTATTGATTTTTTTTTCAAGCGCACTCAACATAGGGGGAATCTGAACACTGTATCATTTCTGCCATTTGATTTTTCTTACAAATTAGGCAAAATAAATCATCACTGTCTTTATTTTTCTTTTTAGATTCTGAATTATTAGACTTTTTTTGCAAAAGAAATTTTCTGTAGATTATGTTTGTTGTTCTTCCCTTCATCATTTTATTTCTAATAACTTGATGTTCCAAATGCTTTTGTGCTGTGATACCTTCTTTTTGTTGGGTTTTTTTTTCATTTCAAGGTTTACTTTATATGGCGAAGTTGTTAACATAACTGATTTTGGCTCCCTCTGTACTTTGATTTAACTGAATATAGCAAGGGAGATAACATTTTTAATGATTTTTTGGCTTTTTGGGAGGATTTGCAGCTGCAGATTTCTTGCAAGTCAATTTCTTCACAACGTATTCCCTCCTCTTTGTTTCCTATATCTTTAACAGTTTCCGCTGTCACGGGTACTTTATTTCCAGACGTTTTTCAGTGTCTTTCTCAATTTTTTAACATTATATTAAAAAAGTGTTTAAAAATATCCTCTATTGAAAAATACGCTACGACTAATCAAACGCAAACATTATATATTCAAACAGTGTTGAATTCAGCCCCCCCCCCCCTTCGCAGCCTTGAAATAACCACTTTCCCAGAAGGTTTGAGATTTTATGCCTTTTAATGGCAAAAAAGTGTAATTCCACCCATTAGAACTGTAAAAAGTCTGTCATCGCATATATCCTCCAGGAGGAAAATGATTGAATTCAACTCTGTAAACCAAATACGCCGTAGGAATAAGGAACTGAAAGAAAATAAATACAAATACATACAAGATAAAAGAAACTGCAAACAAAATTTATTGCATGAACATGTAAAAATATTTTTATGTTTATATAGGCCTAAACTAATTAAAAAAATTAACCCACATACACACAAAAGAAAACTTGCTTGGAGATAGTAATCCATTATAAAATATTAATTTTTTTTTTTAAATTACAAAGCGTACCATCCTCGAAATTGCTTACTTACTTTTCAGATTTACGATCACATATCTGGTCCAATTTAAACAACTTAAATTGGCCCAATTACGGCAAGTGTGTCATTTTTAAAAACAGATAATCCCAAGACTAAGAACAAAAACAAAATTAAAAAAATCCGAGTGAAAAATATGTGCAATAAACAGATGAATTTATATATGCATGTGAAAACATAACAACTTACCTTAGTTTTAAAATATAGCTTATGTGTAGTAGGAACACTTACGTTTAGTAGGAAAAATTTAGATAAAAACAGCTAACTTCAGGTTCTCTTAAATTGTCTGGAAACAGCACGTGGTAGGCGTTTGTTTCTTCTAATCATGAGTAACGACATTCTGATGAGTAGGATTTCAGCGGTAGATTGCGTCTCTTCCTGTAATTAACGGCAGAATGGCAACGGTTCAATTAAAGCAACAGTCCAAATATGACTATTCTCCCCTATTAATATTAAAAGTGTTTGGAGAAATTTCACAAAAGTTGTAAGTTATTCTCTCATAGGTACATTGTTGTATTTTGTCATCGCATATGGAAGTACAATCACACAGGACTGCTTTAGAGTGATTAGAATATGAAACATTTATGGCTGCAAGGCGCATATAGCCCCTTCATGTTGATCACGTCATTTGCAATTTATGGGCGCCAAACGCACATAGCTCGACATAGCAATGATCGCCATATTTTGCAGGTTACCCAGAAAATCCCCCTTCCATACACTAGGGTAGGACGGATACGCCTAGCGAGTTCATTAGTATAGGTATAACTCAACACTTTTTCAGTAAGTCCCAGCATGATGAAACATAAAAAAACAAACGTGCATGTATTTATATTAATCGAATTTTTAAAATCTTCCTTTCACAAACAGAAGCATTTTCTCGAAATACAAAATATCTACGCTGGTGTCCAAAATTAAGGACCAATCACAAAATGCTAATTTTTAAGTACGCGAATACTCAAAAGGAAATAATATAATTCGAATGAATACTATCTCTAAAGCACATTTAGTCCATATAACATCTCATTCATGTCACAAATGGTCACAAGTGTCACTAACACTACGGTGAAGCAAAAAATAGGAAATTCCATACATCTCATTACGAGTCTCAAATGATCACTATATGTGACTCCGCTGAGACGTCACTGTGACTGCTGCTTTGTGACGAGTCACCATGTGATTTTACAATGTAGTTACATTGTGACTCTCATGTGAATGTCATCTGTAGACTCAATTTCAACAACGCTGCATAGGGAGGATTTGTAGGGAGACAACTGTGAAGTCACCATTGTGCCCTTTTGTGAAATGTCACCATGTGACTATAATGTGACATTATTTGGTGACTTATCATAATGCAACGTCCATGATGACTTTGAAATTGAGTCTAAAAATGACAGTCAAATGAGAGTCACAATGTAAGTACATTCTAAAGTCACCTGGTGACTCACCACAAAGCAGTAGTCACATTGACGTCTCAGTGGAGTCACATATAGTGATCATTTGAGACTCATAATGAGACGTGTGGAATTTGCTATTTTTTTTTGTTTCACCGTAGTGACTGTGACACTTGTGACCATGTGTGACATGAATGAGATGTTATATGGACTAGCTGTGCAGTAAGGATAATAATTATTTGAATTATATTATTTCCTTTTGAGTATTCGCTTTCTTAAAAATTAGCATTTTGTGATTGGTCCTTAATTTTGAACACCGGTGTACATGTCTTATGCTTTAAACATATCACTAAATTTACAAATTTTTATGCATTCAATTTTTTGCAATTTATGGGCACGAAAGGCACATGGCTCAGTTGCAATTATCACCATATTTTGCAGGTTACCCAGAAAATCCCCCCCCCCCCACACACACACACTAGAGTGTGACGAATACGCCTTGCGAGTCCAATAATATAGGTATAACACAAACACTTTTTTAGTCAATCCCAGCATGTTCAAATATAAAAAACAAAACGCGCATGTATTTATATCAAATGAATTTTTAAAATCTTAATTTTACAAACTGGAGCATTTTCTTGAAATACAAAATATCTACATGTCTTATGCTGTAAACATATGACTAAATTTACAAATATTTATGCATTCAATTTATCAAATCAAAAACACAATTTTTTTCTGCAGTGTGCAACGTAAGTAATTATAAAAACAATACTGCACATAGATTTCTGCATAGAAAGCATTTCCGGGGTTTAGTGCTTGCATTACATCATAAATTTTATTACTTTAACTTTTGCTTACAATGCATATGTTGTATAATTTTACTTTGAAATTTAGTATATATTTTCGAAATATCAAGATAATATGCTTAGAAGCTTTTCCATTTTGAATTTTTTATAGAATCATAAATTTCCATACTTTACGATCTTGCGTGTGTAGAAAAAATATAAACTCATTTATTTGCTTGCTTTTTTCAGACAACTTATTACAAAGGTATTATATCTGACAAGCAAATTCACACGTGCAATGCTGATCTTTCTCTTTGCACAAAATTGGTCCTTTTTTCTATGACTTACATGTCACTATTTATTCGTGTTCCATGAAAATTTCAACTAATATTCATTATCTTAAATGTCACATTCAGCAATGATTTATATGACCAGGAAAATGAATTCAAATTCCATCGCTTATAAGCAGAAGCATTTTCTAGAAATACAAATTACCCCCATGTGTTATGCTGAAAAGATATGAGTAAGTTTGCAAAATTTACATAAACTCAGTTCAGCATTTCAAAGTTAGATATTTTCTCAGCCGAGTGAATCTTAAATAATCTTTAAAATGACACTGCAGATAAAATTTTGCATCGAAAGCATTTTTGATTTTTGCATTTTACATCAGAAATTACATTACTTTAACTTCTGCTTACGATGCATATATTGTTTAATTTTGTTGTGCTATTGTACATTCAAATTACGTAAATATTTTCGAAATGTTTAGGCGTATGCTTAGAAAGCATTTTCTTCATTTTAAAGGTTTCAAACAGCATAAATTCCCAGAATTTGCTTGATACTGCAGTGCATGTTAGAATATTTTTTTGTTTATTTTTCCAGACAATTTATGTTTTCTCTCTGTCTTTAAAAATTGTATTGTACCAGATAAATTAAAAATACAGGGTTGCAGTTTCTCTTTTATATTAAGTAGTTATTTTTTCAATAATTTTTAATTCACCGACAGTTTATTCAAATTTGTTGAAAATGTGTATTCTAATGTTTTTTAGAAGTTCATTTTAAATTTCTAATGCCATAATGACGTTACATAACTTTTGCATCACTTTAACCATGTAGATGACCTCTTATAGCAAAATAAATGACACGTGTATAAAAAGTATTTTCTGCTAACGAGATGATATTGTATTCTATATTAGTTGCTAAATAAGACCAGGCGGTCGCTTAAAACTCCCAGATGCTTTCTGAATAGATATTTTAAGTAATATATATATATATATATATATATATATATATATATATATATATCTTTATTAATTCATAATGTTAATGTTAAACTTGTATTTAAATTTCAGCCAAATGCGGACAGTATCATATTAATATATCATATATAATATATTATAATACAAGTACGTAAAGTGCATGTATCAAACATTAGTTTTATCCTTTCTTCTATCCTTTCCCCAAAAATTATGTATATTAAATTTTAAGAACGTTTGTGCACGCCTTAAATGTAACTTATTAATTTCAAAATTTAAAATGTTAATTTGAATTTACCTAATCATCATTATTTTATTTACTTAATTATTTATTTATATTTAATTATTTATTTATTTTATTATGCACTGCTGTGGCAGAGAGTTAATTATTAATATGTAATAGTATGGTACATTTATTTTTTATGAAAAATTAATTAATGAATCATCCATTTCACCATTTTAACTAATAATTGTTTTATGATTATTTAAACAATAGTTATTATTAAAATTTTATAAATCATTTTCGTATTTTTGTTATATTTTGAAATAAATTTATTTACATATTTTTAATTATCATTTATATATCTATATAGAGTATATACTTTAAAGCTTAAACCAATAATAGATATACATATCAATATATTCATTTTAATTGAATATTAGCTTTTATTCCAAAACTGTGTATTTTACTTATAATAAATATGACTGTTGGCAGCACTGTATTGATTCCTTGGATAGTAGGGTGGATTCATTTTTAAATAGTTTTTAGATGACATTAGGCATCATATATTAGGGTTTATACCTGCCTATACTATACACTATTGGTCCATAATCATTTCAACTTTTTTTGGCAACATGTGCAAATGATCTCTTACCCTTTTTTTTTTTTTTTTTTTTTTTTTTTTTGCTGTATCATTCAAGGTAAGAAAGGTTCTCCAATATGTAACATGTTTTTCTTTTTTAATCCATTTCTAACTAATTTTATTTTTAAAGTATTTTGTTTTCTAATATCAATATTTCTGGATTTTTTGGGTGTGGTAGTCCTAATTTCATATTCTTTAGCTTTTTATGGGTAATGCAAAGATTAAACCACACACTTTATTTGTAATAATCAATGTGATTAGGACCTGATGAATCTGCATTAGTTCCACAAATTTCCATTTTTCCTATTTTTACCATTTTTGAAATACATGTTGCTATTGTTATAGGGCAGGGCGCGAATTTTCCGCTCGCCATTGGAGAGCAAATATTTAAGGTTGGCGAGTATGTTTCGTCTTTTAAAAGGTTGTAATTCAAATCAAACTATATACGCTCAGAATATCCCCAATCCAAACAACACGCGGATGTTTTTTAATGGCATTTATATTCCAAAAGGAGAAACAATGCAGCGTCACCCACTTCCAAGTAGTATTTCAGTGCAGAAAGACAGCGCTACAAAAAACATGAAGTGCTAAAATACAGAAACTGTTTCTTTCATGACGTTTTAGTTGTATACCACAATTTCTGTAATCATTGAAACCTTATGGTAACCTTATATTGAATTAATATATATATTTTTTCGTTGCAATAAATAGGTTTCAAATTTTTAATTTTTACATTCTTTTATGATTTCGGTCACCAAAAAGTTTTTCATACTACATCTGTTAACATTTTAAAAATTGATCATATTGTTCATGAATATAAAATATTCCGGATTTAACAGTCAGCTGCTTCTAACAATGGTGAATTTAAATTTAGTTTGTCATAAATAGTTAATTTTCTGGGCAGGTGCGGTGACCAATGTTACTGTCTGAATGAATGTAAAATAGTGACGAACAAAAATTTTAGCCTGGCTAGTAGCTTTTCAACTGAAATTTCATGCCCTGTTATAGGGATTCGTTTTATAGACATTGAATAAATTCATTTTTTATTTATAATTTCACAAATTTCGTAGGTAATTTGTCATTGTTTATAATGGTTTTATATATATACATCTATATATACATTGAAGAAATTTCAATATTATTCACATTGGTGATCTTAAATTCTGTTAAATTCTAAAATTTTTAATATAAATGTTTTAGTAAGTTAAAATTTTTGTTGTGAATATGCAGATTCAACTGTTAAAAGTTATGCTAAATATGCGTTATATACACTTTATACAAACTTGCTAGCGACTATATTTCTATGTTTAAATATGTATATGCAACTAATATGTACCGTAGCTTCCAGGAGCTTCCCGGGTAACAGAACATACTAATAGGTGTATAGAAATTAGATATAACAAATCCTAACTGAAAATTGCATAAGATGTTTTATATTTAATATGCAGTAATACCTCGGTTTTCGTTGACTTCAGTTATAGTGAGTTTCGGTTTTCGTCGATTGTTTCAGCGAAAACTTTGTCTCGGTTTTCGTGGTTTGCTTCGGATTTCGTCGACATACCCACGTGACCTCGTTGTATTTTTCGTAAACATGCGTCATTGCGACCCATGCGTTCTCCTGCTCAGTGTGGTGCTGTTTCTCGTCGTGTGGAGATCAACCTGCGCATCTAGGCAAACAATTCCGTTTATTTCGAGTGTAGGATTTTTTCTGTTGGTGTTTTATTGCTTGCGAATGCTCCATCGTGGGCCCAAATAAGAAGTCCAAGGACACGATCGAGTTGAAGAAAGAAGCTATGCAAAAAATACGAGATCGGAATTCATCTTGCGAAATCGACAGCATGTACGGGAAATCGGCATCCATCTTCTGTCTGGAAAAAACATATGACCAGAATGTGTGCATAAGAGAGGTCGATAGGTTTGAGCCTTCCCACGATGACCCTTCACATGTTGTGCAGTCAATTGTTGATTTCGTGAAGGCCATGGGTTTGGAAGTGAGTGGTGAGGATGTTTAAGAGTTCGTGGATGAACACATTGAAGAACTGACCACTGAAGACTTGCATGATCTTCATCTAGAAGTGCAACAGACGGCAGACGAAGAATTTGCTTCAGATGAGGAGGATGAGACGCCCGGGAATGTGCCTTTTTCAGGGATTAAGGACATGTTCTCTATGTGGAGTAAGGTACAGGGTTTTATGGAGAAAAATCACCCAGACAAAACTGTTGCAAGTCGTGTCTGCAACTTGTTTAATGATAATGCCTTGCTCCATTTTGGGCAAATCTTTTGGAGACGGCAGAAACAGATCAATTTAGACAGCTCTGTTTAGAGACATATGTCCTCTCACTCTAAAGCTAATTCTACTGCCAAATGTCCGAAAAGGGAAGTGACGACAAAGTAGTGCCTTGATACCATAGGCCAAGAACACTTTATTAATTTCTTATTGTTTTTAGTACGAAACGATATACTCATTCTCCATAAAATGTGGTTTTAGTACGTATTTTTGAGTGTTTAGAGCGAATTAATTTGATTTACAGAAATAATTGCCTCGGATTCGGAGGCGCTTTCGGATTTCGCCGATTGTGTTCGGACGGATTATCGACGAAAATCTAGGTATCACTGTACGCGTTTTATATTGCCCACTAGCAACAGCAAGACAATTTTTTACATAAAAAAATAATAAAAAGTTATTACAAATAATACACTATGTAATTTTTATTTGCATTTTCTATTTTTTAATGTTTAAAATATTTCGATCTGGCATCTCACAGCCAAGGGACCTTTTTTGTTGAGAGTGGTTTTCACGTCGTTAATTCCATTGTATTTTTGACTTGTAAACAGTTCAGCCATAAAGATTATTTGGTGATTTCTCTACTGGAGATGGCTAACCGAATAATGCGCTAAAAATATATTACTAAATTATAAATAAGTTCTAAAAATATTAAAATGTTGTACTGTCATTAGAAACACACCTGTACACCTAATTTTTACTATTCTAGCATGTCAGAAAATGAGTGAGCCGCTGAAATAGTCCAAGATTTCAATATTTACAGCATACATTTTAGTTTTGATTATTTCAGTTATTATAATTTTCTTCTTATTTTTTCTTTTTATTATTTATTCAATTCTGTTTAAATACATGGTTCGATTACGCATCGGTTAAATTTGTGTTTGATTTATATTCATTAATTTATATTTATTTATGAGGCGTTAATATTTTTTTATGTCAGCAAGAAACAAACACTGGACTGTGTAGATTTTTTAACCCTTAAATACCGGGTGTTGCCTTCCGGCAATATACCCAATTTAGGCTTCTAAAATATTATTAGAATAATATTTAACCTATAATGCTTAATGTTGCCAATAAAATACATTCTAAAAATATTATTAAATAGATTTTCAACACTTAGATGGCAACACTTGTGCTATTTAAGAATAAAGATATAGATTTATTTTTCAAATGTTGCTACATGTTCTTTTTGTTTTGTTTGGAAGCTTGCGAAATATCCTATTTTGTTCTGCCGTGAGTAAGTAAAATTTATTTCTTATGATAGTTCTGAAAATTCTTGTGGGTTTAATATTATAGAATTACATCAGAGAAAATTATTTTTTTTCAAATAAACACCGATATTGCCGATTAGTAACAAACTGTGTTTTAGCCGTAAACCATACTTAAAACAAAATATAATTTTTTTAATTATTTTTCCCATGATTTATTTAAAAAATGAAAGCTGAAAAACATTATTAAAACGATTTTCGAAAAATCAGGCATTTAAGGGTTAAGTTTAAACGGCTTAATAATACGTAATGGAGCTGCTCACGATAGAGATAGGTTTTTAAAAAATCCATGCTTGAAAACCGTTTTCAAAAGCATAAAACTGTCAGTAAACTGAAATGCAGTTTTAAAGCAAATTATATTTGAATGTACATTGATCCGCCTGTTTAACAGTGTAAAAATTAAAATGATACGATATCCAGAAAATATAATTGATTACATTTATTACATTATAAATTATTGCATTTGCGAAAAAAAGTAATGCATTGCTAACCTATAAAATCAATTGATGTTAATAAAATAACTTAACTAATACACTTTAGTTGACTTTGAAATTATATAAGCTTCAAAGGAAATGTAACGAATTCACACATCGATTGATGAAACTTGCCAATTTGCAACAAGCAATTGTTTTATTGAAAATCACACACATTTCAAACACACAAACAATTATATAACACTGATGAAGATTTTCACAATGACACTTATTTCACCCTTTAAATTTCTAATTTTACCCTTTAAATTTAGATTTATTAGAAATATTTTTAGTGAACATTTACAACTTTTAAGTAACCATCAAGATACATTTAAGGATTCTATTGTAAAGACGTTTTCGTTCCTTACAGGCCGTACAGATCGCATAGAGTAAATCAGAAAATAAACAAACAGATTAAAAAAAATTCAATGATTATTAGTAAGATAGTACTTTTAATTAAGTCCTGGAATGCAGGGGGACAGGTACAAGAGGGGAAGCACAAGACACTTCTTAGTGCCTCATTCAGAGACCAGCGTCAGATCAGGAGTGAGAGGAATACTCACAAGGGAACCACTTTTGGTGTTGCTCGCACCTAGTATCGAGACCTTGTACGTTTTGTAGCCCTATACAAAAAAGTTAGAGAACCGAAAAAATTTCTCTGTTAAAGTAATATTTTATATATTTTTTATACTTTTAATTTTTTATTATTACATATTTATTTGTTTGTTTCACGCCAAAAGTGAGTTAAGTCGCCAAATAGGGCGCTACAATTTTTCCGCCCGCTTTATCCAAAGAGAAAATGTACAGAACATATTATTAAAATTATATCAGATTGCGTTTTTTTTTATAATTGGTAGCATAAGAAACAAATATTAGGTTTTTATTTTTTTTTCTATGCAGACGAGAAATATATAAGTAATAAATATAATTCTATAAACGCTTCGAAGATCATTGAAAACTATTTTTTAGTGATATACGAAATAAGCAAACTAGTTTCTTTTGAAATCGAATGAAATAATGTTTCGAATGTTTAAAATGAAATGTTGCTGTATTAAATGGTCCTTCGGTAAAAGTAATCATAAATTAATATTTTTACACAGTTTAGAAAAATTACTGTGGCGAAATTATTACAAATACATAACTATTACAAATTCAGCTCTGACATTTGGCTAGGGTTGCAGGAAAGCTCTATTTTTAAAAATAAACGCCAACTATTTCCCCGCCAAAAATATGAATATAAAGTTGCAATTTTTCAAAATCAAATTCGTGGGTTTTTGAAGGAATTTTTAAACTTTTTTCAGTATTTTATACTTATTATTAACTAATTTTTATTTTTAAATGCTTTTCTTTATAAAAATTCAATGTTAATAGTCCGATAAGTGGTCTCGAAAATTGCATTTTTAGAAAGTTATGTTGTTGTATAATCAAGAAATATTATTTTAACAGAAAAATTTTATCGATTCTCAAACTTCATAATATAGGGCTTTAAAATGCACCAGGTCTCAATGCTAGGTGCGAGCAACACCAAAAGTGGTTCCCTTGTCAGTTTCAATTCACTTGCCTGGCGGAGTACAATATCGCCAATCTAAAAGTATTTGCGCCATGCACAAGGGACATTTTAAAAACATTGGCTGGTACAATTTTGCCAAATCCATGCGGTGAACTTATCAGAAATTTTAATCGTGTAGAGAAAGTATATTTTGACGTCATGAGATTCCTGTGGTCTTGGAAAGGAATCGTTATACTGTTCTTTGATAGAAATGCGGTTAAGTTAAAATGGACAGTGTTTCTGAAATAAAGACCAAGGGTGGAAAATGTGATTGAGTTGTTAGGCGAAAAGGATATGAGAATGTATTTTCTAAAACAGATGGTAGGGCGGGGCAAAGTTTAGCAGCGTGCATTGCCACAAAAATGCAGCATTCACATACGAATGAATATAACGGTCTGAATGTTAAAGTGCAGTGCGAAAATAAATCTAATGAATAGATTATATGTTAAGTGATTTTAAATGAGTTATATTCATGACCAAAAAGGATGTGACCGAAGTTAAAATGCTTTTGTTAATAACAGACAGCAGTAACGTTTTTCTACAAGGTTAAATCTCGTGTGAGAAAATCTCAAAGTAGAATAGAAGACTGAATCACTGATTTTATTTTATTAAAGAAATGAATAACTACAATAATTTAATTTAAATGTGAAGGGCTATTAATAAAAGCGATATAGTTTTTAAATGTTAAATTTAATTTAGGGGCTGCACTGTGTGACTATAGTGCACTAAAATAAATAAAGTATTAAACAAAATTTTAATTGAAACTGCGGAGGGGAATAGAACGCAAACATATATAACGGGATAGTCGCTATATCTATCCCTATCCGTATCACAGAAATAAAAAAATTTAGACTATTTTTGCTCTTGCACTCGTTTAAATTTCTAATTTATTAGAAAATATTTTTGGAAGCATTTATGTCTTTAACATAACAACCCTGTCAAATTTCAAGTTCCTATACATTACAATCAATCAAAATCACAATGTAGACCGTTTTGAGAATGTTTCCCGTTCGTTTCACTTTTTAAAATTTATTTATTTATTTTACAATCAGTTCTTATCGAGCCTTTAAGGCTGTTCTCAACTGCTCTGCTCAACAAGCGCAAAATGTTTTGACGCATTTAGAAATTCATTTTTTAACGGAAATATATAAAATTGGAAAGCCTGCCCGTGAAAGCGATTTTACATTAAACTGTGTTTTCCATTTTTTTATCAATAAATTAGCTATTGAGTTATATGCGATTTTGATCACGTGAGACGGCATCCACCGGCCCCCACCTTTTTTGATTAGATTTTCTTCTTTCGTTAGGAAGTTCGGTTCAAAATGCCAACTTTGACAATATTTTCTGAAAGATCTGTTGCGTTTGCAAGAAAACGGAAAAAACAGTTCCATGACATAGTTTCTGAATAACAACACCTTCTAGTTTCAAGCATTTCTGAATAAAAATGAATTAAAACTTATGTCAGAAAGTTGACCCTTTGGGTTTGAGAACAGCCTTAAATCTATAAAGCTAATATGACAAAGTTCAGACATCTATTAAGAACGATATTGTATAAATCGCAATTTAAGAATGTTTTTTACTCATGTACATTTCAAATTTAGAATTGTTTAGGAACTGTTCTGTCGACCAATTACAGCATACAAGTAAAAATCATAACAAATTTCAAGTTCCCAGCATTAACAATTATACATAAATCATAATTTTGAAACAATAGAACGCTTTTCTATCATTTCGAATCTTTAAATTTCTACTTCTTTAGATACGCTTTGTTTGTTTGTTTGTTTTATTGAACACATACATCAGACTTGTGTGCTTGACACCAGGGACCGCTTATAAGTCATCGTCGATATACAGGGACGAGATAGCACAAGGAAATTTACAGCATCATAGAATTACATCCGGGGGCTCCACAAAGAGTGTGCAATGGAGCCGGCGGGATTCGAACCCGCCCCCACCTACTCTCTTAAGCGATTAGCGGTGTTGTGCCTTATCCACTCAGCCACGGTGGACCTTAGATACCGCTTTTTAGCGAGAATCTAAAAGTAACCAACATTTCAATTTTCCGATTTCTATCCGGAACGGCACCTCAGAAATTTGAATGTTAGAACTTTTTTGCTCTTGCACTCTTTTACATTTCGGATTTATTAGACAATCTTGACTGGGAGTTTTAATATCATAAAAGTAACAATCATGTAAAATCCAAGTTCATGACTATTCAAATTGTAGTTTATAACGTTTTTACAAAGTTCTCCACTCGTTTCACTTTTTAAAATTTAAATATTTTTCGAAGCAGTTTATAGGATGTATTTACATCTTAAATATATCTACCATGCCAAATTTCAAGTTTCTATCTCCAACTGTCTCATAGTAATGGCAATTTTAGAATGTTTGTTTTTTTTTTTTACTCTTAGTGCTTCTTTGTAAATTTCGAGTTTTTTTAAACTGTTCTGTGTCAACATTTACGTCTTAAAAATCACTACAATGTCAAATTTCATCTTCCTAATCCTAAAACGTGTAAATAAACCAAAATATAGAATGTTTTTCGAACGTTTCGGTATCGTTTTACACTTTTAGATTTCAATTTTTTTAGAAATAGTCCTTAGCGAACATTTACATATTAAACCTAATAAAAGTGCCAAATTTCGGGTTTCTTTCCCTAAAAGTGTCACATTAATGGCAATTTTCGAAAGCTTTTTGCTGCAGCACGCGCTCCAGATAGCAGTACCGATACCTTTTCTTGACACCTTTGCTTTTCAAACTGGTTCGGAAATTCCCTCTGGGAACAAAACAAGCATTTTACGCTAAAGACCCATATCATTAATTCATAGGCAAATGACGTCGAATATATTCCCTGTTCTTTGTTCGTTTTGTAATATAAAAATCACATTCAATTGAATTCCTTTTCGAATGTTTTGTTTACATCAGGAAAGAAATTTTAAATGCCCATAACTCTTAATACATACATTTTAGAAGGTACCACTTCTCTGAAAAATTTATTCCTTTAAAGATTTTTCTAACAATGTAACTTTTATGCAGTTAAATTGGCAAAATAATCCTGAGAAAAAAATGGCCGTCTGGCAGATTAATCTGTAAGTGGTCGTCTCACAACTCATTTGTGCTATTATACGGTAGTCAGGCCCCAGTGAATGAACAATTACTAAATATTTTAATAGAATAAGATTTTAAAACTTCCGTACTAGATGGGGTTGCAAGAATATCTTAATTCTATGCAATAGGAAGCTATCGCATTCCTAATTGGTTACTGAAGACACATTACTTTACTTTGAGAACATGTTGTATTGTTCATGTCTGGGGAACGCATTGTTTCTATACTGAAATAAAAAGGTAAGTGCTATGTCATGATAAGAATTTATTGTTTTTATTTGTATTATGCAATAATTTTATTGCACACACATTAAATATATATTTCATAGCTATATATCTAATTGTTTTCCCCATTGTAGAATATGTACAATTTGAGAAAGGGGTGTTTAATAACTGGTTAGGCAAATGTTAAAAATCCAATGAATAAACAGCTGTTCATTCACTGGGATTCGTCTGTGTCGTAGAAAATGAAAGCAAAGTACTTATTTCCTTATTGTTTTATTCGTTATATATGCAATAAATTCACTGGATGAGCAGAAAACAGTCTCTAACCAATGACTGAGCACATGTGTTCATTCACTGGAAAGAATACATTAGGCTACTTTTCCTAGTGAATGAACTGTTTCGGCTTTATGTTTTTATGGATTTTTTTATAGTCTATATTTTGAATTAAGTGATTTTTCAACAATGGTAACAAATGAAAAGTTAACAAATAAAAAAACGTAACAAAGAAACTTATACACACACATTTTTAAAGGTAATAATCATTGTTGTGTTTCAAATCTTATTTTTTCTATGTCTGATAGAAATATTCTTACTGATGACCAAAAAGTTTCTTCAAAAAAGAAATATGGAAGGTTCAAGTACTCGATAGAGGACCTTGAAAATGCTGTACAGGCTACGAGGTCAGGTCACCTCAGTGTCAAAAAGGCATCTCTTTATTTTAATATTTCAAATGTAACGTTGTATATAAAACTGTGAGGGAAAATTATGGAAGTAAGCGTATGGGACTTTGCCTGTCTTGTGCTTTGAAGAATAAAACTCCTTGAAGATGGGATAGTTGGAAAAGGGATAATTGAATTTGCAATTCATAAGGATGAAGCAAAATGTGAGGTTTACAATGTCATGAAACAAACAGGAAGAAAAAATCCATTTATAGATAAACATCCAGGGGAGAAATGGATGACTCTTTTTCTCAAATAGTATCCAAGGTTGGAAATATGAAGTAAATACCTTGACAATATGTGGACCACAGTTCCACATGTGGTGGAATTTAAAGTGACCGGCAGTAAAAGATAAGATCTGATATTTTAAGGATCATATGAAAGGCATAATAAAAACACCTGAACTTATTTCTGCAACATCCTCTCGTTCATCTGGAGTTTACCTTATTACATAACCCATTTATGCCTAGCGTCCCATTTTTGGGACGTTTCAAATATTAATGAATTTGTATAACTCGCTTCTCTTTTATAACATGAAATATGCATGAAATCATTATTTATAAATGTCTTTATCTGTAACCGAGAGATGACAGCATAAGGTGGATATTTATTTGCTTTAATTAAGGCTTTTTTCGGTGTTTATAGAATTTTAATTTTTCAAGATGGCAAAATGTAAAAAGTAAATTTATTTGTATTTTTTATATCAAGGATGCAAAATCGCAAGTTATAATCTTAGCTTGTAGACTTTTTGAAATACGTATTTTTTTAAATTGCGAAATTAAATGTTCAAGCCTATTTTTTATGCATTTTTGTAATGTCCAAAATATACGGTTCTAGGCACAAATGGGCATATATTTTTGTTAGAAATTTAGGAGACAGTTATTTATGTAATCTCCTTTCGAAGACATTTATGAAATAAATTGTTTTTAAGTCTTCAATACGATTATTCTTATTTTATTATTAATAATAGTTATAACGTTATCAGCCTCTGCAAAGAAATAAATATATTTTTTTTAGTTCATAAAAATACTAATTATAGTACATAATATACAATTTAAAATCATTTTAAATATAAATGTAGGTAAAATATATAATTATGCATATTATTCTACTAGAAATACTCATATTTAGTTCTTTTACATTTTATCAAATGAATACAAAAAAAAATTAAGATTAATTTTTTAGTATTTTTTCAGTTCATTTTGCAACATTTTAAAGTGATTTTACCAAAAAAATTGAGAAAACAAAAATTCAGGCACAAATGGGTTAAATATAGAAGTGCAGGGCCAAAGATATCATAAAATAGACTCAGTTTTTTTTTTTTTTTTAATTAAAAAATCTGCAGTCTATTATTAATTTCAATACGAAAAATGTAATCTTCCAAGCTAATTATTATCGTTCTGGGTTTAAAAAACATGTAATTCAGTAAACACATGTTATAAGTTATTTGCACAAGTTGAGAAATAAATAAAGGAGTATGAAATTTAAGTATTTTTAAATTGCTGCATGTTCATTCACTAAAACATTTTGCGTTCATTCACTGCTAACAACTGTTCATTTACTTAGTTTTTGTATCGATTCCTATTAAGATACCCCTAGCATCTCAAACAAACGAAATATAAAATTCTTTTTCTTTTTTAATCAGTTGTAAACCAACAAATGTATTTCCACTGTCAAACACCAACAGGTGCTGGTTATTAAAATGTAATGAATCATGTTCTATATAAATGTGCTTAAGTGTTCATTTACTGGTCGTACTACACTAATATAAATAGTAAGCGGTCGTTGACGGTTTTATCTTCGTTTTGGCAGGATTACTTAATTTTAGATTAAACAGTTTTCCGATAATTAAGGATAAAATGTTTATTTATTTAAAAACTGAATTTTACAAAAGCACGTAGATTAAGGGGTCTTATACTTTTAAACGCGTCGAAAATTAACGAAAAACTTCAAAGTTTGAATTAGTCTATCTTCAAAGCCTTTTTATGTATAAAGATGAAATTTTGGATATTGATTAAACTGATTGTGCTTTGTAATATGCTAGCATTAGAAATTTATTAACCCTTTACAGAATTTGTGTGTAGTTGAAATCAAAATAGCTCTTTTTTTTACCCCATAAGTCATTGCGCGCATGATATCTTGAGAAAGTATGTATGGATTGGCATGAAATTCGGTAAAGATACTGAACATATATGTGTGTTTAAAATGATCTACTCTTAGGCTAAAATTATTTCATTAACTATATAAAAAACGTATTTTCGTAAAAAAAAATAATAAAAATTCTGTATTTTAAATGAATAAAAATAGTCATAACTAAAAATATTACCATTGTAAATATTTAAAAGTAGAACATTTTAAACACACACATTTGTTTAGTATCTTTACAAAATTTCATGACAATCCATACATATTTTCTCAAGATATCATGCGCGCAATGAATTATGGGGTAAAAAAAGAGCTATTTTAATTTCAACAATACACAAATTCTGTAAAGGGTTAATAAATTTCTGCTGGTAGCATATTACAAAGCATAATCTGTTTAATCAATATCCAAAATTTCATGTTTATACATAAAAATGTTTTGAAGATAGACTAATTCAAACTTTGAAGTTTTTCGTTAATTTTCGACGCGTTTAAAAGGTACAAGACCCCTTAAAACTAGAACGCCGGAAATCCTGCTACTCCCTGAAACACCGGCCAAGTGTCATTTTTACACTGGTTGATATTAAGCGAAAAATTCGAAGAAAATGTTCATTTTAACATAATGTTCATAAATGTTCATTTTAAAAGTATGTGATGCCGTCACGGCATCACATACTTTTAATCCGTAATTGCTACATTGGCACCGGAATATTATAATGAAAATTTCACCTTTATTAATTACTAGAAAATATACTTTTACTTAAAATAATAATTCTATTTCCCTGCCTCTCCCTCTCACTTGGATTTTCATGAAGCATATTTTATTTCTAAAAATTCTGCTAATCTTGTCAATGATCTCCCATCATCTCCTTTCCTATCTCCAGCGTGGAAATTACTTTTGTAATTCTTTTCGCTTTTCTTTTTATTTTGTTTAAAAAAAATGGATCTTTTGTTTTTTCTTGTTTTATTCTTTTATTTTTCTTTCTTTATTATTATTATTATTTATATTTTTAATTTACTTTTTTTTTTTTTTTTTTTTGTTTATTTCTTTTGTTTCCATTTTTCCATATCAATTTCTCTTCTATCTTTTTGGCAACACCTTTCTCTTTTGCATGTTCCTCTTGCAGGTAGCGCCATCTGTCGCATTCCTTGCAACATTCTTTGCCTTCAGTTCATTTTTGAACTTGTTCGCTTGCGGACACGTGTATGCTGTAGCTGATGACGAGCTGTTATTTTTTTTAGCTCGAAACGCGTCCTGTGTTTTGTTTTTATTTTATGGTGATTTTTTACAAAGTTTTATTATTTTAATTGCTTCATATCGCCAGTTTTCGGTGCTGTTTCGCTATACTTTTACTTGTTTACAAATAATTTATCTTGTAAATACTGGTGTAATTAAATTATTACATCATTTTAAAGAATACAAATACCTTGCTCCGGAAAGGGTTAATGTTATTTTTACAAATATATATCGTACACACATTTTTTTAATTATCTGTAAAATAGTAATAATTAGTAGTAATATAGTAGTAAGATTTTACGAAAACATATATGGTACACATAAATGATATATCTGTAAAATAAGAATAATTTTGCAAGATGATATGAAAATATGTATGGTACACACATATAATATTATATCTGTAAAAAAAATAATAATTTTGCATGTTGATATGAAAATATATATGGTAAACAGAAATACTATTATATCTGTAAAATAAGAATATTGCTACATGAAAATATAAACAAAAGTAATAACTACTTTCATTAATTATTAAGATGGAGCTTGGTGCAATATAATAGAAATGTAAAAATAGCGACGTAAACACAAATAATTTTAAATTTTAAGCATACCGGTTTCGGTAGCTTATAGTATTCCGTCCTCAGGGCAAAGGATGGCAGAAATTTACTCACATAAATAGGAGAGATGGGGAATTTCAACTATGTACATTATTTACAGGCAATACATTTATAGCTGATATATTTTGTGCATTTGCCACATGTCATTGTTTTACAAGAAGAATCTATTTTATTTGTAACATTTCCATGACATTTTTTAACCTCACATTTCTCACGCTTAGAAGGATTTTCAGTCCGCAGTTCATCTTCATCGCTCCTGCTTTTTTTAGTGGATTTTACAATATATTCTGCTCGCAGTTCTTCAGCTGACGTTTGGATAAATGCGCGTCTTGATAATTATTTCCCGTCACACTTTTGAAAATAATCCAAGCGTTTATGGCCGCAAACTCTAAAATAATGTAGAATATGTGAATTGGCCATCTTCTTGAACCTGCTTTGACTGAATATTGGCTTGGCATTTGGTCAACATTTCGTTTCATTATAAAAACGGATGGTTTCAGGTGTTTCTTTGAATTGTTAGCAATTGCAATGTTTGAATGCATAGAACTTAGGATTATCACATTTAGGTAGATTTCGTAAGAAATACTACCTATTGCAGTCGTTACCATGGTGCGACTTTTGAAAAATTCCTTCATAACTTTTCATTACATGACCCCAGGAACCCAAAAACCACCCCCACCTAAAAAGTTTATATATATATATATATATATATATATATATATGTATGTATGTATGTATGTATGTACTAAATTTTGTCCGCACGATAAAAGTCGCAATTATGCACGGAACGTCTTCAAACTCGCCAACAACTTTAAGATGGCTAATTTCTCGGCGGGGATTGAAAATGAGCAAAATCGATCCAAGGGAATGGGAATGGGGAAGGTTAAAAATTTTGAATACCGTCTTAATATGATTCTGATAAAACCAGCTTTTACACAACAATGGCAGGAAAAAATAAACATTTTTCGTTATAGCTGTTGCCAACAATTAAAAAAAAGCATTAAAATTCTCATCACAACAATTGCTTTTCTAATGCAATTGTTTTCACGTGAAAAATTAAATTAGATAAACAGTTTGACGAATTGAAAACAAATTGAATATTACGTCATAAGTTTTCTAGAGCAAGATTTCTGCATGAAAATTCAAAATGAAATAAATAGTTTGACGAATTAAAAACAAATTGAATATTACGCCATAAGTTTTCTAGAGCAAGATTTCTGCATGAAAATTTAAAATGAAATAAATAGTTTGACGAATTAAAAAAAAACAACAAAATATTGCGTCATACTGAAAATATAATGGACCACAGCAGGTGAATATGTAACGTCATGTGAGTTTGAAGAAACGTATTAAAACATGATATAAACCCGAGTATGGAAATATTAACATATTTTAATACTTTCAGATTCTCTGAATTGGATTTAGCCATTTTTAAACCTATTCCATGTACATGCGTGTGTGTATTTGTGTATATTAGAATTTTCAAAAAATGTTTAGCTCCCTAGAGCTCATTCTTAGCGAAGGAACTGGGTTTATCTTTAATCTTGATTTAAGTTTTGTTGGTGAATTTAGTACTTAACTTCGAAATCTACCTCCGCCTGTAGGCCCGAGCCGGCAGGGAATTTTTTTTTTCTTTTTACACTGGTAAACTGTAAGTGTTGAACCGGATTCTTCATTTTTCAATATTTTTTGTTGAATATAACGCTTCTTTTCCGGATTTTATACAATCGGGAACTTCTCGTCTGGCCTTATTCACCGTGTCAACTAAACTCGTCCAACTTTCTTTTAGTTTCTTAGCCAACTTAAGAGAAGTAAAAAAATCCTCAACTGTGACATTTCTTCCCATATTTTTAAAGAGTTATATTAGTTTTAAAACTACATATTCAGAAAGTCTCTGGCTGTGATCTCGTTCTTCATTTTTTCCTATGTAGGGAAACGCGTTCAAAATATATTTACTTTCGAAATCTGCAGCTATCCAAAATTTTTGTCCGTACTTATCCGATTTTGATGAAATAAACTAAATAAATGGACAGCGAGTCTTACTAGCAAATAACTGTTCATCAATTGTTATGTTCTGACCTAGCTTCTAACAGCTTATGCAATTTTCAATAAAACGAATCCATACTTCAGAAATCATTGCGAATTTATCCTGTTTTGTTCGATCACGACGCGTTGATTTGATATCAAATCACAAAAATCTTGATATTTCACAAAATTTGTCTCTGGATATAATTGTTTTTCAAAACATTGCACCCCATGCAGTAGACCATAATGCATGAAGCTCCAGATTACTATCTCCTGAAATTCCTCGTACATATAAAATCGAAATATAAGCAAAAAGTTCCTGTTTTGAAAGACACCAAACATGATTTTCTAATACTCTATGAGCTTCTGTGTTTGTGAATTTTATTACAGGGTCTAAAACTGTTCTGTAATAAAAAAAAACCGAGCACTCAAAACACTGCAATCATTCACATTTATTTTTTTGCATAACTAGTTGGACAATTATTTTCTCGCAAAACGTTTTGCTTTGCTAATCTACCGGTTGCACTTCCAAAACCACATTCTTTCTGCTGTGAGCCATCGCGAGCAGCAAATTCTTTCTGATTTTGAGAATCATCAGTTTCAATATCCTCATCGCTTACCGATTCAGATAATACAACAGGAATAAAATTTTCATTATCAGATTCATCATGCATGTCGGATAGTTCTCCACATTCAGATATATTATCTGATAATTCTGTTAGAAGCGCGGTTATTTCTTCCGCAGTAAGTCCACTCTTACGAGACGTTTTAGGTTTTATTCATAGAAAATAACAAGAACAAAAGTATACCACACGAAAATTCTGCTAGTCATAACTCATAAGCAACCACGCATACAGTATCTTTGTGAGAAATGAAATTGCAGCGGCAGGTGTTTATGCAGCTGAAACAGATCAAGTGATGACAAAGTGCCAAAAGCCATTCGAAGACTCCCCTGCTCTGCTCAATGGAACGATCACACAAAAGAACAAAATTTTAAATTAATAGTGAAATGAAATTATTGACGTGTCCAATTGACACCAGACCGGCGTTATAAGTAAATCAACCCATAAACTAAATTTGAATAAAGCTAATTCCACAAAACATTCTATGTGATTTCTTCCCATATATTTAATAAAAGCCAAGAGAAATAAAAAGAATCCATAAAAATTTAAAGATTTTAGAAAAGAATTTACATTCTTTGGTGTTGAAATGACACCGTCCGGCGTTCTAGTATTAAGTAATTACCTTTACAATCATGCACCCCTACTTTTTCTCTCCATTATTTAAATTTATGTGGTGTTTGCCAAAATAAGTTTGACAAAGAAAAAATAAAGGGCAATCTGATATAATTCTATATAGAGGAGACTAGGGAGGATTGACCCACTTTTTACAAAATGATTTTTTATATTTTAAATATTGAACGTAGAATAAAGTTTTATATATCATTTTATTCGTTATATAATCAGTTATCAAAATAAATGTGCTACATAAGTGTAACATATAAGAAATTTGAAAAATGATTGATTTTATTCACGAAAAAATAATGGGTCAAGGCTCCCCATATATGGGAGGGTTGACCACCTTATGGGAGGCTTAACCCACTTTGTTTTATATTGCGCCATTTGTCAAGAGAAATATTATCAGTTTTAAAAAAGCAAAATAAATTTATTCTACATGCTTTAATTATTATAAAAAAATATTTTTTTAAACATGAAGCTTAAACAAACCTGTTAAGACGCAATCGTCAGTCAGAGGAGAAATTTTTTTTAAAAACAGGATTTCGTCTGACCAGGTATAATTGTACAGCAGGGAAAATGAAATTTTAACATTTAAGGCAGTATTCTGTTAGAGACAGGTTCCGTTTTCATAGTGTTTCATGCTATTATGTACGGATTTATGAGCCACTGTCCCGCTTTTTTATCTCCTTGTTCTATTTTTTGTGACACTCGATCTGACAAATCTTGTTGTCACATAGTTTGGCTTCATCTCACTGTATTCAACCTGTTGAAATTTTCTACATACCTTCCTAAAGTTTTTCGATCGATGCTATGATCTTTTGCAACTGCATGAGCACTAACTTATCATTAACATGATTTAAACCTGTAAGGGGCAAAGTAATTTCAGTACTAAAATGTTGAAAGAAATGACTGGCACCGGAATTTATGAACAAATTTATTTGGAAATAAGAAAAAAAGGCTTTATTTCACATATATGTTAAATGAAAATATTTTAGCAAAATTCTGGTGTCATTGTGATATTTCGGAATTGAAATTAAGTGGCTTTATAAACGTACCACTGCCTCTTAAAGGGTTAAGACTGCTGCTTTCATCCTTTCTAGTCCTTTCGAGTCTTTACTACTGTTTCTATTTACTTAGTAAGCAATATCTAAATATGTAAGCAATATTTAAATGGAAAAAAAAATTCCTATCAACTTTTTCATTTTCTAGCAATTTTTCACATTTTTCTATAGACACTTTTAAACGTTTTCTTTTCCACCACACCATTTTACTAAAGCTTTAGAGAATAAATTTGCATTATTTTACGCATAT
This sequence comes from Maratus speciosus, assembly GCA_963932465.1. Lineage (NCBI taxonomy): Eukaryota > Metazoa > Arthropoda > Arachnida > Araneae > Salticidae > Maratus > Maratus speciosus. The sequence continues at coordinate 50,594,635 of OZ010800.1, forward strand.
ACCATTAACTTTTTACTATGCACAGTGTATAATAAAAAGATTTCCAAAACCGCTTAATTAAGGGAGCCTTGAGCATCTGGTCAACCCTCCCTCACATTAACTAGGTCAAGACTCTCTACATAGACCTTTTCTAAAGAATACTACATTATTATATTAAGCCTAACTTACTGTACAGTCTTTATGCCTGGAATGAAAGCCCGATATTTCTGCATTACTTTAAACCTACTTACTTAAATTTCTATGATATAATTTATTTGAAAAAAGCTTACGAAATATTTCTAAAAAATACAACATTTAGGTTGAAAACGCCTCACAATTGATTTTTTCCACACTTATTTCGATTATCTATGTGAAATGAAGAACGTTGTTTGAAGATTCCAGTAGCTTTGGTTGACACCTATTGCTAAAACTCTCAAATTCTTTTAAATATGAAAATATATGTGTGGTCAAGCCTCCCGTATGGTCAACCGTCCCTAGTTTTCCCTATTTGTTTATAACTCCCTTATGAAGATCAGTTTCGTCTTTTTCGTCTCAAATTGAAGAATTTCTTCATTAGATTCTTCTAGTTTTCGATTTATTTTTTTGTGATGCTTGGTTTCTTTGATATCTGAAATTTTACATCCGCTTGTTAGGTCGATTTTATATTGAGAAGTTGTCATATAATAAAACCATATAATAAAAAGTTAAACGATCTGTTATCACGTTCTTGGGGTTAGTTTGTTTGGTAAACTTAGTATTTTTTATTGTTGTTGTTGTTGTTTAGCTTGGCTTGCTAGAACGACTGTTCTGCTTGATCATTAAAATTCTAAATTAAAACAATAGAATCATTTGCATAACTTCATATTTTTGTACAGTCGTGGAAAAAAAAATTAAACACTCCCTACTAACTCTACAACTAATTATAATATAAAAAATTTACAGGTACCAAACGATAGGAAAAAAGTTTAGTTTTTAATTAAGTATATAAAATTTGCTTAGGGGGGCATCTGCAAATCAACAGACTAAGCATTGTTTTTTTTTAATGGCAACACCCAATCTTGACGATCTATTTTAAATCTTTTGTTCAAACTATGCCTAGATATGAAATTTCAAGTTATTTGGATGTTAAGTTTTTTAATAATAAACATTCAAAATTTAGAGCTTCCAATGTTAAATTACATTTTTTATATTTTTATTAATATCTCCAGACATTATAGTCCTAATGTGATAATTTTTTGTTTGATTGTAATTCTAAAAAACTCAAACATAACAACAATGATTTTGTAATTTAAAAATAATTATAATATGAATTATGTATTATAATATTAATATTTAAAAAAATATGAATTGCAACTGCTGGGCAACATATAACTATGATATGTTCCCGCACCATGTTGGTTAAATCAAAGTAAAATTGCGTAATTTGTTATTTCTGTTTGTATAAATATTTTTTATAAAATATAATTATGAGTGTAAAATTATAATGTTTATATATTTAAGTAAAATAGGAGTGTAAGTTCATACAAAAATTATTAAGTTGATTTTAAATATTAAATATATATTTTTAAAAAATTGTTGTATTGTAAAATGAATGTATAATGTTGAATAGAGTTCGGATCTCAGACAACAACAATAGCCAGACGCCATGGTGTCGTTTTATGACAAGCCAATGGAAAGTGGTGTATAATTAGAAATCGTAAAATAATAAAAACGTTGGAATAAATTTATGGCCTCAATAAAAGTGTTCGGATAAATTTATGGCTTTTCAGACCACCCAAACTTTAAGGCAGATAATAATATTAAAGTATATGTAAGGGGCCATTTGCAAACTGTTAGCTAATAGGCCTATCGAAGTATAATAAAAAATCTTCTCACATCCAATAACAGTGGACTAGACAAAAATAGTTCCACCCACTGCAGGAGTTGGTGTGCAAGAAGAATAAGGTTTAAAAAAAGAGAGTCTGAAAAAAGATGTAGAGGACGCAGGAGCTCTCCTGAAAGCCCGTGCAATGAATCCAAAAAGCCCTAGTAATGCCCAGGCGAGATGTACATATCGGAGTGAGCCTAAGCAAGCCTAATTGAGGATGTTTTCCTGATGTTAAAATAAAGTGGATTATTCTACAGAGGTCCGTAGCTATGCATCCTGCCATCCCGAAGTTGCCGCTCTGATACGAAGCGAATTCCTGTTGACATATGAATATGATACTAAGCAACGCGACAACTCTGAATTTGATGAATAAAGGCCACCATCCCGTTTATTAAAAAAGGTACTACTTTAAACTTTTTCTTTTACCACTTAAGATCATATGAAAAATCATAAATATACTTTTCTGATATTTTATGGTAGAGAGTAATCTGAGATCCGACAAAACCAATAATTAAATAAAATTAAGGTAATTAAAAAAATGAAAGAGAATTATTCTTTTAGCAAAAAGAAAAAAATATAATAATTAGAGTACATGAAAATATTGTCTTTTTTTTAAAGAATAAATATACATAAAATAATGAGGAGCAAACAAAAGTATTGCTTTCTTTTTTTTTGAATTAATATTATGTATTTCTGTATATAGTTGTGTTCAATGTAAATAAAATATTTAATCAAGTTTTAAAAAGTTTCTGTAATTATTTAATTGATAATGTTTAAGGTGTGTCAATTTATTTTTACAGCTTAAATTTTAGTTTAATTCATAAGTGGAAGAGTTCGTCTAAATAATTCACAACGCAAACTCTTAATTTTATTCGTAATTATTCAAATTTAATAATTACATTTTGACGCGAATAATAATTTAATTTTATTAATGCTTCGCGTTGCTCTTCTACTAGAATTTAGGTAATTACGATCACTTATATTATTTCAATTTATCTAAGGTATATAAAATTATATACCAATTTGCTATGAGGTTGCTTGGATGATTTGGACCAATTAACAATTTTGGATGTAAATTAAATAGAAAATAAACAGGTGTAACTATCTGTCCAGCAGCAACCAACAACTTTTTTGATAGATTTATATTCAATATGTCTTGCTTTATGCAAATTCTCAATTTCAAATTTTTTTCACAAGTATTTTTCCAATTATGAGTAAAGAACGTCAAAATGAGTACTTCGATGATATCCAGGAAAGCATAATTTGAAAAAATATATTTTGCTCATTTTAGTGAGACATTTTGGCCCGCAATAGTCGAAACATATTAAGCGAGTGAGATGTTCGTATTGGACCAAAACGTACATTAATAGAAGTGACATAATCGTTCTGTAGCATTTCAACAGCCGAACAACGAACTTCAATTCGGATACAGCCCCTAAAATACGCCCATTTTAAAATAATTAATTTTTCTTAAACTAATCATACGAACTTCATGAAAATTCGTATTTAGGCTAATTGAAGGGTTTAGAATCTATTTTTGGTGTCAAACGTTGGTATTGCTATTGAAAAAAACAAATTTAGGGTTCTTTTTGATATATAGATGGCCTCATAAGCAAATTTTATATACATGATTTAAAAATAGATTTTATTTATAATCGTTTGGTATCAGTAACTTTCTTCTGCAATAATTTGTTGCAGATTTCGTAGGAGGTTTTTTACTTTTATTTTTTCCCTACTGTACATATTTTCAAAATTAATGATAAAACGTAAACAACTACAATATGCAATAAAGGAAAAAAATCATGTGTATTCCTCATTTTTTGCTATGTGTACATTTTTATTTTTGTAAAATGATAGTTTTCTTTATTAAAACTTACTAATTACTTGGGAAAACATCAACTGTATTATCACAAATAATTATCGAAAATTCTTATTCGTGAGTTATTTGTCAATTATCTTGAAATTAATTAGTAAATAAAATGTTTTTAAGAACTCTTAGAAAATTTAACTTTAAATTAACTCGTAGTAACAACTTTTAATTAACAATTGTTAAAAGCAAAAGTTTCAAAATCCCTTTTTATCTCTTATCCTTCTCAATAGTTCATTAAATTGAAATAAAATGAATTCAAGTAAATCGGAAATAATTTATCATGCTACGCAAATAATTAGCACCTAAAAATTATCATATGTTTCAAAAGTTCAGAAGATTTTCTTACGATTCTCATGTAGAATTTAAATAATATCTCCATTTTAAGATCTTGTAAATATAAATTAAATATGACCCATTAGGCGCCTGCTGGCGAAAACTGTTTTAAATCTAACTAATGATAATAATGGAAAAAAAGTTCGAAGCATTAATCTCGGAAGTCATTATTTTTCCAAAATTATTAATAAATAATTATCGTACTAATTTATAATACCTTGTATGTATAAGCCGAAAATAGCTTCAAGCAAATGTTACTAAAAAGTACAGCACAGATTTTATTTAAAATAGTAAAAAATATATTTTTTAATCTTCTGCAATTACTACCTTTAACCCTTAAATGCTTGATTTTTCAAAAATCATTATAATAATGTTTTTCGGCTTTCATTTTTTAAATAAATCATGGGAAAAATACTTTAAAAAATCATAATTTGTTTTAAGTATGGTTTACGGCTAAAAACAGTTTGTTACTAGTCGGCAATACTGGTCTTTAATTGAAAAAATAGATTTCCTTGATAAAATTCTATAATATTAAACACACAAGAATTTTAAGAGCTATAATAAGAAATAAATTTTACTTGCTCACTGCCGAACAAAACAGGGTAATTCGCAAGCTTCCAAACAAAACAAAAAGAACAAATAGCAACAATTGAAAAAATAAATCTATCTTTATTCTTAAACAGCACAAGTATTGCCATCTACATGTTGAAAATCGATTTAATAATATTTTCAGAATGTATTTTACCGGCAACATTTAGCATTATAGCTTCAATGTTATTCTAATAGTATTTTAGTGCATAAATCAGGTATGTTGCCGAAAAGCAACACCCGGCATTTAAGGGTTAAGGGTGCAATTACTAGCTGGTCTCAAAACATTAAAATGCGGTTTATTTTTTTTAATGATGGAAATAAGTAAGCAATAAAAATTGTAAAAGTTTAAAAAATATGTTATTACTTAAGGTTATACTGATGTCCATACTAAGTCCTGCAACTAATTTTGCAAAAGTTACACTTTTTTATTTTTCGTTTTTCCCTTTATTTTGTATATAATAGGAGAAAGTATTGTAATCGAATTTTTTTTTTCGATTTACGGTTTTCGACGAGTTAGTTCGCCAGAAGGGGCGCTGTAATAGAGATTTTTGTGCCACTTTCATTATTGTATCATTGGAAAGTGTACGAAATTATGCATAGAATTGAATCATATATGGGGCATTCTCACAATCTTTTGACTTTCGGGGGAAAAAATCTGGCAAAATTAAACTTGCTAAAATAACATTTTAATCTGATAGACGAATGCCTTAATGATTCAAAATAAAGAAAAAATGGTCAGCAGCGAAAAAAAATTACTTAACTAAGGTTTAAGTTAAACTTGCGAGTTTAATTTTCCTTACCATTTTACCCCTATAACTTTTTATTTTCTTCTAAATTTTTACTTATAATGAATTTGCATAGTACCCACAGGACATTCAAATAAGAAATAATGACAATGTAGTATTTTTAGTACAAAAGATTGGTATAACATTGTCTTAAAAGGGTGTTAAAGTAGGGACGGTAATGTAAAAAAAGGGGATGGTACAGGAAAAAAGCGACGAAATGGGAAAAAAAAGGGACGGTAAGGATGGAACAGCAAAGAAAATTACCACCTATTTTAGGCAGATTATGTTAAGACTAAGTGGTAGCCAAAATGTTCATTGATTTTTAGAAACAGTTATTTACATTGGATTAAATTAAACATAAAAAATTAATTTACCTCGAAAAGTGCAGGAATAAACCTTGGGGACGGTGAGACTATCAATAAAGCCACGATGCTTGAAATTGATTTTTAAATGCTGATTTAAATTCTGCAGTAAATTTCCTGCCAAAGAATTTTAGACATGCTTTCTCTAGCATACTTCTGCATGAGAAAAAACTTGAAAAAAAAATTCTGTGGCTGCATCTGAAGTGATTTTCTGTATAATTTTAGAAGAGGGATGGTAAAAAAAATCTAAAACCTAGGGACAGAGTTTAAAAAATAATAACAACCCTAAAAATGTGTGCAGGCTAATTTTTAGCTACTTATTTATATAAAACAATAGTTCTAGTTCCAGAAAAAAATTACATCAAATTATTTTTATTGAAACAATTTTATCCAGACAGCTCCAAACTTAAAAATCAGCATGAGGGACACGGGACGGTATAGGAGTTTTCCAGGTGTTTGGACCCCCAACATCGTCCAAAACTTATTTATCTCGTTAATATTGTTGTGCAATCATGCAGTTCCCCAGTATATGAAATTTAAAAAAAAAACAGAAAAAAAGTGTATTAAAATAAAAATTATTATTCAGGGACATGAAAGTCAAAAGATTGTGAGAATGCCCCATACATGTGTTTAACTATTCTCTGTAACTCTAGTCCTACCACTAATTTTTGAAAAGTTAAAATTTTTCACGAAACGGAATTTTTTTTATTTTTAAGAAATTTCGGAAACAACAAGAAATTGCAAGGAGCCATGTCTGGAGAGTAGGCAGGGTGGCGAACGACCGGAATCCCATGTTTCGCCAAGAAAGCCTGAATCAAGTGTTATGAATGAGCTGGAGCATTGATGAATCTTACGACACCTGATGAATCTTACAAATTGTTTCACTTTGAGATTCACCGAAATTTGACAAAATTTGACGCAGCATCTTTGATCACCTGTTTCGAAATCTTGAGAGAAATCAAAACCTGACGAACACGTGTGACAGAAAATCACTCAGTGGCCAGCAGGCAACGACTAGCTCACTGGAACTCGTTGTAAGAATTCAACCATGAGCATTAAGCTGTTTCCTTCCAATGTGCACCAGTGGCGAAGTTTTAGAACAACTTCTGCGAGCGGAAAAAATCAAGGTCGAATACTTATCAGACAGACCTCGTATATGTCTTTGATAATTCGCTGTAAAAAATGTCAAATGTTTGTTAATCTTCGAAAGTATAACAGAACCACGATCGAAAGTGTAAAATTATTGCTTCTGAGTTAAAAATAATTCCGAAGAGTTTTCTTTATCTTTAGAGACCTCCGAAACGAATATATTTTCAAGATTTAAGAAAGAATTTATCAAAACAAAGTTTCCTTTGTTACCATTGATTTTCGGAAAGATTTTCGAAATGTTTTTTAGTGTATTAATCAGTATTCTCAAACCAGAATATCTGTTTTTCAAATGCTTTTAAATCTCAATTAAACATTTTCAATTGCGTAATTAAATTTATATATGAAAGAGTAACAAAATAATATTAATTTTAACATTAATTTTAATGCTCTTAATTTTTCATGTCCGTCTGTAAAACATGATTCTTGAACATAAGAAATGTTTATTTGAGAAATGATAGTGTCCAAAAAATTATGTACAGTGCCAGCAAGAAAAACCTTGACACTGAAGCCACAATCTTAATGTTCACATGTTTTATTTTACTTTTTTCCTTCTTTAAATAGAAGAGGCAAGACAGTGTTTCTATCGCGCGTTGGTAACGTGGAGGGGTAGACCTTGCAGGTTGAGATGACTTGGCGTTCTCCTTTTTTTAGTTCTTGGTAGTGGTTTGAAAAGAGGTCTTTTTTTAAATTTTTTAATGACTGTCAAGGTTTTTTTATATTTTTGCTGGCACTGTATATAAACATATGGATGCAGAAACCTGATTAATGTTCTATAAAATCTACTTGGAAATGTTTTAGAAAATTGAAGGCAGCAAAAGGAATTTTGTTTCTATAAATGCCTCTTTAAATCTCGAAAATATATTTCTTTACGACGTTTCTAAAGACCAAGAATGCTTTTAGAAATCATGGGTAAATAGGAAGCGATTATTGTACACTTTCGTTTTCAGCTATATTATACTTTTTAACACTTTCCAACAAAATTGAAAAGTTTTTATAATTTGGTTTGTCTGTCCGTCTGTCCACGCTCTAACTTCCGTAAATATACTCTGATTGCCCTGAAAATTTTCGATGTGATTGACATTTACCATAGCATTTTCCCTATTTCAAATGAATTTTGTAGCATGTTTAGTTCCTTTACAGGGACAGCCAAAAGTATTCCGTTACATTACGTCCAATGGGAATGAATCATTTCAAATGATCTTACACGCTTTCAAATGCAATAAAACTGATATGTGTTTATGAAATGCATAAATATACGCATAGTGTAGCATATGGGGTGCAAAGAATAGTTGTTATTCATTTACAGGGCCACACAAAATTATTCCGTTGCATAAGATATATTGCATAAGATATCCGATATAAGAGTGGAGGGAATTATTTGCGGCGTATTTTAATTATGTTAAACTATTTCATATATAATAAAATTGATACACTTATATGAGGTTTACCTTATTTCATGTATAATACGAAGTGCATAGCATTTACAGGGAAACACAAAAGATTTCAGATAATATATTCTATCCGAAGTACTGTACATTATCGATGATTGCCGAAAATGCATTTTTAATTATGATATGCTTTTTTCTTTTTCACTATACGAGTATTTATGCATATTATATGGTGTGTATAAATGCTATAATTCATATATAGGGCCCACCAAACAATTAGTAATGGTACTCTTTTTTAGTTGATAATGTTTAAAAGATATGCAGAACTAAAAAAAAAGATTGTTAATCTCATTTTAACTCAGAATACTTAGAGTTTTAATACTTTGTTGAATATAAATATTTCTTTGGTTTAATGAGAGCTGATTCATTGAAGTCTTACGCTGCCACTTCAAACACAACATAGCCTCCGTCACATTATATCGAGCAATTAGTATGTTTCAGAAGGAGTTTGAAATGAAACAATTTTTTAATTCTAAAAGGCCCTTGCAATAACATAAAGCAAAAATTATCATAAGAGAATATTCATGTCAAAAATCATGTATTAAGCAAATTACAATTCAAAGCTATCAATTCAAGCACAGTTCAACTTGGTTGTGCGATTCAAAGACTTTCTGCAAGGCTAACGTTTGCAATAACTATATACAAAGCTCAATGACAGAATGTGGAGTTCGTGTTCGTTAGCGCTGATTTATGGGTATCTGTTTTCATACATATCTGTACTTTGCTTTTCATGCTGTACATTGCTTTTTTCAGAGAGCTGAAATATTTTAAAAGCACTTCCACAGGAAATTCTTGTCATACTGCAGATGTTGTAGGAAAATAAGTATAGAATACTAACGAAATGTCAGCTTGTTTTATTTTTACTTTTAGAAATTAGAACATGTATTATTATTAAAAATATGTACACTTTGAATAATAAATAAAAAATAATTTTTTTTAAATATAATATGAACATTGAAAAAAAAAATCACTGTGTTATATACGATCTACCAGGTATTTTAAAATTACTAGTCAAAATGTGTTAAAAATGAAATATGCCACAATGTTATTATAGACTAATCCATATTAATGTAATTTTAAATTTATTTATATATTTTAAATTATTAATTAATATAATTGAATGTATGTGATATACATATATATTTTATGTAGTTCATATTTTCACCGATGCTGGGTTTAACTTCATCTCATGTTTCCCACAGGTTCATGGCTCATGAAGATATTCCATCTTGTGGAGTAGTTGCAGGCTTGCATGGCAGTGAGGGATGCCATGCTGGGTATCATCCAAGTACTAAAGATGGTAGAACGTTGATGCGCTATACAAATGACCAGGGTTCTAATGCAGATATGGACACTTTTTCAGTGTTTCAGAAGGCTATGCGATTAGTTAGAAATGCAAAAAGCATACGATTAAAAAAGTATGTATGTCTTTAGCATGCATGTTAAGTACATGAATTGTGAGTAATTTTATTGTAGGACAACCAGCAGAGACATTATGAATTTTTATTATTTTGCGGTGCGGTAAATTCCTGTTTTAATTCCACACCTGAAATTCTTACAGAAAACTGATACAAGGGATCAGGCGGCAGTATGTGTATAGGTTTATAAGTTCAGAATATCTATATACCAAGGTGAAATACAGGCTCAAGAATTTGTCGGAAAAGATGGAAGGAGCGCATGAAGTAGAGGAGTAAGGTTGAATATCAGGGAGGAGATCTGAGATGAATTTAACTCGAATAATATATAGGAATAAAACTGCTGAAGATGAATCATAATGAGGTGGAGTAAAAGGATCCAATGACAAGTCTTCGATTTGTGATAGGATAAGTGAAAAGTAACAAAATAATACTTTATATATATATTAGAAATAAAAGTGTCAGAGAGCTGTTTGTGAAAAAAAGCCTATTTAAAAGTTGTACTTAATTTCTCTATATTTTGGGATTATAGATATGTTTCTATCATCAGCGTTTAGAGCAGTGGTTCCCAACGTGGGCCGTACGCCCCACTGGGGGACAATTGGACTTTCTAGGGAGGGCAATTTCAAATTTGTTGCCTACTCATTCCTTATCAGTTTCTTCTGTCCTTTTTTTAAGTATTGTTGTAGACTAAAATAAATGGAATATAAGCAAAACTAAAAAAATCATTTTTAAAATAGAATTTCAAAAATGTTCCCAATGAAAAGTTTAAAACATTTAACACCAGAATAATTATACGAATATATTTTAAAAATTGATTTGATATCATTTTGTATTATATTTCAATATAATTTTTCTGAGACAATATTTTACAGTTAATCGTAAAGCTTTCCATTACTTATCAAGAGATTTCTACTTCTATTTACTCTGCTATGAGTTACTCGAAGATTCTTTTGAACGTGGAACTACTTAAAAACACTATATATAAATTTGCCTATATTGAACAGATTCAACTTAAAAAAATGCATGAAGTATCTCAACGACGTACTACGAACTTTCTAAAACTTATAAATGGCTCTAGTGCAGGCATCCTGCACAGTAAATTAATATACAGGATGGCATATACATTTTAAATTTTAAAATCAGATAATGCATGGAAGACAATTAATGATATTGGGAACGGGAAAACAGAGAAAATGTGTTGTGATGGGGAATAATGACTACTTAATTTTGATAAAAATGTGAGCTTTGAAATGCTTCTTGTGTATTGTGTTATTTATAAAAAAAAATTTTAGTAGCCAAAGCTTTTCCACGAAATCTTAATAAGCCATAAAAATTAATTATATCAGTTGAATGATGATGAATGTTATCAGTTTTTATGTTAAATGTAAGTCTCTTTTCAAGATATTTTGTGAAGATAAAAATGCAGACTGTATAAAATTTTTTTTTCACATTGAAATAGGGTAACATCCCCAGTGATTGGCAGGTCACCAATGATTGGCATATCCTACAAAAATGTCCTAAAATAAGATTTACATCCAGTCTTTTAAAAATGCAACAGCATATTCCAGTTATATGTACATTTACTTTAAAAATTATACCTTTTATTTATGCCACTAGATAACAATAGTGCATAAGAAAGAGAAACAATTATGGCTTGTGTCAAATTAGCCATTTTCGTTGCAAATGCTTCTTCTCTGGCTTAAGGTAGCATGCATATCAATTCATTATTATCTGATTTATAATATGTTATAAATTTTGACTGACAGAAGTTTTGTTTAGTTGAAAGGGCTTACTTTAATTGTGTAAAAGTATTTTTGACATAAATATTTGGATTTGTGAATTAATGATAGGTGCCATTTAATGGTGCTTCAGTTTTGCTAGTTCCAAGTAATTGGCACATGTGCCAATTACCGGGGAATCATGAAATTTGGCATTAAACCACTTATTTTGGCAGTTATTTTAAAGTTATAAACTAATTTTGTTTAGCAATTGTTTTTACTTGAAAATATGAAATATTACCAGTAATTGGCATGCATTAAAGCTTCATATGACAATTACTGGGGATGGCATGACAATTATTGGGTATTAATATAAATATATTGTATTCTTTTAAAGTGTTCACATTTCGAACTAATTATGTTGCTTTCTTTCTCTCAAAAACCTGAAATATGGCATCTTCATCTACAGTAAATTCATTGAAAGGGATTAAACACAAATTCTTGTATTCTGAAGAAGCAGTGATGAATGCAATGCATGCTACACATACTCAAAACATGAGCTTTCATAAAGCCAGTGTTACATTTGGTGTGCCTCATAATACTTTAGAAAACTAAGTTAATGGGAAAACTCCAAGAGAAAGAAGAATGAGAGCATCATCAGTTCTTACATCAGCAGCAGCAGAAGTTAACATAGTAAAATGAATTTTGAACAATACCAAAGATGACTTCCCCTTGATAAAAGAGGATTTATTTTGTACAGTTAAAAAAATTATTGAACTGTTAAACAAGAAAACTCCATTCACAAATAAGAAACCTAGGAAAAAATGGTTTAAATTATTTTTAGCTTATCATCCTGAAATTATTGTGAACGTTCCAGAAACAGAAACTCTTATTTATTCAATAGCCAAACTAACTGAGTTAGATTTGTGAATTACCTTTAAAGAAATGGTAGATTATTTTTGCAAAGAAAATCTCAAAGAGCTTCTCAAATATCCCCTGAAAATATACAATAATTGTGATGAGGTTGCATTTTTGCTTTGTCCCAAAACTGGAAAAGAGAATGCAAAGATGTTTATGAAATTGTGCAAGGCTTAGACAAAGAATCTCTTACTGTACTGATGACAGTTCGAGCTGATGGAGTTGTTTGTCCACCATTTATAATTTATCCTTATCTGAGATTGCCATCAGATCTCGTCAATAATGCTCCTAAAAGTTGGGGTTCAGGGAAAAGTAAAAGTGGCTAGATGAATGGTGAAACATTTTATAAATACATAGCTAATATTTTTTTTCCATGGCTGCAGCAAAATCAGATTGATTTACCGATAATAATTTTTATGGATTTTCATCAGAGTCACCTTACATTGCATTTAAGTAATTATTGTGCTGAAAAAGTTATATTAACGATTTCTCTCCCCCAAATGCAACACATACAATGCAATCATGTGTTGTCAGCTTGTTCAAAGTGATGAAATTGAAGTGGAAGCAGGTAGCTCATGAACGGAGAGTAACGTTCATGGAGTTATTACAAAAATTACATTTGCAAAAATGTTTGAAATGTTGTTGTTAGAAACATTAGTTCTGAATGTATTTCACATGGCTTTAGACATTGTGGCCTATATCCCTTTAACCCACATAAAGTTGATTACAGTTAATTTGAAAAATTAACTGATTCTACTGCTCCTAATAATAATAATGTGTTTTATGATGTATTTTATGATGAACTATATTATATGGGTCATATAATTGATTTGATCCTGCAGAACCTACTGTTAAATTTTTTACAAGAAATAAGGGAAAACAAATATATTTGGTCATCAAAGTCAGATATTAGTGACTGTAGACAATCGTTTCTTTTTTTATTGTTCCTTGGAATTATCAGGAAATTTTCTTTTTTCTCTGGAGTCATTCATTATTCTAAAAATCAAGACTCCATACCGACAGATAAAACAGCATTAATTTTTATATTACTATTTTTCAATGTAATATTTCAAATTATGTTTTTATTTTATAACTATTTTAGACAAGTCTAAAACAGTTATAATATATTACCAACATCAAGATGTGTGAATTAGCATTAATTTACTTATGCGATGATTAATATTTTCAGCAAAAAGTTGGTACAATTGAAATTATCAAGCTATGTTATCTCATAACCAAGATTTTCCCCTTATATTGTGTTATAATTAATCTTTTCTATCATATGTTTCTCATAGCCATAGTTTTCATATAATCTAAAAGTAAAAAAATAGTGTGATTTTTACTTATATACAAATGTGTCAATCACTGGATCACAAGGTGTCATACATTGGTGTACTTGGTGCCAATTACTGGTGACTATAGTAGCTTTTTATAAATATTTTTTTATAAAAATACCTATTCAAATATTTTTTTATTTTAGTTGGCAAAATAGATGCACAGATATGCAGTCTTTGATTAAAAAATATTTGCAAGTAAATATTTTCCCCTAAATAATGAAAACAGGGGTAAGTTTAAGGACAAATTCTTAAGGTGCCAATTAGTGTGGAAGTTACCCTAGATTAGAAAACTACAACAAAATTCTTTTTAGCACAAAGGCGAAGATGCATAACTTGATTGCACTTGTAAAATGATGTTAAAACCAGATTTGTCACAGAAGATTCACATCTTTCATAAGTTAAAAAATATAAAATGAATAGTCATTGTTAAGGCTTTATTACACTTCCCCTGTGTGAATAGATTTCACTTTTTAAAAACTAAGAGGCATAATTTAAAGATTAAGGGGCGGGGGGGGGCACAGTGACTTTACTGATGCTTTGGTGGGGCGTGGCCGATAAAAAGTTGGGAACCACTGGTTTAGAGGTAACAGTGGAGACATTAAATTGGAATCACCTGTTAATCTAAAAAATGAAAGCAAGTTAAATTATATAAAATGGCTCTTTCTATTAGGAAATTTCCAATTTAAAAAATAATTAAAACATCCTCTATGCTTAAGATTCAGTATATAATAAAAGGAAAATATTGCTTGCTGTGTAAATTCTCAATCAATTACTATTTTCAATTTTAGAGAGATGAAAAATGGGTTTAAATATACTTTCTTATTTCAGATTCTTCTTTTAATCAGAACAATTCGTACCTAAAATCAAAGCATTAGCAGATTCACCCACGACATATTAAATTTTTAAAAGATTAATTAAGAACAAATTTTGCTTTTAAATGTTTCTCCACATTTTCTATATAAAGAAACTTAAAACAAATTCTAAAATTGCAATTTATAGATCTTTAAAAATATAATACTCCTTTAAAAATTCATTAAATAAACCGCAATAAATAAACCTAATGGCAGATAAACCACGGAAATTTACAATTCACCGGATTGGGAGAACACAGCGTCAATTTTACTTAGATTATTTTTATTTTCACGTAGTAAATAACTTCGATAACGCTTGCGTGTATAAACCAAAGGACGTTTTTCACTAAACACATAATTCATAAAGTAAAATCAGAAGTTTAATAATTTGCAACAAATTGAAATAATCAATTAGTTGCTCTATTAGTTGTTAAAAACCTTGTACGCACTTTAATTTAATTAATCTAGTCCGATGTGGCAATCCCAAAACTTTCTTCTATCTCATACATGTTAATACTTGCTGAAAAATGCAGCATATCAGCGCCACCGGTTAGATGATTTACACCAATATCTAATTATCAACAACTTATGTTAACTTCTAACTGAATCTGAAGTTTGATGAAAATACGTGTGTTAGTTTTTGAGATAGATCTATTGCGGAAATTGCAAAACATTCTGCATAGAAGCGCCACCTGTTGTGCGATTTACAACAAAAAACAATTGGGACCAATTTATACCAGGAAGTAACTGAATCTGAAGCTTGAAGAAAATTCATGAATTAGTTCTTGAGATATTGCGGAAATCGTTAATAATGCAGCACAGCCGCGCCACCTGTTGGGTGAGTTACACCAAAAATTAAACAGCCCTAATTTATATCAGGGACTAACTGCATCTGAAGTCTGATGAAAATTCGTGCATTTTTTCTTTAGTTAGAGCTATTGCGATAATCATGAATAATGCAGCATAGCAACCATCTGTTGGGAGATTTTCACCAAAAAGTAATCAGCACCAAACTATATCCTGTACTAACTGTTTTTATGAAACTGAAGTTTTATGAAAATTTGTGCAGTAGTTCTTGAGATATAGCTATACAGAAATCGTGAAAAATGCCACATAGCAGCGCCACCTGTTAGGTGCTTTTCACCAAAAACTAATCAGGACCAGTTTATATCAAGCTGTAATGGAATCTAAAGTTTTGTGCAATTGCGTGCATTAGTCCTTGAGATAGAATGGCCACAAACTTTTTGTCACATACAGACTCACAGAGTGACAGAGTGACAGACATTTTCTAAAAACCATCAAATCGTGTTCAGGACATTCTAAAATGTATAAATCCGTCGAAAATCGGAAGTCGGAAATTTTCATGAATTCAATACTTTCTCCTTGTAAAGACAGAAGAAAGTAATAAAAAATTGTAAAATACATGGGTGTCAGACAGTTTTTACTTTTTCGATAAACACGTAACTCATAAATCAAGATTATAATAAAAAAAATAGATATAAACACCGTAAATAAAATACTGTTCCACCAATTTAAAGAAAATAATTTAAAGTTAACTGTCTGCTAAAAATGTTCGTTAAAGTTCTAACAAGATTTATTTTTGTGTTGTTCAATTAGATTCACCTATGCAAGTTTTTCTTAAAAATGCATTGGTTTCAATTAAATATAACATGTATAGAAAACGTTAGTTTTAAAGCAGATTTTCTACTTACAGTAGGTCGACATGGAAATTAATCATGGTGGTAATAAATTATTGTTTCCAGTTTTGTAATCGTTACCAAATTTTACTGCCTAAAAATATTCTTTTTAATGATAATTTAAATTATTTTCTTGTAAAGAATATTAAAGGTCTTCATGTATTAAAGAAGTCAAAGAATGGTAAATAGAATGGCAAAATGTGTAAAATACAAATAGGATAATATTTTTCATTTTTGCTAAATAATTAAGAATATAGTGCAAAATATATGTCGTGGAACTGACTTTTCTTAAATATATCATAACTGTAGAAATGAATGTGTTTCAAACGAATGAATCATTTTAACACTTTCAAACATGGTTGAAAAGTGCTTATGAATTGGGTTTGTCTGGCCATCCGTCCGACTGTCCGTGATCTAACTCGCGTAAAATACTCGGATAGCCAAATACTTGATATACATATTATTGATGTTCACTATGGAATGTTCGGTATTCTAAAGGAAGTGTATACAACTCATAGTTCATTTACAGGGTCACTCAAAAGTGTTCGTTATGTTGTTGTCTATGGGGAAAAATCCTCTGCGATGTATTTTAATAGTATTACAATACTTTAAACATAAAGAAATTTATAAACATTATTGCGTGCCAAGATTATTGTTGCATATTGTTATTACAAGGGTTCCGGGTTCGATTCCCGTTTCGGACATTTTTCACATTGTTGTTTCTATGTTTCGTTGGCAATGTGATAATTCACCTATTCTATATTAAATAATTTTGAGCATAATTTCATTGCTGAAAAAGTAATTTAAATTTATTTAAAATTATATGTGTACTCACCGACGCTGGGTTTGTTTCTGTCTCAAATTTCGCCGCACGATTGCGTGCTCATAAAGACTATGCCATCTTGTACTGCAGCTGTAGCCTTACCAACATATGTGAAAAATGCTAAGCTGGGCATAGTCCTCGTAGCTTAAATGGTAGAGCACTTGGAGTACTATTAAAATGGTTCCGGGTTCGATTCCCGGCTTGGACATTTTTCACATTGTTGATTCTATGTTTCGTTGGCAATGTGATAATTTACGTATTCTATATTCAATTATTGCATGCAGTAGAAGATCGTTACTATAGAATATGTTATATGTAGCACTTACAGTATGCGTACAGGTGAACTCAAAAGTATCCCGTTTTATTAAGGTCTATGAAGAAAAATCGATTGCGACATATTTTAATATGTTACTCTGTGACAAACATAATGAAATATGAATTTCTGAGATACTCTAATGCATACCTTCTGTAGAATATGGGATGCAAAGTATTCGTCCTTCATTTACAGGGTCACGCAAAAGAGTTCGGTTAATGGTCTACATGGAAAAAAATTTCACAGCGTATTTCAATTATATTGCACTATTTCAAACACTGTGCGATTGATGCACATTACTAAGGTTTACTAGAAGATACTTGCAATAGAATATGATGTGCATTGCATTTATGTTTCATTTACAAGGTTACATAAAAATACCGGAAACAGCACTGTATCCTAAGCATTTTTTAATAGGGATGATTACAGAAAGTGCGATTTCAGTTGTGGTATGCGTTTTTAAGTTTAACTAAATTGTTGCCTTATAGGTGGTGCGCATAAATAATCGAACATACACAGGGCTATACAAAAAAATTCGTAAGCATTACTGAGAATGAGAGTGAATTGCTTTAAAATGTTTTTTAATTCGAGTTATACAACTTCAAGCTCAACTATATTTAGTATAATACTATGAGACGTTTTAAGCATATAAATTAAATCATGTACAGGGGTATGCAAATAACAAAATACATACCCGCCTATGGATAGTAATTCTGTGTGATTTCAGTAGTTTTAAGCATAGTTTAGTCTGAATTAAATTTAAGCATAACATGTGGCGAGTATAAAGATCGGTATGTAATATACAGGGCTGTACAATGGAATGCAAGTACGTTTACGTCTATTCGTAGAAATTTATGAAGGAGAATTTTAAACTGTGTTATGCATTTTCTTTTTGAACTAAATTTTAGCATACTATGTAAAATCTGTACAAATCTATAGATTATATACAAAACTGCACAAAAGGATTTGAATCCTATTACGACTATAGGTGGTAATTGTTGAAATATGGTTTTAAATGTGTTGTATGTTTTCTAAAATGTTTACCTGGGTATCTATTTTACCTTATCGAAAGATGAAGTTTTATTTAAGAATTCTGGAAGTGTTTCATAATCTATGCTTGGCGCATTATTTTTCTTTCTTGTCCATCAAACAAACGTTTGCGCTTACGACTATCACAGCAAAAGTTAGACTTAGTTTTTGCTTTCAGTGTGACAGATGTGCTTTTAACTGATAAGAAAAATGGAATAATTCACAACACATTGCTATTTTTACATTTCTTATGAAGAACATGACTTATTTTTAGAAATCAAATTACAACTTTAATTATGGTATGTAAGTTAATCGGCTATTACATTATAAATATTTAATGTTATTTTATTAGGAAAACTTGCGAATTTAACAAATGCACTTGTATGTAAAGCGTTTAAACAGTTTTTAGAAAATAATATGTTGAAGTGGTATATATTTCACCTGATAAAGAAGAAAATACCGTTCCAGAAAATTTCACTTCCTAACTTATTTTCATGATTCTTTTTTCATTAATATTTGGTCGATATTTTTTTTTTTTTCATAATTCTATTAGTATAAATGTTTTTATTTTATCAACTTACAAATATACATTACATTCTACTTTTTTTCTAGAATAAGGCTAGATATATTATATGTTTTTAGAAATTTTAAGCTTTTTAAATGTAACTAATTTTTTTTTTTCATTTGATTAATTTGTGAAATTTAGGTTCATTTGAGTTTCAAAACGCTTTGTGATAGCAAAGTAATATGCCTGGGAAATTCATTATTTCCTTTTCTATAGAGTAATTTTTAATTGTATTTAATAAGAATTTATCATTTATTATGAAAATTAATACGATGTAATTAAAAACTGATGTTAATGGAATATATAATTTCAAACTCTTATCTTCAAACTTTATTTCAGTCAGTATTGGCAAATGCACATTTTAAAGCAAAACTTATCTTTTCAAATGTTTAGCAGAAATATGTCACTGGAAATTCCCAATTACTGTTTTCATTAGTGGGAAAATTTCTTTTATAGTTAATAAGATTTTGAAACATATTATGCTATTCTAAATACAATGTATTAAAGTTTGCATCCTCGGATAAAGAATTTCTATGCAATTTTCCTCAAGTTAATGATGTGTATTTTTAATTTGCCACATAAATACCGGTATATTCTACATATTGATTTGATTCAAGATAACCATATAGCTATCTGGAAAGGGAAATTTCACGCTTAGTCATGCAATCAATATGAAAATTATTATTATATATGTTTAATACATAAGCGGACGATGAATATTTAAAAATAGGGCAAAGTGCAATTATCCGCGTTGGACTATTATTTAGCATGAGTAATGAGTTTATCAAAAATTATGAAAGTGTTTAAATAAGGTAAATTTCATACTGGAATAGCAATAATATAAAAAGTAACAGGATTATTTGAGGCTACAGACGCTGTTTCTTTTATACAAATCACCAAAATACAAAGATTCTGGAGCATTTTTTGTTTCGTCTATATCTTAAAAAATGGCTGAATTATAGTACTTTGAATTTCTAGTGTGGTTGGCATTTTGAAGCGATCTGATATTTGTCACGCGATAAAACAAATATTTATGAACCTACTTGGATGCCTACTTGGTACATATGCATAGTACATACCAAGGTCTCCACCAAGTTCATTGGCCAGCTTCATCCATCATGTTGTTTCAAAATGGTGGCCATTTAAATTTAAAAAAAAAAAAAATTAAAATGAGGTGCAAAAAATAAAAAAAAAAATAAAAAAAAATAAAAAAAAATAGAAATTAAAAAAAAAAGATTTCTGGCTTAAGTGTTTGACATTGATACAAGTACTCCGGAGTACTTTTTTTTGTCTTTATCTTAAAAATGGCTGAGATATAGCAGTTTGAATTTCTAATGTGTGTGGCATTTTTAAAAATCTGATTTTTTGCCTGCGGCGGCACTCGTATATATTAGCCGATAAGGATGTGAGTGAGCATGCGCACAGGAATTACTAAGGTCTCGACCAAGTTCATTGGTTAGCTTGTAAGGAACCAGTAACTTTGTTACAAAGGCTCTCTAGTGGTTTGAAGGTGAGCATGATGTAAGACGTAACTCTAATATAGAGGCACTCTAATTGTCCGCGTGCACTTTTTAATTAGGATTTCACTGTTCCGCGAGTTACCGGTAACCGTATGCAAATTTATTTGCTCGGTCTGCCAGAGTATAAATAGGGGATCGAAAATATGTTAAAGTAGTTGTTGTTCAGTCAGTGGTTAGTTCGTTAGTCAGTGCAGTTAGACGTTGGAGAGAGTGTGAGTTGGCGTAAATAGTTTTGGTGTGGAGAAACGGACATGTACGGCTGGAGCTTAGCCTGAGAACAAGAACAGATTTAGAATGAGATGAAATCTAGACGTGGACTTGAAATGAACTCCGCCGTCGCAGCTCAAGCACGCTCCGGAGAAATGAAGTTACGTGAGTTAACTTTTAAGCTTTATATTTAATTAAGATTGTTTTATTGCTATCACGGAATGAGGGCAAAATTTATTAGATCTTATTTGTTAACCTATTGCCCGTTGTTGAATAAAATATCTATATTTAAAGATTATAACTCTCCCCATGAATTCCCACCACGATAATTACGCCACAAGCTTTGTTGCACCCATCATGTTTTAAAATGGCGGGCACTTCAAGATATCGCCGAATTTGGCGACCAAATATAAATCACTTTAAATAAACACACCTTACATTGAATCAAAATCGAAACATCATGCTTTCAGCATAGATTATGAATTTCAACACATTCAGAATACTGTAACAAAACTTCAAGTTTATTAATGTAAAAGATGGTGTATAAATAAACAATTCGGAAAACGCACAAAGCATTTGGAAACCCAATTTTTACTATTACAGTCAGTAGTCGGAAAAAAATCCGATTTGTTTTTGTGAAGCTCTTTGTACGATCTATAAATCTGTATGTATACTGAATAGTATTCTAAAACACTTAATTTAGTTAAACGAATAGCAGTTTCCGTTCAGCAGTTCCCACGAATAAAGGGAAATATACTTGAGAAATTTTTAGTAGCCCTGTATATGATCTATCGAAATTATAAACACCCAGTATTATTTTTAAAAATTCCATTTTAAAAATACTTAAGAAAACTGAAAACGCAATTCTAGCACTTATTGTTCATAAGTTTCGATAGATAAATTGTAATTTTCAGTTTAACTATTGATGTTAGTTTCATTTTGATTCGTTTGGAAACTTAGTAGTACCACCAAAGACTTTTATTTGATGAGAATTTTTATTATAAAAAGCTTTTACATAAAGTTTAGCGCAGAAACGTTATCTTATGAGTCAGTCAACCCTTTTATTCACTCTACGATCAAGCGGTCTGGGTGACCGCTCACAGTATTTATGGTACAATTTTTGTCACAGCAGTTAAGGGTTAAACACTGTTTGCGTTCATACAGAACGCTGTTTTTTTTTCTTTTTTCGCGGTTTAACTTGTAATTTTCAGTTTAACTATAGATACTAGTGGAATTTACTCTAGATTCTAGTTTAACTATACACATTGATTTCATCAGATGTCTAGCACTAACGCTAGAGACTTCTAAATAAATGAGTTTTAATTATAGTAGTTTAGTACCGAAACAGTAATTTTATGAAACAGTTGACTCTTTTATGTATTCTACGAACAAGGGCTTTCTGAGACCTCTCACAGTATTTATGCAACAATTTTTGTCACAGCAGTTAGAGGTTAACTGCTATTTGCGATGTCACAGACCGCTGTTTTTACTTTTTTTGCATGGTTTAACATATAATTTTAAGTTTAACTATAAATACTAGTAAAATTTACTAATGCTTTGACATTACTCATTCATTTTAGTGGAAATGGGGCCAAAACCCGCAATAATGGGACAAAAATGCAAACTGCGTTTCTTTGCCTCACCACTGCGTACGTTTACGCCAACCAATGGGGCAAAGATACTCAGAGAAATGTTTTTTTTAATTTGCAATTTCTCACGGAATTATAATTTGACAAAATGTCGGTTGATGGCGGCACTTGCCTAAGGTTATAATCTGACATTTTAATTACTGGTTACATAAGTGTAGACCAATGCGTTCATTAAAAATCAAAATTTATGTAAAGTACATATCTTTACCCCCACCCACTCTATTTGTGGATAATAAAAAGCCGTAAAAAGTTCGCCAATAGAACGAAGTTATAAAGTAAATATCAAATAAACTTTAAATTCAATGGTTCGAGATTTCTACCAAACTAAATTAAAAAAGGTGCCTTTTCCAATATCGGGGCCATGATTAACATTGAATACTTAAAAGCACATTTTGCTTTTACTTTTTTTTACTCATATTTTATTTTAACTTAGGCTATATATTTAACTATATTTTGATTAAATTCATTAAACCGATTAAGTATTTTGAATAACGTTCGCGGTAAAACTATTAGATTGCAAACTGTGCTTAGATTATGCATTGTTATGCAAATGATGAATATTTCGGTAATATAATTCAGAACATCGTTTAACAAATTTCCTACGCCAGCGTTCTTGTATAATCAGAATATACGACTATCATATTAACTGCGTATAAATGTCATATACAATCTGTTTACGTGCCATATGTAGCTGACAAGATTGATGCAGCTTAATAGTTTAAGATACGATTTCCTTAATAGTTTAACGTATAAACATGAAGGCTATTATCCAATCAATTCGCGCTACAGAAAATAGATGAATGAATGCAACAGCATTCCGTATCAAACAATTTTATTTGTAATAAGGTTCAGGAGGTTCAATGTCATAAACTTTAAATTCTTGAATGTTTAGTTCGGTGTTTGTGTAATCTATATTTTAAAGGAAAAACATTTCTGTGAGTAACGCTGACCTCATATCGATGATGATAATGAATTAAGCTATCCATTTCCATTTTTTAGAAAATTTCGTTAATTTTACGGATCGCATAATTTCAATTTTTCCTTTATATAACAGAGGAAATGTGTTTTTGAAATACGACGTCCATTGTTAGCTAGATAATGTTTTAGGAATAATTTAAGTATGTAACACAGAGTTCTACGGTACTTAGTAATATTATAATAGTTATATTATTATAGTCATATCTTAGTTATATTAGTTAGAATAACGGGGCAAAATTCTGTAATCTGGTGAACCCGATTTTGAATGATTAACCATTTAAAAACGTTCTGCTGAAGGAACTTTAAGAGGCATTTGCTTTTATTCGTTAAAAAAAATCGATTTTTTTCCTCTGTTTATTGACTATAATCTGTGAATTATCTCTGTAAAAAAATATTGCCCGCATTTAAAGTTTTTTCGTAGTCATTTAGTGCTTTAGCGCAACGCTTCAGTAGCCTTACACTGTTTTAGAGCAGTACAAAGGCATTTTACACAAAATGACTTTTTTCAAACTGAGCGTGATGAGTACGCGAAAAATATTAAACCGATCTTGAGAATTTTTTTAAATTAAAGGTATTGTAATTTATTGGAGCTTGTGCCATTTTCAGACATTTTTATAAAAATAAATATTTTTAGAAGCACACCAAAGTGCAATAAAATGTGTCAGAAATAGACTTTCTTTTTCAAATTGCTACAATTTTCTTGATTTTCAACTTTTTGACATCAAAGTACTTGAAAATTTAGACAATATTATCTACCTTCATAATCTTTAAGGGAAACCATTTGCAAACAACTTAGGCAATATATCGGATCCCATCCGATAGGAAGTCGCCCCACCAGTGGCCGAGAGGTTCTGCTCTCAAAGCTGGTAGACGGGAGGTGCTGGGTTCGAACCCAATTGCGCCCGTCGGCCTAATCGTTCGGAGCTTTCGTGGTTTTCTTCGAGCCATGGATTTCCATGCGTAAATACGGGTTAGGTTCCCTTAGAAAGAACCCCATGAAGGGCACTCACCCCACTGGGCCTATATCCCTCGTGCAGATAATTGGCCGTCAATAATCAAAACAAACCAAACCGATAGGAAGTCATGGCACCACCCATGCAACTGAAACCATATTGTCATTTGTTTGAATTAAAATATTTTTTTAATATTCCTCAAATGACAATAAATAGCATACAAAAAATCCGAAGTTAAAACTTTATTGCTATTCTAGAAAACAAAAATACATGATTATTACAATAGAATCATCGGATTTTCATACGTTACTACGTTCGAACTAGGAAACGTATATGTTTCCATAGAAACTCAAATGAGAGTGCGCTAACTACAGTTTCGGGCTGCATATGTGTCCTGTGCGTGTGATTGCCATGATTGCTGCAAGAACGTCATATTCAAAATGGCGACTGGACAGCAGACATTTTTTATACAGTTAGCTGTGGAATGGAAAGTTCGCGGATAGCGCGATTTGTTGATTTCTTGGGACTACGGATGAAACTCTCTCTAATTTGGTTCACTGTTTCTTCAGTAACGATTGGTCGGCCGGAACTTTTGCCTTTACATAAACAACCGGTTTCTTGGAACTGACGATACCAGCGTAGAATGCTTTGTTGGGTTGGTGGTTTGCATTTGTATGCCTTCCGGAATGCTCTCTGAACGGTTATAAGCGATTCACACTTTGACAATTCTACACAAAACGCTTCCTACTGCCCAGTTGCCATTTTGAATATGACTTTCGCGCAGAAACCATGGCAACTACACGCGCTTGACACATACGTAGCGCGAAACTGCCGCGCGTTAAAGCCCTCTCGTTTGAATTGTCATGGAAACATATACCATTCCTAGTTTGCACATAGTAACATAACAAAACCCGATGATTCATTTGGGGTAAGCCTGTAGGGGAGACCGGAACTAGTAGGCGCAGTTTTTAGTTATTGATTTTTATTAATTTTTTGTTTAAGTTTTTTATGAAAATTTAACTGTACTCTTAAAGAACAGGCAGAATCACCCAACCGGAGCACCCACCAAATTTGGCATAGGTTCTATTGCTCCGACGGAAAACCCTATGCACCACCAAGAAAAACCACCGCCAAAAACAGGCCCAGAAAAACCAGACGGCATATAATTAAACATAGACTAACAATCAGTAGTGAGACTCTCACTAGAAATAAAATGTACATACATAAGGTTACATAATTTGTAAACCAAAATAAAATTTAAACAAAGAACGAGAACACCTCTCGTTAAACACCAACAGTACCAAAATAAAAATATCACAGATGTTCAAGTCACTGACTTAAAAAATTATACAAAAGTGGAATCACACATTGTACTAAATTATAAATTAAATTGACCTGCAAATATGCAAATTGCATTAGACTAAAATAAATGAGTCTATCGCCAAAGTCCTATAAAATAATAGTTCGTATCATAGTTCCTAAGTAGGACACCACATACACTCTGAAACACAAAGTCTTTAGAAAGTAGTCCGTAATGTTCGTAAAAAGTCAAAATAATGTTATTAAAAAGTTTTTAAAAGACCATCATATGTAGCTGCACAACATGCCAATCACTGTTAGCACCGAAGATAAAAAGGTAGTTCCGACCAGCAGACTAAGTATTTCAATGTCACAATAAGGTCACAGCTTTATAGTACTTGCACCAGCTTGCAGTAAAAACCACAAGAAGTAGACGTTCAAAACACATATTTAATAAATGAAAAATTCTTATTTAGCTTGTTATAGATATTTCGTAACTTATTATAGTTCCCACGACAGGCGAGAACTCTTCTGATATTCCATGCCACTGGACGGTTCCTAATAAAATCTAATTACTCAGCAGACACTTGGCATGAGTCAAATAAAAAATGACGAACATCGCCCTTAGTACCACAACTGCACTTACCACTCTCTGCTTTTCCCATTTTTTTAAGATATGCCGGAATGGCACCATGCTCTGTGTAAAAATAAACACATATCTGAGAATAACATACATAATTCGAATCAACTTTACTTAATAAGTCATATGTAAAACGACCTTTTTTACTATTATTCCAATCAGTTTGCCAATCACAAATATGTTTTTTAGACAGACCGGCTTTTAACATGCAGATCGGCATAGGAATGTTTTCTTCAATATCATACTCATCGTTAAAAATCACTGATTTGGCAAGGAAATCGGCTCTTTCATTTCCATAAATGCCAATATGGGCCTTAACCCATCCTATGTTAATAATTTTATCACGCATTAATCTCAGATTATCGTAAATTCTCATTAAAAGATCATCGTTAGGAAAAAGACACTGTAGAGAGCAATACGATGAAAAACTATCCGTAAACAAATAGAAAACTGAAAACTGTGATGACCTGCAACAATCTATTGCAACCAGCTCTGCCTTTTAGATCGAATTATAATTCTTAAGTTTTATCCTTCTATCAAATATAGAGTCATGGCCCCTGAATACAACATAAGCTGCTGCAACCCCTTGATCCATCTTCGATCCGTCAGTAAATAGAACTGGCTGACCAGCAAATGTATTATATTTCATCATTGGACGAATAAAATTAACATTATGAGAAGAATAAAAATACGGATAATAAAAAGTTGGTATCCTTCTTACTAGCTTATCCGAATCCATGCGACAACCACTTAATTCAACAGACGTTCTGCCACGTAGCACATTGTATTTTAAGGCTGAGATCGAAAGCTGAAGAAAAATTGGAGGAACACCAGCTAATACACAAAGCGCATCTGTAGAAGTTGTACGATAGCCATGAATAAATGAGAAGAAAGCCACTCGCTGACAAGAGGATAAACGCTTAATACCGTGATACTTCAAGTCCCCCAGTCAAATCTCATGGCCATAACTTATTTGTTTCAGAAGAACTGTTTGATACCACAATTTAAGATATTGAAGAGGAGTACCCCATTCACGAATCCTCGACTTCTTGATGTTACAGGAAAAATCTGTTACTTTAGATCTGAAAGCTTCCAAATGAGGGAGCCAATTAAACAGGTTATCCAAAGTAAAACCTAAGTATCACATTGTATCTTTAACAGGAATGCTGTTATGCAAAATTCTAAAGATTGGTCTTCTTTTCCTCAACGTTTTCGTGCCAAACATCATAGCAACAGTCTTTGACGGATTAATGGTGAGATTCAAATTATTACAAATACTATTAAAATTTTCCACATGATTATTCATTTTGTCTCCAAGCGACTGTCTTGTATCTGCACCATCAACAACAACAGAATCATCTGCATAAGAAATCAAATCCATATGCACCTTGCGTGCGTTCTTCAACATCTCGTCAGCCACTGTCGTCCAAATCAAAGGACCGAGGCATGATCCTTGCGGGCAGCCCACGAATATCCTGAACCATCGGATACCCCTCAGAAAACGCAAACCGATTTGCCGATTAGAAATGTAACTCTTAAAAGTATAGTTTAGATAGCTGTAAATGGGAAGGTCATCAATAATCCGAGAAGCAACCAACCAGTCCAGGACATCGAAGGCCCCCGAAACATCAAATGAAATGGCAGAACAGTACTTGAATTTCGTAAGCTTTTCTACAACCAAAGTTTGAGAGAACTTAAAGCTGTGAGCGTAGACCTAGTCTCACGAAAGCCATGTTGATTGTTATCAAGAAAATTCAGAGATTCTAACATAGTTAGAACTCGCATCTTCAAAAGTCGATAGAAAACTTTACCCAAAATGGGCAGAAGAGTAATAGGCCTATACGACTTCGGAAGATTCGGTGGACGGTTTCTCTTCCTGAAGAAAATAATAACGCCTTTCTTCCATTTCGCCGGGAAATGGCCAAACCTCAGACAAGTATTAAACAACATTAACATAAGAGATCTCTATTTTGTGCCCATATTTTTTACTACCAGAGCATCAACGTCATCAGCTCCCGGAGCTTTATTGTTGTTCTGGCACTGTAGAGCAAAGCTTAATTCACGTCGGGTAAAAGGCTCGTAATCAGGGTGATCCAGAAAATCCTTATCGCTAACAAAATTATGAATCTGTGCTGCAGTATTCGTGATGCCAAAGTGTTCGTTCATAAGTTGGGAAGCCACTTCATCGTAGCTCGCAAATACCGAAGAATTCTCTAGAGTCATGAAAACCATGTCTGACTATGATGTCCTCTTGCCTGAGAGATATTTGTACAGATTACCGTAAGCATTGTCCGTACGTTGACAAAAGCTGATCCACCCAGCTCGTTTTGCCTGACGAAGATTACGTTTATATGATCGACGAGCAGAGATATAACTATCCCTATATGCTATATTAGACAAATTTTTATGATACCTTTTATACAAAGCTTTAACTTTATTTCTTTCTATGCGAAGAGCATCTGTGTACCATGTAGCCGTTGGCTTATGATTAAGTGAACCCTTTCTAAAACAGTTATCTAAAACGTAGTGCAAAATGTCATCGAAGTTGGTTAGCCAATCCTCCAATCCATCTACTCCCTGTACACTTTCAAGAATGCTCTGCAATCTGTCGTTCATTCTTCCAAAATACTTGTTGAACTTCCTCATAGACTTATTTTTAGTTTTATACCTCTGATTTGTAACATTTAACGGTACCAATTTCATATCAAACTTTATGTACCTATGGTCCGAGAAAGAAAAATTTTTATCGTCAACTTGCCAAGAATTCAGGTATTGCAACACGTCAGTACCAGCCAAGGTGAGATCCGGGCGGCCTTTACATTCACCACGAACAAAAGTGTGAGGAGCATTAGGATCATTCAGAATCTCCTGAGATTACCAATCATCAAGTAATCCTGAAATGTTTCCGATCTATCGTCTTCTCTGGTGTAACCAACTGTCATCAGAGAAACATTGAAATCACCACCAACAATAAGTGACGAGCAATCTTCAAAATAATTGATCCAACACGACATGTCAGAATCAATATTACCCGAAGGGGATGAGTAGACTGAGCCAAGAGTCAGTGAAGTCTGTTCAAAAGTCACTGTAATAAAAACACTGTTTGGGGTGATTAAGCTTATAGTGCAATTCATGGTTTTATTAGTACACAGAATCGAGGAGGTGTTATTTAAAGAAGAAAATATTAACCAATCTGGTGAAATCTCAGAAACTTTACCACCGTAAGCATGTGAATCCTGACAAAGAAAAAACAACAGAAGAGGCATTGGTAACAGGCATTGGGGAAACAGCATCGAAAACTGGCGATTTGAAGTAATTAAAATAATAAAACTTTGTAAAAAATCACCATAAAATAAAACAATACACACTGTGTATTGTTTTATTTTATGGTGATTTTTTACAAAATTTTATTATTTTAATTAACAGGCATTGGGCTATAAATACCCGGATTTTTGAGTTTGTAGCTATTGTAGTTTATGTTTAGCGGAAGCTTAATTAAAAAAAAATGTGCGTCAACCTACCCCGTCAAGGGGAAAGTTGCGTATACCTATGGAGTAAGCTGGCACACGCTTTATAAAAATTTAAATGAAGCTGAAATAATACACGCAGGTAAGAGAAATCAATTTCGTTATTACCAGTAAGTTTAAACAAAGGCGTTATCGCCGTACAATGTAAATTCCAAATTGCACAGACATAAAAATAATGAATAAAACATTAACATTGAGTAACTTCTTTCCTATTTGATATCATCATCAGAGTTACAGTTGCCACAAATAAAAAATCGAATGTCTCTGTTTTGGCAAGCCTCGTGTGCCCAAAATCTGGCATTGCAACCACGTTTCTCTGTGTTTGCAGTTTTTCAAGCTACTTACACACACTAGATATCCAGCCCACTTACCCTGCGTTCAGTGCGCCTACTAGCCTCATAATAAATTTCTTCACAAAAAGGACACGTAACTAATTAAAGATCTAAGCATAAATAATCCAAGTAAATCACATATGGGGTAGGTACCGTTAATCATACACTAAGAAAAATTGCACAAGTTAAATCGCAATTATTAAGATAAGTATAAGAAATTAGAAAAAGAATGGGGCAACAAAAAATTACTTATGAGTGCAAAAAACAGAAAAATCGTAATAAATGTCTACTGCACGCAGGTAGCGCTGCAAAACTACAATAAGGATTGTACAAAGCAAGAAGAAAGGCACTCTGTGACTGCCGCAATCAATCCACAAACAGGCGATTTATTACTTACCCCTGTAGCCAACTAGCCCCAGTCTCCCCTACTACAAAACACCTTTTCCAAATACACCCTTAATAGGACTTGCACTGTTACTTTTATAAGTTCTTAGGAAAGGTTATAATATATGGCATATTTATTTAAGTTTCTTAGTTGTATAATTATATGGTAAAGTTTTACAATCAGATGAACTCGATTATGACATGTTAGCCTTTTTTGAAAGTTGTATTGAACGGATTTTTGTGAGACTTGCATTGATGAGACGCTGTTGCATTATTATTCATATCCAAAAAACTCTAGTTTGAATATATGTGAAAGCTACGGAATTTTAGAATGTCAAAAATCGTGACTTAGATTTTCCACAATACGGAAACCGCAAAATCTTGAAGAAATACCAGAACTTCAATTCAATTTAAATAAATACATTCTTTAAGTAAAAATTGGCCTGAATTTACTACATATATATATTTTTTTTTAATTGGGAACATGTTTTTCCTCTCTTTATATATGAATCTGCCGTATATCAGATTGTGCTAAATTGGGGTCCTAGTGTGTTATTAAAACCTTTTTCATACATTTAGAAAACTGTTTGGTACTTAATGTCAATATCTGTCGTGTCGAAACTATTTAGGAATATGTTTCATTACAAATTACAAGCTTATTTTTTTGCTTGGATATTTATCATCTAAAAGGTTTCATAAAAAATAAATTTTGAATTTCGTAGTGGAGACCCCAGATGAAAGTACACTTTTTGTATCATCTACCTTCATATAAGCATTTTTTTAATTTACATTATTTATCTATATCTGATACTTACAGAAATAAACCGTATAACCACCTTTTTTGGATACCTTGTATATTAAGTTTAAGAAATCTGCTAGAGTATAAAATTAAAAAAGAAAGTTTTCACCTATGTTTTGTAATCCGTGATGCCTCAATTAGATCTCTTAGTGTTTGTAGTAGTGACGGGGTGTAATTTAGATAAAAAATATTACAAAACATATTTTACAAACTTTACACTGTAAAAAAATTTCAGAACCACCAGGATCTGCCTTGGACTACCCACATCCAAATGACCAGACTTTTACGTGCGGAAGTTTTCATCTCCAACATACAGTCAGACAGATAGACACACACATACTGACGGAACGAAACGTTCTTTAATTAGAATGCATAAGTCATAACCATATAAAATCTGAGAAAGTATTACCTCGATTTTTAAGTTATTGTAAAGACGACGGTACAAATAAAATCAAGTTGACAATAAAAAAAATAACAAATGTTCATGAGCTAATCATTTAAAAAATATATAATTTCTATGACGATATTTTATATATAAACTAGTTGATCCACCCGGCGTTGCCCGGTCCCATGATAATGATCTTAATGATATTTTATATTAATCAGCAGTTCTTTGTTGGTGCCACCCCACTTAGATCTTTGGGGTGGGATGAGTCCTTTACGTACCTCGGAGTAGCTTTAACACCAAATGGGCGG
Source organism: Maratus speciosus (assembly GCA_963932465.1). NCBI lineage: Eukaryota > Metazoa > Arthropoda > Arachnida > Araneae > Salticidae > Maratus > Maratus speciosus. The sequence goes on from OZ010800.1 coordinate 50,626,672, forward strand.
ATCTTCTCGAATCCCCCTGTGGGTGAGGATCTTCTGATCCTCAAACGTGCCCCTCTGAAGCTTCAACAGAAGATTTTCTGTTTGAGAAACAGGCTACTTTCGAGGTACTATCACCAACTTGTTTTGGGCTGAGTCTTTGCGGGTCGCCTAAAGAAGATTGATTTGAAGGTGAGCAGTTTTGTCCGGGAGTTGCTCCATCTGCCTCACGGTGTCCCATTGAGTGCCTTTCACGCTTGCGTGAAAATGGCGGTATGGGCATCCTCTGTCTCAGCTGGACGGTTCCTGTGATGGCCCTGCGTCGTCTCTCAGTCCACCATGAGAGAATCCTTCAACGGACCATGGCCCAAAACTGGAGTCGATTAACCTCAAAGGCCAGAATCAATTCTTTCTTTAAGCGTGACCTGCATCGCCGATGCGATGGTGCTGGTCTACGTCAAACTAGTGCCGTACCTGCCGCATCGGCACGGCTCACTGATGGCTCCTCCCTTATGTCGGGCACGTAATTCATTATCGCTGTTAAAATCAGATACAATAGCCTTTATAGTAAGGGCCGCGCAACTCGGGGACGGGATGCTTCGCATCTTTGTTCACACGGTTGCCGGGTCCCTGATACCCTCAATCACATAGTCCAGCAGTGATTTTCAACCCATGGGTTGCGGATCAAAAGACACAATGCAGTTTGCCAGTATGTGTCTCGCTCTTTGGAGCAAAAAGACTACTTGGTAAATCAAGAACCCACCTCCCGTTTGCCTGACGGGAGGCGGCTAAAGCCCGATCTAGTCGCTTATTGTAACGATCACACATTGGTGATTGATTCTCAAATCATTAATGATCAGTATTCTCTCACCGCGGCTCATGAGGCCAAAGTGGAGAAATATTCAGTCCGCAGACCGCAGCTACAGCCACTGAGACCAAATGGCATTTTCTTCACAAGTCTGACGTTGAACTGGCGAGGTTCTGCCAGCCTTGAATCCTACAAGTTCTTTTCATCTTTTCATCTTCTCCGAAAATCTGAATGGAAGGTGCTCATGGCTCGGGCTTTCAGGTGGACCTCGTACAGCTGGAGGGCCTTCCATAACATGAGCATCGCCCTTCAGTGGGGGACGACCTGTCCATCGTCGAGGAAGGTGCCATGACATTATGTTTTGTGTTTGTGGGGAGAGCACGTGCCCCAATGTGTGCTAATGTAATTTAGATGTGTTTTGCATTCTTGTAATGTAAATACTCAATACATTATTTTTTATTACCTAAAATCTGTTAGTTCGACTTTCCACCGCCAGGGTGCGAACTTTGTTCTAAACAAACCTCTATCCGAACGAAACTCTGTTATTTAACCCATCTAGGTATATATTAGTTGAGAGAGTGAGAAATCAAATAAGAGAAAAATCCCCCGGAGGCAGCTGGTGCGGAACAGTGGGAGGGAAATGCAAGTGCTTTTTGAAAAATGGTTAATTAAGAGTGCTGCAGCCCTATGTCAAAAATTTGGACAAGTACCTGAGCCAAGTACCTGAGCAAGTACCTGAAATTTAATTTAAGAATTTGCTGAAATAATACCGTTCAGAATTTACTTTTTAGAAATAAGGATGATCAATACTCGTAAATTATCTTTAAGACTGTGAGATGTGGTAATTAAAATATTAATGTAATTTGGAATTAGTTTCGAAGAGCTATGAGTAATAGCAGTTGAGTTATTAAGATAGGGCTCAGTTAAGCGAAATTCGATAAATGGGGGATGGGAGATGCAAGTGCTCTTGGACAACTGACTAATTAAAACTACTGCAGTACTTGGTCAAAAATTGATATTGACAGCTTAACCAGATACATAATTTAAGGATTTTCAGAAATTATTATTTGGAAATAGCGGTAACGCCAAATCAGAAATTTACTTTAAGACTGCGAGAGATGATAATTAAGGTGTCAATTTACCTCTGCCCTCTCCTTCTAATGTTTGTGCATTGAAGATACAATAAATAAATGCAGAAGATATTTTCCTATCTGAAAACTTTTTCTTTATAAAATAAAATGTTAATGGTCGATTTTTTCAATTTTTCGAATTTCTGAAATAGAATACTATTTTGCGTATACATAACAATTTTTAAATCCCTACCTGAAACAGTTTTAAAAATTTCGATATACCTTAAGATTTCTGCCTGTGGATTTAATTTTTCTAGTCCGTTGTTGATTTTCTTTTTTCTTCTTTCGTATCGGAAAGTAGATGTATAGATGTATATCCAAGGGAGAAGTAAATTCAACAAGATCCCCTCAAATGTCTGTAGGTGTCCTGATGTAATGAAAAGTAATGTTTTCATTAATGAGGTTTTAATTGATATACCTCAGCAAATTAAGGAATAATTTTTTCGAAAATTCGAATTTCGGATTTCGATTTTTTTTATGTATGCATGCCTCGTATCAAATCGATAAACATAATAGTTTTCTTAATTTTAATGTATCCGAAAAACTGTCGTATTCATATGGCAAATCAGAATTATGGTAACCTCTTTTCCGATCTGAACAATCGATGCAGGTATTATCAAAATCAAATGCATTTTATTCGCGTTTTTGTGAAAGAGGAGCGGTTCATGCTCCTTTAACACGTTAAGTGCCACGGTGACTGATACTGAAGCTGAAAAATTTACAATGTTTTATTAATTTTTAAGAAAGTATAATCCTGTAATAAATATAATGTAAGTAAATTTTAGATAAATTTTCAGTAATTACTTAAAACAATATATGTATATATTTAGTTTTATATCATATTTTAGACCGTATCATCGGTGAATGACGCGTTTTAAAAGGAAACTTCAGTGTTAGTCACCGGTGACTGACGTGGCACTTAACGTGTTAATGTGGCTTTTTGATGGGTTTTTAATTAATAATTCGTCTAATTATAAAAAAATAAAATTCTGAGTTTTAGGTTCATCAGTACCTGCCTTTTACTATCTTCAACGTCTTCTAGGTGTTCTAGATTTCACGCAGACAAGCAAACACACAGTCATAAGGAACCTTTCTTTTATTAGTACAGATAAACACATTTGAGTTAATTTCTTTTCCCAGGTTCTTGAGGTCTTAGATTTGAAGCAATGGTTAAAACAATAACTCCGTTACTTTTTTTACCGTTAATCTTTGAGTTTATTTACTCAAAAATTATGTTAAAATTTTTTATTTCTTACATGCACAGGGGGTACTCCTTCAATTATTATATCGGAGTGGAATGTTTCTATTTTAGCTTATTTATAAGAAGTTATTTTATAATAATTAAGAAATGTACTTTTAGGTACTTAGTTTTATCCAAATGTGTGACGAAATACAATTTTCATCAAGAAAGAAAAATCATGCTTCAAGCATATGGGAACGTCCATTGTTACTCATGTGACCATTACAGCAAATTTTCACAAATACTTCCAATTATTTTATTACAAAATATAATTAAAACAAAAATTGATAAAACCAGTTAAATACAATTATGTTCCTCTCCTATAAAATATATCTATTTTGTACCAAAAAGCATTTACCTTGTCTATATAATCAATAAAAATTTTGTTACTCTTGTGACCAGAGTGTCACAAGAGTCATTTAATATATACCTAAGCAAAATGCTTTTTTTTTTTACAAATTAGATATATGTTTGTGTGTGGAACACAGTGGTATTTAGCTGGTTATATCAATTTTTATCTTAACTATACTTTGTTATAAAATAATTGGAATTATATATGAAAAATTGCTCTAATTATCACAAGAGTAACGAATGGACGTTCCCATATATTATGGAACACTTTCCAATTCTTCCGGACTAACAAAACTTCTTCGCTTATTAGAGTAAAGACGGTACCTAAGTAAACCTTTAAGAAAATCTGTACCATATTCAGGAACCAGATTTTGTCAATTACCGTCTATAACCTAAAGGTATTCTTTCTTTTTCTAAAAGAACCCACCTTCAACAATTTCTACAAATAGAGTGAAACACACTTCAGTTCTTTTTTAAGACGCCTGTGTTATCTACAGATTTTCATACACGCCACTTATTAAAGTAAAATTTAATGCATGCAAAAATGCGCTTTAAACTACTGAAATCCAACTTCCAGGAATTACAGACGTGTGAAAATTATTAGAATAATTGTGATTTTTTCAGTTTTTTTGATTAATATTGTATATACTTGCAATGTTTCATGAAAGGTGATTTGTTATGTTGATCCAGTTAATTTTTCGCTCTTTTAGAACAGTTTTGGGGAAATAATTTTGTTAAATGTTGCCATTTTTTAAAAAGAAAAATACTTGATCCAAAGTAATCAAATTGTTTGCATTGGATAAAGAATTTGTTTGATTAACAAACAAATTTGAAATAAAATATTAAAACTATTAAAACCGTCTGCTTGCTGTGCTAGTATTTTCTTTCTTTTCTTGAGTTGGCATCAGTATTATGTTATTCTTAAAACAAATATTTTCGCTGTTTTGATTAGTTTATATTAATTGGTAGCTTTTCGTTTGTCGAAGGATTATTGCGTGATTATGGGTATAGCAAGTGATATTTCTCTTTAAAAAAAAGCTGTGGTAAAGTGTCTCATCCAAGAAAATCACTATACATAGCTCTAAATTGCTAAAAAAGCAACAATTTCGCAAGCACCTGTGTGTAGAATAATAAGATTTTTGGACACCAAATGTGAATATGAAAATTCTACAGTAGGGAAATGCGGAACGAAAAGTAAATTGACTGCAAGAACAGAAAGGGAATTAATTCAGATTACTAAAGGTAACAGAAAAGCAACTAGACATGAACTAAAAATCTCCTTACAAGCATATGGAGTAAATGTGTGTGATTCTTCTATCCGTAGAAATCTCACCTCAGCTGGACTCCGTGCTTGTCGTCCTCGAAAAAAGGCTAAAATCGCATCTGCTATGGCAAAGAAGAGTTGCTTGGTCAAAAGTTGTGCAAGAACAATTCGGAAATGACTGGAGCAATGTGAGAAATATTAATTTTCCTTTAATTAATCAGTTGAATTCAAGTTGTTCATTCCTTTTCTTGAAATCATGTTTTTCGCACACTGACTAAAGATGCAGAACTGTTTATAAATTTGATTAAAAATTTCTTTATAAAAATAGTTCTCTACAAATTACGTACCTTAAAGTATTTTTTACATTTTAGGTATGTTTTTCTGATTAATCAATATTTGCGATATCAGAAGAAAGCAGTCAATATGTCAGGAGAAGTACCAGTGAAGCACTCTTCACTACTTGCATAGCACGGACGGTTAACCATCCTACTAAAGTAATGGTTTAGAGCGTGATGTCTGCTCACGATACTGGACGTTTATACATTGTAAGAGGCATGATGGACCAGTATCAGTATAAAAAAGTGCATGAACAAAGATTAATTCCACAATTAAAAGACTTGTTTCTAAATGGAGACTTCATATTCATGCATGATGGAGCTCCGTTCCATAAAGTTTCATCTGTGACCACATATTTGGATAAAAAAAATATAAAAACACTTCCATAGCCTGGAAACCGCCAGATAAAATCCCCATAGATAATCTTTGGGCCATTGTAAATAAAAAATAAAGAAAAACAACGTTACGAACAAGAATGGACTGATAGAAAGACTCATCCAAATTTGGCACCTTGACAACGAAATACAAATTAATTGCCAAAAACACATACAAAGTATGCCAAGAGGTATAGAATCTTTAATGAAAAACAAGGGGATGAATACTAAATATTAAACGTATCAATATTTTTTAAATAATGTATTAATTATTTAATATAACAAGATTTTATTGTAAATTTCACAATTATTCTAATAATTTTCACACGTCTGTATCATCTCAGCGCTGAAAAATGCTGCTTGCTATAAATCGAAAACTTCTTAAACTCCAGCAAGTGAAAACGATCTAGTTAAATCCGTAGTTCGGGAAAGTTGGCTTTCACCGATTAAAACAAACTCAGAACTGAAAAAGCTGCAATAAATCAAAAACGACTCGAACGATTTTCACAAAACTTGGTTCCTGAACTTATTCAAAAACGACAAAACTACCTAGCTAGGTCTTTAAATCAGGAAAATACGTTTTTATTTGTATACGGCCAGGTATGCAATTTGCTGTATGATTTTATTTCTATTCCGCAAACATATCTTAGTGTAGTAAATATAGTTGAGCCTGAAAATGCATAACTGAATAGAAAACACTTTAAGCAATTCAGACTCCATACTAAGTAATGCTTTAGAATTATTATGCGTAGCCCTCTATCTCCTCTACAGAATTTATACACACCATCTTGGATAGGGATGTCCAACCTGCGGCACGCGTGCCACAGAGATACAAGTACAAATGTACAGAAAAAAATGTATTGTTTAATGAGAGAAGGTCTGAAATTTAAAAAGGACAAAATTACAACTCTTAGGAAACGGTGTCAAGTGAATTTTAGACAAAAAGATTGGCCATCCCTGATCTAGGATGAAAATTATTAATTACCTTTAAAACGCATACTATAACTGAAAACGCACTTACAAAAATTATCGCTAAATGGACAGTATTTTATTCAATATTTTATGCGTGTTATTATAAAAAAACGACAAATGCTATGCGCATCTTATTCTACTGAAAACATTTTGTAGTGAACCTAGTATTGTATATTAATTTCAGTGCAACAAAATTAAAATATGCTGCAGACAGTTTTTTCTCCTAGTTTTTTATGTATCCCAATTCTTTTGTGAACCCTTGTAAATAAATGATAAATGGGTGTCCCTCTATATTCCATTGGAAGCATATTTTAGGGTAGCTAATAAATGCATATGATTTTCATAATGTTTTGAATAGTGTAACTTAACGCTTAACACGTGAGGCGAGGAGTTTTACACCCCAGAGAAATTTAAGTTCTGAAATATTGTCATTTTACATTACTAGATGGGCTGTACACTTACAGTACATTTTCAGTTATTTTTATACAAGTAAATAATGCAAAATTCACAGGAAATTTTCTTATTTTGATTCACTAAATTTTGCGGAGTGCACAAGAAATCAAATTTTGGGGTTACATACACCCTGCCTCAACAATTATATTATAAAAAAAAAAACTCACCATTTTAGTGTTAATTAAATACAATGCAAAGTATTTTGTCTCTGTAAACGAATTTTATCGTATTATATAATAAGAATAATGTAGCAATCAATGTTGTATCAATCTTCAATGATGTGTATAAATTTCAATATGTTTGAAATAGTGCACCATCATTAAAATACACTTCAAACTATTGTCTTCCATAGACAATGTAACAAAATTATCTGACCTATATCAATTGCATGACATTCTAGGTATAAGTACACGAATCAGAGCATGGGCAGACGGACAGATAAATTGAATTCATACACAATTTTCAATTATCTTGGAAAGTGTTAAAAATAAGAAACACTCTGGGAGTGATTATAAAAGTGTGCACTCATAATCTGAATTTATTGTGGAAATTACAAACATCTTTATCTTTTTATCTATGCTATGAAAAACTTATTGGATATATTTTTTTTTATTACTTCATGCTTCACTCTTTGATAGGCATACTATATCAGTCATAAAGAATATACCGGGTGTCCCAAAAAGGACTGACTGATTTTAAAATTCAATAACTTCCAAACGGTGATAGATATTAAAAAAATTCTTGCAGGAGGGTTATGCATAAGGTCAAAAGTTTTATTACAGTGATTTTCAATTTTAGTTCGATTTACAAACAATAGATGGCGCTGTAAGCAATAGTCGCTAAATACAGGCTCGATTTCTAGTCCTTTCTCTTGTTCCATGCTGAAAAAGGAGATGGAAACGTATTATCCGGGCCACGAAGAACCAAAAATCGAGCCTGAATTCAGCGTCTATTGATCACAGCGCCATCTATTGTTTGTAATTCGAACTAAAATTGAAAATCACTGTAAAAAAACTTTTGACCTTATGCATAACCCTCTTGCAAGAATTTTTTTAATATCTGTCACCGTTTGCAAGTTATTGAATTTTAAAATCAGTCAGTCCTTTTTGGGACACCCGGTATGAATTTAGTTTTTTATATTCATTGCACTGATGAGTTGTAACATTCTAAATATTAAAAATATAAAAACTTTTTTGGTTGCTTTCACATTTCATATTTTTATGTGTTGTAAATTTTAAGGGAAATTATGAAACCAATTTAAACACTTTTTTAAACATTTTTGTAACAGTGTTAAAATGTACAATAAAGAATTGAATCTCTGGAACTGAAAACTGAACTCGAGATAAAAAAACACTGAGTAATTATAACTTAATTTAATATCAATTCCGCCGACCTAACTTCAAATGTACCATTTTAATTTTAAACGTATTGTATCCAAATAGCTAGGAAGACCGCTTTTTTTCATATCCAATGATATTATTTTACACTATCACATAATAACAGAGATTAGATAAATGAAAATGAAAATATCCGAATTAAACTTTTTTCGTTCATTATTTATCTTGTTTAATTATTGAGAATGAACTTTAAAGCTGGGAGAATTATCATTGCATGGTATAAACTTAAGTCTTTTACTTTTCTGTAAATCATAAATCTACGCTTAGCAAACAATTACTAATTTTCTTCTTTATAAAATTTGTATTACTAGAATTGCTAAGCGTAGCGTGAAAGTCCTCTTATATTTCTAGATAAGTCATAAAGGTTGTTTAATTCGATGGAGGAACAGTTGTCTTTTCAGTCGTTAATGATGTGAGTTTCTAATTGGTGTTATTTTCTTTGTAAATATTTCTAGAAAATGTTTTGCGGTAGATAATTAGAATTATTACTAAGGAATTTGCTTATGAATGTCTGAGGCACATAAGATAAATGTAGTTCCATGATTTATTCTCTGTCTCTATGTGCGAAGTTTCTAATAAAAGAACAGAATTTATAATTGGAAATAGCATTAAAGATGATAGCATACATATTATACTTAAAACACAATAACACATAAAAATGTTAATGGTAATTTTAAATATTATTAAGAAATGTGAAAAAAGTTTATGCAAATTTTTATTTCCCTAAAAATATTATCTTTAAATATATAGAGTGTGTCTACTCTCAACGGTGTCAAACGGCTAATTTCTAAACCGTTAGTCATAAACATGTAGTTCCAATTACAACTAGTATGTTGTGGCCATCACAAAACTTTCTTCTATATAAATCAAGGCAATTAAATCATTTAAATAGTACAAGAAATAACAACGATTTAGCACCAATTCATATCAAAGTATATCTGTATTTGAAGTTGGATGAAAATTCGTGTATTAGTTCTTGAGATAGAGCTATAGCGGAAATTCTGAAAAAATGTAGTATAGCAGCGCCACCTGTTGAACGATTTACACCAAAAGTAAACAGCACTAAACGATATCAAGGTATACCTGAATCTGAAATTTTTTGTAAATCCAAGCATTAGTTCTTGAGATAAAGCTATTGCGGAAATCGCAAAAAACACAGCATAGCAGCGCCACCTGTTGAGCGATTTACACCAAAAATTAAACAGCACTAATTTATACGTCAATTCATGTCAAGGACTAACTAAATCTGAAGTTTGATGAAAATCCGTGCAATAGTTCTTGAGACACAGCTCTTGTGGAATTCGTGAAAAAAGCAGCACAGCAGCGCCACCTGTTGGGAGATTTACACCAAAAGTTAAACAGCACTAATTTATATCAGGGACTAACTGAATCTGAATATTGATGAAAATTCGTGCATTTTTTCTTGAGTTAGAGCTATTGCGATAATTATGAATAATGCAGCATACCAGCGCCACCTGTTGGGCGATTTTCACAAAAACGTAATCAGCACCAAACTATATCTTGGACTAACTGAATCTGAAGTTTTATAAAAATCCGTGCAGTAGTTCTTGAGATATAGCTATTGCAGAAATCGTGAAAAATGCCGCATAGCAGCGCCACCTGTTGGGCGATTTTCACCAAAAACTAATCAGGTCCAGTTTATATTGAGGTCTAACTAAATATGAAGTTTTGTGAAATTCCGTGCATTAGGTCTTGAGATAGAGCGCCCACAAAATTTTTGTCACATACAGACTCACAGACAGAGTGACAGAGTGACAGAGTGACGGAGTGACGGAGTGACAGAGTGACAGACAGACTCACAGACAGACATTTTCTAAAAACCATTAAATCGAGGTTCTGGGCATTCTAAAACGTATAAATTCGTCGAAAACCGAAAGTCGAAATTTTTCACGAATCCAATACTTTCTTCTTGTAAAGATAGAAGAAAGTAAAAATGTTTTAAATGAGGTAAATGATTATTTTAAAAGTCGTTTTCATCAATAAAAACAACTGTTAAAAAGTTAGGAAATTTATATTTTTATACGTTTCCCCGGTCCTATAAATGATATTAATAAAAATTTCCTATTACACTAACAGGTAAGACAAAAAAAAATCCCATTTAGCTAACTCTAAAATTGACCGAGTTATGAAACTTCGAATTGCATGATTGATGCCATTTTTCTGCATCTGAACAAAGATGAGTTTGTCCATGCTTCGAGGGATTAATACACAAAATGCTTAAAGTATTAGAATAATTTAATTTGCTTCTACATTTCTCAATTGCAGCCGAATGGAGTCACTCCGAGCAAGTTTTAAGATAACTTTTTTTTATTAACTAAGGGGTTCTGCCCCCTACGAGCTACGCTCACCAACAGCGGTTCCAACATCCCAGATTCTAAAAGCGGGCTAATTTCACCGGCTTTAAAAATATTGAATTATAATTTTAAAAAACAGTGGCGATCTCCCTGTAAACGGGCTTTCATTTATATTCCTTTGATTGGAGATTTTGAAGGCGAAATAAGCGCTTGTTCAGGAATACAATGGCTGTTTTCGTCTTTGATAAAAAAAAATAATAATAAGTTAACATTTTGAAAATTAGTAATGTAAAATGAATTAAATAAACAGAGTCTTTGTCTCTCGGTTTTTTACTCTCAGAAAGTTCTTTTACATAACACATTTGAAATGTATCTTTTATAGCTGACGTAATTTCACCAAAGTTTTCTTTCTCTTTTTAACATTCACGTGAAAATACTTTTATTGTTAGAAAGGAAATATTATTTGCGCTGTCTTAGAATTCACGATAATACTTGAAAATATTATCTCAAAATATGAAATAAATGTATCGCGCGAATATACTTTTTATGACGTAAATTTCCTCCATTTGCGACTTTTAACGCATAATAATGAATTTATTATTTAAAAATTTTCGTTCTACGTATTTTAATATTCATATGTAACTATAGTTTTTATGAGTAATTTTCAATATTTTCCTGATTTTTAAAACGTAATCACTTAATTCTCATTTGAATTTTTTTTCTGATTATAATAGCCACGTGTAAATAAATTTTTAATTTGAAATAAATATTATTCTTTGCGCTGTTTTTAAAATTGACAACATTTTAAAATAATATCCTTTTCCAAAATATGTAAAAAATATCTCTCAAAAAGCTGAAAGTTTCAATTTAAAATGGATATAAATCCTCGAAAAATGAGTCAAATTAAAAAAAATAATACAGTCTGCACACCGAGAACTCTAATGTATTAAGTGATGTAAAAATGTTTAAATTCCTGTATATAGTTTTTGCCCTGCCCATATAATTTTTTAATGAAACGATTTTGACCATCTTTAACATTAAATATCTCTTAAAATAATTACCCAATTTAAAAACTGTCTGGATCAGCATGTTTATCAAACATTTCTCTATAATAGCACCAATTTTCATATTTTTGCAAGAAACAGTTTTCTTAATATTAACGAAGAAAGACCCCCGGTGTGACAGCGTTTCTGTCCCATAGCTATCATTTTTATTCAAAATTAATTTAAAACATAACTTTCTTACTTTTAGATCAAATTATCCCCCCCCTCCTCTTTCCTATAATGAAATATGTGATTAAATTCATTTCTCAAAACCATCCAGAGTTTATTAAAGTGATTTCTTTCTTCTTTCTAAAATCATCTTTAATTCAAAGCGCTCAAATAATCATTTCCTTTTTTCCCTTTCTCATTTTAATCTGTATCTACCCGTTACCGCTGCTTGTGCAAAGAAATAAATAAGAATTAAATAGCACAGCTGCTAGTCTCATTTCATTTTCTTGCATTGGATTTTTTTTTCCCCGCCGCAGTGATAAGAAATTTTTATCGCTACTAATACGTGAACGTTGAATAGGTATTAACAATAAAAAGTAAAAATGAACGAATCTTATGGTAAGCATGTATTTATCGTGTTATGTGGTCGGGCTAAAAGCCAGATGTCCTGGATTTTCTGCATTTTTCTCATCGAGCAATCTGCAGTTTGCAATTTCATGTAAAAGTTAGTTGGGCAAAGGCCTATCTGCAAGATAAACAATTTCGGTTTATCTGTTACTTTTTTCATCCTAATTAGATGCGCTTACTTGCAATCCACATTTTTGCGGTAATGTTTATCGTCAAAAGCCTTTGTACACTTTCGCGCGGTCACCAAAAGTTGTAAATTGGCGATGCTGTGCAACTCCAAGATTTCTTGATTTCGTGCAAAAAACTTCACTTCTGTTTCAGCTCTCGAGATGTAAAGTTGTCTAAAAAGAAAAGGCGCTTCGGCGTCCCATGTATTATGGGGTCTCTCTCTCCCATTTTGGCTCCACTTGAGCCACCTTTTATAAGAATTTTTTAATAAAGAAATAGTTCCTGTAATATGGTTGGAGTTTTTGTATTTTAAGCGAACCATCCCACTGAACAATACTACATAAATTTGGCCCGTCGGCCGGTATTTTCTCCACCCTAAAAAAATATATATATATAGTTGAGAGAGAGAACCCCCCCCCCCCCCCACTGTTAAAATGGATGTATGCTCCGCTTTCGACGAATTCCAGTTAGATATTAAAAGGACAGTTGTCTTCTTAAAGTTCCCTGCCAGTTCCTGTCTCTTGTGATGTTGGAATCAAGAGTATGTCATCACCTCTTCACTTAAGCGACAAGCCATGGTTGCCTGTTTGACGTGCCTGTGATGCGCGACGCTGTTTTTTTTTTTAATTCAAGACTACTTACTACTCAGAGCTGTGCTCACTCCGGTGATCCATGCAAGTTTCCAAAATGCTAGGCAGTCTCTCAAATAGTGGATCTCACCTATAATTGCCATCTACAACAGTTGTGTTTCCAGCGATTCGTGTTTTCTTTTATGCGACGTTATTTCTTCAAAAGTGTGTCAACAAAAAAATAAAAAGAAGAGTAATTGTTTGGAACCAGTGTACCCGACAAAAAAAGGGTACCTAATCATCTCCGTATTCATCACAATTCTTTTTGAATTTGTTTGTGAAATTGCAAAAAAGAAAAAAGTTAAATCTAGTGATTCCTACAAAAAAAGTGCACCTGACAATGTCAAAAATTCATCGTGCTTCATTCCAATATTCCTTTATGATAGAATTTTATTTTCTTGTCAAAATGTGTTTTTACGCAAGGAAATCTAAAAAAAAGTGTTTCTCACTTAAAATAACAGGGACGCATCATTTAAAAAGTATGTGCTTTTCTGTGACTTATATAAAAATCTCAAGGTGAACTTAGTTGTGTTAATTTTTACAGTTAAAAAGTGCATTTTTATGTAGTGTTAAAAAAAATTAAGAATACACTACAAATTTCAACATGAACATTTTTTCTACTTTTTAAAATCTTAATTTTAATTAATACAGTATTTTCCTTTTATATTTTTTTTTTCAGTTTCACCTCTTTTCATGCTATGATAAATGTTTCTATAGTCATACTGGTTTAACATTTTATTACTCCATACTATTCCATATTGTTTTTATTAAGGCTGCTTATAAAAGGTAATAGCCGGAAGAAAGAAGATATCGGCTTTATAAAGAAAAATTATTGTTTTTTTTTTAAATCGTTAAACTTGCAGCTATAATTCTAAGCTGCTCTTTGCAGGTTAATGTTTAAAAGGTAAGTGCTATTTAAGTTCAGTTATTTTATGAATGTTTAAATATAATTTATTTTCATGCATGACAAGGATTTTCTGGGTTTAACATTTATCGTGAAAGGTATTGCGCTTGCATTCTTTGTCGCTATTGCACAAACAATAGCCTTTTAAAATTTATCTAATTTATCTGTGCACATTTTGTGGTTTTTAATTATAGTTATAAATGACATATTTTTAACGAAAGGTGTGTTTATTTTTTTAATGTAATTTCTATTTTGATTGAAAGTATTTGTATGTGTAGTGATCTCTGTTAGGAATATTTAATATGTTAGGTAATATTTCATCTGCTTTTAAAAATATAAGTTGTTACTTACAGATCGGCAGTTGATGTGTAAAGTAAAATTTATGAATAATTGGGATGCATTTCTAAGGGGGATAAAAAAAAGGGTAGCAATTTTTTTTTAAGTTTGTTGCATTTGATTCATATTAGAAACTTCCTGAGTATCTTGCATTGACACATTGACGCACTTCAGAGATAATATATTCCTTTTGTTTTATCTCTAGGCCTTGAAGTTGCCTCTCTGTTGTTTTATCATTTGTTGCACATAAATACGCTGGCTCGTATGCTGTCTGTTAACAGTATGATTTAAATAATATGTTGTGTCATATTGCAACTTATTCAGTATAGTGTCTTTTATGAGTCGTTTTCTGGGGATTTTTTAAATGTTTTTTTATTGTTAGTTAAGATGTTGTCATTCAGCCTTTCTTAAAGAGTGTGATAAAAAAGGTCTACAGATATATTTATCTTAGATTGTAAATGACTTACTTTTAAATACCTTTTACACTTGTAGATCTCGGACACACTTTTGAAATTTCTTTTTAGAGTTAATATATATTATTTTTTTCTATGCAGAAAGTTTTATGTTTTATGACTTTATTAATTTTTTTTTTGCACTGATTAAGAGTAATGTGAAATATGTTGGATTTGCATATTCGTGGCAATTTAAAATAGGTATAGAGGAGGTGAGCATAACATTTTTTTTCTCAGTTAGATGTGGGCACTTGATTATAAATTTACATACAGTTGGCGTAATCATAAGTTAAAAAAAAAATATATCAGATTATTTATCTTTCACATAAATATTTTCTTGGATGGAGAACTTTGGCAAAATATTTTGTAAGCTTAGATTAGTTTATCCTGGCATACATTTTCTTTAGGCATATTACACAGCTCGAATCATCATGTCATGGTTACAAAAATATTTTTTTTTCCCTTTTGGCTCTCGTTTGGTTTTGCAAAATACATAAGATGTACAACATAGGTTTGACGTATAGTTTTAAACTGTTATTTTTTTTTATGTTTCTCAATGACATGCATTCACAATAATACATTGTTTTTTTTTTGTTTTTTGTTTTGTGTGTAAGTTTGTTTGCTTGTACTTCTGTCATGGTTTATGTGGGATACTTCAGTCATTGCGCTATTTTCCATGGGATAGCAAAATGTCTGAGGTGTGTATTTCGATCTATGTTTAAGCAAGTTGGCCGCTGGCTTAATCAGGGATCGGATATGTTTCCTAACATGATTGATGGAGTTACATTAATATTAATTTTACTATTGGAGTATTGTTTACATTTTAAAAATTATTTTTAGATTGCTAAAATTTCACCTGTAA
Source organism: Maratus speciosus (assembly GCA_963932465.1). NCBI lineage: Eukaryota > Metazoa > Arthropoda > Arachnida > Araneae > Salticidae > Maratus > Maratus speciosus. The sequence goes on from OZ010800.1 coordinate 50,642,258, forward strand.
TTGGTTCCTAATGCTGATGATGGATAACACCTTTACACTAATTTACACTTTATTTCTAACTTGCTATGTGCAGATAGCATTGTTGGGTATTAATCACACATGTTTTTTCCCCCTCTCATGCACATGGTTTGGGATGTCATGCTTGGCCTGGTACTTCACACACACACACACATTGACTCGTTCAGTTTTGCTGAATTTTGTTATATTTCAATTAATACTCACCATGGTTAAGGACATTCATTACCGTCTGTGCATGTATGGGTTTCTTTTAGCATTATTTGTGTTTAGCTTTAAGATTGCATATTTTTTTCACTGCATTCACAACTTCGTAGTTGTTTTTAGATAGACTTTCTTTTAATGTCAAGTGTTTTTTTTTTAGTTCGTGTGTTTAAAAGTTTTGCAGAAATTATAACGTAATTTAACTGTTGTACATTGTTTACACAGTCATCTTAAAGTTTTTTTTGCAAGGGATAATTAACCGGGTGTACAGTTTTACACATGCAGCTAATGTACTGTTAGACTTCATTGTTTACGCGCGGCTGGTGACTCGTTGCTATTTTAAGTTATAACATAAGGTATTTTTTTATTATAACTGACATGGTATTTGATATCGGTAAGAGTTTTTTTTATAAAATGTAGTCACATGCATAATGTGAGCTGTTAGGTACACTTTATTTTTTTAAAGGGCTATTCACATATACTCATTAAACTAAATCTTTGGCATTTTTTTTCTTCTTCAGATTTATTTTTTTTTAATTTGTGAGTTCAAGTCTCACAGTTGACTTGTGACAGATACATACATTCATACCACATAAGGTACATTGCTTGTTATTTTTGGCTACCAATATGTTTTTTTTCCCTTTCATTCTTTTCTTGGAACATGTTTGGCTTACATAGCTTCTACAATATTTAGCATAGAGTTATACATTTTATGCACGCTTCTGTTAACTCAAGACAGTAATGAATTTGGCAGATGCAGTTTTGTTTCTTTTTAACCCTTAGTCAACCACTTATTCAACAGTTTTCTTTCACATGTAGTTCATATGTTGGATATTTGTTTGTGTTTCACAACAGTTGTTTTTTTTTAATACATTTTGGTACATTCTTATACATACATTACACTAGTTCATGTGTTGATTTACATATTTTGTTCATTTGCTTTTACACATTGTACTTTGCTAGCGATTTATTCGGCAGTATTTCTTTTTGTTTTTTTTCTTACAAGTTGTTCATTGAATTGTACACACTGGCTGGTTTAGAGTTTAACCAGAGTTTACACACACATTACAAGTAGTTCATTTGTTTTATTAACCCCTATTCATTGCATTTTGATGATAACTCATTAATTATGTAATTGAATCTCACTCGTATGCAAGTGTCTTGGGTTATTACACATATACTGTCTGTTTATTTTGTTGGCAATTACATTACAAGTTTAGTTCATTGAGACATTAATACATAGAGTTCATGTGATATTATACAATTTGTTCATGTGTTTACTTACACGTTGTGTATGCTTGCGTACACTTTTGTTCATGTGTTGCATTACAAGTAGTTCATGAGTTTGGGAGTTCCCCCCCCCCTTCTCCCCCACACATACAGTTTCTCCTTTTACTTTCCTATCTTTTAAATTTTACACCATGTTTCAAAATTAAAATACTTCTTTTCTTAACAGTTTTTTTTTGTGTTTGCATAATGTCAGAACATATCAATGGCATCATCACTTTGTCTCTATACAAAGGTTTTAATGTTTCTAGGAATTATCCGTCACATGACATATTAAACTACACATACATTTCGAATTTGTTTACTGTTAACATATAACATTTTTTTTTACACTTTCATTGGATACTTCTTACTTGGAGGTGGCAGATCGAGTAAGATATCTTGTTACACTATACAAAATTGTATGAAATTTATTATTATTTTTTTATAAGTTTGCCAGGGGTTAAATTTTGATCAATACACGGAAAGTCAAGAGGGCAATGTAAAAAATCACAAAATGCTAAATTATAACATATTGGGATTTTTTTTGGAAACCGGGGACTTAGTTAAATTGTAGGAATCTAAAAAAAACTACCCCTTATTATTTAGGGCAGAAGCCATAAGCTGATGCCACTAGAATTCACAAAATTTCAATATGTAGGGCTACAATTGTTTGAGCGCGTGCTGCTTGCACAATTTTTGTGTCTGGTAGTCCTGTGCGTTATGCACAAATTTTTGTAAGTGTCTTATGCCAGTAATGAAGCAACCTAAGATAATACAAATAAGCTTCAATTTTATGAAAGAATTCATCTTTCCTTAAAGTAACAAATTTTTTTTCTGGTGTGTTTTTGTCATTTGTTTTTTTTATTTGCTTGCATTTATTTAATATTATGATCTCATGCAAGATCAAATTTTTGAGAAGTCGTAAATACAGCAAATGCTTCTCTATATGAATAGATACATGACTAAAATGCTGGTACCAGCGCCACAATACAATGCCACAAAAAAATTAAATATAGGATCCTGTGTTATCAACTAATGTGGCCCTTTTATTTTGTGGAATATTTAATTTAAAAAAAGATTATTTTGAATATTATGAGCGCTCAGTCATGGACATAACACAATTCTTGTGAATTGTTTTGAAAGCAAGCAAATATTTTTTTTTCTACTTACTTATAGTTGTATAAAATACTTTACAGCAGCTAAAGGGTAATAGTTTCACAGACAAGTTAAAACAGATTTCTTGGTAGATATCAACTTAGATAGTTAATTTTACTTATTTTGTCTTGGTACATATTCTGTAAGTGCGAAGGTGGACAAAGGATTTTATGTACATATAAAGCTGCAACGTACACGTTTCAGCTTTCTTCTGTTGTGGGGGTGAGTTATGTGACAGCGTTTCTGTCCCATTGCTATCATTTTTATTCAAAATTAATTTAAAACATAACTTTCTTACTTTTAGATCATATTATCCTCCCCCCCCCCTCCTCTTTCCTATAATGAAATATGTGATTAAATTCATTTCTCAAAACCATCCAGAGTTTATTAAAGTGATTTCTTTCTTCTTTCTAAAATCATCTTTAATTCAAAGCGCTCAAATAATCATTTCCTTTTTTCCCTTTCTCATTTTAATCTGTATCTACCCGTTTCCGCTGCTTGTGCAAAGAAATAAATAAGAATAAATAGCACAGCTGCTAGTCTCATTTCATTTTCTTGCATTGGATTTTTTTCCCCGCCGCAGTGATAAGAAATTTTTGTCGCTACTAATACGTGAACGTTGAATAGGTATTAACAATAAAAAGTAAAAATGAACGAATCTTATGGGAAGCATGTATTTATCGTGTTATGTGGTCGGACTAAAAGCCAGATGTCCTGGATTTTCTGCATTTTTCTCATCGAACAATCTGCAGTCTACAATTTCCTGTAAAAGTTAGTTGGGCAAAGGCCTATGTGCAAGATAAACAATTTCGGTTTGTCTGTTACTTTTCTTAATTAGATGCGCTTACTTGCAATCCACATATTTGCGGTAATGTTTATCGCCAAAAGCCTTTGTACACTTTCGCGCGGTCACCAAAAGTTGTAAATTGGCGATGCTGTGCAACGCCAAGATTTCTTGATTTCGTGCAAAAAACTTCACTTCTGTTTCAGCTCTCGAGATGTAAAGTTGTCTAAAAAGAAAAGGCGCTTCGGCGTCCCATGTATTATGGGGTCTCTCTCTCCCATTTTGGCTCCACTTGAACCACCTTTTATAAGATTTTTTTAATAAAGAAATAGTTCCTGTAATATGTTGGAGTTTTTGTATTTTAAGCGAACCATCCCACTGAACAATGTTACACCCGGTGGCAAGAAATATGCATGGCGATCTAGGAGTGTACCGGGAAGATCTACGCAGATTTTTATTGGTCCATTTCAAAATCGTTACTTTTTTTATATATATACTAGGGGGCTCTGCCCCCTACGAGCTACGCTCGCCAACCCCCGTTCAGGAACACCAAAATCCAGAAATCACGCTAATTTGATCGGCTTATAAAATATTAAATTAAAATTAAAAAAAAAACAGTAGCGATCACTCTGTAAATGGGTTTCCATTCGTTTTCCTTGGATTGGGGGTTTTTAAGGCAAAATCTGCTGCTAATAAGAGATACAGTGGCTGTTTTCGTATTTAATTAAAAAAAATTGTTAAACATTTGAAAATAAGCTAATGTAAAATGAATTAAGTAAACAGTGTCATTGTTTCCCGGTATTTTTTAACAGCGCTATAAGATAGTTCTTTTAAATAATTCATTTTAGATGTATCGTTTCAAATCTGACGTAATTTACACCAAAGTTTTATTTCTCTTATTAATATTCACGTGAAAATACTTTTGTTGTTAGAATGAAATATTATTTGCGCTGTCTTCGAATACACGATAATAGTTGAAAAGATTATCTCAAAATATCTCCCGCAAATATATTTTTCAATTTAAATTGTTTTGCTATAATTTTTGCCATTTTAAATATGACGTAATTTCCTCAAATTACAAGTTTTAACGCATAATAATGATATTTTTTATTTTAAGATTTTTTTTCTCTTATTTTAAGATTTTGCGTAAATATGGTTCGGCACAGATGTCATTGACGCAATTTTTTTCTGACGCCAATTTCATATGCGCAACGGGTACTTAACTGGTGCTAAAGTGTCGTTATTTTGCTTGATATGGTAAACCGGATGTTGTGGTGTATGCTATTGATGTTTTCGCCAAATTGGCGTCGGAAAAAAATTGCGCCAATATGTATATGACGTATATGACATCTGTGCCTATGGTTCTTATGACGTAATTTTCCTGCTTTTAACATGTAATCATTTAATTCTAATTTTAAAGCTTTTTTTCTGTTTGTAATAGTCAGTGTAAATAAATTTTTAATTTAAAGTAAACATTACTGTTTGCGCTGTTTATAAAACTGGCAACAGTTTAAATTAATAACATTTTCTAAAATTTGTAAATAATATCTCTCGAAATGCTGAAAATTTGAATTTAAAATTGAAATAAAACCTCAAAAAATGAGTCAAATAAGAAACATAAATACAATCTGCACACCGGGAACTTATAACGTATAAAATGATCTAAAAATGATTAAATTCTCATGTATAGTTTTTGCTCCAATAAAACTTTTTTAGTGGAACGATTTTGTCCAAATTTAGCATTAAATATCTCTTAAAATAATTCTTCGATTTGAAAATTGCCTGCATCAGCGTGTTTATCAAACATTTTTCTATAATACCACCAATTTGCATTGTTTTGTATGCAACAGTTTTTTTAATATTAACGATGAAAGGCCATGCTTAAGCATTCAAATTGGATGCGGATCTACCCGGAATATCTACGCAGATTTTCGTTGGTCCATTTCCAAATCAAAACTTTTTTTTTTATATATAGAAGGATAGAAGGATTAAGTTTTAAATTAGATACTCTAGCAGCATTTAAAAATATGTATCATTTTGTGAGGAATTACGACTGTTGCTTTTTATTATTTCATTTAACATTTTTTTTTTTTTTTTTTAGAGTTCCGTACTTAAAAATTAAAAACGGAACCATTATAACATCAATCCTGTGTCTCTCTGTCCGTCTGTCACGGACATTTTACTCATAAGCTATGGAACGTGGCAAGGTCGAATTGGCTGAAGTAACAAAGGTATATTGACCCACATATTTATAGATTATTAACTATTCACAAATATATTTATGAAAAATGTTGAGTAGCTAATTAAGTTACTTGAAAAAAAAATCTTCCCTTTGTATATCGTGTGGGGTATCCTCTGAAAGCCTTCGTAACACAGAACTCAAAAATACATTTTTTTTTTTTAATTTTAGGTATTACATTTTCAGAGACGTCGTCGAAAATGTAATACAAAAATATCCCCTCCCCCTATATTTTCGAATCTAATAAAACTAAAATTATAAAAAAAAATAAGAATACTAAAAGTTAATTTAAACCTTGCAGAAAAACTATAGCGATAACCCCAGGTCACATAGATTTTGATAAAATTGCATTTTCCCGTTACCCACAAATTTCGATTTGCGAGAGTTCAGCAAAGGAATTAAAGAGCGCTGGGGATACCTACCATCACAGAAGTATAAAGGAATGTGGATAATGATTTTCGAAAATACTTATCGTTAATTAGCCGAGATATTAACTCTTAAAGACACGGACGGTTTGGCATATATAAAGACACGGAGGCGTACTGTAGGCGCCATCTGCTTTTAAAGCTTAGATAGCAACTGTTTAATGATATATTTGTGTAATGCAATGCCCAGTTACTAATTCATATATTGTACGGAACTCTCTGCGCGCGATTGATACTCATATATGACCAGTTATTTAACTTACGCTTTTAGTACAAGTTATATGTTTGTCTTTATTATGTCAGTATGAAATTAGATTTCATTTTTATATTGCAATGTTAATTTTACTCTCAGTTATTAGTATTTTTTACATCTGATAATTATTTATATTTCTAGTAAATTTGTGAATGACACCTATTTCGCAGCAAAACAGGTGCTTCAACTTTAAACAGCTATTACTAGGTCAGTTTTAATCGTAGAAGAATGGGACTCTTTTTATTAGGTGAGTTCGTAATTATATAAATACGTAGCACCTATAGTCGGCGTTCGGTCCGTCTGTCCGTCTGCTCGCATATAACAGAGCAAAAATTACCCAACCGAATGGTCTGGAATTTTAAATATACAATTGTTGCAACATTTTGTCGAGTCATTTCAAATGTTATGAAAATCGGATGTACAGTTTAATGACAGGGACAGTCAAAAGTTTTCCGTTACATTACGGGGAATGAGAAAATGTTATTCCAAGTGCATTTTAATGATGTTACAGCATTTCGAACAGAATGAAATTGCTATGCACATATGAAGTGCACCAAAATATATTATCAGTACAATATGCGGTGCAAAAAATATTTATAAAACTAGTTATAGTACGAACGCACCTCATTTCCCACGTTTAACGAGCGATTTCCAACTTGTCTTAATTATTAGTGTAATAGGATATATTTACTAAATATAACATTATAGAACTGGGGGGACCGTATAAAAATTTAATTTTCGTATTTTTTTAAAAAGTTGTTTTTATTGAATCAAATCGCTTTTAAAATACTTCTTTATCTCATTTAAACCATTTTTGTAATTGGAACTATATTTCTATACCTAATGGTTTAGGAATCAGTCATTGGACACCGTTGAGAGTTGACACCTTGTAAACCTTTCCAATGCATTCAGATTAGTGTATAAAACTTTATAGTTTATTAGCCCTCTAATTCTGACTGCAAGAAACCAACTAAGGAAAAAATTATTTTTTAGTCTTATTTGTGTCATTGTGTTAATAAAATAAAAATCTCTCTATTCTAAAAAAAAGTAACTCCCGCTGTCACCGCCGCCGCCGCCGCCGCCGCCGCCGGTTTTGAATTTTTTGTGACCGGAGGTCTTTCTTCGTTAATATTAAGAAAAATAATGCATACAAAAATATGAAAATTGGTAGTATTATACAGAAATGTTTGATAAACACGCTGATGTAGACAGTTTTCAAATCGAAGAGTTATTTTAAGAGATATTTAATGCTAAAGTTGGACAAAATCGTTCCATTAAAAAAGTTTTATAGGAGCAAAAACTATACATCGGAATTTAATACTTTTTAGATCATTTTATACGTTATAATTTCCCGGTGTGCAGAATTAATTTATTTTTTTAATTTGACTCATTTTTCGAGGTTTCATTTCTATTTTAAATTCAAATTTTCAGCATTTCGAGAGATATTTTTTTACTTATTTCAGAAAATTGTACTAATTTAACCTGTTGCCAAACTGTATAAACAACGGAAACAATAATGTTTGCTTCAAATTAAAAATTTATTTACACGTGACTATTATAAACAGAAAAGAAAAACTTTCAAATTAGAATTAAATAATTACGTATAAAAAGCAGGAACTTATTGAAAATTACTTCATCTATAATTACACGTGAATTTTAACAGAGAAAGGATATTGTAAAGTAATAAATTCATTAACATGCGTTAGAAGTCTTAAATAGGAGAAATTACATCACATTTACGTCACATTACACTTATTACGTAAAATGAACAAAAAATAATATTGCAAAATAGTAGTTTAAATTTTAAAATAGCGCGAGACATTTACTTGATATTTTGAGATGAACTTTTCAACTATTTTTTTTGTTTTTTTTTTTTTTTTTTTTGGACAGCGCAAATAATATTTCATTTCTAATAAAAGCATTTTCACGTGAATATTAAAAAGGGAAAGAAAAGTTTGGTGAAAATTACGTCAGATTAAAAACGATATATTTAAAATGTTTTATTTAAAAGGACTTTCTTTTCGCTTTGTTAAAAAATACCGGGAGACAAAGACTCTGTTTACTTAATTCATTTTATATTAGATGATTTTGAAATGCCATTGTATCTTTTAACAGCAGCTGATTTTTCCGTAAAATTCCTCAATCAAAGAGAAATGAATAGAAACCCGTTTATAGGGAGATCGCCTTTGTTTTTTTAATTATAATTCAATCTTCCAAAAAAATTCAATTAAAGCCGATCAAATTAGCGTGCTTTTAGAGACTGCAGTGTCTGAACGGGGGGTTGGCGAGCGTAGCTCGTAGGGGGCCGAGCCCCCTAATAATTAAAAAAAAAATGGCGATCTCTCTATAAACGGATTTCTATTCATTTCTCTTTGATTGGGGAATTTTAACGCCAAATCCGTTGCGGTACTACTTGATTATCCCGTCGACCCATTTCGCCAAATTATATAAATCGCCAAACCACTCGCCAAATTATACAAATTGACAAAATTTTTATTTTAAATAACGAAAGAACAAATAAATTAGTACAACATTAATAAAAATACAAATAAAACGTCGAAATAAAAATAACTTGATGACGTAGACACGTGTCACAACATTTCAAAATAAGCTAATATAAAAGGAATTAAGTAAACAGAGTCTTTGTCTCCTGGTATTTTTTAAAAAAGTGAAAAGAAAGTTCTTTTAAATGAGACATTTTAAATGAATCGTTTTTAATCTGACGTAATTATGACCAAACTATTCTTTCTCTTTTTAATATTCACGTGAATGTACTTGTGTTAGAAATGAAATATTATTTGCGCTTTCCTAACAAAAATAGTTGAAAAGTATACTCTTAAAATATCAAATAAATGTCTAGCGCAATTTCTAAATTTAAAACGTTTTGCAATATTATTTTGTGTTCATTTTATGTAATAACTGTAAAGTGACGTAAATAGGACGTAATTTCTCCTATTTAAGACTTCTAACGCGTGTTAATAAATTTATTGTTTTACAAATTCCTTTTTCTCTTAAAATTCACGTGTAATTATAGTTTTTATGACGTAATTTTTAATAAGTTCCTGCTTTTTGTACATAATTATTTAATTCTAATTCCAAATGTTTTTTTTTCTGTTTATTAGTTAAATGTTTTTTTCTGTCCCGTGTAAATAAATTTTTAATTTATTTACACGTATAAATATTTTTTTTGAAGCAAACATTATTGTTTCCGCTGTTTATACAGTTGGCAACAGTTTAAATTAATATCACTTTCTAAAATCTGTTAAAAATATCTCTAGAAATGCTGAAAATCTGAATTTAAAATAGAAATAAAACCTGAAAAAATTAGTCAAAATAAGAAAATTAATGCAATCTGCACTCCGGCAAATTCTAACGCATAAAATGATCTAAAAATGATTAAATTCCTATGAACAGTTTTTGCTCCTATAAAACTTTTTTAGTGGAACGATTTTGTCCAACTTTAGCCTTAAATATCGCTTAAAATAATTCTTCGATAACTGTCTGCATCAGCGTGTTTATCAAACATTTCTGTATAATACTACCGATTTTCATATTTTTGTATGCATTATTTTTCTTAATATTAACGAAGAAAGACCTCCGGTCACAAAAAATTCAAAACCGGCGGCGGCGGCGGCGGTGACAGCGGTAGTTACTTTTTTTTAGAATAGAGAGATTCCTACTATTAGTTCACACTCTCCCTATATATATATATATCTTGTTCAAATTTTCAATCGTTAATAAAATACTTATTCTTCATCCTATCAAGTTCAAATACATTTTTTAAACTTGTACTGGATGACACTGGATGTTAATAGTTTTTTTTAAATATTAATTCATTAATTACATTTAATTAATTAATTTCAGTTTTATGTGGGAGAAAAAATGGCGGCCATTGTTTATTGAACATCATTGAATGCATTTCCATATTTATAAGTGGGGTTATCCTAGGGGGGACCCTGTTCTGTCGCCCAATACCGTCAAGCCAACTTGGCGATATGTCGCCGAATTTGGCGACCCAAATCAGTCGTCAAATGGACGCCAACTTGGCGATATCTCTCATATTTCGCCTAATTCCCACTGACTTCCATTGTAAGCCAGTAGGGTTTACTTGCTTATAGAAAATCAACAAATTGAGATATTTCCTCGCAAAGGGATTATATAAAATTTTTCTTTGATGACCTAAGTAGGAATCCTTTTATCCTTCTATATATTAAAAAAAGTTTTGATTTGGAAATGGACCAATGAAAATCTGCGTAGATATTCCGGGTAGATCGGCATCCAATTTGAATGCTTAAGCATGGCCTTTCATCGTTAATATTTAAAAAACTGTTGCATACAAAAATATGAAAATCGGTGTTGTTATAGAGAAATGTTTGATAAACACGCTGATGCAGACAGTTTTCAAATCGAAGAATTATTTTAAGAGATATTGAATGCTAAAGTTGGACAAAATCGTTCCATTAAAAAAGTTTTATTGGAGCAAAAACTATACATGAGAATTTAATCATTTTTAGATTATGTTTTTCCCGGTGTGCAGACTGCATTTAGTATTTTAGTTTGACTCAATTTTTGAGGTTTTATTTCTATTTTAAATTCAAATTTTCAGCATTTCGAGAGATATTTTTTACAAATTTTAGAAAATGGTACTAATTTAAACTGTTGCCAATTGTATAAACAGTGCAAACAATAATGTTTACCTCAAATTAAAAATTTAATTACACGTGACTATTTCAAACAGAAAAAGAACTTTAAAATTAGAATTAAATGATTACGTGTTAAAAGCAGGAAAATTACGTCATAAGAACCATATTTACTTTCTTGAATTTTAAAAGAGAAACAAAATCTTAAAATAAAAAAAATCATTATTATGCGTTAAAACTTGTAAATGGAGGAAATTACGTCATATTTAAATTGGCCAAAAAATATGGCAAAACAATTTAAATTGAAAAATATATTAGCGCGAGATATTTTGAGATAATCTTTTCAACTATTATCGTGAATTCGAAGACAGCGCAAATAATATTTACTTCTAACAACAAAAGTATTTTCACGTAAATATTAATAAGAGAAATAAAACTTTGGTCTAAATTACGTCAGATTTGAAACGATACATTTAAAATGAATTATTTAAAAGAACTATGTTATAGCGCTGTTAAAAAATACCGGGAGACACTGACACCAGGGCCGAAACTAGCCTTTTTTGCACCGGGGGCAAGCATGGATTTTGGCGCCCCCCCTCCTCTTCCGCGAAGTATATTTACAAAGAGAATTTTACTAATTTTCTAATAGTCGACTTATTTTAAAATTTAAAATATGTAATACTGAACTACGTAATCTACAATGGCGGATCCAAGGGGGAGGTCACGGGGGTCATGACTCCCCTCTGAACACCAACAAAAATATTCTAAAGATCATTTTAAAAATGAAATATACAGCAGTGTCCGGATTTTCCGAGTAATGCTTAACCGAGTTTCCGCTTTCACCGAGCAAAAAAAATTATGGACATTTTTTTTCTTCCCTTTCTGACCAGAAAATCAGAGTTCTAACTTTTTACGACTGCTCTTTCATCTTCACCTAACACTTCATTTATAATGGCTGTTTCATAATAATAGAAGACATCAGTCCATCAGAAGAAAATGATCCATTCCAAAGTTATAATCCTTCATTTAGCGCCACTTCGTTCTGGCGCCCGGGGCACATGCCCCCTCTGCCCCCCCCCTTAGTTTCGTCTTTGAATGACACTGTTTACTTAATTCATTTTACATTAGCTTATTTTCAAATGTTTAAATATTTTTTTTAATTAAATGCGAAAACAGCCATTGTATCTCTTAACAGCAGCAGATTAAAAATCCCCAATCCAAGGAAAACGAATGGAAACCCATTTACAGAGAGATCGCTACTGTTTTTTTTAATTTTAATTCAATATTTTTAAAGCCGATCAAATTAGCGTGCTTTTTGGATTTTGGTGTGCATGAACGGGGGTTGGCGAGCGTAGCTCGTAGGTGGCAGAGCCCCCTAGTATGAAAAAAAATAGGATTTTATTGCATTTTATAGGATTTCTGTATGGTATCACATATGTTACAATGGGCATATTAATATGTAATATGAAGGCTTTTACCATATTTCAAAAGTATTTTATTTTGTGAAAATAATTATATTTTTACATGTTGTATTACCCAATATTTTCTTTGTTTATATATACATCAAACTTCCGATTATCCGTCCCTCATAGTAGCGGATAATCGAAGTAGACGGATAATCGAAAGACAGTACAAAACCGTCACTAAAATTATATTTCAATATTATAATTTATCAAAAAGAACAATTTTTTAATAACACATACTGGACAATTGCACCATAAAATATCTATCTATATTATAAAGGACAAACATATCTGTACGTAACACATACGTCATTTTACGAATGGCAACACTTTGAAATTTGAAATGAAATATCAGTTTTGCAATTTTCGCTACTGCAAATTTTTAAACTTCTAAAAATCGTACATTTACAATTTTTACACCGTCGTACGGGGAAAAAAATGGGCTTTTAAATGCAATTTGTTTGAAATCTATATCTCAATTTATTTTTGAGATATTATTATTCTTTTTTTTTGTAGTTTTGAATACAAATTTTGTAATTGTGGTAACTGAAGTACTTCGTTTATATTGAAAGTAAAGGGAAAATAGTAGATTACTGTATGTTTTTGTTGTCATTTTCTCAACAAAAATGAAAAAAAAAAGAAATTAAAATATGTGCTATAGCAAGAATATCGTCTGTTAATTAATCATTTTTTTTAATTAATTTATTTTACTAATTAATCATTTTTTGTAACTGAAAGCTGATTATTTGCAAATGTACCTGCACTAACTTTTTTTTTTTTTTTTTTTTTTTTTTTTTTTTTTTTTTTTAATATCCCCATTTTTATATTTTTTTGAAATTTCTTCAAAATGGTTGTAATTAGATAATTTTCATTATTGCAGAGAAGAGAGAAATAATGAGGTTTATTCATCTTTATTCATGCCATTTTCTGATAAAAATTCAAAATCGTTGTATAGGGTTTAGTGACGCAAAACAAAAAATGACGTACTGCTTTTGAAATCAAGCATTTTTTCTCATAAATTTTCGATATCTTTTTTTTCTTCTGCATATGAACTGATAGTAAGTTTCAGACACTAGGTGAAATGCTTATGTAAGTGAAAATCACGTCATATTTAAAAGAAAACGATCATTTTCTTAGATAAAGCTAAACATTTTAACACAAATGCTCCCAAGAAAACTTAAATCGGGAATTTTTACTCTCCTCTTTTACGATTAGAATCTCAAGTTAAGGTGCAATTGTTCACATGCAAAGATGTTGCTGACAATCGTGACTTCAAGTTTTGAGTTAAAATTATTTTAAAATCATCAAATTAAAATACCATTTAACAAAAATGGTGAAAACGGAGATGAGAAGTACGTATGTACATTTTGAGAAGGTGAAAATGATGTCGGGTTTATATTTCATGGGAGAAAAATTCTATGTACGTGTCAAAGTGAAATAAATTTTGCCGTTTTTCATTCTAGAATACCAATAATAAGAGCCTCAGTTGCTAACTGATCTTTATTATATTTTACTGATTACGTATCTATCTATATTATAAATGACAAACGTATCTGGGCGTAACGCTGACGTCATTTTGCGAATGGCAACACTTCGCGATCAAATTTCGGTTTTGAAATTTTCGCTACTGCAATTTTTTAATCTTCTATCCATTGTATACATTTAAAATTTTTAGAAAGTCGTTTAGGGAAAAAAATCTACTTTCAAATGCAATTTGTTTAAAAACTATCTTAATTGACTGATTTATTATGTTTTTAAAAATAATGTTCAAGCATGATTTTTTCTGATTTATCTTATCACGAGCGTGATTCAATACATAATAATAATAAACATTTTGCACATAAAGCGATAAAAATTATTCTGCATTTATTTCTAATTTTCTACAACGAAATTAAGAATAAATAAGTAAAAGAATAATATTAAAAAAAAAACACATTTGTAATCGAACAATTTAAATTTTTAGACAGCCAAACAGGAAAAAAAAACTTTCAAATGGAATTTTTGTGCAAACAACATAAAGAGTTCATTTTCTTACGGCCAATATTCCATAAAAAAATTCCTCTATGAATAAATAAATAAAATAATATAAACAAAACACAAATTTAACAGACATGTAATTGAAGTACGCGGTAGCTTTGAAATTATCAGAATTCAAAAAGATGCCGTAAGTAGTAAAACTTTGGGTTAACTCTTAGCATGCAACTAAATATGTAAGTATCGCTTTTAATAAATTTCAAAACTTTATTCGACTGTATAATTCTTATTTTTCATATGAAAAATGCCTTTTTATTGTAGGTGGGTAATCTAAAGAATATATTGCATTTGAACAAAATATTAGTTTTCAATTTTAAAAAATGTTTTCACCTATATTCTGTAATCCGGGATACCCGGGTACATTTCCCTAGTAATAAATAAAGACACAATCTTGCTTAATGGTACTCAAAACACGAAGTTTAATAAGCTAAAAATTAACTTCTACATTTCGAGCTGTTTCTATAGCCATCTTCAGGAAAATATGATGGCAAAATACTTCAAAGTTCAGAGACGAAAGCTTCCTGTGCAAGAGATAATTAGACAAAACTTGACAAAAGATTTGAATACAAAAATATAGTGTTGCCATCTAATGAAATAAATAATTATTAATGAACTGAGATCTATTCGAAATTAAATTGACCTTTTGATTCATTTGATCTCAGTTCATTAATAATTATTTATTTTCACTAGATGGCAACACTACATTTTTGTATTCAAATATTTGGTCAAGTTTCGTCTAATTATCTCTTGCACAGGAAACTTTTGTCTCTGAACTTTGAGCCATTTTACCATCATATTTTCCTGAAGACGGCTGTAGAAATAGCTCGAAACGTAGAAGTTAACTTTTAGCTCATTAAAGTTCGTGTTTCGTGTACCATTAAGCAAGATTGTGTCTTTATTTAATTTTTTTATTCGTTGTGTACTTTTGTTTGTAAAAAGCATAACTGATAGTAATAAATCTGTTTATCTGGCAAATGTAAAATTTTACTGAATGTCTGAATTTTATGTATTACCTGTTTCCATGCAAATTAGTCCGTTACACCCTTTTGTTGGCGTTTTGTTTGTGATTTTGCTGCAGCAATATTACGAATTCTACGTAATAAAAGTACTTGTGTTGCACCTGTTTCCTTTTGCATCGCAAACCACTTAATGCATTTAGAGAGCATAGTCTACATGACTGGCTCCTGGTTGACAATTTCTCGACTTATCACATTCACCCGAGTTGCTTCAGGTTTCACTGGATTCAAAACATTTCCCATAATTCTGTCATTCATTAATTCTTCATAACCAATATCATTCTAGTCACAATTAAGCGAGTATGTAATTTCATTCACAGAAATATTTTCTAGCTGTTGTTCCTGACGTGAGACAAGCATTTTACATAGTTAAAACAGGCCGTCTCACAAGAGTTTTTGTACATTTGAATTTTCGTTGCTCGTTTCTGATATAAAAAACAAGTAGGTAAACGAGATCACAGATCGCACAAAAGGTTCAGTTTAATATTCCTTTCAAAACACTTTGTCCTTTTGCAAACTCTGTTAGTTCCACATTTCGCAACCAAGGGGCGCACATTCTAAACAAACCTCTATCCGAACGAAACTCCGTTTTACAAAATATCCATAGATTATTAGTCTATGCACCCGTAGAGCCCATAGCACCCGAGAGAGTTAGGCGCCCCCTGGCGGTAAAAATTGGAACTAAAATATGCAAGGCTATGTGTATAATATGAATGAGTGGTCAAAGATGTGTCGGTAAAAGTTAGAAAAGTGCACCCCGGGTGAAAACGATGGAGGTTAGAAAAATTGCTTAAAATACGCAAGTTAGAGTCTGGAGTTGTAAATATAAGACTTTTTGAATTTTTTATGATTTGTCGTGTGATCGCAAGTGTTTAGCTATAAATATTCAAAATTCCAAGTCTTTAACTTAAATAGGGGCTCAGTTAGAAAAAGAAGCTTAAAATACACAAGTTAGAGTCCAGACGGGTAAATATAAGACTTTTTCAAAATTTTATGATTTGTCGTTTGATGTGAGGCGTTCAGTTATAAGCATCCAAAATTTCAAGTCTCCAGCATATATAGTTTCTGAGAACGGGTCCTGTGACAGACAGACAGAGGAGTGAGACGAATAGGGTTTCAAGGGGAGTCTATGGAAATTTGGCGAAGTACTGGAAATAGCGCCAAGTTGGCTTCACTCTTGATGGCTAATTTTGTTCGCCAAATCTGGCGATATATCGCCAAGTTGGCGACAAATTTAGCGACGTTTGGCGACAGAGACTCTTTGGTAACCCCCCCCCCCCTATAGCTACAGAAAGCTCTGACCAATCAGATGCGTTTCGCGGTATCTACGCAGATTTTCATTGGTCCTTTTCCAAATCGTTACTTTTTTTATATATAGAAGGATAAAAAAAACAAGATAACAGTTGCTTCCTATAAGATTTACTATTTATTGTTGCCAAATATTCAAAACACATAATAAAGTTTAACTCACAATAAACACAGCAATTAATTCAAAACATAGCAAAATACAGCTGAGTTGATCTGCGCAGGATCAGCTAGTGCAATATATACCACGTAGTGCAAACATATTAAATATAATATGCGTGAGCGATACCGTTCAATAAAAAACGTTTGCTTATATCTGTACTTAGAGAAGTTCAAAATATTAATTCCGGATTTATTTGATAATTTTCTCTATTTATATATTATAAAGGATTTTTTATTTTGTTCAAAAATGCAAAAAAAAAAACCTGCCGGCCCGGCCTACAGGCAGAGGTGGATTTCGAAGTCAAATATACTAATTTCACAAACAAAAACTAAATCATGATTAGAGATAAATCCACTTTAACAATTTTATCTGGCCGCTTTTGACGAGTTTTTATTTCATTTTTATATAATAGCTGGTTTTATCAGAATCATGTTAGGGCGGTATTAAAAAAAATACTGTTCCATGTTCAACAACTCGAAATTTTCTGGCACAATTCCAGATTCATTTTTAATTAAAAAAAATATGAAACTCGCTAACGTGATTTTTGAAGAGACTTATAAGATACCTGTGTTTTTATTTTTGTTCAATTAATTAAAACTTGATATATAAACAATTATTTTCTCAGAAGGACAATATTTTTCGTTTCTAACACAATCGTTTCGGGAAATTCTGTTCAAAATGCCCACTTTGACATCATTTTTTGAAATATATTCTGCCTCTATCAAAAAATCGATCTTTACGGTACATTATATAGTTTCTGAATAAGCGAATCTACCAATTAAATACGTTTGAGAGCAAAAATGAATTTAAAAATGAGTCATGAAATAGGCAGTTTGGATTTGAGTACATCTTTAATACAACGATTTTTCCAACACAATCCGCTTCGGTAAATTCGGTTCAAAATGCCTTTTTTAACAGCATTTTTTAAAATATATTCTGCCTCTATCAAAAAATCGACCATTACGGTATATTATATAGTTTCTGAGTAAGAAAACGTACCAATTGGAAGCCTTTGAGAGCAAAAATGAATTGTAAAATTAATCAGAAAATAAGCAGTTTGGATTTGAATAGACCCTTACTAAGATTATTTTTTTCTTAAACTGCTATGTATTTTTATTTGTTTTCGCTGTAACAATTGGTCCTATCCAAAACTTGTCCATATAGATGTTGTAGACAATATTAATAAGACATATGATAAATTCATGGGGATTTTATATCTTTTGAATTGACGGAGTTATGGATTTTTTTCTTCTTCAAACATCCTTTTTGTTTTCGATTTTTTTTTTTTTTGCGGAAAGAATTGGTCCTATCAAAAAATTGTGAATATAAAAGTTGTAGATAATGTTAAGGAGATTTATAATAAAATTAATTGGATTTGATATAATGAGAATTGACGAAGTTATGAATTTTTTCCCCAAAAAACCCTATTTTTTGCGCCCCTTGAGTCCATTTTTAACTTTATCAAAAATCTGTGATACATAAAATTTTGGCCCTATTTTTAGAAGTAATAAAAACTTTAAACTGATTTGATATGTATAAAAATTAAGAAGTTATGGGGGGTTTTCTGTTTTTACAAAACCCCTCCCTATTTCCATCCCCTTGGTCCGATTTTGCACATTCACGAACTTGACCGAGATTTTATGCTCCTTGAATTTATGTATCAGTTTGGAAGAGATTGGTGCAGAATTACGAAAGTTATCGTGTCCAGAAGAAAGTAATACATAGATAGATAGATAGATAGATAGATAGATAGATAGATAAAGTTTTTGACTGAGCGTGGTTTTTGGTTCTAGGAGTCATGATCGGTGTAGATCTGCAAAAATTTTTCAGAAATTCCAACATAGGGACGATCCCAATAGGTAGTATTTCATACGAAATCTATCTAAAAATTGCACATTCAAATTATAAATTTCAATTAAATTCGGATTTATTTAATAGCGTGAGCTTGTGAATTAAAAATAAAACAAGTATCTTAAGTAGGAAGCTAACATTAAGAAGTACAAATTTTCTTTGAAAATAATATGGTAGCAAAAATGCTACCATGAGCTCATGATCACTAAAGCACGTGGCAGCAGATATACTACCATGATTTTCATTAATCAGTTTATGATTAAAACACAAAACTTATATTGAACTTTTTTGTGCATAGAAAACAAGTAATTCTTTTGATACCTATATATCATATGTATTTAGTTTTATTTCAATAAAACACTTGTAAATTTGAGTAAAAACTTACCACTGTCAATGCAATTTTGTCCTGTTTGTTAGACTTGTTGTTTCAAACTAATTGTTTTCTTATTTAGTGCTAAATTTGCATTCAAAATTCTTAACTAAAATTACATAAAGGTCCAATTATTGTTGTAATGACTTAAAATATACATTATTTATGAAATTTCGTGCTAAAAAATAAAGTTGAATATTCGGTAGCATATATGCTACCATGGGCATTACAGGGTTAAGTTCAAAGATGTCTATATAAACAATTTAGAAAATTCAAAATCCAATGACTGCAGTTACTATCAATAGTCGGAAAATTGCATCCCTGCATATGATCCATACATTTGTCCGTATACTACATAGTATGCTAAAAGTTAGTTCATTAATCGCATAGCACAGTTGAAAATTCTATTCAGCAATTTCGTCTTTAAATAAAAATGTGCTTAATATCTTTTTTGTACCCTTTTATGTGGTCTATAGAATTTATACACACCAAATAATATTAAAAGAAGTACTAGTTAAATTTTAAAACGCGTACCACAACAGAAAACGTACTTCCAGCAATTATTCTTCACAGGCAGTACTGCGGCCAAATACTTTTGCGTGTCTCTTTAAATTAACGATAAATTACATGTACACCAGATCCTACAATAAGGGATTTGCAGTACATCTCGGTGATGTATATAAATTTCAATATGTTTAAAATAGTATACTATCGTTAAAGTACATCGCAAACGATATTTCCATATAGGCCGTCATGTAACGGAGTTATTTTGAGTGTCCTAGTAAATGAACCGTAAGCGCTACACACTCGCTTCATTTTCAATACCGAACATGCGATAGTAAACCCCACTAGCATATATTAATACACTGGTGTAAAAATTAAGGACCAATCACAAAATGTATATTTTAAGTAAGCGAATACTCAAAAGGAAATAATATAATTCAAATAATTACTATCCCTACAGCACAGCTAATTCATATAACACCACATTGATGCCACACATGGTCACAAATGTCACAGTCACTACGGTGAAACAAAAAGTGTTGAAATTCCACATGCCTCATTATGAGTCACAAATGATCAATATATATGACTCCACTGAGACGTCAATGTGACTGCTGCTTTGTGACGAGTCACCAGGTGACTTTACAATGTAGTTACATTGTGTCTCTCATGTGACTGTCATTTTTAGATTCAATTTCAAAGTCATCATGAACGTTGCATTATGATAAATCACTAAATATTATCACATTATAGTCACATGGTGACATTCACAAAAGAGCACAACAATGACTTCACAGTAGTCTCTCTGTTACCTGAAAGCCATCATGTGACTTTAATATGACATTATTTGATAAATTATCACAATGCAGCGTTCACGATAACTTTGAAATTGAGTCTACAGATGACAGTCACATGAGAGTCACACTACAATTACATTGTAAAGTCACATGGTGACTCTTCACAAAGCAGCAGTCACAGTGGCGTCTCAGTGGAGTCACATATAGTGATCATTTGAGACTCATAATGAGATGTATGGAATTTCCTATTCTTTTGCTTCACCGTAGTCACTGTGACACTTGTGACCATGTGTGACATGAATGAGATGTTATATGGACTAGCAGTATTCTAGAGATTGTAATTATTCGAATTATATTATTTCCTTTTGAGTATTCGTGTACTTGAAAATTAGCATTTTGTGATTGGTCCTTAATTTAGGACACCAGTGTATTATGACAATCTGACCATATTTACGTGAGTTAAAGCAGAGACAAAAAGACAAACCTAATTCATAAATACTTTTCAACTACGTTGGAATTGTTAAAAATCAATTATTTGTGTGAAAAGAAATGTCAATATTGTGTATGCATTTTTAATTCATCTGATAAAATGCCTTTACTTAATTCAGAGACTAAGCATAAATTTTCAAAAAAGTGTAAAGTAAAAATTCATTTTCAACACTTTCCAACAAAGTTGAAAAGTATTTATGAATTGGGTTTGTCTGGTCGTCTGTCTATCCGTGCTCTAACTCGCGTAAATATACTCGGATTGCCATGTAATTGATTATACGTTACTGAGCTATATTCGGAATTTAAAATGAAGTGTGTACCATTCTTGGTTAATTTATACATGATCTCAAAATTATTTCGTTACATTATGGTATACGCGGGAAAACATTTGAGGGGTATTTTAATAGTGTTATAATATTTTAAACATAATGAAATTTGTGTGTATTATTGAAGCTGAGTAGAAGATGTTTACTACACAATATGTTTTGTGTAGTACTTAGTGCATGTGTACAAGGTAATTCAAACGTAGTTCATTATACTACAGTCTATGAAGAAAAATTGATTGCGACGTATTTTAATGATGCTACACTTTTACAAACATATTGAAATTGATATAAATTTCTGGGATGCACTAATACGTGCTTTCTCTAGAATATGGGGAGCAAAGCACTTATCATTTATTTACAGGGTCACACAAAAGTGTTTGGTAATATAATGGTCTATGGATAGTAAATGTTTTCGGTATATTTCAGTTATGTTACTCTATTTCTAACATGATGAAATGGATGCAAATTACTGAGGTATTCTAAAAAATGATTGCATCAAAATATGATGTACTGTTCATTGCATTTATTGTTTATTTACAGAGACACATAAAATATTTCGAATATAATACTGTTACCGAAGTTTTGTCTATTAGGGAGGATTGCTAGAAGAGCGTTTTCAGTTATGGTATGAGTTTTTAAGTTTAACTAAATTTTTGCCTACCAGTTGCTGTTCATAAATTTTATGGACAATTTACAGGGCTGTGGATAAATTCTATAGACCATATGTAAGTCTATACAAAAGAATTCGTAAGCAGAATTCGTGATAATAAGCGTGGTGAATTGCCTAATGGTGTTTTTTAATTTGAGTTACGCATTTTCAAGATCAACTACATTTGGTATACTAAGAGATGTTTGTAACATATAAATAAAATAATATGCAGTGATATGCAAAGAACTGGATACATGACATCTATGGATAGTAATTTCTGGAAGTGCGATTTCAGTAGATTTAATCATGCTTTTGCCTGAATTAAGTTTCAGTAAGTTAAAGTTAAGTTTATAGTTAAGTTCAATAATGGCTGTAAAAAAGAATTCAAGTAATTTTCCGTTTATTGGTGAAAATTGCTGAATGTGAATTTTTAACTGTGTTATGCATTTTCTTTTTGAACTAAATTTTTGCACACTATATATAATCTGTACAAATCTACAGAATTGAAGTAACTTTCCGGCTATAGGCGGCAATTGTTGAAATGTATTATACGTTTTCTAAAATATTATCTTAAGTATCTTCTTTACTTTATTAAATAGTGAAGTTTTGTTAAAATATTCTGGAAGTGCTGCAAAATGTTTCATAATCTGCGCTTGACTTTTTGTTCTTGTTAAATTATTTACCGTACACAAAAGTATAAAATAATTTTTAAAAAGTTTGATGCCTCAAACCCTTAAAATGAAAATTTCTTTCTAAATATATGCCTGGTTATTTCGAAGATATATTATTCTTTGAAAAGTAAAATAACCTAATGTATGCATCCTAAGCTAAATTTCACGTAATAAAATTTATGATGTAAAGGCAAACATTTACAACGCTTTTAAGGCAAATTTATGCATAGTTGTATTTTAAAGATATTATTTATGTTTCTCTTTGAAATGAAAATATCTATCTTTGAAATGCTGAATCGAGACCATATAAATTTTGTAATCTTTGTCATATGTTCACAAAAGAAGATAACCGAGGTATTTTATATTTCTAGAAATTGCTTCTATTTTAAAATAAAGGATTGTTACTTCAATATGCTGAATATATATTAATCATTGTGGATTCAGAAAGTATGATTTTATGCTGCTTCAAATCTTTAAAATGAAAAATGCTTTCTAAACATACGTGGGTGAATAAAATATAAAAGTGACTTTCTTAATATCCATACAGGATTTTTATGCTTGTTTTTACTGCAATCATGGTATGGTATTTCTGATTTAAAATACCATTTGGCTTCTTTATATTCGTAATACGTTTCTTTATTTAGCCGACTGCTTTATGAGTGAACACGTCGCAACTTATGCCCTTACACAATGTATAGTTATCAAACTTTAAAGAAATGAAAATATGAAAACCACTGAAAATTTTCAATGATTTGATGAACAATTCTGAAATAAATACTTTTCAAGGAAATGGCAGGGGCACCATTACTCGGTATATGCAACAGTCCATGACTTCTAGTATTTCTTCTGCCAAAAGCAAACAGCGTGAAGCCAGGGGGCGAGAAATGACAGGAAATTCAGCCACTTCTCCAAGGAGCAGGATTTGCAAACTAACACTATTTTCAAATAGTATATTTCGTTTATAGCAGGAGCCCTCATATTGGTCTAATTAACCTAGTTTTGACGCAGACGGATGACAGGAACGCAGTAATTCTAGCAACAATTTTCGGAGGGTTGCTTAAGCTAGCTCTCTGATGGTGCGGGTGTTGATGGCTCTCCACGTCCGGCCTTCATATTACGTTTCGAGGTGACGTGTGTCCACATTCCGTCCATGGGTAGCATTGTGATAACTCAACTACTCACTCAAGGCGAAGTTAGGCGCTTTGTTGCATATCTGGACAATGAACCCGATTATGGAAGTTCAGACGAATAAGAGAACTGGATGATTTTAATGATTTTAATGAATGAATAAATGATTTTTAAACATTTTTCCAAGGAAAAGTCTTTTAGGCTTTTTTAAATTCATATTTCATATTTTTTTTTTTTTGCATTTTTCGTCTTTAGCGATCTGATTTCAATCTTTATACAAATGTAATATATCTCCTACTCTTCCTAAAAATATTTTTTGGAAGCAAATATTTACGATTTAAATACAGGTAGCCATATCAATGGGCTTTTGTGTACCGAACGTTTCGTTACAGGGATTTCTGTATAGCCAGTTTATGAAGTCAAACCCACAAGACTCTATAAAAAATTATTGCATTTTTATGTACGCAACGGTTTATATATACACAAAATTCGCAGGCCTCCGTTAGAGTGATTATCATTTTAATGATTTATGAAGCGTAAAATACAAGATTCCTCGTTATAACAATTTATGGACGCCAAAACTACAGGGTCAATTTACAATGCTCGTCATATATCTAAGTTATCCCATTTTTGTTTATTAAATCAGGAAAGCTCTTTTCTTACTCTAGATAAGCACGGGCAGCGCCGATCGGATCATTTCCAGTTAGGTCATGATCAGATAATATTTATGCCGCGAAATCTTTATTTACATGCTTTTTTGATACTTTTATTAGTTATTTTCGTGTAACTTAAAATAAAGTATTATATTTATACTAGCCGCCTCTGGCGACCAGTTTGGTCTCCCTTAAATGTATGCTAAGCATTGCAACATGTTATTTTTATTCATAATTTAGCTTATATGCTTAATTCTTAGCCGAATCAGGAGATTCAGATACAGAAATCAAGAACACTTCGCGATCATCGCAGTATTTCGATATTTTTACTTGAGTTGTATTTTTTTTTTTTTTCGGAAAAACCTCTTAGCTCACTTTGACATTTATTCTTGTTGTTTGTTTGCTTATCAGTTATAATATGTTCACTAATGAGGGGGTTTTAAAACCTATTAAGTAAATAATTGGGTCCCTAGCCAATTGGCGTATTTAAGCTCATAGGATTTGTTCAATGGATTTTTTTTAAAAGCCTTTAACAATATCTACACTTACATTAAGAATATTGTTAATAATATCCTTTTAGAGTTTTTCTCCATTATCTCGTTGATCACTTCCTAAAAAAAAAAAAAAAAAAAAACTATCGCCAAACTATTTGTCAAACGTCCAACATAAAAAAAGGACACCTTCATTATCATTTTTAATGATCTTATTTTTAAAAAGTATATTAAATCACTGTTTTGAATGCGATATTGACAAAGGTAAATATGATTGGCGATTAACAATCACCTACGGTGATCTATCAACCTGGCACGGATAATACATAAATACCAAATTATCTGACGATGCGATTTGAAATTTGATTCATTAAATATTATTACATGAGTTGGGTTTGTTTTTCAAGGAACATTCTGAAAGAAGTTGAATTGTACAGCAGTTTACCTAACAGAATGAGATGCTGAGCTTTGAATGGCTTACAGGCGTGAATTATTTTTGCACAAAATTTATTGTTGGAGAGCTTGCTGTGTGAATTATTACTTCCATAAATTAATATGTTTTTCGCTCAATGAAGAACGAATCTTTTGTGTTTACTTTGGTGGAAACACATATCAATCTCATTCCAACTAAAGTTATCTCAGAATAAATGGATATTTGAATACAGCTAATCTCTCAAACATTATAATTCTTTGAATACAATCTTTCTAACAGTGTAAGTTTTATGCAGTTTTATCCTGTTGCAAACTGTTGATGACAGCCAAATGCTTTGCGCTTTATAATGATATTCTATATAATGTTTAGCGACTTATGACCTGCGCTTGGCTAACATTAAAGTACCAAATTGGCCGCCTGACATATAAAAAGTGAAGCGGGTAGCCCGTAACTGTTGGTGACAGTCATATGACTTATGCTTTTATTATATAAATTTTTCCGTTGGGCTGTAAAATGCACTTTATGAGCCTCGGGCGTAATCCGGGATATGTACTGCAGAAAGAATCTGGAACCCCGAGTCACCATCTAGATGGGCGAAGGCTGCTTAATCTGCTTTGCGAGGGGGTATAAAACAATTTCCACAGACGCCTTCGCAGTACTTACGGGTATCCCTACCATAAAAATAACACTAAATTATGAATACACCAAAAACAGAATCCTTCACATCGATCACAAACAAACACAAGACGTGCACTTTCCACAAAATGACATACAATGGAAAGTTAGCAGCTAATTCCCGCATCATGCAAAAGAAACATCATATCTGCAAATCAAACCTTTTAAACATTCATTTGTACCCTTAAGAGTACCAGTTGTTTACATTGATGGATCCAGAACGGAATCGGGCGTGGAGTTCTGCGTCATTCGGCGTCATGCGGAACCATGTGGTAGTCCATTAATGAGTCTGTAGAATCGGGGATGATAACTCTGTCATTCAAGCAGAACTTCTTGCGATTCTCCGGACACTAGATTGGCTATTTTCCCAACCACCTTCCTTCACCAGTCTGTACAGTGATTAGCCTTTCAGGCCTACAGGCAATCTTCGCGCACAGAACTAAGAATCCTTTCGTCGTTGACAAAAAAATTAAGTTACTCTCTCTCATACGCAATGTCGCCCTGGACCACGTGACGGCCCATAGTGGCATTGAGGGCAATGAGCTGGCTGACAGGTTGGCGAAAGAAGCAACGGTAAGAATATCATTAGATTTTACCCTCCCCTTCCCCCTCACACATTCTACCAAAGGTAGATACACATACGATCTCATACCTATAGTGTCAAGAGAAGTGTACCTTCTCTCACCAGCAACTACAGCATTCCTCTCTGGCCATGGACCATTAAAAGAATACTTGAAATGTTTCTTTCGAGCAGCCAACCACTTCTGCATGTGAGGCGAGGTCGGCACCCCAGAGTATAGCTACTATCACTGCACGCTTCCCCAAGCCTGGCATATTAAACGCCATCCCCCATCCTTTCAAAAATTGGCTTTCTAATCTTTTAACAAGACCCCTTCTTAGAGGTAAATTAAATAGCATTTATAAATACCAAACGAAATTGACAAACACCATCTCATAGACCTGCATGGTGATGCAACTCACTACACTACACATCAACATTGTGGCTACACCTCCATTATTAAATGGATTTTCTCGTGTGATCCAGCACACTCTACGGTTTGCTATCGTTGCTGTCTGTCGCGTAATCGCAATGCTCTAGCGAGCATACCCACCTTCATTGTACTCTTACCATTAATATTACCCACTCTGCTCATCCGTCTCTTGTTGCGAGGGAGCAGCCTGTGCTCCGGCGGGCGGAGCTTGTTTTGTAATATTTATTATTATTTTTGTCTTTTATTCCTTTTGCTGGTTGTCAACGAATTCCCGAGTGCCGGGGTGCACTCCGGTTGGGACAAATACAGCCTACATCAGACCCTTGAGGTCTGGTGATTCTGTCCCACTTAGGCAATAAATAAATAAATATCAGTGCCCGTTGGCGGTTTTTATTTATATCTAAAGAAATTTCTTTACAATAATTAAAATTTACTTCTAAACTTGTGTCTTGTGAGAACATTTAAATAGCATTAAGTAATCTGAAATCCAGTAAAGGCTAATAGTTGAAACTGGTGGGGGTGCTGCTATCAGAATGTTTCCAGACCTTATGCTCTATAATTATTCGAAATCTAAAATTAGTTCTAATATATCAAATTCGTAACTTCAATAAGTAAACTCACTCTACAGCTCGAATTAAACAACTTCCTTCTTAAATAAAAAGACTTATATTTACATTTATTTACAGATATATAGATATATTAATATTATTATTACTCTCATTTGAGAGTTCCACCTTTTTACCGTCACACGGTTCAAATCAAAAGTTACATCTACACTGAAAAGAAAATCGGAAAACAATAAAAGGGGTTGCCACAGTGCCGACTGACAGAAAATGGCAAGCATCGCCAAGTTGGGATTCTCAACAGCGTGAAACTCTTTTTTGTAAATTATGGTTGCATTAGATTTAAAATGTAATCTTTAAATTGTTTTTTTATTTTACTGTTAAAGTGCAAACCAAATAAGCAGTAGTGTGGCTTTACACCAGTCAAGCAGTACACCAAAAATGGTGGCAACTAAGTTGTCACTAAAAGTGGTGTTTGTTTACACCATTTGATAGCTGTTGGCTCATTACACCAATTTACAAATGGAATTTCATTACACCACTTGGGATGGCAACTTAGTTGCCACCCTTTTTGGTGTAAAGTAAGTGAATTTTCTTTTACAGTGTACGGAAGAGCTGAAGCAGAAAAAAATTTTTTCGCCGAGAACTTTTTTTTTTATCTTTTAACGAAGCACGTATGGACAAAACCATTCAAAATACAGAATGGTTTCATAAATTTCATAATTCTTACTTTCGAAAGCCGCAGTTTGTTAAACAAATGCTAATTTTAATCAATTAAAAAAATTTAATAAAAATTGATTTCGCAAGTTTTTTCCTCCCATAAATCAAAGCTTTCATCGGGTTCAATTTCAGATTATATAAAAAAAAAGAAAAATACCCACTTAATTGCTATCATTCGTCTTTACGAAAGTGTATTTTGTTGTTAAAAATAGGATTATTAAACCTTTAAATATAGTTCGTGAGTGAAGGTCACTTTGCACCGACTCTTTTTTTCATTGCTAAAAGAAATTAAATACCTGTATTTAAACACAATCTTTTTACACGGTTTTCATACATTCGAATTGTATCATGTATAAAAATCTCGAAAAATTCGCACAAATTTTTGATTAAATGGGTCGATTGCGACCCCGTATTTTATGGTAATTTTTCATCCTCTTGTTCCTTACTGTTATCCCTCTGAATTAGTCTTTCGAATTCGGAAATACACTTTATATCCGAGAGTATGGATTTCGATGTGCAATAGACTTCCTGCTTATTCGAAGCACAAAAATGCTTTTTTCTTTTCTCTTTTTACTCGCTTTAAAAAGAGGAGAAAGAAAATCACGAATATCTTATAAACAATTCTTGTGGCGTAATCGACAGAGGGCGAGTCTAAGTATCCAGGTTCAAATCGGGAACGCAGGAAAAAGATAAGAAAATGGTTTTCCTAGCATGTCGTCCATATCTTTCATGTGATTAATTCCTTGCGCGTGGTTAATGCATGTACAATGAAGCATCGATTATCCAAACTAATAGGTTAACGGGGGTGTTCGGATAAACGAGATTTCGGATAACCGGTCAATTTCGTAAAAAACATATTAAGGTTACATGAGTATAGTGATATAAATAAACAAGTGATAATATACAAATATGCATGTAATATAAATATGTATGTAATACAAATATTTATGCATTTAGTACTACAATGGTTACTACAAAAAGAAGAAGGGAACAAACTATCAATGGATAAAGTTATGCAAGGTATCTGCAGGAAATTAAAAGCACAGTACTGTAGGTCCACATTTTAAACCTTCACTGCACGAAATTTTCTGTTTTTATGAATTTTTTTAATCTATATATCGGTCTAATAATGGAAAAAATAGCAAAAAAAATTAAATTTCAAATTTTCTGCTAAAATTTGATATTTTATGGTGTAAGCCATATGCACACATTTGGGGTTTCAAAATATTGTATTGCTATATTTTGCAACTAAATGAGTTTAAATTAATTAATTTTATCCGCTTTATTATATTAATATTTTTAAGTATTCAGTAAAAATAATGAAAGGTAATTTTACCTTCATAGACTGATCGAATTTTTGTTTTGTTTCTGAAGAATAAATTCTAATTCTTTGTATAATGCAGCCCTCTAAAATGCACAAAATAAGTGTTATTTCATTCTTTGGATTTTTCTTGATTATTTACAATGATCATATTAGCCAAATTCATGGCACATAATGAAAATTATAATGTTTTTAGGTATGTGCCAGAATGTTTTTAGGTATGGTGGGGCACGAGATAAAAATCTGATTTTTTTTTGTAAGAGTATTGTATGGTAGTGTTATGCACAAGAAATTTCAAGATGGAGATTTGACTACAAGCTGAGATATGGCAAGGGCAACATGTCAAAACAATACTGCCAAACTATTGTTTTGTTGTAGTCACAGCTAAGTATTTAATTCAGAGTGTCATTTAAATTTATGTTTTTTATTATCTTTAAATAATAGTAACAGAAAATAAAGCCCCTTGCAAAGCTTAGCAATTAATAAAAAAAAATAATTATGCCTAAGGCCATACATTTTGTATGGTTTCAGTAATTTTTGTTGTAAGTAATTTTAGTAACTAAAAGAAACCTCAGCACTTTTACATAAAGAAAAAAAAATATTTTTATACAAGACCTGAGACAAAAACAACATAGGGAAAAAGAAAAGCTGTTAATGTTGTCATACTTGTTGAGACATGATCAAACGTGTCAAAACATATTCTTGCTTTTTGGTTCAAACACCACAATTTTGATCTTTCTCAAAATTTTATTTGTAGGAACCAAGTCTTGTCATCTCTTGATAACTTGATTTAAGATCTTGGCCCTGCTGGCTCATAGAAATATACTTTGAAATCACTATGTGCAAGTCTCAATTCATTAATAATTCCTAGCTTACCTCTTATGAAAAAAATGTGACTTTTCTGCAGTATAAATTTTGAAAAGGCTTTGGATATCTTTACTTTCTGAAAATTACTTGAGGCTGATGCATGGTAACATCGCATAATGTTTCATTTACAGGAACATACTTATGGTAGGAACAAGTTTCAAGGACTGGCAAACAGCATTAAAATTGTGGTTTTTAAATCAACAAGCAGGAATGTGTTTTGACACGTCTGATCATGTCTCAACAAGTATGCCAACATTAACAGCTTTTCTCTTTCCCTATTCTGTTTTTGCCCCAGGTCTTGTATATATATTATATATATATATATATATGTAAAAGTGCTGAGGTTTTTTTTAGTTAATAAAATTACAACAAAAATTGCTGAAACCATACAAAATGTAAGCCTTAGGCATAATTATTTTTAAAATTAATTGCAAAAGATTTATTTTCTGTTACTATTATTTAAAGATAATCTAAAAAATAAATTTAAATGATACTCTGAGATAAATACTTAGCTGTGACTACAACAAAACAATAGTTTGGCAGTATTGTTTTGACATGTTGCCCTTGCCATATCTCAGCTTGAAGTCAAATCTCCATCCTGAAATTTCTTGTGCTTAACACTACCGTACAATACTCTTATAAAAAAAAATCAGATTTTTATCTCGTGCCCCACCAGAGATATCAAAGCCTGAAAGGTGCGATTTTTGTCATTTTTGAAAAATTTGGGATTTTTTTTAGCGAAGAGAAAGCAAGTCCCAGATCTGGAACTCGGCGTGTGAGTACAAGTACTTTCGGCCTATTTGTAAAAAAAAAAAATTATGTCATGCTGACAGATTTCCTTGCTAGAAAAATTTCCTCTTGTAAACGGACAAATTTTGGAAAAAAAACTGAAACTTTATGCTTAAATTTTACCAATAAGCAGTTAGTTTCGGAAACTACTCCATTACCAGATTTTTAGCCCAATGTATTCTGTACAAATTGCTTTAATCCGCACTTGAATTGGATAAATAACCGATGAATTATTTACAATTCAGTAAACCCTTCTTGTGAGAAAATTGCTGCAGACAATGAAACAAAGATGGCCACCATGCACAAACAAAAATTAATAAAATTAAAATAATAGTCATTTTGAACTTCCATCATGTTAGGGTTGTTGTACAAAAAATTTCAGATTTTTTGAAAATGGTCGAGCAACGAATATGACATTTTCTGGACCACTTGAAATGGATTGACTCAGATAGGAACTAACAATTAAACATAACTTAAAAGTCATCAATACAAGTAAATAAAAAAATAGGTAAGTAACATAAAAAATAGTTTCACATTGATGAGAAATAATTAATTAGTTCCCTTTTTACAAAGTCGGATTTTTTAATTTTTTAATTTCATTTTTACTTGTTCAACTTGTTCTTCATCACTAAAGTACTCCTCGTTGTCATTGTGTTTTGAAGGACTTTGGTCTTCCATGAGAGTACCAAGGATTTCATCGTCCATCAATAGTTGCTGGCGACCATCACATTCTAATCATTCTCTAATGTTTTTCTGGTCATAATTAAGGAACTCCTGCAGTACGCTACGCGCAAATTTGAATTTCGCCTTCTAGAACGCGTTCGGTTAACCTGTCGTTCAGTTAACCGAGGATTGGATAATCAATGATCATCTGTATGTTTTGTTAGATGTGAATCTGTCTAATTAATTATTATATTGACGTTTGAAAGATTTATTTATTTAAAAAAAGTAATTAAACATTTTTTGTGTTGCGTTGGATGTTGGATGATCATAACTTCGAAGGATTTTTTAAGCACATTAAGTGACATTGAAGTTTTTCATATACCCCCGATATTACTTCCTAAATTCTTCCCAAGAACCTCGAGAAGTAGGAATGTGAAAGAGGACTTGGGAAGATCCCCGGGATGCTTATAAAATTTTTGTTGAATGTTTATCAAAAGAGTGTCTCTCTATTCTAAAAAAGTAACTTACGCTGTCACCGCCGCCGGTTTTGAATTTTTTGTGACCGGAGGTCTTTCTCCGTTAATATTAAGAAAATACTGCATACAAAAATATTAAAAACGGCAGTATTATAGAGAAATGTTTTATAAACACGCTGATGCAGACAGTTTTCAAATCGAAGAATTATTTTAAGAGATATTTAATGCTAAAGTTGGACAAAGTCGTTCCTTTAAAAAAGTTTTATAGGAGCAAAAACTATATATGGGAATTAATTAATTTTTAGATCATTTTATACGTTAGAATTTCCCGGTGTGCAGACTGCATTCACCTTTTTAGTTTGCCTCATTTTTTGAGGTTTTATTTCTATTTTAAATTCAAATTTTCAGCATTTCGAGAGATATGTTTTACTTATTTTAGAAAGTGGTATTAATTTAAACTGTTGCCTGCTGTATAAACAGCGCAAATAATAATGTTTGCTTCAAATTAAAAATTTATTTACACGTTACTATTATTAACAGAAAAAAAACTTTCAAATTAGAATTAAATAATTACGTATGAAAAGCAGGAACTCGTTGAACATTACTTCATAAAAATTATATTTACACGTGAATTTTAAAAGAGAAAGGGTATTGTAAAATAATAAATTCATTAACATGCGTTAGAAGTCTTAAATAGGAGAATTTACGTCACATTTACGTCACATTACACTTATTATGTAAAATAAATAAAAAGTAATATTACAAAATAGTTTACATTTAGAAATTGCGCGAGACATTAATTTGATATTTTGAGATTATATTAATAAGATTAATATTAATTTTATTGAACACGTTTAGACTGCTTTCGAGTGACTATTTAGTAATTTAATAAAAATAAAAAAGATTACAAGCTGAAAATGAAGTGTCATCAACAAAAAATATGATTTGAAAGAGAAAAATCTGTGAAGCAGAAAATAAAGAAATTGGTTAAATGGTTTAGCTAACATTCGTTAACTTTCTGTGTCGTTCCCGTCAAAAGAGGGCACTGGTAATTGTAAAATATATTTGCATTTTGATGCTGATTATCTTAATATATTAGCTTAATTTGAAATGTTTAACTGATTTTATTTAAATCAAAGACGAAAACAGCCATTGTATCTTTTAACAGCAGCTAATTTTTCCTTAAAATACTCTAATCGAAGAGAAATGAATACAAACCCACTTATAGGGATATCGCCACTGTTTTTTAAATTATAATTCAATCTTTCAAAATCTTTTAAAAGCGTGCTTCAAATTATCAAATTAGCTTGCTTTTAGAGACTGCGGTGTCTGAACGGGGGTTGGCGAGCGTAGCTCGTAGGGGGCCGAGCCCCCTAGTTTTTTTTAAAAAAACCTATTTTTACTTTTATACCTATTATATAACAAAATAAATGAAGGGTAATTTTGTTGAGCTAGTTTGAATAACATTATTTCGGAATGGTATTTTTAACCTTATTTAATGACAGAAATCCACGATTAAATGAGATGAAGGTAATTATTCGGAAATACTAACATCTAAAATATGGTAAAAAGTCACAACTGCAAAATAATATGTTCATTGTAAGCAAGAGTTAAAATATTAATTTTTTTTTTTTTTTTTTTTTTTTTGCAAATGAAATAATAAAAATGCTTTTGTTGCAAAATTTTTATGTGCAGCGTTCTTTTAAAGATTATCTGTTTCTCTCAACGGAGAAAAAAAATCCATCTTTAAAATGCTGTCTGAGTGCCTGAAAATGTTGTACTTATTCATATATTTATAGCGATAGACAAGAATGCATTTTGTAGTCATAGGAAATGCCTGTGTTTTTAAAATACGAATTTTTATTTCAATAATCTAAATGCATAAATCGTTGCGGAATCAGAAAATATGACACTTGCAAATTTAATACATAAAAATCGATGCACGTTTTGTTTGTTTGTAGTTCAATACGCTTCGAAAGTTTGGCTTTTATGAAAAACAATAGAATTTAAATATATTCATTTAAAATATAGTAAGGCACCGTTTATACGTTTCTGATTTATACGACTTTTACATTTATACGTCGTTTCAGTGCGGTCTCGATTAATCACTATGTATTTTAATGTTCTAATATTTCGTTTATACGACGCATAATGTCGTTTTTTGTCTTGTCGTAACCGATTTTCTCTGGCTTTTTTTCTCCCATGGTCGTTCTTTTTTTTTTTTTTTTTTTTTTTTTTTTTTTTTTTTTTTACTGCTAATATATTTGGGGAAAGATAAAATACAAAGAACATCTGTGAGTGCTACAGGTGTTATTTCAAGTTCTTCAAACCTGTGGAGAGGGGGAGGGGGGAGGGCGATAAGAATGCACAGTGGGTGGACTGCATTCACATTGACATACTTGGAACATTTTTTACTTGGAAACATTTTTTTTTAAAATCTAAACATAACTGTGCACGTCAGACGATAATTAATTATTATTTTAATTAAAATATGTTTATACGTTCCATAATGGAATAAAAAAATGTGTAACTCTACGTGTGCAATTGATTTAAGATTTGATAATTATCACTTTTATTTTAAAAGTAGAAGGTAGCCCGTCAGAATGAAGTTTTTGCATTTTCAAAAGAATGATATAGAATATAGTATTATAAAAACAATTATGAAGTAATAAATTTTATCTTATCTGACTAATAGGGTCAGGTTGGGGTAAAATAGTTATAAAAACAGCCCATTTTTCATTGAAACTTAATTTGTAAGAAAATTATTAATTGAATAAATGAACTTCACTCACAAAATTTGAAGAACTATTTCACAAAATACATGCAGATTAGAACTAATAATGCTATTTTAAAACATATTGTCAATT
The DNA here is from genome assembly GCA_963932465.1 of Maratus speciosus. Lineage (NCBI taxonomy): Eukaryota > Metazoa > Arthropoda > Arachnida > Araneae > Salticidae > Maratus > Maratus speciosus. The sequence goes on from OZ010800.1 coordinate 50,677,518, forward strand.
AACTGTTATTTTTTTAGTTTATTGCATTAAAAAAAAAAATCAATAACTTTCAATTTCTTAAAAAAAAAAAAAAAAAATGTAGGACTGCAATCTATTTATATAAAATCCAAGTCTCTGTGTGTCCCTCACGATTCCGGTAGGACCGCGTCATTGAAATGAGTAATTGTCTATTTATATAAAATCCAAGTCTCTGTGTGTCCCTCACGATTCCGGTAGGACCGCGTCATTGAAATGAGTAATTGTCTATTTATATAAAATCCAAGTCTCTGTGTGTCCCTCACGATTCCGGTAGGACCACCTCATTGAAATGAGTAATTGTTGAAAAATACTAATGCAAGGTTACCACAGTAACGCCAAATGTTGGCCAACTTGGCGATAGCTGGCTGATTTGGCGAAATTCCCATTTAAAACCATTAATCTTTCATAAAGGAGCTCACAGAAATTTAATTTAAACTCCACTCTTTTAAGATATTTTTTCGAAATCTATGGGTGAGAGTACATCTTTACATCTTCCTCCCGATGCTACTAATAAAATAACCGCCAATAGACAACGGTGTACTGTGTGAGCTCCTAACTGCGCGATTTTAATGTGCTTTAGGTAGGTTTCCAGTATAGGTGCCTTGGCGAAAAAGGAAATTTGGTAACATATTTTCCGGGAACCTATTCACTGTTTCATTTTATATACACACGCATTTTTTTCGATATTTATACGATTTATTTAACATAAAAAAGCCGTTTCTCTAATTTTATACAGAAACAGATGTAATTTGTACATAAAAACATCAATAATATACATATAAAACAAACAAAAACGCTCATCAAATTTGTTTTCATAGCTGTTTATATGACTTGACAACAAATCTCGATATTTTTCCGTTATACGGACACCATGCCAAAATGTATGCTAATGCGCCAATTATTTCAAAATGCTAAAAGATATTTGTAATTTTATGCCAGTAGTTTAGTGTGAGTTTTATTTTATTGCTTTATTTTATAGCAGTTATTTGTTCACTTATTTTAAGTATATATTTGTGATTTGATGAAATAGTTCGAAAAAGTCTGGAATTTTCAAATGTTATATTTTTTAAATGCTCACTTTACTATCGACAATGGTTTTTCTTTTATTTTTCAAATGCTTCAATTCACGATTTTGCGTGAACTATTACGCTTGGCGACAATGGTGTCCGCATAACGGAAAAGTACCCAAATCTCACTTTTTGATGCCCAAATTACACCAAGCTTTTTAAAAAAAAATGCCAAAGCCCCTACAGTGGAAAAGTACCAAACTGTCTATTATTTTGCGCTATCCATGTTATAGTTTGTACTATATGCAAGGGGAGGGCACAGATGTCATATACGCCCCATATTGGCGCGATTTTTTTCTGACGCCAATGTCATATACACAACGGGTACTTAACTGGCGCCAAAGTGTCGTAATTTTGCTTGATATGGTAATCCGGATGTTGTTGTTTATGCTGTTGATGTTTTCGCCAAATTGGCGTCGGAAAAAAAATCGCGCCAATATATGATAACGTATATGACAACTGTGCCAAAGTTTCTGTAAAGCAGTATAAGACTAAAAAATTAAGAATAAAATAAATGCAAAATAAGACTAAAGATGAAAGAAAAATCATGCGTTAAGCATAGAATCTGAAACACTTTCCAACACATCCTGAATGCTTTAACAAAACTTCGTTATTTAGGGAAATAAGGTAAATAAGATAACGTTAATTCTTAGATATCCCATCGACCAATTTCGCCAAATTATATAAATCGCCAAATCAATAGTAAAACATTAATAAAAATGCAAATAAAACGTCGAATTAATGGTTTTATTGGCCATTATTGGCATTTAATTAATTAATTAATGGCAACCATTATTGGCAATTAATCTTACAATTTGGTGACAGTAATTTGGTCGACGAGATAACTAAGAAGTACCAAGATAACTAAGTAAACACTTCAGAAAACGCATAAAAAAACTTGATTTCAGCAGTTACCGTCCATAGCCAATAGTACCGTTATTGCATGCCACTATTTAGCTAAAATTTAATTTAAACTACTCTTAAAACTACTGAAATCCCATTTCCAGATATTATCATCCATAGACGGTTATGTATCCAATTCTTTGCGTGACCCTGTATATCATTTTATCTATATTCCACAAACATTTCTTAGAAATCTAAATGCAGTTCAGCGTAAAAATGCACAACTCCTTTAAAAACCACCTTTAAGCAATTTACTCTCATACTCAGTAACCCTTACGAATTCTTTTGTGTAGCCCTGCATATGAACTGTAGCATTTATACACACAGTATAGTATGCATAAATATAATGAAACATAAAAGCGCATATCTTAATTAAAAATGCATTTCTAGCAATCATTGCTTATGTACAATACTTCGGAGAAAGGTTTCTTGGCGAGAAAGAAGTTTGCCAACGTATTTTCTGGCAACCTATTTACTGCTTCATACTCACAAGCAATTTTTTCCATATGTATAGAATTTGGCACAGATGTCATATACGCCCCATATTGGCGCGATTTATTTGCGACGCCAATTTGGCGAAAACATCAACAGCATAAACAACATTCGGGTTACCATTACAAGCAAAATAACGACACTCTGGCGCCATTTACGTACCCGGTGCGTATATGACATCGGCGTCAAAAAAAAATCGCGTCAACATAGGCGTATATGACATCTGTGCCGAAAATTTAATATAAAAAGAGCTATTTACCCATTTTTATAAAGAAACAGAAGTAATTTTTGCGCAGATGTCATATACGCATGGGGGTTGGCGTGATTTTTCTATAACGCCAATTTGGCAGAAATCTCGCTTTCGAATACCAGTTACTTATATATTTTTCAATTATTTGCTATCATTTTGAAAAGGAAATAACTATAAATAAATAAAAGTTTGAATAATAACTATAGAACAAAGCAGTTTATATAATTAAAAAACAGGAAATAAAAGTAAATAAACAATTTATTAATAAATAAAAAGTAAGGAACAGATGTCATATTCGCCCCATATTGGCGCGATTTTTTTCGGTTGCCAATTTGGCGAAAACATCAACAGCATAAACAACATAATCCGGGTTACCACATCAAGCAAAATAACGACACTTTGCGCAAGTTAAGTACCTGTTGCCTATATGATATTGGCGACTGAAAAAAATCGCGCCACTATGGGGCGAATATGACATCTGTACCAAAAGTAATAGTCGGGTTACCATAGCAGGCAAAATAACGCCAGTTAGGTATCTCGGTTCATATCTGAAATCTGTGCCGTAATTTGTATGTAATATATATATATATATATTTAGAAACGATTTTTTATGCATATAAGTGCATATATAAACAAAGATAAAAGTTCATCAGATTTGTTTTCATAGCTGTTTATATATTTTCGCAACATATCTCACTTTCTGATGCCCGAATCGCGCCAAGCTTTTCTTAAAAATACACTATAATGGAAAAGTACTTAAATAAATAATTAACAGAAATAACAAATTATACAAACTAAAACTTTTTATTTCGAGATCAAAGCATTGTTTTTAATTTCGATTAAAAATACATATATCCTTGGATAACTTCAATTGAAATTAGTTTCACAGCTTAATATCTCATTCCATAAACCTAAACAAACACAAGTGAATCATTCATCGTGAAACGTCAAAAATATTAAATCATTGAGGTAATCATTCACAAAGTAAGTTCTCCAACAATCAATGGGCAATATTCTAATGACGTCATAGTAGGTAAAATGGTGGAGGTATCGTTTGTTTATGGTTTGTAAATACAAAGATTAAATTTTGCAATGTCTCTTAGTTACATTATTTTATTGTCATATTTATGAGCTCAGAACAAAAGCCTATTTTTTCATTATTTAGTTATTAAAGAAGGAAAAAAAATCATAAATGCATGATTTGAAAATTTTAAATAATTTTCTTTCTTAATACTAAAAAATAACATCGGGAAGTAACAGCGAGTTTAAGTTAAATAAGTTTAACTGTTTAATTCTGTTGTAATGTTCAAAATAACTGTATTTATTAGATTTCAGTACTCAACATCAGGGCCCGATTAAACTTTGAAGTTAGAGGAATTACAATGTCATTTCAGGACCTTTCTTTTGGAGAAGCTTTTCTAAATTCCATATATACATGGAAAATCTTCAGTGTTATAAATATTATTGCTAGGACTGACATAACACGAGAACGGCCTGCAATTTTACACAAGTTTTTGAAAGCTACTTTATATCAGAAATTTTACTAAAAATTTGTTACTTTTTTGTTATAGCGGCCAACACTATTAGGATTATGACAAGTTGCAGCCAATTTCGCCAACTTCGTAACCAAGATCGTGAAGCACACACATATAATACCATATAATACCATTTCATGAAATCGTATACGATAATTTAATAGTTTTTAACCTTACTCCAAGTGTGTTATTTATTTATTTTTAAGGCTCAACAATCTAAATTGTCCAATATATGAATTAAAAAAAATGTAAACAAAGATTGAATAGACATGACCGCAAAAAGCCTCAAATCTGCATAACACTTGGAGCCAAACTGTGCAGATTAGTGGTCTTCTACTGTACACAGTTTTTCATAAATCTGTTTCGTTCTTAAAATGTGTTATTTTCATCTATCACTGCGGAACAAGCGAGAAAACTCATATTCTTGCACATGAGTTGTATATATCATTATATCTAAATTTCCGTCATTTTTGATGGGCTACCTTTCTAGTTCTTAATAAATTTGATAACTAATAGTAAAAAAACAAACCTTATAAGATAGAAAAATGAAATCTAAGCAGAAATATTAAATTGGTATTTTTAAAGAAAGTTTTAATGCATGGAGTTCGTTCAGATCGCTATATTGCCAATGAGTTGCATGGTGACATTTAGCGCTATTATAATGCAAACCAAGTTGATAACATGCAGAATAAAACAGAATTTCAACAGAAAGTTTATTTGTTTTTATTAATTGCCGATAACTGGCACCAAAATAATAATTATACAACTTAAATTTAAAATGTTTATCTCAGATTAAATCCTGATTTTTTAAAACACGCATAAAGAAATCTGTAATAAGTGTTGATCATTAAAAGTCATCTTTTATCACATAAGTAAATTGCAACTATTAATTGCATTAACAGATTTTTTTTTCTAAAATTCTTTTATTTTTTTATAACAAATATATATTATAAAAACATATATTAATAAATTTATTTTCCCTACAAAATACAAAAATACAAAATTTTATCTGCATTGATATAATATTGCACTGATATATACATATATGTGTGTAGTACATGGTATTATATATTCCTGGTATTCTAATTACATTTTATAAGAAATATTATTTTTCCCCATTGTCTTCAGAATTTAAAGAACTTTCTCAAAAGAAAATTTCTTTTTTTATTTTAAAGACCGATAGATGGCACCATCAAAGCATAAATGTCTACCACGAATGCAATTTATTATTCCGACACATCGCTGATTCGCCTTGCGAACATAGGCTTTGCGAACAATTACCTCCATGTTTTAATATTTTAAAAGTTCAAGATGAATGAATCGCTTGTTTACTTTCATGGAAGGAGAGTTTGAGCTGCCAATCTAATTTCAACTGAAGTTATCTCAGAATATATACATAATTAAATGTAAGTCATCTCTCAAATGTTAATTTATTTCGAATAATATTTCTAGAGATGTAACATTTATGAAATTTTATTCGAAAAAATAATTTTGAATGAAAATGGCAGAATGGAATATGAAAAACGAAGTGTTTACCGGGATCCGGATGAGTTCACTCCGGAAGTGTTATACGCTTAGCGCTATTATATATATAATGTTAGAAATGATTATTTAATAATTTTTAAATTTCTTTTCAATGTTTTAATTTTTGTCAGTATGTACTGCATCTTGAACAATTGATAGTAGCAAAATTAAATTTGCATGATTGCAGCATCATATTTCTACAGTCAAAGATTTTACAACTTATGCGACTACAGTTTCGACTACACGTCTTTCTCAGTTATGCGTCGTTTTGGAACCGTCCTATGAAAGACGTATAATCGGTGCTTTACCGTACAACGATTTCTAAATCAATGTTTTACATAATCTAGAGGCATGGTAGGGCTATTCGAGAAAGCATAGACTTAGCTTACTTTTCAGGAAGCAAATCTGGTTACTTTTGACACCCCACTACCCAATATCTTTGAGGTGGTGTTTATCACATCTCAAAGATTTTTTTTTTTCGTTTTGACGGATAAAACAAGCAGTAAGTAAAACAATTAAAGGGGCTAAATAGCATAAATTTGCCATTGTAACTGAGTCATTTTAAAAGAATATGTCCAGTTTCATACATAAATTTGAAGAATTTTACTTACGGCTGCATGAAATGGAAGCAGTTTCTTTAAGACTTAGATTTTTTGCTAGAAGAACTAAAATCCAGTTATGGTGAGCCCGTTTTGGCATTTTTTGCCCCAAAATTTCATAAAAACAAATAAACGTATGATTATTAGTGTCTCACTGTTTTCCAAAGAACCAAAATTGGGAAAGAAAATAATCTTTTACAATTTGACATTTATTGATATTGAAAGCAAAATAATTACATGTTTAAAATGATTTTAATTAAATGTATATTTTTAATTTTTAATCATTGAAAAATCGAAAATTACGTTTAACTTTTGGAATAAGACTTATCTGAAAGCACACAATTTGTCCGATTTTGCGCTGCAAAGATTGAAATTAGGCGATATTTATAAAAAAAATGTCAGATTTATGAAAGAAAATACTTAATGAAAAAATCAAATAAAAAAACCCTTAAAACTATATTGATAAAAAACAAGTAATATAAAAAATTTGTTTTTAAAGTCAATTTCTACTTAGGTCATCAAAGAAAATTTTAATATCAGGTTGTAACGAAAGTTTCCCGCCACAGCTAATAAGGTTTGTGCAAACTTTTAGCGTCGACGTGTTTACTCATATTTTGTAAAACGATTTTTGGAATTTGAAAGAAAGAGACTTGCTTTATAACCCTATGCTGTGAAACTTCTAAAAAAATGTCGTTATCATTAAGTACAAGGTGTCTGAAATGAAACTATCACGCTACAAGATTAGAATCATCATTTACATCCAGTTCTGTTGCAAAAAGTCAACTACAGGATGTCACCGAATAAAGTGTACAGCTTTAGGTACTTGTGTTGTATCATATCACACTGTGAAGGTTTGGCGGAATGGAGGTTATATATAAAATTACAGTTAATTATATACATTACAATTAGTATTATGCAATGAGGATTTGGCGGAAAACTTTTGTTACAACCTTATATAATTCCTTAAGCTAGTATAAAATTTTATTGCTTTAAAATACCTCAATTTGTTGATTTTCTATAAGCAAGTAGGTTTACAATGGAAGGCGAATTTGGCGAAATATTAGAGATATCGCCAAGTTGGCGACAAACGTGGCGGTATTTGGCGACAGAACAGGTTCCTCCCTATGGTAACACCCCTTATAGATATGAAGATGAATTAAATGCTTCAATAACCAATGGCCACCCTTTTGTCTCTCATATAAAACTAAAATTAATTAATTAAAATTTAATTAATGAATTAATATTTAAAAAAACTGTATTAACATCAATTGTCATCCAGTACAAGTTTTATAAAATGTATTTCAACTTAATAAGATGAATAATAAGTATTTCATTGACGATTGAAAATTTGAACAAGATATATAAATAAATAAATAAATATAGGGATATAATTGAAAAATCGAAATGAAATTACAAAGAAATCGCATCAAGCGATTCTTGGGTACACCTTAGAAAATAGTACATCTTAGTCTCTATAACTAATGTTGTTGCACTGGTATTATCCATCACAGTGTGAGAGTGTATACAGACATTTTTTTTAATATACGGTAAAGCACTGATTATATTTCTTTCATGGGACAGTTCCAAAACGACGTACAACTGAGAAAGACGTATAATCGAAATTGTAGTCGGCTATGGGGTAAAATATGTGACTGTAGAAATATGATGTTTCAATCAGACAAATTTAATTTTGCTACCATTATCAGTTGTTCAGAGATGCATTATATATTGAAAAAAAAAGTAAAAGTTTTTAAATAATCATTTCTAACATTGTAAAATAAAAGTGAGAATTATCAAATCTTAAATGAATTGCACACGTTGAATTACACTTTTTTTTATTTTATTACGAAACGTACAAACATATTATAATTAAAATAATCTTCTTAATTGTCGTCGGACGTGCAGATTTACTTTTAGACTTAAATATAGTGAATAGAATTATGTTTCTGGAAATTTTTTTGACTAGTATTGTGAGAAAAAACAAAAAAGGTTCAAAGTAAAAAAGGTTCCAAGTGTGTCAATGTGAATGCAGCCCACCCACTGTCCATTCTTTTCGTCCCACCACCTCCACAGGCTTCACGAACTTGAAATAACCCTTTTAGCAGTTACACATATTCTTTGTATTTCATATTTCCCCAAATATTTCTAGCACTAAAAAAAGAACGATTCTGGGAGAAAGAAATCAGGGAAATCGGTTACGGCAAGACAAAAAACTACGTATAACCGACATTATGCGTCGTATAAACGAAGTATTACAACCTTAAAATACAAAGATTAATCGAGACCACATTGAAACGACGTATAAATGTAAAAGTCGTATGAATGAGAAAGGTATAAACGGTGCTTTACGGCAGGTTAGAAGCAGGTAGATATTCTCTATTTTTGCTAATTTGTTTTATTAAGCGATTCCTATAGTATCATAGTATTAAAATATTTATTTGCTTAAAAGACGTCACAAAAACACATTAAAAGTAAATTAAAAACTCTTTATTTACATGTTTCAACTCATTTTCTGAGTCGTCGTCAGAATGTATAATAGAAAATTACAAATGCATAATGAAAAATGGAAAAAATCATCGAAAATAAACAAATAATCATGTAACGCGCCCTATATTTTCGCGATTGTTCGTGTTCCCTCTATGTCGCGATGCCGAAATTTATCTAACCATTCAACCCATAAATTTGGGATACGAAAAGATAATGTATCGTTACAAACGCCTGAGCCTCTTAAATAAATTTCAGTGGACTCTCTTATGAATAATTGTAAATAAAAATTAGACCTGTAGATGATTTTACTCTCGTTAAAAAGTATGTTAATGTTCTCTATTTGATTTAGCCGGGATAAAGCAGTATTACCTCTATTGTATTTTATGTCCGCTATATGTTCTTTACATCTCATATTGAATTTTCGTTGGGTTATACCTATATAATGATTTTTGATTCTTCCCTCCCTAATAAATGGAATCATATAAACTCCTGAGAGGTCATCTCTATTAATCGGATCAATTTTAGTATTTAAAAGTGTCTTTAATTTCGGAGGCGGCTTCGCGATTAAACATAAGCCAAAATTTCTTAAATGATTTTTTATATGTTCAAAGAAACCCGGGAAATAATTTGCTACAACCCTTTTCATAGTAACTTCATTAATAGTTTTTTTTTTTTTTTTTAGAATTATCAAAGGAGCTCTGAATCAATTTGTTAATTAATTTTACCTGATATCCATTATCACTAGCAATACGTTTAATTTTCTCTAAATCATCCTTCAGATTTATATCAGAAGAAATCTTGAAAGCACGATTGATTAGACACCTGAAGGTGGATAATTTGTAAGGCAATGGGGTGCATGCATCGAAAGGTATAACATTGAAATTTGCGATAGGTTTTCGGTAAACTGAACGAATTAACTCACTCCCCATTCTCTGTAACTCAACATCTAAAAAAGGTAATTTTCCCCCTGTTTCTAGTTCAAAAGTAAGCTTAATATTATTGTCAAGTTCATTAACTGTTGTATGAAAATCATTAACTCATCTATATTACCTATCCAAACAATAAAAATATCGTCTACATAACGTAACCATACTAAAGGAACTACCTCAAAAGCGCTGAAAATTTTAGATTCGATGGGGCGTAATTTAAATTCCACCAGAAAGCCAGATATTGGGATCCCATCGTAGCACCACATGATTGTTCATAAATAACATTATCAAAAATAAAAAAAATTACTTGAAATAATTAAGTTTAAACCACTCTTTAAAGTGTTCTTCATGGGCAGATCAAAGGTTTCTGCATTATCGGTAAAATGTTCTAGGTTCTTGGTAACTTCTATTGTATCTATGGATGGATAAAGGGAAACAATGTCCAAACTTGCTAAAATACAGTCTTCAGAGATGTTGAATTTCTTGATTTTCTCAACGAAATCTGTAGTAGAGACCACAGTAAATATGGAAGGAGGTAACAATTTTTGTAGTAGGGGAACGTATGCTTTTTTTAAGAAGTAGGTAGGACCTTGGCATTTTGTCACAATCGGACGAAGAGGACAATCTTGTTTATGATCTTTCATTTTACCCACTAATCTGGGTGTGACAGCTAATTAAGAGCTAGCTAATAAAGAGTTTTTAATTTACTTTTAATGTGTTTTTATGACGTCTTTTAAGCAAATAAATATTTTAATACTATGATATTATTAGAAATGGACGTAATTTTGACTTACTACTCGCACTTATTTACATTTGATTCCTATAGTATAAAAAAATACCCTAAAATTATGTTTATTATTCATTCATAATTTTATATTTAAACAGCATTTTTATTGAAATATCACTTATTTTTTCTTGTTAAATATCAGAAAATTTTTACAGAATGTATATTCGGTATTCTCAAGTTTTCTTTATTTTTGCTACATCATTTTTTTACTAAATTGTTTTATAAGTTTACGTACTATGAATTGTTTTTCTAATTTGATATTTCATGTTTACCCTTTACAAATATGTGGATAAATTTACAAATACATAAAAAAATAAAACTTTTAACTTCGCCAAAAATATAAAAAAAAAATTCACGTTTATCTATCACATTAAACTAATACTTTTTATTGCGAAGTTTCTTTGAGTACTGAAATAAAAATCACTTTGGCCATTATCATAGTACAGAAAAAAACAGCTTTTGTAAAGATAAAATACCGGCATGTTGAACTATTCGTAAAGATTTTACGCTTAGATTTATTTTTTGTTGCTATCGGTTTTATTATCCTATTTTTCTTAAATGCTTAAGTTGTTGGAATTTGATAGTAACATATCCGTACCTTTTCTGGAAAGCATAAAGTTTTAGAATTTTATTTTTGGGATAGTGTGAAACAAGCCAAATTTTTGAAGTATTGAATGAGTTAAAGCTATAAATTACATTTAATTGGAAAAATCAGTATGCCAGGAAAAGGTTATTTCCATATAATTACGATGTAGAAACTTATTTAGATAATTTAATATACTCAAATTCAAGTTTCTTACTAAATTAGATTCCGCTAGTTGTGCTCTCATAAATCTTAAAATCTATTCATTAAGTATAAAATATAACTGGATTTTTATCTCATCTAAAAAGCTCACTTTTTAAATAAAAGTAAATATATCTTGCTAGAATTGATGGTTACTGATCATGCAAATGTAATCATAATAATATTTATTTCCTGTCTAAAATAAATCTTTCTTAGCTAAAGTACTTTCCTTCGTAAACTGTACCTTGCATTTCGATAATCTTTGTATAATTTTTAAGATGAATTTAACATCTGTCAGTAGATATAAACAAAATAATAATAAGTTTGAACGATTTAATGCTCTTTTTATTAAATTATTGTGAAACGTTTTTTTTTCATCCGTGATCTATCGCCTGATTGACGTCTTTAGATTTTGAATTTTTATATGTAGCAAGCTAACGGATTTTTGATGTAACGTATTTCGTGGTTCGACAGACATTTTTCTCGGGGACTTGGCATCCGGTTCTTGTAAGCTAAAAAGGTAAAAGTTTTGTACTCGTGTTAGGGGAATCACCTCACCGTTTCTTGTTGGCTTTGAGTAAACATCCATGGATTTCAAGTGTCTTCAATCTGTTGTTATCCCCAGTGTTTTATTTCAGGAAACGGAGCCGAAGTTATGTGCATCAAATACAATCTACTCACAATTTTCATTACACGTGAACGGTCTAAACTAACTTAACCAACAAATTGCCTTGAAATAATGCTTTAAATATAAATTATTGACACCATAACAATTGTGATCTTATCGCTTAACTTTCTTTTTTAAGAAGTTCTGAAAATGTCAAACTGAAAAATTGACATCCAAAGCTGTTATGCTCTATCTTTTCTTGGGACAATCTATCTGTTAAATAGCTTTATCGAATATTAATTCAGTCTTATTTCTTAAATTTATCTTTTGCGATTTGATAAACGTTCAGTATTTTAAATTAACATTTTAAACCTTTATGCCCGACTGCACATTTATATAATTTTTTTTATATATATAAAATAAATTAAATACATGCATTAAAAAAATTATATTTCATATTTCATGCAAAATGTTTTGCCTTACCATGTTTAGAAAACCTTTCCAATTTTAAGAAGTTAACTTTTTTTTAAACGTACCTAAGCACAACCCTCACATATAAATAGATTTTATTCTTTTGAAATATGTGCGATGGAGAATTTTACAAGAAACGAAATATCTGCATACTTCATATAAATGCAGTAATTAAATTAAAATATAATGACCAAATACTTTTACTTACCCCTCATACATAGTATAGGGTAAGTCTTGTAATCGTTTTGAAAATCCAAAAAAAAATTTGACGGATTTACACGTTTCAGACACTTGCAATTCCGAAAAACATATTTTTAGGGAAAAATTTTGCCGTCCGCCTGTCTGTGTGCCTGTAAACGCTCCATCTCCCCAAAAAATTGAGATAGAGACTTGAAATTGGGTGTGCACTTAGTATGTAATGATGGTAAGAAGCCTATTGAATATCAGCAATCTCGATTATCCGGAACTATTTTTTGTTTCGAACTCCCGAATTATTTGTTCCGATAAAAAGGATATAAAAATTTTCGAAACTGTTCATTTTAAGGAGTAAATATAAAAGACAATAAAAAATCCTTAAAATTTACATAAAGAATGAAATCCATCGGATAATTAGTTGCCAAGATATTTGTAATAATATTTTCCACAGTCTTCGATTTTTCATGACCCCAGTATTTCATTCAAATTTCAATACAAAGATATATTTTAATTGGAAATGAGACGCTTAATCCGGAGCAGTAAACTGTTAGTTAATATGATTATCATTTTTGGAGTTATAAGGATGTTTCTTATAGCAATTTGGTACGACTTGATTACCCCGTCGACAAAAAAACTATCGTCAAACTATACAGTTAAATGCCAATAATGGCATATAGTAAATGTCACACTCACTTGACATTAAACACGTTACACGAGTTTATTACGTCATCAAGTGATTTTTAATTCGACGTTTCCTTTGTATTTTTATTAATATTTTACTAATTTATTTGTACTTTTGCTATTTTAAATAAAAAATTATGCGCTTAATAAATATATAATTTTATTTTTATAGTTTGGCGAGTAGTTTGGCGATTTATATAATTCGTCGAAATGGGTCGGCGGGATAATCAAGTAGCACCCGCAATTCAATAATAGTAATAACTCTGTATTAAAAATATTTAAATATAGTAATGTTTAAATTTTATTTGGAATTGCAATGCATTTTATAAATAGTTTACACATGTTTTATTTTCATATTTTATATTATGCATAACCATGATGAGTAAATATTACGGGGGCCCCTAACGACTAGTTTATATTATATACTATCTGTGGTCTCTGCACCTTCTTCCAGGGTATGTTTTTTGTTTTTTTTACTCAGAATATATTTTTTTAAAGGATTGTTATAATTAATTTAACGGATGCAAACTTAAAAGACATGACGCTCTGCACAGTGACCTTCCTAGTTATAATTTTAAACAGAAAATATTGTTTTATTAATTTTAATATGAAGAATCATTTTGGACTCTGTGAATTTTTGAGATAGTAGGTAGCTGAAGACATAATCATCGAATCTCTTTAATTTTTCAAATTAAGATAATTGAATAGATGAGAATTTCTCACAGCGTCAAATTTTTTGTTATTTTCAGAATTTTAAAACTTCAGTGCAATTTACAAGACATCATCAGTTATGAAACTTTTTTAAATACAATTTCAATACGGAATATTACTTCTGGCATACACTGTTAAAACACTATTCTTAAAAATAAGTAAATTGTACTAATTACTGAGCACTTCCCGATCTTAAAATAGCTCCGAGTATTTAACTCTTAAATTTAAAAAAAACGCATGTACTTATTTTTTTTTTTGAGTACATACAGGGACTCGGAAATAAATATGTATAGAAACACACATACACTATAAGAAAAAAAAGCGAAATTACAGAGAACCGACAAATCACCATTTTTAATTACGGTAATTTTGAATTGTGAAGAACTACAATTTTTGGAGTAAAGAACAACGAATTTACTATTTTAATTCTTGTGTATGAGCCGCCCTGTGATTTGAACCCGAGTCCTCTAAGTGGAAGATCAGTATTGTACTGACTGCGATACAAGAGCAGTTACCAGCTGCTTCCAAATGACACCTTTTATGAATCAGCGACGGAAGATCGTTAACAGCAGAGATGAATTTTCCCTTTCTTAAATATTCTAATTTCTAATAAAATAATTTTTAAACTATAAAAAAAAAGCGAAATTACAGAGAACCGACAAATCACCATTTTTAATTACGGTAATTTTGAATTGTGAAGAACTACAATTTTTGGAGTAACGAACAATGAATTTACTATTTTAATTCTTGAGTATGGGCCGCCCTGTGATTTGAACCCGAATCCTCTAAGTGGAAGATCAGTATTGTACTGACTGCGATATAAGAGCAGTTACGCTGTTTAACATTGTCTTTAACGTTGTCTTTAACATTTCTAATGAAATTGTAAATAAATTTGAAAAGCGTGTATTATAAATTAAAAATTATAACAAAGCTAGACATATCTTTAAATAAAATCTTGGAAATCCCTACTGTCAATTCGGTAAAAGAAAAGGGTTTATCAGAAAACTCATATTTTTGAGCACATAGGATTTAAACATAAATATTAAGAATTTAAAATACAAAATATATGTATTCATTTCTGCATACATTTATAATTAATTTCTCGGAAACGAATCGAACGGATTTCATGAAAATTTGGATTTAGGCTAAAGGAAGGGTATAGAATTTATTTCTGGTGTCAAACTTGGGTTTTACTGTTGAAAAAAATAAAATTTTAGTTCGTTTTGATATTTAGATGACACCCTAAGCCAGGGTTGGCGAACCTTTTGATAGTCGCGTGCCAATTTTTTTCAAAAGATATTTTACATGACCTTGACGTGCCAACTATAAAACAAATTTAGTGGATTGAAAAATAATGAATCAAAACTATTTGAAAATTATTTATTAAGATTTTTTCTAATATGGGTAACATACATGTAAGTATTACATTGAAATAATAAACATTTATATTTTAGAAATTAATAAAAAAATAATGTGATTAATTGTGTTGTATCTTGGATGAAAAATAATTAATATCATTTTAATGCTCAGTTAATTTTAACAGAATGCAAACTAAAATGGATTTATCTGGCAGCTGCTCTCTATTTGATTTTTTATATTATTCATTTGAGAAAATAATGACTCACAGGTACAAATAGTAGGGCAAATTATTAAAAGGAAAAACAGGCAGTTTATATTTATATAGTTCTCAAATTAATTTTCAAGTTGCCATAATTTATCATCGGTATTTTTATTAATACATATAATAATATTTCCTTTTTGGTAGTTTTCAAATATTTTCTTTGTTTGATAAATTTTCGAACTATATTGAATAAGATTAAAATTCTTCAATTTTCAATTAATTGAATTTAGAATTAAATCAGGCCGTCTAAATTTGTGTATTTTGTGTAAAATCACTGTATTCTGATTTAAAGACGTAATCAATACCGCGCCGTGCCAAAATTATTCTTTCGCGTGCCAAAAGTGGCACGCGTGCCATAGATTCGCCGACCCTGCCCTAAGCAAATTTTATGTATGTCATTTAAAAGAGGATTTTATTTCCAGTCGCCTGGTACCTGTAAATTTCTTCTACAATAATTTGTTTCAGAGTTAGCAGAGGGTGTTTACTTTTTTTCCCATGACTTTACTCTTTTCACATGTACATTAATCAGACAGTTACATGCTTCTCATAAATATTTTTCCTTTTATATCCTCCTGAGACCTGGCATCCATTTAAATGGATGTTTTGCTGTCTCCTTCTCGTTAAATTTCATTTTAGCAATCAAAAACCATTTTGTTTTGGTAATGTATGAATCAAAAATCAATATTCACCTTTTTGTATTTTGGCAACGGTAACTAATTTGTTTACAAAATGGCGTAATAAATGAGTCAAGTTGGAATTTTACGTTCTGCTAGTAACTTTCGTTTTTATGCTATTTTAATTTGTTTAAACTATTTTTGTTTTGCAATTTTAAATCAGATGTTAATACTTGCCTTATGTTCTTTATAATAAATTCTGTTCTTTCCCATACTTCTCGCATTTTTTAATTACTTTAAAGCAAGTTATGGCCTGAACATCCATTTAGATGGATATGCTTTAAAACAAAATTAAACAACAGAAATTTATTAATTTCTTTTAAAACGTCATTTTTTATCCCTATTTGTTGAAAACAAACTCATATTAAAAAAAAATATATATACATTACATTTTGCTTGGGTCTCAGGAGGCTAACACAAAATTGTAAAATATACAAAATTACATATAAAAAAAATCTATTTTCCGACATCTCCAGCTTATTAATTTGACAAAATTTACAAAGTTAATTTTAGCAATATCGAGTTGAAACTGCACAAATGTTAAAAGAAATTTTCTGTAAAAGAAATGTTAAAAAAATTAATTCAGTATCGCCATCTGTTGAGAATTCTATGCTCAATTTCCAACTGCTTTGTTCAGAAATAGTAGCAATAAATGAAATCGCGTTTTAAAGCTTACTATGTAAGTAATATTGATTTTTGTGTACGTGGCACATCTGCAACGTGGTGGCACAAAGTGTTAATTTGAATATCTACAAATTAGTAAATCAGCAGGTCAGGGATCTCAACATCAGCTCTAAAAGTCATTGTTCATTAATCTCACTTTGCATAATATTGAATAGTCTAGAACTCACAATATAATTATTTTTAAATGCTATGCATATTTATAAGCACATCAGATTTGTCGAAGATTCTGTTAATTTTAGAAGTGTCACATTAAATACGGTATTATGCAATGATATTCAAATGATCAGTTTATTCTTGTAATTTTTTTTCAATATGAAAAGTGCATGTATGATGAAACATATCCATACAGCGGGGATACGCTCGCTGTAACTTTAATTTTATGTTCTCAATTTACAGCGCTTCTGCTATTTTCAGGATTTGCGTTTTTTAAATGAAATTTCATTAGATTAACCATTTATTTACACTGGTGGTTTTATTTTTTCTGTAAAAAAATACTTACTTTTCAACTGCAAATTATCAACATCTGTTACAAATCATCGTTTAAGTCTGCTCTCAATCCAAAAGGGCAACTTTCTGACATAAGTTTTAATTTATTTTTGTTCGAAAATGCATGAAACTAGCTGGTGTTGTTGATCGGTAATTATATAATTGAGCTGTTTTTACCGGTTTAATACAAACGCAATAGGTCTTTTAGAAAATAGTATAACAGTGGGCGTTTTGAATCGAATTTCCGCGCGAAGGAAGAGCACTCAAGAACAGGCGAAAAACGTGTTTGTCCTTGATCAAAATCGCTTATAATTCAATAGGTAATTAATTGATCCAAAAATGAAAAAACAGTTCAATTTTAAATCTCTTCCATGACCAGGCTTTCCAATTTTATACCTCTCCGTTAAAAAATGAATTTGTAAATGTATCAAAACATTTTGCGCTTGTTGAGCAGAGCAGTTAAGAACAGCCTTAACAAATATACTTATGCGAATGTAAACTTCTCTTACGAGACTTACATCAAACTTACACTCCAACATTTTTATAATTTTCGTTTGGAAAACCCGTTTTGTTTAATTTTAAAATTCTCTTCATTGTCATAGATAAACCTTATAACAAGAAAAAATGTATTCTATATTTCTCGAACGAATGAACTAAAAAATACTATGCAAATAAATCTGGGTACCTCAACAACATACCTTCCTAATTACAAATTAATCGGATGCTTTTTTGCGGCAGTTATCGCTGAGCATACATACTAACAAACAGACAGACATAAACCATTATTTTTTATCTGTCTCCACAATAAGCCTCAAATATCATTTCAGCTTTAATTCGACTCTTTTAAACAAGGAAATCTGCAGTTCAGATGCCTCAACGTCACTTCTACAAGTAATTGTTTTCTAATCTCACTTTGCATGATAATTAATATCTTATAATCCGCAATTTATATTTTTGTAAGTTATATTTATATTTATCTGCATATACTAGGATAAGCAAAAAGTTCTGGGAAATTTGTGAAATTTGCTTTGTTTTGCGCAAATTAACAACAAAAGCAACGAGGACAATTCTTAAAAGTAGAGACCGTAATAGTAAAAGAGTTTTTGCTAGATTTCGGACTTGCTGGAAGTACCATGGCGGCTCCTTGGAATCGAGCCGACATCCGTATCAGCACCTTCACACCCGCATTAATCTCATCGAAGGCTTTCAGAATCGTTAGACCTTTTCTCCAATAATGCCTGAGTAACCCACGCAAATCATCATGTTCTATAGTTATTTTGGAGCCAAAATTCTTGAACTCCTATAGATATACCACTAGTACTATTTTTCGATACAAATTCTGATAACTGTTAGATTACCAGAAAATTTCCCAGAACTTTTTGCTCAGCCTAATAAGATTCTTAATTTGTTTTTCAAAATTAGAAGAGGCATATTAAACACGGGTTTATATAAACATATTATGATGAACTTCTTATTAATCTAATTTTTTGTTAAAGAAAAGTATATTTTTCAAGGAGCCTCAGCTCCTCTGAACCCTCTGTAATCTCATTAACTTTACATACACCAATTTTCTAATCATTGCATTACATCATATTTTTTTTATATCTTGGATTTCATTTCACGCTTTCTATCACGATAAGCATTAGTATGGAAATGTAACCTGTTTTATCTTATTATACGAATAGTAATCCTTACTCACCTGCCAACCAACGAAACATCTGCATATGATGAAGAAGTCGAATAAAACCTCATGCAAGAAAGTACCTTATCGAAATGTACATTTAATTTATTATATTTATTTCAAAATCGAATGCTATTACAATTTTTTGTTTAAAAAAAAAAAAAAAAAAAAAAAACACCTTTATTAGTCATCACTATAATATTTAAATGTAAGATTTTATCTAAATACATCCTAACCAGCTCCATTGCAATAGTATATTAAAATCTCTAAAATTAAGCGTATTTTGAGACTTTTAATCCTATAGGATAATGATCGAATCCACTATAAAATCACTGTTTTATCAAACGTGATTTGGTGCTATAAAGTGGTTTATGTTATAGCCTTTAAATAGTATCCGCATTCTATTTAAACCGTAATCATGCTATCACTGTTCAACTTTAACACAAATCTAACATATAGATCAGACTACGAAAGATTGACTAACCCTTTATTTTCCTCAACAAGATTTTCTGCTGAATCTGTGCTATAAGGTACTTGTTGTGATAGCCTTTTAATTGTATCCACATCGAGTTTAAAACCTTAATGTTATTTATTAATATCGTTCATTTTTGACGACAATCTCTGTTGCAGACGAGATCACGAAATATTAACTAACCTTTTGAGTTCCCTCAGTCAGATTTTTACTTAATAATTCGCAATCGGTGTTATTTGAATAATTTTTCGTAGTCTATATAGTTGCTAGGGAGCTGATGAAAAAGAGAAAAAAATTAAATATGCATCGTGTCAAATATATAAAGTGATAAACCATTTTTTTATATATTTTTAAGCAGATATATAAATTTCCATTAAACGGTATACACCTACTTTAAAAATATCCGACAAATGTATTGTCAAAATTTCTAATAAGTCGGAATACTTTAAGACTCCCATTCATAAATTTTAGAATCCATAATTTACCAATTATGCAAATGCACAATTGTCTTTCCAATAAGTGATAACATTCGAAAATCATCTGAAGTCTTATAGAAAAACATTATGACTTTAAAAGAAAATGTTCTATATTTTCCGATAGAATCAACCAAATTTAACCAAAAATATACAACTTGATACTAATATCTCACCAACATTCCTGCCAAATATCAAGCTAATCGAATGCTTCTTGCGGTAGTTATCACGAAATAGACAGACAGAACCCAAAAATTTCGTGTCTCTACTGTAAAGCCTCACTCATGGTTCGACATAGCTTTTCAAAAATAACCTAGTAAATCTACAGATCAGGAGCCTCAACGTTAGCTCTGCATGCATTGTTTTTTAACACAGTTTGCATAATATTCAACGTCCTACAAACAGCAAGTAAAGTTTTTTAAATTATATAAGTACTTATAAGAATATAAAGTACTTCGAAGGTTTCAGAAATCAGTACCGTTAAATGAAACATGAAATTATGCAATGATATTCTAAATTTCTGATGATCGGCTTTTTCTGGTAAATTTTTAGCTGATAAAGTACATTTTATAGGGGACTGAGCCTGCATGAATATATTCTAATTAAATTTCAATTCGTAATTTCCTACTGATTGTGAGAACGATATAGTATATCTTGGATATCTGTTTTACACTGTGATTTTATAATGATAAGTAAAAGATTAGATAAACATTTTATGTTATCTAAATATCCAAATAGCAATATTTACTCCCCTACCAACAACAAAGTATCGGATGGATAAGTTGAATAAAATCTCATGTCCGAAAGGAATTTATTAAAATGTAAGCTGAATCTATTAAATCTAACTTATATCTAATTTAGAAATCTAATGGTCCTACGATTTTTGTTTCCAAAATAAAATAAAAAAAACATCTTTGATAGTCATTCTATAATATTCACATGTAATATCTTATCTAAATACATCCTAATCTAGTCGGTAGCAGTAGCAGTAGCATACGAAAATCATTCAAAAATGGGCCTTTTGGAGATTTTGAAACGTACTGTGTAATCATTCATCAGTGGGTCAACTGCTGATTGACTCAATAGCAAACATGATTTGGCGCTGTTAAATATATTTTTAATAGCTTTAATAGTATCCACATAAAAGATAAAATGGTAATGTTACTAACATACTTCCTATTTGACGCAAACCTATGTTGCAGAACTGATTACGAAAGAGTTACAAATCTGGTATATCCATCCGACAGACATTCTGCTTAATCTTTCGTAATCGAGATTTGAACAATTTTTTATATGCTATGTAATACAGTTGCTAGGCAATTGATTAAAGAAAAATATAAGAAATGAAATACGTATGATGTCAAATAAGTAAATTGATAAAACAAAATGTTCTATATTATTGCAACACGTGAATTTTATATTATTAAAATTCTCCTAAAAGTTATACACATGATTTTAAAAATCTCAAAAAATGTATGGGCAAAAGTTCCCACTAATAGGAATAATTTAAATCCTTTATTAGGAAATTTTAGCATTCATAACTTACAATTTAAATCCATTAAAATAATGCGCCGTTATCATTCAACAAATGGAAATTTGAAAAGCGTCTGAATTGCTATAATAAAGCATTATGGCACAAAAGAAAATGTTTTATATTTTCCGAACGAATGAACAAAATGTCCCAAAAAACTGTACAGCGGAATCCACGTACCGCACCAACATGCCTATTTAATTAGAAAATTATCAGATGCATTTTCCGGCAGTTAACGCGGAAAAGACAAGCAGACTAGCAAACAGATGGAAATCAAAACCTTTTCGTGGCTACAATGTGAGCCTTCAATGATTTTTCGGCTATAAAACAACTAGTAAATTTGTAAATTAGGAGCCTCTTTATAAACAATGCAAATAATCGTGTTTTAATTTCACTTTGCATAATATTCAGCATCCTACAATCCGCAATATAAATGTTTTAATTACGTAAATATTTATAAGCTTATTAAATTCTTGGAATGTTTCGGAAATTAGATGCGTTACATTAGACTCAATGTTATTGCAATGATATTCTAAAATTCTAATGAACTGCTTATTCTGGTTTTTTGAAATTCAAGCCTCCCCCCCCCCACACACACACAGTATCATCTATTTATATAAAATCCAAGTCTCTGTGTGTCCCTCACGATTCCGGTAGGACCACCTCATTGAAATGAGTAATTGTTGAAAAATACTAATGCAAGGTTACCACAGTAACCCCAAATGTTGGCCAACTTGGCGATAGCTGGCTGATTTGGCGAAATTCCCATTTAAAACCATTAATCTTTCATAAAGGAGGTCACCAAAATTTAATTTAAGCTCCGCTCTTTTAAGATATTTTTTTTAAATCTATGGGTGAGAATTTAAAGTACATCTTTGCATCTTTCTCCCGATGCTACTAATAAAATAACCGCCAATAGACGACGCTGCACTGTATGAGCTCCTAACTGCGCGATTTTAATGCGCTTTAGGTACTTTTCCAGTATAGGTGCCTTGGCGAAAAAGGAAATTTGACAACATATTTTCCGGGAACCTATCCACTGTTTCATTTTCTATATACACACGTATTTATTTTTCGATATTTATACGATTTACTTAACATAAAAAAGCCGTTTCTCTAATTTTATACAGAAACAGATGTAATTTGTACATAAAAACAGGAATAATATACATATAAAATAAAGATATATATATATATATATAACGCTCATCAAGTTTGTTTTCATAGCTGTTTATATGATTTGACAACAAATCTCAATATTTTTCTGTTATACGGACATCATACCAAAATGTATGCTAATGCGCCAATTATTTCAAAATGCTAAAAGATATTTGTAATTTTATGCCAGCAGTTTAATATGAGTTTTATTTTATTGCTTTATTTTATGACAGTTATTTGTTCAATTATTTTAAGTATATATTTGTGATTTAATGAAATAGTTCGTAAAAGTCTGGAATTTTCAAATGTTATATTTTTTAAATGCTCACTTTAGTATCGACAATATTTTTTTCTTTTATTTTTCAAATGCCTCAATTCACATGATTTTCATTTTGCGCCAACTATTACGCTTGGCGACAATGGTGTAACGGAAAAGTACCCAAATCTCACTTTATGATGCCCAAATTACACCAAGATTTTTTTAAAAAGCTCCAAAGCCCCTACAGTGGAAAAGTATCAAACTGTCTATTATTTTGCGCTATCTGTGTTATAGTTTATACTATATGCAAGGTGAGTGGAGCGAAGAGTTTAAACATTAAATATTAAAGTTTCGGCACAGATGTCATATACGCCCCATGTTGACGCGATTTTCTTCTGACGCCAATGTCATATACACAACGGGTACTTAACTGTCGCCAAAGTGTCGTTATTTTGCTTGATATGGTAACCCGGATGTTGTATTTTATGCTGTTGATGTTTTCGCCAAATTGGCGTCGGAAAAATAATCGCTCCAATATGGGGTATATATGACAACTGTGCCAAAGTTTCTATAAAGCAGTATAAGACTAAAAAATTAAGAATAAAATAAATGCAAAATAAGACTAAAGAAGAAAGAAAAATCATGCATTAAGCATAGAATATGAAACACTTTCCAACACATCCTGAATGGTTTAACAGAACTTCGTTATTTAGGGAAATAGGGTAAATAAGATAACTAAGTAAACATTTTAGAAAACGCATAAAAATTTAAAAAAAATGATTTCAGTAGTTACCGTCTATAGCCAATAGTACCGTTATTACATGCCACTATTTAGCTAAAATTTAATTTAAACTACTCTTAAAGCTACTGAAATCACATTTCCAGATATTATCATCGGTACAGATGTCATATTCGCCCCATATTGGCGCGATTTTTTTCTGTCGCCAATATTATATAAGCAACAGGTACTTAACTTGCGCCAAAGTGTCGTTATTTTGCTTGATATGGTAACACGGATTATGTTGTTTATGCTGTTGATGTTTTCGCCAAATTGGCAACCGAAAAAAATCGCGCCAATATGGGGCGAATATGACATCTGTACCATTTCTTAGTAAACTAAATGCAGTTCAGCGTAAAACTGCATAACTCCTTTAAAAACTACCTTTAAGCAATTTATTTTCATACTCAGTAACCCTTACGAATTCTTTTGTGTAGCCCTGCATATGAACTGTAGCATTTATACACACGGTATAGTATGCATAAATGTAGTGAAACATAAAAGCGCATATCATAATTAAAAATGCATTTCTAGCAATCATTGCTTATGTACAATACTTCGGAGAAAAGTTTCTTGGCGAGAAAGAAGTTTGCCAACGTATTTTCTGACAACCTATTTACTGCTTCATACTCACAAGCAATTTTTTGAATATGTATACAATTTATTTAATGTAAAAAAAGCTATTTACCCATTTTTATAAAGAAACAGAAGTAAGTTTTGCACAGATGTCATATACGCATCGGGGTTGGCGTGATTTTTCTCAGACGCCAATTCGGCAGAAATCTCACTTTCGAATACAAGTTACTTATATATTTTTAAATTATTTGCTATCATTTTGAAAAGGAAATAACTATAAATAAATAAAAGTTTGAATAATAACTATAAAACAAAACAGTTTATATAATTTAAAAACAGAAAATAAATGTAAATAAACAATTTATTAATAAATAAATAAAAAAGAAAAGTGCCCAGCTAAACTGATGGCATTGAGCTCACAGGCTCTTCACACTAATTGTATATTATACTCTTATTTTAAAGAATAATGCCCCTCAAATTATAAGTGAAGGGGGATTAGCCCCCTTTATCCTTAACCAATGAATCCCCAAAACTAATCAGGGAAGCTCATTAATATAATAAACCTGTATACCAAATTTGGAGCTAATCGAATAATCCTGCATGAAAAACCCATTTATCTAAATTAAGGGGTGGGGGTGGACTAGCGCCCCTTTTCCCCCTTTATCCTTAGCCAATGAACTCCCAAAACTAACCAGGGAAGTTTCTTAACATAATAAACCGGTATACCAAAATCGGTAATCGAATAATTCTGCATGAAAAACCCATTTATCTGAATTAAAGGAGGTGGACTAACCCCCCTTTTCCCCCTTTATCCTTAACCAATGAACCCTCAAAACTAATCAAGGAAGCTCCTTAACATAATAAACCGGTATACCAAATTTGGAGCAAATCGAATAATTCTGCATGAAAAACCCATTTATCTAAATTAAGGGGGTGGACTAACCCCCCTTTCTCCCCTTTATCCTTAACCAATGAACTCCCAAAACTAATCAGGGAAGTTCCTTAACATAATAAACCGGTATACAAACTTCGGGGCAAGTCGAATAATTCTGCATGAAAAACCCACTTATCTGAATTAAGGGGGGGGGTGGGGGGTGGACTAACCCTCCTTTTCCCCCTTTATCCTTAACCAATGAACCCCCAAAACTAATCAGGGAAGTTCATTAACATAATAAACCGGTATACCAACTTCGGAGCAAATCGAATAATTCTGCATGAAAAACCCATTTATCTGAATTAAGGGGGGTGGACTAACCCCCCTTTTCCCCCTTTATCCTTAACCAATGAACACCCAAAACTAATCAGGGAAGTTCCTTAACATAATAAGCCGGTATATCAAATTCGGGGCAAATCGAATAATTCTGCAAGAAAAACCCATTTATCTGAATTAAGGGGGGAGGGTTGGTCTAACCCCCCTTTTCCTCCTTTATTCTTAACCAATGAACCCCCAAAACTAATCAGGGAAGCGCCTTATCAGAACGAAACTAGAAAAAAATTTTGAAGCAAATCGGATATTTCTATCAAGAGTTATCGCGTTACGTACGTACATACAGAACCGCGGGCACATAAGCTCTCAGGCTTTGATAGCCTGTGAGCTAAAAACAATAGCCGGGTTACCATAGCAGGCAAAATAACACCATTTTAGCGCCAGTTAGGTATCCCGGTTCACATCTGAAATCTGTGCAGTAATTTGTATATAAAAAAATATTATATAAATTTAGAAACGATTTTTTTATGTATATAAGTGCATATATAAACAAAAATAAAAGTTCATTAGATTTGTTTTCATAGCTGTTTACATATTTTGGCAACATAACTCACTTTCTAATGCCCGAATTACGTCAAGTTTTTTTAAAAAATGCGCTATACTAGAAAAGTACCTAAATAAATAATTAACAGAAATAACCAATTATACAAGCTAAAACTTTTTATTTAGAGATCAAAGCATTGTTTTTAATTTCGATTAAAAATACATATATCCTTGGGTAACTTTAGTTGAAATTAGGTTCACGGCTTAATATCTCATTCCATAAATCTAAACAAACACAAGTGATTCATTCATCGTGAACCGTAAAAAATATTAAATCATTGAGGTAATCATTCACAAAGTAAGTTCGCCAACAATCAATGGACAATATTCTAATGACGTCATAGTAGGTAAAATGGTGGCGGTATCATTTGTTTATGGTTTGAAATCACAAAGATTTAATTTTGCAATGTCTCTTAGTTACATTATTTTATTGTCATATTTATGAGCTAAGAACAAAAGCATATTTTTTCATTATTTAGTTATTAAAGACGAAAACAAATTATAAATGTGCATGATTTGAAAAATTTAAATAATTTTCTTTCTTAATACTAAAAAATAACATCGGGAAGTAACAGCGAGTTTAAGTTAAATATGTTTAGCTGTTTAATTCAGTTGTAATATTCAAAATAACTGTATTTATTAGATTTCAGTAATCAACATCAGGGCCCGATTAAACTTTGAAGTTTGAAGAATTACAATGTCATTTCAGGACCTTTCTTTTGGAGAAGCTTTTCTAAATTCCACATATACATAGAAACTCTTCAGTGTTAGAAATATTATTCCTAGGACTGGCATAACATGAGAACGACCTGCAATTTTACACAAGTTTTTGAAAATTACTTTATATCAGAAATTTTACTAAAAACTGGTTACTTTTTTATTATAGAGGCCCACACTATTAGAATTATGACAAGTTGCAGCCAATTACGCCAAAGTCGTAACCAAGATCGTGAAGCACACACATATAATACCATAGTTGTCCATTTCATGAAATCGTATACGATAATTTAATAGTTTTTACCTTACCGTGTGTAATTTATTTATTTTTAAGGCTTAACAATCTAAGTTGTCCAATATATGAATTAAAAAAATGTAAACAAAGATTGAATAGACATGACCGCAAAGAGCCTAAAATCTGCGTAACACTTGGAACCAAACTGTGCAGATTAGTGGTCTTCTACTGTACACAAATTTTCATAAATGTGTTTCGTTCTTAAAATGTGTTATTTTTATCTACCACTGCGGAACAAACGAAAAAACTCATATTCTTGCACATGAGTTGTATATATCCTTATATCTAAATTTCCGTCATTTTTGACGGGCTACCTTTCTAATCTATACTCCTATTATAAAGAGGAAAAAATTGTTTATTTGTAGGAGGTAAGCTCTGGAACTACCGAACCGATTCCAAAAGTAATGGTATTAAAATGATAGTGTTAGTCCAACTTAGAACATAGGCTATATCTTATGTCGGTGCCACTACCCCAAAGGGGGTGTAGGAGCAAAAAACGTTCTAAAAATGCGATTTTAGCATTACTGAAGGGCCCAGAAATATGAAATTTTGAATATTAGTTACTTATAAGATATAAATGATGTCTAAGAACAGTTCTTAAACAATTCGAAATTTAAAAGGGGTGAAAATGCGTTCTAAATGGTAGTCTCTACACAATCTCAGGAAATACCAAACCGATTTAAAAAGTATTGGTGTAATAATGATGGTGACAACGCTTGCTCCAAGATAGGCTATGTTTTATGTCGGTGTCACTACCCCAAACGGGGTATACGAGCAAGAAACGTTCTAAAAATGCGATCTTAGCGTTACTGAAGGGCCTAGACATATGAAATTTTGAATATTAGTTACTTATAAGATATAAATGATGTCTAAGAACAGTTCTTAAACAATTCGAAATTTAAAAGGGGTGAAAATGCACAAAAAGCGTTCTAAAAATGTTCTAAATGGTAGTCTCTACACAATCTCAGGAAATACCAAACCGATTTAAAAAATATTGGTGTCATAATGATGGTGACAACGCTTGCTCCAAGATAGGCTATGTCTTATATCGGTGCCCAAAGGGGGTGTAAGAGCAAAAAATGTTCTAAAAATGCGATTTTAGCATTACTGAAGGGCCTAGAAATATGAAATTTTGAATATTAGTTGCTTATAAGATATAAATGATGTCTAAGAACAGTTCCTAAACAGTTCGAAATTTAAAAGGGGTGAAAATGCACAAAAAGCGTTCTAAAAAACGTTCTAAATGGTAGTTTCTACACATTCTCCGGAGATACCAACCCGATTTAAAAAATATTGGTGTCATAATGATGGTGACAACGCTTGCTCCAAGATAGGCTATGTTTTATATCGGTGTCACTACCCCAAAGGGGGAATAGGAGCAAAAAACGTTCTAAAAATTCGATTTTAGCGTTACTGAAGGGCCTAGAAATATGAAATTTTGAATATTAGTTACTTATAAGATATAAATGATGTCTAAGTACAGTTCTTAAACAGTTCGAAATTTAAAAGGGGTGAAAATACACAAAAAGCGTTCTAAATGGTAGTTTCTACATAATCTCAGGAAATACCAAACCAATTAAAAAAATATTGGTGTCAAAATGATGGTCCCAACGCTTGCTCCAAGATAGGCTATGTTTTATATCGGTGTCACTCTTCCAAAGGGGTGCAGGAGCAAAAACGTTCTAAATTGCGGCTTTTGCGTTACGGAAGGGCCTAGAATCGTGAAATTTGGAATGGTAGTTAGTTATAAGATATCAATGATAGCTAAGGACATTTCCTAAAAAAATCGAAATTTAAAAGGGGGTCAAAATGCGCAAAAAGCGCTGTAAAAAATTCTAAATTGCGATTTCTATGCAATCTCAGGAAGTACTGAACCGATTTAAAATATAATGGTGTAAAAATGATGGTGACAGATCTTGCTCCAAGATAGGCTATATTTTATATCTGTTTCCACTACCCTAGAGGAGATGCAGGAGCAAAATGTGCGAAAAGCGTTCTAAAAACGTTCTAAATGCAATATCTCAGGAAGAATGAATCTGATTTCAATCGAATGGTAGGGAATTGATGCTGACAGCCTCTGCTCTAACATAGACGCTATTTTGTGTCGGTATCACTATCACCAAGACGTTGCAGGAGCAAAAAAGCGTTCTAAATTTCAATTTTTGTGATCGGTATGGGCTGGCAACTTAAAATTAGGCAAGGTGCATATTTATTAGATATAAATGATCTTTAAGAACGGTTTCGAAAAAATTGGAAATTTAAAAAGGGGTGAAAATGCGTGAAAAGCGTCCTAAAAAAGTTCTAAATTGCGATTTCTACTCAATCTAAGGAAATACCAAAGCTATTTCAAAAGTAATGGTTGCAAATCAATGGTGACAGTCCCTGCTATAACATAGGTTATATTTTATGTTGCTGTCACTACCATCTGAGGGTTGCAAAAGCAAAACATGTTCTAATTTGCGTTTTTTGCACAACTGAGGAGTCTAACACTTTGATGTATGGCATGGTATTTACTTACAAGATGCAACTGCTTTCTAAGAACAGTCGAAAGAAAATTCCAAATTTAAAAAAATGAAGTAAGTGAAAAGTGTTATAAATTACAATTTTTAAGCAAACTTATAAATTACCAAACCGATTAAAAAAATAATGATGACAAATTTTGGTGATAGAACCTGCTCAAACATAAGCTATATTTTATTTCTGTTCCACTACCACCAGAGGGTTGCAGGAGCTAAAAACTTTCTAAACTGCGATTTCTGTGATACTGAAAAGGCTAGAAACTTTAAATATGACATGGTAGTTACTTATAAAATATATATGCCCTCGAACGAACGTCGAAAATAAATTCGAATTAAAAAGGGGTGAAGCGAAGGGGAGGTGCGAAAAGCATTCTAAAAAAGTTCTAAATTACGATTCCATGCAATTTCAGGGAATATAAACTGATTATAACAGTAATAGTTGCGAATCAATGGTAACAGTCTCTGATCCTACACAGGCTAATTTTATGCCGGTGACTCTACCACCTGGGGTTCACAGGAACAACAAACGTTCTAAAAAAGGGCTTTAAAAGCTTTTTAAATTACGTTTCTGTGGAATATTAGGAAATAAGAAACCGATTTCAAAATTAATGTTGGTAAATTAATGGTGACATTTCCTGTTTCAACATAGCCCTTTATGTTGAGAGAGGTGGTAGGACTTAGAATTTGACATGATGGTTAATTTTAAGATGTAAGAAGATGGTTTCTAAAAAATTCAAAACTTCAAATGAATACTGAAATGAGCGTATTAATTGAGCATAAAAGTTTCAAAATATTTTCTAAATTATCATTTATTTAGTTTTATTTCATTGTATTAATTTAAGTCTCCTTTCTGTCTAATGCAGTGTAATAATGATGTTTAATCAAACTGTGTTTTAAATAGTAATTTTTGAATTATTCCTAAAAGTAATAAGTACCTTATAATAGAAAAAACTTTTAATAAAATAAAATATTACCTTTTAATAAAATAAAAATTTAGTTAGTAACTTTTAATAAAAATTAAACATATAAATATCACTTGGCATTTTTCAAATATTACGCGAGCAAAGCCGCGGGGTTTGCTAGTTATAAATAAATTAGTAATTTCCTACTGATTATACGAATGGTTATAATATATCTTGGATTTCACTTTCACATGGTGATTTTATTTGAATAAGCAACAGTTTCTACAAGGATTTTATGTTATCCAAATATCCAAATAATAATATTTACTTATCTGCTAACCACGAAACACCCGCGTCTGATGGATAAGTTAAAAAATATCTCATATACGAAAGGAACTTATAGAAATGTGAACTGATTTTATAATGTATAATTTAGAAATCTAATGTTTTAAAATTTTTGTTTCGAAAAACAGATTGATGGTCATTCCATAACATTTAAATGTAATATCTTATCTATATACATCCGAATTTACTCGATAGCAATAGTATACTAAAACTGCTCAAAAATAGGCATAATTGGAGAAATTTTAACCTACTGTGTAATCGTTCATCATCGGGTCAACTGCTTATTGATTCAATAGCAAACGTGATTTGGCGATATAAAATATATTTTTAATAGCTTATAATAGTATTCAAATTCATTTCTAAACCATAATGTTACTAAAACTGTTCATATTTGGTGCAAATCTATGTTGCAGATCAGATTAGTAAAAATTAACTAACCTTTTATTTCCCTCATCCAGACTGTTCATAATCGGAATCGGAATCATTTAAATATTTTTCTTTAGTGGGCTATGTAATACAATTGCTAAGGCACTGATAAAAAAATAAAATAAATAAATATGTATCATATCAAATAAGCCATTTGATAAAACAAATTGTTTTTTATTATCTGAACACATTTATAAAATCCCAGCAAAACTTATACACCTAATTTAAAAAATCCAAGAAATATATTGGTAACTTTTCAAACTAATAAGCATAATATAAGACCCTTATTGGAAAATTTTAGCATCCATAATTTACCATTTAAATACAGGGATGACAGGGATGGCCGCCCCGGGAACCCAGCTTTCGCTTTAGAGTATGAGTGCAATCCCGGGAGGAGAACCATTTAAATACAATAACCAAATGCTCCTTCTTTTAACAAATAACTAAAAACTAAACTCTGTGCCTATACAATCCAAGAAGGATCTGGGGCGACAGTGCCCATCTCTGTTTTCTTGACCCTGGGCCCCGAGGTGCTATGCAACATGCGTCCCGGCCAAATGGTCAACCTAACGCGAGACCCTCGGTGTTTAGTTCCCATGTAAGCTTGGTACTCATTTTATCGACCCCAAAGGGATGAAAGGCTGAGTGAACCTTGTCCAGTCGGGAGTCGAACTCTCGACCTGCGGTGCGGCAGACAGGCGTGCTGACCACTACACCACTGGGTTTCTCTTTTAACAAATGGAAATTTGAAAATCGTCTGGATTGCCACAGAAAAGAAATGGCGCAAAAGAAAACGTTCTATATTTCCGAAAAGATTAAACATAACCGAAAAGTATTAAGCTAAATCCGGGTAACTCGCCAACATGCTTTCTAAATTACCAGCTAATCGCATGCTTTTTCCGGAAGTGATCACGGAACAGACAGACGAACCGACTAAGGAAAACCAAAAAAATTTCGTGTTTCCACAACAAGTCTTCATTGACGTTTCGAATATAAAACAATAACACATTAAACAATTTTTTCCCCATAACATCTCAAGTTCATTTTTTTTCTCACTAGAATTTTTTTGAGAAGAAGGTCCGCAATGAACAGTTTTTAAACATACAAAAAATTCAAAATTTTAATAAAGAAATAAAAACTAATACAATTTTATCTATCCTATATACATAAAATCCTAATGAAACGAATTTATGAAACGGCTTAAATGAAACGAATTTATGAAATGACTGATTAAACAACTGATTATGTTATGGAATACTATGCGTTACTATGCATTAAAATTAACATCAAAAATCCGCATTGATCCGTAGATTTCAAAGCTGGTATTAGAATTTTAAAATTCGACTTTCGAGATATTATTTTTTTTTCTAATTTTAAATACTTTTCTCTAATGATACCAACTCAAATTTTAATCATAACAGATATTTTTTTTTCATATTTTGGAAAAGGTTATTATTTTAAATTAATTTGGCGACAAGTTTGGCCTCCCTTAAAAGTATGCTACGAAATGTATCATGTTACTTTCATTCATATTAAAATTTATTGAAAAAAACTTACGCCAAATCGAAAGATTTTGATAGAGAAATAAAGAACTCGGTATTTTTATGTTAGCGCAACGCAGGTGATAAATCGCCAAAGATTTTTCCCGTGGCATTTTTTTTTTTTTTTTGTATTTCATTAATTTCATTTAAAATATAATCCTTTCATTCATTTTATTTAAAATACAAAACTTTCACTTAAAACTGAAACATTTAAAATTGATGGGTTTCACTCCTTTCTATTTTTTTTAAAACAAAACGAAAAGAAAAATATTAGGCACAGATATCATATACGCACCGGGGTACCTAAATGGTACCAAAATGGCATTATTTTGATAGACATGGTAACCCGGCTACTGTTGTTTATTTAATAATAAATGTTTATTTACATTTATTTACTTTTTTAAATTTATATAAATTGTTTTGTTCTATAGTTATTATTTTTTCTGTTATTTCATTTCTAAAATAATAGAAAATAATTAAAAATACGGTACTACTTAGTTATTCCGTCGACCAGTTTCGCCAAATTAAGAAAATTGACAAAATTTTTATTTTAAATAACGAAAGAACAAATAAATTATTACATTAGTATAATATTAATAAATATACAAATAAAACGTCAAAATAAAAATCACTTGATGACGTAAACACAAGGAACTTGCTTAAAGTCAAGTGAATGGGACATTTACGATCAACCATTAGCGGCATTTAATCTGATAGTCTGGCGATAGATTTTTGGTCGACGGGATAACTAATTAGTACCAAAAATACACATGTAACTGGTATTCGAAAACGAGGTTTTCGCCAAGTTTTCGTTAAAAAAATCACGCCAAACCCGGTGCGTATATGACATCTGGGCAAATATTAAATAATGCTACAAACCATGATATTTAATTTCAACTTCGAAGCAATGTTTTAATTTACCACTCGAAAAAAAAAAAAATGCTAACTGGCGAGTTGAAAAAAAAACTATTGGTAAGATTTGCACCCGGCTAGCGTAACAGTACTACCAAAAATTCTTTGCAACCATGGCAATATTTATGTAGTTTTATTCGAAAAAATTTGTTGATTTTTTAATCAAATTGTAAAACTTTCGCCACAAATGTCATATACGGACCCATATTGGCGCGTTTTTTTTTTTTTTTTTTTTTTTTTTTTTTTTTTTTTTTTTCTGACGCCAATGTCATATACACAACGGGTACTTAACTGGCACCAAAGTGTCCTTATTTTACTTGATATGGTAAGCCGGATGTTGTTGTTTATGGTGTTGATGTATTACCCAAATTGGCGTCGGGAAAAAATCGCGCCAATATGGGGCGTATATGACACCTGTGCCAAACTTTCACATGAAAAGCGAAGCAATCAGACTGTATTTGTTTATGGCAGTTACATGACTTGGACTATTATAATATCGATGCAATGATGAGGATGGAATAATATTTGGCGAATTATCACCCGTGCCTGGCTATCATTAAAGTACCAAAATGGCACCTGGTATATAAAAAGTGAAGTGGTCCGCCCGGAATTGTTGATGATAGTCACATGTCTTAGGCTATTGTTATAAAGATTGTTTTAAAATACCGGGAGACAAAGACTCTGTATACTTAATTCATGTTATTTTAGCTTCTTTTCAAATGTTTAACTGATCTTTAATCAAACACAAAAACAACCATTGGATGTCTTAACAGCAACTGATTCGGCCTTAAATTTTTGCAATAAAAGGGAATTGAATGGAAACCCGTTTACAGGAAGATCTGCACAGCTTTTTTTGAGTATAATTCAATCTTCTCTAATATTTTTAAAACCGTTTAGATTAGCATGTTTTTAGATTCTGCGGTGTCTGAACGGTAGTTGTCGAGTGTAGCTTGCAGGGGACAGAGCCCCCTTGTGAAATATAATTTTAAGTATTTACAAAACTTTAGATGGATATACATTTTAAAATTATTTTATATGTATATTAAATAAATTTAACTAATCTTAAAGGCAAAAAAGAATGTATTGTTGAAACATTTCATCTTTTACTGTGATATATATGATTAGTTGTTGCGTTTGTGTTAATAAGCAGTCAATGTCTTGACGAAGTGTCAATGTAATATAAACATTTGTACACTGTTAATAATTTGCAGCATTCTGTCCAGTCATTCGGCCGTTTTTTGAAAAAACGGTTTCATAACCGTAATTTAACTTTATTCTGACCATAAAATGGCCAATAATATGGTAAGAATAGTGTTAAATTACCGTTGTGTAACCGTTTTCCGAAAACAAAAACGCTGAATTGACTGGACAGAATGCTGCAAATGTTTAACAGGGTAGAAACAAACGAGTTCTATTTGAGTGATTTTCAGTAGTATGTGTTGCTTGTACATTTTTAAGATTTTACAGACAAAATACTATTTCTTTCCGTATTTCGTTCTGTTTTCCTCGGAAATGCATTGTCCGCTCAGTAATAGAAATTTATCATAAAAAGTACCCGATGTCATAAAGACTGTGGCAATGGTTACGCTTGTACATTTGTAAGACTTGTACATTTGTAGATTACGCTTTTATCGCTCTATATTCACGTTTAAATACGCATAATTTCAATTTTTACACAATCGATTGGGAAACAATGTGCTTTAAATTGCTAGATGTTTGAAAACGGCTACGTTTAATTATTTAGATAATTTTCAAGAGTGGGGATTTAAAAAATATATCTGTCTCGACAAAGAACATATGTTTACTACAACATATACATGTGTTTACATAACATAAAATAAGTAACATGAACAAAGAAGGGTATCACAGTTAACATTTAATTCCCCATGCTTAGTGAAAGAAAATTTAAATGAAAACAAGAAAAAAAATCATACGTGAAGCATGGGTTATGAAACACTTCTTATCCAACACTTCTAGAATATTTTAACGAAACTTCGCTGTTTAATAAGGTAAAAAAGATGCCTAAGTAAACATTTTGGAAAACATAGTGCATATTTGAAAACCAGATTTCAACAATCACCACCCAAAGCTGGAAAGGTACTCCAATTCTTCTGTGCGTCTCTGTATATGATCTATAGGTGTAGAGATTCTACATAGTATGCGAAAATTTAGTTTAACAAGAAAACTCATAACAAAGTTGGAGATTCACCTCAGCAATTTCTCCCAATAAATGGAAACACACTTGAATTCCTTTGCAAAGCCCTTTATATTGCGTACAGATACATTTTTATACACTCCACATATTAAACTAAACTTTAATTCAGAGAAAAACATGCTTAAAACTACCGAAATCACTCTTACAAAAATTACTATCCATAGCAGCCATGTATCAGGTATTTCTCATAATCCTGTATAGGATTTTATTTTTATGCTACAAACATCTCTTAGTATATTAAATGAATTTGAGCTTTAAATTGCATAACTCAAATTGAAAAACACCTTTAAGCGATTCACGTTCAATCTCAATAATGCTTAGGAATTCTTTTGTGTACTCCTGCATATGATCTATACAATTTATGCACACCATGTAATATGCAAAAAGTTTTTTAAAAAATGCATACCATAACTGCAACCGCACTTGCAGTAATCATCCCTAACAGACCACATGGGATAAGTATTGTAGATGAACTCTTTTCTTTTGTCCCTGTAAATATGCAATGCACATCATATTCTACCGCATCATTAAACCTCAGTAATATATATCAATTTCATTATGTTTCAAATAATGCAATATAATTTAATTATGCTGCGAACAGTTTTTACTTGTATACCATTATGTAACCGAACACTTTTGTGAGACTCTGTAAATGTCTGTAATACGTTACACCCCATATTATACAAAAAGCATGTATTAGTGCACCTCAGAAATTAATGTAAATTTCGTTATGTTTGTGACAAAGTAACATCATATAAATATGGCACAAATGATTTTTCTTCAGTTTGGTTTGGTTAGGTTTGTGTTTATGACGGCCGATTATCAACACGTGGGATATAGGCCCTGGGGGGGAGTGCCCTTCGTGGGGGTCTTTCTAAGGGAACCTAACCCGTATTTACGCATGGGAATCCACGGTTTCGAAGAAAACCACGAAAACTCCGAAACGGTTAGGCCGACGGGCGCGATTGGGTTCGAACCCAGCACCTCCCGTCTACCAGCTTCGAGAGCAGAACCTCTCAGCCACTGGTGGGACGATTTTTCTTCAGAGACCATTATAATATAACGGAATACTTTTAAGTTCCTACGCAAACATATTCTACAGTAGCCATCTACTAGTACACCTTAATAATGTATATAAATTTTATTATGTTTAAAATATTCTAACACTATTAAAATACACTGCAAATGATTTTTTCCATAGACCGTAATGTAACGGAATCTTTTTGAGTGCTTCTGTAAATGAACTTTGAATTGTGCACACATCATTTTCAAAACCGAACGTACTATGATAAACCTGAATAAGGTGCACTAATTATATGGCCATCCGAATATAATTACGCAAGTAAAAGCAGACGACAGACAAAACCAATTCATAAACATTTTTCAGCTACCGTCAACCTAATTTACTAAACAATTCGAAATTTAAAAGGTGTGAAAATACGCAAAAAGCGTTCTAAAAAACGTTCTAAATGGTGGTTTCTGCGCAATCTCTGGAAATACGGAACCGATTTCAAAAGTAATGGTATCAAAATGATTGTGTTAGTCCACGTTCAAACACAGGCTATATCTTAAATCGATGCCGCTACCCCAAAGGGGATATAGGGGCAAAAAACCTCCTAAAAATGCTATCTTTGTGTTACTGAACGGCCTAGAAAAATGAAATTTGGAATATTTTTTACATATTAGATATTAAGGATTTCTAAGAACGCTTCTTAGAAAATTCGAAATTTAAAAAGGGTGATAATGCACGAAGAGCATTCTAAAAAACGTTCTAAATGGCGATTTCTACGCAATTTCTACGCAATCAAATCGATTTCAAAACTACCGTCAACCGAGGCTAATTTGGGCCACTTTTGGTTGGTTCCACTCACATTTCCATTATTAAAAAATATTATATGTGATTTTTCAACGCCGAAATAGAGTGTAAACAATTAACATGAAACAATGAAGCAAACTGAATGGTCTTAAAGAGGAAATGTTTTATTTATTTTTTAACTATTTTTAAAGTTTTGGAACAAAGTAGCTCCTACTAGGGGTTTCTTTGGTTCTTATGAAATCTATCATCTTAGTTTCATATAAAATGAATACATTTCATATATAAATGAATACATTTTTATGGAAACTCCCTTGCAATATCATCTGCTAATACATTAGCACTGCAAACCCAATAAACATTTTTTTTTAAATATTTAAACACAATAAATCAATTGTTAATTTTAAAGAAACGAGAAACAGCTTTCGTGCTCTTCAACAACTGGAATAAAAACAATTAATATAACATTTTGCAACAGTAAAATTTGAAAAAAAAATTACTTAAAACATGTTTTAAGAGATGTAGTTGTATAAAAGGCATTTCTAAGTAATCGGGGCTATTTTCGGACCAAAACAGAACAGGCAAAAAATAGCTCCGAAATACTAGTTTTCATGCTAGCTTTATGAAAACTGAAACATTTTGTGCCAAAATAAAAAGTTAAAGGAAAAATTATGATCACGCATGGGTTACAGGTTACTGAAGGTAATATTTTGACACTTACTTTATTTGTAATTTTTATCAAGATTGTTTCACAATAGAAAGTTTGGAGAGATAAAATCTACACACGAAAACAGTTGTTTACAAACACATTCAGTGTTGACACTAAAAAAATTTAAATGACCTCCAAACTATTCAAATACCCTATAGTAGGGTATAAATTATTTTTCAAGGGCAAAAACTTCAAATTATTATCTTGTAGTGTTTGTTCAATACAAAGAATAAAACCTTTATTTATGGGATGGACAAAGTTGACGGTAAGTTGGAAAGCGTTAAAAAAGGCTTACTTATTTTTTCAAAATATCCCATTTGGCAACGTGCCTGACTAGAAAGGTTTAAGATATCACACTTTGAAGCTAATCTTAAATCTGCCAACGAAAAGACATATGGTCCTTTTATTTTGAGCATTATAATTAATATGAAGTTTAACTGAAATGAGTAAAAGTTGCAGACGTAGAAAAAAAAATAAACACTCCCTACTAACTCTGCAACTAATTATAATAGAAGAAAGATATGGTACCAAATGATTGGAAAATATGTGTACTTTTAAATCATGCATATAAAATTTCTTTAAAGGACCATCTACAAATCAAAATCAGACCAAACTTTTTCTTTCAATGGCAACACGTCATTTTTGACAATATATTTTAAATCTTCGGTTGAAACTATACCTAAAATTGAAATTTCAAGTAATTTGGGGGATAAGGGTTTAAATTTTAAATATTAAAAATTTAGAGCTTCTAATGTTAAATTACATTTTCATTATTTTAATTAATATCTCTTTGAAAATATTATTCTATTGTGATAAATTTTTGTGTCGTTATAATACTAAAAATCCCAAATACATACATTGAATTTGTAAGTTAGGGTAGATTTCGTATGAAATACTACCCATTACATTTTCCTCTATGTTGGAATTTCTGAAACATTTTAGCACATCTACACCGATCATGACCCCTAGAACCCAAAACCACCCCCAGTAAAAAACTTTATATGTCTCTCTCTCTGTCTATATATATATATATATATAATAAATCTGAAATCACAAATATATAAATAAATTGGTAAAGTTCTAAAGATGAATTAGAAATGAACATAGGAAACCAGTATGTAAAATAAGAAACTATAAATTACCCACAGAATATTCAGAGGAGCATGTGGGTTCGTTCATAGAAGATGCGTTATTTCATCCAATTTTGTCGGCATTAAGCCTAAAATGACAAAATTTAGCTTCTTATAACGCAAACATAACAGAAAATAGATAATAAAAATCCAAGAGATCTAAAAAAGATACACATCACACATGATATTAAAAATTAATCGAGCACAATACCTAAATTACATACAAGGATGCAAAACTGCAGCATGTCTGGATGGAAAAACAGAGTTAGGACTATTTTAACATCTGGGCCTACAGTTGAGTATCTGACTGAAACCCTTTGCTGTCATCTGGTGTGAGAAAGGAAAAAAAGTAAATTGGAACTAGAATATTAATAGTAATATATAGTGCTGCCATCTTTACCCAAAAAAGGAATGAAATTGATTGAAGAAATAAAAAAAAAATGATTTAGATTAACATTTAGTTAAAGTAGAATGAAAAAATAGGAATAAACTTAATACGTACTGAGTAAATACAAAATAAAATAAAGAATATTAATGAATTAATAAAAAAGAAAATAAAGAATTACATAAAAATAAATAAATAGAAGAGCAATTGATTAAATTAATTAATTTAAAGACAAAATATTATAATATAAAAAATGAGAATATAAATAATATTTAAAAAACAGTGAGGAAAATTTTGAGATAGTAAAATATAGCCTTGTATTATGTAACTAAATGTGAAAATTGAAAAAAACAATGAGGAATATTGAGATAGTAAAATATATCCTTGTATTATGAAGCAATATGTGAAAATTTATGATGTTAAATGCATGATACCCCGTGTTTTTTTTTGTTGTTGTTTGTTTGTTTTTTGTAATATATCCATACAATATATAAGCATATATACATACACATATACAGGCTCACACATATATAAACATATTATATATATATATATATATATCACTTCCTCCTGGACGCGATAACTTTCACAATTCTGCAGAAATCTCTTCCAAACTGATACATAAAATCAAGGGGCATAATATCTCGGTCAAGCTCGTTAAAGGACAAAATCGGACCAAGGGGATGGAAATAAGGAGGGGTTTTGTGAAAAACGAAAAAAGCCCATAACTTCTTAAATTTTGTTCACATCAAATCAGTTTAAAGTGTTTATTACTTCTAAAAATAGGACAAAAAATTTATATATCACAGATTTTTGTTAACATTTAAAATGGGCTCAAGTGGAGCAAAAAATAGGGTTTTTGGGAGAAAAAAAATCATAACTTCGTCAATTCTCATGATTTCAAATCCAGTTAATTTTATTATAAATCTCCTTAATATTATCTATAACTTTTACATTCGCAAGTTTTTGATAGCACCAATTCGTACCACAAAAAGGAAAAAAATTAAAAAAAAAAAAAAAAAAAAAAAAGGGGGGGAGGGGGGTTGAAGAAGAACAAATCCATGACTCCGTCTATTCAGAAGATATAAAATCCCCATGAATTTATCATATATATTCTTAATATTGTCTAAAACATTTATATAGACAAGTTTTTGATAGGGCCAATTCTTACAGCCAAAACGAATTAAAAACACATAGCGGTTGAAGAAAAAAATCATCTTATTAAGAGCGTATTCAAATCCAAACTGCTTATTTTCTTACTCATTTTTAAATTCATTTTTGCTCTCAAACGCATCCAATTTTCAGATTCTCTTATTCAGAAACTATATAACGTACCTTAATAATCAATTTTTTGATAGAGGCAGAATATATTTTAAAAATTAGGTCAATATGGGCATTTTGAACAGAATTTCCTAAAGCGATTGTGTTAGAAACGAAAAATAATGGCCTACTGAGAAAATAATTGTTTATAGATCAAGTTTTAATTAATTGAACGAAAAGTAAAAACACAGGTCGCTTAAAAATCTCTTCAAAAATCACTACAGCAAGTTTAATATTTTTTCTTTTAAAAATGAATTTGAAAATGTGCCATAAAATTTCGAGTTGTTGAGCATGACTTTTTTTAACACCGCCTTAACATGATTCTGATAAAACCAGCTATTATATAAAAATGAAATAAAAACTCGTCAAAAGCGGGCAGATAAAATTGTTAAAGAAGGTTTATCTCTAATCATGATTTAGTTTTTGTTGGTGAAATTAGTATACTTAACTTCGAAATCTACCTCCGCCTGTAGGCTGGGCCGGCAGGGATTTTTTTAAATTTTAGAATATGAATTATGAAAGTAATATTCGAAAAGAAATATGAATTGCAACCTATAATTTATTGATAGATTTATATTTATTATGTCCTGCTTTATGCAAATTGTCAATTTCAAATTTTTATTCCAAGTATTTTTCGAATTATGATTAACGTCAAAATGCTGGTTTAAGGGGACGTCTATGATGCGGAGTAATGCATCATTTGAAGAAAAAATAGTTTACCTACTCATTTTATTGAAACATTTGGGCTGGCAATAGTCGAAACATATTAAGCGAGTGAAAGAGTTCTATTGGCAAGAAATATTAGATTAATAGAAGTAACATAGTCATTCTGTAGCGTTTCAACAATCCAGTACCAAACTTCAATTTGGATACAGCCCCTAAAATAGGCTTATTTTAAAATAATTAATTTCTCTGAAACTAGTAATCGTGCGAATTTCAAGAACATTTAAGTTTATGAGAATTGAAGGATGTAGAATTTATTTATGGAGACATAATTGGGTGTTACTATAGAAAAAAAAATAAAGTTTTGGTTCGTTTTGATATGTAGATGGGCCCCTCAGCGAATTTTATGAACATCATTTAAAAGTAGACTTTATTTCCAATCGTTTGGTATTAGTAATTTTTTCTACAATAATTTGCTGTAGAGTAGTAGGAATTGTTTACTTTCCCCCCCACGACTGTGCAGAATAAGCTCGGGTTGTAATTTCATTTATTTATTTTGTTGTGTTATGTGGTTTCTACCTTTATACATTGCATTAAAATTTTCATTTTTTTTCTTCTCTTTTTGCCATCCGCACTACTTCATTTTTAAACATTTTAGGGAAAATAAATTCAATGCTACTTGAGAAATTCTTGAACGATCCTCACTTCAATTACAGGAGCTTTACGGAAAACTTCCTTAAGCATTGTTTATGACTCAATGTCAGTGAGAAGCAAAAATGATAACGTTTTGAGCCGGGATAAATTCAAAACTTCCTTTTATAAAGATATTAAAGAAAGTTCTCTATCAAAAACAAAAAAGAATTTTTTAAAAATATATAAATGGAATACAACACATACGTTTTTCAAACCAGATTTATTTTTGAGTTTTAATGAGCTGGGACTTCTATTTTTCCTGTGCAGAGTTTAGAAGTTTTTGAAGTAGTTTAGTTTTAAAGAAAAGTTTCATTCACATGAAATTGCGAAAGAGCAGATACTTAAAAGAAAAATCTTTCTTTAAAAGTAAAGTTTTAAAAAGAGAAATGTAATTTGATTTTCAGAAGGAATTTTTTTCATATTGAAGATTAAAACAGATATGGGTAAAAATATTTTTAAACACAGAGAGTTTTTAAAACTTTTTCTGTTAAGTAAAAAAAGTTCAGATATTTTTTCTGAAACATTGTTTATAATTGAAAAATAGTACTAATTAATAATAGAAGAATGCACTTCCTTACTGGAAACTAATAATGGTTTTATTGGTTTTAGCATTTGAGACGATTACTGAATCATATGATATATTTCAAATAAATTACAAACAATGGTTAAATATTACCTTACAAATAATTTAAATATAGAAATATTCACTTTTCATTGAAAATCTTTGACATGAAACGAATATATTTCATAAATATTCGTTTTATATTGCAATTATTAGCAAACAAGTGAACAAAATATTTATTTACATTAATGGTAGACAACTGGAAAATTGAAAATGCCCCAATGACCCCCTTGAGTAATTCCAAAATTGCCAGTATTAGCGAAACTATAAGTAAGATATAGCCAACGTTGGTTAAGATATAGTTTAAATTTTTAATCTTTGCAGAATTTTGTCGAGTCATTTCTAATTGTATGAAAATATGATATATAGTTAAATTACAAGGACAGTCAAAAGTATTCCGCTGCATTACGGCAAATGCGAAAAAATTATTTCAAGTGCATTTTAATGACGTTACACCCCTTCGAAAATAATTAAATTGATATGCATACATGAAGTGCAATTAAAATATGCTTTCTCTAAAATATGTGGCTCGAAGAATATTTATTATTCTTGTAGAGGGCAACACAAAAGAATTCCGTTACATAACGGTATGTGGGAAAACACTGTTTTCGGCGTATTTTAATTATGTTAAACTATTTCACATAAAATGAAATTGATATACGTTGCTGCAGGATACTTACAAGTTACTTCCTGTATAATAGAAAGTGCATA
Organism: Maratus speciosus; assembly: GCA_963932465.1. Lineage (NCBI taxonomy): Eukaryota > Metazoa > Arthropoda > Arachnida > Araneae > Salticidae > Maratus > Maratus speciosus. The sequence continues at coordinate 50,721,679 of OZ010800.1, forward strand.
GTATTCACAGGCAAAATATTTCGGATACTATACTGTGTCCAAAGTACTGTATATTAGTAATGACTGCTGTAAGTGTATTTTTAGTTGTGATGTGAGTTTTTAAGTTTAACTAAATTTTTGCATATTACGTTGTCCTTTTAAATGCTGTAGATCATACACAGGGCTACATAAAAGAAATCGCAAGGGTTACAGAGTATGAACCAAAACACCTTAAAGTTGGTTTTTAAATGAGTTATGCATTTTTACGCTGAATTAAATTTATTATACTAAGATATGTTTGTAGAATATAGACAAAATTATATACAGGGTCACGCAATAAATTGGATACATGGCCGTCTATGGATGATAATCTCTGGAAGTGTAATTTCAGTAGCATTAAGCGAGTTTTAATCTTAATTAAATTTGAGCTAAATATTGGCGTGTACATAAAGGTTGTAGGGGAAATACAGGGCTCTACCAAAGTATCCAATGTGCTTCCGTCTATTGACATAAATTGCTGAAAGTGAAATTTTAACATTTGTATGCGTTTTTAATACTTTTCAACATATCTGAAAAGTGTTTATGATCTCGGTTTGTTTGTCCGTCTGACCGTCTGTCTGGCCGAACTGAAACGTGCGTTCATATAGTTGGATTGCTCTGCAGTTGATATGTGTTAATGATGTTTACTATGCCATGTTTGGTATTTAAAAAAAAGTATGTAACTTTATGTAAAGTATGTAAAAGTCGTCTTCGTCTGGTCCTTCCGTCTGTCTGCATATATCACCGGAAAACCTATCAAACCGAATGGTTTTAAATTTCATATAAACAATCGTTGCAGAATTTTGTCCAGTCATTTCAAATTTTATGAAAATCGAATCAAAACTTAAAAAGATATTAATAAAAGTTTTCTTCATTCTAGTAAATCCAATCATAGGTCATTAACTCAATGTTATCCCATGATAGATAATAATTCTAGGTTACCATGGTGATTACGCCCTATTTATAAGATAGATTCATATTATTTCCGCATTACTAAATTTAATATTTGCAAGGAGTTCCAACCCGGGCTTCCCCAGTTACAGTATACAGCTAAAAATCAATGTTTTTTTAATGAAAAACTATCATAGAGTTTTTTAACCTTTCATATATTTTTATAGATTTTTAATTAGCAATACGAGGACTCATTTTTATAAGTTAGCAATATTGTATTGAAATAAAATTTTCAAAATTTATTAAAAGAGGTATTTCCGTATTGGCCTCTTGCCAGGAATTAAAACATATTTATCGTCTGTCTGCAAGTGACAGAAACAGACTTGAAAAAATCATGCATGAAAATTATTTTAAAAACAACAAAACTTGTTTCAACAAAACTGTTTGTCAACAAAACAACAGTTTTTAAACTAACTGCACTTGAAAGTGTATTTTTTTCTCTATTCTACAATGCAAAAAGTGAAAATGTGCGATATTTAGAAATTTTAAAAAATGGCAATAAAATAAAATAAAAGTTAAATTTGATCATCTGCTGTTGCCATTCGCAAAATGACGTCAGCGATACGCACAGATATGTTTTCCCTTTATAATATAGATCAGGGACGGCGAACCTGTGGCACGCGTGCCAAAGGTGGCACGCGAAAGAATAATCTTGGCACGGTGTTGCTTGTGGCTCTAAATTAATATAAATTGATATACAAACTTAGATCTCCTGATTTTGTCAAAACTGGATTAATTGGAAATTACAGAATTTTAATTTCGGCTATTTGAAATACCATAAATTACCGCATAAGTAAAAGTACCAATCGTAAAATTATGGCAACTTAAAAATTAGGTCCAGATATATTTAAAGAATCTCTTGTTTGACCTTTTAATAATTTTGCTATCTATGTCCGGAACTGACGTTATCTACTGGCGGTACTTATAAGTACCAGTAAAGTAACTTATTATAAAATTCATTTAATACATCGATTAGTTGTAATACAGTTTAGAATGAGTTATAGATACATTACTTTATCTTGTTCCAGAAGCATTATTGGTTACACAAAATAAAAGCTTTTCTAAATGGATGATTTCTTTTGCCTTTGCATCTTTTCAACTTTCTTGGCTTGGGGAGAGGCGGATGAGAATTTTTCAATTCGGAACTATTTCTATATTTCTATTGTAATAACATTATATTCGTACATTTCATAATTCTGCAAAATACTAAGAAAAATATTTAAAATAAAGAATTTGAGTGGGGTTACAAATATTGTACAAGATCCCTATAAATTCAAATTTAATTAACCATTCTAAATCCTTCAATCCTTCTAAAATCCTTCTGAAATATATTAAATGATTATGTAAATCTTCTAATATTGTTTAAACAATTCATGAGAAAAGCTTTAGAAGATAAAATTTTCATGAATTCATAATTCAGTACATAAAGGGTTAACAATAAAGAAGTTATTAAAGATTTTACATGCGATGACAGAATTTAAAGGGACGCCACGCCACTCAGCGATCCTGGGGAATTTAGATTATCGGTGAACAAACCCAAGGACATAGTGAATTATTTTATTATCTCCATGGCGAAAAGACAAGGTATTATTTAACCGCAACTGTTTTAGTTGTTTACGCCGTACCTTCATTCGTTCGTTGCGTTTTGCTAGTTTTTTTTTATGAAACATCATTACTGTAATCAAAGTTTTTTTTTGTGTGTGTTTCTCAAGAGACAAAAATTAAGCTTGTTCGGAGACACAGAGAATCCACAAAAATGAAAAATTAGTGCTTACATATAAGGCTGGCTGCTTTTAAATTTTTATACAAAATGTTTATGAAACTTATTCAAGTTATAGCATAATACATATTAGTAGTAATGAATATTTTATATAAATAACGACAGATGAGAAAAGCTTCTCATTTTTAAGTTGTCGGTGATTAATGTTTTTAAAACGTTACCTTTCTTATTAAATGTAGCAAAATTATCGGCAAGTGTTTATATTTTCTTTAATTTATATGTTTGATAAAATTGTGTAGGAACTTTATGCAAGTTAGAAGTTTAAACGGCCTATTTTTGCAGATAAAAACTTTAAACAGATTTTCCTCCACGTTGATATTTTCATAACATGCTTCTTCGATAAGTGCTATAGGTTTTTTATGCGCATGGATTCAACATTCAAGTTTATAATTATTATTTTTTAAATATTTAAATTACGAGTTTCTTGAATTTCCTTGATTTCTATACACGATTTCACTATACACCCCGAAAAAAAAAATTATACTAAATTTCACATTCCATACATCTAAAAATCCATGCACAGTTTTATGTAGTAGCTTCTAAGGAATATGGAAAAAAAATTGAAGCAAAAAATATTCATATTTTAAAAAAAAATGTAGGGTTTTTTTTTAAGTTTAAAAAAATTAAATTTTAGTTAAATTGGCTGTTCTACAAGATTTTTTAAAATTTATATTTGCTTTATAGTATTAAGTATTATGCCACCATAGATATTACAGTATTATTCAAAACTGAAGCAAATCGGAAATTGTACGTCAAACATGGCAAATGAGGTGAGTTCGTACTGTAACTATTTTTTTAAATATCCCGATCTTTCTGTTCAAAAACGGAAAAAACTGAAATATTTTCAATCCTCGGCTATGTAACGGTAGCAGTACTACCGGGTATATTTCGGTGAATTGAAGAAAGTATTTCTGAGAGAGTATAAATTGTCTACTTTAAATTTTTCTGGCAGTAAATTAGATGAATAGGAAAAAGCTAACAATAAATTCTGGAAGAAATACTAAAAAGACTTCTAAAATAGAAAGGCTTAATGAGGATATGCATCTTCTACGTATATAAAGATGGAGTTCGAGTTTTAGATAATTAATATCTTTCAAAATTTCGAAAAGAACCACAAATTTTATTAATGTTATTTAAGTATGTTTCCGAAAATATGTTCAACCGTAAAACTAACCATTATTAAAGTTAAATGCTGGGACTGGAAACAAATTTAAAAGTGCTTATCTATCTGTGCCTCAGAAATGAATTTATATTTTATGTAATTATAAATTGGAAAGTATAAATGCCATGATAAGTAATCACCTTACTTTAGTTGCATATAATTTGGCTTTAAATTCATTATCCATATATATATAATATTAAATTTAAACTATTGTTATAGAAAAAAAGCAGCTTATCTGTGATCACATCTATGCATAAAAAGTCACAAATGAAAAATGACAGATGGATATAGGCGTGCGTAATGTGAGTACCTCTGTACACACATTAGGCATTTATGCATATTTGCGATAAGTTCCAGGCTCTATTTATGAAGCCCGAGCACGGCTGAAAATTGTGTCAACAAACCCCGAGTCCGCCCAAACCCCATACCAAATGTACGCACTAGAAATTTGTTGAATATTTAATACATGATTTATCACATTGCTAACTAAGCGTAGAACCAACAGAGTGAAAAATTTCCAAGCCGGGAATTAACCCCGGAACCCTTGGAATAGCGCTCCTAGTGCTCTATCCTTTAAGCTACGAGGACGATACACAGCTTACCATCTCTCACTCATATATCGCTCACCCGCAATAAAAGTGACACATCTCGACGAAATTCGTTTTGTGTTTTATTACACTAATAAATCACAGGTATGTCATACTACACAACAAGTTTCATAAGTTTAGCTATGTGGAAAATTACTTTGTTACGCTATATGTCTATTTATGACCACAGACGAGGCGTGGTTTGTGTGGGGAGGTAAAATTATCCAACCTTCCAAACCTCATCCCACGCCTTAGTTTTCAAGGGATTTATGCTTTTATGCACGTTTTCATTACTGCCAGCAACGCTAACTGCTATAATTTCATGTTACAGTAAAATCATTGAAATTTTCTTTTGCCTCTCCTGTGAAATTTACTTTTGTCGAGATGTGTCACTTTGCTTGTGGGTGAGCGATATGTTGGTAAGGCTCCAGCTACAGCACATGATGGAACAGTCTCTGATCTTTCCATCTTGTGCTGCAGTTGTAGCCTTACAAACATATATAAGTGAGATTTGGCTGAGCTGGATATCATCCTCGTAGCTTAAACGGTAGAGAACTTGGAGCGCTATTCCAGGGATTCCGGGTACGATTCCTAGCTTGGACATTTTTCACTCTGTTGGTTCTACACTTAGTTAGTAACGTGATAAATCACATATTAAATATTCAATAATTTCAAGCGTAATTTCACTGCTGAAAATTAATTAAAAAATTAATTAAAAATTATTTAGAAATGTGTTAATAAAATTTAAATATTGTTTCAACATTAATTTTCTAATTTTAAATATAAACTTAAATATAGTATAGACTAATTGCTCCCTCGTGACAACGTTTCGGTGTTTTCGCGTTAAAAAAAAAAAAAAGCAGTAGACCTGTACGAAGCTTTCTCACCGCAATCTTTGAGATTATTTAATGATGCATTTTTTCATTAATTTTTGATTAAATGCAATTCTTTTTATCAAGCAACGTGTTTTAACGATATATAAGTAGGGTAGACCGGGGCACGTTTACGCATGGGGCACGTTTACGCCGTGCACTTTTTCCGAAATGAGTTATAACTGACCAGTCATGACAAATTGATGCTACTCCCTAGTGGGTATTCTCACACGTTTTTGAGCGTCAGTTGAGCTTCGGTCTAGCATGGGGAAAGGGTAAACTGTTTTATGTCAAGGTGAGTAAATTTCGTGTTGAACTTATTGAAACTTATTGCGAACTAATAATACTTAGTTAAGGATAAACAAGTACATGAACATTAGCAGAATTTTATGCTTTTTTGAGAACTGTATTTTTATAAACAGAAATGTTATTAATATTCGTTGCGCGTTAAAAAGAAATCCAAACATGGCGACGGGGCACGTTTACGCATTGACATCGGGGCACGTATTACGCATTGACATCGGGACGCGTTTACGCATTGACATCGGGGCACCTTTACGCACGTTCAAAGAGAAGAAATTACGTAACAATTTACTAGTTTTTATAGAAGCAGCAAAGGAAAAAGTATGAAAACAAAAACTGCAAAAGGGAAAAAGGTTTCTGGAATAAAGAAAATAGTGAATGAATCTGATGACGAAGATGAAAACTGTGTGTGTATATATTGTTTGAAATCATACAACCAATCCAAAAAAGGACAAGAATAGTTTCAATGTCTTACATGCAAAAGGTGGTCCCATGACAAATGTGCAAAAGGAAATACTTTATATTTTGTTTGTAAAAACTGTAACAGTGATGATGAAGATGACTAAATAGTTTATGTTTTTAATTAGCAAAAAGGCCTATGTTTTCAGTTTAGCCTATAAAATATTCTTTAATTAATTCTCTTTAATTGTTTTTTAAACAGTGTTTTATGTTATAAATAAAACATTTCAATTTGATTAAAGATTCATTTCACTTACTCCTTGGTACCACTTATAATATGCGTAAACGTGCCCCACTTGATGCGTAAACTTGTCCCGTTCCCGGGGGAAGTTTAAGCAAAAGACTTGGACCTAAAGAAATTTTTTTACGGTTAAAAACACAAATAGAGCAACAACTGAATACACAAATTTTGACTTTATTAACTGCTTTATAAAATAACAATGTCTAAAATTTCCTAAGTTAAAACATAAAAATTAGAAAATTCATTGAAAAAAAAACCTGCGTAAACGTGGCCCGGTCTACCTTATATTATATCAAAAGCCGCTTCCAGAACCTTTCGAAAACTACCTCATTCATCGCTATGCCTTTAGTATCTGAAGAGAAAAGAGATGTTAATTTCAGAAATAATGTATATGATGGTTTTCACCTATATTTTGTACCAGGGGTTTATCCCCATATTCTCTTAAAATATCATAATTTTACAACTATAGCAGAAAAACACGAGTTTTATTTTCCAGTAACCCTGTAAAAGGACTTCAAATAGAAAACGAGGATAGGTACGAGATATCTCACGGCTTATTTATATTATTAGCACTGACCGTACAAAGGCCTATAAATCAGGTAAAATCATTCTTTTTACATACTATTGTAAACAAACCGCTTTAAAAGTAACTTTTAAATAAAAGAAATAGTTTAAAAAAGTTTTTAACACTTTTCAAAGAAATGGAAAAGTGTTTATGCATTCGGTTTGTCTAGCCGTCTGTCAACGCTCTAACTCCGGTAAATAAACTCGGATTGCAATTGATAAAGGTTATTTAGAGTCAACAAAGCAAGATTTGCATTGCATAGAAAGTATGTACGATTAATAGTTCATTTACAGGGGCACTCAAAGTATTCAAACCCATTATGGTATATGGGGAAAATCGTTTGCAGAGTATTTATTAAATTACTTTAATTAAAATACACATATTTTATTAAAATACTTTAATTAAAATACACATATTTTATTAAAATACTTTAATTAAAATACACATTACGCTATTTCAAATGTATTGAAACTGATATAAATCACTGAATTTTACTATTATCACGTTAGATAAGGGCATTCATGGAATTTTTTATTCATTTACAGGGACACACAAGAAATCGGTTACAGTACTGTCTTTAGTAATAAATGCTGGAGTGTACGGTTTAAAATTCGGTATGATCTTTTAAATTTAATTAATTTTTTGTATGTTACTCGTCATATATAAATTCTATACCTCCTATACAAGGATGAACAAAAGTATTCATGTACCATTCTCCTTATTAAAGGAAATTGCTGAAGGGAAATTTTCAACTGAAGTATATATATATTAAGTGAACGCAAAGTATATTAAGTTGACGCATGACTTTTTCTTTCCAGTTTTTTCTCAAATAGAAAGCTTTTTCCGGTTTTTTCAATTTAAGAATAACTAAAATTTTTACTTTGGGACCGAGCCCGATGACTGAAATAAAAATACAGTCCGATCCTGAAAACGCCCTCGAACTGAGCCTGTCTCATCTCTAAAGCATATATGTCTCAAAGGGAGCTTATTTTTCAAGGGGTCAACCACAAAGGAAAATTAAATAGGCTTTAAATATAGTTTATGTTAAATTTAACTTTCTTAAATTAGAATGAAACATTCAATTAATAAGTAATTTTGTGTAGGGGAGAGTGGTGAGGAATGGGACACTTTTAACAAAAATAAGAAAATCAACTTTGTTTGACACAAAAACAAAAATATCGATATGTAGAATACAAAATGAAACAATTTCTAATGTCCTTGAACAACATAGAAACATAATTTCCAGAAACAATTATGTAAATAAAGAAATTGTAAATTTCAAAACGTGTCCCATTCCTCCCCACTACCAGGGAGGTATGGAAAAGCTGTAAAACAATGTACGATAAGGCACAAATAGTCTAATGTTGGCTATATATGCAGTCTAACAAAGATTGTAAGTTAATGATGTCTGTTCTACAATATCAAATTCCATAACTTCATCACAGGAAGGAAAATTCAGGATTGCCAGTCAGAGATGACATTAAAAAGTCATCAGTTTAATTTATTTACATTTTGAAGTAAATGGATATATTTATAATGCTATAATTAATATACTACCCTCGAAAAATATTTGCATATTAGCAATTTACATATCCTCTTATTAAAAAGAATGAATTAGACATGTCCCATTCCTCCGTCTGTTGGCATGTCCCATTCCTCCCTCTATCTTTCATATGTTAAACTTCTTGTATAAACAAAAATGCTGCTTTTAAGCATAGCTTAAATTAGGGATAATATACAGTAAAATTTTCCATAAATGGGGGAACTATTACATCTACGAATAAACAAGTCATTAATATACAAAAAAACATAAAAGTATATGAAGCAAATTTACTTTTGACTCTTGAAATAACCTTTTTCTTTATACAGGGTGCGGAGAAGGTATTGATAATTTTTTCTTAATGTTTGTGTGTGTCTTTTAAATGTTGAAGATTTTTTTGTGCATATTTGCTCTTTATGATCTAAATATTGTATTATAAGTAAGTATTTTTCGGTTATTGTTGGCATTTCGACTTCTGTGCTGAAAAACAGTTCACTATTGAATAAGCTGTCAACCATCAGAATGACTGCATATTAGCCAAAAACAGTAAAACTGCTAATTCAAGTGGTGGAATAGTAGCCGAAAAGCTCATCCAGCCAGCGTGATGGTTTTTGGCCGCATCACATGCAATGGGAAATCCCCTTTGGTCTTTGTTGATGCTGGTGTCAAGATTAATCAGATCAATTATCTCAACGATATTCTAAAGGAGGTCCTTCCATGGCTAAATTCTCATTTAGGAAACAATCCATATGTGTTCTAACAAGATTCTGTACCAGCCTATAACTCTTGCCAAACGCAACAGTCGTGCCAAGCAAATCTTCGTGATTTTATTTCATCTCAAGACTGGTTTCCGAATACTCCATATTTGAATCCACTTGATTACTCAGGATGGGAGTGTTGCAAGCTAGAGCCTGTAAGTAAGTAAGTAAGCACCCACCCTGGGAACCCGCTTTTGGCTTATGGTTAGGTGTAACCCCCAAGCCCAGGGCAGGGAAAAGTTTTACTACCTGCGAAACTCCTTGATTTTTTTTTTTTTTTTTACAGTTTAGGAGAAATAACAATGTTAGATATATGACAATTATTGACAGTGTTTGCAATAAATATTTACAGATGACCCCTATAATTACATTTGAGAGAAATATTCATTATTATAACATATAAATATGCATAGTTTTTAGAATTTGATATTAAACTTTTTTTTTTTAACACAATTACCTACATATTTGCAACACTTTTATATTTTCAGGATTCACACATAATTTAAATCATAACATCAATTTAAACCATGTACAGATGTGATATTTGCAACACTTAAAGCTATTTTCAAGATATATGATGCAAAATTATTTTTAACTCTATACTAAAAATAAGTATTAAGGTACAAGATGCGAACAATAATTAATATTATGCACTATTATGAAAGTATAAGTAATTGTAGATAATAATTACCTACAAATTTACAGTACAATGATACTGTGTTTGAGATATTATGTAAGATACATGATGCAAAAATTATTTTTAAATCTACACTGAAAATTTAGTATTAAGGTACAATATGCGAACAATAATTAATATTATGCACTATTACAAATTCTTTTGAGTTATTTAATATTTGACAATATGGCCATATGGTCCTACTGAACACATCTTCTATTTGCCAAGTGTGATTGATAAACCGGACACGCAGTGGAATCCGCTGAATGTTTCCTATAATTAGGTAAGTGGAAACAATTTGTGCATCTATATTGCGAGGGAACTCCCGCAAAAGGGCACTCCGAAGTGCAGTGACCTCTCGAACATTTGGCGCAAATTGGCTGTCTCCTGCAGTAAGATGTCTGATGTCCATACAGCTGGCAATTGCCGCATCAAATTATTGGGCGAAAAGAACGAATATAGCACTTGTTGAGACCCACCTGTATAATTTTTTTTTTCTAATAGTTCTTGTGATGCTTTTGTTTCTAATTGCAATATGATGTGATGTAGTGTAGAATTATCCCTCTTTAGAATTTTCAATAAGGTGATGTTTTTATCAGATAAATTTTCTTCAAGATATGATATTATTTCATTTGTAGGTACTGAGGATGGAATACCGGTGATTATTACTCTTTTGTAATTAGTCAACTTATATGTGATTTCTGTTAACTTTGTAATGTCAGGAGTGTTTTCTATCATTTTTAACAAATGTTCTGTATTGTCATCTGTATTAGATTGTATAATTATTGTATCTGGATTTCTGGCATTTCTGCAGTATATTATTGGAACTTCCTTCACTTTATTAAAGTGTTCGTTAAGTAATGCTTTGAGTTTTGGAATCCTTATGTGTTTAGCGGTTGTTCTAATTAATATTGCAGAATTAGAGTTCGGCAAAGCAGGGGGAACGCACGTTTTTGTGCCATCACCGCATTTCACTCCTTGACAGCCCCCACTAGAGTAATCCAGGTTTCGCGTCACCAACTCCTCAATTTTCTGTAGTCTGTTGGATAATTGAATGAACCCTCCTTCACCATTTTCTTCTATTCTCTCATTTTCGTTATTTGCCATTATTGTTTGAGTTGCTATTGTTTTTAACTTAACTTCTGTTTGTATGATTTTTTCTCTAGTTTGTGATTTTAATTGCTTCTGTTGTCGTTTTAATTTATTAATTTCTTCTTGAAGGGTTACAATATTTGCATTAATCTGTTCTTTATTTTGTTCTTCCTTGACCAAAGAGTCTTTTAATTGTTTATTTTCTTGTTTCAATTCTTCCAATTTATTTTCAATCTTTACTTCTGCATTTGATCTTTTTTCCATTATTGTTTGAGTTGTTGTTGTTTTTAATTTATTTACTGTTTGTGAAAATTTGTCTATAGTTTTTTTCTTAAGTTGCCTCTGTTGACTTTTTATTTTATCTATTTCTTCTTTAAAACTTTCTTTTATTTGTTCTTTACTATGTTCTACCTCAGTTAAGGAGATTTTTAATTGTTTATTCTCTTGCTTCAGTTCTTCCAAATATTTCTCAAGTTTAATTTCCACTTTTGTACTTTCTTTGAGCTTTAATGACAATTCATCATTCTGTGTTTGCAGGATATCCAATTTGTGTCGTAATTTTTTCATCTTTTCAGGAGAATCCTTATTTATTTCGTTGGAGTGTTGTATAAGAAGTTTCTCATCTCTTCTTGCTTTAGAAAAGATTGTTTCGAGATATTTTTTAGCTTCTTCTGAGCTACTATTAGATCTGTTATTTAATAGTATATTGTACTCTTGAATGAGCTGTTGGATGGATAGTGACTCTAGCTGGTTTATGATGGTGGTATTTTTAATGGAAGTGGTGATCCACCTAATGCATTTTGTATAATTTTTTCTTTGTTTTTTAATCGAGCCTCATTAATTTCTTCTGCTAGTGATATTGCAGTTTCCAAATTAGACTACTTTCTTTGTTGGGTATTCTTGGTACTGATAGTTTTTGATTTTAGTTTTTCTGGTTGTGGTATGAGATCATTCTCTTCCTTTAGTAGGATCAGAAGCTGCAGATGATTGAAGAACGGACAACTAGTTACATATGGTCTTCTGTTTTCTTTATGATTTAGTTCTATAATTCTGTTTCTTATGCTAATTATTTCTTCACTTTTCATTTCCCGATGCAGGTTTATTAGTTCAGTATTATTTGCTTGATAATATGGTATTTTGTTGTATTCTTTATAATGTATTGCTCTGATGTGTTGTAACTCAAATTCCAAAAATAGTGCATTTTTTCTTAATTGGGCAGCTCTATCACCCTTTGCTGTCTTCATACGATATTTTTCTGGTTGATATATATTATTTACAACATTATAACTTTGTATGTTATATATGCCATAGTATGGGCTCTTTGAAAATTCTCCCTTCTCCACAGCCTTGATATGTTCTAATTGATTTGTTAATAGGACCTTAAATTCTTCATAACGTTGTGGATAAACCGCCTCGACCTTATTTATCAACTGTTGAACAACATGACTCGTAATTAGCGCTGGTTCTGTCGCCGGAATAACTCCAGATGATTGGACGTCAGCCAATTCATTATTAGATGCCGCTCTATTTATTGTACTTGTTTTCACTACTGTGTCCATATCCAATCTTGTCAAGTTGACTGTTGGATTGATTCCTTTTTGATTCATTATGTATCTTGACATTACTTTAAGTCCACTTTAACAAGACTGCTTATCAATACTTGGGATTATTTTAGTTAACTAATTTCAATTAGTAATTATGCAATACTTTAAGAGAGATATTATTAAGAATGATCGAAGATACTATTAAAATGATTTTAGATACTACGTTCTATCATCATATGCCAGCCAAGCAATTTAAAGATATAATACGTTTGAGTTATATTAAAAGTTGAAGATAAACACATAAATGGGGGGGGTCCACTAGACCCGCACCATATATCTTTGAAAGAAAGGGATATAGATAGAAAAAAGCAAAAACCGGTGGTCGTGACCACCGAAAATGACTAAGATAAAAATTAAGAGCCTAATAAGGGGAAAATTTTGAATAATAAATGAAATAAAAATAAAATAAAATAATGATAGAAAAAGTTTACTATATCAAAACAAAGAAAAGGGAAAAGTATGTGCATTTACCCCCGTACCACAAAAACCATACACTCAAAAAGAGATATAAATCAATTGTACAATTCTCCCAATAACACCATACCCTGTCCAACTTTGTAATTCCGACAATCACAATCATAATTTTTTACAAGTAACAACAAATTTCGGTATGTGAAGATTATTACTGTGTTTGTGATCAAAAATGGTCTCCTAGTTTAATTCATCTGATATGATACAGGAATAATAGTGTGTTATGAATAATAAAATAATAAAATGAAATAGAGAACAAATTTACATATTTACACTCTCAATGTAGAACTGATGTAGACAATTACAACAACATTGCTGCAGCATGTATATTGCCTATCCAATCCCGATTTCCCACACTTGGACAAAATAAGGAACAGACATTGTAAGGGCTGACTGGGTGGACCAGAAAAATAAAAAGAATGTTAAATATTACACTAAAGTATGAAAGTTAACAGTACTCACCCGACGCTACTAGGGTCCTGCAGCACTTGCCTGAAAAGAAATATGGTACACAAAAGTATAGATGAATAATTATGATGTAAATGCGCCAAAAATCAGTGCAGGGAGCAACCAATAAGTGCGAGAAGAAACCAAAAATTTAACCCAAGAAAGAAAAAAGATGCTATTGTTAAGGATAATGTGTGCTGAATGTAAAAATTTTAAGTGGGATCAAGAATAAGAGTAATACGAGATATCCCACTGAAAAAAAGCAGGTGAATAACTCAAATAATAAAAAAGTTGTCAATGTTAGGCAAGGAATTACGAGCAAGGTCAAAAATTTAAGTGGGATCAAAACTGTCGGCAACCTCTAGCATATTCAAGAAATATCTTGATAATTGAAAAAGTTGATAATGTATGCTAAATGTAAAAATGTTAAGTGGGATCAAGAAAGTAATTAATACAAGATATCCCAGTGAAAAAAAAAAAAAAAAAAAAAAAAAAAAAAAAAAAAAAAACAGGAGAATAACTCAAAAAATAAAAAAGTTGTCAATGTTAGGCGCGTTACGAGCCTAATAATATACGATAATACGAAATAATAATAATATACGAGCAAGGTAAAAAAAAATTAAGTGGGATCAAAACTGACGGCAACCTCCAGCATATTCAAGAAAAAACCAGAAAATTATCTTAATAATTGAAAAAGTTTCCATTGTTAAGGAAAATCCTTAACAACTGGGAAATAGTGTGAAATATGGAATGGGATTGGTTAGAAAGTGAAAAATGACTAAAAAATAGAAAAATCCAAGTCTCTAGCTCAAATAGCAAAAAAGTAGCCAATGTTATAGTTAAGGGAGGGGGACAAAAAGTGGAGCAGAAGATGGTGACAAAAGTTAGGATAAAAGAAGAAATGAAAATGTGACAGTAAATGTGACAAAGACTAAGATAAAAGCAATAGAAAAGTAGCGCCCCAAAAAACCCGTCCCCTACAGGCCCCTAATTGAGCTAGAGCTAAACGAAATAGTGGAAAAGACGGGGGGGGGGAGTTCACTTAGGTGGTTTGCAGTTGAATTTGGCGCAGCGAAAAACCTCTACGACCAGTATTTTTGAGATATTTAGCATTTTGTGCTAAAATTCTAATGGAGAAAACACCCATTAGAAACAAAATGGCAGTTTTAAGTGTTAAGATGGCAAACCTAGTATTTAATTTTATATCTAAAAGTTGAAGATGACTACCCTAAACATGTTGCCATCGAAAAAATTTGTAGAATATAACATTTAGTAATTTCTTTTCTTTTCTTTTTTTTTTTATGAATTTTTTATGTAATAGCTTTATAGCAATGTGATCTTTAGTAAGAAACAAAATGGAGAATAATCTTTAACATCCCACATTTGTGAGATCTTCATAAGTTTTACCATGAGTGTACCTCTTAAGACTCTAAAGACTATAACCAACACTCAAAAACAAGTCTTAGATAAAACCGGTGTACTCTTCATTAGTTTAAGTTTTACCATTACCTTTCCCATAAGGAAAATACGTGGCCAAAAATGGCAATTAAAAGGTCCGTAAACGGCTAAGTGGATATATCTAGAAACGCGGCACGACCCCAGAAGCCCAGCTAAACCCTAACAAATCCATTAAAAACCCTCATAGAGAAAACCGGTATCGTTTTAACAAGTATAACTTTGATGAAAATTTCAAAAACATTGGCTGTCGGATAACTTGACTCTTATTTACAATAATCCGGCATATCACCGTGTATTAAGCTGGTATGACATCAAAATTGGTAACTCAATTTTAAAGGCAGCCCATTCATATTATCAATTATTTTAAGACATTATTATTATTTTGCCCTTAATGAACACAGATTGTTACGTAATGACTAACTTTTTCTTTCATCCATGTATCCGTCACCTGCATAATTGATATGAGAAAATATACTAGAAATAAGAATAATTTTAAACAAACACCGTGTATTTTTTGTGACAAACGACATGCATCGAAAAAATGTTTCAAGGCAATGTCAATGTCGTATGATGTTAAGAAAGACATAATGCAAAAGAAGGGAACTTGTTTCCTATGTTTAAAATTAAACCATCTAGCCCGAAATTGTAGAGCAAAAGTAAAATGCGTTTTATGCAGAAAAAAACATGAAACTCTAGTATGTCCAAAAGTTCCTGAAAAGTTAATCAAAACTGAAGAAGCCCAGGATCCCTTAAAAGCTCTGAATAATTATTACTTCAGAAGATCTTCTTTGAGTGTTGAGCCTTCAAAAAGCAAGCTTCATCATGAGCCAGGATCACAAGGACGAGCTAGAGGAGGTTCAAGCAGAGGACGTGGTGGTTATGGTGGACCCCGTGGTGGTGATGGGTATGCTAATGGCTACGGCCGAAGATATGACAGTCCACCTTTTGGAAGTCGAGATTTTTATGACCGTGGCTACAGTTCAATGTCGCCTCGCATGAGACCATACCCTTCACCTTATGATCGTCGTAGTCCATCTATTGCGCCCATGAGAGATAAACATGCGGATCCCTATTCATCATCTTTGAGAGATACATATTCACAAAGATCTGGCATGTCTCCTGTTTCACGTGATTTGTATCAAAGAAGCAGCAAAGCAACATTTCTTTGACACAGTTAAGGTAGCGAAAAGATTTAACTTGTAATTTTAAATTGTTGAGTTGTGCATTCCCCACAACTCAAGGTGGGAGTATGTTACGTAATGACTAACTTTTTCTTTCATCCATGTATCCGTCACCTGCATAATTATTTAACTGGTTGTAATTACATTGTTTCAATATCTGGCAACAGTTGGTTTTGTTTTGTTCTAGAGAAAAGTTTATGAAAATAAAGTAATGTGAAATATATACGGCTCTTCTGTCATTGAATTTAAGTTAGAAATATATTCGCTTTAACAATAAGAAATGTTATTGAGGGCAGTTTTAATAGCTTATAGATATTTTAATACTTAACTTTTAGGGATTCATTTAGTTAAGAGATTTATTTACATTGGAATCCAACACAGATTGTGTGTGAGCAACCAGTGTCCACCCAATCGCTTCATTTTAGAAAATACCAATTTTAAAATTGAAATTAAAAATACTTAGAAAAATAAATTTTTAAAACAAATGGTACCGCTGAATAGCTCAAAGATTCAGCTATCAGAATATGTAAATAGTTAAAAGATCGAAGCATAAATAATAGTTAAAAATTTATGTTCAAAAAGTAAACAACCTAATACAATCCTATGGAAAATCGGGAAAAAACTCCAATAACTTGACACTTTTTTAAAAATCAATTAAGAATTATTATATCACCCCAGAGAAACATGGGTGATGGCGGAGAAAAGCTAAAAGTTCGAATTATCGAGATCCGGTGTTAGTTTTTCAAAAAAGTTTGGAAAACGTGAAAATATAGCTATGTTAAAATATAAGCACAAAGATATCACTTCTTTAAATGCTGCTCTGACACGTGAATGGAACGGTCTCGATGCGGACTACTTGCGGCGCGCCATGGATGCCTTCCCGCACTCAAGGCAAAAGGAGACCGAATCGAAAATAAATGATAGAATATCAATTGATACTTAGTTGTTAATCTTACGCAATAAAAATTATTGAAATAATTGTATCTATGGCGTTGTTGTAGAGATTGATTTTACTATCAATACTTTTTTCGCACCCTGTACAATCGAAAGATCATGCAGATCAGGTACTATTTTCAGCTGAAGCTTGGGGTAGCAGTGTTTCATCTAATGTGTGATTGATGAAATGATTAGAATGATATTAAAAATATTTATTCATTATATACAAAACGAGATCGCGATGCATACATCGAAAAATACATGCGCACACTTAAAGGTAGTGCTCAACCCGACAACACAAACATAAAGTTATGGGACTCATCGATTGGCGACACAGGACCCCTTCTGCAGCTGCAAAGTCATCCTCTGGTGAGCGCTCCAAAGTCGCTGGGTCCACGAAAGCGTTCGAACAGCTAGGATCTTTATATCGACCGGACGCAACAGATGGAAAGCTGAGAGAAACTTGGACGAATCTAAGGACATAAGACCTTGCCAAGAAAACGTCAGAGAGCCAAAAAAGACACCATTCTGTCTAAGATTTTGAAGCTGTGGCCTTAGGACTTCGTACTTTTGAACTTTTTGGAAATGGGCCTCTGCAAGAGAAAATTGGTCATTAGTTACTTGTGAATCAATTGCAAGAGCATGATCAATGGAGTAAGCCACAAGGTCAGGATTCCGCCTCTTACCATTGGCACCGAACAGAGGCTCTCAGTGGACAGAGTAGCCACGCTGTTCAAGAGAACGTGCCAGGTAGTTTGACAGAGCATCATGACGTTGTTTTCTTAGACCATGAGTTGAAAAGCATTGCTGAGAAACATGATTTAGGGTTTCGGGTACGCGACAGCCACGTGAGCAAAGCTTCTCAGCATCGCGTTCACGGGCTTCCCTAATTCTTGTGTATAAACAATTGTACCGGACATGAATCGCAGCAATGTAGTCCCTACCGGACATGATGGAAGTGCCGTCATAAAGCCAAGCCGACGCACAGTGGCGCAAAATCCCGAAAAGCTGGCCAAAATATGAAAATATTATTTAAATACCACGAAATTTCGTACACAGGTGTTTTTCAGGATGCTGATCTCGATTCTAAAATTACAATTCCAAAAAACAAAATGGCACATCCAATATGGCGGACTTAAAATTAAAATGCTTTGAAAGTTATTCCATTTCTATGAAATTTCGTATACAGTTGCTTTTGAGAATTCTAAGTACGATTCAAAAATTAAATTTTAAAAAATGGCGAATTAAAAATAAAAACAGTTAGATTTAAATAAAATATTTCGAGTTTCGAAATTAAAAAGTTTCGAGGCTAAGCGTTACAAGGTGTTTTCAAGGACCTAAGATATTTTTAATCGAAATTAAACGAGGGATATATATTTATGAAATACAATTAAGTACATTAATAAAAAATAAAATACTACAAGGTTTAATTTCTATATACTATTAAAATAAAACGAAAGGATATTGTAAAATTCATTTTCTGAATCATCTGTAGTATACTGAGTAGACTCTTCAGAAGGAGAGGTGTCGAAAATTTTAAATAAGTTTCTGTGCCTCTTGGAGAAAGGATATTAATTTCTTCAATGGTAATTTACGTAAGCTTGAAATTAAAGGTTCTGATAACATTAAAAGCCGCAAAAAATCTTTCATTGTTTCCAAAATCCGCAAAAGTCTTCCATTGCTTCCAATACTGCATTTTAGGGAGAAATCTGCTCGATACCTTTTCATTAATTTGTTGCACGATTCTTGAGCGTCTCCCGACATTTGTCCAACAGGCAATAATGAAGAAGCTATTATTTCTGTGACATGAATAAGAAGTTTGTGAACTGACGTTGGCATATAGAACTAGGAATACAATTCGACGAATTTACAAGCTATTTGTGAGCAATAATCTACGAAATTGATCAAATGAATGTTAAGAAAATACTTGTAATATGACGTGGAATCGTTTGATCAAATCTTCGGCTACGCTCCTTATGAAAGCAGAAATGGTTGCGTTTTCAAAGAATTGACGAGCTGTATTGTAATCATTTATGCTTCCAAATCCGAAATTTGATTTATCGACGAGAAGTCCTAATTGTAAGCGAAATCTTTTTTGTATGCAATTTTAATTTGTTTCTTCTCGTGAGGAGTGCACACTTGCCACTCGTTTATATCCTGTTTGTACGCCAAATGCAAGCCACACTCAAAACATCTTATACAGGCATGCGACGTGGACATTGCGAATTGTAAATGATTTTCCATTCACTTTTAGTTTGAAAATGTCATCAAGATTATTAAAATGTTTTAAAGTTGACTGATATAGGTATCAACGTTGAGCTGACAAATTACTAGTAATGGCATTAAACATTTTACAATCAATCATCGTTAAAGATAGATTGTAATTAACGCCTACTTATTTTCTATCAACGATTGTTTTAAAAGGAATAAGTTTACTCTACTGATCTCTAATATAATATATTTCACCGACAGTAGCTTCCGTATTTTCGCGCAAAAAATGGATTCTGATGGACCTTAAAAATCGAGGAGATTAAGATCTCGAACTTTTCCGGAATAATAATATACGATTCGGAACGATCGTATATTATAACGATTTCGGAATTATTCGCAATCCTTACAAGCTCTAGTGACACTAGCAAAGTAAAAAAGCTATTTGAACCTAATTTCTACCCTCATCTACGCTAAATTTTTGTTTAAGAGTACTTTGATCAGATGTACTATCACATCCCCACTTGCAAATCAAATTCAGATTGCTAATGTTCTCGGAAGTCAGATTCTTAATAATTTCCGTTTGCATTAATAAAATACGTTCAGCAGTATGATCTAGCAAAGATTGCAATTAACAAGGTAATTCTTCTAATTACGATAGAATACACAAAATTATTTCCTATAAAGATAAGAAAATGTATTTCTATTTTATCGGTGGTAGAGAATTCTTTTCATTTTTTTGTTCCTAATCTTGCTTATAAAAAAATTGATTGATGCTTATGATTATAATATTTATTTGCAATATAGTACATTATAATCTATCACAAAACTGAATAATCAAAAAATTTCAAAAATGTTTGCCAGCTAAATTACTATGAAAAGTAATAAATGTTATAGCTTTTGAAGCAACTAAAAAAGTGATATTTTTAATTGTGGTTGCAAAAATCTGCACGAAATGCAGAATGGCAGTTTTTGGCAGCTGGTTTTTTTTATGATTCATTAGATAATAGTTCAGGCTATTGTTCCCATTATATGTAGTTGCGGAACACCGTGGAACTTATAAACTTTTTGATGTTTGAAAGCAAAAAAATAATCTGGGAGCACGGCAGTGCGTCCGCCAAGTCGCGCAATCCGTAAGCTACCTTTTCTTGAACCATTTCGGCATACTTTTCACCCCCTCATAACGTCGTTTTAGGGAGAGATACAGAATTTTTTCTTTTATAAACATGTTCATATGGTCAAACTGAACTAAGGTTCCACAATTTCATGTTTCTGTATTTAGTAGTTTTCGAAATATTAAATTCCGAAAAAGCGCTTTTTTGTCACTGACTCACTTCGCATCATCAAATAACTAAGGTACTTCTAAAAATCGTAGATTCATGAAATTTCACAAGTAAGTCGGGTTTGTAGCACAATTAACCAGAAAAATCTGAAAACACAGAATTTTTGCCTCTAAACCCTTCAAATAGGGGGTGTTCATTTGGCCGTAAACAGTTTCTTAACATATTCAATTGTGCCAATGTTGGTCGCCAAAACTCGATTACAGAGTTTTGAAGGGGTCACGTGATTTCAAAAAGAATAACATTTTATATATATGCTTTTCTAAAAATGTTTGTTAAATAGAAAAAATGAATATACCTAAAAATTTTAATCAGTATAGGTTATGATATATTTACGATATTGAAACAATAAAACATTTAACAAAATATAACCGCAATTCGGTACGTTTCCGATATAGTAGCCTTGGTGAAATACAGGAAATAGCCTTGACGAGAAAAGAAATTTGATAATAACGTATTTTCTGGCAACCTATTTACTGTGTCATATACACAAGCAATTTTTTTCCATATGTATACAATTTATTTAATGGAAGGAACCCGTTTATTTATTTTTATATACCAACATAAATAATTTGTATATAAAAATAATATTTTATACATGTATAAATAAAATGTTTATATGTATATAAAATAACATAAATGTTCATCAGGTTTGTTTTCATAGTTGTTTACATCATTTGGCAACATACCTCAGTTTCTGAAGTTCGAATTGGGCCAAGATTTTTTAAAAATGCCAAGGTCCCTATAGTGGAAAAATATCCTTATTCCATATGAAAGTTTTAAAATCTCCTTTTAATTAAATGAAATGTGTAACTAATAAACTGTCTTTAACGATGTGCGACAGATGCGGCGCCCAAAGTCCGCTGTTAATGTTATTATATTGTACTATTAGCCTACTTACTGTTAATTTATTGTTAATTTTAAATCTGTAAAAGAAAGATTAAAGTTATAGATAAGATATGTTGGTCGCCAAAACCCGATTACAGAAAATTAGCCTGAGTTATAAAGGTGTTACATGATTTCAAGCTGAATGAATTTTTATATGCTTTTACAAAAATCTTAATAAGGCAAATCTTTCAGTTTATCTGTCCATCTTTCTATCTTTTACTTCCTTAAAACAAATTTTATTAAATACCGGGAGGCGTCTGCACAGATCATCACCTCATCGAGTTGACGGCTGAAATTTTAGGATTAGTTAAATATCGATTAGCGTATTGAAATGTAACTGGTCTGCCAAGTCATATCTTTGCGGAAACCACCTACAGACCCGATTTTATGGGTTAAATTGTGGATTTTCCATTGTGTTTTCCTGCACCCATTCCTCCATGTTTCCAAACTTCTAGATGCAGGAAAATACAAGAGTAAACCTATCAGTTAACCACTAAAATTAGGTGGTTTCTACCAAGATATGACTTAACAGACCAGTTGCATTTTAATATGCTAATCTAGTTTTAACTAATCCTAAAATTTCAGCTGTAAACTCGATGAGGTGATGGTGTGTGCAGACGCCTCCCGGTCTATTATAAATGTCGGAATTCTAATCTCAATAGCACTCTGGACAATCTGACAATTATCCTTACTATTTATGCAACACTATTCCTTTAAGTGCGTTTTAGTGATGTTAATGAACTTATGCATATGCATCATACATATTATACATATGCATATAATACGTAATACATTTGCATCATACATATTATAGGTATGTGTATAGTACATAATACATATGCATCATTATGACGTCAGAATAAACAAAACATTTTTTGTCGCCAAATTTGAGAATTGACATGATATATTACCAAATTTGGCGAAACTTTGCTAAATGTCGCCAAGCTTGGCGAATATTTGACGCTAGTGGCTATTTTTCAATGAGTTAATTATTAATGCGAGCCATCTATTTTTATTTTTCCGCATATCATCTGAATAGTTAAATGATATAACGTACTAATATTTCCAAAGTGCTAATAGTTTCGTCACTGGCCAAAACCTCTGCTATTGTTATTATATTGTACTGTTATTATACTTACTGTGACTATGTTGTTAATCTTTACACCGCTAAAACTTCTGTATTATATAAAGAGAATTTACGGAAACTATTAAAGCATTGAAACTGCCAGTTCTCCTTATGATTATTATAATTCTATAATATGTAACCTGTTAATCGATATGCACGTTAGAATGAATCTTCTATAATCCGGTTCCTCGCATTTTAGTTTAAAGGTTTCGAATAAAATTAGCTAAAATCTTAAAACTTTAGAGAGAGTGGCGCCGCTGGGATACGAACCACGGATCTCATGATCAGGAGGCGAGAACGTTAGCGTCGAACAAAAGGCCAAGCCAGTTACTCTAAGCTAGTAACTCGCTTTATACTGATCAAGTGAGATGAGATCGCTACACACTCCATCCCCAGTGAGAAAGACGTATTGTTGACGTCTGACGAGCGATATGCACTCGTGAATGATGCTGTCGTACGCATATGTGATGCGTGTGAGGACAGGCTTTGTGCTGTGAACGTTTCACAGACTTTTTGGTTGCAGATGATTTATTTAGTGCTGCCATCTGTTGGTTATGAGAGGAGGTGATTGTTGCTGAAGGTTGTTGTTTGCGTGTTTGTCCGGGTCACCACTTTGGAGAGAGTGGCGCCGCTGGGATACGAACCACGGATCTCATGATCAGGAGGCGAGAACGTTAGCGTCGAGCGAAAGGCCAAGACAGCTTTTCTAAGCTAGTAACTCGCTTTATACTGATCAAGTGAGATGACATCGCTACAAAACCATGGCACATTGACTAATTCTTCAACACGATCAGATTGAGAAGAATGATAGATTTTCAAATGGATCATGACAATGAGCCGGTAGACCTTCTATTATTCCGTAATCGAGTATATTGAAAACGTTAACGTGAAACAAAAAGATATTAGCATCAATATTGTTTAATGCAAATGCAGATATTGTCAAAGGATTTCATAAGAATCATTTCACTTGTACCCAGTCGTATCAGTTAAAATACCACAATTTGCAGTGAGCCCAATTAGAAAAGATTACTTAATAGGATTTTAAATTTCGCATTAAAGAACGAATCGTAACTGCTAAGGAAACATGCATGAGTGAGTTAAGATATATTTGTCACGAAAGATGAAATACATAACAACACAAAATGTATGATGTGCTTCCATGATTGTAAAGTGTTCTTGATTTCTCTATCAAAAGCTTCCGACTTGACGAAAGAATGGGGAAGTAAATTAAATTATGAATAACAGTAACATGATGCAACGTTTAACATGGAATTAATACGGTAAATACTGCTTGCTAGAGGCGGTTGGTACTTTAATATAAAAATAAATAAAGTATAAATTTCTAAAGCTTAATAAAATAAATTTAGGTATTTTTATGTTAGCCGGGCGCAAGTGGCAAATCGCCAAATACTTATCCGAACTCCCATTGTTCACATTGCATTCATTTCATTTAAAGATATATGCGTTTCAGTCATCTCATTTAAAATAGATGCATTTCCCTCATTTTATTTAATAGAATATTTAACATAGAAATAAATAAATAAATAAATAAGAAATAGTAACATAAACCAAAATATTTTATTTGAAAATCAAAGCATTGTTTCTAATTTACCCATGTGAAAAATGAAAACTGCTATTGGCGAAAAAACAAAAGGCTAATGTGGAGATTTGCTCCCGACTAACATAAAAGTTCCGAAATTTAAGTTTTTTCATATTAATAGTTTAGAATAACAAACTTAAAAAAACATACAAAAAGTAGTGATATCCCAACAAAAAGTTTTCGGTAAAAAAAAAAAGCGCCAAGTTCTCCTTAATGTTTCGGCCAGAAAAAGTAGTGATATCTGAAGTTCGCACAAGTTAAAAGCCAAACATCCCAAATCTTTCATTAAAAATGGCTTCCTGCGACTTGGCCGTTAATGCCTTCGAGAGAGTTTTTCAAATTTTAAAACATGTACAAATGAGCTACATTACAACTGCATTTCTTGATTATTTTAGGCATTTTGTGGCACAGAGTATAGAAATAAAATACACATTTGAAAAAAGCATTTAAACAACTTCAGTCTATTTAAATGTTTAGAAGTTAAAAATAACAAAATACTTGTATTCAGGAGATAATATCCCTAATTGCTAAAACATAATTAGTATCAGCTTTTAACAGTTTATAAATCGAATACCTCTTAATGTATGCAAACAAACTATAATAAATGTTCGAACGAAAAAAATCTCTTTCTTCAATACGCAAGATTTCAATATTATACAATAAAATATAATGTAATATATTGTGAGATTTGAAGTAAGTAAATTTTGTTTTATTTCTTGGGTTTTACGTTAATGACTTTAGCTTTAGACCGTACAAAATGCAATTAAACTACAAGTCTACAAAATGATCTGTAATCAAAACTAATGTTTGTTGAAACTGAATGGTAGTTATCAGAAATCTTTTATTTATAATGTCTTTATGTGAATTTGCCTCTTTGCATTCTAATATTACTTTTAATATTTAAATAATTCATAAATGCGTAATTTCCAATCATTAATTTTCAAATGTTGTAAAAGGCATTAACGGCCAAGTCGCAGGAAGCCATTTTTAATGAAAGTTTTGGGATGTTTGGCTTTTAACTTGTGCGAACTTCAGATATCACTACTTTTTCTGGCCGAAACATTAAGGAGAACTTGGCGCTTTTTTTTTTTTTACCGAAAACTTTTTGTTGGGATATATTTTTTAAAACATTTTATCAAAAATAATCATGAAATTATTATTTTTTATATACTGAATATAATTTTTGTAGCATGCGCAAAAAAAGTACACACTATCATCGTGTGAATCCATTTTAAAGCATTAAAATCGGATGATATGAAAAAATGTAGCACGTGTTTAGAAGAACCATTGTTTTGCTCTTTTTGTTCTCATCAGATGATAATCCTCCAAGCGTCACTTTTGAAATGATACAGGTTGCCGAATCAAAACAAAAACTTTTTTATAAATGTAGATTCTGATCCTCTAAACATTATTCTAGCCGTCTGTATAGTCAAAATTTCCTAAATAGTAACTTTATTTTTCGACTTTTGGCCAGCTTTTGGGGATTTTGCCCCACTGTGCGACGCGGTAGAGACGGCACCACATTGCTGTAGGCCAGGCCCATCGCATTGGTTATGCATATCCCTCTTAAAGAAGGAATCGACCCTGGCTCTAGATGTTAAGCGACTGCCATCAGGGGAGGTCATGAGCCGAGGGATCCTCTCCCGATCTGCAGAGAGACGTCGCAGGGCTATTACAGGAACAATCCACCTCGTGCACGGCAGTCCCATTCCGTCATCTTTCATGCGAGCGTGAAAAGAACTCTATGGGACATCAGGCGAAAGATGGAGAACCTCCCGAACAAACCTGCGCACCTTCAGGTCGATCTTCTTGAGATTTCCCGCATACAGCTTACCAAGCACAAGCTAGTGATAATATCTCGGCAGGAGCATATGGTGGAGAAGATACATTTTCTGCTGCGGCTTTAAATAAGCAGACTGCAGCGTCTTGAGTTTAGAGCAACCGGAGGTGGTTTGAAAATCCTACCATTCGGGGTCAAAGAGATACCAAGGTACGTAAAACACTCATCAAACGCGAATAGTCTCAGCTGGCAAGACCCCACATAAAACTTCGCATCGTAATCATAAATTATTTTCTTTTGCCTCTTGTAGGCAATCCACGGAAATGTGAAAGACTTTTCACAGTTTATACACAGACCTGTGGTGGTTAAAATATGAAAAAGAATATTCAACAAGTCTTGAAGACATTTGGCGTCCCTAGCCAGAAGTAAAATACCATCAGCGTAAGAAATATGACAAATTCTAACAGACTCCTGCAAGTCTGCACCAAGGCGGTCAGGGAGAGCCCGAAGAACAAAGTCAAAAACTATAAGGAATAAAGTTGACGAGAGGAGGTCACCTTGGCGAACACCCCTCTTCGGCGAAACAGATTTGGAAAACATACCATTATAAAATATAAAAGTACGAGCATTACTGTACACAAATTGGATATAATTAATAAATGACTAAGGGACTCCAAAATGCTGCAACGCCATATAGATTGCATCAAAAGAGATGGAGTCGAAAGCCTTTCTGAGCCCAATGAATGCGGCAGAGCAAGAGTTATGAAAGGTTTTTAAGTTATAGAAAATGGAATCAAGCTGGTCAATGGCACGGGCAATGCCATCCATTGACCGGAAACCAAACTGTTGGTCAGAGATTGGAATAATATTTATAAGTCGATCATTTAATATTTTATGAAATTGCCTCAGGAAGGCAGATGCAATAGAAATCGGACGTAGCTTCTCTGGAGAGTTTGTATTCTCAGCCTTCGGAAGGAAAATGATTCTGAAATCAAGGAAGAGTTGGGGAACCCATTCCAACCTGATCCACAGAGTGTAAAACTTGGCAAGAGCTCGAACAGGGATACGGCGCAGACGAGCCAAACTGATTCCGTCGAGCCCAACAGCGGATTTAAGAGGCGGAAAGGAGTTAAAAACTTCTTCCACAGTTACAAAAGACAGAAGATTTGCAAAGGATTCAGGTTCAATTCTCGGACAATTGTCCGGAAGGAAACCAGAAACAGGGGATTTAGTTTCAAAGAAGGAGGTCCAAAAATCAAAAACTGAATGAGCACGAAGCTCATCTGAAAAACTGTTGGAGTTAAAAATTCGATCAATGACCACCTTTTTACTTTACGATAGAGCTTTTGCAAAGTGACATACTGCTGCCTCTTGGCTTTACGCTTAGAGACATTTTTAGGCTTCTTAAAAAGCCTTAAAGAGAAAAACCTACTCTCCCATTCCACCCTACTCTTCCCTACATATATTAACCTTTTATATACATTCTAAAAAAATCAACAAAAAGTAAAAAAATGCAGGCTGCACGTTTCTGGATCAATCATACTATTCGAAGAGATTTTTCTTTTGGAGAATTTCAAGAAATTTTGAGCTTAAGTTCTACCAAATTTAACGCCAGTTTCATAAAATTTGGCAAAATGTAGTAGAAATAATATAGTGAAATTGGAATGTAAATATAATAAAAATTTGATGAAATATGAGCAGATGTATGAATTTTTTTTTTTTCTGCGCATGCGTGCACGATAACAGTTTTTTTTTCACGATTTAATAGTCAACTCTATGGAGCAAATTATAAAAAAAGCCAGTCATATCGTGAAAATTCAGAAAGATATCGGCGATAGAGTGAGCTGATTTTTAGTTGTTCTCTAAAAACAGCTTTATGATAAGGGTTTTCTCAAAGTTTCTTCTATTGAATTACTTCCATTGTTTTAGATAAAAGAGAAATAATGAAAAATATTCAGACACGAGGCTTTTTGAACTTTTTTTTTTATCTTTTGCAAGTTTTTTTCGGTAAAAATAATTATGCACGTGTGCGTAATGTATGAATTCTTATTCGCTTCTAAAAATAAATTTTTTGAAGCGAATAAGAATTCATATTTATTGCGGCATCACGAGAATATTGTATATTAGATTTATTTTATATTTATGCACTATTACTTTAATAGTGTTTTTCATTACAATCCAATAGAAAATACATTTTTATTTGAATAGGCTGTGGCTAAGCATAAAAGTACGTGCATAAAGTATGTTTGAAAAGCTTGAATAACAGCCTTTATTGATCGTTGAACTATTTCAGAAACAGAATATTGAGTTAAAATATATCCTCATCATTTGTATTTGTAAAAATCATTTGTAAATTTAAAACTACTCTTTTTTACATTACAAATCTTTCAATAAAAAAAAATCTTCATGTTGATTGCTTGTACGAATTCTTATGAAAATGAAACGCAGATCAACGTTATGTAATTTTAGATGGGGGTGATATACTAGTAGATTATCAGGCGCGTACCATTTATCGTTCATTTACAAAGGTGCACAAAAAAATGGGTCATTTAACTGTGATGGATAATTGCTTGGTATGCGATTACCGATGTGGTATTCGTTTTTATATTTATCTAATTTTAATCTATTACATGAAGGGTATAAATTGTATCGATCATCGCACGATTGCATCGCACATTATCGCATATGGACAGCAATTGCTGAATATAGATTTTTAGTGAGTTATGTTTTTTTTTGTTGCTTATTTATATATCGCATTAGATTGTATTAAAAAATGTATTAATAATACTCTATTACTATAGGAAAGCTAATCTATGCCTAATGCATCATTTTTCCTTCTTGTTTAAATTTGTATTAGATTTTTGATGTATAAATACACTTAATACATCATTATTCCAGTTCTGTTGCTGTACATTCATAGGTATTTCCATTATTTGTAATTAGATCTTGATAATAACTCCAATCATGTAAAAATTAAGTTACTTAACAAAAAGATTCAATGCTGTAAAATATGTTTGTTAGAAGTAAGTGCGTTCGGAACTGGTAAATAAACATTTTTTTATACTCACGGCAAAAGTCGCAGTGATATTTTATTTTATTTGTTAAACGCGACTCGTTGCTATGGTATTTCTTTTTCTTTCTTTTACATTTCTTTATCTCATGAGAAGAAGTTAAAATTTAGGAAATAAAAGTTGGCATCTGTTTTTTGTTTAGTAGTTAAAAAAGAATATTTTTCGAGTGTTTATGGATTTTTTCGGCTGTTATTATGAAAGCTTTTTAGAAGAATTCCGTCAATTTTTCTGAAATACAATGACGAGAATGAAGATAGTGCAATAACGTACATTAGCATAATCTTTTTTGGTGTAAAGTGCGGTGATCCGACTTCAAGGTAAAATTAGGCTATACTTTTGTAAACAGATACCCAATTATCAATGTCAACATCTCTTCAAACGTCTCATTTCTATTATTTCTGAGTATGTAAATAAATTCCGTGATCAAGCAAAACACGTTTAACCAATTACGTATTTCGAACCCAACATTGTGATTGACAGGAAGCAAACAAAATGTAATATAGGTTCGTAAATTATGAAATGAAGACCTCGGATGGTAAACATGTTTGATACCATTTTCAAAACTAAAAGGCTTTGTATTACTAAATATTTTCACTTAAAAAAAAACAAATGTTCTGTAATCAAGGAAAATATAATATAACAACAATCGGAAATTCGCAGCGACATCATCTGAGATGCCCACAATCCTTGGAGTTATTCTTTATCATTAGAAACCTCAGGAATAAGCATATTTTGAATCTTTAAAGACGTATTTTTTTTTTAAGTTCCTTTTTCCACAATTTTTTGGAAACGTTTCCCAGTAGTTTTTAATGTGAATTAATCAGTTTTCTCAGCATGGAATATAGATTTTTTGGATTCTATAGATTTTCAAGTAAACATTTTCATGTTCAACAAACATGTTTCATGGGCAAACATGATAAATTACAGCAAAAAACATTAACATTAATATTGTAAGATTTAATATATTTACCTATCTAAATATTCAATTGGCTTATATCTGCAAGGTAAATCATCAAAATGTTGTTCAGGTATTTACTTAATTTATTACTTAGACGAACAAATATGGGTTATGGAAATCCAGTTAACGTTAATGATATAGTATACAATTTTCACATTGACAAATATAAATATAGGAAACCGCCTAGGTTCCTCTTTCAAGCCTTTTATTCGACCATGGACAGCTCTTTAAAACATTCAGTTAATATTAAAGCTATGGAACTCCTAAACATAAACACCTCTTGACATTTTTCCATTCTTCTATACGGCCGTTGCCACACTTCTTGCGTTTTTTTCACGCTCCTCGTGTTATGCTCTTTATTTTCCATAATACTGCGTATTGATCAAATAAACCCTTGAGTCTGTCAAGTTACATTGTTGAGAGTATTTATAAACCCACATTATTAATATTATTTCGTTACTATTCCATTTCGAAATTCTGATTTTTAATTGTTGGCAACTGCTATAACAAAAAATGCGTACATTTAAAAGAAAATTGCCGTTAAATTGGTGGTTTTTTATTAATTAAAATTAACTATAAATTAGTTTGATTCCTGATTACGTTGTCTCGGCTGTTTTTTAACACCCATGTGCGTAACATTTTACAATTCTGGCTTCTAAACTGTGGATTTGTAAAGAATTACAGTCAGACAAATTTTCATTTTTATATATTAGATCAGTAGAAAATTATTTCTTACCAATAGGTATATGTCACATTTTTATACAATCATTTGATTCGAAGTTAGAAGAGGGATAACCTTTCTTTTCACGACAGTACTATTCAAAACAAAACGTTTTCTCTTTTTTAACACTTTGTAACATAGTTGAAAAGTGTTTATGAATTCGGTTTGTGTGTCTGTCTGTCTCTCCTCACTCTAATTCGCGGAAATATACTCGGATTTACATGCAATAGATATATGTTAATGCTGTTTACAATAACATGTTCGTGATTGGATATGAAGTGTGCAGCATTAATAGTTCAATTACATGGCCCTCAAAAGAATTCCGTTACATTACGGTATATGGGAAAAAATCGTTTGCAGAGTACTTTAATGGCATTCCGCTATTTAAAATGTATTGAAATTGATAAAAATAACTCAATTTTATTACAAGATGATTACTTCAGAACAGTTCATTTACAGGAGCACATAAAAAAAAATCGGTTACAGCTTTAAAAATCTTTGAGCAATAATTGCTGGAAGACGTTTTCAATTTTAAAATGCGCATTTAAATTTAACTAATTTTTTGCATGTTTCTCGTGGTTTATGAATTCTATACCTCGTATACAGGACTGCACTAAAGAATTCACATACCATTCTCCTTATTAATGGGAATTGTTTAAATGGAATTTTCAAATGTGTTATGCCTTTTCTAACAGAAGCAAATTTTTGCATGCATGTAGTTTATAGATACAAATCTATATATCATATACAGAGCTGCTCAAAGAACTCGAATGATTTTCCTACTGTAGATGGGAAATTTCTGCAATTGCGTTTGAAATTGTTTTGTGCGATTCCAAATGGTTCAATTAGACATAATATTTCAACTTACTAAACGGTGAAGGTTTGTTACATCATTATTTTGAATGAGTTGGAGAGTGTTTTATAATCTATACTTGACGCATGATATTTAGTTTCTTAATGTAATTGTTTCACAAATTCAAACAATAATATTATAAGTTTCTAATAAAGAGAGTATTTTTTAAATACTTTTTGAAGCATTTTTATTATTATTATTATTGAATGTAAGACCATTCAAATTTATTTTTAAGTTTGGTACTATAATGCATAATATATAATATGTAATACCGTACATATAGTACATTAATTAAATTAATTTATTAATTTAACAATAATTCCGGCAATTTAGTAAATTTATTTTAAAATAAGCAAATCATTTTGAAGCAATTAAAAGTTTTCTTGAAAAATTCCCGATGCTTCTGAAAACTAATTTAAATATTCATAATGAATCTTTTAGATTTCCAACAATTGCTTTCTATAAATATTTCAGTAAAATAATTACAAAAACTTACCATTAAAAACTTTATTTATTTCTTCGAGATTTCGAGTATAAATGATAAATAAATTATAATTCATATTTATATCATCCGTCACATGCATCCGCTTCTGAATTTTTTATCAATTAAAAATCTAATTGTCTTGCATCAAAATTTCCTTAAATATACTTGATATCATAATATAACACGAAATTAGAGCTTAAATCGTTAAAGTTTGGAAGGATAAAGATAATTTGTTTCCCTGAAGAAGTAGGCTATGGCGAAATTGAAGTTGCATTATGGCTTTTTCACTATTATTAGTTATCAAGAAAGATCTTAATGAAGGTTATGATTTTTTCTAACAAAATATGACACTCAGAAATTTATCAGCATGCGGTGAAAATGTTTTTATCTCAAACCTCATTCTTAATGATAAATTTATTTGGACGGACATTAAAGTTTTATCAGAAAAATAGTTATTAAAACCTATAATTAAATATATATATATATATTCTTTTCTAACTGTGATCGATTATATGTGAGTAATATAAGAAATATTTCGTAAGAAACTTTAATACATTTATATTCCACGCGTTACACATATCCAGTATTGAATTTCTTAGCAATTAAAAATGTAATTATCTTTCATTAAATTTTTCTGAAAAATACTTAGGTAATCAGAATAGCAAGCAGAATTAGAACCTTAGAACATTAAAGGGTAAAAAGCTAAGGATTGAAATGCTAATATGCGTAAATAAACAGATATGCATACGACGTTACTGGAATTACGCGATGCCTTTAACACTGTGAATCAAAAAGAATTTCCTTAATGATGATAATCCTGTTTTCTCAAAAACTTAACACAAACATCTTTATAAGCATGCGATGAAAATTATTTTATCTCAAAATTCATTCTCTGTAATTAGATAGTTTGGAGAAAAGTTTAATCAGCAAATCGGGAGAGGAAATTTTCATTTCCTTTAGTAATATTTGTCTCTAATTCTTAACGTGTCTTACGTTTGGATAAACTAATTTCTTAATGTTTGATTCTTGCGAATAATTATGTGTTATAAACAATGATTAAAAACGCAGTTATTTTTTAATTAGCGTGGGGGATTTAAATCTAAAAATCTAACTGCGAAAACTAGAATAGAGTTAATTAAACAACTATGTTTAATACAGAAACATTTTATATATATTTGACAAATTTGTTTAAACTCTAAAATTTGAAAATGCAACGTAAAATATAAAGGAGTTGGTGGAGATGGTACGCATACTGCAAAGAACAGTGTTGAATTCATATATTTTTCCTAAGCGGTTTTTACAAATCTTATTAGATGCTACGGGGGTGTCCACCGGCCACACCCTCCAATATCTTCGCTATGTATGAAATTTTTTTAATTCATCATTTTCGGTTACAAGTCGTATTAAGCAAAACGAGTCCAAACACAAAACACTTTGAAGAAAAAATAGATGACCGATCATTACAATTTTTTCTGTTTCTCAATAACATCAAAAGATAAAATACTTCTCAATAAACGTGTTTTTCTTTTAAAGAAATCACTGAAAATGGAAAAAGCCCCATAAATTCGAAACAAGAAGTGTTTCACAGCATTCCAATTAAAGTTAAATTACTCTTTACTCTTAGCAAGCTGCTTAAATGGCTTGCCTATCTATCCCTTGCATGAGCATAATATCATCAAAATGCACTTTTAAATACCTATGAAAACGAAACCTGCCTATATCACAATATTGTCTTAAAAGGAAAATGTTTAAGGTCTCGATTCAAAGATACTACACAAGACAGAAACCTGTCAAACTGGAATCTTTCTCAGGTCACATTGCGATTCCGTTTACGCAGGTTTTGCATCATTGAAGCGTATACAACTATCTATTATTCTCTATCATATCGCTTTGCTCTACATTTATACTTTTAGGATTCTAAAGAAGTCGAATCTGAAAGAAATATTTCATATTATATAAGATATAGACGGTAAAATACACTGCAAAAAAAAATAATGCCAGTTTTCCGGTAGGAATCGGAAAAATAGTTGCCCTTATCGTACCGGAATAATTTCCAACCCAGCTCGGAATAAAATCCGTAAAATACCGTTTTACTGAAAATTTCCTTATTTTTACGGATTTTATTCCGAGCTGGGTCGGAAATTATTCCGGTACGATAAGGGCAACTATTTTTCCGATTCAACTGGCAGTATTTTTTTTTACAGTGTACAACTCCGAATTAAAACCATATACGCTAACTAAAAAATTATTTTTGAATGTAAATCTGTGAATTTTAATTGTTATAACTAGTATTAAGATCTTTTGTATAATTTTTAAATTTTAAATATATCCAACAGTTAAGTAATCATTTATATTTTTTATTTGATCAGTAACAGTCGCATTTTTAAACACTGAAAATCCCCAATCATATCTCATTAGAAAGAAAAAGTATTAATAAATAAATAAATAAATAATTTTCGTTCCTTAAGCAATCGAAATTTATTTAAGTAAATTTCATAATAGCATGTAACTTCATATAAAGTAATCATTACATAATAATCTTTAAGAAATATGCAACATGATACTTTAATTTCCATGAAAAGTTAATATTTTATTGCACAATGAAAATTATATAAATGTGCTCCCAAATAATGATGTTCGAAAACATTTTCTCTAGTTATCGAAATTTCCCTTCCCAATCTTATTAAAAAAAATTGTACCAATAACTATTACCATCAATATTTCTCAGACATTATAAACTAATGGAGAAGAATTTTTGAAAATACCATTGCTATTAAATGTGATTTAAGCCTGTTAAAACCTTTCTCAAATTTATCATTGAATAAATTTTCAATTTTCAATTTTCGAACTATTATAATGGGTGGGTGTTTCTTAATTGAGAGAAACAATTGAAGGGAATAAAAAAGGTGATATTTTATATGTATGAAGCGATTAAAACTACTATAATGGATTTAAAATACTTTTTTAAATGTATAAAGAAATTAAATCTACGTAAATGAATGAAAATTTAAAAAAATGTATGAAGAAATTACAACTACTTTACTGGATCAAATTTTTTTTAATGTATAAATAAATTAAACTACTATAATAAATGAGAAAAAAAATGTGAAGATATTAAAACTATACAAGTAGATGAATACACTAGATGATACAAATAGATGATTTTTTTAATGTATTATAACTACTTTAATGGGTGGATTTTTTATTTAAATGTATCATAAAAATGAACTACTATAATAGATCAGAAAAAAATATGAAGATATTAAAACTCTTATAATGATTACGTTTTTAAAATTGTATGAAGAATTAAAAAATACTATAATAGATGTATGTAATATGCCTCGTAAAAATCCGAATTACATTTTTAAGTGCGTTCGTAATTATATAAACTAGATGGAACCCGTCAAAAATTGACGGCAACAATTTGAAAGCACCAAAAAAAGGTATTTTACAACTATAAAAGAAATTTTTAAAGACTAATTTATATTAAAAATTTCAATAAAAGAAAAAATAACTGCATTTTATATCCAGGCAAATTACATTCACAAATGCAGTCATAGAATTTATCTCACCTGACGCTTTTCCATTTACCGACATAATAACACCAATATGACATGATATGAATAAATCATAAATTACCGTCATTATTCATTTCTAATTTCATACAAAATGCATTCATATACATTAAGATGACAAAATCACCCCCCGGAATTGTTATGTGAAAAAGCACGTAGTGCATAAGAATACATTCTAAGTACAGTAATGTCAAATAATGACAAACATGTACAATATAATAATATTTAAAATTTATATAGGGGAGACCAGGGTACAGTGGACCACTTTTGCAGTTAACATTTTTTTATCTTTAACGGAGAGACCAATCTTATTGAAAATATTTTTGAATATTCTTTAAACCTTTCTACATGCCTCACAATTTTCGCAGACTATAGTTACCAATACATTTTTCAAAAAAATAAATAAATAAATAAATAATATACACCCGTAAAGTGGACCAGTGTGCCCCGGAAGCGGGATACACTGATCCACCCACTGGGGCACAGTGGTCCACTATTAGTTATTGTCTAAAATACAATATAAATCTATTTATAATTAATTTAATTCTTTTTTATTTCCCATTTATCTCCAAAATAATATAATAATAGAAATTTGCAAAAAGCATTTTGAAAGAAAAAAAACATAAAACTAAAGAACAAAAAATATTATTTGAAGTTTCCTTTTAAGTATATAACTGTTAAATTAAATAAAGACCAGTGTCTTACCTTTTCAAAAAAGTTGTTTTATCTTATTTATCCATAACCTTTAATTACTCAATAAAGAAAAGTATGATTATGAAAATTTTTACTTTTAGGAGCTCAAAACAACCAGTCAGGATAAAAGGGTTCATTTTGAGCTAACGATGTGCTCTGAAGGCTATAATTAATCAATCCAGTGCTGTTATAAATTAGCCTAAAAGAAAAGCTTTAAAAATAAGTAAAATATAAGGGGTGGTCCACTGTACCCTGCTCTCCCCTATTTCATATGTGAAAAATGTAATTCATGAAATCAGAAAATAAAAATTGCTGTCACTGTTGCACTCAGTTCAATGTACACCCCAGAGGTCAAGTGTCCGTACTCACTATACCCTTTTTTTAATTTTTCAGCAAACATGCTCGTGTAAAGTTGATAGTTTTTCAAAAAATTTCCTGCTACGAACGGTTTTAAAATTCATTTTTTACTATTGATATATATGTATATTGAGATTTGTGGATAGATTTAAATGACAACATTATCACGAATTATTTGAAAATAGGTTTAAAATTTTGGGGGAAAAAAAACTTTTTTCTTGGAAAAGTTGGAAGAAAGGGAATTTTTTACAAATAAAGTATTTTCTTGCAATTATTTTTCTTGGGAAAGTAAAATAAACAGTTTTCAGGCTTATACACATTAAAATATTTGCTTTCATTTAGCAGGAATATGCTACCAAAAATATAAAAAAATTATTATAAAAAATGTAGTCTGAGTGTCATAGTTTTTACGAAAGTTTTTCTTGCTTAATTATTTTTGTAATTATGATTCAATTGTAAAATATATTCTACAAAGAATAGTGAAAATAAAAGAATTTTTAAACTAATACCGAGTTACATAGAGTTAGCTTAACCATCCTCACAAATTGATAGTACTAACATTTTGAGAATTTTTCCGCTGACACACCAGTCAAAAATGACTTTCCCATTAGTGCATTACCAACCCCCCCCCCCCCCCAAAAAAAAAAAAAAAAACATATAAGCTGGATGTGTTGAAAATCCATGCACCAATCTATAAACCACACTAAACATATAAAAGTTACAGTTGCTAATGCATGTATGAGCACTACGCGCCCATAAAAACAACAACAAAAAAAAAAAAACATTTACTGTATGCAGAAATCTCTAAAATGTAGGAAAGTCTTTAAAATTATGCGCTGTGCTAACTTAAAAGTACCAAATTTAAGGGAGTTTCTCAAACATTTCCTTTCGCTACTTTTTATTTTCTAAAAGATTAGATTAAAAAAAAAAAACACTAATATTCAAGCATGACTACTGAAAAGAAAAATAACAACAAAAAAATAAAAAGGAAAAATGCTGAAAAAGGCGGTTTCCCTCATGAGATGCCAAGAAATCCAAAATTTGAATACCATTATATTTCAGAAGATTAATATTTGCCTTAGTTTTACATTTAAATGTTTGACTATATAAAGAAAATGTTATTGAACTGAAATAGGGGTATTCAACACACATAAATCCTTGGTATCTATATACCATGTGGCATATTTCCTAAATCAGCAAAAAAATTGAAAAAAAAAGTACTAAATGAAAAAGAAAAAAAAAACATATACACAATACATGATTTTCCGTGCCCGATCAACAAAATTAGACATTCTTACGCGCCTGATCAGCAAAATTCGCAATTTTTCTGAAGCAGATTGACAAAATTCGCAATACCTTTTAAGTCAATCGACAAAACTCTCGAATTTTTCTTGCCCGATTGACGAAATTCGCATTTCTTAACCGACTAATGAAATTTGCAATTTTTTTCCGTGGCAAATTGACAAAATTCACGTTTTTTTCTCGCGATTGATGAAACTCTTTTTTTTTTCCTGCAGTCTATCAATAAAATTTTCAATTTTTCCGTGCATCATCAACAAAATTGATGATTTTTCCATGCCCAATGAATGAAATTTGCGATTTTTCTAAGCCTGAATGCATTTTGAATGCACTGTAGTTGACAACAACCTTGTATGAATTAACTGTCGTGCTGATAAATGAAATGATAAAATCTAAAGTTCTTTAGCACCAGGCAAACTGCACTGATGCATACTAAAATGTATTATTGCATCACTCACTATCCCTAAAATTTGTTTACTTATTTCTACAAATTGAAATTCAGACAGACATACATCAAGCAAAACATTCTACATGCACGAATGCCAGGTTCCATTTAGATGTTTATTATAGGACCTCCTTGTATACCACATTCAGTACACTATTGCCTTTTGGTAGTATTTGAACCTTTAAGTTCTCAAATGAATGCACACGAGACATAGTTACATTTATCTGACCATGGCTAAAAACAGGCTGGGGTAAATAAATACCAACACAATCTAAAGTTTGCCCCTGTGTTTTGTTGATAGATATACAAAAGGCCAGACGTATGGGAAATTGGCGTCTTTTAAAGGAAAATGGGAGTGATGTGTCTAATGGTGATAGGTCGATTCTATTAATCAAAGCTCTTTGACCTTTTCTTTCGCCAGAAATAATTTCTAAATCTAAACAATTGTCATACATATTCCTCACAATTAATTTTGTCCCATTTAGAAGACCCTGGGTAGCATTTAGGTTTCTTAACAGCATTACGATTGCACCGACTTTTAATGTGAGATTATGTGGAGGCAAACAACTTAACTCTAAACTGTTTAGAAATTCTGCAAGAAATTGAAGAATTTGACTTTCATCATCAGTTATGAGATTATTTACGCTAGCGTATGTTCTCTGTGTGCTAGGTATAAGATGTAGAACTTTAGAATTTATTTCATTACAATGCTCATTTTTAGGTGCAAGAATAGCAAACTTCGAAAAATTAACAACATGATCTGGTGAAGCAAAATGTTTGCCAAAAATTTCAGATACGATATCTTGTTTTGCAATAATTTCTAACTGTAAATCAATAACTGAAGAACCATATGATGGTTCATCGTTCACTGATGGATAACTTCTATCACCAATTTTAAGCAAAAACTTCAGATACGATATCTTGTTTTGCAATAATTTCTAACTGTAAATCAATAACAGAAGAACCATATAATGGTACATCGTTCACTGCTGGATAACTTCCATCACCAATTTTAAGCAAAAACGTCAGATACGATATCTTCTTTTGCAATAATTTCTAACTGTAAATCAATAGCAGAAGAGCCATATGATGGTTCATCGTTCACTGATGGATATCTTCCATCACCAATTTTAAGCAAAAACTTTTTAAACTCTAATTCGTCTGACCTAGCACGCATGTTTTTAAATAACCGAAAAATCTTGAAATATGGCCAAAGAGGTGAAAATTGTATGCAATTTTGAGTTATTGTTTGTCGTGAGGCATGTGGAACTACTGGCAATACCCGTCTAAAATCTCCTCCAAGAACGATTATCTTCCACTAAAAATATTATTTGTCATTATATCTTGCAGAAGTCTATTAACAGTCATTAATGCATAAACATTTGCAATAGGTGCTTCATCCCAAACTATCAGTCTTGCTGACTTAATATCAGAAGCAGCTTTGCTATTAATTTTTAAAGATGATACTGAAGTTTCATGCAGAATCAAAGGTAACTTAAACTTACTATGTACTGTGCGACCATTTGGTAAGAGCATCGCTGCAATGCCAGTCCATGCAACAGAGATAATTTCTATACCTAAATCGAAGCATTTTTGTATAAGGCACTGGTATACACATGTCTTCTTAGTACCACCTGGACCATATATGAAATATGCATTGCTTTTATTTGCATTTTTCTCTTGGATTACGTTACTGATTTCGTTAATAATTAAAAGTTGTTCATCATTAGCTTGCTGAATCATTAAATTATAGTCAAGATTTGGATTTTTAGAGAAATTGATGTTGTGATCAGTTGTTAAGAAATCATTAATAACTGGCAAGTTGAAAGTTAAAATAGAAAAACCATGTAATTTAAGTGTTTCATTAATATCACTGAGTCTAAAATGATAAGCTTTATTCGGTTCATAAAGCTGCAAATAATCTTCACTAATATAATCTTTAAAAGTTTCCCACAATTGAGTAGAGTTTGATGGTTGTTGAAAAATGGCAAAGAAAGAAAATAACTGCCTTAATTTAAATGGCATTTAAAGAACTGATGCTTCATGCAAACAACGCAGCCCCTCAGTATCATCCTCAAGTATTCCACTTTGCATAGTTGCTTCTTTGAAAGAAGAAAAAATAACATCATGTACTGTCCTTATATCTTCATGACTTGTAGCCCCAACTACATGAAGCAAGAGTAATCTAAGATGATAACGCGCGGATTCAGAAGGAGAAACATTATACATTCTGCCAGTTACTTTACAAAAGTTAGAGCGTTTTTTCCAAATACACTTAGTTTTATCCCAAGTATAATGAACAGGTGTTTCAGGATAAATAAAAGGGCTTTTTGTTTCTGGATTCTTATTTAAATTAAACCATGCAATAAGTTGTGTGCTTCTTAATTCTGATCTAAGTAAAGCTTCCGCGGATTTATCGTCCTGAAAATATACTTGTTGCTCTTCTGGCAAATGCACAGGCAAGCGAATGATTGTGTGAGATTGTTCAATCATTGGATAAGAAGAAATTCTGTATGCACCTTCACATGGACTGACATATCGAGTGTTTAGGAAAGCAGTAACTTCATCATGATGAAGCACACCACCGTCAGCTGTTACCTGCATATTGGCGCAGTCATGACCTTTGTAAACATACTTATGCATATATTTTATACTGTGAACACTGGCGCGAATTTCAACGTTATTATGGGCTTGAAAATAAAGTAAGAGAAAGGGATTATAAAGAACTATGTAACGGTTGTCAACCTCAATATTTTTACATTTAATATATTTAGAAATAGTCCTGTTATTATTTCTCCTTTTATAAAAGAGATAACCTTTAACATTTTCCTTAGTTTCATAAGCAAATTCTTTTGGAAATTCTTTTTCATTTCCTACTATTAGCTCACACTCTCTCCCTATATTTATTTATATATTTATCGTGTTCAAATTTTCAATCGTTAATAAAATACTCAATATTCATCCTATCAAGTTGAAATAATTTTTTTAAAACATGTACTGGATGACAATTGATGTTAATACAGATTTTTCAAATATTAAATCATTAATTAAATTTTAATTAATTAATTTTAGTTTTCCATGGGAAACAAAATGGTGGCCATTGGTTATTGAAGCATTTAATGCATCTTCATATCTATAAGGAGGGTTACCATAGAGGGACCCTGTTCTGTCGACAAATACCGCAAGTTTGTCGCCAACTTGGCGATACATCGCCAAATTTGGCGGCCTAAATGAGTCGCCAAATGTGACGCCAACTTGGCGATATCTGTAATATTTCTCCAAATTCCCATAGAGTTCCATTGTAAACCTACTTGCTTATAAAAAATCAATAAATTGAGATATTTTAATGCAACAAAAACTAATATTAGCTTAAGGGATTACATTAAATTTTTCTTTGATGGCCTAAGTAGGAATTGACTTTAAAAACAAAATGTTTATATTACTCGTTTACATTTACCATCAGTCATGCGAATTGAGTTTGGATTAAGACTACCGCAAGAACCGTGTACTATGTGGCATTTAACTAAGTTATATAAGACTGTATCATTAGGGTCGGGAATTTCTGCAGAAATAACTTTATCTATGTCTGCTATTTCTCTTAAATTTACAATTATCTTGAAGAGACGATAATAATAAATGCTCTTCAACCGTATATAAGCTTGTTTGTACTTCGCCGAATATTTTTCTTTCATTTATCAAATGTAAAAGTTCTTTAATTTTTGAATGAAAAA
Organism: Maratus speciosus; assembly: GCA_963932465.1. Taxonomy (NCBI): domain Eukaryota; kingdom Metazoa; phylum Arthropoda; class Arachnida; order Araneae; family Salticidae; genus Maratus; species Maratus speciosus. The sequence continues at coordinate 50,763,909 of OZ010800.1, forward strand.
CACGAACTGTAACATCTGGTCTGTTATTGGCAGTTTCAAAAGGACGTATGCTGTTAGATATTTCTGGCCATAAAAGTTACATGTAAACGTTAAGAAAAGATCTGGCTTGCCGAATTTTCTCACTATTTCCATGGCATTCGGATAGTTTTGAATCATGTTCTGAGGACTACCAATAAAAGAAGAAGGTAAAATAACAATCCGCCCCGCCTGTAAGTTTTCTTTATCAGCACGTGCAAACAGAGCATCTGCAAGGCCAGCGTATGTGTCTACACATAATCTTGCCTGTTGACTACGGATAAATTTTAATCTGTCACCTTCAATGCGACAGTAATAATCAACTATCAATTTCTGAGTTAATTTCCCAGCATTCATTATCGGATTGAAATTTCCCATAGCAGGACATCCTCGAACCATAAGTCTATAAGAAACATATTCTCTAATGGAAAAATTTTGGCGAACATTAGTTTTCCTTTCTCCTCCCGCTGACATTGAAATATGCCAACCTGGTTCGCCGCAAGGCCAAATCAGTACATATGACATCGGATCACAATGCATACTATCCAAATCTAGAGTTTTCAGTCCACCATCTTTAGAATAAATGTTTATGTACCTATGAGATGGTGGAGCACCATCATTAGATTCAAAAACCGCTGCAACCTCTGAACATGTTGGTTCGTTTTAACGGCGAGGATCTGATAAAGGTTCATGACAAAAGCGCATAACAAAATCAACTGGCACTCTGTTTTGTTTTAAAGCCAGCTCGCGTTTCTCATATATTTTTTGATGCATCGTTTTATAGCACTTAACATATGGATTACATTTAATTAAATTAAGATTTATTATATTAAGAATGTCCTCTCTAATAGAACTATTCACAGCCTTTTCTAATCTAATTTCGTTTGCTTCAGAAAAGTCTAAAATGTACAATTTACTATAAGAAGCATGGGTCGAATTTTCTGGATACAAAGGGGAATTTTGTGGTGTACTGAACCTAGAATTTTGAAACAACAAGGGACATATCCAGGAGGTAATTTTATATTGTCAACGAATGACACGAAAGATAAAGCATCATTATATTGCCTAATATTTTGCCTGAAGTTTTTCTACATGTCACTATTTCCATTGAATAGATCTCTTATGTCATCCATAATTTGAAATTCGGGCAGTTTGAACTTTTTGTTAGAACAACACAAATTAAAAAAGCCATTTGAATTTTTTTCTGATGAAAAATACAATGCATTACAATAAGCACATGCATTGTCTAAATTACTTAAGTTGGACGGAGATAAATTTGAAATGTTATCCTAAACGGCACACCTATACTGAATTTTATATGGCTTTAAAACTGACTCTACCTTTTTTCTATTAGCATAATACTTTTTATTTTGCTCCTTCCGTTTCTGTTTTTTGGAAGGAGAAGACTCAACCTTTTTGTGCTCTGCATAATACTTTTTATTTCTCTCTTTCAGTTTTCGTTTTTTCGAAGGAGATGAATTTTTTTCCTGCCGAATTTGTTTTTTGTCTTTTTTGTGCAATACTGCAAAGTGACTTAAATGTCCATTTCCATCGTACAATAAATTAACTTCTATTTTGCCTCTAGCATTCCCACACAGATTTGTGACGTTACCATTTTGTGCATTGATAATAGTGACGAAAATATTAAAAATTGCGGTTGCGGCATTTAATTCTAAGTGTCTACCATGCGTACGGTTTCTTGACATAACATTCATGTTATCGTTTACCTGATTAATAGGAACACTGCAAGAAGGATCACCAACAATAAACGGATGATAAAAATTCCAGTTGTCAACAACATGTTTAACAATGGCGTTGCGTAGGCGCGGGTGATGATCTTCTGCATCATACAGGAACACAGACAGAGCCCTAAATAAGCAATTACCGCCCGGTTCCATTTCGCAAAGATTGTAGGATGCTAGATCCATAACTAAACTAAATAAGCCTAGGACTCGCTATAAAAATTAAACAGAGCAAAATAATCGAAATAGACACAGCAAAATAAAATATATAATAATAAATAACTTACTATTTCAAAGCAGCATCTACAGTTAATAATATTACAGATAGCAACGTGTGTGCTACTATATTAACGACTGCAGCATGGGAGAATATAAACAATATAAATGAATCGTAATCCCTAAGAATAAATCTGTATCTAGGCAGGAATGTCTTCTGCACACACTGAACTCCTATTGGAGCACAGTGTCCGCAATGCACTGTTTACCCGAATGACGATGATACACGGAGTGAAAGTTCTTACTCCGTGCGATTATGTGACGATGATTCTCTGTCTACGGTGAATCACTTCAGTGAATAAGATAGGACCGCTCGGAAGAGGGTTAGACGCATGCGCACATGTTGCTTTTTAGTGGACTTAACTGAAAATCTTACCATTCTATTTTAATATATAGGATACGTAGAACCTATAGTCGTCGTTCAGTCCGTCTGTCTCTCTGCCCGTCTGTTCGCCCGCATGTAAAAGAGCAAAAACTACCAAACCGAATGTGTCTGAATTTTTAAATATATGATTGTTGCAAAATCCTGTCGAGCCATTTCAAATTTTATGAAAATAGGATGCATAGTTTAATTACAGTTACAGTCAAAAGTTTTTCGCTGCATTACGGCCGATGGGAAAAAATTATCTCAAGTGCATTTTAATGATGTTACAGCCTTTCGAACAGAATGAAATTGATATGTACTTTTGCAGTGAATTATAATATGCATTCAGTACAATATGCGTTGCAAAAATTATTTATAAAATTAATTATAGTACGAACGCATCACATTTACCACGTTTGACGTGGAATTTCCGACTTGTTTAATAATTCTAGCCTCCAAAAAATTAAACTAGAGGGGGGAATTCCAACAATGCTTTGCTAAATTAGATTTATCCAATTCCTGCCTCATAACATAATTCTCGTGTTGCTTCAACCTAAATCTAAGCGCACGTTTCGTCTGCCCATTGTAGGAGAGGCCATATTCATAAAAAAAATTATACAAATGCCTCAACTAATTATGGCAATCAACAGTATCATTTAGAATGGAGAAAGAAACTTTATTGATCGCAGAGAAACCAACTTTGAAACCAAGCTAATTGACAATACGTGAAATTTGAGTACAGATATTTGGAAAATAAGGTAACAAAATAGCATTTAATTTTTTTATGAGGCTAAGGCTTATTACATACATAAATGTACAAATTCCTTGGTCAATGACATGACTAGCACCCGTTTCTCCCCCTTGTGTGGCTTACTTGTGTGGTCTGTGTAGTTATACCTGTTTTTCGTTGGTTTCCTGTCAGGTACGTTACTTCTTTCAGCTATATAAACTGTTACTTTTGCCATTTTGGCTAATTCCACGATAATAAAATTCTTGAGACAGGGTGTTTGAAAAGGAGCGTAACCCGATATTATTTTAATGCAAGAAACAAAACTCCGACCTGGCATCTCATTCAAAATTCCAAATTACCACATCTTTCGGAATGATTACAATAACCGCAACAGCTCGCAATCCATAGAGGTATGGCTGTTTGTGATAAAAATAGTCTACATTTTTACCCCGGCATCCAAACATTGTTGACTATTAAAATAGTTACTATTAAAATTCCTGCCTCCCCGGCCCTCTCTATTTTCTCAGTTGATTGTCCCGTAAATGGGAGCGCGAGTGAAGTCATGAACGATCTTCGCCAACTCCTCTCTCATGACGTCAACACATTTCTGATTGATGACTTCAATTCCCACCACCCGTCCTGGAACTGCAACTACAGCAACGCTTATGGCAATAAAATCTATAATTTCCTGCAGAATTCTAATGCAGACATAATTTTTCCGGCTCCCCACCAGATTTTCTAACTATAGTAGTAACACAGTTGATTTTGGACTCTTTAACGGCTTTAATTATGTAAAAAATAAGCAATCCCTCCCGGAACTGAGTTCAGATCACAACCCAATAGATCTCAAAATTCAAATCAAAATTCCACTCAACCCTCCTACAATTATGAACAAAATTAACTGGACTCAGTTCCAAAACATCATTAACCCATTTGTGCACTAATTTTTGTTTTCTCAATTTTTTTGGTAAAATCACTTTAAAATGTTGCAAAATGAACTGGAAAAATACTAAAAAAAATTAAGCTTAATTTGTTTTGTATTTATTTGATAAAATGTAAAAGAACTAAATATGAGAATTTCTAGTAGAATAATATGCATAATTATATATTTTGCCTATATTTATATTTAAAATGTTTTTAAATTGTATATTATTTACTATAATTAGTATTTTAATGAATTATAAAATATATATATATTTATTTATTTGCAGAGACTAATAACGTTATAACTATTATTAATAATAAAATAAGAATACTCGTATTGCAGACTTAATAACAATTTATTTCATAAATATCTTGGAAAGGAGATTGCATAAATAACTGTCGCCTAAATTTCTAACAAAAATATGTGCCCATTTGTACCTAGAACCCTATATTTTGTACATTACAAAAATGCATAAAAAATAGGCTTGAACATTTAATTTCGCAAGTAAAAAAATACATATTTCAAAAAAGTCCACAAACTAAGATTATAACTTGCGATTTTGGGTCCATGATAGAAAAAATACAAATAAACTTACTTTTTACATTTCGCCCTCTTGAAAAATTAAAAATCTATAAACACCGAAGAAAGCCTTAATTTAAGCAAATAAATATCTACCTTGGCTGTAATCTCTCGGTTATAGATAAAGACATTTATAAATAATGATTTCATGCAATTTTCATGTTATAAAGAAGAAGACGTCCCAAAAATGGGACGCTAGGCATAAATGGGTTAATGAAATCCCCCCCGCCCTACCTACCCAAAATAAACAACACTAATGACATCGAAAACCTAACTGCAATTATCACCAACGAAGTAAAAGATGCTGCTGATCGTGCTACTATTAAAATTTATGATAATGAATTCTACAGATTATATCCCCATTGTGAGGTTCGTGCACTCCCTCTCTCCTCTATAAGCGCCCTATTTTGTAGGAAGAGGAGAAACAGAGCAGAACCCGAGATAGCTTCACCATAGAAGTTGATCTAAAAAATGCTTTGAACGACCGTGTCCACTGCCGGTCGTAAAGAAACAAAATGAAGCCCATATAAGGAATGTAATAATTATAAGTGTTATTATTTGTGCTAGTATGTGTCTACAGTGACGTCCTACGTGTCAAATAAATGTGTAATGTTTCTAGAATTGGCCGATCATTGAGAGAAAAGCCCACACGCGACCATCCGGTCGTCTTACAATGGTGTCAAAAAAATGTGGGATTTGGCCAATAAGTGAAATTAACGTACATTGTGGATACCTTATCGGATTACCTTTTTTCCGGAGGTAAGGAAATTTGTATTATTTGAAATATGGCTGAAAAAATATCAAAATTTAAAAGCTCGCGGCGTGACCAAAAGCTCGATAACATCTATAATTAAAAAAATTGAAGATAATTATGTGTCTGACATGCCAAACTTAGATGATCTCGAAGAAAACTTAGCGATGTTAGAACAAAAAGCCAGCGATTTAAAACAAGAGGGCAGAGAAAATTTATCGTTAATCGATGATTTATCTGAAGTGGAAAAGGATGCGAAAGCATCATCTGAGTATCATGAAAAAATAACACTCTGGAAGTTCAGAGTAAATAAGAAACTAAAAGAGAATGATGAAAAGAAATTCGCCATGTATGTCCCGCAAATAATAGGTGCGTAGAATTTCCGAACACAGTAAAATTACCGACACTTAAAATTGAGAAATATTATGGAGATATTAAGCTTTTACAGAATTTCTGAAATTCCTTTAAAACTGCGGTACATAATAACGAAAACCTGTCAAATATTGAAAAAATGAATTATTTATTCAGTTATTTAAGTGGGAGTGCGTATAATTCTATATCGGGATTTGCGTTATCTGATAAAAATTACATACAGGCCGTAGAGGTACTTAAACAGCAGTTCGGTAGAAAAGAGTTAATTATTACCAGTCATATTAATACGTTGTTAAATTTAAGACCGGTAACGAAATCACATGGCGTCACCTCATTACGTAAATTATATGACACGATTCAAACTCAGATTCGGAGTCTCAAGTCATTAGAAATGGAATCAAATAGTTTTGATGCACTCTTAACTCCCATAATTTAAAAAACATTACACTACAACTTATCTTTGGAGTACAGTAAACAAAGTGTCAAAAACTCTGATGAATCCAATTATAAAGTTGATAAATTATTATCATTTATCCGAACTGAATTGGAAGGGAGGGAAAACAGAACCATATGGTTAATGTCTCTTCTCCATTTTCAAGGTCAAAACAATCAGATTTAATGCTCGAATTTAGACAAAAGATTAACAAAACATCTGGCGTCAATGTATCTCAAGTGTCTGCCAGGGAAAGTAATTGTTTATTTTGCAATGCAATTAATGAGCATTTAACAGAAAATTGTGTCAGATATTCAATTCAGGAAAGAATTAATAAATTGAAAGTTGAGGGCTGATGTTTTGCTTGCTTGAAGCGAAAACACTTAATTGAAGATTGTACCGCAAAAAACTAAATGTAAGCTGTGTTTCAAATTACATCAGGTGTCAATTTGTAATTATTTAGTTGGGAAGGGTGATAAATAAAAAAAGATACGGATAAAAACGCTCTGACATCCATAGTAATATCTCGAAATGTTTTTGATTTTGGACAGTTGCGAGAAAAGGGAAAATAAATTGAACCGCTTCAAATTATAGATTTAGAATTCTGAAATAAAATATTGCGAGGCGTGATTGACAGCGGTACTCAGATTTCAATTATAATGAGTGATTGTGTACCAGAGTATTTTAAGGTACCATGCGGGTCAATTATACATAAATCAGCTTTCGGACACCAGTTAAAAACACCGTTAATAAACATTCCACTAAACATATCGGCTGATCAAATGCAATGCAGGGTGTTCCCAAAAATAGTAATAACATCCGCTATGATTGATAATTTAATCAATGATCTACTGTTGTCGTTAAATGCTCATAAGGAATTAAGCACGATAAGCGAATATAACCAACCCGACGCCACAATAAATGATTGTAGCACAATAAATTTTCCCCGTACGAGTGAAATCGACTTGGTAGGTTTAGCTTGTGCAGCTACGGAGGCCGGGCAAATTAAAACGGGAAATGCAAACGAGAATATTGATAACGATTGTAATAATAATACAGGCAATTTCACGAATAATCACGATCAGAATGTACACCTAGGCCATTTAGAATATAATGAGAGGGAAAACTCATTAATGTATTACGCAGGGGAGGTGCCGAATGATACAGGGAAGTGCCAAATGCTACAACGGACGTTAGTCTATTCCATCTCTTATATGGTAGACGTCCAACTGGTCCTCTTTCCATATTAAAGTCATCATAGACTAATGAAACACCTTTACCATTTAATCGAGTAGGGTCAGTTAACAATTACTTAAATGACTTGAAAATACAGTTTTGCTATTTCTGCTAAAAACATTTCCACGATAATGAAATCCGAGAGTATAAAGCTCAGGCAACACCTTTTGGCGTGATATATGCTGAAGATATTGATTTTTGTGAAATTGAAAATGTCCCGAAGATAATTAAAGATGATCCGAACAAACTCAAACATGTTCCTCATACAGAGAAAGTAGCAGCGATACAGAATTTAGAAATCTCGAAATGCCAAGAACGTTATGCCAGCATCGAGAAAGAAGCAAACGGGGTAATCTTCGCTCTAAAGAAATTCAAACATTATATATGTGGCTCGCAAGTGACTGTTGTGAGTGACCACAACCCTTTGAAATTCTTGACAGACTGTACATCGACAAGTGCGCCCCTTCAAAGATGGGCTCTGGCATTGCAGCTATTTCAAGCTCACATATCCTATCGACGTACAAAATTCCACATTAACGCAGATTCTTTGAGTAGGCTATATGCCTCACACTGGACTTAAAACGAAAGAAACTTTACCTTTCAAAAACTCACCATAAACTTATGATTTATTTTGTTTGTGATCATGTGTTACCTTCAAGACTTTTCTGAATATGACTTTATTGGACATTATTTGATTGAACATTATTTGTTTGAACTCTAAAAATATTTATTCTAGAACTTTAAAGTATTAATATTAGTATTATAATCTCATATTGCATAGTATCTCAGTTATCCTTTTTAGTTATCTTTATGTTAAGTAAGTATTGAAATTTTGATTTTCATTAATAATCTGTTTTACTAAAGTGTTTATAGTGATCCACTAGATTTTGATTAGTCTTTAAAGACTAAATCAAAACTCCGAATAGGGGAGGTGTGACGTTCGTGCACGCCCTCTCTCCTCTAGAAGTACCCTCTTTTGCAGGAAGAGAAGAAACAGAGCAGAACCCGAGATAAGGTGATCTAAAAAATGCTGTGAACTACTGTGGCCACTGCTGGTCGTAAAGAAACAAAATGAAACACACATAAAGAATGTAAAAATTATAAGTGTTATTCCTTGTGCTAGTATGTATATACAGTGATGTCCTACGTGTCAAATAAATGTGTGATGTTTCTACAATTGGCCGATCATTGTGAGAAAAGCCCACACGCGACCATCCGGTCGTCTTACACCCATATCCGCAGATTAATCTACCACACATAAATCCACAAATAAAAACAGAGTTAGGAAATTTTGGCAACGTACGCACAGGATTTTGGACAAAATTATCATGAACAAGGCTCAACAAGAACTTAAAAATTTCCTTTACATAAAACGCCAGGATAGCTGGAGTCTATATCTGCAATCCCTATCACAAGAAGACGCCAACATATTGATTGCAGCTAAAAGATTTAAGAGCTCTGTTACAAAATCCTCTCACTAATATTCCTAATTCTAATGACTACGCATACACTGATGAAGAAAAAGCAGACGCTATTGCCAGCAGTCTGGAATCGAAGTTCGCAGAAAACCTAATTGTTAATTACGAAACTGAGAGAGACGTTAATGAGAGCGTCAGGGAGTTCTTAAGCAACCCCCCACACACACCTGCACCTCCTCCTACTTTTTCAATCATCCATGTTGACGTTATAAAAGAATTTAATAAACTTAAAAACAAAAAATCCCCAGGTGTCAGCAAGATATCTAATGAAATGCTTAAGAAGCTAACTTTTTCCTGTATTCCAAAAATAAACCTCCTAATTAACAGCCTATTCAAATTGTCTTACTTCTCACTCTACTGGAAGATTGCATTAATTGCACCAATTCTCAAAAGTTTTAAACCGCCCCCAAACGCTACGAGCTACCGACCCATTTCCCTACTCAAATATTTCAGTAAAACTTCAGAAGACTTTATCGCCCAGCAACTTAATATCCATATAAAAAATAATAATATAATGTTACCAGTGCAATTCGGACTCAGAGAGGGGCTTTCTGCCCCTCATTAATTTTATTGACTGGTCGAATACATCACCACTGCTAAAAATCACCAAAGCTACGCAGCCGCAGTCTTCCTCCACTTAGAATACGCCTTTGACAGAGTTTGGATTCTAAGCCTTATTTTTAAAGTGATAAACTACAACTCACCCCCCTATTTAATCAAACTAATTTATCACTACCTTCTCGATAGAAATTTTTATGTTCGCATTAATGGTAATCTCGCCCGGAACCTCTTTGCCCTCTGCGACATTCCCGAAGATCCCCGAATTTCGGGAATTCTTTTTAATTTCTTTGTTAATGACATGCCCCACCACCCCTTTACTCAATTGGCAAAGTATGCGGATGACACTTGTGTTTTTACAATTCATAGAAACCGTAAATTTGCTATTCATTCTATCACTCGCCCTCTTAAAATTCTTTCTAACTCGTCCCAAAAATGGGGAATTAAAATTAATGTCAATAAAACACAAGCCATCCTCTTCTGTAATTTACTAGAAAATAATAAATATAAAATCAACTTCAATAATATTGATTTGCCATTGTCAAACACATGTAAAAATTTAGGAATCATTCTTGATCAAAAACTCATATTTAGACAACACATTCACTACACGTGTAATAAATTCCGAACTGCTAAAAATTTAATCTTCCCCTTATTAGCTCGAAACAGTGATATGTCAATTAAAAATAAATTGCTCCTTTATAACTCCTTCTTACGACCTATCTTAACCTATGGATGTCAAATTTGGAACTACGCTGCTTATTCCCACATCAAAATATTAATAGAATATCAAAATTCTACAATTCGACTTATTTTTGTTGTGCCTTATTATGTTAGAGATGTTCACCTCTATAAAATAAATAATTTCCCTAGATTAAATACTTGCAATCAAGCCTTAAATATTAACTTTCACCTTTCTTTGGAAAATTCAGAAAAGAGTGCTTTAAACACACTTCCAACGTATGATGTCTTTGACATTCATAATAGGAAAAGACCTATATTAGGTATGATTTTAGATGCTTTGCATATTTTTCTTATTCTTTTTTATTGTTTAATCTTTAATTTCCTCCTAAGGACCCAACTGCAAACATCTTTTAGCCAACCAAATTTCGTACTGCATCCTAGGCTCCACCCCTTTATCAATATCTATCCTCATTTTCGCCGAGCAGCGCATTGCTCCCTAATCTGTCGTTGTGAGTGCTTCTACTAAGTCGTGGTGAACTCCGGTATGCAAAGGGCTTTTTTCAAAGACAAAGTCTGCGTATATCGGCCGGAGATACAGCTGTCAGGTTTCGCGTTGGGGCTGTTTAGCACGCGTTGACCTGACACAGGAGATGCTAGCCAGTGCCTTATTTTATCCAGTTTAACAATTTAAATTCTTATTTTTAAATTTAAGTTACTCAAGGTTTTTATTTTTTGTTTTTCTACATGAGCTCAAGAATATCGTTTTTGCCCCCCCCCCATTAATTATTAAATTATCTTCCTGTTACTGCCATGTTTCGAATTCCTGTTAGTGCTTCCATTCTATTATGGTCGGGGATGTGGGACATTTGGTCCCAGGCTCCTCTAAAAATAGCCAGAAGTCTCTTTGGCTAATTGCTAAGCCAGTACTCGGGGCATTTGCCGAGGGGTTCTTTGAATCCGTTTTTAATTTGAGTATTGCGCGGCAGCGCAATACTTATTTATTTCCAGCATCACTTCTCAATGTTAATTTAACATAGAAAATCCTATGGAGCTCATAACTTTTTGGCTTTCTCTTCCCACCTTTTTGTCCCTGATGCCACATTTTTTTATTCTTTGTAATTTTAATGATATTGTAAATTCAAACTACGAAAATGTTTGCCCGGTGTCAGGGTCAAAACGGATGGTAAAATAGCTTTGCATATTGGTAAATTATAATGCAGAAAGTAACGTGATATACATGGTATTGCAGGGAAAACACTATTTTTATTATTAACGATTTGGTATCAAGGCTGTATGATTTTTGTATCTTCTGTTCTATGCTGATTAAAGCCTTAAGTTATCGTTTTAAAGGTTTAAAGGTTTAAACTGCTTCGTATACTTATTTACTACATTACAATTTAATTAGCGTAATTATTTTCTATTCCTAAATACCGTACGATGGATCAACTTTTGAAACTTGAAAAATTTGACGTCGATACTAAGTGTATTGGCGCGGAGGCTAAATGGAAACACTGGAAGCGAACTTTTTCTAAATTATTTAGTGAAATTCAAAATAGAACTGAAACAAACGAGTTACCGCTTCTATGCAATTATGTTTCTCCTTGTGGCAATACTTATTTATTTCCAGTATCACTTCTCAATGTTAATTTAACATGGAAATTCCTATGGAGCTCATAACTTTTTGACTTTTTCTTCCCACCTTTTTGTCCCTGATGCCACATTTTTTATTCTTTGTAATTTTAATGATACGAGTTGGAAACCGTCGAAATTCGACGAACTAAAATGTTATAAAGGAACTTCAGATCGAATTTATAATAAACCTACAAAAATAATTACAATAAAAAATTCATCTAACATTGGTTGTCTCACTCTTAAAATAAATATTTTTAACCTAAAATTACCAAAATATTATTTCTAGAAACTTCAACTGCTTAAATTATTGAAAAATTAAACTCAATTAGAACACGTAATCAAGATGAGTAATTATGATGAATTTATCGATTGAGGCTCTTATGTTTGTTTTTCTGGGATGAAAAATCAGTAAAAAGGATTTCGCTTTGTCACATCATAAAGTTTTCCCCCTTAAAGTCTAAACTATACGTTATTTTCATATTATCTTAATTTACATTACGCACTACTCAAATTCACAATTTGAAAGTATTTTAACTCGCAATACGTTATTAAGGAATGTATTTTCAAACTTAAAGTCTCGTTTGTCCGATACAACTTTTCATTTGAACATTCGCACAAACTTTAAGTTCTAATCTAAGTCTCAATACCCGCGAAAAAAAATTTCAGAAATTTGCCTTTAGTTGTCATAGTATCGGCCATTTAGTACTGGTCAAATATTTAGTTTTATCAAAATAAATGATCGTATTGTTTTAAATATGACATAATTTTTACTCACTGCATCATTTTGTCTAGCGTCTCAAACTCAGTATCAGCGTAATGTAAAAATATTGAAATGTAACTGATTTATGAAGAAGAATGTATGTTCTTTTTTAATGTTTGACATCATTTTCAGTTCAAAAATTATAAAAAAGTTACTTTCATTTGTAATGTGAAAATGGCATCAATAAAGATATAATCAATAAAAATAATAAGCCATGACTATTTTCCCTTTACTTTCAATATAAATGGAGTACTTCAGTTGCCACGATTACAAAATTTGTATTAAAAACTACAAAAAAATTAATATCTCAAAAATAAATTGAGATACAGCTTTCAAACAAATTGCGTTTAAAAGAACATTTTTTTCCTTATACGACGGTATTAAAATTTAAACTGTGCGATGTTTAGAAGTTTAAAAATTTGCCGTAGATATAATTGCAAAACCAAAATTTTATTTCAAATTTCAAAGTGCTGCCATTCGCAAAATGACGTATGCGTTACGCACAGATATGTTTGTCCTTCATGATATAGATTGTAAATTCAAACTACGAAAATGTTTGCCCGGTGTCAGGGTCAAAACGGATGGTAAAATAGCTTTGCATATGGGTAAATTATAATGCAGAAAGTAACGTGATATATATGGTATTGCAGGGGAAACACTATTTTTATTATTAATGATTTGATATCAAGGTTGTATGATTTTTGTATCTTCTGCTCTATGCTGATTAAAGCCTTAAGTTATCGTTTTAAAGGTTTAAACTGTTTTGTATACTTCTTTACTACATTACAATTTAATTAGCGTAATTATTTTCTATTCCTTAATACCGTACGATGGATCAACTTTTGAAACCTGAAAAATTTGAAGTCGATACTACGTGTATTGGCGCGGAGGCTAAATGGAAACACTGGAAGCGAACTTTTTCTAAATCTTTTAGGTGAAATTCAATATAGAACTGAAACAAACGAGTTACAGCTTCTATGCAATTATGTTTCTCCTTGTGTTTTCCTCCACATTAACGATGCCCAGAACTATGATACTGCTATAGTTGTTTTGGACTCTATCTATGTTATCTAACGAAATGAAATTTTTGACAGACATTGTCTAGCCTTTAGAATACAAGAAAGTGGCGAGCCTGTTACTGAATTCTTACAAGCGCTTAAGCAATTCAGCAAGTACTGTAATTTTAAAGCGGTGAGGGCCGATCAATGCAAGAGTGAATACATCAGAGAGTCATTCATCCGAGGTTTAAGGAATTCTCGCATCAGAGAGCGTTTGTTGGAAAACTCCACTATTAATTTAGAAAAGACTTTTGATCAAGCTAGGACATTAGAACTAGCTGAATCTACCTCAGCTTCGTATATGAATACCCCACATCTTATGCCTTTGGCTGACACAGATCTTTTTGATAGTATTACCAAGGATAATTATTCTTCTGCAGCTACACAGCTTCAATATCGAAAATGTTTCTTTTGCGAAAATAATCGGCTTTCAAGAAATCTATGTCCTGCAAAAGAGGTACTGTGTAGAAAGTGTGGAAAAAAGGGGCACTATCAAAGGGTAAGCCTATCGAAACAACATCATTTCTCGTATAACACTTCTACATCACTTCACATTTTTGATTCAGTACCAACCTTACCTAGTTGCCTTCAAAAATCTATTACTAAAGTGTAAATTAATGTGGTAGAAGTGAATGCACTTATTGACACTAGTAGTTCACCTGGTTTCAGAAATGAATGCTACATTAAGAGATGCCAGATTAAAGTTAAATCATACTTAAGCAAAATAACGATGGCTAATTTCTCTCTAAGTTCAGACATTAAGGGTTGCGGTAAAGTTACTATGAAATTGGATGAACATGTGTACAATAACCCTCTAAGTGTTTGGGGCGTAATATTCCGTTCACTAAGCTCCAGGTTTCACAGCAACACAAGCAATATTTAAGATAATGTAATTCTATAGATTTAATGAATTTTAAATACATTGAAGAATGATTAATACTCTCAAGAATTACATTCATATTTGTAATTGAGTTTTTTTTTATAATGTTGAAAGAATCATATTTTCTTAGAATTTAAAACAAAATGCAGAGAAAACAACATTACAATTTTACCCTTTTGCAAGATGCTCGGAGGGTAATGTAAGAGATGATCATGTAAATCATGAAAAATCTCTGTACGGACTTTCTTATTGGTCATGATATTCTGAAGGACCATTCTCTTATTGAAATCCAGTTTAATGGTGGGAGACCGCCTCTCAAAATCTATTCCCTAGCTGTTTCTCAAGGGCCATCAGTCTCACTATTAGCTAACTTAACCCCTGATTGTAAGCCTGTGGCTACAAAATATAGGCGTCAATCGATGGAAGACGCAAAATGTATTGCTGTGAAGTAAAGAAGTTGCTGGAAGAGGGAGTTATTGAACCCAGTAACACTCCTTGGCGTGCTCAAGCTTTCGTGGTGAAAGGAGAGCATCACAAACCACGTATGGTGGTTGATTATTCTCAAACGATTAATTGTTTCACAATGCTTAATGCGTATCCTCTTCCAAAAATTGAGAAGTTAATCTCAAAAATATTCATATATGAAATATTCAGCACTATTGATCTGAGAAGTGCATACCATCAACTTCCTATCAACGATGCTGGAAAGTATTATACTGCCTTTGAAGCTGATGGTAAATTATATCATTTCCTCTGTGTACCTTTTGGGTCACTAATGATGTTGCATGTTTCCAGAGATCCATTGACAAGGTCATTCAAGATGAAGAGTTAGAGGGAACTTATCCTTATCTGGATGACTTAACTATCTGCTGAAAAGATCTTGATGAACATGATCGAAACTTAAAAAGATTCATAACAGTTGCTAAGAAATACAACTTAACTCTAAATGAAAAGAAGTGCCAGTTATCTACTAAGTCTGTAAATATATTAGGTTAAATATCAAAAACAAGACAATCAAGCCTGACAGGGATAGCCTTGCTCCTTTGATGAACATACCTGTACCTAACAATACAGCATCTTTCCGAAGAGAATTAGGTATGCTTGTCCACTATTGTTGTTGGATACCATCATTCTCAAAGAAATTACGCCCATTGCTATCAAACCGTGAATTCCCTCTTGCAGAAGATGCTGTAAATGCATTTAACAATTTGAAGCTGTATATAGCCAAACCTCATTCGCCGCAATCGATGGCAATATTCCATTCAGGGTGGAGACTGATGCATCAAAGTTTGCTATAGTAGCAACTCTTAGCCAAGCAGGACCACCCATGGCATTATTCTCTAGAACACCTGAACAAATATGATTTTAATCATTCAGCTGTTGAAAAAGAAGCATATGCCTTCTTGGAATCCTTATGTTACTGGCGACATTACCTGATTGGTAGACCTTTTGAAGTGTTTACTGATCAAAGGTTTGTCTCATTCATATTTTGACAAACGTCATCCTAGCAAAATCAAAAATGAAAAGGTATTGCGCTGGAAACTTGGCTCGTCTTTCTTCAAGTTTGATATAATTTATCGGCCTGGTAGTAAGAATGCTAATGCAGATGCATTTTCAAGAATAACTGCTACAATTAATCCAGAAGTGAATTTAAGACTGCTGCATGAAGACTTATGTCACCCTGGTATTGTTAGAATGCATCACTGAATTAGATATAAAAACTTATCCTTTTCCCTGTAGTACAGGCAATAAGGGGATTTTACCTGGCAAAATTTGTGGTAGTTCTGGACATTGGCTTAATTTATGTTTTTTGGGTCGCTGAATCCGAATTTGTAACTTCCCACCAAAATTTCCCCCGGCACCCCCCAAATTTTGGTAAAATGCCCACCGAAAAAACTTTTTATTAAAAAAAATCAATTTTTTTATTGTTTTACGGAAAAGTATCTAGAAATTCAGAAAGTAGACAAAATTTGGAACAAATTAGATATATGTCATTATGACGTAGGATGAAGGGGGAGGGGGGATCTGCCTCGGAACATGCGCCGCGGTGCTGCGTGGACTAAGTTGCGCAATGACACTTAAGCACTCACATCGTTTACATTCGCCCTCCCATCTCCCCTCCGAACTTTCCCTATAAGGTTTACTTTAAGTTTTTTAGGTCGCTGAATCCGAATTTTTAACTTCTCCCCAAAATTCTCCCCCCGCAACCCCCTCCAAAATAGTTGTTTCTAAATTAATTTTTTTATTGTTTTAGGGGAAATGTATGTAGAAATTCAGAAAGTAGACCAAATTTACAACAAACATGATATATGAAATTATGACGTAGGATAAACGGGGAGATAGGGGGCTGCCTCGGAATATTTCTCGCGCGCTGTTCTCAAAACCAAATTTTTTCAAAAAATCAATTTTTTGGATGTTTGCCGAGGGAAATTTTGGTGGGAAGTTACAAATTCGGATTCAGGGACCCAAAAAACATAAAGTGAGTCGAAATCCAGAACTAGCATTAATTTTGCCAGGTAAAATCCCCTATTGCCTGGACTTGCATAACTTAGTGCACATAGCGCCGCAGTGTATGTTCCGAGGCAGCCCTCTCCCTCCCTATTCATCATACGTCGTAATGTCGTATATCCTATTTGTTGCAAATTTTGTCTATTTTCTAAATTTCTACATACTTGTACCCTAAAATAATAAAAAAATTAAGTTAAAAACAACTATTTTGGGGGGTTGTGTGGGGGATTTTGGGGGGAAGTTAAAAATTCGGATTCTTCGACCCAAAAAACTTAAAGTAAAACTTATAGGGAAAGTTCGGAGGGGAGATTGGAGGGCGAATGTAAACGATGTGAGTGGTTAAGTGGAATTGCGCAACTTAGTCCACGCAGCACCGCGGCACATGTTTCGAGGCAGATCCCCCTTCCCCCTTCATCCTACGTTATAATGTCATGTATCTAATTTGTTTCAAATTTTGTCTGCTTTCTGAATTTCTAGATACTTTTTCCCTAAAATAATAAATAAAATTAATTTTTTTAATAAAAACCTTTTTGGGGGCATTTTACCAAAATTTGGGGGGGGGGGTGTTGCCAGGGGAAATTTTGGTGGGAAGTTAAAAATTCGGATTCAGCGACCCAAAAAACATATAGTAAGCCTTTTTCCAGAACTACCATGGATTTTGCTAGGTAGAGTCCCTATACGGTCTCTATTGCCTGGACTACTGGGAGATGTGAAAAGTCTCATAAATGCCTGTCCTGTCTGCTGTGAAGTAAAACATAGATTCATTAAAAATCAAGGGAAATTAATTAAAGCAACATCTTCACTCGAAAGACTGAACATATATTTTAAGGTTCCCTTTCCATCAAATTTTAGAAATCGCTTCCTACTCACTGTGGTTGATGAATACTCAAGGTTTCCTTTTGCCATTCCCTGCTCAGATGTCTTCTGAGCTACAGTGATTAAGCATTTAAGTAACATCTTCTCAATATTTGGTATACCAGCATACATCCATGCAGACAGGGGACCGTCTCTCATGTCTAAAGAATTAAAAATGTTTCTTATATCACTTGGTATGGCAACTAGTCGTACATGGCTATAATCCACGAGGAAACAGACAGGTCGAACGCTACAATGGTATCATTTGGAAAACAATTCAGTTGGCTTTGAAAACTAAGAACAAGAAAATTGAACTGTGTGAAGAGGTCCTACAATCAGCACTACATTCTGTTCGTTCTCTTTTATGCACAGCAACCAATGAAAATCCACATGAACGTATGTTCTCTCACACTAGAAGGTCTCTTAATGGAAGTTCAATACCTACTTGGCTTACTCAGGCAGTACCAGTGTTCATGAAAAATCATTCACATACTAATAAGTATGAGCCCCTTGTACAGGAACTTGAACTTCTAGAAGCTAATACAGAATATGTTTACATAAAGTTACTAGATGGATGTGAGATTAGCGTGTCTACGACATTTAGCTCCAGGAGGAGAAATCATCGAAACTACATATGAGAGTAATGGTGGAATGGATCCACCTGCTAACCAGAACAGATGGTTAGAGCTTGATGGTCATTTGAAACAATCAATAGAGGTTATAGAGGGGACCGAAGGGAATCCTGAAGAATGTATACTGCCTGATGAAAGTGTTCTACCTGAGTAGAAAACTGATGGTGAACAGCTGCGTCCTAGTAGACTGAAACGTAAAGTTGCCTATCTATCAGATTATGTTGTAAAATAACATTTTAGATGGAGTGAATGATATATATGTTATTTCAGTGGCAGCACTATTTTCATCATTAACGATTTGGCATCAACGCTGTATGTTTTTTGTATCCTCTGTTCTATGCCGATTAAAGCCTTAAGTTATCGTTTTAAAGGTTTAAACAGTTTCGTATACTTTTCTATTACATTACAATAGCCTAAGCTTTATTTTAACATTTTTTTCTATTGTTGCAAAAAATTCAAAAGTCGTAATAATAATTTATCTACAGTAATCAATTTTCAGTTAAATTATTTCCACGTGAACAGTAAAATTTTAAATATTTTTTTATGATATAAAAAGAAGATGACTACGGCGTCATACAGGAAATAAAACTGATATTTTCAAACATTTGTTAGTAATAGAAGAAGTATTAATAGATCAGTTTCAACCACGTGATCACAAACCTGGCAACACCTGTGGCAACCAGTTTTGGTGGGCAAACTAATAATAATACAGTACTGCGCACTCCTATTTCTATTCTACTTCGGTCGCAAGACGAACCACTTTCTTTTTGTTTAGTGAATTTTTCTTTCTCTATCTTTTGCCATCTAATTTAGTGCAAGTTTTTAAACTTAACGAAATAAAATGTCTTCAAAATATTATGAAGAATTGCGCACAGATGTAATATACGCACCCTATTGGCGCGATTTTTTTCTTACGCCAATGCCATTTACACAACGTGTAATTAACTGGCGACAAAGTGTCGATATTATGCTTGATATGGTAACCTGGATGTTATTGTTTATGCTGTTGATGTTTTCGCCAAATGGGAGTGAGAAATAAATCTCGCCGATATGCTGCGTATATGACATGTGGGCCAAGAATTGAATGATACTAAAGCTGAGGAAGGAAATGCTTCCAAAATTAGTGTTATTTCCGATGTAGTTCCATACAATTTGAAAAAAAAAAGAGTTGAAGAAATATGTAGTAGATTTACCCGACGTTAGTTATTTTGACATCGTAAACTATTTAGTTTATGGGGAAAGTTTTTATACTGAGAAAGACTTCAGATGTTATAAAAGCCTTGAATCTTGTAAACAATTTGCCTGGAACTGGGTAAGAGAAGTGTATTCTTTGAAAATCGCGATTTTCATCTTGTTATTGGAAAAGTAAGCATACATATCTGTGCATGAATTAATAACAAATTCCATGTGATTGTGATTTAAGACACTTTTCCGTTATACGGACACCATTGTCGCCAAGCGTAATAGCTGGTGCAAAATGAAAATCACGCGAATTGAAACTTTTGAAGAATAAGAGAAAAAACATTGTCGATAGTAAAGTGGTCATTTTAAAAATATAACATTTTAAAATTACAGACTTTTACGAACTATTTTATTAAATCACAAATATATACTTAAAATAAGTGAACAAATAATGACTGCATGTTTATCTAAGAAAATTATAAACATGTTTCGTCTACAATGCGTTAATTTTGTTTAGGTCCCGATTATGGAAAATTCAAATGTAGAAAAACATTACTTTAAGGTCGTAAAGTTTTACTGCTTTGGCTTTGAAGCTCAAAATTTTTTCAAAAATATGGTGTCGTGGGCCTTTTTATTAGATATTAATTCAACTTGACACCTTCAACCATTTCTAAAAAACACGGCTCGACATGTAGATGGAAAATAGATAATCCTATAAGGGTTCTGTTTTTCTTTTTTCCAATATTTCAGCGTTTAGATTGGACTTTCAATATTTTCGTCTATTTTCACGTATCTTGAACTGCGTTTTCAAAGGACTACCTTTATTGTTCTCTCGATTCAAGGTTACTGCTGGAATGATATATACATGCTAAAATATATCCATAACTTTAATACATTGCAACACGGGTAATGAGGTTGATTAATATTAATTTTATATGAGGAGATTAATTTTTGTGATTCTTACTATTCGTACAGTGTTAGCACCAAATGACTCTAGGTAAGCGATATAATTAACAATTCACTTCAGGGAAATCCAAAGAAAATTTAATATATTAAATATTAAAATTATAATTAATCAATGCGCTGTGTCATTTTTTTCGTAGATCGTTTACCTTCTAAGTCTGCATTTTCTTTCATATAATAATTTTTTTAGCAAATCATATGGATAAATAGATTATTTATTTTACATTCCCACATCTATAAGAGAAAAATATTAATTAAGTATTAAAATAAAGAAAAGATTACTCATATTCAATCTTGATTACATTTTATTATAGGAGAAAATTTACAATAAAGAAAGTTATTTTACATATTGTGGGTTATATATTTTAATAGTAATGCTGATGCACATCTTTATATATATATTTACCTATTTCAATTAATCAATCTATTTAATTAATTTTATAACACGTGAATATCACCATAGTCTGTGACTTTTTATATCAGGGTTCATACTCATTTTCCCCAAAAAAAATCCCCTGATAATCCCCTGATGTATTTTTCAGGATGAATAATTTTTCCATGTCGACAATTAACGACATTTTTAAAAATCAGTATCATGTCCCAACCTACCCCCAAAAATAATAAATAAAGAGGCAATCAGTAAAAGTAAAGATTATACATCAGATATAAAATACAATTTATATATTTTTTCTAATTACCTAAGTTGTATTATGTATTATCTGTAAAAATTGATCCACAAATCTGCTGAATCACAAGCACACTAACATGTCTCAAAAATGAAAATTTTATAAACTTCTTGCATTATGTACACTAATAATAAAATACTTCAAAATCAAACAAATGCTTAATTTAATAAGATATTGTCATTTAAGAAAATCCTTTATAAATGGGAAAATTGGTTTTCATCAAGTAAAATGTTTTTAGAAATGATAAGTCAAAATTTTTATAATGCTGTTTTCCTCTTTTAATAAAATGCTACAAAGTTAAATAAAGCAAACTGCATATTTCTGATGATTACATTAACAGATTACACATAATGATTTTTATGTTTTACTGACTTTCCTAGCCCATAACTAAAACTAAGCTCAATTAATTAAAAATCCTTCTCAAAAATTTTCTTTTTATACTTTCTAATTTATTATAAATTTTGTAAAAGCATAAAGTTGAAGACAAATTAACAAGAAACCTTTTCTGCACACAATAGGGAAAAAATGAAATCTGGCAAGCGTTTCAAGTTTTTAATATAAAAAATTAAATAACTTTAATGGATTATTTTTAAATTTCAAAGTTTTCAATACCTTTTTTTCTGAGAATTAATCTTTACAGGAAAAAAACATTGTTTCCTAGACCCTATGAGATTAAAGAAAACCTTCTTTTCCAGCAGAAACGACAGCGAAACTTGTAAGGATCAGTTTTAACACATTCAACCCAAAACGCAAATTCTAGATTAACATTTTTATGTGTCCAGTCTACATTGAAAACAGTTTTGGCTGAGTTCATTTTGATATGAAAAAAAAAATTCACAAAAAAATATTTTCAGATTTTGAAAACACAAATATCAAAAATCCAATACTGACGAATTCATAAATGAACGTTTATCCTTTTACATCCATTAAATAATGCATTTGAGTTAATCGATATTTGACTTTCTATCTACTTCAAGATATATTTCATATGAAACTATATTTCTACAAACAATCGCGAGATAATACACATAATAATCTCTATTTACATCCGCCGAGACATCCATGATCCGTATGCTTGACAATCATGCAATCATATCCATGGAGGAAAGAGATTGATGGAGATGCAGTATGCCGTAAAAAAGGTTTGCAATATGAAACCATTTATCGCTCAAATTTAAATGTCCACAGTAGGACCAAACAAAACAAGTACCCGGAACAAGGACCGAATTCCTTGACATCACCAATTCATTTTTTTCTCTAAATGAAAGTGATCTGCTTATTTTTAAGCATTCTAAAGCAGCGTACCAATTGTATTACGAATAAAAAACTGTATTACTAAAAGTTTTTTTTGTGAAAGAACGTGCTCGTGTTTGGGCCTACTGTAGCAGATTTTAGGGTTACTTTTTTGCCGTTATCCCCAGCCAGCTTACTGCATCTCCATCTATCACTTTCCTCTATGGATCATATCGTTTACAAAAAAAATTTGAAGCTGTTGTCAAATTTAGACTTCATGAATGAAGAATAAGTTAACCATGGAGAAAAAAATCTTTCCCCCGGAGTGCTTGGCGGTGTTGAAGGCGTGTCCGATTCGATGTCTCATAAGGTTTGAAGGTGGGTCTTAATTCGATTGCATTATGACATCACAAAGCATGTGAATACCAGAGAGTACCCTTATTTCCCAGAGTAGACGATCATTTCGCCAAGTTTCTCCAGGTTTTTGGTATTTTATGGATTATCCCCTGAGATTCCCCTGATTTTTAAGACCTGAATTTCATCCCCTGATTTTCCCAGGAATCCCATATTCCCCTGATGAGTATGAACCCTGTATATGCAATTACTATAACTGATTCACAATGGAAATAATCATAAATTTCTCTACCTGGATTACTGCCCCGGGCAGCATGGAACCTTGCAGTATACGGGTGAAACCCAATCATCATCACAAATAAAATATTCCATTGATTGAAGCACTATTTAATTATACAGGATCGCCTTTTTTTTAAGGCCACATTAGGCTAAATTTCATTTATATATATATTTATGTTATACGATGCAAAAGTAAGGTGTTAATATATATTATAAGGACTCCAGCAACATCTTATTTTTTTTGCTGCCAACTGCATCGAGGACAAATCTGCAAGTGAAGTCTGTCTCTTACATACACAGAAAAAAAAGCAAAAAATCACAATGTCCTGTTTACATTACATATGCAAACATAAAATTATACCATATACCTATAAAATTTGCATAGAGAGTTACCGCCCATCTTTACAGGCGAATATCATTGGACGAAACTGAATTTATGTGTTGCAATCGTATAGGTTGAGTTTTGCTGATCCCAATTATATTTGTTTAACTTATTCCATCTGTGTGGTCCTTTCTGGTCAAGGGTTAGCTGTAAATTTTCGTTGTTATCCCTTCGTGTTGTCCTACACAACTATAAATCGTAATTTCGATGACTTTTGTAGATTTATTAGTATCGTAAATTTTATCTGTACGATACTTTACCAAGACATGCACTTAACCTAGTTCAGGTTCTATTATAGTCATACGAATGCTTCTTTTTATATGCTGCCTCGTATATAATAACATCATAGTTTATAGAAAAAGTTAAAGTTTGTTGGAAAGACATATTCTTTCCATCATCTCCGCCTCCAATATGGAAAAAAAAAGAAATTTAGTGCAACGTGTTTCTTTTTTTTTTCTTTTTTTTTTTTTTTTTTTTGCTTGACCCTGCTCCTTCAGCTGGAATATAAAGTCACATGTCATTGTCCAGCACTTTGTGTGCATCCTGTCCTATGTTGTATATATAGAGTCATTGACACTCACTGAGTATCATAGTGGTTTGGATGGCTTGAAGATGTGCATAGCAAGTCCTTTTATACGCCAACAGTTCTGGTGTACGGATCACGTCGTCGAGGCATAACTGTCGTAGTAGATTGCACTGTATTTATTAATTATTCCATTGTTTGCAATTTAGCACTCAACAATTTAATGTTAAATTAGCCAATTGTATATCAAGCAACCAATTTTGGAATAAGTAAGATAATAAAAGCCAAATTTCTACCATACGATATGTAAATATGAATAGGCAAACAGTTACACATTAAACTAACATTACACATAAAGGACAATTCATTATATTTCATATATAATAATAAAATACTCAGAGAGACAAAATTTGTATACAATTATTACATTATGAACTCGTGAACATACGATATAAATTTTTTATATCATCCAAATCTACTGGTTCTTTAATTTCTTGTTTCGCTGATAGAATGTATGTGTTTTTATTATTATTATTATTATTATTATTTTTTATTTATTTATTTATTTATTTATTTTAAATAAGTGGTGTATATTTACATATACATCGCTTCTGAATCGCTAACTGCCACTAAAACAAACATGCTCGTATTTGATTATCTGACTTAACAAATGATATTTGATTCAAAGAAAGAGATGAATCAGGTTTCTCCTAAGCGCAAATCCGATTCATTTCAAGAGCAGGAAGAGACATTTCATTCCTCTCTCGGCTATGGAGAAAACTGGTTGCAAGATCGACTTATCGATAAAGAAAAAAAACTCGTTACAGTCCTAATCACTTTGCCTCCCCCATGAAAATTTATGGACTGTGCTGAAAAAGCGCGGGACCGACTGAGGGGTCAACTGATTACATGAATTTTCCCACAGTATCTAGTCGCCACCGTAATAGCGTTGCCGGTTTGGGAGCGCAAAGAAAAAAAAACTGAAATCGTGCCATATTTGACTCAACACTAGGAATCTGCGAGAATGTCTAGGCCTGAATGTATATTTTCATAACTGCAACATTCATTAATAATCTTTTTTTTTTTTTTTAGAAAACATCATCAGCAAGACAAGTATCCTGCCTAATTCGCATAAAATCTAAAAGGCGCAGATCTGCTGGCTCCAATGGATAGAACAGAAATGAAGGAGTAAGTTTTACTGGTACCCCTTAAGGTTATAGTACTAGTCGAGGTATGAAACAACAATTTGAAGGTAAGAAAGTAGTCTTGACGTGTACCTCGTAAGCACGACTAACATTATAAAAATTTATATGTAACTCCCGCTAAATAATCCAATATCACTCAATGATTGAATGTTTTTATAATTTATGTTTTAATGTTGTTGTGGAGAATAAAATATAAGTAATATTTTAGGTATGTTTTTTTTTTGAAAGATTGGCCAATCTATGCGCTCCTATTAATATTATTATTTATCATAAGCAATACCTAAACATCTCATTATTTTATATGTTTTGTATATGCATTATGTATTGAGAGTCACATTGTATTATACACAGGTACTAGTATTTTTACGATTATGGGTTAAATGTTAAATACAAATGTATTATTTATTTATTTATTTATTTGCATAATTTAACAGTGTTAAACTAAACTGTGTTATGCCTACAGGAGGTATATTATTAACCCTTATGTTTTAATTCCCACTAGCCTGTGAAAACCTACCTACGAAGTAAGTAGAGTCTGAACAAAAATAACTCGGTGCGAACAAAAAAAAACGAGGGGTGGGGGGGGGTTAAACGGAACCAACAAAAAAAATGAGAATCTAATCTACAGAATTCCCAATTATTACATTTTATTCTTTTTGTTATATCCATAACAAAATATACTTAAATGACTACCCTTGTACTTAATTTTATCTTAATTTAATTAGCGGTGGAGACAGAATGCTACGGAAAAACTGGATGCCGTGCCTATTAATAATGAATGTCCAAACTCTATAACGAAGATCGGTGCACCACCCTGATGCCAGCAACAAGGAAATCAACATTACAAAAGAAGGAATTCTCATAAACAGGTACGATTTATTTTGTACTAAATTACCAGAAACCAAAGGTATAAAATTTTAATTGAAAAATCCCATTTAATTTATGTAATTAAAGGCTAAAAAGATATTTGTTTATTTTTATTTTACAGAAAAGAAACAAGAAAGGTTTAGGTAATATAGCCTAATTTATTTAAACATTGATATATTCCTCGTTAGTTACCCGATTATTTTTAAAAGCAATACATCATTTATTTATTGCCATATTTAGTATTTTATTTATTTATTGTTACGTGAAAAAAAATTTTATTTTTTTTATTTTGAAAAAAGGTAACTGTTCACTTAATTCGAATTAGAATAAAAGGAGTGTTGTCCAAGCCCTGAATAATTTTCAGATTGGCAATCAAAACGGAATCCTCTTTTAAAAATTTTTTTTGTTAATTAATGAACATGAGAAAGAAAATATAATTTATTATCTTCGTGTAAAATCCAGTGTAATGTAATTTAAATGACAATATTTATACAATTAATATTTTATATGACCTTACAATTCAATTAATAGACTGAGTAACAGTAGTACTTTTTAATTTATTTAACTTAATTTTTTTTTATTATTAAATTTACTGCATGACTTCAATTATTTGAAAGTAAAATAGTGATAAGTTCACCCTGTTAAATAAGAAAAAGGAATAATTTTTATAATATGTACACTGTTGTACTAAAGAAAAAAAAATTTTTATGTATAGCAAATTTCATAATAATAACTAACAATGCATATTCCCTGCCTCAACTGTAATTTATGTCAGCCCTATTGGCAGAAACATGCTATAAGGACTAGCCGCTAAATCCCAAGGTATTAATAAATATTAAAATTAAACTAATTTATTTTTACTATTAATAAGAAAGTAAGAAAAAAAATTATAATATTTTGTAATAAAAATGCTTGAAAATTAGGATACTCATAATATGTTATACTTTGCAGTTGACTCTCTGAGGAATGATACGACAAGGAAAAAAATAAATAAATAAATCAAGCGAAGCAGAACTTCAGGACGTCTCATTCCAGCCTGCCTCTGATTGAAGACAAGTAAGCAAAATTTCATTTATTGCATGCCATAGAATTGTACCAATGTTTTTTTTTTTTTTTTTAACTGATCAAAACCTTATGTGCACAAAATTGTTCCTTCGTAACTGGCCATTCCAAAGCAAACTAACTCTCTGCCGCGCAGGTCGGAGGGTGCGGGGGGGAAACTAATCTCTCTCTTCTGCCTAAAAAGATGGGCAGAGGAGAAAAATTCCGCTTTTAGCACCACGAGATGGCGCTCCTCCTCAAAACATTGACCATCATCGTAAACAAAAGCCACAGCTCCCAAACTTTACGCTGTGCGTTGGGGGAGAAAAAAAATTGGTTTAAAAGAACCGGCTGTTCTACACGATGTATTTTATTTTATTTTATATATATATACAGGTATATAGCACACCTACACTTAAATTTCCCATATAATGTGTATATAATGTCCTCTCTGAGAATTTATCCATGTGTAGTATAACCCACAAATTTCACTTGAAAAAAAAAATATCTATATACAACACAAATGTGCATGAAACAATTCATTGATAAATTAACGAATATTCTTGAATAATAAAAAAGGTATGTATAACGATAAATGAAATAACGCATATTATTTTCATAAATACAGTAATATATGAAATATATATATATATATGTCCAACGACTTTTATGTACGTTGATTACCTTCCTGCTCCGACCCGTTATGAATTTGGCATGCTCTAGACTCGACTTTCGTTGTTGAGAATAATTGAGAAATATGTCTTTTAATCGGGTCTTTGAGCGGGTTTTGGAACTCTGTTAAAAGGTAATTATTATTCCGAAACCTTCTTACGACTTCGAAAGGACCTCTCCATTTAGGCTGAAATACTCCCGGTGTACCCACACATTTTAGGTAACACTCTTGCCCGATTCTTAAAAATTTTACTTTCTGCATTTCGTCGTTATTAATATACTCGGCTAACATTCGTTCTTGATTATGTAGCGCAAATTTTTTTATTTCTTCCAAATGTTGTACCCTATTTTGCACATATGTTGCTGTAATAATATCTTGTGTGGGAAGGTGGATGGAAAATGGGTTTCTCATATCTCTCCCAAAGAATAAGAGACATGGCGGGAAACCTGTTGCGCGGTGAGGGGAAGTATTATAAAGTAATTTAAAATAGTCCAGCCTAGTATCCCACTCTAATGTAGTTTTACTCATAGCTGTTATCGAGTTTTTTAATATCTTATTCGTAACTTCAGAAATTCCATTCGTTTCTGGGTGAGTGACGCTGCTAAATTTTAATTGTATATTTAAGGAATCCATGTATTCTTTGAACACTTGAGAGTGAAAATATTTGCCGTTGTCTAAAGTTACGGATTTGCATAAACCATAACGGCTAAAGTATCCGTTCAGTACGTTCAAAAGTGTCTGGGTTTCATAGTTGCGAATAGGAACAGCTTCTAAGAATCTTGACGTCGAGTCCACAATAATAAAAATGTATTTATGTTTTTCAAAGACATAGGGAGTAACCCTATTAGATCGATATGAATTGCTGAACCGACCTCTTGGTCCTTTACTATTTTTTGTGTAGGCACCTTGATTGTTTGGTGCTGTTTGGTAGTATTGCATGGTATACATTTATTACAATGATTCTTTATATCACGGTACATTCCGTGCCAATAAAATCTACTCTTTATAATATCATAAGTTTTTTTAAAACCGAAATGAGGTTTATGTGCATCTTTTATTATTTCCATTTTAAGTGACTCTGGAGCCATAAGTAATTCTTTGCCATCAGATCCAGGTTTTAAAATTAATATATCTTTATGGTTTAGAACAAACTTTCGAGTAATTTTATTCTGTTTGTTGTTTTTAATTTTACCGATAATTTTCTCTAATTTATCATCTTGTAATTGCTGCTCTTTGATATTTTCATCAACCAAATCTTTATTAACGACAAATAGTGAATTTTGTAGTTCGTTTCTAGCTGTTAAATTATTTAAATTACGAGTGGAATAATCTGCTGGATTGGCAACACCCGGAATAAATTCTATTTCATAGCTAAACGGTGCGAGATTGTCGATCCATCTAGCTACAATATCAGGCTGTTTCTCTAAATTTAAATAATATGTTAGGGCTTTGGAATCCGTGCGTATAATGAATTTCCTACCTGTTAAAATGTATTTAAAATACATTACTGCCTCGTGTATGGCGAGTAATTCTAATTTAAAACTAGGGTAATTCTTCTCAGGATTTCTTAATTTTCTTCCAAAAAATTCAATTGGTTGGAGAACGCCATCATACTCTTGTCCCAATATGCCCGAAATTGCGGTTTTAGCTGCATCCGTGATTAGAATAAAATCTTTCGAAAAATCAGGGTTTTTTAAAGTAGGATTCTGTATAATAGCAGCCTGAATTTCTTTGAATGCATTTTCTTCTACTTCCGACCATTTAAATTTTACTTTATCTTTAGTGAGATTAATTAAAGGGTCTACTATTTTAGAATAGTCTTTAATAAGTGATCTAAAATAATTGGAGAGACCAAGGAGTGATTTGACTCCTTTCTTATTTTTAGATCTAGCTAAATTTTGAATTTTGTCAATATTCTTTTTGAAGGTGAAATTCCTTCCTTATTAAGGGTGAATCCTAAAAATTCGATCTCTTCCATGCAGAGTTGCATTTTAGTTGGTTCAATTGTAATATTGTTTTCAATGAATATGTTCAGTACATTGTCTAATAGTTCTATCATTTCCTGTAATGAGTTTGTTGCCAGTAATATATCATCGACGAAGTATGTCACTTGACTTTTATCAAAGTGTCCTAATAATATATCCATTAATTCTGCGAAATAAGCCGTACTGAGACGTGTGCCGAAAGGTAGTCTTAAATAAGAAAATTTTCCATGTTCTGTAATAATAGCAAGTTTGTCTGTATCTTCTTCTCTTAAAACGATTTGATAGAAGGCCGAGTGTAAATCTAGAACAGTGTAGTACTTTTTGCCGCCTATTGTCTGCAAAATCCGTTTTATGTCAGGTATCGGATAGGCATAGTTTTGCAAAATTTCGTTAAGCAAACGAAAATCAGCAGCGATGCGATACTTAACTTCTTCTACGTTTTCGCCTTTCTGTGTAACTTTTTTTTTTTTACAAAAATAACTGGAAACGCGTAATCAGAGTGACATTTCTTTATTATATTACCTCTCAAAAGCTTATCAATTTCTGACTTAGCATACTCCTTTACACTATGTGCCGTTTTATATGGTTTTGTTTGTATAGGATAATTGTGCATTAAATTAAATCTGGGTACAACTAAAGATGTTTTTCCAAGGGTGTAATAATTTTTGGAGAATGCATAAGCATTCTTTAGTAATAATTCTTGTAATTTTGCTTGTGTATCAGTATCCAGATGTTGTAAATTAAAATCCTCTGGACTGAGTTCCGCCTTTCTGCGTTCACGAATTTCCTCTAAAGAAATGTTGTTAACTTGTACTATTGGATCTGATTCTTGACTGCTATTGTCATTTTCTGACGTTATCTCAAAATGCTTGGAAATTCTTCCGATATTCATCCCTTCTACTAAATTTAATTTCTGCTGCGAGTCGTTCCTGATAATTATCTTAATTTTATTATCTTTGCCAATTTCATGAATTGATGTGTCATAATGTATGTTAATGTTATGTTTAATTGGTTCTAACATTATAGTGTCATTAATAATAAATTGATTTGGGCATATTAATTCAGTAATTACTCTCTCACCTGGACATATCTCTGAGTTTTGCGATATCTTAGCTGAAATAATATTTTTACGTGATATTTTTCTTTTTTTGTTTTTATTTCTTTGTTTTTTTATGTTAATTTCCTGTGGTTCATGATTGTCATTTGTACTAATGGGAGATGGAGTTAAATTGTTTATCTGCCCCTGAGATGTGTCTCTGAGAAAATTCAGTGTAATGTTTTTATTTTTTAATTTCATGGTTTTATCCTCAAAATCCAAAATAATTTTGTTTGTTTTGAGAAAATCAAAACCGAGTAGCATATTATAATCACGGCCAAAATCTGAATTTGTGATATAAAATGCACCTGACACGAATACATTTTCCAATTTGAAGGTTAATTTGATGCATTGTTTGAAAGCAATTGTCGAATTAGTGAGTGTTTGAATTTTTACCTGATTACATAAATTTTTATATTTAACTTCTGCATTCTTTAGTTGCTCAAATAAGGAGGGTGAGGCCAGGCTGACCGCAGCCCCACAATCTGCCAAGGCGGTGATTTTAATACCCTTTATTTCAAAACTAATAATTGGAAGGCTTTCTATATTATTACTTTTCACGCTAGCAATCAATTTGTAAGAATTGTGTGACCCGTCCATGAGAGACTTACGCGGGTGCCTTTTATTTGAATCTGTAAGTCCCTCAATTAGTTTCCTTGTTTGTCCTTAGGTTTCTGTTCATAATCTTTATTTTGTTTATATTTGTTTTTGTGAGAATTGTTTTTATCCTCTTCTGAATTTCTATTATTTCTATGGTAGTTTCTCTGATAATTTCCACTTGTATATCCTCCATACCCATTACCCTGGTTATATGAATTGTAATGGTCCTGATTATAACCGTAGTTGTAATTAGGTAAATTGGGGTAGGGTGGGGGCATAAAGTTTAGGTGGGGAGGGGGTGGGGAGTAATACATGTAGTTAGGAGGTGCATAATGCATAGGGTTCGGATGGAAATTTTGATGCATATTTTTAGAATTTTGTGGGAAATTTCCCTGATACTGGTAACTGTTATCTCTTCCGCATTTCCTATCTAAATTCTGCTCGTTATGAGGGGTTGTTTTGTTTCTCTCAGCGGCATTACTTTTATTTTGGTCTTTGTCACCTTGGAACCAGCAATTTTGATTGGAATGCGTTTTAGAATTGCAATGATCGCAATATTTAGTTACATTATTTGCATTCGAATTCATATGTACTTTAATGTTGTTTAATTCACTAGTCAATATTTTAATTTTCTCCGCACTTTCCATATTCATTTTTACTAATTCCTTCACTAATTCAGGGTCCTTATTAGCAGCGATATTATTGAGATCTTTAACATCGACATGTGCAAAAGCTCTCTCTAATTTTAATGCCATCTCACATGCAGTGTTAAAATCCTTCGGAGAATCCTTACGAATTTCTAAGCTAAAATCGCTTCTAATTGCATCCAGAAATCTAGACAACTTTACCATTTGCGTAAATTTGGAGTCATTATCATCCCCAATATCCTGTCCACTTTTTTTTATATATAAGACCGCTGCTGCTTTAAATTCTAATATAAAGTCCGCCATATTTTGATCCGGTTTCTGCTTAAGGGAAAAAAATTTTGTTTGTGCCTCACTAAAACTACATTTTATCTCGAATAATTATTTTAATTTCTTTTTGAAATTGTCTAAATTACTCTCCGAAAATAATTTTTCATCCCTCATTAATTTTTCTTTAGCGGGACCAACGATTCTTGCCTTTAGAATCGTTAATTTAGAAATCGGGCTTAATTCGGTTTGATTGATTAAATTATCAAATTGTAATAAAAAGGAATTTATGTTAGATTCTCTTTTTCCATCATAATTAGGTAGTAAGCCGATTACACTCTCGGCAGTTATTTTGTCAGTGGCCATGATATATGTGTTTTTCTGGGGTGTATTGTTAATCGTAATAGTAGTTTTCTTATTACAATTTTTATTATTTATATTGTTGTTACTACTTTTATTATTATTTGAATCTACACTACTTTCTTTCTTTGTATTTGCCAGTTCTTTTAATTGTTTCCTAGTTGTAACTCCACTTACCCTTGTATTATCTCTATGACTTTTACGTTTACAATTATTACTCATTAAATAAGAATGTAATGTAAACTAAGTAATATATATATATTTTTTTTTATCAAGAGCGACACAATATACCATCAAAAATAACGCCTAGTTATTAGTATCAATTTTATACATGTAAATAAAATTTTAAAACATAGTAATACACATCAACACTGCGAAATAGTGAAAGGGTTTTTAAAAAAAATGTACAGTATTATAAAATAGCAAACTGTTAATTTCGCTTAACTGCATTAAATTTGCAAATTTTATACACAGTAATTTAATAATTATGACCAAAATTATTTATTTATCAAGTACTGCGATTGTATTTATCATATTAATTTACTCATTTGTTTCCATCAAACATATAATTACTATTATTATTGAAGTTTACAATATACATAAGATATTTTCATTACTCAGTGAAAACACAAAGAAATTTTGTTTTTCAATTTCTGTTGTAAGTTATATATACATATATATATAATAATTTTATATAATGAGCACAATAATATTTTCTCTTGTAGTATAGTCATTTCTGTTTGCCGATTCATATGTACTACTAAAACCGACTATGGTGATACACGTAAAAAAAAAGGAAAAAGAATTTTTTTTTATTAATAACTTATGGTTCGGTCTCCTAAAATTAAATTAATTAAATTAATATAATTAGGAAAAGGCTAAGGCACCATTACAACTAGCTCACTCCCCTATGCTGGAATGATATATACATGCTAAAATATATCCATAACTTTAATACATTGCAACACGGGTAATGAGGTTGATTAATATTAATTTTATATGAGGAGATTAATTTTTGTGATTCTTACTATTCGTACAGTGTTAGCACCAAATGACTCTAGGTAAGCGATATAATTAACAATTCCCTTCAGGGAAATCCAAAGAAAATTTAATATATTAAATATTAAAATTATAATTAATCAATGCGCTGTGTCATTTTTTTCGTAGATCGTTTACCTTCTAAGTCTGCATTTTCTTTCATATAATAATTTTTTTAGCAAATCATATGGATAAATAGATTATTTATTTTACATTCCCACATCTATAAGAGAAAAATATTAATTAAGTATTAAAATAAAGAAAAGATTACTCATATTCAATCTTGATTACATTTTATTATAGGAGAAAATTTACAATAAAAAAAAGTTATTTTACATATTGTGGGTTATATATTTTAATAGTAATGCTGATGCACATCTTTATATATATATTTACCTATTTCAATTAATCAATCTATTTAATTAATTTTATAACACGTGAATATCACCATAGTCTGTGACTTTTTATATGCAATTACTATAACTGATTCACAATGGAAATAATCATAAATTTCTCTACCTGGATTACTGCCCCGGGCAGCATGGAACCTTGCAGTATACGGGTGAAACCCAATCATCATCACAAATAAAATATTCCATTGATTGAAGCACTATTTAATTATACAGGATCGCCTTTTTTTTAAGGCCACATTAGGCTAAATTTCATTTATATATATATTTATGTTATACGATGCAAAAGTAAGGTGTTAATATATATTATAAGGACTCCAGCAACATCTTATTTTTTTTGCTGCCAACTGCATCGAGGACAAATCTGCAAGTGAAGTCTGTCTCTTACATACACAGAAAAAAAAGCAAAAAATCACAATGTCCTGTTTACATTACATATGCAAACATAAAATTATACCATATACCTATAAAATTTGCATAGAGAGTTACCGCCCATCTTTACAGGCGAATATCATTGGACGAAACTGAATTTATGTGTTGCAATCGTATAGGTTGAGTTTTGCTGATCCCAATTATATTTGTTTAACTTATTCCATCTGTGTGGTCCTTTCTGGTCAAGGGTTAGCTGTAAATTTTCGTTGTTATCCCTTCGTGTTGTCCTACACAACTATAAATCGTAATTTTGATGACTTTTGTAGATTTATTAGTATCGTAAATTTTATCTGTACGATACTTTACCAAGACATGCACTTAACCTAGTTCAGGTTCTATTATAGTCATACGAATGCTTCTTTTTATATGCTGCCTCGTATATAATAACATCATAGTTTATAGATAAAAGTTAAAGTTTGTTGGAAAGACATATTCTTTCCGTCAGTTACCAAACAATAGTACGCTTCTCTAGTGATAGTAGTGTCACTTCTAATCTAAAAAAATTAAAATATCCTTATTTGTCTTCTTCATAAGTCATACATGTGCAGATTCGATTTAATTACATCCTTCTATATATCAAAAATAGTAACGACTTGTAAATCGGCCAATGAAAATCTGCGTAGATCTTCCCGGTACACTTCTAGATCGTCATCCATATTTCTTGTGACAGGGGGTCTTTCTTCGTTAATATTAATAAAACTGTTTCATACAAAAATATAAAAATTGGTGATATTATAGAGAAAGTTTGATAAATACACTGATGTAAACAGCTTTTAAATAGAATAATTATTTTAGGAGATATTTAACGTTAAAGTTGGTAAAAATCGTTTCATAAAAAAATTTATAGGAGCAAAAAATATACATAGGAATTTGAATATTTTTACATCATTTAATACATTAAAAGCTCCCGGTGTTCAGACTGCTTTTAGTTTTTAATTTGACTCATTTTTTAAGGTTTTATCTCCATTTTAAAATAAAATTTTCAGCATTTCGAGAGATATATTGTTTACATATTTTAGAAAAGGATATTTTAAAATGTTGCCAATTTTAAAAACAGCGCAAAGAATAATATTACTTTCAAATTAAAAATTTATTTACACGTGACTCTTATAATAATAAAAAAAAAACTTTCAAATGAGAATTAAGTGACTACTTGCTAAAAAACAGGAAAATATTGAACATTACGTCATAAAACTATAGTTGCACATAACTTTAAACGAGAAAGAAAATTTTTATATATATAATAAATTCATTATTATGCCTTAAAAGTCGCAAATGGAGGAAATTTACGTCATATTTAAAAAGGCCAAATAATTGATACTTGGAAAAATAGTTTAAATTAAAAAATATATTTGCGCGAGACATTTATTTCATATTTTGAGATAATCTTTTCAACTATTATCGTGAATTCTAAAACAGCACAAATAATATTTCTTTTCTAACAACAAAAGTATTTTCATGTGAATATTAAAAAGAGAAAGAAAACTTTGGTGAAAATTACGTCAGGTATAAAACGACATATTTTAAATGAGTTATTTAAAAGAACTTTCTTATACAGCTGTTAAGAAACCGAGAGACAGATATTCTGCTTACTTAATCCATTTTACATTAGCTTATTTTCAAATTTTTAACTAATTTTTTGTAATCAAAGACGAAAACAGCCATTTTATCCCTTAACAAACGCTGATTTCGCGTTAAAAATCTCCAAAAAAGGAATATGAATGGTAACCCGTTTACAGGGAGATCGCCACAGTTTTTTAAAATTATAATTCAATCTTTTTAAAGCCAACGAAATTAGCCTGCTTTTAGAATCTGGGGTGTCGGAACGGGGGTTGGCAAGCGTAGCTGGTAGGGGGCAGAGCCTCCTAGTGTTATAAAAAATAATCACTAGTTAGATAAATTATAAGTTGCAGAATAAAAGTTTAATAAGCCCTATTCATTTATTATCATTCTCAATAATTTCTTAAATTGAAAATGAAGTGACATTCATTAAATTGAAATGAAAAATTCACGAAAAGAATAAAATCTTTCACATCTAAATTTTGAGCAATAACACGCTAATTAGCAGCAAACATCTGTCAAACTTTTAAATTTTGAACAAATTTGGCAAAAGTTCTAATTTTGAACATGAAAAGACGCTTGATATTGAATTCATTAAAAAAAAGGTTAAAAGCGCTTAAGCGTGAAAGAATCTGATGCATTTTACTAGTAATAATTTCACATAAAAGAAAAGTTTTAGTTTCACAATTCATTACTTTTCAAATATACCCGCAGAAGCAAATTTTGTAAAAATTTTAAATGTCTTACTAATTTGACAACAAATATCCTCCAGACATATGTTAATGAATAAGTATTAATTTCACAGGCGAAGACAATTTCAGCTTAAATTGGTAAAACAATAAAAAGTAGAGGGGTAAACAGATGCTTTATAATAAATTAAATTCCGTAAAAAAAATAATTCAATTTTGAAATATCACATTTCAATACTCCTTCTAAAATGTATTTACTTATCCGTAATTTCTATTGATTGGAAAGCTATCAACGCCGAAATTTTAAAATCCTTCATTCGTTCATTTCGTAAAGGCTAAACATGTATATTATTTTTGAAAAGTGCAAATGAGAGTAAAAATGAACTAATTTAATTTTATGAACAGCGCTGTATCGCGAACTAAAATTTTATAAGAAATATTTGGGGGCGGGGAGTAAGGGAGGTTACAAATATACATTATATTTGGCGATATTTAGTTAATATGTTTCTTTTTTAAGATTATGAATTTATGAAATAAGTTACTTTGCAAAAAAAAAAAAAAACCTCAAATAATATGTTTGTAAAGATTAAGTGATATATCAAACATTTATTTTTATCTAAAAGTTTGAATTAGTGTATCTTCAAAACCATTTTATGTATTTGGATATTGATTAAACAGATTTTGCTTTGTAATACGCTACCATTAGAAATTTATTGGCCATTTACAGAATTTGTGTATTGTTGAAATCAAAATAGTTCTTTTTTTACTCCATAAGTCATTGTGCTCATGATATCTTGAGAAAGCATGTATGGATTGTCATGGAATCTTGTAAAGATACTAAACATATATGTATGTTTAAATGAACTACTCTTAGACCAATATTTTTTCATTAACTATATAAAAAAATATTTTTGTACCAAAAATAAAAATTTTACATTTCTAACCAATAAAAATAGTTATAACTAAAAATATTACCATTGTAAGTACTTAAAAGTAATTCATTTTCAACGCACATATTTGTTTAGTATCTTTACCAAATTTCATGACAATCCATACATACTTTCTCAAGATATCATGCGCGCAATATCTTATGGAGTAAAAAAAGCGCTATTTTGATTTCAACAATACACAAATTCTGTAAAAGGCTAATAAATTTCTAATGGTAGCATATTACAAAGAACAATTTGTTTAATCAATATCTAAAATTTCATGTTTATGCATAAAAATGTTTTGAAGATAGAGTAATTCAAACGTTGAAGTTTTTCGTTAATTTTCGCCGCGTTTAAAAGGTACAAGACACCTTAGCTACTGCTTTACAATAGAAAGTACCTACCTATAAAACTTTTATTAAATAAAACCTTATTTATCTTGGAAGGAAGCTTATTTTGAAATACATGTGCACAAAATAGCAGGATAGAGCAAAATAAATTCCATTAACGTTTTAAAAAACAGAAACAAATATGATAATTAAATTTCGTACTACGTTGCGAAAAACAAAATCCCCGTTTTTATTCTATAGCTATTAGTCAAATATATTTCGGAAAATACATAGTACTGGTGGCTTTTTAAGAACACCCAACACGTCTTCTTCAAAATAATTTGAATGTGAAACTGTAGGAATTTAATTTAATATTTTATGTTTGTTTAAAACAGACTTCTACGTTAAAATTTTCCGGGTAAGATTTATTGTTAATTATTCACTACGATCCTAATTCTGGGTTTTTAATAATGTTTATTTGGTTATTTGCGATTAATTATGCTGGTGAAAAATAGCAAGTATTTCCTGATGCATGCAAATGTATTTGAAAACGAATTATTTTCTTGAAATTTAAAATAAGCTTCCACTTTAGAATTCAGTTAAATATAAAATAGTTCTCAAATATGGTACTTAATCATGCAAGATAACTGCAGCGGTAAAATATTTTTCTTACAGTATTGATTATAAATACTACTCAATCATATAGATACAATAAAATAGAAATTGTTGATTGAATACATAAATACTACTTGCATAGATATTTTCCGTTTTGTGATAGTATATTATACACATTAAGGACGAAAATTATATTATTTCAAATGAAAACCAAGTCTCATCTCCAACAGATGTCGTTTAACAATAGGCAATACCCCTCAAGTCTTTAGTTAGGAAGAAAAAAATAAAAGTATTCAAAGCTACGTAAATTTGTAGGGATCTTTTGCCAAGTGAGTGCGCAATTGAAGTACTTTAAAATGTACAGAGAAATAGTCAATCAAACTGAAATTACTAAATATTATATTACAGTTAGCAAGTATTTAAAAATAAGGGTTTATATCTATACCTTCATACGTCAGACTCAAAAGTTTAAGCACACATTAAAATATGATAATAAAATTGGAAGAAAAATATATGAAATAATTTCACAAAAAAAAACATTCACAGAGTCATTGAAATAAAACATTGTACAGATATTACTATTTTTACATCAACATTATTTATTTAAAAATGACGATTTTTAAAAAATTATTGTTAATAAACAACCGTTCTAAAGGTTTAGGCGCATTGTAGATACTTTTTAAATTGCTTAAATGTTTTCCCTAAGTTGTTTAATAGTGCATATTTAACTTTCTTTGGTTATTTAAGATGCCGATGGCTACGGAATTTGTAAAAGAAGAAATTTTAAAGATTTGTAGATTGAAATTGAAAACTAAGACCGTTATTGAAATTTCCATAATTTTAAACCGTTCAAAGTGAGAAACAAGCGTTTAGAGGGATATAAAAATTGATTCGGAAATTACTGTAAAAAATACATCCATAACGCAAAATTTAAAAAGTCAATCTCAAAATATTTTCCAGTGTCTCGAAGAATGTAATATAAGAATTCAACTACATTAATATACATATGTATACATATAACACATTATGTATGAAATGCATTCGGCAGATACACAGTGGTATATATAATACATACTGTATATACTATATATATATATATATATATGTCGTAGGCTAATTGAGAAATCCGGCTCTTGGCCTAGGCTGTTTGCAAAGAGTCGGGTTAATTGGAAAATCCATCTCCCTTTTTCCAATTAGCCTGATATTGTTCAGGCTTATTGCAAAGAGCCTAGAAAGCGTTAGACGACCACTTATGACGACCACTTACTTTCAAAAATGACCACTTATTATCCGATCAGGGAAATAGTTTTAGCTCACAGGCTATCAAAGCCTAAGATCTTATGTTCCCGCCGATTCTGTATGTACGTGTGTACGTACGTACGTATGTATGTACGTAACGCGATAATTCTTGATTACGTACATACGTATGTACGTAACGCGACAATTCTTGATAGAAATATCCAATTTGCTTCAATTTTTTTTCTAGGTTCATTCTGATGAGGTGCTTCCCTCATTCAGTTTTTGGGGTTCATTGGTTAAGGATAAAGGGGAAAAGGGGGGCTAGTCCCCCCCCCCTTAATTTATATAAATGAGTTTTTCATGCAGAAATATTCGATTTGCTCCAAATTTGGTATACCGGTTTATTGTGTTAAGGAGCTTCCCTGATTAGATTTTGAGGTTCATTAGTTAAGTATAAAGTGCGGAAAGGGGGGCTAGACTCCCCCCCTCCTTAATTTAGATAAAAAAAAATTTTCATGCAGAGTTATTCGATTTGCTCCAAATTTCGCATACCGTTTTATTATGTTAAGGAGCTGCCTTGATTAGATTTGGAGATTTATTGGTTAAGTATAAAGGAGTGACAGGGGCTAGTGTCCCCTTAATTTAGATAAATTTGTTTTTCATTGAGAATTATTCGATTTGCTACAAATTTGATATACCAGTTTATTACGATATGGCTTCTTTCATTTAATTTGGAGGTTCATTGGTTAAGTATAAAAGGGGGGAAAGGGGGCAATTGCCCCTCCCCTTAATTTAGATAAATGGGATTTCATGCAGAATTATCTAATTTACTTTAATTTTCTTTCAACCGGATCCGAACTTGAAGGTTCCATTTGAAGTCAACCCGAAAACCGACCACAACCAGGTTTCGGATTGAGTTCAATTAGAACTTTCAGGTTCGGATCGGGTTGCCGGTGGACGGAGATTATTTTGTCTGGCTTGCATCGGGTTATAGTTCTTTGGAATATTTTTGTGGGTTCAGATTTGGTTCGGGAAGGGTTTCAGGTTGACTTGGAATGGAATTTTTAGGTTCTGGTAGCGTTGCGTGTCCACGGAAACTAATTTGTCTTGTTCGGATCCGGATATGGATCTTTGGAAAATTTTTGTTGGTTATCAGATTTGGCTCGGGATTTCGGGTTTTTTCAAATGGAACTCTCAGGTTCGAGTCGGGTTGCATCTACACTGAAATTATTTGCTCGGATCGGAGTACGGTCTGTTGTAATTTATTTTTCGGGTTTGGGTAGGGTTATGCGTTAATAAACCTAATAAAAAGAAAATTGCCCAGTTAAACTAATGGCATTGAGCTCAGAGGCTATTCACACTAATTGTATATTATACTCTTATTTCAAAGAATAATGCCCCTCGAAAAATAAATGAAGGGATTAGTCTCTGTTGCCCCCCTTTCTACTTAACCAAAGAACCTCCAAATCTAATCAGGGAAGCTACTTAACATAATAAACTGGTATACCAAATTTGAAGCAAATCAAATAATTCTGCATGAAAATCCATTTCACTAAATTAAGGGGGAGTATTAGCGCCCCCATTTCTCACTTTATGCTTAACCATTGAACTTTCAAATCTAATCAGAAAAGCTCCATATTAGAATGAACCTAGAAAAAAATTAAACTAAATTAGATAATTCTGCATGAAAACTCATTTATCTAAATTAAGGGGAGGTGCAATTGCCCCCTTTTCCCCCTTTTATACTTAACCAATCAACCTCCAAATCAAATGAAGGAAGCTATATCGTGATAAACTGGTATATCAAATTTGAAGCAAATCGAATAATTCGGTATGAAAAACCCATTTATCTAAATTAAGGGGTCACTATCCCCTGTCCCTCCTTTATACTTAACCAATAAATCTCCAAATCTAATCAAGGCAGCTCCTTAACATAATATACGAAATTTGGAGCAAATCGAATAACTCTGCAAGAAAAACCCATTTATCTAAATTAAGGGGGGGGTGTCTAGCCCCCCCTTCCTCACTTTATACTTAACTAATGAACCTCAAAATCTAATCAGGGAAGCTCCTTAACATAATAAACCGGTATGCGATATTTGGAGCAAATCGAATAACTCTGCAAGAAAAACATATTTATCTAAATTAAGGGGGGGGGAGTCTAGCCCCCCTTTCCTTCCTTTACACTTAACTAATGAACCTCCAAATCTAATCAGAGAAGCTGCTTATCATAATAAACCGGTATACGAAATTTGGAGCAGATCGAATAACTCTGCATGAAAAACCCATTTATCTAAATTAATGGGGGGTCTAGCCCCCCTTTCCTCACTTTATACTTAACTAATGAACCTCCAAATCTAATCAGGGAAGCTCCTTAACATAATAAACTTGTATACCAAATTTGGCGCAAATCGAATAATTTTGCATTAAAAACGCATTTACTTAAATTAAGTGGG
The DNA here is from genome assembly GCA_963932465.1 of Maratus speciosus. Lineage (NCBI taxonomy): Eukaryota > Metazoa > Arthropoda > Arachnida > Araneae > Salticidae > Maratus > Maratus speciosus. The sequence continues at coordinate 50,806,414 of OZ010800.1, forward strand.
GGGGGGTAGCCCCCCTTTCCTCCATTTATACTTAACTTATGAAACTCCAAATCTAATCAAGCCATCTCCTTAACATAATAAAGCAGTATACCAAATGTGAGCTAATCGAATAATTCTACATGAAAAACGCATTTATCTAAATTAAGGGGAGAGGCAATTGCCTCCCTTTCCCCCCTTTATACATAATAATGATTTTCCAAATGTAATCAGGGAAGCTGCTTAACATAATTAACCGGTATACCAAATTTATAGCAAATCGCATTTTTTTGCATGAAAAACCCATTTAACTAAATTACGGGGGGGAGGGGATAGCCTCCCTTCCCTCGCTTTATATGTAACTAATGAACCTCCAAATCTAATCAAGGCAGCTCCTTAACTTAATAAACCGGTATACCAAATTTGGAGACAATCGAATAATTCATCATGAAAAACCGATTTATCTAAATTAAGGGGGTAGCCCCCTTTCCCCCTTTTATACTTAAATAATGAGCTTCGAAATCTAATCAGGGAAGCTCCTTAACACAATAAACCGATATACCAAATTTGGAGCAAATCGGATATTTCTGCATGAAAAACCCATTTATATAAATTAAGGGGGGGACTAGCCCCCCTTTTCCCCCTTTATCCTTAACCAATGAATCCCAAAAACTAATCAGGGAAGCACCTTATCAGAATGAACGTTGAAAAAAAATTGAAGCAAATCGGATTTTTCTATCAAGAGTTATTGCGTTACGTACATATTTACGTACGTACGTACGTACACACGTGCATACAGAATGGGCGGGCACATAAGCTCTCAGCCTTTGATAGCCAGTGAGCTAAAAATATCACCCTGATCGGATAATAAGTGGTCATTTTTTAATTAGTCTAAGGCTTTCTAGGCTCTTTGCAATAAGCCTGAAAAATATCAGGCTAATTGGAAAAAGGGAGATGGATTCTCCAATTAGCCCGGCTCTTTGCAAAGAGCCGGATTTATCAATTAGCCTACGACATATATATTACGAAACAATTTAATGAGTTAAGTCGAACAATCACGTCGTGTTTTTTATTTCATATTACTGGATTAGTACCACATATTAATCAGCCGCTGGTGATGTTGTATAGCAATCATACCACTTAGCACAAGCATCACTAGTGGAGGTATCAACTCTGTGAAAATTTAGCAGCTGTAGAGCGATGATAATATTGGTAGAGTCCAATCAAACTCCTATTTATTCATGATGAAGACAAGGCAGATTAGGCTGCGTGGGTGGTGAAAAAAGGCGTGTGAAGAAATCTGTGGTTTTTCCAATTAAAAACATCGAAACGTAGTCATAGGAAACTGTTTATTGCATCAGAACACACCAACATTAAACAATTCCCACAGGATAAGTAATCAGAGCATTCCACTTGAGCATGAACTAGTTACTCATGCGAAATAGATGTTAATTCACGAAATGAATATTCTACATGGCTTAGGACACCAGGTAACAAATTAAGTAAACAATCCAACAGCACAAAAAAATCTACTACGGAGCTCATGATCTAGCTATTTATTAGAATGCGCAGAGGAATTCCGATTGAAATGAAAACTTCAGGCTAGCCAAACCAAATCACGAACGAGACGAAATGAAACTGCGATCCGTCGCTCAGCCAATGGAGAGCGACCGAGAAACGTCACAGAAAAGAATCCCGGCGCCGCTAATGGAAGGATTTCGATGTGAAAAGGCTGTCGCCTAGCGGGCGGGAAAATGAGATGAAATAGAAGAAAAATGTAAAAATGGCTTTGATAAACATTAGGGTGGTGCGAAAAAAGTCAAGTTGATATTTCCGAGTCGCTATAGTGCGGAAAAGCTGCGATTGGTAAATACAAGAAAGACAAAAAAAAAAAAAATCTTCAAATCGGACTTTATCTTCCAATCCCGCAAACCGCCTAAAAATTCCAAAAAATTGAAAATTTCCGATTTTTTCAGAAATTTTCTTTTTTTTTACGTTTATATATTTTTTATCGCTATAGGAAAAATATTTGCAGTTTGTACTGTTTAATAATAATAATAAAAATAATTGTGTTTAGAGAATATCTTCCGATCGCGCAAGCTCAATAAAAATCGGCAAAAATTCAATTTTGAGTGATTTTCATGCATTAAGAATATAATCAACTGAGGTCAGTTTACAGTCTCAGGTTAAGATTTAAATGTTAATTGATACTATTGAGCATATTAAGTTATTTTTAAACAACCTAGAACTTACCACGAAGAGTTCGTTTCAGGTCTGAAAAGTTTAGTAGTGCACCCAACTGCCGTTAGCCACGTTGGAAAACAGCGCTGAAGTTGGCGTACGCGCTCCCACCTAGTCTCACCTAACTCCATAAAATTTACAGAAAAGTCAACTGGATTCAGTGAACTACATGGCATATAATATTTTGACGGAAGAAAGGACGATACCCCAGTTAAAGAAGGTATTGCATCTAAACAGGTTCGTCGAACTCTTAAAGAGGAACACTTTCCTGTCATAAAAGAACGTGACTCAGTTTATTTAGGCCATGTGGCTCCAAACTCCGGGCCTGCTAAGGACATTGTAGCTTTCATAGTATCATGTCTTATTGAACAAGGGGTTTCACTAGAATACTTAGATTTGGTAGGCTGTGATGGTACAAATACCAATACTGGATAGAAAGGTAGTGCTATCAGAAAGCTTGAAGTTTATCTCTGACGACCACTGCAGTGGGTTGTTTGTTTATTCCATTTTGTTGAATTACCTTCCCGCCATCTTTTTCAACATTTAAATGTTGAAACTACTGGCCCAAGATCATTTAGTACACCATTTGGACACAATATCATTGTTGTGTAAAGCTCTAGGTGATAAAATTTCAATTGACTGATTGTGAAATTCCAGAAGTGGACAGGCAATTGTTGAGCAAGGACCAAAGCTATCTTCTTGGCGTAAGTCAAGCAATTAACAGTTACAACTTTCCAAATGACTTATTAAAGTGTGACTCCGGTCCAATTTCATATGGCAGATTGCTCACTTGTGCAAATAGAGCCCTTCGACTTTACGCGAGCGTGGAAAACCCATCGGATGCCTTAAAGCCATATTGACATTTATTTTAAAATCTTACTTGCCAGTTTGTTTTGAAATAAAATGCTGTAAGTACATTACAGACGGGCCTATTCATCTGTACAGAGCAATTGAAACATTTCGATACTTTCGTGACAACTTGAAGAAAGTGTAGTCTTTGAAACTGAATGAAACTCGTTCTTTGCTCACCCGGGAAACCTACTGATGGCAATGGTCTTTTATAAAAAGAGGCATATAAGAGAGCTAGGGCTGTTAAAAGCCAGGCAGAATGTTTCAAAGGGTAAAGGCATCTGAATCTTTATCACTCCTACAATCCAAAATTAATTGATTGTAATGTAGCAAAATTAACATTTCCACCGCTTTTTCGGAGATAACCCATGAAGAAATACATTTCTTCGTTCAATCAAGTCATATCTCAGTCTAGGATGATAAAAAGTTTTTCAACCACACGTAAGATGTCCAGCGGTGCATTAAATTGGTAACGGAAGCATCATTTAAGGTATGTGGGCCCCAATCAAGAGAGCATCAGGGCCACACTGAAATCAATGTCCATAATACCAGACATTACCACCAAATCGCAGTACAAATTTGCGTCTAAAAGTCAGACTTAAACAGATGACATAACAAATTGTATATCTTATACTGTCACGACACTAGTTTTTTAATACAGTGTTTTGATTCTATTATAACAAATTATGTATTTAAGTAATGTAAATAGCAAACACCCTCATTGGTTGGATGGAGGATAGGGTGTGGTTTGAACTCGAAGTGCAGCTACCTTCCCGTGGTGAGTTCTGGTTTGTTTAAACATTATCAAATATCTAAACAAGCAAAGAGTTGTACATTGTACAATTTATATGCAAATGTTAATATTGGAACGCAAACTGATCTCAGGTGATTTTTTTTTTTATTCATCAAAATCACTGAAAATTGAATTTTTGCTGATTTTTTTTTGAGCTTGCGTGATCGGAAGCTATTCTTTAAACGCAACTGTTTATTTTTATTATTATTAAACATTACAATCTGCAAATATTTTTCACTATAGCGATAATATATATATATACGTAAAAAAAGAAAAAAATTCTGGAAAAATCGGAAATTTTCAATTTTTTAAAATTTTTAGGCGGTTTGCGGGATCGGAAGATAAAGTCCGATTTAAATAATTTTGTTGTTGTTTTTCTTGTATTTACCAATCGCAACTTTTCCGCACTATAGCAACTCGGAAATATCAACTTGACTTTTTGCGCACCACCCTAATAAACATTCGAAAAATAAGTAACTGCGTTAAGAAATTTACAGTTTGGTAGACGATAGAAATTAATGAAGGGATTAAAAGTTTAGATTACGGTTTGGAATAAATCTATTATTAAGATTTTATAACGCGTTTTAAATTTATAGGAATTCAACTAGAAATAAATAATAGAGGGTATCTCTCTATTCTAAAAAAAAGTAACTACCGCTGTCACCGCCGTGGCCACCGCCGCCGGTTTTGATTTTTTTGTGACCGGAGGCCTTTCTTCGTTAATATTAACAAAAATAATGCATACAAAAATATGAAAATCGGTGGTTTTATACAGAAATGTTTGATAAACACGCTGATGTAGACATATTTCAAATCGAAGAACTATTTTAAGAGATATTTAATGCTAAAGTTGGACAAAATCGTTCCACTAAAAAAGTTTTATATCAGCAAAAACTATACATGGCAGTGTAATCATTTTTAGATCATTTTATGCGTTAGAATTTGCCGGAGTGCAGATTGCATTAATTTTTTTTATTTTGACTCATTTTTCGAGGTTTTATTTCTATTTTAAATTCAAATTTTCAGCATTTCTAGAGATATTTTTTACAGATTTCAGAAAATTGTACTAATTTAAACTGTTGCCAACTGTATAAAAAGCGCAAGCAATAATGTTTGCTTCAAATTAAAAATTTATTTACACGCGACTATTATAAACAGGAAAAAAACTTTCAAATTAGAATTAAATAATTACGTATAAAAAGCAGGAACTTATTAAAAATTACGTCATAAAAAGTATACACGTGAATTTTAAAAGAGAAAGGATATTGTAAAATAATAAATCCATTAACATGCGTTAGAAGTCTTAGGAGAAATTACGTCATATTTACGTCACATTATAGTGATTGCATAAAATGAACACAAAATAATATTGCAAAAAAGTTTAAATTTAGAAATTGCGCTAGACATTTATTAGATATTTTGAGAATTAATTTAAAATGTCTCATTTAAAAGAACTTTCTTTTCGCTTTGTTAAAAAATACCAGGAGACAAAGACTCTCTTTACTTAATTCCTTTTATATTAGCTTATTTTGAAATGTTGTTACAGGTGTCTACGTCATCAAGTTATTTTTATTTCGACGTTTTATTTGTCTTTTTATTAATGTTGTACGAATTTATTTGTTCTTTCGTTATTTAAAATAAATATTATATCAATTTGTATAATTTGGCGAGTGGTTTGGCGATTTATATAATTTGGCGAAATTGGTCGACTGGATAATCAAGTAGTACCGCAGCGGATTTGGCGTTAAAATTCCCCAATGAAAGAGAAATGAATAGAAATTCATTTATAGGGAGATCGCCACTGTTTTTTAAATTATAATTCAATCTTTCGAAATCTTTTTAAAGCCGATCAAATTAGCGTGCATTTAGAGTCTGCGGTGTCTGGACGGGGGTTGGCGAGCGTAGCTCGTAGGGGGCCGAACCTCCTAGTTAAAAAAAAGAAAGAATGAATATGCCGGCAATTTAGAATAATTTAAATGAATAGTAAAAGTAATTTTTTTATATATAACATACTAGGGGCTCTGCCCCCTGCAAGCTACGCTCGCCAACCCCCCGTTGAGACACCGCAGAATCTAAAAATCTAATGGGTTTTAAAAATATTAGAGAAGATTAAATTATACTAAATATAAATAATATCCATTCAATTCCCTTTGACTGCAAAAATTTAACGGAGAATCAGTTGCTGTTAAGACATCCAATGGTTGTTTTCGTTTTTGATTAAAGAGGATCAGTTAAACATTTGAAAAGAAGCTAAAATGAAATGAATTAAGTATTCGGAGTCTTTGTCAACCGATATTTTAAAACAATCTCTATAACAATAGCCTAAATCATGTGACTATCATCAACAGTTCCGGGCGGAATACTTTGCTTTTTATACTCTAGGTGCCATTTTGATACTTTAATGTTATCCATGTAGATAGGTGATAAAGACAGGTGACAGGTGATTTGAACAGGTGATAAGTCGCCAAATATTATTCTATCCCCATCATTTCATCTAAATTATAATAGTTCAAGTCATCAAATGCCATAAACAAATACGATCTGATCCCTTCGCCTTTCATAAGAAGGTTTGGAACAAATGTCATATACGCCCCATATTGGCGCGATTTTTTTCCAACGCCAATTTGGGGAACGCATTAACAGCATAAACAACAACATCCGGCTTACCATATCAAGCAAAATAACGATATTTTGGTGCCAGTTAAGTACCCGTTGCGTATATGACATTGGCGTCAGAAAAAACTTGCGCCAATATGGGGCCGTATGTGACATCTGTGCCGAAAGAAAAAAAAGCCGGGTGCAAATCTCGCCAATATCTTTTTTTTCAATTCGCCAGTTAGCATTTTTTTTAATTGTTCGAGTGGTAAATTAAAACATTGATTTGAAGTTGAAATTAAATGTCATGGTTTGTTACATAATTTAATATTCGCCAGATGTCATATACGCACCGCATGTATGGCATGATTTTTTTTTTCGAAAATTTGACGAAAACCTCGTTTTCGAATACCAGTTACATATATATTTTTGGTACTACTTAGTTATCCCGTCGACAAAAAATCTATCACCAAACTATAAGATTAAATGCCAATAATGGTTGATGGTAAATGTCACATTCACTTGACTTTTAGCAAGTTACATGTGTTTACGTCATCAAGTGATTTTTATTTCGACGTTTTATTTTTATATTTATTAATGTTATACTAATTTATTTGTTCTTTCGTTATTTAAAATAAAAATTTTGTCAATCTATACAATTTGGCGAGTGGTTTGGCGATTTATATAATTTGCGAAATTGGGTGACGGAATAACTACTACATTGTACCGTATTTTTTAATTATTTTCTATTATTTCCAAAAGGAAATAGCAAAAAAAAAATAATTAATTACTATAGAACAAAATAATTTATATAAATTTAAAAAAGAAATAAAAGTAAATATACATTTATTATTAAATAAACAACAATAGCCGGGTTACCATGTCTATCAAAATAATGCCATTTGTACGCCAATTAGGTACCCCGGTGCGTATATGACATCTGTGCCTAATATTTTTCTTTTCGTTTTTTTTTTTTTTTTTTTTTTTTTTTTTTTTTTTTTTCTTTTTTTTTTTTTTTAAAGAAGTGAAAGCCATCAATTTAAATGTTTCATTTTTAAGTGAAAGTTTTGTATTTAATAAAATGATAACGAAATACAAAAAAAGCATTGTTCTTAGCATAGATTTAAAGGAGGCCAAACTGTCGCTAAATTAATTTAAAATAGTAACCTTTTCTGAATTATGAAAAAAAAAAAATTTGTTATGATTAAAATTTGAGTTGCCATCATTAGAAAAAATGTATTTAAAATTAGAAAAAAAATAATATTTCGAAAACTAATTCGAATTTAAAAATTCTAATACCAGTTTTGAGATCTGTGGATCAACACGGATTTTTGGTGTTAATATCATCGCAAAGTATTCCATATTTTAGGAGAAATCGCCGTGAAACAAAGTCAGTGGTTTAATCAGTCGATTCAAAGAATCGATACATTTCAGGCGTTTCATATATTCGTTTCATTAGGATTTTATATATATATAGGGTAGATATATATATATACATACATACACAGGGTGTCTCAAAAGGTCGGTTACAAACTTAACATGCTGGTCTGTCATATCATGATAAACAAGATTTACAAAGGAACTTGTGTTCGAAAACGCAAACTACGACCGCAAGAAGGCGATGAGCGCAGTCTTACGGGAGAGTGGAAAGCGTAATCATTTCAGGCGAAGACGTTGAAGGAGAAGAATGAATCTGTTTAATAAAGCAGAATTGACCGATATGCATTACGTAAATGGTGCCGCGGATGGAAATGTTGGAGCCGCAGTACGGATGTACCTTGAGCGCTTCCCAAGCAGACTTCGGCCAAGTCATGTTTTGTTTGGAAAATTGCACCTCAGATTGCGTGAAGCAGGAGCTTCCCAAGTACGTAGCCACATCGGTCGAGAACGGACTACACGCACACCTGTCATAGAGGAAAACGTGCTACGGAGATTTGACAGGAACCCGCAAAAAAGTCTCCGTTCAAGTCTCCGGTACATCGTTCCAGCATTATGCGCATGCTGCATGAGGACACGCAACAACCCCTACCACTTACAAAGAGTACAGGCATTGTGCGTTGACGATTATTGCCAACGCGTTGCATTCCCACGCTGGTATTTGCAACAAATGGTCGCACAGCCGGATTTTCCATTGTGGATTTTGTTTTTGGATGAATCCTGTTTTACACAGGACGCTGCCCTGAACCTTCACAACACGCACATATGAGCGCATGTAAACCCAAGGTCTACACTTGTTCATGCACATTTCGTCGTAAACGTTTGGGCTGGTATTATCAGTGACATGTTAATTGGCCCTTACCTACTACCTCAGTGCCTCGACGGGAATACCTACCGCATTTTCTTAGAAAGAGTCTTGCCGGATCTGATGGGTGACCTTCCAGCCGCTAAACGCCGAAACATCTGGTTTCAGCATGATGGAGCTCCTGCTGATTTTAGCTACACTGTGCTATAATAGCTCGATAGGACATATCCTAATCGTTGGATTGGTATAGATGGACCACAGCGATCCCCCGACTTGACTCCCTTAGATTTCTATCGTTGGAACACATGAAGTCTATGGTGTACGAGACGACCTTAACATCGGACATGGATCTCGTCGCCAGGATCGTGGAAGCGGAGGTACTTGTCCGTGACACACCTGCCCATTTTGAACAGGTCCGTGAATCCATGCGTCGAATTGTGAAGCATTCGTGACAGCAAATGGAAGGAATTTTGAACACCTTCTATAAATTAAACCATATTCTTTAATAAAAATCATATTAATACCTCTTTCGATATCCTTTCTTTCTTTCCCTCCACACCTGCACCCATCGTGCTCTAGCGGTCGCAGTTTGCATATTCGAACACAAGTTCCTAAGTAAATCTCTTTCCTCATCATATAACACACCAGCATGTTGAGTTTGTAAACGACCTTTTGAGACACCCTGTATACTGTATATAATCTGTGTGGTTATTTGCAGCGGTAGCGCTTACTGCTTGTATATTATTTTCATTTTTATTTTTAAGATTTTTGAGCCTATATCTATTTATATAAAATCCAAGTCTCTGTGTGTCCCTCACTATTCCGGTAGGACCGCCTCATTGAAATGAGTAATTGTTGAAAAATATTAAAGCAGGGTTACCACAGTAACGCCAAATGTTAGCCAACTGGGCGATAGCTGGCTAATTTGGCGAAATTCCCATTTAAAACCATTAATCTTTCATAATGGAGGTCACCGAAATTTTATTTAAACTCCACTCTTTTAAGATATTTTTTCAAAATCTATGGGTGAGAATTTAAAGTACATCTTTACATCTTCCTCACGATGCTACTAATAAATTAACCGCCAACAGACAACGGTGTACTGTGTGAGCTCCTAACTGTGCGATTTTAATGTGCTTTAGGTACTTTTCCAGTATAGGTGCCTTGGCGAAAAAGGAAATTTGGTAACATATTTTCCCGTAACCTATTCACTGTTTCATTTTATATACACATGCATTTTTTTCGATATTTATATGATCTATTTAACATAAAAAAGCCGTTTCTCTAATTTTATACAGAAACAGATGTAATTTGTACATAAAAACATCAATAATATACATATAAAGCAAACAAAAACGCTCATCAAATTTGTTTTTATAGCTGTTTATATGATTTGACAACAAATCTCGATATTTTTCCGTTATACGGACACCATGCCAAAATGTATGCTAATGCGCCAATTATTTCAAAATGCTAAAAGATATTTGTAATTTTATGCCAGCAGTTTAATATGAGTTTTATTTTATTGCTTTATTGAAGTGAAAACTTCTTTAGGCGCGTTGATCTTTTTTTGAGATGGGGAAAAACCACTGATTTCGAGACACTGTAACGTAACGACATGCTAGCATTTTAACATATAGACACTAGCGCGCCAAGCGGTGAATGACAGGAACTTTTCCCTCTTCAGCTCAATCTGCAACAGAAGAAGGAAGCTAAAACTCACTTTTTCTCCCGGCGTATTGCAAACTACGGCGTATAACAAATTATTATTTTGTTTTTCGTCAGTTAAAATGAATTATACCGTATTCGTGACCTACCTATTTCGTGTAACTAAAAACCGATAACGCTGTATTTTATCGTGTTGATGGTCTGGTCAATAACCAACAGTATTGGCGGGAATTTCGATCACGGAAGATAAAATACGGGGCACAGATGTCAGATACGCACTTGGGTACCTAATTGACAGCAAAATGGCGTTACTTTATTTTACAAGGTAACCCGGCTACTGTTGCTTATTTATTAATAAATTGTTCATTTACTTTTATTTTATTTTTTTAAATTGTACAATTGTTTTGTTCTATAGTTATTAATGAAATTACCGTTTATTTATTGTTGTTTACTTTTTAAAACAATAGAAAATAATTTAAAAATATATATTGTAACTGGTATTGGAAAACGGGCTTTCGCCAAATTGACGTTAAAAAATCGCGCCAAACCTGGTTCGTATATCACATCTCTGCCAAATTCTCGGTTTTTTGATTTTTCGACTTTTTATCCAAATTTTCCGGATTTTCTAAATTTTCCCTTTCATTGTATCCCAAACACTACCTTCATACCAAATTTCAAGATTCTAGGGATACAGGACGTACCTCTGAGTTTTGATGATCGGTAAATCAGTGTCGAAAAGGCGAAAGTTTAAGTTCATATATCTTCTGAAATAAAAAAGATAGAAACGTGAAATTTCAGCATGTAGTTCCATTTCCACATTACTTTAGATTTACGAAGTTTCAAGTTTCTGGGAATCACCAACACAAAGATATTGGGGGGACAAAAGTACCCTGAGTTGCTTCCAGATAAAGATGCTTACGGCTGTGCTTTCAAGACTTGGCAGGGGCACTGCCGTGTCCCCAGATGCTTTCATTAGTGCTGCTACACAATTCAACGCATAAAACATTTCCTGACGATTAAAAAAACACACACGTAATTGTTGAAGTTTTCACTTCTATTGGCACTCCCGGAGTGCCACTGTTTTTTTTCTTTTATAGCAGTTATTTGTTCACTTATTTTAAGTATATATTTGTCATTTGATGAAATAGTTCGTAAAAGTCTGGAATTTTCAAATGTTATATTTTTTAAATGCTCACTTTAGTATCGACAATGGTTTTTCTTTTATTTTTCAAATGCTTCAATTCAAGATTTTGCGCCAAGTATTACGCTTGGCGACAATGGTATCCGCATAACGGAAAAGTACCCAAATCTCACTTTCTGATCACAAATTACACCAAGCTTTTTTAAAAAAATGCCAAAGCCCCTACAGTGGAAAAGTACCAAACTGTCTATTATTTTGCGCTATCCGTGTTATAGTTTGTACTATATGCAAGGGGAGTGGAGCGAAGAAGTTAAAGTTTCGGCACAGATGTCATATACGTTATCATATATTGGCGCGATTTTTTTCTAATGCCAATGTCATATACACAACGGGTACTTAACTGGCGCCAAAGTGTCGTAATTTTGCTTGATATGGTAATCCGGATGTTGTTGTTTATGCTGTTGATGTTTTCGCCAAATTGGCGTCGGAAAAAAATCGCGCCAATATATGATAACGTATATGACAACTGTGCCAAAGTTTCTATAAAGCAGTATAAGACTAAAAAATTAAGAATAAAATAAATGCAAAATAAGACTAAAGAAGAAAGAAAAATCATGCGTTAAGCATAGAATATGAAACACTTTCCAACACATCCTGAGTGCTTTAAAAAAACTTCGTTATTTAGGGAAATAAGGTAAATAAGATAACGTTACTTCTTAGATATCCCGTCGACCAATTTCGCCAAATTATATAAATCGCCAAATCAATAGTAAAACATTAACAAAAATACAAATAAAACGTCGAATTAAACGTCGAATGGTTTTATTGGCCATTATTGGCATTTAATCTTACAATTAATTAATTAATGGCAACCATTATTGGCAATTAATCTTACAATTTGGCGACAGTAATTTGGTCGACGGGTTAACTAAGAAGTACCAAGATAACTAAGTAAACATTTTAGAAAACGCATAAAAATATTATTGATTTCAGCAGTTACCGTCCATAGCCAATTAGTACCGTTATTACATGCCACTATTTAGCTAAAATTTAAATTTAACTACTCTTAAAACTACTGAAATCACATTTCCAGATATTATCATCCATAGACGGTTATGTATCCAATTCTCTGCGTGACCATGTATATCATTTTATCTATATTCTAGAAACATTTCTTAGGAAACTAAATGCAGTTCAGCGTAAAAATGCATAACTCCTTTAAAAACCACCTTTAAGCAATTTACTCTCATACTCAGTAACCCTTACGAATTCTTTTGTGTAGCCTTGCATATGAACTGTAGCATTTATACACACAGTATACTATGCATAAATGTAGTTAAACATAAAAGCGCATATCATAATTAAAAATGCATTTCTAGCAATCATTGCTTATGTAGAATACTTCGGAGAAAAGTTTCTTGGCGAGAAAGAAGTTTGTCAACGTATTTTCTGGCAACCTATTTACTGCTTAATACTCAAAAGCAATTTTTTCCATATGTATACAATTTGGCACAGATGTCATATACGCCCCATATTGGCGCGATTTTTTTCCGACGCCAATTTGGCGAAAACATCAACAGCATAAACAACATTCGGGTTACCATTACAAGCAAAATAACGACACTTTGGCGCCAGTTAAGTACCCGGTGCGTATATGACATCGGCGTACAAAAAATCGCGCCAATATGGGCGTATATGACATCTGTGCCGAGAATTTAATATAAAAAAAGCTATTTACCCATTTTAATAAAGAAACAGAAGTAATTTTTGTACAGATGTCATATACGCATGGGCGTTGGCGTGATTTTCCTATGACGCCAATTTGGCAGAAATCTCGCTTTCGAATACCAGTTACTTATATATTTTTCAATTATTTGCTATCATTTTGGAAAGGAAATAACTATAAATAAATAAAAGTTTGAATAATAACTATAGAACAAAGCAGTTTATATAATTAAAAAATAGAAAATAAAAGTAAATAAACAATTTATTAATAAATGAAAAACAATAGCCGGGTTACCATAGCAGGCAAAATAACACCATTTTGGTGCCAGTTAGGTATCCCGGTTCATATCTGAAATCTGTGCCGTAATTTGTATATAAAAAAAATATATAATTAGAAACGATTTTTTATGTATATAAGGGCATATATAAACAAATATAAAAGTTCATTAGATTTGTTTTCATAGCTGTTTATATATTTTCGCAACATATCTCACTTTCTGATGCCCGAATCGCGCCAAGCTTTTTTTAAAAATGCGCTATAATGGAAAAGTACTTAAATAAATAATTAACAGAAAAAACAAATTATACAAACTAAAACTTTTTATTTCGAGATCAAAGCATTGTTTTTAATTTCGATTAAAAATACATATATCCTTTGATAACTTCAATTGAAATTAGGTTCACAGCTTAATATCTAATTCCATAAACCTAAACAAACACAAGTGATTCATTCATCGTGAAACGTCAAAAATATTAAATCATTGAGGTAGTCATTCACAAAGTAAGTTCTCCAACAATCAATGGGCAATATTCTAATGACGTCATAGTAGGTAAAATGGTGGCAGTATCGTTTGTTTATGGTTTGTAATCACAAAGATTTAATTTTGCAATGTCTCTTAGTTACATTATTTTATTGTCATATTTATGAACTCAGAACAAAAGCCTATTTTTTCATTATTTAGTTATTAAAGACGGAAAAAAATCATAAATGCATGATTTGAAAATTTTAAATAATTTTCTTTCTTAATACTAAAAAATAACATCGGGAAGTAACAGCGGGTTTAAGTTAAATAAGCTTAACTGTTTAATTCTGTTGTAATATTCAAAATAACTGTATTTATTAGATTTCAGTATTCAACATCAGGGCCCGATTAAACTTTGAAGTTAGAGGAATTACAATGTCATTTCAGGACCTTTCTTTTGGAGAAGCTCTTCTAAATTCCATATATACATGGAAAATCTTCAATGTTAGAAATATTATTCCTAGGACTGACATAACACGAGAACGGCCTGCAATTTTACACAAGTTTTTGAAAGCTACTTTATATCAGAAATTTTACTAAAAACTGGTTACTTTTTTGTTATAGCGGCCCACACTATTAGGATTATGACAAGTTGCAGGCAATTTCGCCAACGTCGTAACCAAGATCGTGAAGCACACATATATAATACCATATAATACCATTTCATGAAATCGTATACGATAATTTAATAGTTTTTAACCTTACTTCAAGTGTGTTATTTATTTATTTTTAAGGCTCAACAATCTAAATTGTCCAATATATGAATTTAAAAAAATGTAAACAAAGATTGAATAGACATGACCGCAAAAAGCATCAAATCTGCATAACACTTGGAACCAAACTGTGCAGATTAGTGGTCTTCTACTGTACACAGTTTTTCATAAATGTGTTTCGTTCTTAAAATGCGTTATTTTCTTCTATCACTGCGAAACAAGCGAGAAAACTCATATTCTTGCACATCAGTTGTATATATCTTTATATCTAAATTTCCGGCATTTTTGACAGGCTACCTTTCTAGTGTATACATATATATGTGTGTGTGTGTACTAGGGGGCTCTGTCCCCTGCAAGCTACGCTCGCTAACCCCCGTTGAGACACCGCAGAATCGAAAAGCACGCTAATATGATCGGTTTTTAAAAGATTAGAGTAGATGGAATTATAATGAAAAAACCTGTAGCGATCTCTCTGTAAACGGGTTTTCATTCAATTCCCTTTAATTGCGAAAATTTAAGGCCAAATCAGTTGCTGTTAATACATCCAATGGTTGTTTTCGCATTTTATTAAAGAAGACCAGTTAAACATTTGAAAGGAAGCTGAAATAAAATTAATTAAGTAAACAGAGTCTTTTCCTCCCGGTATTTTTTAACAGCGTTATAAAATGATTGACATAATACAATTTACTACAATTACTACAATTTACCGTTATAACCCCTTCAAGGGCGGTGGTTCATTTTTAGAACACTTAATTTTAATTTTTAAATGCCACCTTGGCACCAGAATATTGGAATGGAAATTTCCCTTTTATTAAGTAAGTGAACAAAAGCATTTTCGTATTTCGAAATTTGTTTGTAACTTCTGGTGCCATTCACTGATTTCAACATTTTACGAATATAATTACCTTGCCCCTGAAAGGGTTAAACGCATATTAATGCATTTATTATTTTAAAGTTTCCCTTCTATTTTAATATTCACGTGTGAATACAATTTTCAAACCATAATTTTCAATATTTTCCTGTTTTTAACACTTACTAATTTAATAGTAATTTTAAAGGGTTTTTTCTGTTTTTAATAGTCACGTGTAAATAAATTTTTAATCTTTAGGAAATATTATTCTTTGCGCTGTTTCTAGAATTGAAAATAATCTCTATAAATATAGCCTGAGTCATGTGACTATTAGCAACAGTTCCGGTCGGATCCCTTCGCTTTTTATATTCCTGGCGGCTATTTTGGTACTTTAATGTTAGCCAGCCACAAGCGATAAGTCGCCAAATATTATTCTAACGCCATCATTTCACTTATATTATAATAGTCCAAGTCATGTAACTGCTATAAACAGTTACACTCCCTTCGCTTTTCATAAGAAAAGTTTCCATTTTGATTAAAGAATCAAAGTTATTTTTTCGAATAAAACTACATAAAAGATGCCATGATCGCCAAGAATTCTTGTTACTTTTAAGTTAGCCGGGTGAAAATCTCGCCAATAGCTTTTTTTTTTTACTCGCCAGTTAGCATATTTTTTTTTCGAGTGGTAAATTAAAACGGTACTACTTGGTTATCCCATCGACCAAAAATCTATCGCCAGACTGTAAGATTAAATGACAATAATGGTTGATCGTAAATGTCAAATTCACTTGACTGTAAGGAAGTTAAACGTGTTTATGGCATCAAGTGATTTTTATTTCAACGTTTTATTTTTATTTTTATTAATGCTATACTAATTTATTTGGGCACAGATGTCATATACATATTGGCGCGATTTTTTTCCGACGCCATTTTCGCGAAAACATCAACAGCATAAACAACAACATCCGGATTACCTTATCAAGCAAAACAACGATTCTTTGGCGGCAGTTAAGCACCCCTTGCGTATACGACATTGGCGTCAGAAAAAAATCGGGCCAATATGACATCTGTGGCTTTATTTGTTCTTTCGTCATTTAAAATAAAAATTACGCCAATTTGTACAATTTGGTGAGTGCTTTATCGATTTATATAATTTGTCGACATAGTCGACAGGATATCTAAGTAGTACCATTAAAACATTGATTTGAATTTGAAATTAAATGTCAGGATTTGTTGCAATCTTTAATAGGGTATGGCGTGGTCTTTTTATGAAAATTTTGCGAAAACCTCGTTTTCGAATACCAGTTACATATGTATTTTTAAATTAATTTCTATTATTTTTGAAATGAAATAACAATAAATAAAAAAAATTAATTAATAACTATAGAACAAAACAATTTAAAACATTTTTTTTAAAATAAAAAGAAAATAAAGGTAAATAAACATTTATTAATAAATAAGCAACAATAGCCAGGTTACCGTATCCGGCAAAATAACGCCCTTTTAGCACTATTTAGGTACCCCGTTGCGTATATGACATCTGAAATAAATATTTTTCTTTTTGTTTCGTTTTAAAAAAAGAAAGAAGTGAAAACCATTGATTTAAAATTTTTCAGTTTTAAATGAAAGTTTTGTATTAAATAAAATGTTAATGAAATACAAAAAAAAGCATTGTTCTTAGCATACATTTAAGGGAGGCCAAACTGGTCGCCAAATTAGTTGAAAATAATAACCTCTTCTAAAATATGCAAAAACAAATATGTGTTATTATTAAAATTTAAGTTGCCATCATTAGAAAAAAGTATTTAAAATTAGAAAAAAAATTAATATTTCGAAAACTAATCCGAATTTAAAAATTCTAATACCAGTTTTGAGATCTGCGGATTAATACGTATTTTCGGTGTTAATTTCATCGCAAAGTATTTCATATTCTGGGAGAAATCGTCGCGAAATGTAATCAGTTGTTTAATCAGTCGTTTCATAGAATCGTTTCATAAATTCGTTACATTTCAGTCGTTTCATATATCCGTTTCATTAGGATTTTATATATATAGGGTATATATATATATATATATATATATATATATATATATATATATATATATATATATATATATATACTAAAGAAGAAATCACAAATATATAAATAAATGGTAAAATTCTAAAGATGAACAAGATATGAACATAGGAAATCAGTATGTAAAATAAGAAACTATGAATAACCCACAGAATCACAGAGGTGTTTGTTGGTTAATTCATAGTGAAGATGTGTTATTTCATCCAATTTTGTTGGCATTAAGCCTAAAATGAGAAAATTTAGCAACTAATAGCGCTTCATAAAAGAAAAGAAAAGAAAATACCATGATATCTAAAGAAAAATACACCTCTCACTGGATAATAAAAATTATAAGAACACAATACCTCAATGGACGACAAGCATGTCTGACGTCATATAACGTCACTATGGATTATAGCAAATCAGCTTCTCGATTTTCCCCCACAAGCGTTCACCAAAAGCCAATCAAATACTGCAAAGCTTGTGGGAAACATTGCGAGCTCCGCCCAGTGCGTGTGGTCAATTACATACATGAATCCATAACATCATAAAGTTGACTCACAATGTTAAAACATGTGAGGATGCGAACAGATTTCGAACTATAGGAACAAGCGGGCAGAAGTTGCTGAGAACCAGAACATTGCTGCTACCTGGTGTGAAAAAGGAAAACTATATTGTAAAAGATGTTTATTGCTGCCACCTATACCCTTAAAACAGAAATGAAATTAATTGAATAAATTAAGAAATGAATTAAGATTAACATTTATTTAGAGTAGAATGAAAAAATAGGAATAAACTAAATAAGTACTTAGTAAATATAAAATAAAATAAATAATATATAAAAATAAATAAATAGAAGGGCATTGATTAAATTAACTAGTTTAAAAACGAATATTATAAAATAAAAATGAGTATATAAATAACACTTGAAAAACAACTAGGATTATTTTGAGATAGTAAAATATGGCCTTGTATTATGTACCAATATGTGAAAATTTATGAAAAATATGATGTTAAATGCATGATACTCTATGTTTTTTTTAAATACATCCATATAAAGCACACATACATACTCATGCTCATAATACATGCTCACACACATATAAACATGTAAGGTTTATATATATATCGTGCAAATCGCTCCTGAAATCACATCATAAATAGCAAGACAGATTGAGCTCGGAAGTTTCTGTCGTGAAGAAGCAAGTGGTTCACTGTATTATTCAGCGAAGAGAGGAAATGGAATATGGATGGCCCTGATGGCTGGAATATCTACTGGAATGATCCCATGTCATTTGACCTACTTTCTAGAAAATATGCCATTTTAGTCTCTGATGATTTTTTGGGGGGTGGAAGATGATTGGCTTTATTTTCCAAACATCCCAGCCATATTCTCCATTAGAAACAATAGTATCAAGTAGTATCAATAGTATCAAAAAAGTAAC
Organism: Maratus speciosus; assembly: GCA_963932465.1. NCBI lineage: Eukaryota > Metazoa > Arthropoda > Arachnida > Araneae > Salticidae > Maratus > Maratus speciosus. Next base: position 50,825,511 of record OZ010800.1, read on the forward strand.
AAGATACACTAGAACAACATCTACTTCAATTTGGTGAATTTTTGAGGAGTCCATACTGGACGAGGATACTTTAATCCATTAATTCACATAGTTAAAAGCGGTGTCGTTTCGCACTAAATACTAATTCTGTACATTGACCATCTTCAAGCTAGACTTAAAACTGATTGAAAACATTTGTAGTATGTATCTTAACCTATGAAATACACAAGAATGCTAGGCAATGTGACTTTACTACAGACCTATTAGTGGCCATTAAAAAAAACATAGTATTCTGTGCCTTCAATGATGTTATCTTGAGAGAAAAAAACTTCAGTTGATTTGGAATTTATTTTCCAATACACTAGTGATTTCGAATGATGTATAGAGCTAAAAATTTACGTACACACCGGACAAAAAATTAGAAACATCCTTGATAAATGATAATGCTTAAAATTTGCCCTAATAAATGGCGCAATTTGCGGCAGATTGGAATTTTATAAGGAAGACGAGAAGGGCTTTTCGTAAATTATTCATGATACTCTAGCTGTTCAATGATTATTTCTGTTGCATGTTCACACACTATCCAAGAAAAGATGCAACCAGCGTACAGTGGGGCTAAATCGCAAAAAAAGTAAACTTGTGAACGCGTAGTGACTTTTAAATATATTTGTATATAAATATGATCCTATTAAGTAATGGAAACCTTAAAAACTTTTCATTTTTAACAAAAATCTTCTAGTCTTAAAAGAATATGGCAAACACATTGTTCCAGTATGATAAATGGCGCAAGCACCAAGCCAAAATTGTTACTGATAGGTTTCATGATCATTTCAAGAAGCTCTGTCAGATTCCCTGGACTCCAAAGACCTCAGATTTGAATCTAATTGAAAATCTACATTAGTTTCTGGAACAGCAAGTAAAGCGGAATGAAAGATTTGCTAGAAATCTCAGAGTTCTCTAATAAGAACAGATGACAAAGTGGCTTGAAATCGATGTAAATAACATTCTCAGACATATTCATTGCATGCTACGGCACATTTAAATGTGATCTATGCAAAAGCTTAGCCAATAAAATATTGGTTTACATCTATTGCATGAGTATAATTTGTTGACAGTAATTGTAAGTTACAGTTCAAAAAATCGAATATAACCACTTCTTGCTTTTTATTTTATAAGTTTATGCAATAAATTAGTTTGTCAAGAAAAACTAAAACAATATGTTTTATTTGTATCAAATAACCTAACGAATATTTATTTTTATCTAACTTTACATTCTAAAAAATAAATGCGCTAATTTCCATATTAAAACAGTCCAGCAGATGATACACAAACGATTTGTCTATATGTGTAAAGTGTCGTTTAAATTACCAAATACACGCACGGTGTGTCGATTTCAAAATACTCATCGCTCTGTGTATTCTGATGATAACACATTAAGCTGCTTCACTGTGTAAAAAGTTATCAGATAACTCTGAAATACACAGTTTAACGAGTAGATTGCATATGAGTATACATGTATGTCTGTAATATGCAGGAAAAAAGAATTTGTGTGCATAGTACAAAAACTTGTAGTTTGGGATGTAAATCTTGAATTAAATATTTTTATCGTTGCAAGATACATTTGCATGAAGAACAAACTCATTTGCTTGGTGTTGGACATGTTTGCTTGCTCTTTTTTTTCTTTCCAGTAGATTTGTTTTAAGACCACAAAATCATCAGAAATTTTATTTACTGCATGCCATTTCTCTGCCAGAGTTGTTTTAAAGTCCTCAAACCGTATGCAAATTTATGCACAGAACGTGTATAATCTAAATACAGTCGTGTGCAAAAATTTAAGACCAGCAGCCGAATTTTGGTATTTTAACAGAAAGCATCATTAACGCCAAAGATTGCACCATCATACGTGTCGATTGCGTCAGACTCGTTCGACTGCTATAAGTAACTTCCTCCGTTTCATTCCTCGCCAGTTGTTTTGTGGATTTAACCATAGATAGTGCTATTTTTAAATCTTTGTAATGGATAAAAAACAGTCACTTTCAATTGCAAAAAGGCCAGAAATAGTTGCCCTGCATAAAGTTGGCTTTTCTGAACGTGAAATAGATAAGAGTGTACATGTGAGCAACACTGCTGTTCATCAAGCAGTAAATTTAATATTTCGGGAAGGAACACTGATCTGAAGAGAAGCGGTCAACCAAGAAAAACTAGTGATCGTGATGATCATGTGATTTCCTAGCATGTTTGTAGGATATTAAATCAAAATATTTTTTCTAACGTCTTGAAATAGTGCACAAAGTGACGTTGGTTCCCTTTGCAGCAAGATTATGTCCCCTTTCTTGCAGGAGGCTGTTGGAGATCGCATTACCATCCTTCGGATCACATGATCATCACAAGCACTAGATTTTCTTGGCCCACTGCTTCTCTTCAGGTCAGTGTACTTTCCCGAAATATTAAATTTACTCATAGCTTGATGAACTTCAGTCTTGCTCACATGTACCCTCTTAGCTATTTCATGTTCAGAAAAGCGAAATTACTGCAGGGGAAACTTTTACTGCCTGTTTTGCAACTGAAAGTGATGGTTTTTTACCCATTACAAAGATTAAAAAATAGCACCGTCTACTGTTGAATCCACAAAACAACTGGCGAGGGATGACACGTGGGAAGTTATATATATCAGGCAAACGAGTCTGACGCAACAGACGCATAAGATGCCATAATATCAGGCATTAATGATGCTTTATGTTAAAATGCCAAAATTCGGCTGCTGGTCTTAAACTTTTGCACACGACTGTAATTACACTAGACAATAAAATTTTGTTAAAATACAGAAATCGTGATACCAGTACTACTTTGTATTTTGTCGGATATTTTTTCCTATAAAATTCAGTCACATGGTTTCAAAGATACATCTACATCAAGAGGAGAAATTCTCGATTTAATTCTATCTACAGTAAGCAAGGAATACCGACCGAAAGGGAATACGAACTGAGGAACTGTAACTTTCCAAAGCACAATCTTGACAATTCCACTACTTATTACACAAGCGACGTATTCAAGTATCGATATTATGGTCACATAAGTACACATATTTCGTGTAATATTCTTGCATATATTTCTGTGTAATATTCTTTCACATAATGATGCGTAATATTGTGTTCTTACACACAAATCTGTGTAAAATTCGTACGCATATTTCTATTTATTATTTTGTTCTTACGCATATATCTCTGTAATATTCTTACACATATTTCAGTGTAATATGCAAAATACACAGATATTTTTGCAATATGCAAAATTCGTAAATTTGTAATAACACACCAGTTTCCGTACGATTTTCTAGCATTCACTTGTTTGCGTTTTTGAAGAGATAACAAATCACACTTCCATTAAGCCGATAAATACACATAAATACAGGTACACTTTTACGACTAGAGTGTAAGTTTTATTGAAAAGAGTAAATTTTAAAAAAGTACACATACAGTTACGTAAATGTGACTAATTTACACATTTTTTTAGAGTGTATCAACATATCCTGGAACCAAAAGAAAGTTACGCCATTGCTTTACAATACAAAGTATCCATCTATGAAAATTTAATTAAATAAAACCTTAATTATTTTAGGCAGAAACTTATTTCGAAATACAAGTGAACAAAATAACAGGCTAGAGCGAAATAAATCCCATTAACATTTAAAAAACCAGAAACAGTTATGATAATTAAATTTCCTATTGCGTAACCAAAAAACAAAAACCCTTGTTTGTATGCTATAGCTATTAATTATATATATTTCCGAAAATAAACAGTGATGGCTTTTTAAGAACGCCCAACACGCCTCCTTTAAAATAATTTGAAAGTGAAACTATAGGAATGTAATATATTATGTTTCTTTAAAACAGATATTTAAGTGAAAATTTCGGGAAAAGATTTATTGTTGGTTATTTCCTATGATCATTATTCCTGTTATCTAATAGGGTTTATTTGATTATTTGTAATGAATTCTACTCGCGAAAAATATCAAGAATTTCCTGAGATATGCAATGTATCTTAAAATTACTTATTTTCCTGAAATTAAACATAAGCGCTAAAGTCCTAATTACTTCTTTAGAATTTAGTTAAATATAAAACAGTTCTCAGAAATATTTAATTTTCTTGTATTTAAATTGTATTAATATTGTATCTTGTATTAATTGTCTTGGTATTTAATATTTTTGTTATTAACATATTGTAAGTAGAAGACATGTGTACAAAAATAGAATAACTAAAAATTATCATTGCCGAATATACGTTTATCTTTTTAAAAGTGGTGTTTCGCCACTATTTTTAATTTATAGAGTCAAAAAAAAAAAAGAAACAAGTACTTAACTTGTTTCATTACTGAAACCTTTTTGTTACCACTAATTTATAACTGCAATTTCTCCTTATTAATTTTCAGACATTTTTCGATTACATAAGCTAAATAGTACGGAAAAAGTGGTGTTTCGCGACTATTTTTAATTTATGGTGACAAAAAAAAAAAAAAAAAAAAAAAAAAAAAAAAAAAAAAAACGAAACCAGTTGTTGCCACCGAAACACTCAAGGCCTGAGGACGCGAGTAGTGAAGTCACTAATCGACCGACTTCTCACTAGTGTTGGAATTCCCAGCGGAAAATTTTGAATAGTAATTTTATTTTATTTTATTTATGAAATAGCTATCATCTTATAAAAAAATAGTAACTATTTAAACTTACTGGGGAAAATTCGGAATACCTAAATAAAAATTCAGCCAGTTGCGGAATGCCCCAGTGTTGCCGCATCTGGTTGATTTTTTATTGGGGGACTCCAAATTTTCACCAGTAAGTTTAAATAATTATTATTGTTTTATAAGATGATAGCTATTCCACAAATAAAATAATAGAAAATTGCTATTCAAAATTTTCCGGTGGGAATTCCAACACTAGTCAGAAGTCGGTCGATTAGTGATGACGTCACAACTCGTGTTCTCAGGCCTTGAGTGTTTCGGTGGCAACGAACCAGTACTTCATTATGCTTCATTAATAAAACTTGCTTCATTAATAAAAACATTTTTGTTACACTAATTTGTAACTGCAATTTCTCCTTATTAATTTTCAGACATTTTTCGATTATATAAGGCAAACATTTTTGTTCGGAAAAAGTGGTGTTTCGTCCTATTTTTAATTTATGGTGTCAAAAAAACAAAAAAAGTAAAGGGTTAAACGAGTAGTTGGATTACACGTCTTAAATTTGTATTTTAATTATATTTTATTATTCTATTTATTGATTGATGAATGTTTTAAATTTCTTGATAGAATATAAGCTGGAACAAAACGTTGAGCTATTTATATCAGTTTAAGTGCAAATAGATTTATCTTTGTTATTGTCTGCACGCAATAAAGGGCGATTTTAAAAAATGCTTGAAAATTATTTAAAAAACAATAAAAATTAAGCAGTTAGCGATACAATTTTCAAACAAATTGCGATAAAATTTTGAAACAAATTGCATTAGAAAATACATTTTTTTCTCTATTCGACGTTGTAAAAATTGAAAACGGGCGATATTTAGAAATTAAAAAAAAATAGTAAAAGTTAAATTTAATCGTCTGCTGTTGCCACCGTCAGAATGATGTCAGCGTTACGCACGGACACGTTTGTCGTATATAATATAGACTAGGGGATCCAACTCGAGCGCCCCGGGTTACAGAATATAGGAGGGAACCATTTTTGTTTAAGGGTATCAAAGCCTGAGAGCTAATGTGTCCACCGGTTCTGTATTTATGTGTGTATGTACATGTACGTATATACGTAACGCGATAACTCTTGATAGAAATATCCGATTTGCTTCGCAATTTTTTTCTAGGTTCATTCTGATAAGGCGCTTCCTTGATTAGTTTTGGGGATGATTGGTTAAGTACAAAGGGTGTAACGGGGGGCTACCCCCCCCCTTAACTTAGATAAATGGGTTCTTCATGCAGAATTATCATATTTTCTTCCAATTTGGTATACCGGTTAATTCTGATAAGGCGCGTCGATGATTAGATTTGAAGGTTCATTGTTTAAGTCTAAGGGGGGGGGGGACGGGGGGCTAATACCCCCTTAATTTATATAAATGGGGTTTTCTATCGGATTTGCTTCAATTTTGGTATACCGTTTTATTCTGATAAGGCGCTTCCTGATTAGATTTGGAGGATCCTTGGTTAACTATAAAGAGGGGAAACGGGGGAGGCAATAATTAGGCATTAGGGGGCCCTTAATTTATTTTTCGAGGGGCATTATTCTTTGAAATAAGAGCATAATATACAATTAGTATCAATAGCCTATGAGCTCAAGGCCATCAGTTTAACTGGGCCCTTTTCCTTTTTCTTTTTAATTGAGAACTCTGATAGTTTTTTTTTTCTTTTTTTTTTTTGTATTTAATATACTTTTCAAGATTGCACCAAAATAATACCAAATATCGTTTTTATATGACATGGTAATTATGTATTTAAAAAACGTTTTGAAATTTATTGAAAGCTATACTTGCGTGTTGGCCTCGTGCCAGAAGTTACCACCCTAAAAAATCCCTGAAGATGGTTATTTACAGCAACCTTTTTGATTCTGATAATTTCAAGAAATGAAACGCGTAGATCGATTACACGTGTTAATTTTGTGTTTTATTTATATTTATTATTTTATTCATTAATTGATGAAGTGTTAATTTTGTCATGGAATGTAAGCCGGAAACAAATACTGGCGTATTTAAATGAATTTAAGTAGCAATGGATTTATCTTTCGTAAGTGTCTGCACGAGAGATAGATAGATATATTTAAAAAATCATGCTTTAAATTTATTTCAGAAACCATAAAAAATGAGTAAATTGCGATACAGTTTTCAAACAAATTAGGACTTTAAATTTTTTCCTATTTGACGGTATAAAATTTGAAAATGTGTGATGTTTAGAAATTAAAAAATTGCAGTAAGAGACAGATTGAATATACTAATGTTACCAACGTCAAAATTACGTCAGCATTTTGCACGGATATATTTGTCCGTGATAATATAGATAGATAGATTCATCTTGATTCTTTTACCTAAAAACAAAAAGTGAACATTTTATTATAAATCCGTTGAATATTCGATTCTGTAAAACATACAGGAGGAGAAAATTTTATTCGTTCGTGTTTTAAAGCCATTTATAAAGATCTAGCTGTCAAACTTCTTCAAACATTTCCCAAACTTTGGAATTATTCATCCGCCAGACTAATCAAAACGTTTTGTACATTCGCGTTTAGAAAGAACGATTAATAAAAACTTAACCGGGATACTTTTAAAGTTTTTAAGAACGAATTAAAGTTATTGTATAAAAATACAATTCTTTCTAATATAAAAATAAAATTCTCTGTAACATTGTAACAATAAAAAAATTAATGTGTAAAAACAGAACGGAAAAATATTATAAAACTTTTCGTAAAAAGACATATTTTTATTTTTCAATAACACCAACTAAGGGTGTGTGCCATACTCATGAAATCAGAAAATTAGCTATAATGCAATTATGCACCTTGTCTTTTAAATTAACAAATTAAAAAAAATAGCACGGAAATTTAAATTTTTTTTACGAAGAAAAAGTATTTTTGAGTATTTAAAAAGTTTTAGATAAAATAAGAATATTTATGAAAATTAACTAAACCTTCAATAGCATTTAAATAAATTAAAATTATGCATAAAAACCATGAAGGAAATGTATTACCAAAATTGATATTTTATATAAATATCTGTTATTTATTTTCCGCCTTGTCGAAAACAACTGTTGTTTATACTAGCTATACCGAGATAAATATTTAACCAATATTCTATTTATGAGAATTACATCCAATAAGATTCCAATATTGGTCAAATGCGAAATTTACATTGAAAATATGTGCAGTGCCATTATAGCTGAAATATTTATTTGCGTTATAAACATTTGCAATGAAGTGCCAATATTGCAGGTATCCTTGTTTTATGACGAAAATATTGACAATAAAATAGTGAAATTGGTACAAAAATGGTGTACTTATTTTATTTTGCTACCTACCCATTTACCTGCCAACTCAAAGTGCACAATTTTGATCTCGCTTACTTCTAAAAACAGTCCTGAAAGTGATATGAGGGTTCAAAATACTAATAATCACTTTTAGTTTTCCAAAACTTTTTTATTCCTCAAAAAAAGGAAATGCCTGCTTTTATGGAGTAGTTGAAGTACGAACTACTTTATATCGTATTAAATCCAAAAACAACAAATTTTGTTCAAAAGCCTATTAAACTGCTGTTTTGAAACTTTACCTAAAAAGGGGTATTTTCTTCCCTTTTTTACTTGCAGAAGTTACATATGTAACCTTTTTTTAAAATTCAATCACATTCGGAATTTCCCAACCTCTACATTTGTAGCAGTAAATCGAAACTTCTCCTCTAACATTACCTATAAACAGGGTTCTCGCTGACATTTTACGAACGTTAGGAATTTGGCTACGCAGAAAAAAAAAACATTCGCCAAATGAAAAAAAAAAAAAAACAGCAAAATAAATTCGTTGTGAAACATTGAAAATTCGATCTGTAACCACTTAATGTAGCTCCCTTTTTTTTTAATATGTTCTAAAATAACCTAGGTTTTTGTAAGTGCTTATAGATCAGTTATTCATCTAAATTTAATTATCCACTGCGGATACTAAAAAAAAAAAAAAAAAAACTATATTCTGAATGTTTTACGCAACCAAGAAAAAAAATTAAATCTGATTTAACTTAATAAATCGTAATGAAATAAAACTTCCAATCCCGGTTAACTCAGAATTTTAAGATATTACATTCAATGAATTCTGAAAAATTCAAAATATAAACAAAAAAAGGTGTCAAAAACTTTATTTTTCTAGAATTCTTCGGCTTTTTATTAAAGCCCATACTTCAAAGGCAATTTCAAAATTGTACTGTTGTCTATTGGTCCCATTAACACATACTGAAATGATATTTTTGCATACTGTGACTTTGGCTGGTGCTAAATTGAATTGGTTTTGCATTAGTATCTCTAAAAATAATGTAAATTACACCGTACGATTGAACAGGATAAGTGACATCAATTGTTCAGTAATGTAAATAAGAGTGTCTACTGTACTGATACGCACGAGCCGTTAATTCCCAAATTCGCTCATCCTATCTCAACAATCTGATCCTTTGTTAATATTAATACTTTGGATTACTTTACTGTGATTTTGATCAAATTTAACAAAATAAATCAATTTAAGTCATTATAATTGCATTCTATTTTACATTACACTACTTCATAAGAAAATAAATATAATTATCTATTATATAAATATCAGTTTTAGCCAATCAGATTGCTGGGCTCGGTTGAGCCAATTTGGGAATTAACGGCTCGTCTGATACGCACACACAAACACACACACAAAAAAAGATGATCGAAAATTGAGCACTCGCAATTTGGCGAATCTAATCCTCCGTTTACTCGCCAAATGCAACATTTTGTCGTGATTTGGCGCAATGACGAGCGGCAGCGAGAACCCTGATGTAAAGAGTCCATCGCAGAAAATGCTTGCTGCATTAGCGTCACCAGGTTTATTCCCCCAGAGAAATACGCCATCTTGTCATTATGACTGTCCTCGGTTTAGAAGACCGACCAACCAGTACTCAAGTTAATGGTACCAACAGCCATCACAAAACAAACAAATCGATTTAAACAAGTGTTCTACGTGAATCTCGGGACGTATACTTTGAGATGAGATGGAAATCACTGACTATACTGAAGAAATAAGGAAGAAAAAACTTAAATTTCACATACCGTGAAAATTTTCGGGTTCCTCAAAAGTAGGTTTTCTGGTAAACACAGTTTGTACCAACCCAGAACCAAGGCCATATGCTGTCCACTCTTCCACCACTTCTTTCTGTTTCGTTCGATGCCATTCCCACGACCATGCAAAGTTTCCTTCACCCGCCCTTCAGCAAGTAGCCCATATTTAGACCCTAGAAACATTTTTGGACTATTTACTCTAAACAACCCAAACTTGGAGCAAAATTTTCTGTCAATAATATTGCAAATATTTGTCAAAAAATAATTTACAAACTAGCATTAATATTAGCATCTGTTTGTAATAGTTCTTTATCATAAGCACAATACAGTCGTGTCTCTATATAACGAAATCCATTGTTCCAGTAAAATATTCGTTATATAGAGAATGAGTAAAAATTCCTATTTAATGTGTAAATTTTGAACAAAAATTATTTTGAGATGTTTAATTAAGAATTTGAAATGTTTAACTATAAATATTAACCTAATATTGTATTTCTTAATTATTTAAACAGTTTCAAAAAAGAGAACAGACATTTATTTGAAAGCATAATAAAAATCACGTTAGGAAAACTTACATTAATTTTAAACGAAGAAATCTCTAATTTTTCGCTGTTTTGATTTCAAAATTGTCAAACTCTCGAAAAAATGTTCACACTTTACAAAGGAATGAAAAATAGTATCGGGAACATTTTCCTCTATTTGAAGTCCTCTCCTTATAAGATCTAAAGAACTAATCATTTCACTGCGTGATGGTTTTTCTCTTGTTGTACGCTTTCGTTGTCATACTCATTGCCACTCTCACCATCATTCTTCATAACGCTGCTTAAAATATCACTACCAGTAGGATACTGCGCGATAGTGAGATTGTCATCCACTTCCAAAAAATCACAGAGAGTAACATTTTCTTCGACATTTCCGCGTTCCTTAATTAAGTCCATTTCTCTTTTAAGTCTGTTAAAGCCACATCTTCTTCGTCCTCAAAATACGCATTATTCTCTAGTTTAGAAAAACCAGCCTTTTTGAAGCAATTGTAAATTGTTTTTGTAGTTACATCAAATCTCCAAGCTTTATAGAGCTCCGCTATACACTTTTCTAAGACTAATGATGTCTTGGGTAGAATAATTTTTTTCAGTAGCTATGATCAGTTCTTTAAGAATTCTTCTCTTAGAATGCACCTTTAGATTTTTTATTAATTCCCAAGATCATGGGCTGCAGTTTTGATGTGCAATTGGGTGGTAAGAAAATAACTTCAACTTTTTGCAGTTTTTCTCCACAGTTTTGAGAATGAGCTGAACAATTATGAATAAGCAAAGCAATTTTTTGGCGTCGTTTTCTGATTTGATTGCCAAGAGCTTTTAACCACTTGTTTAAAGTTTTAGTGGTCATCCAGGACTTTTTATTAAAATGGTTACACCTAACCATAAGCCAAAAGCGGGTTCCCAGGGTGGGTGCTTACTTACTTACTTACTTCTAAGGACTTTACGCCATTAAAACACCGAGGAGATTTATTTTTCCCAATGACTAGCATCTTTAATTTTTCTTTCCCTGTCATGTTAGCACACAACAGAATAGTAACCCTTTGTTTGCTTAGTTTACTGCCAAAACATCTATCTTCCTTAAACACAATAGTCTTGTTTGGGAAACACTTGCAAACGAGACCTGTTTCGTCAGAATTGAAAATATTATCAGGGAGCGAATTCTTTTAGAATTTCTGCTGCTTTAAGACTCCAGTTCTTACATGCTGTCACCGGAGCATCACTTTTTCCGCAGATAGTTTTCTGGAATAACCCATGTCACTTCTTGAACTTTTCTAGCCAAACAATGCTGACATGGAAGTCAGAGTGCGCAAGAGATGAAGGATATTCTAGAGCATTTTCTAAAATCATTTGTCCCGAAAGTGGTGGATTCCAGTCCCTTATCCCTTTAATCCACTTAAACATTGATTTATCTAAGTCCTCGTATTGGCGCGTCCTCTTTCTTTTTCCCGCTGATCCAAGATCCGAATTCTGCTGGGTGATTGACTCTCTATTTTGTATGATTGTTGACAGAGTGCTTGCCGGAATCTTAAACTTTTTTGCCACATCATTTTTTTAAATCCCTTTTCGATTTCTTTTAAAATCTTCACTTTATCACAGAGTTATGCAGTTCCTAGGAGAATTTTTTGCAGAAGCAGTAAAAAATCGCACTCAAACAGATTATGTTTTCTGAATATTTCACACTAAAGAGAGCCAGAAACAATAAACATCTACTCTAACTGTAAGGCTTGATAGCTTTAATTTGGATAGATGAAAACATGTTCTAAATGGTGACAGTGATTTGCTCTCGCGACTGCAGCTGTCGAAGGGGAATTTTTCATTCGACCAATAGCGTGCTTGCACCTTCTTTTCCGCCCCCTTTTTGTGGAGTGCATCAGGTCGCGTGTCATACCAGTGGATCTCGGGCACTGTCTCGCAGTTATTCTGGCAGTCCGATATTACGAATATGGACTTAAGAACAAAAAAACTTCTTAAAACACCATCAAAAATTATTAAATGCGCTAGGCCTTTCGAAAGATCTGAGTCTTTCTTCGTCAGGCGCAAAGAAGACGTCCTTCTACTATGAAAGCAGCAGGAAGACTGAAATGAGAGACAATGGAAAGGAAACAAGCTGAATATACAGCCAATAGGAAGTTAGAAATGAACAGCCAATAGGAAAGTAGAAGACAACATCCAATCACAGAAAAGTATAATCAAAACAAAAGAACACAGAGTAGGTGGGGCAAAAATTGGGAGGGGGAAAATACAAATAATTAAAAATGGGAACACATGAAAAATAAATAAATAAATAAATAAAATATAAAAAACAGACTAATATTAATTAACACAAAAATAAATGAAATGGTAGTACTGAAAAGGTTTTTCCAAGCTCCAGAGAGCATTGTGGAATCAGATTTATCATTAACAATGACATCACGATTAAGATAAATAGCTAGATTTTCAAGGAAGTCCAAGTCAGAGATACTATTGGTATTAGAGATAATTTTAGCATTTTGAAAATTCAAACTATGGCCAGAATCCCAAGAGTGCTTGGCAATAGAATATTTAGAAAATTCTTGATTGATTACATAACGAGAGTGTTCTTTTAAGCGGATTTCGAGATTTCTTTTAGTTTGACCAATATAAGATAAATCACAACCATTACAAAGAACTTTATAAATTCCCCATTTACGAAGATCAGGAACAGGAGATTTAGTGGAGGGCATATGAATTTATTGACAGGTTTAAAGATAATGTTAAAATTGAAACGTCGTAAAACTTTAGCTAATTTGAAACATAAAGGAGGATAAAAGGGGAGGACAACCAAATTATCAGGTTTGCTTTTGACAGATTTGGAAAGAGTAGATTTATTAGATGGTCTATTGAATTTCTTCACAGCATTATTGATAACAGAAGGATTAAAACCTCTTTTGACAGCAACAGTCTTTAAGTAATTAAGTTCTTCCTTAAGGGATACAGAATCGGAACAAATTTTGAGAGCACGCTTTACATACGTGTAAAAGACACCGATTTTTTGGTTGACAGGATGATTTGATAGAGCATGAGGTGGGTTAGAAACAGAAAAAGGTTTTCTATAAACACAAGTTTTGAAAGAAGAATCACAATTGGTAACTAAAACATCAAGAAAAGGAAGTTTATTACAATTTTCTAATTCAAAAGTAAACTGAATATGTGGGTCGATAGAATTGACAGTATGAAGAATGGTAGAAATATCAAAAGGATTATCAACTAAAACAAAAGTATCGTCCACATAACGCATCCAACATTTAAAATTAAATAGATTTAATAATTTTTCTCAAAATAATGCATATAAATATCACAAAAAATCAACCTCCACTAAATCTCCTGTTCCTGATCTTCGTAAATGGGAAATTTATAAAGTTCCTTGTAATGGTTGTGATTTATCTTATATTGGTCAGACTAAAAGAAATCTCGAAATCCGCTTAAAAGAACACTCTCGTTATGTAATCAATCAAGAATTTTCTAAATCTTCTATTGCCAAGCACTCTCGGGATTCTGGCCATAGTTTTAATTTTCAAAATGCTAAAATTATCTCTAATACCAATAGTATCTCTGAATTGGACTTCCTTGAAAATCTAGCTATTTATCTTAATCGTGATGTCATTGTCAATGATAAATCTGATTCCACAATGCTCTCTGCAGCTTGGAAAAACCTTTTCAGTACTACCATTTAATTTATTTTTGAGTTAATTAATATTAGTCTGTTTTTTATATTTTATTTATTTATTTATTTATTTTTCATGCGTTCCCATTTTTAATTATTTGTATTTTCCCCCTCCCAATTTTTGTCCCACCTACTCTGTGTTCTCTTGTTTTGATTATACTCTTCTGTGATTGGCTGTTGTCTTCTACTTTCCTATTGGCTGTTCATTTCTAACTTTTTATTGGCTGTTTCTTCAGCTTGTTTCCTTTCCCTTATCTCTCATTTCAGTCTTCCTGCTGCTTTCATAGTAGCAGGACGTCTTCTTTGCGCCTGACGAAGAAAGACTCAGATCTTTCGAAAGGCCTAGCGCATTTAAAAATTTTTGATGGTGTTTTAAGAAGTTTTTTTGTTCTTATTCATTCACACCAGTTTTAACTTATTTTCCTTGAATATGGACTTCTTGTGCTTGATTAAAAGAGAGTTTATTTTTCTAATTTAACCATCGGAATGATCTTCGATCTCATTCAACTTAAACTTCAATTATCTCTCTGATCCCGCTCTTATATGTGTAACAATACAATTGACACTGTTTTAAGAAGGATATTTGAAGGTGTGTGGGTGGAAGGTGTGTGAGACGAATTCTTTGGACATAAAGAACAAGGAGATTCAAGATAGAAAAGTAAGATAAAAAACTCTGCACTGAACGATAAATCAGGAATCAATGATGGAAAATTGATTCCATGTGATTTGGAAGCTTTTTTAAAACTGAATGAATAAAGAAAATTTTATGAAAAAATTCGTTATATGGAGATAGATACTTCGATATATGGAGGCTGTTTTTAATGATACCTTGGGAAAAGGTGACCGTTCCTACTAAAGATTCGTTAAATAGAGAAATTCGATGTATTGAGTTTCGTTATAGAGAGACTCGACTGTATTTAACCCCACTGTCTTATACTAAAACATCATCTAAGAAATGCATCGGAATAAAATAGTACAAGAATCTTTAAACTCGGTATCGATAAAATCTGTGAGACTTACGAGAATGTTCATCAGTTGCTGGAGATAGACAATTATATAACTTAGAAAAATACGGTAGCTTTCACTACTATGCTTAGCTGTCAGTAGCAAATTTTCATGATGATTTTTCATTCACTTTTACAAAAACATAAGATATTTCCTTTCATAAACATCTAAGGATATATCTATCATCTTAAAAATCATTTTCTATTAATTAAATTTTAAAAATCAAAACACCCGACTGCGTAAATAGCGAACTAATTAATTATTTCTTATCAATGTGAAATTATTTTTATATCACTTACCTATTTTTTTTATTTACTTGTATTGATGACTTTTAAGTTGTGTTTAATTGTTAGTTCCTATCTATAAACACCGTTTTGATGAGGACTATACATGTCTATGATAGATGTTGCAGTAAGGCTAGATATCCTACATACACAATTTCCAGGTTGTATAATATTCTAACGGAGCTTCTGACTGTAAAATAGTCAATGAAACATCGTCTTCATTTTGAAAGACCTATCCAATGATAGGCCACTCAATAGGGTGCGTAAATTTTTTTCCGTCTCTACCGCCATTTTGTATTTTACGGACGCCATTTTGAATTTATAAAAACAAAACCTAGCCTATAACCATCGGACAGTTAAGACGAATTGATAGAGACCTCGTTCATTAAAATCCATCCAGCCGTTGGGATGTTTCGAGGGTATAAAGAAATCCACCTACCCAGATACGCGTGAAACACATAACCCTTCTTGACAGTCGGGTAATAATTATTTGATCAGGAGGAAAGTTTAATAGGGAAGTGAGAATAAGAAATGATTCATTTTTGATAATAACATTCCCTAATCAGTGTAATGCATTGTGTTTAGATATATGTAAGTAATCATAGGAGTAATCAGAATGTGATAATTACAGTTATTTAGATACAATTGCTTAAAACTTGAAAGAATTTTTAGTTTAAAAGTTAAGATAAATGATTTGAAATTAAAATAATATTACTGTTTCTTAAAATTAAAATTTTTGATACATCTCTGTCGTTACTGAAATTACCAGTAAATTTCGCCTTTTACGAATTCATTGCAAAAAAAGCATTAAATTTATTTAAAATTAAAAGAATTAAAATAAATTCTAATAATCACTTTAATTAAAATAACTTCGACGACTAAATTTGAAATTTTATGCTAAAATAAATAAAAAATCATAATTGCATAAAAATGATTCCAGAATTTTTTATTGTTCTCTCGTTAGTATTATACCGAAGCAATTTTAAGTAGTAAGCCTAATACGTGAAAGCAAAATTCACATAAAATCGATTTTTCGATGAATTACTTTCTTTGTAATTTTAGAATATGAATTATTTTATTACTCTTTATATAAGTGCCCTGTCCAGGAACTGAAATCAAGTCCAATAATAGCACCCTCGTTCGTATATTTAAATAATAAAATATACGAACAGCGTCAGATCTAATAAATATTATTCTGGTTAATGTTAACCTCAACTCGTTGCGAGCAATAATCGCTGGATTGCGCATGGAAAACTCTAGGAACGAAGGGGTTAATAGAAATTAATCATAGAAGTAATCAGAATGTGATAATTACAGTTATTTAGGTACAATTGATTAAAGCTTGAAAGAAGTTTTAGTTTAAAATTTAAGATAGATGATTTAAAATTAAAAATTTTTGATATATCTCTGTCGTTACTGAAATTACCAGTAAATTTCCCATTTAGCAAATTCATTACAAGAAAATCATTGCGTCACCCTTGATTGCACAGAAAGCATTAAATTTATTTAAAATTCCAAGAATTTAAATAAATTCTGATAATCAGTTTAATTAAAATAACTTCGAAGCCTAAATTTGAAATTTTATACAAAAATAAATAAAAATTCACAATTTCATAAAAATTATTCCATAATGCTTGATTGTTCTATCGTTAGAATTATGCCGAAGCAATTTTAAACATTAAGCCTAATGCGTGAAAACAAAATTCATTTAAAATCGATTTTTCGATTAATTTCGTTGTAATTTTAGAATATGAAATACTTTATTTCTCTTTATAAGTGCCCTATCCAGGAACTGAAATCAAGTCAAATAATATCACCCACAACTCGTTGCGAACAGTAATCGCTGCGTTGTGCATGAGAAAATCCAGGAACGAAGGGGTTAATAGAAATTCTATATTATAAAGCAAAAACATATCCGTGAGTAATATAGACATCATATCGACGGTGGCCGTCACTTGAATGATCAATTTTGTTCTATTATATTTTCATACCTTCGAAACATCACATAATTTCAATTTTTAAACCGTCGAATAGGAAAGGAAATGTTTTTGCAAGAGTAATTTATTTGAAAGCTGTATCTTAATTTACTGATTTTTCATTCAAATATTTTTCAAGAATTAATATTTTGAATGTATCTTAAAAAAGAATGTGCAATCCAATTGCGAAAAATTAACACGCTCGCACGGGAGAGAATGTAAATAATTCAGCATTTCTTTATTTTTGCGTAATATTCCGTGACAAAATTGAAAAATGAAATTAAAACTTGACGTATAAATAAATTAATTAATGAATGAAACAAAAATTTAACATAATCGAACTAAGCACATAAACACAGAAACAATTAAAATAAAAAATAAAAAGTTGCTTAAATGCAGAAACCTTTTGCGATTAGCCGTTGACATGCAGCTAATATACAAACGTCCTGTTTAGTACCGTTCTCAGAGCCCGACTTAGACATTGGAGTGCCCTGGGGCAAACATTATTCGGGGAGCCCCCTTCTAGCTTTTAAAATAATTTCGTGAATTATGCTCAATTGACTAAAACTAACTTCATACCTATTGTATGTATACAATTGGGTGTGGCTTGTTGAGCTAGAAAATTTGTAGGCCTCCTCACCTAGCAGAACTTGTATGTATACATAAATTTCATACCAAGTACTATCCACATCTATATACAGAATAGCACAAGAGAGATATTTTAAAGAAACTATAGAATACACTTTGTTTTTCGGTTATAGGAATATAATGAAAAATGTGAGCCGTTAAAATGTAAATACAGTTCTTTCAGGCATTATTGCCTATTTGTGTTAATACTTTTCTACTAACTTAATCTTTGTATTCAATCAACATGCATTTGGGCGTTTCCATCATATGGAAAGGCAAGTTGTGGCATTAATTTAAAAATAAAAGCAACAAATTTCAATACTTGTTATGTTGTTACTGCATTCCTCGTGATTCCCTGCAGTACTTTGGTATAAAATTTCATATTATGACAAATTCTTTTGTATTTAAAATTTATTCTTATGTATTTAAAAAGTCTTTATGAAATCAGGAAGAAAGAAATTAAAAATCATAAAATGGAAAATGCTTAAAACTAGAATCTGTGAAATTCCATTTTATAAAAAAGAAAATCGATTTAAATGCATAATTAATATCATACAATTTTTGAACAATTAAGGGGGGATTTTGGCCATTTTTTATCATTTGGCTCCCCTTTAACGAAAAAATTATCTGCCATTGGGCGGGATCCTCAAATCGCCTGGGGTATCTGCCCCTCATGCCCCTGCATTAGTAAGGCCCTGGAAGTTCTTTGTTGTGCAATCTAAGAAAATAGACCAATTTTTAAAAAAAAATCTATAAGAAGTTTTAATTAAAATTATTTTTACCTACGTTCTGCTCATCATATAAAGTAGGGTGAAACTCCCAGTAACTGACACCTTAATGATTCTTTCGTATTCAAGTCTGTTTGGAAAAATTCTAAATCCCTTTTATACTTATCTTTCTTTTTGTAAGTACAGTAGAGAAGAGATACATTAAAAAATTGATGTTGGCAGAAAAATTTCAAGTTTTATAGTTAACTTTTTTTTCATAAATATGGTCGATAATTCCAGTAACTAACACCAACTCTATTTTTTTTTAAACTGACTGACACAATATGAACCAGTGTCTGCCACTGTATTTACAAATATAACAAGTAAGAAAAAACATGCGTTAAGCATAGATTATGAAACACTTTGCAACACTTTCTGAATGCTTTAAAAAAACTTCGTTATTTAGGGGAATAAGGTATATAAGAGAACTAAGTAAATATTTTAGAAAATGCATAAAACATTTGAAAAACTGATTTCAGCAGTTACCGCCCATATCAAATATGTATTTCAATTCTTTTGAAAAGTCTTGTATTTGATCTGTAGGTTGATATATATATTCTACATAATGTGGAAATTTAGTTTAGCAAAAAAAAACGCATAACAGGTTGAAATTTCTCTTTCAGCAATTTATACTAATAGATGGAAACATACTTGTATACATTTGTACAACTCTGTAGTTAACCTATAGTACCTTTATTACGCGCCACTATGTAGCTAAAATTTAATTCAAAATAAAACAATCTTAAAAACACTGAAATCACATTTCCAGAAATTATCATTTATATACGGCCATGTATCCAATTCTTTGTGTGACACTGTATGTAATTTTATCTATGTTCTACAAACATTTCCTAGTAAACTAAATGCAGTTCAGCGTAAAAATGCATAACTCATTTAAAAACCACCTTTAAGCAATTTGCAATCATATCGAGTAACCATTACGAATACTTCTGTATACCCCTGTATATGAATTACAGAATTTATACACACCATATACTATGCATAAACATTAAAGCACATAACAGAATTAAAAGAGCATTTCCAGCAATCATCGCTAATGTACAGTACTTCGGATATAATATAGTATCTGAAAACTTTTATGTGTCCCTGTAAATGCTATGGTCTTCGTATTATACATGAAATAAGCAATACTAAATCTCAGCGACGTATATCAATTTCATTCTATATGAAATAATTTAACATAATTAAAATACGCCGCAAACATTTCCCTCCACCCATATATCATTATCTAATGAAATTCTTTTGTGAGGCCCTGTAAATGAATAATAAGTATTATTTGCACCGCATATTCTACAGAATGCTTATTTTAGTGCACTTGATCAATGTATATCAATTTTATTATGTTTGAAAGCATGTAACATCATTAAAAATCATTTTAAACGATTTTTTCCCATAGGCCGTAATGTAACGGGAGACTTTTGGCTGTGACTGTAAAAGAACTAAACATGATAGAAAGTTCATTTGAAATAGGGAACGTGCTAAGGTAGAGGTCACTAACATCCAAAAATTTCAGAACGATCTAAGTATATTTACGGGAGTTAGAGCGCGGACAGACGGACAGACAAACCGAAGTCATAAACACTTTTCAACTTTGTTGGAAAGTGTTAAAACCTAGTATGTTGTGGCCATCTCAAAACTTTCTTCTATGTAAATCACGTCAATTAAATCATTTAAGTAGTACAAGAAATTGCATCAAATTAGCACCAATTCATATCAAAGTATATCTGAATTTGAAGTTTGATGAAAATTCGTGCACTAGTTATTGAGATAGAGCTATAGGGGAAATTCTGAAAAATGTAGTATAGCAGCGATTGATCAGCTGTTGAGCGATTTGCACCAAAATATGAACAGCACCAATTCATATCGAGGCATACCTGAATCTCAAGTTTGTTGAAAATCGAAGCATTGGTTGTTGAGATAGAGCTATTGCGGAAATCGCAAAAAAGGCAGGCTGGCAGCGCCACCTGTTGAGCTATTTACACCAAAAAATAAACAGCACTAATTCATATGCAGGTATATCTGAATCTGAAGTTTGTTGAAAACCAAAGCATTAATTCTTGAGATAGATTGCGGAAAAAAATGTAGTATAGCAGCGCCACCAGCAGAGCTATTTACGCCAAAATATACAAAACGTCAATTCATATCAAGGCCTAACTAAATCTGAAGTTTGATGAAAATCCGTGCATTATTTCTTGAGATAGAGCTATTGCAAAAATTGTAAATCCTGCATAATGCAGCATAGCAGCGCCATCTGTTCGGCGATTTACACCAAAACGTTACCAGCACCAATTCATATCAAGAAATAAGTAAATCTGAAGTTTGATGAAAATCCGTGCATTATTTCTTGAGATAGAGCTATTACAAAAATCGTGTAAATCTTGCAAAATGCAGCGTAGAAGCGCCATCTGTTGAGCGATTTACACCAAAACGTTACCAGCACCAACTCATCAAAAAATAACTAAATCTGAAGTTTGATGAAAATCCGTGCATTAATTCTTGAGATAAAGCTATTATAGAAATCGCGAAAAATGCAGCATAGCAGCGCCACCTGTTGGGCGATTTACACCAAAAACTAATCAGCACCAATTTATATTAGGCACTACTATAATATTATTTTTTATTAAATTCCGCACAGACTCGCAGACAGACATTTTGTAAAAACATGTTTTTCGGAATCTCTCACCCCTAAAGCGTGTAAATCCGTCGAAAACAGGAAGTCGAAAATTTTTATGAATCCAATACTTTCTTCTTGTAAAGAAAGAAGAAAGTAAAAATACTTAAATCTTATTTATATAAGATATCATGCTATAGATGCATGTGTCCTTTTTTCATGTTTTAAATTTTCACTAACGCAAAGATCTAATAACTGATATTTATGAACCGGTAAATGACCAAGTACTGCCAGACACTGATGGAACAACTTAAATTTTAATGATGTTTACAACAAAATAAATTTTATTTATTTTTATAAATAAACTAGGGGTCCCTGCACGCTGCGTTCGCCAACCCCCGTTCAGACACCTCAGAATCTAAAAGCACGCTAATCTGATTCGTTTTCAAAATATTAGAGAAGATTGAATTTGTAATGAAAAAACTCTTAATGATATCCCTGTAAACGGGTTTTCACTCAATTCCCTTTGATTGCGAAAATTTAAGGACGAATCAGTTGCTGTTAAAACATCAAATGGTTGTTTTCGTATTTGATTAAAGAAGATCTGTTAAACATTTGAAAAATGCTAAAATAAAATGAATTAAGTAGAGTAGTTGCCACCCGGTATTTTTAACGCCGTTATAAAACGACTGATATAATACAATTTACTACAATTACTCCAATTTACTGCTTTAACCCCTTGAAGGTCGGTGGTTCATTTTTGGACCAGTTAATTTTAATTCTTAAATGCCACATTGGCACCAGAATATTGGAATGAAAATTTTCCTTTTATTAAGTAAGTGAACAAAAGCATTTTCGAATTTCGAAATGTGTTTGTAGATTCTGGTGCCATTCATTGATTTGAATGTTTTACGAATAGAAGTACCTTGCCCCCCGAAAGAATTAAACGCATATTAATGTATTTATTATTTTAAAGTTTAGTTTATCTTTTAATATTCACGTGTAAATACAATTTTCAAGACATAATTTTCAATATTTTCCTGCTTTTAACACGCACTCATTTAATAGTTATTTTAAAGTTATTTTCTGTTTTAATAGTCACGAGTAAATAAATTTTTAGTCGTTAGGAAATATTATTCTTTGCGCTGTTTCTAGAATTGAAAACAATTTTTATAATAATAGCCTAAGTCATGTGACTATCATCAAGAGTTCTGGGTGGATCCCTTCGCTTTTTATATTCCAGGCGGCCATTTTGGTACTTTAATGTTAGGCAGCCACAGGTGATAAGTCGCCAAATATTATTCTCTCGCCATCATTTCACCTATATTATAATAGTCCAAGTGATGTAACTGCCATAAACAATTACTGGCTGATCCCTTCGCTTTTTATATTCCATTCGGCCATTTTGGTGTTTTAATGTTAGTCAGCCACAAGTTATAATTCGCCAAATATTATTCCATTGACATCATTTCACTTATATTATAATAGACCAAGTATTGTAACTGCTGTAAACAATTACGGGATGATTATTTGCTTTTCATAAGAAAGGTTTCCATTTTGATTGAAGAATCAAAATTATTTTATAGAATAAAACTACATACAAGTTGCCATGATCACAAAGAATTCTTGTTACTTTTATGTTAGCCGGGTGCAAATCTCGCAAATAGCTTTTTTTTAACTCGCCAGTTAGCATTTTTCCTTTCTTCTATCTTTACAAGAAGACAGTATTGGATTCGTGAAAATTTTTGAATTCCGGTTTCGATGGCTTTACACGTTTTAGGGGTCAGAGAACCATAAAAACATGTTTTTAAAAAATGTCTGTTTGTGAGTCCGTCTGTCTGTTTGTGTGTGTGTGAAACAAATTTTGTGGGCGCTCTATCTCAAGAGCTAATGAACGGAATTTAATAAAAATGTATATTCAGTTAGTCCCTGATATATATCGGAGCTGATTAGTTTTTGGTGTAAATCGCTCAACAGGTGGAGCTGCTATACAGCATTTTTCTCGATTTCCAGAATAGCTCATTCTCCAGAAATAATGCACTGATTTTCATCAAACTTCAGATTCAGTTAGTCCTTGACGTTTTATACATTTTGTTGTAAATCGCTCAACAGGTGTTGCTACTATGCTGAATTTTGCAAGATTTACACGATTTCCGTAATAGCTCTATCTCAAGATATAATGCCATCAAACTTCAGATTCAGTTAGTACTTAATATGACTTGGTACTGATTACGTGTTGATGTAAATCGCACAACAGGTGGCGCTGCTGTGCAGCATTTTTCACGGTTCCCGCAATAGCTCTATCTCAAGAAATAATGCCAGATTTATCGGCCAGATTTATTAATGCCAGACCATCGAACTTCAGATTTAGTTAGACGTTGACACAAGTTGTTGCTGATTAGGTTTTGGTGTTAATCACCAAACAGGTGGCGCTGCTATGCTGGGATTTTCACGATTCTCGCAATAGCTCTATCTCAAAAACTAATGCACGGATTTTCCCCAAACATCGGATTCAGTTAGACGTTCACATAAGTTTTTGCTTGGTGTTTTTGGTGTAAGGCACCCAATATATTGCGCTGCTAAGCTTCATTTTGCTGTTTAGCGGTAGTCATGTCTCAAGAACTAATGCACGGAATTTCATCTTTTTAGAATCCTCATGATGGGCATAGATTGCCGTTTAATTTTGGCAGTATGATAGAAATTTTCAAGTATTAACATGTATGAGATAGAAGAAAATTTTGGGACTGGCATATCCGACTAATTTTATTTTTTGAGTGGTAAATTAAAACGGTACTACTTGGTTATCCCATCGACCAAAAATCTATCTAAGATTAAATGCCAATAATGGGTGATCGTAAATGTTACATTCGCTTGACTTTAAGGTGGTTATACGTGTTTACGCCATCAGGCGATTTTTATTTCGACGGTTTATTCGTTTTTTTATTAATGTGATACTAATTTATTTGTTCTTTCATCATTTAAAATATAAATTATGTCAATTTTTATAATTTGGGGAATGGTTTGGCTATTTATATAATTTGACGAAATTGGTCGCCGGGATAACTAAGTAGTATCTTTAAAACATTGCTTTGAAGTTGAAATTAAATGCCATGATTTGTTGCATTATTTAACACTAAAACTCCCGGAAGGAGTCGATCCAACTCCGACCATATAATTAAATGTCAACTGGAACGAGAAATTCTTTAGTAAAATAGTTAAATTTAAACCACGCAGATTTACTCTAAATAAATCAGTCAAATAATTTTAAATAAAAATTCTGGTGTCAAATATTTTTATGAAACTTGAGTAAAATTTCCGGGCGTTCTAGTGTTAATATTTGGCACAGATGCCATATACGCACCGGGTTTGGCGGGATTTTTTCTTACGTTAATTTGGCGAAAACCTCGTTTTCGAATACCAGTTACATATGTATTTTAAAATTATTTTCTATTATTTTTAAAATGAAAAAACAATAATTAAAAAGATTAATTAATAACTATATAACTAAACAATTTATAACTTTTTTTAATAAAAATAAAATAAATGTAAATAAACATTTATTAATAAATAAGCAACAATAGCCTGGTTACCATGTCAGGCAAAATAATGCCATTTTTGTGCCAATTAGGTACCCCGGTGCGCATATGACATCTGAGCCTAATATTTTTCTTTTCGTTTCGTTTGAAAAAAAGAAAGAAGTGAAAGCCATTAATTTTAAATGTTTCAATTTTTAATGAAATTTTTGTACTAAATAAAATGATAATGAAATACAAAAAGAAAAAAAAAATGGGATGGGAGAAATATTTGGCGATTTATCACCTGCGTCACGCTAACATAAAAATACCGAGTTCTGGATTTCTCTATCAGAATCTTTCGGTTTGGCTTTATCTTGGCTCGATCTTTCGAAAGATTGTTCAAGTAAATTGAATTATGAATAAAAATAATGATGATATATTTCTTAGCATGCATTTAAGGGAGGTCCGACTGGTCGCCAAATTAGTTTAAAATAATAACCTTTTCTAAAATATGAAAAAAAAATATATCTGTTATGATTAAAATTTGAGTTTCCATTATTAGAGAAAAGTATTTAAAATTAGAAAAAAATTAATATGTAGAAAACTAATTCGAATTTAAAAATTTTAGTACCAGTTTTGAGATTTGCGGATCAATACGGATTTTTGGTGTTTATTTCATCGCGTAATATTCCATATTTTAGGAGAAATTGCAGTGAAACATAATTAGTTATTTAATCAGTCGGTTCATAAAATCGTTTCATAAAGTTGTTTCGTATATTCGTTTCATAAAATCATTTCATAAAGACGTTTCATAAATTCGTTTCATTAGGATTTTATATATGTAGGGTAGATTAAAGGACTGTTACGTCTTGAAATTACATTAATGTTTTGAAAGTTTCTACCTTTTGTATATAATATACGTCTTTAAATAAACCTGTTTATTATGTATATGATGTTTATAATTATGTTTTTTTTTTAAAGCAGTTCATCTAAAATTTTTCAAAAAATTCTTTTAATATAACCAACAATTAACAACTCTGTCAAAGACTGGTGGAATGAAATTTCTTGAACCAATAACTTGTACTCCCAGTTAAGCGAAATTAAATAACTGTGAACTATAAATCATGGCCTTAATGTCTCATAGGCATCTTTTAACTAATTTCTACAAGTATAACTTTAAGAAAACGTTTAGGATGGTTGCATTACAAGTAGATTAAAAAAAACACCACCTTAGTTTTAGAAAGAAGATTCTTTGCCTTAGAATGGCACTTTTTGTGTTCTCGAAAGTTTCTTTCTCATGAATATGTTCTTGCCCTACTAGCAGTGAATAAATTGATTCCAAAATAAAAGTAAGTGTCTAAGTTACTAAGATATGACATTAATTGGCAGAATTTGAAAACAAAATGCTTATTTTAGTTATATTTTTGTTGAAGTGTCAGTTACTGCTTAAGTGCCAATAACTGGGGATTTCACCCAATATAAAGTATATACCACAGAATATAAAACATTTTTAACTCTAGTATACCAGGATTGACCGCCTTGTAGTTTCTTAAAACGATATCTCGCACATATATGAAGCAGAATAATAATTTCACAGTAAAAAAAAAAAAAAAAAAAAGCAGTCATTATTTAACGTTTTGAAAATGTTGATTATTTTTCAATGCAGAACACTAAATGTCTCATTTCTTGATATTGTGACTACTTATACATAATACAATTTCACAAATGTTAAATTTAAAGCTTGCCTTCCATGATTGAAACTTCATCTATCAGAAACCGGTCCGTTAAGGTAAAGTGATAAGCTAACGCATAGAATGGTCAATATTTCTCCGTAGAATGTTCAATGCAATAAACATAATTGACTATCATTAGTCTGTTGGACAAATATATTAGAGTTACATTGAATAAGCTTCTGCACAATAATCTATTTGCATTGAATTAAATTTTGAAGCATGTATTGTTTAACATGTAAGTTCTAGAATAGAGTTGACTTTTCACACGCTTTTATGGGACCCTGGTAAATGCAATTTCCGATTAGGGTGGTAATATAATTTTCTGACGATCTTTCGATTACACAGGGTGAAATTTAGATTAATGCGCATGTCACGCAATGAGTGATGCGACAATTTGTTATGAAAATAAAATAACTGGTTGGATTTAGAATCCCAAAACTTTCTTGTATCTCATACATCTTAATATTTCAAAAAGTAGTTAAACATTTAATAGTTTAAGATGAATGGTTCAATACTATACCAAATTAGATTTTCATCTTAAATTTCTGTTCATTATCAATCGGAGTAAAAACGAGTTAATGTCGATCATATTATTTAATAAAATTAATGTTTTTCGTTATTTTGTTGTACGTAAGCTGTTTCTGAAAAGAGAATGCCTCGTTTGCTTCGCTGCACGAGCCGCTGATGTAGAACAGAACTACAAAAAATTGAGAACAACAAAATGCAACTTAGACCTGTTGGCCATAGCCCAAAACATAGGGGAATGTGGCCTAAAACGATCCCCTTAAGGGGAAAACTTGTGTAAAATAACATAGCTGTTTAAATAAATCTCTGGCCCTATGCTAATAAGTTTTACACTATATTTTGCATTATAAACATATTTTAATAATATTTTAAACCCAAATTGAGTACTTAAAAAACAGATTTTTGAAAAAGTGTCCAAAGTATCATTTTACCCTCACCAAAGAGCAAAATGATCCTTAATGGAACAATAATTGTAAGTTGTTTTTTATCGGCAAAATAAAGGATATAAAAGTAATTATGACAATAAATAATGAAATAATGTAAATTTTACAATCAAATAGCATACATAATTTATTTTATGTAAATTCTAAAATAAAAAGTGTCACAAATAATTTTGAAAAAACAATAAAATGGAATATTTGAAAATTACGATTAAAAAATAATGTGAAAACATGTTGGCTCAAAGAGAAAGATTTGGGGCAGTCACACATTTGGCTCCTATGATGGCTAGGATACGGTAATGGATTTTCTTCAGCCTATGAAATGGTAGTAAAACGATCCACATAATGGATCATTTTACCCGGCATCATGGCCATCCATTTTAGGTCATATAACTGGATGACGCCGAGAAACATAACAAACCTAGCAAGTGTAATTCACGTCTAAAAACATACTCTATTAAGTAAACCAAGTCCTATTTCTGTACATGAAAGACTGTATATCTAAATAAATATCAAAGTTAGTGCTTATAACAGACGTTACAAAACCCAATTTTTCACAATACTTCCTTTTATTGTAGATAGAAGAAAGTAACGAGTTGGAAATTGCACAACAAACGCGGCAAATGTACTATATTCGTACTATAACCAGTTTTATAAATATTTTTTGTACCGCATATTGTAATTAATGTATATTTTAGTGTACTTCATAAGTGCACATCAATTTCATTCTGTTCGAAAAGTTGTAACATCATTAAAATGTACTTGAAATATTTTTTTTCTCAGAGGCCGTCATGTAACGGAAAAGTTTTGACTGTCACTGTAATTAAACTATACATCCGATTACCATAAAATTTTAAATGACGTTGCAAAATTTTGCAAAAATTATATATTTAAAATTTCATACAATTCGTTTGGATAGCTTTTACTCAGTTATATGCGGACGGGCGGATAGGCAGACGGACCGAACGACGACTATAATTGCTACGTATTTATATAATTAAGAACGCACCTAAAGATCAAAAAAGAAATGTGACCAATGGATCAGCGGTCGGACAAAGGATTTTATTATGCAAAATTTAATTTTAATTCGACTTAATTATTGTTTTATAACTTTTTCTTCATTGTCACTGGATAAATTAATAGCTTAGTTAATGGTTCGTGTCACTCAGATAAATTTTATTTTTAAAGTTTCAAACCAAGCTATAAATATTTACTTTCTAACAATAAGACATAAGAAAGTATATCGTATGACATTTGTTTATACCACTTAAAAAC
Source organism: Maratus speciosus (assembly GCA_963932465.1). Lineage (NCBI taxonomy): Eukaryota > Metazoa > Arthropoda > Arachnida > Araneae > Salticidae > Maratus > Maratus speciosus. The sequence goes on from OZ010800.1 coordinate 50,854,302, forward strand.
ATAGATGAGAAGTCTTTATGAATTCGGTTTGCGTGATCGTATGGCTGTCGGACCGAATATCTGTAGTCTAACACGCGTAAATATAATCGGATTTCCATGTAATTGATATATGTTATTTAGTTTTACCATAACATGTTTGACATTGAAAAAGTAGTGTGTAGCAATTATCCTATATTATAATATGAGCAAATCTTGTGTGTATCTATGTGTGTGCCTGTATGTAAATTGTATGTTAAAAACGGCTCTAATGATTTTGTCCAAATTTTATATCTTACCGTTTTCTGGTACGAGAAGACCATTGGATTACATCACATTTTCGAGAAAAACCGATTAGTGGGTCATTTTGGCTCACTACGGTTCAGGGTCAAGCTAATTTCATCTAAAATATGGCTCAAACCATTTTGACTAAACTTTGTATTCTACCATTTTGGATTACGAGAAGACCAGTGGGATAGTTCACACGTTCGAGAAATTTCTATTAGTGGTTCACGTTTGGGTCACTATAGGTAAATCTAATGTTATCTAAAAAACGGATCTAACGATTTTGACTAAATTTTATATCCTATCATTTTGGATTACAAGAAGACCATTGGGCTAAGTAATATGTTGGAGAAAATTCTATTAGGGGTTCATTTTGGGGCATTCGGGTCAATGCATTTCAATATGAATAAAGGTTGAAACAGTTATTAAATTGTTAAACAGTGGGAAGTGAACAAAATCGCGAAATAGACAATATTTCACCAAATTTGATGATATTTGACGAACTATTGGCGAGATTGGTGAGATTTGGGAAGGATAATAGACTTCCAAGATTACCAATACCAAACAAATGCTCGGCGCCAAATGAAATAATGGCGTCGAATTTGGTAATATTTCACATCGTATTATTGACATTTGGCTGAAAAACTGGCTTTCAGAATCTGAAGAAAATTTCTGGAAAATTCCAATAGGCGCCGAGAAATTCAACAAAAGTCCAACTAAAAATGTAGCTTGAACGGATGCGATTTCGTTGTCTATAAGTACGTAATGAAAATTTAGATTACATGTACATAGTTTTAATATTGATGTGAAATTGAGTTGATAGAAATATTGTATTCATAGAAATATGTACATAGTTTTAAAATTCTTTCTGTAAATAATACTGGTATAAAATAAAATGATTTACTGCAATAATAAAGCGAGAATTTATTGTTATACAGAGTTGAACACAGAGCTAATTTTGACCGACATATAAAATGCATTTCCTAACTGAAATAAATTTAACCAGATCAGGTAGAATAAAAATCTATAGTTACTATATAATACAGTTCTTTCGAAAAGAAATCGAAAATTTTCACTATAGATTGTAATTGCTAAAATTGAATTTTCAAATGAATTATATAGGGGAGGGTAGTCATATTTGGACCGCTGCTTTATATGGACCGCTGCAATTCTGCCGTTAATTACAGAAAGAGACGTCATCTACGACTGAAATATTACTCATCAGAATTACTTCATTTATAATTAGAAGAAGCACCCGCCTTCTACATGCTGTTTTCTGACAGTTTTATAAAATCTAAAATTATCTGTTTTCATCTATTTTTCCCTAGTAAACGTGAGAGAAAACTTCTTCTTTAAAACTAGGATAAGTTATTATGTTTTCATATACATATCTAAATCCCTCCCTTTATTGCGCATATTTTTTGTGCTGATTTATTTGCTTTCATTTTTGTTCATAATATTGAGATTATCTGTTTTAAAAAATGGTGCAGTTGCTTTAATTGTACCAATTTGAGATTCTTAAATTTGACTAGATGTACGATAATAAATCTGAAAAGCTGTCGATTACAACAGAGCAGCAACCGTTGACACCGCGTCCAGGCTTTTAAAGGAGACGGCTTTTGGCATCCTAACAGGAATGTTTTTAAAAGTCATCATTTTGCAGCTGCTTCTGCACTTATTGTCTACGAGAAGATAGGCACTGCAGATAAATCCATTGATTCGCCTGCTAGTGAAATTTCGGAGTCAGAGTCAGTAATCATGAAAGCTACTAAAACTAAGAGAGTACAAAAAATGATGAAAACGGCACAGACAAACAGTCTGGATGGATGAAAAACATCAGTGACAGCAAAAGTTGTTAAATATATAGGAAACGAAAAGGAAAGAATAAGTTGTGAAGAGATTGACCCCCTAAGAAGGATGTATCTACAACCCCCGAAAAGACAAAGAATCATTAGAAATGTCAAAATCAGTTAACAGCTGTGTTAACATCTTCCCCACATAAAGTAAACTTTTAAGTAAAAAAAACTACAAAAAGGAAGCTCTCAAAGCACAAAAAGAATTAGAACATCAAGTTTTAAAAAATAGGCGTAATCCAATTGGAAAGAAAATGATGGAAGGGAACAAAATGATGGAAGTTGAAGAAAAAAAGTCCGATGATTTAGAATCTAAAAAGAAATAATAATAAACGGTCAAGTGCGAGTATTACTCGCTCTCAGAGGGTTCCGTACAAAATATATATGAATTATTAACTGTATTATTTAAATACCGTTGCTAAAGGATTAAGATGTAATAAGACTTTGTAAAAACTATACAGCGTAGGGTTGGGTATAGCTGTATATACTAGAAAATTATGAATTGGTATACCATAAAAGTTTAAAGAGATATAAAGCCGAAATAATATCAAATATTGCTATTCTGAAGAACACTTTTATTTTCTCTTATCCTAATCTGTCTATGATTAACTTAATTCGGTACTGACAATAAAAGTATTTTATATTTAACTCCTTGCGCTCTGGCGCTTTTAGCGGATGTATATCACTATTTACCAGTGTTGCAGCATGCGGCAGATTTTTTTTTTTTTTTTTTTTTAGAAATTTTGAATTAACATCACAAAAATTTAATTGATAATTATTTTTATCTTCATTTATGGAGAATCAATCATCTCGTAAAGCAAAATTAACAATTAAAAGTTTCCGGTGAAAATTCGGAATATCTAATTAAAAAAAAGTCAGCCGTATACCATATTGTCGGAAATGGCCAAAATAGCATGACGTGCGCTGCGTACGTCATACAGCACAAACTTCATTTAGCATTTCAAAAAACTAAATCCACCGTACTAATAATCTTTTCTTTTCTTCGTATTAATAATCTTCTCTTAAATTCGTACAGTGTAGCTAAAACAAAACCCTTGTTCAAAGTTTAAACTTGGCATTGTGCTAATCAAAGTTTCCAAAAGAGGTCACAAAGTTGCAACGCCGTCTTGGTCCGTGCCGCGTTTTCCCAGATAGGACCCAGATAGACACGAGAGGCACATTGAGAGATCCATTCAATGCAAACTAACCTCGAATATCATAGTATTTATGTGATTAATTCTAATTAAATTAAATTGATTTTAACAAATTGACGTTTAATGCTTTTATACTACTACTGGGCATTGCAATGCACAAATATATCATTAAAAATTGCTATCAAAGCTTTAAAAGCCTATGGTACATAGCGTACGTCGCCCCTGTCATTATGTATGTCCAAACTGTCCGTGTCTTTAAAGGTTAATATCTCGACTAATTACCGCCGATATTTTTCAAAAATCATTATCAACAAGGCTTTTATACTTCTGCTACGATATTTTCAAAAAATATGTGACATAGGGTAATCGCTATAATTTCCCTGTAAAGTTTAACATAACGTTAACTACCTCTAAATTTTTATAATTTTAGTTTCTGTTGATTCGGAAATAGATTGGGGGAACATTCGACAATATCTCTGAAAATATAATACCTAACATTAAAAGAAATGTATTTTTGAATTCAGCACTACGAAAGCTTTCACACGATATGTGAAGAAAATATTTTTTTTTTCAAGTATCTTAATTAGCCCCCGACATTTTTCCTAAATATTTTTGTGAATGTTTAATAATCTGTAAATATGTGGGTCAATAGTCTTTATTATTTCCCCCAATTTGAACTTTCTACGTTCCATTGCTTACGAGGATAATGGCTGTGACAGACGGACAGACGGACACAGGAGTGATCTTATAATGGTTTCGTTTTTACTTTTTAACTACGGAACCCTAAAAACCAAGACAGTGATGATAGGTTTTTCAAAATTTGTAAGAAAAATAAAATACAAGAAATGATTCAGAGTTCAGATTGCTAAATATGTTTCCATGTTGTGTGCGCTAGTATAAAACAAGTGAGTAAGTGTGATCACAGATCGCACAGTTTCGTTTAATATTCCTTTCAAAACACTTTATCCTTTTGAAAAATCTGTTAGTTCCGCATTTCGCAACCAGGGCGCACTCTATTCTAAACAAATCTCTATCCGAACGAAACTCCGTTTTACATACTATCCGTAGATATATTAGTCGAAGGGATTGGGTCCATAGCAACCGAGATAAGTAGGCGCCCCTGGCGGTAAAAAGTGGAACTAAAATATGTAAGGCTATGGTGCATACTATGAAAGATTTGGTGAAAGGGGTGTCGGCAAAAGTTGGAAAAGTGCTCCCCAGGTGAAAAGGGCGGAGGTTAGAAAAATTGCTTAAAATACACAAGTTAGAGCCCGGAGGAGTAAATAATATAAGACTTTTTGAAAATTTTATGATTTGTCGTGTGGTCTGAGGTATTCAGCTATACGTATGCAAAAATTCATGTCTCCAACTTAATTAGGGGCTCTCTTAGAAAGAATTGCTTAAAATACGTATGTGGTAGCTCAAAGGATTAAATGTAAGACTTTTTCAAGATTTCATTATTTATCGCCTGGCCTCATGTGTTCTGCTATAAGTATGCAAAATTTCAAACCTCCAATTTAACTAGGGGATCAGTTAGAAATAATTGCTTAAAATACGCATATGGGAGCCCAAAGGGTTAAATGCACGACCTTTTTCAAAATTTTATGATTAGTCACATGACGGTGTTTAGCTATAAGTATGAAAATTTCAAGCCTCCAACCTAATTAGGGGCTCACTTTGAAAGAATTGTTTAAAATATACATGGGAGCCCAAAGGTTAAATGTACGACACTTTTTGAAAATTTTATGGTTTTTTATTTGATGTGTGGTGTTCAGCTATAAGTATGCAAAATTTCGCACCTCCAACCTAAATAGGGACTCACATAGAAATAATTGTTTAAAATACACATGTGGTAGCCCAAAGGGTTAATCGCCCCACCAGTGGCTGAGAGGCTCTGCTCTCGAAGCTGGTAGACGGGAGGTGCTGGGTTCGAACCCAATCGCGACCGTCGGCCTAATCGTTCGGAGTTTTCGTGGTTTTCTTCGAGCCATAGATTTCCATGCGTAAATACGGGTTAGGTTCCCTTAGAAAGACCACCACGAAGGGCACTCTCCCCTAGGGCCTATATCCCTAGTGTAGATAATCGGCCGTCAAAAATCAACCAACCCAAAGGGTTAAATGTACGACTTTTTGAAATTTTTATGATTTGCCGTTTGATGTGAGTTGTTCAGCTATAAGTATGCAAATTTTCACGCCTCCAACCTAATTAGAGGCTCACATAGAAAAAATTGTTTAAAATACACATGTGGGAGCCCAAAGGGTTAAATGTACGACTTTTTCAAAATTTTATGATTTGTCGCATGATGGTGTTCAGCTATATGTATGCAAAATTTCACGCCTCCAACTTAATTAGAGGCCACTTAGAAAGAATTGTTTAAAATACACATGGGGGAGCCCAAAGTGTTAAATGTACAACTTTTTCAAAATTATATGGTTTGTCATTTGATGTGAGGTGTTCAGCTATAAGTATGTAAAATTTCACACCTCCAACCTAATTAGGGGCTCAGTTAGAAAGAATTGTTTAAAATACACATGTGGGATCCCAAAGGGTTAAATGTACGACTTTCTCAAAATTTTATGATTTGTCGTTTGATATGGAGTGTTCAGCTATAAGTATGTAAAATTTCACCCCTCCAACCGAATTAGGGGCTCACTTAGAAAAGATTGTTTAACATACACATGTGAGGCCACAAAGGGTTAAATTTACAACTTTTTCAAAATTTTATGATCTGTCGTTTGATGTGAGGTGTTCAGCTATAAGTATGCAAAATTGTACGCTTCCAACCTAATTAGGGGCTCACTTAGAAAGAATTGTTTAAAATACACATGAGGGAGCCCAAAGGCTTAAATGTACGACTTTCTCAAAATTTTATGATTTGTCGTTTGATCTGAGGTGTCCAGCTATAAGTACGCAAAATTTCACGCCTTCAACCTAATTAGGGGCTCACTTAGAAAGATTTTTTTTAAATACACATGTGGAAGCCCAAATGGTTAAATGTACGACTTTTTCAAAATTTTACGATTTGTCGCATGATGTGTGACGCCTGGTGTTCAGCTACATATAAGCAAAATTTCAAGTCTCCAACATGTATAGTTTCTGAGAACGGGCTCTGTGACGGACAGACAGACAATGGAGCGAGACGAATAGGGTTTCGTCAGATGAACGAAACCCTAAAAATTGAACAAAAGAAATTCATATGTAAGTCTGGCATAACTTATTACATGATATTCAAATAACTGGTAATTAGTTCCATAATTTCTACTCTGAGTTACTTACAACTTTGATATATATTTTAAATACATTTTGTTTTAAAGCAATATTACTCTTACTTTTAGACATTTGATTTCATTATTTTTCATTGCTGTTGTTTTCTTTGATTGTTTCATTAATCGCAAACTTTGCTTTTAATAAAATAAGTTATATTCCCTACTCATTAAAACAGCTTAATCTTGTTTGGTCCGACTTAGGAGTCTGTGGGTCCAACTTAAGCGACCAGTCGCTGAATTTGGAGCTCTTGTCACAAATTTTTCAAAGTTAATTTATACTTAAGATTTTCAAAAAGAAATTGTTCTAAAAATTTATTTATTTAGCGGATGAATAGATTGACCATGTGTACTGACATTTTTCAGATATTCCAAGAATAAAGTGAGTTACACCTGGAAATAAGTGAAGTTATCCAAATTCAGCTACACTCCCTTATTTTCCAAATAGTTTATATAGACATTTTCTTTCACCTTATTAAATCGTCAAGTTGTATTACAGTGTTCTTGAATGTGTCAGAAAGTGTTTCATATTTTAACCTTGAAGCATGATTTTTCTTTCGTGTATTATGTATACTAGGTTTTAAGAAAGATTACTATGTATTAGTTGTATTTTTTTCCATTGAATATATGTTTCGACAAGAGCGGTAATATCCACCCTGATCGATTCCAATCTGTATAAATGATTGAAGCTTATATTCGAGAAGTACATTTTGTGTAATATGCTAGCATATGCGTAGGGACTTGACGCTGCACTTATATACGACGTGCAGGTAGCGCTAGAGTCTCACAATAAGACGAAATCTGTTTCTAGGTTAATGTGGGAAAGAGTCTGGAGAGAATAGAATTCACTTTTGACGTGGTGAGTCGATGAAAACTTTTCTTTGTTAAACAATGACTACATTTAAGACCGATATTCAAGAATTGAATTATTTGATGCAAGATAACGAAGTTTGTTTTTTATCCACTCAAACGAAGGCAGCCAAAACAGTGTTCTTGCTTCGTATTCTGTGTTTTTTTTTATTCGCCTTTGAGTAACAAATGTTCCTGTCCATATTTAATGGAGTGTCCCTGCGTGTGATGTCTTAACCTACAGATGGGGTATTAAGAAAAATCATATTAATGACGAATTTTGTTTCCGTACTCTGTACATTTTTTCTTTTTTTTCTTTTAGTTAAACACCCCAAATGTTTAGCTATCATTCATTTTTTTGTCAAACAATACTGCTGTAAATATTGTAATAAAAATATACAGTCATTAGGGGGTTCTTCCCCCTGCAAGCTACTCTCGCCTATCTCCGTTCAGACACCGCAGAAACTAAAAGCACTATAATCTCATCGGTTTTAAAAAGATTAGAGAAGAGTAAATTATATGGAAAAATCTGTAGCGATATATTTGTAAACGGGTTTCCATTCAATTTCCTTTGATTGCGAAAATTTAAGGCCGAATCAGTTGCTGTCTAATGGTTGTTTTCGTGTTTGATAAAAGAAGATCAGTTAAATATTTTAAAAGAAGCTAAAATAAAATAAATTAAGAAAACAGTGGTTTTGCCTCCCGGTATTTTTAACAGCGTTAAAAAACGATTAACTTAATACAATTTACTACAATAACTACAATTTACTCTTTTAACCCCTTCAAGGACAGTGGTTCATTTTTGGACCACTTAAGTTTAATTCTTAAATGCCACATTGGCACCAGAATATTGGAATGAAAATTTTCCTTTTCTTAAATAAGTGAATAAAGCATTTTCGTATTTCGAAATTGGTTTGTACATTCCGGTGCCATTCACTGACTTCAATATTTTACGAGTAGAAGTACCTTACCCCTGAAAGGGTTAAACGCATATTAATGTATTTATTATTTTAAAGTTCCCTTTCTCTTTTACTATTCACGTGTAAATGCAATTTTCAAACACATAATTTTCAATATTTTCCTGCTTTTAACACGTATTCACTTAATAGTAATTTTAAAGGTTTTTTTCTGTTTTTAATAGTCACGTGTAAATAAATTTTTAATCGTTAGGAAATATTATTCTTTGCGCTGTTTTTAGAATTGAAAACAATCTCTATAATAATAGCCTAAGTCATGTGACTATCATCAACACTCCCTTCGCTTTTTATATTCCAGATGGCCATTTTGATGCTTTAATGTTAGCCAGTTACAGGTAATAAGTCGCCAAACATTATTCTATCGCCACCATTTCACCTATATTATAATAGTCCAAGTCATGTAACTGCCATAAACAATTACGGGCGGATCCCTTCGCTTTGTATATTCCATGCGACCATTTTGGTACTTTAATGTTAGCCAGCCACAGATGATAAGTAGCCAAATATTATTCTATCCCCATCATTTCACTTGTATTATAATAGTCAAAGTCATGTAACTACCATAAACAATTACGTGCCGATCCCTTCTCTTTTCATAAGAAAGATTTTACATTTTGATTAAAGAATCAAAAATATTTTTTCGAATAAAACTGCATAAAAAGTTGACATGATCGCAAAGAATTCTTGGTATTTTTATGTTATCTCGCCAATAGCTTTTTTTTTTTTTTTTAACTCGCCAGTTAGCATTTTTTTATTTTTCGATTGGTAAATTCAAAAGGTACTACTTGGTTATCCCATCGACCAAAAATCTATCGCCAAATTATAAGTTTAAATGCTAATGATGGTTGATCCTAAATGTCACATTCACTTGACTTTAAGGGAGTTACACGTGTTCACGCCATCAAGTGATTCTTATTCAGACGCTTTATTTGTATTTTTATTAATGTTATACTAATTTATTTGATCTTTCATTATTTATAATAAATTTTATGTCAATTTGTATAATTTGGCAAGTGGTTTGGCGATTTATATAATTTGGCGAAATTGTTTGACGGGATAACTAAGTAGTACCGTTAAAATATTGCTTTGAAGTTAAAATTAAATGTCATGATTTGTTGCATTATTAAATACTAGAGGATAGCCCGTCAGAATGACGTGTTTGCATTTTCAAAAGAATGATAAAGCATTGCATTATAAAAAGAATTATGAAGTAATAAATTATATATTAACTGACTAATAGGGTCGGGTGGGGTAATAATAGTTATAAAAACATCCCATTTTTCATTGAAATTTAATTTGCAAGAAATTTATTAATAGAATTGGTAAAATAATGACATAGAATATGCAAATGAAATTCACTCACAAAATTTGAAGAACTATTTCACAAAAAACTTGCAAATTAGTACTAAAAAGGCTATTTTAAAACATATAGTCAATTAACTTTCGTCTTTGTTCATTCCATTTAAAAAAATCACTAACCTTCAATTTCTTATAAATCAGAAAATAATAATAAATAAGAGTCATTCACGGCTCTGAAGAAAAAATTAAATCAGCCCGAATATAAAAATTCTAAAAATATTGTATTTAATACACTCTGCGCTTGCCTTAAAGTGGCATTTTTTAAGAAAGTTCTTATGCATGGAGCTCGTTCAGATCGCTATATTGCCAATGAGCTCGATGGTAAGTCAGTATTTTATTGAATCTCAAAGGAATGAATCGGAAACATTCATAATTAAACATTGTTTTTGAATACAGTTTTATTGAAAAAATTAAATCTCTGAAAATTAAAATAAAATGACTGATTTTAACTAAAGATAATCGGGACCCGGATGCGTTCACTTCGGAAGTGTTATACACTTAGCGCTATTACATATATAATGCAAACAAAGTTGATAACATGCAGAATAAAACACAATTTCAATAGAAAATTAATTTGCTTTTATTAATTGCCGATAGCTGGCACCAAAATAAGAATTATATAACTTAAATTTTAAAAAGTTTATCGCAGATTAAATCCAGATTTTTTTAAAACATGCATAAAGAAACCTGTAATAAATTTTGATCATTAAAAATCATCTTTTATCACATAAGTAAATTGCAACTATTAACTGCATTAACAGATTTTTTAACAAATTCTTTTATTAAATTACAAATTTATTTTCCCTGCAAAATAAAAAAATTAATTTGCATTGATATATATATATATATATATATATATATAACCATTAAAATCCATTGCAAAATACCAACAAAAAGCGTGAAATAATTCTAATTACATTTTATAAGAAATATTCATGTTTTCCCAATGCCTTTAGAATTCAAAGAATTTCAAAACAAAACTTCTTTTTTTCTAATTTTAACTACCGATTGATGGCGCCAACAAAGCCTACACGCTCACAACGAATGCGATACGAACGAATGTTTACCTTTATGCAGGAACAGATTGAGCTGTAAATCTAATTTCAACTGAAGATATCTCAGAGTATATACATAATTGAATGCAAGTCATCTCTCAATTGTTAATTTATTTTAAATAACCTTTCTAAAAATGTAACTTTTATGAAGTTTTATTCAAACAATAATTTTGAATAAAAATGGCCGTATGGAATTCGATAAAGCGAAGTGGTGTATCGAGATTCGGGTGAGTTCACTCCGGAAACTTTATACACTTAGCACCATTATATATATAATTTAGTACAGATGTCATATGTTTGGCGTGATTTTTTTTTTACGACAACCTTTTTTCCCCTCTTTTGAGCAATAACTGTTTCACTGTTAAGAATTCTTTTGATTTTGTTAAAAAACTCCATAATTTTAAGCCGCAGGGTCACATGATGGTTTCTTTTGATGTTAAATCACTATTTACAAATGTTCCGGTTGAGGGGGCTTTGGATTGCCTCAAGAACAGGCTTTGTGAATTCCATTTCTCTTATTTTGAAATCGAGGAACTTATCCTTCTCATTCGCGCTTGCTTGTCAAAAAATACTTTTGTTTTCAATGGTAATTTCTTCCGCATGATTGATGGTTTGGCTATGGGTAATCCTCTTAGTCCAATTTTATGCGATATTTATATGCACTATTTTGAGGTCAAACTTTTTGAAATTTTAAAATTTCCGTTCTATGTTCGTTATGTTGATGAAGTTTATGTCCTGGTTGAAATAAATTCGGATATTAATCATATTCTCTCTATTATGAATTCCATTGATCCCTGCATTCAATTTACCTCTGAAATTGAGACCAATAACTGTCTTTCTTTCCTCGATGTCCTTGTTATTCATTGTGATAATGGCTTTCGGACTACCGTCTTTCGTAAACCTTTTGCTGTCAGTCTTCCACCTCACAGGTATTCTTCTCATCCCCCTAACCAGAAATTCGCTGCTTTCAATACTTTTGTTTTTCGGGCTACCAATGTTTGTTCCACTCCTCAGTTACTTAGTGCTGAACTTAATTACCTCAAAGCTATTGCTGTTGATCGTGGTTATTCCTCTAATATTATTGATTCTATCTGACGAAATCCGTCCATTCTGAAAAGCATTCTAATTCCAACTCTAATACTTCAGTTGTGTTACCATTTTTTCCTAAAATCAGTCAGCAAGTTGCTAAAATCTTAAGAAGGTTTGATTTTAATGTTATTTTTTCTCCTGTTAATAAAATCACTTTTTCAAATCTCAAACACCCCATTGACCGCCTAGATAACTGGGGTATTTACCAAATCTCTTGCCAAGTGGCCTTTCTTATATTGGCCAGACTAAACGTGCTCTTAGATTTCGTTTAAAAGAGCATGAAGGTTATGTTAAAAATCAGGTGCTCAAACGTTCTTCTATTGCTCAACATTCTTGGTCTTCTCAACATAGGTTCGATTTTTCCTCAGCCACCATTATCCAAAAATGTTCTTCTAACCTTGATCTTGATTTTTGGGAAGCTTACCACATCATTAAAAATTCTCACTCTTTAGGAAATGACTTATCTAGTACTCCAGATTTTCCAAGTATTTGGAAAGTATTAATTTAATTTCCTCTTTTTTGGTTTCATTTTCTCTCCTTTTCCGGTAGATGTCGCTACTTGTCCACCCAGTCATTTCCACTGCTTCTTTCTCATTGGTTGTTTCAGGCGCTTTCGCTACCCGCATAGGGTATATAAGGCAGCGCGTCTCTGTCTATCATTTTGCTCAGCCTTGCTTTTTCTAGCACGCTGTTCCTTTTTTCCCTCTCTTGCACTGAAGAAGAATCTCGCTGTAGATTCGAAACAGCTGTTTGTTGCTTTTTCACGCATTATTTGTGCATTTTAAACGTTGGTTTACTGCATTTCAATACATTTCATTTCAGTCGTTTCATGAAATCATTTCATAAATTCGTTTCATTACGATTTTATATATATAGGCCAAATATAAAGAGAAATATCATTTCAAAACAATAAACAGCAATCCTTTCTTATCATATTTGAGACGAGCGGCCAATATACTACATTTTATTTTTTAGCACCATTATTTCGGAAATGTAATCTTTGTCTTACTCTATTGCAGAAATTTCCATTTAGGCAAGGCAAAGTTTTTTTATTATTTGGATATAGGCGGATTTAAAAAATAGCGTACGCATTTTACACGGTTAGCATAATTGACGCTCGCCGCGATTCGTTAAAAGAAAAAGAAATAAATGTTTAAAGATTTACATCAAAACTGTTCTTTATTTTACAATGTAGTTTTTTCAATTGTGTAAAAAAAGAAAAAAAACAGAATTTTTCTACGTACAGAATGATGGGAGTGTGCTTGAAGAAAAAAACATATATATATTCATCATTGCAGGGAAAGCAATCAAATAATAAAGTATTATCCTTTGTGAATGATATCCTTTCTGAATTAGAAGATGTTGTTAGCATGATGTCATGTTAGGTAATTTCGTGCGTGTGATGTTCAGTTTTTTTAATTTGTTAAAGTTTTGAAATTTTAACCCTTTGCACTCGAGGACTCCGGAGCGGAGCCATTTAAAATTTGTCTTCAAACACGAGGGCTCCGCTACGGAGACAATGCAAATAATTGTGTGATACCTGTCTAGAAAAGCCAACATTACATATTGGCAATTGCTTCGAGAGGTATCACACTTTGGACGATTGGAAAATGTAATAATTTTATAATTATATATATATATATATATATCATAACATTTGTATTCATAAAGAATTAAGAAAATAATAAGATATAACTAAAATCGCTTCGAGTTGCTGGTAATACGAATGAAAAAATTTTCGAGTGCAAAGGGTTATAAGTAGTTAAGTATCAAAAAAAATTCTGACTGGAATAACAAATGCTTTCTTCCGTTATTTCTGGCATAAAACGTCCTATAATTTATAAAATTCAGTGTCATAGGTCGGTAAGATTTGGCTGTAGAAAAAGGAAATACCTATATTGTAAGTATACCTATATTATTTTACCTATTAGAGCAATGAAAAGGTGTTTCTAAATATAACTTACAGGGACTGTAAAAATTTTAAATTTTCGTAACTTTTTTTTAAATAACTATTTTGACATTAATGGATTATCATACAGTCCTGGAAATAAGTTTAGTACCAGCAACAAAAACAGTAAATCTCTGACTTTAATGAAAAAACAATATCTATGAAAAATTATACACATAAAAGTATACAAGTTTTGCTATTTGTTTTAAATTACAATAATATGTTTTTTTAAGCAAAGAAAAATAATTTCCAGATAATAAAATTTGGTGGAAAAAAGTTTAGGACCAGTATATTTTAAATTTAAATTATATATGTAATTGATTTGTACATTAACTTTTTAGTACTTTCTTTGTTTCCCTTTAATACTGGTGGCAACCAAAAGTGGCTTTGGGAGGTATTTGGTACATGCTTTTTACATGTGGAAATGGATATTTATTTCCATATTTCCAAAATGGCTGCTTTCAATTCAACAATCGAATCAAACGGCTTTCTGTTGGCAGAAACTTGACGAAGCAAGATTCCCCAAATGTTTTCAATGGGATTTACAGTGGCGGTCAAAAGTTTCCCACCAGCATAAAATTTTTGGTTAATTTGTAAGTATACCTATATGAAGAGGAATCTCAAAGTGATACTTATACACTTTATTGACATAACAGCTAAGAACTTATTTATGGAATAAAAAATATATATTAATAAATTTAATTGACAAAATTAATTGCAAAAGAAAACGCATGTTCTCAAAAGTTTCCGACCACCTTGGCAAGTTTGAAAAAAAATGGTGTTATAACAGAAAATAACAGTGATCAACAACATTTACAATTAGTATTTTGTATTGATACATTTAGCAATAAGTACTGCGGCGCAGCAATGTGCCATAGATTTAATGAACGGTTGTAGATCGTCAGTGTTAAGTTTTTTCCACGGTTCTTGCAATTTTTGTGAAATGTCTGCTGATTTGGAATATTTATAATTCCACACACAGTTTCAAGTTAGTTTTAAAGTTTTTCTATTGTATTCAGATCGGGTGATTGGGCCGTCCATTTCAAAAGCGGAAATTTTTCTGTGCGAAAACCACTGCTTGACGAGCTTGCATGTATGCTTTTGGTCGCCGTCATGATGAAACAAATAGTTGCGACCACAATTTTTCTTCCAATAAGTTAGCTAATGATCTTGCAAGATATCCTTATGCATTGCACTATTCATCTTGCCGCAGATTTCAAATAACGGACTGGCACATTTACCAGAAAATGCTCCCCACAGCATAACGCGTCTTCCGCCGTGCTTCATTGTAGGAATAACATTTTCTAATCTTATATTTTGCTTTTAGCTCGTTGGATGTAGTGTCTATTATCAATCGCAAAAAGATTGAACGTCGATTCATCGGGAAATAGTACTTTTTCCAGTTTTCACTTGACCAGTCTTTGCATTCTTTGGCAAACGCCAGTTGGCCCCTCTGATTTTTTTTTTTACTTATGAAAGGTTTTTTAACTCTGGTTATTCCATAAAGTCCTACGTCACATAAACGTCTTGACACAGACTTATTTCAGCAACTTTTTAACACCGTAAGTCACGGGGAATTGCAGCGGCATTTTTATGCGAGTCATCAACTGCTTTTCTCCTGATAATTCTGTCTACACGAATAGTCATTTTCCGGGGTCCCCCGGACCGTGGCAAGTTCCGAAGGCCATGACCATCTTTATATTTTTTTAAATATGGTTTACAACAAATTTTCCGATCCACAATTTTGCCGCAATCTGACGAGAGGGTTATCCCTTTAGCGACAAACAAATCAGTCATTTAGGAACAATAAATTGTTCAACTTTTCTTTTTTGAGTTTCAAATACGTTATTCAAGTTGATTAATTAACAAACAAGGCCAAAAAAAAAACACTTTACTGATAGCAAAAACTAACGAATGACGAATGGCCGGATACTTGTGCACACACGAATTTCGAATTCCTCCCCTTTGCATCAAATATCTTCAGTATCCAATCAAAATAATCACGTGGTCAGAGGTAATTTGCTTATTCCTAACTTTCGAAGCGATTGTGCTTCTTCTTCGCTGAAACGTTCTGTCAAACAAATCAAAGAAACTAACTGGCCGGAAACTTTTGACCGCCACTGTATGTTACAACTTTTACCTGGAATGACTAAAGTTTTGATGTTGTTTGCAGATAACCAATCTTATAGACTTACTAATAGAAGCTTTATCTTGAAGCAATGACACATTCTGATCTCTAAGTTCATCGTTAAGTGGAACAAAATTATTCCCAAGAACATCTCGATAGGCAAAGGTGTTCATCTTTTTATTGGTGAAAACCAAACATACTTTTCTTTTACATTAAAGCCTTCCCAAATCAGGACTGAGCCACCACCTTGTACACGTTTTGAAAGCAGATATGGCTCACTATGTAAATCATTCCAGTAATATCTTAAATCGTTTGTACCATCAAGGGTGAATATGTTTTCATTAGTAAAATTAATTTTCGAAATAGATTGAATTTTAAGAGATTGGAAGATGCGGATTTTAGTCTTGCATCAATGTGATGCTTTTGTAGTTTTAGCTTGTCCTTAAATATAGCATAATGCAAGCTTTTGGCACATTTAACACATTTTTAACACGCCAAACACCATTTCAGTCACCGGTGACTGACTCTGAAGTTCCCGTTCAGAACGCGTTATTCACTGATAACTGACGATCTAAAATATGATATAAAACAAAAATTTATATTGTTTTAAGTAATTACTTTAAATTTATTTAAAATTTACTTACCTTTTATTTATTACAGGATTATACTTCCTTAAAAATTACTTAAAACATTGTGAATTTTTCAGCTTCTGTGTCAGTCACCGTGGCTCTCAACATATTAACAGCTCTGGATGTTACTGAGAGTTCTAGAGCAGATTTTACCAATGAATAAGCACAATCTTGAACTGCCATTCCAATAACGTTCCGTTTCCACCGGGCTGAGTGTTTTGATAACCATCTGCTTCTTTTATTTTTAACATAATCCATTGGGTGTAAATTTCCAACTAGGCGAAAAATTTCCGGACCAGGATTCGAACCAAGGATCTCCTGGCTGAAGCCACCAGATTCCCCCGGGATAGCGCAGATGGTAGAGCACTGGTTCGATCCTTGGTTCGAATCCTGGTTCGGACATTTTTCGCCCAGTTGGAAATTTACATCTAATATGATTTATTTACCAATTAGAATAATTGTGTTAAAATTAACGTAATGTAATTACGTATCCAGCGATTTCTGGAGTTTCATTACCTGAGATTCATTCTGTTGAGCTGAACTAGGTTTCAGACCGGATGCTATAATCATTAAGGTTAGCAGGGTGAAAGAGTTCCACCAGATTCGTCCGGGATAGCTCAGCTGGTAGAACACAGGTAGCTTCAGCCAGGAGATCCCTGGTTCGAATCCTGGTCCGGACATTTTTCGCCCAGTTGGAAATTTACATCTGATGAATTTACTAATTAGAATAATTGTGTTAAAATTAATCTAGTATAATTCATTGGGTCATAAAAAATTTGTACAAAAAAGTTTTAAATTTATTTTTATGCCAATTTGTCTTTCAGTCAGCCAGCAATTCTAAAAAGCCTTTATATTACCCTTTTCAAATTCTGTTAACAATTTCCCGTTAACCCCACTCAAAGCAGCAGTTGCATATCCCATAACTTCAAATCTAGCGACTACTAACCTATAAGGGTCAATATCACAAAATACGGAAATTGCAGTCCACACAATAAAATTTTTATTTAATGTTATATAATGCGATTTTCTTTTTTACATTCTAATAGAAAATATTCTTAGAAGTATTTTCAAGAAATATTATACCCATACTAACACAAAAATAAAGCAATTAAAAGACGTACAATTTCAGATTGTCATTTTCCTGGCATGTCACACTGTGATGTGTGCAAAGTAAAAGGCTTTCTGCTATCATGTACAAATATGTTTTTCTAGGTTTTTTTTTTTCGAAATAATAATTATACCTTATATAAGACATATATGTGGAAGGTAACAAATTCTGTATTCTAAAAATAATTTTCCATAATTAAAATATGATTGTCACTGAAAATGAATGTCATTTCCTGGCCTGCTCATTTTAGTTCTTTATGAGGTATAAAGATGGCGTTGCAGAGTAATTGTTCTTGTTCTTGACATAGTTCAAGCCAGAAGTAGTAAAATCATTGCTACCAGCATGATCCTTTAGCTATCTATATTATAAAGGACAAACATATCTGTGCGTAACGCATACGTCATTTTGCGAATGGCAACACTTTGAAATTTGAAATGAAATTTTGGTTTTGCAATTTTCTTTACTGCAAATTTTAAACTTCTAAGCATAGCACATTTTAAATTTTTACACCGTCGTTTAAGGAAAAAAATGTACTTTTTAATGCAATTTGTTTGAAAACTATCTCAATTTAATTTTGAGATATTAATTTTTTTGTATTTTTTAATACATTTTTTGCAATTGTGGCAACTGAAGTACTCCATTTCTGTTGAAAGTAATGGAAGGTTGAAAGTAGAGGGAAAATAATTACGGAGGAAAGAAAATAATATATTACTGTACTTTTTGTTGCCATTTTCTTATAAAAATTGAAAAAAAAAATGAAATTACAATGCGTGCTATGTCAGCGATTTTAAGTTTCCAAATATCGCACATTTTCAAATTTTACGCCTTCAAATAGAGAAAAAAAAATCTACTTTTCAAATGCAATTTGTTTGAAAATTGTATCTCAATTGACTGAGTTATTACGGTTTTTAAAATAACTAGCCTCCCGTGGCGACCAGTTTGGTCTCCCTTAAATGTATGCTACGCATTGTATCATGTTACTTTTTTTCATCATTTAATTTACTTGCTCAGTCCTTCGCCAAATCGGAAGATTCGGTTAGAGAAATCAAGAACTCGGTATTTTTATGTTAGTCGGGCACAGGTGATAAATCGCCTCATTGTACCCGTCGCATTTTTTTGTATTTCATTAATTTAGATTAAAATATAATCCTTTCACTCATTTTGATTTTAAAATGGATAACTTAAATTTAAAACTGAAGCATTTCAAATTCATGAATTGCACTTTAAAAAAATTCTTTAAAAAAGGAAAAAGAAAAGAATAAATACCTTAAACCATTTAATTTCAACATCAAAGTATTGTTTTAATTTACCCCTCGAAAAATAAAAAATGCTGCTGGCGAGTTAAAAAATGCTATTGGCGAGAATTGCGCCCAGCTAACATAAAAGTACGAACTTTTTGCGATCATAGCAACTTTTATATAGATTTATTCGAAAAAAACATTTTGATGAAATAGGTTGCCAGAAAATGTTGCCAAATTTCTTTTCACACCATGTACCTTTTCTCTTTTTCACCAACTACCTATACTGGAAAAATACCTTTATTTATTTATTTATTGTATTTTAAATGAGATGAATAAAAGATGGCACAGATGTCATATACACACCACGTTGACGCGATTTTTTTCTGACGCCAATGTCATATACGCACCGGGGTACTTAACTGGCGCCAAAGTGTCGTTATTTTGCTTGATATGGTAACCCGGATGTTGCTGTTTATTTATTAATAAATTGTTTATTTACTTTTATTTTATTTTTTTAAATTTATATAAATTGTTTTGTTCTATAGTTATTAATTAAACTTTTTATTTATTTATTGTTATTCCCTTTTTAAAAATATTACACAATAACCAATGAGATGCGTTTCATTCAGGTGTTGACATTAAACAATTAACAAATAATCGCGATTTCTGTGCTCCATACGATAGCATAATTATCTATCACGTGTAGCTCGATTACGAAAGATTAACCTTGCCCTTAAAACAATGTAAAAAGTTTCAGCATTCGTTTCCGTCTAATGTTCTATAACAAAATTAAAACTTCCTCTATAGAAAAATAAATAAAATAATGTAAATAAGAAACAAATTTAATAGACATGTGATTGAACTACGCGCTTAAAGCACTGAAATGACAGGAAAGACTGCTGCAAGCTTCAAAATCTTGGGCTAATAACTCCTGGCATGCGGTGACATGTGAAAGTATCGCTTTTAATAAATTTTAAAACTTTATTTCATTGCATAATTGATATTTTTCAGGTAAAAATTCTTTTTGATGTTAGTGGGCAATCTAAAATATACATTACATGTAGAAAAAATAATTACAATAAAAGAAAAGTATGGTTTTCACCTATACTCTGTAACCCGAGGAGCTCGGGTTCGATCCCCTAGTTTCTTTGAAAATAATGTGCTTAAAGGCTTTCTTAAAATTGATTAGACTTTTATTATATCATTTTCCTGGCTTCTATAAATTATAAATAAAACTCAACATTGCACTGAATTTTACGTACTATAGAGGAAACATGCTCCTTTAAACAAAATTAAAATGTTAGATTAAAAAAAAAAAAAAAAAAAAAAAAAAGAATGCGAAAAATATTTTAGAATGAAATTGTCATTATTCTGGCGGTCATCACCTTGGCATACATACGCCAAGAAAATGACACATAATTATAATTACATAAAAAGGAACTAAATATCTTCAAACTTTAACAATTTTACATATAAATTACTTTATTCAGCTGTTCGACAAACATTTAAAAAAAATCAGAAACTTTGAAACGATTTTAATTTAAAAAAATTTTGTTTTCAATTCTCACATTTTGTGATATTCACCCATAAACATCATCACAGAGGAGTCCCGCATAAAATACTTCAATCATGATGTCCTCTCATTATGCTAAATTTAAAAGAAGCTCTGGCCTTAAACTTATTTCCATTTGTTAAGATTACAAGATTTCAACACTTGTAGAAATTTTTTTTTTTAACTTTTACAATTGAATTAAATTCACATATTATTTCATATATATGTAACTCAATTCCAGATATATAACTATATTCGGAATTTTATTCTAAACAACAAAATTAGTATGATCTCTTAAACTTTTGTTTTAGCACGGTATAATGAAGAACGGGACATTCTAAATTTTGAATTGTAAAACTAACAGATTAGGAAATTGTTTTTGGTCAACGATGAGAAGGGGAATCTATATATTACCCATAACTTATTCAGAATCTAATATCTTAATACATAAAGGCTTTAGCAATTATATCGGACAATATCAACTATTCACAGACCAAACAGACTGAATACAAGCGTGTATTTGAACATTAAACTATCAATCCAAATCTATCCAGGCAGCTACATTCAAATTGTGCGACTAATAGCTTATGACATTCATACATGCTTAAAAAGTTATTAGTTTCCTCCATCATCATAGCAGCACTATAATAAGACTTTTGTAGAATAAAAGTTTTCATACTACATTAGACAAATATTCATCATTTTCTGGACGAATATATAACTATCTGATTCAACCTGATTAGAACACAGAAGGCTGTTTGAAATAATCTATTATATTTGGGAATTCTTATAGCGTTATAATTTCCAAACAGTGTTTATCTGTTTGTTCTTACATTGAGACATAACGTTGGAATCAATCTCTTCGAAAGTTTGTATGTAGGAAATTATAACGCAGAATAAGACATGCCATATATTCCGATGCATAAACGTGCACTTTTAAAATAAGAAAATGTATCAAAATTCAAATGTTCGCTTTACAGATCGGATATAAAAAATTAATAAAAAAGTAAGCATATTAAGGGGTCTTGTACCTTTTAAGCGCGACGAAACTTAACGAAAAAATTCAAAGTTTGAATTAATCTATCTTCAAAACCATTTTATGTATAAACGTGAAATTTTGGATATTGATTAAACAGATTGTGCTTTGTTAGATGCTGTCATTAGAAATTTATTAGCCTTTTACAGAATTTGTGTATTGTTGAAATCAAAATAGCACTGTTTTTTATTCCATAAGTCATTGCGCGCATGATATCTTGAGAAAGTATGTATGGATTGTCATGAAATTTGGTAAAGATACTAAACATGTATGTGTGTTTAAAATTAACTACTCTTAGGCCAAACTTATTTCATTAACTATATAAAAAATATTTTTATATATTTAAAATAATGTATTTTTAATGAATAAAAATAGTCATAACTAAAAATATTACCATTGAAAATACTTAAAAGTAGTTCATTTTAAACACACATATATGTTTAGTATCTTTACCAAATTTCATAACAATCTATACATATCTTCTCAAGATATACGCGCAATGACTTCTGGAGTAAAAAAAAGAGGTATTTTGATTTCAACAATACACAAATTCTGTAAAAGGTTAATAAATTTCTAATGACAGCATATTACAAAGCACAATCTGTTTAATCAATATCCGAAATTCCATGTTTATACATAAACAGGTTTTAAAGATAGACTAATTCAAACTTTGAAGTTTCTCGTTAAATTTCGACGCGTTTAAAGGCACAAGACCACTTAATTAAGATTTCGATATGAATGAAGATGAAAAAGACACATTAGTTGAATGAAACATAGTACCAGTCCAAACGATTTATACGGATTCAGATATACATATAGACATAATAAAATTGTATAGCCTTGCTTCAGATTTGCTCATTTTTTCCCTCTTATTCGTTTACCCTTCTTTTTTGTATTGTTATACTACATATTTTGCAAAAGATTTTATACAAAGAAAAAGGTTACGGGTATATCTATATTAAAAAGGACGAACGTGTCGCTGACGTCATTTCGACGGTAGGAAAACCAGACTGTTAAATTTAACTTTTACTACAACTTTTTAAACATCGTATATTTTCAATTTTTACACCGTCGAATGGAGAATAAAATGTACTTTCAGATGCAATTTCTTTCAATATTGTATCGAAATTTATTCAATTTTCATTGCTTTCAACACGTTAAGAGTCATGTCAGTCACCGGTGACCGACAATGAACTTTCCTTTTAGAACGCGTCATTCGTCGATGACTGGCGGTCCAAAATATGATATAAAAGTAAATTTATATATATATATATATATATATATATATATATATATATATATATATATATGTATATATGTGTTATATAAAAATTTTTACTTTTACTATTCATTTAAATTATTCTAAATTGCCAGCCTATTTATTATTTCCTTTTTTTTTAATACGCTCTATTATTTATTTCTAGTTAAATTCCTATAATTTTAAAACGCGTATCTTAATAATAGATTTATTCCAAAACGTAATCTAAACTTTTAATCCCTTCATTAATTTTATCGTCTACCAAACTGTAAAGTTCTGAACGCAGTTAATTTATTTTTCGAATGTTTATCAAAGCCATTTTTACATTTTTATTCTATTTCATCTCATTTTCCCGCCCGCGAGGCGTCAGCCTTTTCACATCGAAATCATTCCATTAGCGGCGCCGGGATTCTTTCCTATGACGTTTCTTGATCGCTCTCCATTGGCTGAGTGTCGGATCTCAGTTTCACTTCGAGGCTCGTTCGTGATTTTGGTTGGTTTAGGCTGAAGTTTCCATTTCAATCGGAATTCCTCCGCTCATTCTAATAAATAGCGAGAGCATGAGCTCAGATCCAGAGATTTTTGTGCTGTTTGATTGTTTACATAACCTGTTACCCGGTGTTCTTAGCCATGTAGAATATTCATTACGTAAATTAACATCTATTTAGCATGAGTAACTAGTTTATGTTCGAGTGGAATGCTCTGATTTCTCATCCTGCGGGAATTGTTTAGTGTTGGTATGTTCTGATGGAATAAACAGTTTTCCTATGACTACGTTTCCATGTGTTTAATTGGGAAAACCCCCGATTTCTTCTTACGCCACTCACGCGGCCTAACCTACCTTGTTTTCATAATGAAATAATAAGTGTTTGATTGGACTCTACAAATATTAACATCGCTCTACAGCTGCTAAATTTTCACAGAGTTGACACCTTCACTAGCAATGCTTGTGCTAAGTGGTAGGATTGCTTACAACATCACCAACGGCTGATTAAAATGTGGTATGAATCCAGTAATATGCAATAAAAAGCACTACGTGATATCTCAGCGTAGCCTATTAAATTGTTTCGTAACATATATATATATACTAGGGGGCTCGGCCCCCTACGAGCTACGCTCGCCAACCCCCGTCCAGACACCGCAGACTCTAAATGCACGCTAATTTGATCGGCTTTAAAAAGATTTCGAAAGATTGAATTATAATTTAAAAAACAGTGGCGATATCCCTATAAACGAATTTCTATTCATTTCTCTTTGATTGGGGAATTTTAACGCCAAATCCGCTGCGGTACTACTTGATTATCCTGTCGACCAATTTCGCCAAATTATATAAATCGCCAAGCCACTCGCCAAATTATACAAATTGATATAATTTTTATTTTAAATAACGAAAGAACAAATAAATTCGTACAACATTAATAAAAACACAAATAAAACGTCGAAATAAAAATAACTTGATGACGTATACACGTGTAACAACATTTCAAAATAAGCTAATATAAAAGGAATTAAGTAAAGAGAGTCTTTGTCTCCTGGTATTTTTTAACAAAGCGAAAAGAAAGTTCTCTTAAATGAGACATTTTAAATTAATTCTCAAAATATCAAATAAATGTCTAGCGCAATTTCTAAATTTAAACTTTTTTGCAATATTATTTTATGTTCATTTTATGTAATAACTATAATGTGACGTAAATATGACGTAATTTCTCCTAAGACTTCTAACGCATGTTAATGAATTTATTATTTTACAATATCCTTTCTCTTTTAAAATTCACGTGTATACTTTTTATGACGTAATTTTTAATACGTTCTTGCTTTTTATACGTAATTATTTAATTCTAATTTGAAAGTTTTTTTTCCTGTTTATAATAGCCACGTGTAAATAACTTTTTAATTTGAAGCAAACATTATTGCTTGCGCTTTTTATACAGTTGGCAACAGTTTAAATTAGTACAATTTTCTGAAATCTGTAAAAAATATCTCTAGAAATGTTGAAAATTTGAATTTAAAATAGAAATAAAACCTGAAAAAATGAGTCAAAATAAAAAAATTAATGCAATCTGCACTCTGGCAAATTCTAACGCATAAAATGATCTAAAAATGATTACACTGCCATGTATAGTTTTTGCTGCTATAAAACTTTTTTAGTGGAACGATTTTGTCCAACTTTAGCATTAAATAACTCTTAAAATAATTCTTCGATTTGAAAACTGTCTGAATCAGCGTGTTTATCAAACATTTCTGTATGAAACCACCGATTTTCATATTTTTGTATGCATTATTTTTCTTAATATTAACGAAGAAAGGCCTCCGGTCACAAAAAAATCAAAACCGGCGGCGGCGGCGGCGGTGACAGCGGTAGTTACTTTTTTTTTAGAATAGAGAGATATTAAAGTAAATACTGAAAATTTATTTAAAATTTACTTACCTTTTATTTATTACAGGATTATACTTCCTTAAAAATTACTTAAAACATTGTAAATTTTCCAGCTTCAAGGTCAGTCACCGTGGCACTCCACGTGTTAAGGGGTATCATACCTTTTAAAATGTTCGCCGCCAGTTCAAAAGTGATGTGGTTTCGAGTTCTCATAAATTTTTAAATACTTATTGAAATTATATAACGCTTTGCAATATATTTAAGCAATATTTAATGCTTTATAAAATATAAAAATAAACACTTATAATATAATCTTTCTATTATATAAAAAAAAAATGTAACTAACGCTGTCGCCGCCGCCTGTTTTGAATTTTTTGTGACCGGAAGACTTTCTTCGTTAATATTTAGAAAATTTTTTCATACAAACATATGATAACCGGTGCTATTATAGAGAAATTACTGATAAACACGCTCATGCAGGCAGTTTTGAAATCGAAGAATTATTTTAAGAGATATTTAATGCTAAAGTTGGGCAAAATCGTTCCATTAAAAAAGTTTTATAGGAGCAAAAACTATACATGGGAATTTAATCCTTTTTAGATGATATTATGTATTAGAATTTCCCGGTGTGCAGACTGCATTTATTTCTTTATTTTGACTCATTTTTTTAGGTTTTATTTCTATTTTAAATTCAAATTTTCAGCATTTCGAGAGATATTTTTTTACATATTTTAGAAAATGGTATTAATTTAAACTGTTGCCAACTGTATAAACAGTGCAAATAATAATGTTTGCTTCAAATTAAAAATTTAATTACACGTGACTATTATAAACAGAAAATAGAAAAAGCAGGAACTCATTGAAAATTACGTCATAAAAACTATATTTACACGTGAATTTTTAAAGAGAAAGAATATTGTAAAATAATAAATTCATTAACATGCGTTAGAAGTCTTAAATAGGATAAATTAAGTCACATTACACTTATTACGTAAAATGAACAAAAAATAATATTGCAAAAGAAATTAAATTTAAAAATTACGCGAGACACTTTTTTTATATTTTGAGATGATCTTTTCGCCTATTTTTTTTAGGACAGAGCAAATAATATTTCGTTTCTAACAAAAGTATTTTCACGTGAATATTAAAAAGACAAAAAAAAAGTTTGGTGAAAATTATGTCAGATTAAAAACAATACATTTAAAATGTCTTATTTAAAAAAACTTTCGTTTCGCTTTGTTAAAAAATACCGGGAGACAAAAACTCTGTTTACTTAATTCATTCCATATTAGCTTATTTTGAAATGTTTAACTGATTTTATTTAGTCAAAGAAGGTAACAGTCGTTGTATCTTTTAATAGCAGCTGATTTGGCCTTAAAATTCATCAATCAAAGAGTATTGAATAGAAACCCGTTTATAGGGAGATCTTCACTATTTTTAAAATTATAATTCAATCTTCTGAAATCTTTTTAAAGCCGGTCAAATTAGCATGCTTTTAGAGACTGTGGTGTCTGAACGGTGGTTGGCGAGCGTAGCTTGTAGGCGGCAGATCCCCCTAGTGTATGAAAAAAATAGAGTTCAGTTAAAATTGCAAAATTTTTTGTATGGTATGTCACAATCTGCGCTATAATTTAACTTACAATAGATATATCAATATAAAACTTATGTTAAAACGAACTTTAAACCATACTTTATAGAATGGATTAATAATATATAAATCCTTTGGCAGGAACTATTTTAAGAATTCTATTCAATTTGAAAAATGAAAAAAAAAATATTAATGATTAAAAAATAAAGAAATATTTACTTATCTCAATAATATTAATTCATTGTATAAAACTAGGGGGCTCGGCCCCCTACGAGCTACGCTCGCCAAACCCCGTCCAGACACCGCAGACTCTAAATGCACGCTAATGTGATCGGTTTTTAAAAGATTTCGAAAGATTGAATTATAATTTAAAAAACAGTGGCGATCTCCCTATAAACGGATTTCTATTCATTTATCTTTGATTGGGGAAATTTTAATGCCAAATCCGCTGCGGTACTACTTCATTATCCCGTCGACTAATTTCGCCAAATTATATAAATCGCCAAACCACTTGCCAAATTATACAAATTGACTTAATTTTTATTTTAAATAACGAAAGAACAAATAAATTAGTACAATATTAATAAAAATACAAATAAAACGTCTAAATAAAAATAACTTCATGACATAGACACGTGTAACAACATTTCAAAATAAGCTAATATAAAAGGTATTAAATAAACAGAATCTTTGTCTCCCGGTATTTTTTAACAAAGCGAAAAGAAAGCTCTTTTAAATGAGACATTTTAAATTAATCGTTTTTAATCTGACGTAATTTTGACCAAACTATTCTTTTTCTTTTTAATATTCACGTGAAAATACTTGTGTTAGAAATAAAATATTATTTGCGCTTTCCTAAGAAAACAAGTAATATAAAAATTTTGTTTTTAAATTGAATTCCTACTTAGGCCATCAAAGAAAAATTTAATATAATCCCTTAAGCTAATATTAGTTTTTGTTGCATTAAAATATCTCAATTTGTTGATTTTCTATAAGCAAGTAGGTTTACAATGGAACTCTATGGGAATTTGGCGAAATATTAGAGCTATCGCCAAGTTGGCATCACTTTTGGCGACTCATTTTGGCCGCCAAATTTGGCGATATATTGCCAAGTTGGCGAGAAACTTGACGATATTTGGCGACAGAACAGGGTCTCCCCTATGGTAACCCCTTATTGAAAATACTTTCATTGAACTTCAATAACCAATAACCGCCATTTTGTTTCCCATGCAAAACTAAAAATAATTATTTAATATTTAATTAATTAATTAATATTTGAAAAAATTTGTATTAACATCAATTGTCATCCAATACAAATTAAAAAAAAATTATTTCAAATTGATAGGATGAATAATGAGTATTTTATTAACGATTGAAAATTTGAACAAGATAAATATATAAGTATATAAATAAATAAATATAGGGAGAGTGTGAGCTAATAGTAGGAATTGAAATAGTTGAAAAGTATCCTCTCAAAATATCAAATAAATGTCTAGCGCAATTTGTAAATTTAAACCGTTTTGCAATATTATTTTGTGTTCATTTTATGTAATAACTGTAATGTGACGTAAATATGACGTAATTTCTCCTATTTAAGACTTCTAACGCATGTTAATAAATTTATTATTTTACAAATTCCTTTCTCTCTTAAAATTCACGTGTAATTACAGTTTTTATGACGTAATTTTTAATAAGTTCCTGCTTTTTGTACATATTTATTTAATTCTAATTCCAAAAGTTTTTTTTCTGTTTATAATAGTCACGTGTAAATAAATTTTTAATTTATTACACGTATAAATATATATATATTTTTAAGCAAACATTATTGTTTCCGCTGTTTATACAGTTGGCAACAGTTTAAATTAATATCACTTTCTAAAATCTGTAAAAAATAGCTCTCGAAATGCTGAAAATTTGAATTTTAAATAGATATAAAACCTCGAAAAATGAGTCAAATTAAGAAAATAAATCAATTCTGCACACCGGGAAATTATAACGTATAAAATGAACTAAAAATTATTAAATTCCGATGTATAGTTTTTGCTACTATAAAACTTTTTTAGTGGAACGATTTTGTCCAACTTTAGCAATAAATATCTCTTAAAATAATTCTTCGATTTGAAAACTGTCTGCATCAGCGCGTTTATCAAACATTTCTCTATAATACTACCGATTTTCATATTTTTGTATGCATTATTTTTCTTAATATTAACGAAGAAAAACCTCCGATCACAAAAAATTCAAAACCGGTAGCGGTGACAGCGGTAGTTACTTTTTTTTAGAATAGAGAGATATTGGTTAGAGCTCATTTTTACATAAGTTTTATGTTGATATATCTATTCTAAGATAAGTTATCGTGCACATTGTGACATGCCATCCGAAAAAAAATTACAATCTTAATTGAACAGTATTTTTTTTTATTGTATTATATTATGTTTATTTTTATATTTTTATAAAGCCTTAAATATATTACAAAGCGTTATGTAATTTCAAAAAGTTTTTAAAAAGTTATGAAGATTTGAAATTTCATCACTTTTGTATTGGCGACGGAGATTTTAAAAAGTATGATACCCCTTAAAATAATTTTCAAGCAGGATATTTTTAATATATTTCTATTACGTGCGAAAGATACGAAAGATAAATTCGTTGACACTTATATTTAAAAAAAAACATCTTTGGTTTCAACTTATATTCCATAACGAAGTAAAAGATTTACCAATCAATAAATAAAACAATAAAACACAACTTTAAGACGTCATCTAACTATGCACTTAAACCACTAAAATGGCCAAAATCAAAAATACTGATTGTAAATAGTGATATTTGGTGATTTCTTCGGGTGTTAATTCCTGGCGCGAGATCAATGCAAAAGTATAGCTTTTTTAAATGTTTCAAATCTTTTATTTAAAGCACTAGGGGGCTTGGCCCCCTACAAGCTACGCTCACCAACCCCCGTTCAGACACTGCAGTCTCTAAAAGCACGCTAATTTGATCGGCTTTAAGAAGATTTTGGAAGATTGAATTATAATTAAAAAAAAACAAAGGCGATCTCCCTATAAACGGGTTTCTATTCATTTCTCTTTGATTGGGGAATTTTACGGAAAAATCAGCTGCTGTTAAAAGATACGGTGGCATTTCAAAATCATCTAATATAAAATGAATTAAGTAAACAGAGTCTTTGTCTCCCGGTATTTTTTATCAAAGAGAAAAGAAAGTCCTTTTAAATAAGACATTTTAAATATATCGTTTTTAATCTGACGTAATTTTCACCAAACTTTTCTTTCCCTTTTTAACATTCACGTGAAAATACTTTTATGAGAAATGAAATATTATTTGCGCTGTCCAAAAAAAAAATAGTTGAAAAGTTCATCTCAAAATATCAAGTAAATGTCTCGTGCTCTTTTTAAATTTAAACTGTTTTGCAATATTATTTTTTGTTCATTTTACATAATAAGTGTAATGTGACGTAAATGTGATGTAATTTCTCCTATTTAAGACTTCTAACGCATGTTAATGAATTTATTATTTTACAATATCCTTTCTCTGTTAAAATTCACGTGTAATTATAGATGAAGTAATTTTCAATAAGTTCCTGCTTTTTATACGTAATTATTTAATTCTAATTTGAAAGTTTTTTTCTGTTTATAATAGTCACGTGCAAATAAATTTTTAATTTGAAGCAAACATTATTGTTTCCGGTGTTTATACAGTTGGCAACAGGTTAAATTAGTACAGTTTTCTGAAATAAGTAAAAAATATCTCTCGAAATGCTGAAAATTTGAATTTAAAATAGAAATGAAACCTCGAAAAATGAGTCAAATTTAAAAAAATTAATTAATTCTGCACACCGGGAAATTATAACGTATAAAAGGATCTAAAAATTATTAAATTCCGATGTATAGTTTTTGTTCCTATAAAACTTTTTTAGTGGAACGATTTTCTCCAAATTTAGCATTAAATATATCTTAAAATAATTCTTCGTTTTGAAAACTGTCTGCATCAGCGTGTTTATGAAACATTTCAGTATAATACTACCAATTTTCATATTTTTGTATGCATTATTTTTCTTAATATTAACGAAGAAAGACCTCCGGTCACAAAAAAGTCAGAGCCGGCGGCGGCGGCGGTGACAGCGGTAGTTACTTTTTTTTAGAATAGAGAGATTATTGCTATTTTTCAAGTAAATATGATTTTTGGTATTCTTTGTGGGCATTCTAAAAGATATATATTAAATGTAAAAAATCTATTAGAGTTATCAATTTAAAAAAAATGTTTTCGCCTATATTCTGTGAAAGAAAAATCATGCGTCAAGCATAGATTATGAACCACTTGCCAACACTTTCAGAAAAAATTAACAAAATTTCACTGTTTAATAAGTTGAAAAATGATGTATCAACCATTTGAATAACACATTTAAAAACCCAATTTAAGTAATTGGTATCCACAGTCGGAAAATTATCCGAATTCCTTGTGCAGATATGATATACAGTAAACATCCTCTAATCCGGCACGTTCGGGACCTGAAGCATGCCGGATTACGAAATTTTCGGGATTACAGGACAAAGGTGTAGAAGTCAGAATAAAACAAAGAAATGACAGTAAAACATATTTTTTATTCTTTAAACAGCTCGAATAAAACCAAAAAAAAAAATACTCAATATTGTAAAGTACAACCTGAACATAACTATAAAATGAAAACGTACACTGTAGGTCTAAATAGTAGGCCTACAGGTAAAAGACATCTTAAACAAGTCTCGAATATCAGATTGTTTCGTAGTAGTCTTCTTTTTTTAGGAAGCACGTGTGATGTGGAGTAACAGGTGGTGACCCTACACACATGCCGATATACTATTTCCGGCACGATGTCTATCAATCTCGCATGCTGATGTTTTGTATGTTTTGTTCGATATAAATTTTTATCTACTACGAAAATTCATCAAAAATATTTTGTTTATGTTCCACAAAAATAAAACAAACATTTGAATCTAATGATCCACATTCTTCATTTATTACTTGATGACTGATATCAATTTCCGTTTCAAGTTGAGAAATCTTTTCTTAAATGGAAAAAATATTTAATTCTAATGATAGAAATGTATTTTTCATTTCAACAGTTTCGCAAATTATCCACAGAAATGTTTTTTTCTCACCGCAGTTCCACGAGATTATTTTAAATGTCAGGTGTGATTGAACAAGAAATACTATTAGGTAGATTTCGTAAGAAATACTACCTATTGCAGTCGTTACCATGGTGCGACTTTTTAAAAATTCCTTCATAACTTTTCATTATAGGACCCCAGGAACCCAAAACCACCCCCACCTAAAAAGTTTATATATATATATATATATATATATGTATGTATGTATGTACAAAATTTTGTCCGCACGATAAAAGTCGTAATTATGCACGGATCTTCTTCAAACTCGCCAACAACTTTGAGATGACTAATATCTCGGCGGGGATTGCAAATGGAAAAAATCGGCCCAAGGGAATGGAAATGGGGAGGGTTCAAAATTTTGAATACCCTCTTAACATGATTCTGATAAAACCAGCTCTTACACAACAATGGCAGGAAAAAATAAATATTTTTCGTTATAGCAGTTGCCAACAATTAAAAAAAAAGAAATAAAATTCTCACCACAACAAATGCTTTTCTATTGCAAGGTTTCACGTGAAAAATTAAATTAAATAAATAGCTTGAATAATTGAAACAAATTGAATATTACGTCATAAGTTTCCTAGAGCAAGATTTCCGCATGAAAACACAAAATGAAATAAATAGTTTGACGAATAAAAATATATATATATTGCATCATATAGGAAATAAACCGGACCTCAGCAGGTGAATATGTAACGTTATGTGAGTTTGAAGAAACGTATTAAAACATGACGAAAATCCGAGAATGGAAATATTAACTTATTTTAACACTTTGAGGTTCACTGAATTTGCTTTAGCTATTTTTTAAACCTATTCCATATACATTCGTGTGTGTATTCGTGTATATTAGAATTTTCCCAAAATGTTTAGCTCCCTGGAGCTCATTCTTACTGAAGGAACTGGGTCTATCTCTAATCTTGATTTAAGTTTTGTTGGTGAATTTAGTACTTCGAAATCTACCTCCGCCTGTAGGCCCGAGCCGTCAGGGATTTTTTTTTTTTCGAAAGTTGTGCCGGACCGTAGGATGCCGGATTAGAGGATGTTTACTGTATTTGATATATAGATATGTATCTATAAACTGCATACTTTCAAAAATTTAGTTTAGTCAGGAAATACATACCATAGTTAAAAATCCCCTTTAAGCAATTTCCGCTCTTACGGAGAACTGAAAGCGAATTCTTTTCTGCAGCCCTGTATACGTGGTATAGAATTTATACAAACTGAATAACATGCAAAAAGTTAGTTAAATTTAAAATTACATACCGAATTCGAAAACGCAATCCCGGCAATTCTTGTTCAAAGACAGTAATTGTAACCGATTTCCTTTTTGTGTCCCTATAAATAAATGATAAATGCTATGAATACCGTTTTCTAATCCTCTTATACTGAAATTCAATAATTTATATCAATTTCAATACATTTGAAATAGAGTAATGTCATTAAAATGCACTGCAAACGAATTTTCATCATTGACCATAATGTTACGGGATTCTTTTGAGTCTTCCTGCAAAGAAATTATTAATGCTACACACTTCATATTAAATAGCGGACATGCCAATTTAAACATCATTAACATATATCTATAGCATGAAAATCCGAGTACATTTACGCGAGTTACAGCGTAGACAGACAGACAGACGTATAGACGGATAGACAAACCGAAGTCATACCAATTTTGAATATTTATCGCCTTCTTGGGGCCCTTGGTACGGATTTTTTTTAAATGATCCGAATTTCTTGAAATTTTCTTTAACGTAGTTCTAGAGTCCTCTGATTACTTTAATAACTACGAAAAATATATTTATACCCAACTACATGCCTGTTAAGGCCCTTGCCCTTTGGGACCGGTAAGGGGACCTTTGAAATTTTTGCACCATAGATTGTTAATAAATTGCCCACTAATAATACAATCTTCATTTTTGGAACCCTTTTTCCATTTAGTTATTTGCACGTCTATACATTCCAGTTAAGACCCTGGGGCCCCTATGGTCCCGTAGAGCACTGTGAAGGGCCCTTGAACTTTTTGTGCGCCATGATTTGCATATTGCACCAACTAATTTTCTCACCTTCTCAGTGCATAATTTTAAAGTTGACTCTTGGACTCTTCTTCCAGGACCAACACCCTCATATTTTTGGGGGATCTTTTTAAAAGAATTTACTTAATTTTTTACGCATTTAATTAAAATATTATTCTAACGAATAATTAATACCCTATGCTTAATTTTGCTTAATTAAGTTTTAAATTTTCTATAAAGCACAATAAGACTAAAAAATTAAGAATAAAAGAAATGTAAAATAAGATTAAACTAGTCGGATATGTCAATACTAAAATTTTCTTTTGTTAATTCTCAAAATTCGTTATGACACAGTCAAAATTAAATGGCAATACATGCCCTTCATTAGAATTCTAAAGGTATGAAATTCCGTGCATTACTTCTTGAGATATGACTATCGCTGAAATCGCGTAAATTCAGCAAAATACAGCCTAGCAGCGCTACCTATTGGATGATTTATAACAAAATCTAATCAGCAACAATTATATGCCAACGTCGGAATGAATCTGAAATTTCGCGAAAATCCGTAAATCTCTTTTTGTGATATAGCTACACTGAAAAAAAAAACTGACTAAAAAACAGAAATACTACTGCACAATCTAGACGCCAGTACTATTTCCGTTTTTCTGATTACAAACGGAATTTTTCTGTAATTTATGGGTAAAAATTCTCGTAAAAAAACGGAAGTAGTACTGGCGTCTAGATTGCCAGTAGCATTTCCGTTTTTTAGTAAGTTTTTTTTACAGTGTATTGATTAAGTTGTAAAAAAATCCACATAGCAGCGCCACCTATTGAGCGATTTACACCAAAAACTAACTAGGACCAATTTATACTAGAGATTAACTAAATCCGAAGCTTGGCGAAAATTCATGCATTAGTTCCTGAGATACAGCAATTGCGGAAATAGCGAAAATTACAGCACAGCAGTGCCACCTGTTGGGCTATTTACACCAAAAATTAAACAGCACTAATTTATATCAGGGAAAAACTTAATCTGAAGTTTGAAGAAAATTCGTGCTTTAGTTCTTGAGATAGAGCTATTCCAATAATAATGAATAATACAGCATAGCAGCGCCATCTGTTGGGCGATTTTAACCAAAAAGTGATGAACAACAAATTATATCAAGGGCTAACAGAATCTGAAGTTTTATGAATGTCCGTGCATTAGTTCTTGAGATATAAATATTGCGGAAACCGTGAAAAATGCAGCCCAACAGCCCTACCTTTTGGGCGATTTACACCAAAATGTAATCACAACCAGCTTATATCAAGGTCTAACTGAATCTAAAGTTTTGTGAAATTCATTGCATTAGTTCTTGAGATAGAGAGCCACAAAATGTTTGTCACATACAGATTCATAGTGTGACAGACAGACATTTTCTAAAAACCATCAAATCGTGTTCAGGATTTTTTAAAACGTATAAATACATCGAAAACCGGAAGTCGAAAATTTTCACGAATCCAATACTTTCTGCTTGTAAAGATAGAAGAAGGTAAAAAAAGCTGTATAACTAATAAAAAATAAAATAAATGTAATTTTTTTTAAAGACATGCCTTCATTACATTCGCAAAAACGAAGGAAATATGTAAATATATATATGTCAGGCTAGCTCAGATTAAAATCACACAGAAACTTCACATAACTTCAAAATAACACTTTCTCGGGGTAGTTTTTTTTTTATATTTTTTATTTAATCTTGGTAAGACGGCACATCACAAATAGAACGGCACGTAACACAAATACACAAAAATAATAACTGGCGCTAATATAACTTTTTCATGTTAGCACAACTCAAAAAAGAACACAACTCCAACGAACTCACAGCATATCTTCTTCGGCTAAGCTCACGCAAGCTAGTCACGTGATTGACGGTCGAGTCGATTTTTTGAAACGGGCAGCGCGCGTTACATACTCCCCCTCTGTTTCCGATTTACGTCTCGGAGAGGAAACAGGATGCTTTCTGGGTCTTCCTCTTTTTCTCAAGGGTGCAACTGGAATAGTTTCAGTTTCTTGAAATGGTGACAAGGCGGAAACATGGTAAGACCCAATTCGCTCGGTAGGATTGTCCAGGCTAGCAATATCATATGTCACTAGTGACTTTTGAGTCAAAACTATGTATGGCCCATCTCTCTTAGACATAAATTTTGCTGTTTTATTTTTACTTGCCTTGCTCACAGGGTGTAGTATAAACCATACTTTATCACCAGGTGCGAAATACACTCGTCTACGATTTTTATCGTAATATTTCTTCCGCTGATCTTGTTTCATTTCAACACGCTCTTTCACACTTTTTGAAATATTTGCAAGACGTTTAAG
Source organism: Maratus speciosus (assembly GCA_963932465.1). Taxonomy (NCBI): domain Eukaryota; kingdom Metazoa; phylum Arthropoda; class Arachnida; order Araneae; family Salticidae; genus Maratus; species Maratus speciosus. The sequence continues at coordinate 50,890,558 of OZ010800.1, forward strand.
ATATGGGGTTATTTCCGGAACAAAATTGTCATTTTCCACAACAGCTCTGAAATCGTTCACCACATCATCGATTGTTCTTAATTCTCGACCAAATTGCAGATAAGCGGCAGTTTGGTCTGTTTTATCAGATTTGGCAGAGTTCATAGCAAATCTAATAAAAGGAAGTTTTTCAATCCAGGAACTGTGTTCATCTTCAACAAGGATTGCTATTCGAGGTTTCAAGTCTCTATTTTTGCGTTCTACTGGATTGGCCTGAGGATGGTACAAAGGTGTCAATGATTGGTCTATTCCAAGAATGTAACAAACTTGTTGTAGAACAGCGCTCACAAACTGTGGGCCGTTATCACTTATGAGTCTTCTTGGGATACCATAACGAAGGAAGATCTCTTCAATCAGAGTAGTCGCACATTCGTGTGCACTGGCAGTTGTTAAGGCAAGTAGTTCGACCCACTTAGTGCCACAATCTTCTACTATAAAAATCCATCGATGCCCATCTTTACTAGGAGGCAATGGTCCAAAGATATCAATGCTGAGGGTCTCAAACCGCTGAGCATAAGCAGGTGCTCGTAATAAACCGGCTGGTTTCTGATTTGTTGCTTTATAACGAGCGCACTCTGGGCACTTCTTCACATATTCAGAAATGTATGCTCTCATGCCTGTCCAATAATATCTTTTAGCAATTCTCTGATAAGTTCCTGCTTCACCATAATGTCTGGCTGAGTGGTCGTCATGATGAAGTTTCAAAATATTTTGTCTTTCTTGTACTGGAACGACCAGTTGCGCTTCTTCGGCATCTGATTCGGGAGCATACCTATAAAGCACACCTTGATTCATCTGGAATCCTCTATCAGTCCAATTGGCGAAATCTTCGCTTTTCTGTTCGTCTTCAAAAGAATCTATGATCTTTTTTAAGGTTTTCATCTTGCAACTGTGCTTCTTTGATATCTTTTGGACTTCTTGTTGGCATGTCTTTGCTGACAAAATTGCATGTTTCACAGAAAGCAGATTGGTGATTACAGACAGGGCGTGACAGCATGTCAGCCACAACATTTGATTTTCCAGGTTCATATTCTATTTTCTTCTTATGAATTTCTTTCTTAGCAGGAGTCATCCGATTAGGTGGTGCAGCAACAGGAGCACTATCAACTGTATTCATACGATGCTCCACAAACGGGGTTGTCTCTCCCGCTGGTTGAAAACATTTTAGGTAGATTTCGTAAGAAATACTACCTATTGCAGTCGTTACCATGGTGCGACTTTTGAAAAATTCCTTCATAACTTTTCATTATAGGACCCCAGGACCCCAGGAACCCAAAACCACCCCCACCTAAAAAGTATATATATATATATATATATATATATGTATGTATGTATGTATGTATGTACTAAATTTTGTCCGCACGATAAAAGTCGTAATTATGCACGGATCTTCTTCAAACTCGCCAACAACTTTGAGATGACTAATATCTCGGCGGGGATTGCAAATGGAAAAAATCGGCCCAAGGGAATGGAAATGGGGAGGGTTCAAAATTTTGAATACCCTCTTAACATGATTCTAATAAAACCAGCTCTTACACAACAATGGCAGGAAAAAATAAATATTTTTCGTTATAGCAGTTGCCAACAATTAAAAAAAAAGAAATAAAATTCTCACCACAACAAATGCTTTTCTATTGCAAAGTTTCACGTGAAAAATTAAATTAAATAAATAGCTTGAATAATTGAAAAAAAATGAATATTACGTCATAAGTTTCCTAGAGCAAGATTTCCGCATGAAAACACAAAATGAAATAAATAGTTTGACGAATAAAAAAATATATATATTGCATCATATTGGAAATAAAACGGACCTCAGCTGGTGAATATGTAACGTCATGTGAGTTTGAAGAAACGTATTAAAACATGACGAAAATCCGGCAATGGAAATATTAACTTATTTTAACACTTTGAGGTTTTCTGAATTTGCTTTAGCTATTTTTTAAACCTATCCCATATACATCCGTGTGTGTATTCGTGTATATTAGAATTTTCCCAAAATGTTTAGCTCTCTGGAGCTCATTCTTATTGAAGGAACTGGGTCTATCTCTAATCTTGATTTAAGTTTTGTTGGTGAATTTAGTACTTCGAAATCTACCTCCGCCTGTAGGCCCGAGCCGTCAGGGATTTTTTTCATACCTTTTTAGAACATCATTAATTTTGTTCCTTACATCGGAATTTAGATTTTTACCTTCATCTTCACGTAAAGCATACGGACTGACTTTGACCTCACCAGCTGTCGTACTATTTTCTTCTTCATATTCATCTACAAAATAAAACTTTTCCTGAGGTTTATCACTGAAATTACATGTTTTGTTGGCAGTATCTAACACTATGTTAGCATTATACAAGAAATCCATACATAAAAGAGTTCTATTACCCTTGGCATCTGGTAATACTATGAACTCCGTTTCGAAGACTCAGCCTTCAATCTCTACGGGCACAGTGGCAGACAAAGTGTCTCTAACCACCGTAATTCTGTCAGCTAATGTTACTTCATGAGTATGAGGATTCAATGCAACACCAGTTTTTAAAAATAATTCATGCATACGTTCTCCCGCAATAGAACGATTCGCTCCCATATCTGCACAGACTATCACCTTCTTATTGCAGATCGTAATAGGCACATTTGGAGCTGAAACTGCTGAAGTATTCAAACTATATAGCTGAAGACGATGTGCTCGCACAGTTTGTTTTTTAACCGTAGGGGAACAATCTGGACATTTCTTCTTTATAAATCCCAATTTACCACAACCATAGCAAACAATATGGGATTCTAAGCGTCGATTAGCAAACTTAGGAGGTGATCGGTCTTCTTTTGGAGGCTTACTCTGCTTCCAATTATTTTCTCGACGAGAAAACTCTTTTTTTATCTTGGGGTACAACCGGATCTCTTTTAGGAAACATAGATCTGATAATGTCATAAGCATCTAATTTTTCGGCAAGGTCGACTGGCGAATTTAAATTTTCCCAATCGTCTAACATATGTTGTTTGAATTCAACAGGCACGCGCCTTTTCATTTGATCAGCTATGATAAGGTCCTGAAGAGTTTCAAAAGACGTTACAGTTAATTCTTTAAGCCAGTTTTCAAAATAAGCTCGAAGTTCGAAATAATAATCTCGCCAAGTAATTTCCTTGGTCTTGCGATGAGTAAAGAACACCTGTCTAAACTTTTCGGCACTAATTTTAAACCTTTTTAGAAGTATATCTTTAACATGTAAAAAATTTGAAGCGTTTTCTTCTGATTCACGAGCGATAAGCGTAGAGATAGAAGATGGTACAACACTGAGTAAATACGAAACCCGCAGATGCTCTGGTACCTTCGAGAACTTTAGCTGACGTTCCAGGAGCACCAAAAACAAGGTTTCATCATCAGTTTCTGGCCTGAATGTAGGCAACAGCTTTTGGATATCTATCTTACTCTCCGGTGGAGGCATTACCCCTGCTGCACTACCACCTACCGCTCCACTGGAAGCACTTTGGCACTGAGCCTGTAACTTGAGCTTCTCAAGCTCAAAATTCATCTCAAGCTTTTTTAACTCTAACTCTTCCGCTCTATGCTTTTCTTCTAATTCTAATTTACGCTGTTCTAACTCTGCTGCTTTTTGTTTTTCCTCTAGGTCTCGTCTGCGTTGTTCTTCCTCGCAAGTCGAAATTTGGTTTCTGACTAATGAATTTACAAAATCAACTTCGTACGAGGGGGAGGATTGAATTTTTTCACGCAATGTGACAACTGTCATAGAAGGTTGCACATCTAAATTCATTTCTAACGCAACCTGATATAAATCCTCTTTACGAACTTTATTAAGTTCAGACATTTTAAACTTTAGCAAAACAATAAAACAAGTACCCCACAAATGCCGAAAATCCGTTTAAATTATTCCCCAACGTGAGCTTTACCGTTACAACTCATATAAACAAGACTTTAATAATAAAAAAAGATAGTAAGCTTTAGCCATAACAAAACTCTTACTAAAAACAAAACAAATTTTAAATCCCTGCAGGTATAAATAAACGGTATGGCCATAACGCGATATTTAATCAAAACAATATTGTAACCAATATAAAACCATTTACTGAATAGTTAACACTTTCAAGCAATATTCTAAATAATATCAAACACATAAATGAATAATTAAAATTTCAACCAATATTATTATATTACTAAGACTATTTAATATCGGTTTCATTCAATATAACTTCAAAAAAAATAAACTTTCTTTTATAAACAAACAATAAAGGCAAAAACTTACTCATTCCGTTTTTGAAAATCACATTCAAGGTTTTTCATCAGTAAATCAGGAACTCAAAATTAAATACTTACGTTTAGCATTTAAATAATAACAAACTCTTAAATAAAAATAGTAATCAATTCTCTTACGAAACCAATAAAAAAGAAGTAAATAAATACGCATCTTTAAGAGAATTGCGATAAAATTATAAATACGTTTGGCATACAGTTTATTTCCCTCTTTATAAAAAGAAAAGAAAAAAAATAACTTAAAGCAAAGTAAAAATAAAACATACATGAACAGAATCAATAGTAATTTTCAGAATAATGGTGAGGGAGGGGGGGAAGGGGAAATATGCAGTACAAACATGACAGGAAAATAATAAAATGAATTAAAATTAATAATGTTAAGTATATGACGAATACCGTTACTGTTACGAAGAATGCATTCTTTTTATTAAACAAACAATGGATCCATTCTATTTAAAAATAGCTTATTTGTTGCTTGTTGATAATATTTTGTAGAATTAACAAATCTTGTAGAATAAACCACTATAGGCACAAACACTGTAGGCATCGTTGTAAGAACAAATAAAGTGAAAAGTTTTTAAAAACACTCATACCGTGGCATTTTTCTTCGTCGTAAACAAAACAATTTGCAGAATAACTTTCAAAAATAAGAACGCATATCACGTCGTGTAAAGCTGATGCATGAAAATGGCAAAGGTAACGAAACAAAAATTAATCTATAGAACATGGCGAACATACCTCACAAGCTTACGACGACAAATTATTCTGTAGAATTATAGGAACATATTTTTACACGCAACGACCGGTCGTGCCATTTTTTTCTTCTGCACGCTAGTTGAAAACAACACTTCTTGAATAAAAATATATCATTGTTTTGCAGAATTGGGATGAGAACATTTTCCTTCGAATTCGGCCCCACGTTGGGAGCCAATTGTCAGGCTAGCTCAGATTAAAATCACACAGAAACTTCACATAACTTCAAAATAACACTTTCTCAGGGTAGTTTTTTAAAATATTTTTTATTTAATTTTGGTAAGACGGCACATCACAAATAGAACGGCACGTAACACAAATACACAAAAATAATAACTGGCGATATAATAACTTTTACATGTTAGCACAACTCAAAACAGAACACAACTCCAACGAACTCGCAGCATATCTCCTTCGGCAAAGCTCACGCAAGCTAGTCACGTGATTGACGGTCGAGTCGATTTTTTGAAACGGGCAGCGCGCGTTACATATATATATATATATATATATATATATACAGAGTGCAATACGTTATCTATCGCCGACCATTAATTTCTCAACCGTTGGTTGTAGACATATAGTTCCAATTACAAAAACATTTCAAATGAGGTAAATATTCATGCTGTGGCATTACACTGTAAAAAAAAAGAACGACATTTTTACAGTACAAAGTACTGTTCATCTCGCGCACAAACTCGATCACAGTTGAATGTACTGTATCATTCTTTGGTTTCCTGACTATTTAAACATGGAAAATACAGTAGTTGCGTAAAATTAACAGCACAATGTACTGGAAATTTGGACGCCAGTAGTTTGTGCTGTAAAAAAAATGCGTCCAAATTGCCAGTACATTGTACTGTTAATTTTACGCAACTACTGTATTTTCATGTTTAAAAGTCAGGAAACCAAAGAAGATACAGTAAATTCAACTGTGATCGAGTTTGTGCTGGCAAATTTACAGTGGTTTTTTACAGTGTATTTAAAGTAAAAAATCAATTTTATATAAATTACGAAATCTGACATTTTGTACGGTCCCCCAGTTCCTATAGATATATTTAGTAAAAGTTTACACATATCATAACAGATATAACACAAAAAGTTTGACATCTGTACTATAAAAATTGACACAGTTATTAAATTTCAAACTTTGAGATTTTTGCACATGATTTTGTCTTTCATTGAGGGATCAGTTAAAGGATGAATTAAAGTAATTCGAGATCAAAATCAGGGTACTATGTCCTTTTTACGGCTAAACCACTATTAGCCGGTATCGCCAAATCGGGGTATCACCAAAGAGGGTTATTTCATCTAAAAATTTGAGCTAACTTTTAGGGGTCGTATACAAAAGAGAAGAAGGAAATACTGAAATGAAACAGAAAAATAAATATCAATAACGGTCTACGGTAAAAAACTAATACATAAAATGACCTTAAACTGCTAGAGATACTGCTCACAGTGTTCTCCTTGGTGGCAATGCACAATTGAATGCGTGACAGTACTGAGACCTGGTCACGTTAGAGCATAGCAGGTGTGCAAACGGTGCGACAATCAAGGATGATGCGCTGCTTCAGATAAACCATAAAAGTAGTCCCAGTCACACAGGCTTATGCCTTAATGTAATATAAGAGGTAGAAGTCCATGGGAGTCAAGTCCGGTGAACGCGGTGGCCACTCTACGGGACCACCATATCCAAGATCTGTTGACAAAATTCGGTGACCAGATACGGCCGGGCGTTTGATGTTTTATGCGGAGAGGGCCCCATAATGTTGAAACCACACCCGACATTCATGTCGGAATGGCAACTCTTCGTGCGAGTCATGTACCGTGTTTTGTAACAGATGCAGGTAACGATCGCCCGTTAAGGTCCCATCGTAGAAGATGGTGTAATGTAGATTTTATCCTTTAGGCGTGACTGACCGTGAAAGCAGAAGCAATAACTACCAGTTCAAAAAAAACCCTCGAATCTGAGATATGAAGATATTTATTCCATCATGAAACGCAGAGGGGAGAGGTACAAAACCAGGGGACAGAAACGGACGCCTCTATTTAGAGCAGCATCAGAGGCCAGAGACAGAGCAGGAGTAACTTTTAATACGCAGTTACAACATACTTGCTTGGCGGAATACAATATCGCCAATCTACAAGTATTTTGCACCATGCGCAAGGGACAGTTTTCGCCAAATACATACGGTGAACTTGTTACATAATTGAATTGAGTAGGGATTCCAGATTTGTGGGTTACTAAAATTCCTGAATCGTGAGAAGTGCAAAACTAGTCTGTACTTTGATACAAACGCGGTTAAGTGTAAAAATAAACATGTTTCTGGATAAAGGCAGAGGGTTGAAAAAGTGATTGCGTTGTTAGGCGAAAAAGCCATGATAATGTATTTTCTACAACAGATGTTAGGGCAGGGCAAGGTTAAGCAGCTTGCATTGCCACAAAACCGCAGCATTCACATACGAATGAATATAACGGTCTGAATGTAGAACTATGCGAAGTGCGAAAATAAATCTAATGAATAGATTACATGTTAAGGGATTTTATATTCATGTCCAAAAAAGGAAGTGACCAAAGTTAAAATGCTTTTGTTAATAACAGACAGCAGTAACGTTTTTCTACAAGGTTAAATCTCGTATGAGAAAATCTCAAACTAGAATTGAATACTGAATCACTGATTTTATTTTATTAAAGAGATGAGTAACTACAATAATTTAATTTAAATGTGAAGGGCTATTGATACAATCGATATAGTTTTTAAATATTAAAAGATAATTTTAATTGAAACTGTTGGCGGGGGGGGCGGGGAATCGAACGCAAACATATATAACGGGATAGTCGTTATAGATGGGTCCAGCAATCTAGATTCTCCATATACCGCACCACACGTGTCATACTCTCCGGGCGATGTGGAGTTTACAGGTCGCATCATCCGATTGATTGTCGCACAGTTTGCATACCTGCTATGCTCTCACATGTCCAGGACTCGGTACTGTCACGCATTCAATTGTGCATGACCACCAATGGAGAACACTTTGAGCAGTATCTCTAGTAGATTCTGGCGTTTTATGTTTTTATTTTTTATACTAGACCGTTTTCTGATATTATAATAAATTGATATTTATTTTTCTGTTTATTTTCAATATATCATTCTTCGCTTTGTATACGACCCCTAAAAGTCAGCTCAAATTTTTAGATAAAATAACCCTCTTTGGTAATACCGACTAAAGGTGGTTTTGCCGTTAAAAGGACATAGCACCCTGATTTTGATCTCGAATTACTTTAATTCATCTTTTAACTGATCCCTCAATGAAAGACAAAATCATGTCAAAAAATCTCAAACTTTGAAATTTAATAACATTGTCAATTTTTGTAGTACAGATGTCAAACGTTTTTTGTTATATGTGTTATGATATGTGTAAACTTTTACTAAATATAACTATAGGGACTGGGGGACCGTATAAAAATTTAGATTTCGTAATTTTGATAAAATTGATTTTTTACATTAAATAATGCCATAGCATGAATATTTACCTCATTTGAAATATTTTTGTAATTGGAACTATAAGTCTACGACCAACGGTTGAGAAATTAAAGGTCGGCGATATATGACATATTGCACCCTGTATATTAATGCTCAAAAAAGTAGAAAACAAAATTTGTACTAGAAAAGAAATTGTTTTACTTTCTCATGTCCAAGAAAAAAACAGTCAGATGTGGCAATCGCAAAACTTTCTTTTATCTCATACATGTTAATACTTCCTGAATAATGCAGCGTATCAGCACCACATGTTAGATGATTTACGCCAAAATTAATTATCAACAAATTTGACATCTAACTGAATCTGAAGTTTGATGAAAATACGTGCGTTAGTTTTTAGACAGAGCTATTGTGGAAATTGTGAAAAATTCTGCATAGCAGCGCCGTCTGTTGTGTGGTTTATACGAAAAACTAATTAGGACTAATTAATACCAGGAAGTAACTGAATCTGAAGCTTGATGAAAATTCGTGCATTAGTTCTTCAGATATAGCTATTGCGGAAATCGTGAAAAATACAGCACAGCAGCGCCACCTGTTGGGCGATTTACACCAAAATTTAAACAGCACTAATTTATATCAGGGACTAACTTAAACTGAAGTTTGATGAAAATTCGTGCATTTTTTCTTAAGTTAAAGCTATTGCGACAATCATGAATAATGCAGCATAGCAGCGCCACCTATTGGGCGATTTTCACCAAATTATAATCAGGACCTAGCTACTTCCTGGACTAAGTGAATCTGAAGCTTTATGAAAATCCGTGCTGTAGTTTCTTAGATATAGCTATTGCAGAAATCTTAAAAAATACCGTATAGAAGGGCCACCTGTTGGGCGATTTTCACCAAAAACTGAACAGGACCAGTTTATATCAATGTCTAACTGAATCTAAAGTTTTGTGAAATTCCGTGCATTAGTTCTTGAGATAGAGCGCCCACAAAATTTTTGTCATATACAGACTCACAGACTAACAGAAAGACAGAAAGACTCACAAAGAGACATTTTCTAAAAACGATCTAATCGTGTTCAGGACATTCTAAAACGTATAAATCCATCGAAAACCGGAAGTCGAAAATTTTCACGAATCTAATACTTTCTTCTTGTAAAGATAGAAGAAAGTAAAAACGAAAGCGTGGGCGCCAACATTGTACATATATATATATATATATATGTATATATACATACGTATATAATATAATATCATAAAAAAACTTAAGTTAAACGAAAGTTAAATTGCATTGGCGCCAAGACTTTTTTTTCTTTGTCATGAGACAATAAAACAATTTTTTCTTCTAGCTCAAAAATTATCTTCTACTTTTTAGAGCATTAATATATATATATATTTATTTATTTATTTATTTTCTACATCTTTGTGAATGTTAAAGAAAACATGTCTTTCAAAAAAAAAAAAAAGTTACATTTATCTCTATAATAATAGCCTAAGTCATGTGACTATCATCAACAGTTCCAGGTTGATCGCTTCACTTTTTATATGCCAGTCGGCCAATTTGATAATTTAATGTTAGCCGGGCACAGATGATAAATCGCCAAATATTGTTCCATCGCCCATCATCTAATCAGTATTATAATAGTCCACTTCATGCGACTGCCATAAACAATTTTTCGCGTGGTAAATCCAAACAAAGCTTTGTTTTTACTTTCTTCTATCTTTACATGAAGAAAGTATTGGATTCGTGAAAATTATCGAATTCCGGTTTTCGACGGATTGACACGTTTTAAGGGTCAGAGATTCCAAAAAACATGTTTTTACAAAATGTCTGTCTGTGAGTCAGTATGTGACACAAATTTTGTGGGCGCTCTATCTGAAGAACTAATGCACGGAATTTAATACAAATTTATATTTAGGTAGTCCCTAATACAAATTGATGCTGATTAGCTTTTGGTGTAAATCGCTCAACAGGTAGCGCTGCTAGGCTGCATTTTTAACGATTTCCGCAATAGCTCTATCTAAAGAATAATGTACGGATTTTCCTCAAACTTCAGATTCAGTGAGTCCTTGATATGAATTGGATCTGATAACATTTTGGTGTAAATCGCCCGAAAGGTAGCGCAGTCGTGCTGAATTTTGCAAGATTTACACGATTTCCTTCATAGCTCTATCTCAAGAAATAATGCACGGATTTTCATCAAACTTCAGATTCAGTTAGTCCTTTATATGAATTGGTGCTGATTAGTTGCTGGTGTAAATCGTCTAACAGGTGGTGCTGCTGTGCTGCTTTTTTCACGATTCCCACGATACCTCTATCTAAAGAACTTATGCACGAATTTTCAACTAACATCAGATTTAGTTAGATATTGACACGAGTTTTTGCTAATTAGTTTTTTATGTTAATCGCCCAATAAGTAGCGCTGCTATGCTGGAATTTTCAAGATTTTTGCAATAGCTCTATCTCAAAAACTAATGCACGGATTTTCTCCAAACTTCAGATTCATTCAGACGTTGACATAAGTTGTTGTTGATTAGGATTTGTGGTGTAAATCACACAATAGGTGCGCTGCTAGGCTGCATTTTGCTTAGATTTAGACGATTTCAGTGATAGTCATATCTCAAGAACTAATGCACAAAATTTCATATCTTTAGAATCCTCATGAGGGCATAGATTGCCATTTAATTTTGTCAGTGTGATAGCGAATTTTGAAGTATTAACATGTATGAGATAGAAGAAAGTTTTGGGCTTGGTACATTCGACTAGTTTAAATTAAATGTCATGGTTTTTCGTATAGATTATTACTTTTCTTTTTTCTTTTCTTTTCTTTTTTTTAAAGAAATAATTGAGAGTTATAAATTTAAATATTTCAGTTTTAAATTAAAGTTATATAATTTAAATAAAATGAGTAAAAGTATTATATTTTAAATGAAATTAATGAAATACGAAAAAATAGGACGGGGACAATTTTTGGCGGTTTATCATCTGCACACGGCTAACATAAAAATATCGAGTTCATGATTTCTGTATCAAAATCTTCCGATTTCGCGAAGGATTGAGCAAGTAAATTAAATTTTGAATAAAAGTAATATGATACAATGCTTATCATACATTTGAGGGAGGCCAAACTGGTCGCCATGTGCGGCTAGTTTATTTATATTAATGACAAATTGTAAAACAGCACAAATAATAATCTTTCCTTTCAATTAAAAAATGCATTTACACTTGACAATTGAAAACAGAAATAAAACTAACATAATAATTAAATGACCACTGTTAAAAGCAGTAAATAAGAGAAAAACACCTCATATAAAGTGTATTTATATGGTAATATTAAAAAAATGAAATTCTATAATAATAATTAAATTAGTAATCTTTAAAAGCAGTAAATTGAAAATATTACGCCATATTTAAAATGCTTGAATAACAATATTTCCAAACAGTTTAACAATGTATTTACCGATAAAGTTAAAAAATGCTATAAAAAGTGATAGAAAATCTTTATTAAGATTGACGATCGTTTCGTTGCACAAACGGAAACATTTTCAAAATCATTCAACGATAGAAAATATTTTCACATAATTTAAAAACAATAAACATGTCACGCGACATGATGCATAATGAAAAACATTGTAAACATAAAATTAATTTGAAAGATTAGATTAGCTATTGGTGAGCGTGGATTAATTTTCAAAACAATAACATGGTAAACAATGTCACGAGACAACATGCATAATGAAAAGCATTGCAAAATATAAAATAAAAATAAAATTATCTTGGTTATTTACGAGCGTGGATTAATTTCTACTATTGTTACTAAAATTACATAGCATCTCTTTCCAAATTTTAGGTAATTCTATGGACACTGAATCATTGCAAATATTCTTGTTGCGTAAAAATATCTCTATTGATTCTCTGATTATGGATGATAAATAAAATCTTGATGTATAAATTAACTTGCTATTTTTAAAATCGATCTGTAAAGGTTCTTCGCTGTATAATCTGGCCAAAGCTGTGGTTCTTCTCTTGTATTTTTAACTTTATCTGTTTATAAGTGATTATTATACATGTGTTTAATGTATTTACCTTTAAATTGAAAAAGGTATTTTCACGTGAATATTAAACAAAAAATAAAACTACGTTAGTATGCCAATTACGTCATATTTAAACGATATATTTAAAATAATTTTGGGAGGCAGCGACACTCTTTACTTAGCTATTTTATACAAGCCGATTTTCAAATGTTTAGTTTCTCTTATTTAATCAATCACAAAAATAACCGTTAGTGTTGCGAAATCGCATCTGTCTAGCATTGGAGAGAAATCAAAAATTAGCCGAGATCATGTGACTCGGTCGTGTGGCGCCAGAGCCCACGAATAAACTATATGATTCATGCTAGAATTCCTTTTGATAAGTAACAACTTTGGAATGCTCGATCGGGGGAAAAAATGTTTCCTCCGAATAAATATATTATAATTATATATTAATACGTGATATTTAATGTGAGAAGTAATGCTTGATCAGAATATATTTATGCTTGGCCGAAATACATGTTATAGCATTCTCGGAATTTATAATCTTATTTTAAATGTTAACCTTTAAATGTGCTTATGTGTCGTCGTCGTGCTGTGCTGTAACAAATAAAAAATGAAAAGACCATCAAGATTGATTATTTTAAAGGAATCACCTATGATTACAACGAAGTATGTTTTTTCTCGAAATCATTTTATTGCTACGAAAGATATTGCTCGATAGTTTTGATTCTGAATAAGTTTTAGTTAGCTGCCCCGAGAGCAAATTATTCAGCCGTAAAATGCCCATTCAAAGGGAAATGAATGAAAACCGGGTTACAGAAGATCACCAATGGTCGTTTAACTACGCTTTAATCTTCTGTAATCTGTTTAAATTAGAACAAATTTATTTTATAGCCTGCGATATCTGAACGAGGGTTGGCGAGTGTAGCTTGTTTTGGGCAAAGTTCTCTAGTTGAATCAAAATGAAAATAATTGAAAAGAGAATAAAGATAATATTGCATTTAAAAAGCTTTCACTTGGAATATTTTTCAAGGATTATTTGAAAATGACATTTTCTAAGGCAGTGGGTTCATTTTTCATAACTACAGACAAATATTTTAGGTCACTTCTCACTTTTAATATTAGTTTCGAATCATAGGAATTTGATATATCCGTGAAAAGAAACAAGAACAGTTTCAGAAACAAAAACTTTCAAACTTTTCTTATAAGAAATTATGCGTATTACACGAACCAGTAGAAGAGGGTTTTATTTTAAGTAAGGGTGGTAGGACTTTATGGGAAGCAATTATTTATTACTGTGTATTACTTTCTAACAAATATGCAAATAAAAGTCATAAATGTTTGTAAAAAAAACGGAAATAATTAAAACTTCATAATACGTTATATTTCTTTATACACAATAACTTTAGTGACAAGCCTATATTGGCTGTATCTTGGCACAGTTTTGAGCAAATATCTTATTCATAACCATAAAATATTTCTGGAGCGTTTGAATTTCGCAAATATGGCGGCAATAAAGTTTTTGCAAAAACAAATTACCAAGTTTAAAGTTAATAAAACCAGTATGGGCAATATTGTCGTTTCATTAGAGTCATTTCCAATTTAGTGTCAACATTATTGGTAAGATATTGGATATACTTTAAATAAATTTACAATGAAATGCCAGTAATGTACAAGCTTTGCTTTTATATCTGAATTATTTTCAATGTAACGCGTATAACGCACGCGTATTGGCTTTACTAAATACAGCTGACAATATTGGAAAATGCCAACACAAAAAATTTGAGGCAATATTTCATGCCAAAGAATACAATATTAGCTCAGTAAAGAGCCACGATATAGCAAATACCTTTTGCGACTGGGCATATATGTGGCTTGCTACACTATATAGCCAAAGGTGACCCGCTACTTGCGATTTTAGACGTTTCGTTAAATATCTAGAAAAATACATGAGGAATTAACTTGAAACTCCAGGTGTGTAAACCGTATATTATAGGCCATATATTTCAGTGAAGATTTTTTGCCGAAACCCCATTTGGGACCACCAACAAATTGAAAAATAACGAATATCTTTTGGATAACCCTATCAAAACTAATGTACAAAAAGCGTTCAAACTGTAGATTATGATTAAATTGCCACATTTTTAGCTTATAATTTGCAGAGTTCTTTATATAAAAAAAGTTCTTTTCAGAAAATATGACAAACAACATTGTACACAATACCCTGCAATCAGAATTAAAATAATTAAAATATACTTTTCAGTCTTTTCAAACTATGTGTTTTAGACTTTCACGAAAGTTGCTCTATACATTTAGCTAACACATTGTGCAAATTATATTTGGATTACATTCGGCATGCGCAGTGAATCATTATTTAGTAAACCACCTCATTTTTCATACAATTTTTTATTCTGTTTAAATTCTGATTGCAGTATATTGTGTACAATGTTGTTTGTCATATTTTCTGAAAATAACTCTTTTTTATAATAAGAACTGGAAATTATAAGCAAAAAACTTGGCTAAATTTGAGACTGTTTTTATGAAAACCTCTCTCTCAAATTTCTCTTCAAGTATACATGCTATCATCATAAAAATGAACACAAATTATTACAATAAGCCACTTAACCATAATCTACAGTTTGAACGCTTTTGCTGCATTTGTTTTGACAGGGCTATCCAAAAGATATTCGTTCTTTTTCAATTTGTTGAGGCTGCTCTATGGGGTTTCGGGGAAAAAATCTTCACCGAAATATATGACCTATACTATACTGTTTACACTCCCGAAGTTTCAGGTTAATTCCTCATGTATTTTTCTAGATATTTAACAAAACGTCTAAAATCGCAAGTGGTCGGCCACCGTTAGCCATATAGTGTATGATGGTTTTTCTTCTTGATTCAAGAAGTATTCTGAAGCGTAAAATTGATTCATATAACATGAAATATATGATGTAATATATGTAATGTATTATATAATATAATATATATAAATATATAATATAATAAATATATAATGTAATATATGTAATGTATTAATATATGTAAATGTATATAATATATGTATATAATATATGTAATGTATGTAATGTATTATAATATAATGTAATATATATATAATATACCGGGTGTCCCAAAAAGGACTGACTGATTTTAAAATTCAATAACTTGCAAACGGTGACAGATATTAAAAAAATTCTTGCAGGAGGGTTATGCATAAGGTCAAAAGTTTTATTACAGTGATTTTCAATTTTAGTTCGATTTACAAACAATAGATGGCGCTGTAAGCAATAGTCGCTAAATTCAGGCTCGATTTTTGGTACTTCGTGGCCCGGATAATACATTTCCATCTCCTTTTTCTCCATGGAACAAGAAAAAGGACCAAAAATCGAGCCTGTATTTAGCGACTATTGCTTACAGCGCCATCTATTGTTTGTAAATCGAACTAAAATTGAAAATCACTGTAATAAAACTTTTGACCTTATGCATAACTCTTCTGCAAGAATTTTTTTAATATCTGTCACCGTTTGCAAGTTATTGAATTTTAAAATCAGTCAGTCCTTTTTGGTACACCCGGTATATATAATAATGAAATACATAATGTAAATTACCGGGGGGGGAGGTGAGATTCAACACACTCTAGTATTTTTGTCAAAAATATTAATAGGAAAATTAGACCTATATCTGTTGATTAGGAATAACGTATTTTTAACAATATATATATGATATAGATTTATATAAGATGTTCAAATAAAATTTTTGAAATTCATTAAAAGCTATACTTTTGTATTAACTGCATGTTACGCATCAACAGCCAACAAAATCGCCAAAGGTTTTGCTAATTACAGGAACCTTTATTACTCTGATTATTTCAGTGTTTAAGCATGTAATCCGGCTACATATCAGTTAAATTTCTATTTTATTTCTACTTATTCATTTATTTATTAACTATTTGGAAAAATGGTTATTTTCCTCGTCAGGGTAGAAAATCAATAGCATATCTGAAGTTTTTTATTGGTTTAATCCCCATTTATTCGTTTTCTGATTGATCTATACAGTAATCTGCATTTCCCTTTACTTTCAACAAAGATGGATACTTCTGCTGCCACTGACAAAAAAGTAATAAAAACTACAAAAGAAAATTAATAACTCAGAAACAAATTGAGATACAGCTTCCAAACAAATTGCATTTAAAAGTAAATTTTCTCTATATACGACGGTGTAAAAAGTAATATTGTGGGATGTTTACAAGTTTAAAAATGAAATTTCATTTAAAATGGGTCGTCAGATTTCTACGGTGGAAAAACATTTTCCCGAACAGCCAATGAAACGCTTGGATAATACGTAAGTTTCAGGTGGATAATACGTAAGTTTCAGGAAATCTGACGAGTCGCAGGCGATTTTTGTCGCTTGCAATTTTTACGTGTCGTAACACTATTAATACTTAATTCATGGCGTACGTAATATATGATCAACTCCGCGCGATTTTTTTATCCTTCTATATATAAAAAAAAAAGTTTTTATTTGGAAATGGACCAATGAAAATCTGATTAGATATTTCCGGCAGATCGGCATCCAATTTGAACACTTAAGCATGGACTTTCTTCGTTAATATTAAAAGAACTATTGCATGCAAAAATATGAAAATCGGTAGTATTATAGAGAAATGTTTGATAAACACGCTGATGCAGACAGTTTTCAAATCGAAGAATTATTTTAACAGATATTTAATACCAAAGTTGGACAAAATCGTTCCATTAAAAAAAGTATTATAGAGCAAAAACTGTACATAGGAATTTAATAATTTTTAGATCATTTTATGCGTCAGAATTTCCCGGTGTGAAGAGTGCATTTAGTTTTTTTTAATTTGACTCCTTTTTGAGGTTTTATTTCTGTTTTAAATTCAAATTTTCAGCATTTTGAGAGACATTTTTTACATATTTTAGAAAATTGTATTAATTTAAACTGTTGCCAACTGTATAAACAGCGCAAACAATAATGTTTGTTTCAAATAAAAAATTTATTTTACACGTGACTATTATAAACAGAAAATATAAAAAGTAGAAACTCATTGAAAATTACGTCATAAAAACTATATTTACACGTGAATTTTAAAAGACAAAGAATATTGTACAATAATAAATTCATTAACATGCGTTAGAAGTCTTAAGTAGGAAAATTTGCGTCACATTTACGTCACATTACAATTATTACGTAAAATGAAAATAAAATAATATTGCAAAACACTTTAAATTTAAAAATTGCGGAGACATTTATTTGATAAGATGATCATAATATTTCATTTCTAACACAAGTATTTTTACGTGAATATTAAAAAGAGAAAGAAAAGTTTGGTGAAAATTACGTCAGATTATAATTGTCAGATTCAAATTATAATTCAATCTTCCGAAATCTTTTTAAAGCTGATCAAATTAGCGTGCTGTTAGAGTCTGCGGTGTCTGAACGGGGGTTGACGAGCGTAGCTCTTAGGGGGCAGAGCCCCTTAGTGTCCCAAATTTTAGTCTTTGAAAAAATCATTTTCCAAATGGTCGTTGTAATTTGTTAAATTGCTTTTTTATTTATTTATTTATTTATTTATTTGTTAGATAAGTGTTAATGGTTATGGTTATTAGCCGGGAATAAACGATGTAATATTTATACTGTACAAATAGGCGCATCTTTCGTAACGGAGCTGCAGGCTATAAAGATAGATTTAAAAAAAAATGTGCTTGAAAATTATTTTAAAAACCATAAAAAAATAGTAAATTGATCTTGATTTTTCAAAAAAAAAAAAATAATAATAATAAAAGCTCAAATTTTCCATATTTAGACGTGCAAAAAATAAAATATTTCGACGTTTAGAATTAATTAAATTTCCAAAATAAGTATAATAATTGCTTAGATCATTGCTACCCTCAATATGTCACCAGAATTACTCATGAATATGTTTTTGTTTCCACAATAGATTTCTTAAAGAGTTATTACATAGATATTATTTATTGTTATTATATAGATAGTATATATGGAGTTATTATATAGATAATTTATGTAGAGTTAATATATAGATATTATATATAGAGTTATTATATAGATCTTATAGAGATCTTTAATAGATCTTATAGATAAATTAATAGTTTTGTGATTGTTGACGTGAATCCAATCTTTTGAATATCTGAAACTCTACTTACAGGCATGAATTTTGTACTTTACTAGGGAGGCTCCACCCCCTGCTCGCTACGCTCACCAACCTACCGCGCAATCGCTTCGCGATTCCGTTCGGTATTGTGAAGCAATCTCTATTTTCTAGCCAACTGCAGATGTAATTGTTTCGCGATGCCTTATTTTCTACGCATTCAATTATTAGGTTTCACTTGGTAAAAATGCGCTCCTCCCCAACTCCTGACAATTTTATTTCTTTATCTCCAAGCACATAATCATTAGAGCTTAGAGAGTGTCATAATTATAAGAATACCCCTATGAGCTACGCTCACAAACTCCCGTTCCGACTCCTCATATTCTAAAAGTAGGATAATATCATCGGCTTTAAAAATATTTAATTATAATTTTAAAAAACAGTGGCGATCTCCCTGTAACGGGTTTTCATTCATATTCCTTTGACTGGGGATTTTTAAGGCAAAATCAGCGTTTGTTAAGGGATAGAATGGCTGTTTTTGTCTTTGATTTAAAAAAAAGAGTTAAAAATTAGAAAATAAGCTAATGTAAAATGAATTAAGTAAACAGGGTTTAACAGCTCTATAAGAAAATTCTTTTAAATAACACATTTGAAATGTATCGTTTTATATCTGACGTAATTTTCACCGAAGTTGTCTTTCTCTTTTTAACATAAATATGAAAAAACTTTTGTTGTTAGAAAGGAAATATTATTTGCGCTGCCTTAGAATTGAAATAATGATAATAGTTGAAATAATTATCTCAAAATATGAAACAAATGTCTCGCGCTAATATATTTTTTAATTTAAACTACTTTTTTAATTTAAACTGCTCAATTTGCTCATTTTCATCATTTGAATTTTTGGCAGGTCTGTTTCATTAGTAACAGACATTTATTTTTCCTAGCGCAATAGGGATTCTAAGGCGGCGCTATTGTGTACATTGGACAGAGACAGCTTAATGCGCATGCCTCAATTTTTTCCACGAATTCCAGTGAGCCAGTCGTTGCCTGTTTCAGCCGAGTGAGGTACTCTCGTACTTGTGCGTCGGATTTTGATTTCTCTCAAGATGACTGAACGGGTTGAACAAAGGTACTTCATCAAAATTTGTCAAAGCTTGGGGATCCTCAAAGCAAAACAATTCGTAAGTTTCATCAAATCCCCAGCTCATTCCACCTGATTAGGACTTTCTTCGCAAAATATTTAATTCCAGTCGTTCTCCAACTTCCATACTCTTCAGACATGGCTCCTTGCGACTTCTGGTTGCTTCCGAAATTGAAGACGCCATTAAAAGGGTCGCGTTTTGAGAATAAAGATGAGATATGTAGAATGCGACGACGGAGTTGAATACCATTCCAAAAAAAGCCTTCCAGAACTATTTTCTGCAATGGAAAGAACGGTGGGCTAAATGTGTGGAGGCGCAAGGGACCGAGAAGGGGATAAGGGTACCAATCGTGTAGGTAACTTATGCATTTTTTCGGACAAAAGTTGAACACTTTTCTGACAGGCCACGTTTTGCCAATAAAAGATAGCATCTCGTTTTCTATTCTTGTCAGGAGTTATTATTAAATCTATGTTCTCGGTAACATCGCGCAGACTAATCCCTCTCAGGGAAGTCCTTGTTACAGTAGGCCCTTCGTTGAACATTGAATCATTCAAGACATTGAAAAATGTGATACATCTGAAGAGTGATGTAATGAATTTCACATTAGAGAGTCCAAATTTTAAATATTTTTCATTCGAAATCTCTCGGTCTAATCTCTGAAAATATTATAAAATAATTTATTAAAAAAATGGGAAAGGTTTCTATAGTCCCGAGTTATAATTTTCCAACTGAGTGAAAAAATGTCCATTCCAGGATTCGAACCAGGGATATTTTGGTTGAAGCACAGAATGCTCAGCCAACTGAAAAAAAAATCAAGTGCAATTATGTATCCAAACTTTCTTGTTGTTCATTGTACTGAGATTAATCAAAAATCAGATTAAATGTCATAATTCGTTCATTGTACTAAGATTATTCAAAAATCAGATTAAATGTCATAATCAATAAGATTTCTCAGTGAATAGCGTGTCCAAGAGATTTGTTCATGATAGCTCAGTTGGCAGAGCATTGGCAGTTTCAGCCAAATGGTCCCTGATTCGAATTCTGGTCTGGAGACTTTTTCACTCAGTTTTTCTAGAAACGACGTTAATTACGAAGTTGAACTGATTTTTTTTTTTTTAAATGTGTTTGGGGAAAAATTCCTGCAATGTTTGCTACCATGTTTCCTATAATGTTTGTTACTAAGTTTTCACTCTCTGATCAGTTTTAAAATGAGTACATCTTATTATCAGGATCTCGACGACAGTTGTGAAAATGACAAGTTATGTTTTCATTTCATTTTATTTCCTAGTAAATCTGCAGATCAAGAGCCTCGACGTCATCTCTGCAACTTATTGTTTTTAGCAAACTTTGTGTAATTAATATTGCTTTCTACAAAAACAAAATTTAAACTTTTTACTTTACACAAACATTTATAAAAAGAAAAAAAAATATTTCGATGGTTTTAGACATTAGAAGTGTTAAATTAAACACGTTGTTATGTAATAATATTCTGAAATTCTCACGAGCTATTTATTCTAGTAATTTTTATATAATAAATCAAATTTCTTCAGGGGGCGCCCCCCCTGAACCCCCCGTTTTGTAATTTATTTTGCATTTGTAATTTTCTATTGATTGAGTTAATGATTATCCTATATCTTAGATTCCTTATTACACTGCGATTTATAAGGATAAGCAACAATTTGGTCAAGCATTTTACGTTATCCTAATATCCATACAGCAGTATTTACTTGCCTGCTAACCACAAACTCCTGTATCTAATGGATAAAGAACTTTTGGAAATGTAAACTGAGACATCTAATTTAGAAATCAAATACCTTTATAATTTTTGTTTCCCAAAAATAATTTTGATTACCATTCTGCAATATTTATATCTAACATCTAATCTAATCTAAATCTAACATCTAATCTAATCTGATTTGGCGCTGTTAAGTATTTTTTGTGATAGCCTTTTAATAGTATCCACATTTAATTTAAAATCGTGATGTTACAAACACCGTTGAAATTTGACGCACACCTGTGTTCAGGTCAAATTACGAAAGATTAACTAACCCTTTATTTCCCTTAGCCGGGCATTTTGTTTCATTTTTCGTAATAGGGATTATTTTAATAATTTAATTTATTTTACACTCTACAAGCTGTTTCACGAGGCGTTGTTCACGTAGCATTAAAATAGAGATAAATGCACTAAATAAAACATTTCACTCCCCACCAAACATGGCAAGTCTTAGGCTTTTTGCACAACACTATTATCTTACAGAAAATGTTGTTCTTTTAAATCGCGGAAATGTTTCAATTAAATAAAGTAACATTTTTTGTATTAAAATATTGGTATCCAGAACGCCGGAGGCTTGGCAGCTCTGTTCTTCTTAATAGAAACATATATAGATAACCAACACTTTATCACATTTTATACACTGTTAAAAATTTGCAGCATTCTGGCAGGTCATTTGACCGTTTTTTTCCGAAAACGGTTACACAACCGTAATTTTAACACTATTCTGACCATATTATTGGCCATTTTAGGGTCAGAATATAATTAAATCATGGTTATGAAACCGTTTTTCCAAAAACGGTCGAATGACCTGCCAGAATGCTGCAAAATTTTTAACAGTGTAGGAGACAATACGGAATTTCTGATTTGTATGGCCTTACATATACCTCAGTCATAAAAATGTAAAATTTTGTGCCAATTAATATACACAATTGCGAAAATGAAATCGCAACCAATGAGAAAAGGAAGGCCAAGTAAAATCGTGTAAATCGAGGAATCTTTCTTCGTAGTGTTGGAAAAATACCACTACAAAAATTATTTTAGGTGGTATTTGGTGTGAAATGTTTATATGTATTCATTCCTGTCCTATTTATCTTTTTTATTATTTGTAATTTGCTTATTTCATTTTCCTTTTGCAAGTGAAAATCTTACAAATTAAAATTAACTCTTTGAGAGAAATTGTTATTCCTTTTTTTTTTTTTTTTTTGGCAAAATTAAAGTTTATAAAGTTTAATAGAATAATGTCAGTTTATTCTGTATGAAAATAACAAACTTTTTCATTTATAATCAAAATAGTTGAATACATAAATAAAACTATTATTCTATATAGTATATAAATACTATTTTCATTTCTGCGTTTAAATCAATCTATATGCAAATATCTATACAAAGGCATTCATTAATTCATTCCTTTTAACTATGATTTGACTTAAAAAACCATACATACTTTCACATTTATGATATTTTTAGATGAGATATAGTTGCTACGCAACGCTTAAAAGAAAAAAATGAAATTTAAGTAAATTCATAAAATAAAATGTTTTATATTATTCGAACACATGTATAAAATTCCATCATAAGTTATACACCTAGTTTAAAAGCTCTGACAAAATTGCAAACTAAAAGGAATAATTTAATACACTTATTTAAAAATTTCACCATCCAAAATTTACCATTTAAATCTATTATTCATATGAGCGATTTCTTTCAACAAATGAAAATTTGAAAATCGTCTGACTTCCCATAGAAAAGCATTATGTCACAAAATAAAATGTTCTATATATTCCGAACGAATGAACCAAATTGAAACCAAAACTATACAACTAAATCCGGGGAGCTCACCAATATTCATCCTTAATTTCAAGCTAATCGGATGCTTTTTACGGCAGTTATCGCGGGACAGATAGACTAACTAACTAACTAACTAACAAACAAACAGATGGAAACCAAAAGATTTCGTGTCCCCACAGTAAGCCTTCACTGACGTTTCGGCAATTAAAGGACCATAAATTTGTAATTTTAATTCTTTTTATATTTTTATTCATTTTATTTGTTTTAAATTATCTTTATGAAGTAATCCAACCTCTCTTGATCCGCTTACGTGTTTCTGAAGATTCGGCAATTGTGTGAGTATCCTGCATAGAATTCCAAACATATATTGCATCATCGATCCATTTTCCAGAACAATGGGATTTGTTGAATACATTCCAACTGAATGAGCGTAGTGACCGACAATTTCGTAGTGCATTTACTGAATAACAAGCAGCTGCTTTTCCCTACATAATTGAATAGAGTTATTTAGTATAAATCTGCGCACATTGAACAGTTCGAGGTGATTTATAGATTGAGGTTCAAGAAGTTTAGAGTATCAAAATAAGGAATGAAGAGTAATTTACGCAACGTAAAACTCTTGATGCGTAATTTATGTAATATATAAATAAAAAATGTATTTCAAACATTTAAGCAATGGTTTCAAATATGTTTCAATTTTTGATGAAGCTAGTTGCGTGGCAACAGAATGTGTTGCTTTTTGAGTTGCATGAGATCATTCGATTCTTTTGGGGAACACCTATTAAATTCAGATTCATCTGTTATAATTCAAGAGGTATTGGTAAAAGTTTAAATGTTAAGTTACAGGAGTTTTTGAAGCGTATTTATGGTTTTTTGAAGTTTAAGTACAGAAGTACAAGGTATTTCTGGTGTATTGACAATAGTAATGAAGTTTTGAATAAAATTTAAAAAATGCCCATAACGCCCACTAATTTGTATACTTTTTATTTTGAAAATCTTTTTTCTAATATACCCATAGAATTGCTTTATAATACATTAAAAAATATATTTGATTTATTTTGCGTTGAGGAGGATCTTGGAATAAAAAGAGATTTTTTCTTCAGTTTATGTAATTTCTGTTTTTTAAATAATTTTACTACATTTAATAGCCCGCTATTTTACCTGATATGTGGCATTCGGATGGGAACTAATTTTTGAATTCTGCTGCTAATCTTTTTCTTTTTAGGGTTCCGTACTTAAAAAGTAAAAACGGAACCATTATAAGATCACTCCTGTGTCTGTCTGTCACAGCCCTTTTACTCGCCAACTATGCAACGCGGAAAGTTCAAATTGGGGGAAGTAATAAAGACTATTGACCCACATATTTACAGATTAATAAATATCCATAAATATATTTAGGAAAAACGTATAGGAGCTGATTAAGTTACTTGAAAGAAAAAATCTTTTCTTTGTATATCGTATGGGGTATCGTGTGAAAGTTTTCGTAACGCCGAAATCAAAAATATATTTCATTCAATTTTAGGTATTATATTTTCAAAGTTATAGTGAAAAATGTCATGCAAAAATATGCCCCCCCCCCCATCTAATTCCGAATCTATTGAAACTAAAATTCTGAAAAAATTAGAGGTAGTAGACATTAATTTAAACCTTCCAGGAAAATTATAGCGATTACCCTAGGTCACATAGTTTTTGAGAAAATCGCATTTTTCCGTTACACTCAAATTTCGATTTACGGGCTTTAGCAAAAGTGTTGATCAGAGCTTGAGGTACTTATCATAGCAGAAGTATAAAAGCATTGTTGATCATGAATTTCTGAAAAAATCGTTGGTAATTAGCCGAGATATTAACCCTTAAATACACGGACGGCTTGGACATACATAATGACAAGGACGGCGTACTCTATGCTCCATCGGCTTTTAAATCCTAGATAACAAATTTTAAGGATATATTAATGTAATGCAATGCCCAGTAGAAGTATAAAAGCAATAAACGTCAAATTGTTAAAAACAGACTAATTTAATGAGAATTAATCACATAAATACTATGGGGTTCGCGACTAGTTTGCATTGAGTGGCTCTCTCAATACACCTACTATGTCTTTAAAGGTAAACTAAAAACCTATATGGAATTAAAAAAATACAGAATAGCTATATTTGCTATTATTTTGGTTCTATATATCTTTGAACTTTCATGGTATATCCATTTATACTTTTCTAGTATACAGGGTGCAAAGGAAAGTCCCTTTAACCTGAAAATACTTGCGAACGGAGAGAGCGACATCTATGCAAGTGAGGAAACGTTATAATAAAGCGACTACGACCGATTTAATGAAAACGACAGCAGCGCCCCTAGTGGCTAAATTTGGAAGATAGCCACTGCGAATCGAAAACAAAAAGAGATAGACCAAAATTTCCAGTTAGAAAGTTTTAGAGCATCAGTTAATTAATAGAATAGGACATTTAGTTTATATGCATAAGATAAATCTTCGCCTGTTTACCCAAAAATGTCCGAAATCGATGCACTCCATTTTCTGTAAACGTTTGAATGGAATAGTCAGAAGTATAAGGAAATACGCACAATTTAACCTATAAATACGTACTTATCTCAATACATTTTGATAACATCACACACACACAAAAAAAAGTCAAACTGTCTCACAGTGATAAAAAGTTAATATTCAGTATGTTCGAAAAATTCGCCATTGCTCATGATAAACTTTTGTATTCGTGAGAGTAATTCTGCATGCACATTTCTCAGCATAGAACGTCTATTGAAAGCTTCTTCAATACGACGACATATATTTAATCCTTTCAAGGGCGGTGGCTAGACGGTCTAGCCACCTAATTTTAATTCCGAAATAGACAAATGGCACAAAGAATATTTTAATAAAATTTTTCTTTTGTAATGAAAGTGCAAATTAGCGGGGTTTTTTTTCTGAGAAATTCGTTTGAATATTCTGGTTCCAGTCAATTGTTTCATTAGTTTACGAACAGAAATCTTCTGGCCCTGAAAGAGTTATTCTAAAACTTTAAATGCATAAGAAATTAAATCTTTACAGACATTACAGCACAGTACAACGTCACAATTTGCAATTGTGCACTGCTACATTTCCGGAATGTGAATAGGCAAAGTAGAATCGTCGCTCATCGATTTCAAAAATTTTTGGTTATGCAGGCGATGATTTATCTTATCCGTGGGAATCAAATGCCGTTTCGTACTAATTAACTAATGCTCTAGAACTTTCTAATTGGAAAATTTGCCTACCACTTTTCGTTTTCGATTTCCAATGGCTATCTTCCAAATTTCGCCACGAGTGCTGCTGTCGTTTGCATTAGGTCGGGCATAGTCGCTTTACTGTACACTGTAAAAAAAATTCCGCAACGTTCCTGGGAAAAAATGGGCAGCTGGTTGCCCATTATTTCCAAGAAACATTTCTTGAAAATGACTGGAACTTTACTGTATATGTTAAAAACTTTCTACAGAAATGCCAGTAAGTTTCCTGCGAAATACCAGGAATATTTCTGTTGACAGCAAAACATTACTGACATGTCACAGCATGCGGGATCCGCAGACGATTTTTACATTTCCAGTTGACAATTTTCGCTTTATTATCATTATTTGTTAGAATGAAAATATATTTTGAAATTGACATCAAAATTATTATTTATAATTTACACGAAAAAATAAATTTTCAGATAAAATTCAATAAAGTAAATATATATATGATATATTGTTTCTGAACTTTGCTTAAAATATAAAAATATATAAATGCAAATAATAATTAGAAAAAAAATCTAGACATAAAATATTTTGGATTTTCGTTAGTAATTATGTTAGTTTACAAGTTAGATAAAATACATATAAATTTTCATGAAAAAAAAACCTAAACGTAATTGGATATTTTTTCAGAAAATAAAAAAAAAAATTCAAATTTGCAGCAATTCAAAGTGTCAAATATATATCAAATTTAAATAAAATTGTAATAAAGTGTTAAAATATAAAATTAATTAAAAAAGAAAAAAAAAGTCCAGAGGTAGCATTGAACTCGGGCCGTACGGGTGGCGTGCGAGCTTTCTGCGTCCACACCACGAAAGACACGTTGAGAGCTGCAAACTAATGGGTATTTGAAACGTATGCTAAACCTCGGCATCTAATTTCTGAAAAGCTAAGGCCCATTTGAAGAAATCCTTTCACAAGAATAATTAGACATAAGAACTCTAAAACATACTTTAAATTAATCAAAATCGGTGAGAATCACGTTTGGTGGTCCCCTGGTTAATGGAGATCCAAATAATAGGTGTATTTTTTTTACACGGTCTGCTTCTTAAACATTCCACAGACAAGTACGAGAGATAATCTCTTAGCGATGTCACGGAGGTATTGTATTTTCATCTGAATTGTCTTGACAATAGAGACGTAAAGGATTATGTCGTCTATTGATTTATTTGCATTCCATATTGATTTTTTTACATTCATTTAAGGAATTCTTTTTCGACACTCGCGCGCTAGCAACGGATTATAGCAAAAAAATAATAAATGGCGGCCGCAGCGTTTTGCTGTTTCCAAATTTTGTTCAGGAACGTTTCAGATAAGAAAACCAGAATTTCACAGGAAAGAGCTAAATTATTCTGAAAACCTGAGAAAAGGCGAAACGTTCCTGGATTTTACATGGAACGTTACCATTTTTTTTTACAGTGTACCGTTACCTCACTTGTATACTTTTGCCCCGTTTACTCCGTTTTACTCCGTTCGCAAGTATTTTCAGGTTAAAGGGACTTTACTTTGCAACCTGTATACTATACAGCTATACCCAACCCTACGTTGTATAGCTTTTACAAAGTCTTATTATTCTTTTAGCAACGGTATTTTTTTAATAATACATTTAATAATTCATATATTATTGTACGGAACCCTCTGTGCGCGATTAATACTCGCACTTGACGGTTTATTTATTATTAATTTAACTATGTTTTATACAGTAATAAAAGTTTTGTAGTTTTAAGGTATATCGATGATTTAATCATCTTCGATGACATACTCTTGGTATCGATTAACAATATCTATCCTCCATGTTTAAAATTAAATAAGGCTTCTGATGATAGTTTGCATGTTGATTTTTTGGATTTAGATCTATTAATTAAAGATAATAATATATTAGTTGAGCTTTTTGATAAACGGGATTTTTTAAATTTTGATACTCAATCAATACCACACTGGTTTTCAAATTTAAATAAAAAGGTTTTCATCAACATTATTTTGGGGCAAGTGTACATATATAAGATTTGTAACATTGAAGAATTTTTGAGTTCGCATATTTTTAAATTGACTGCTAATCTTTTTTACAATAATTTATTTCCATATCAGTTTATTTTTCATTATGTAAATCAGCTTAAAAAAATGTTTTCTGAAGTGACAACAGCTAAGCGGCCAAACACCGTAATGGATGAGGAGGAAACTGCTTGAGTATATGAAGAATGTGGGGTAAAGTCTTTTTAAGAACGTCTGCAGTTTGGTGAATTTCAAGTTGGACCTGACGTGAACTGGAATGGAATTTATGAATATAAAGATGACGGAGAGACAAGACTAGTTGACGCTGGTCTATCTGGGATTATGAACTTGCAACTCATGCTGTTAGATGTATGATGGGGAGTGTAGTGGATATTTTAAAGGTATCAGTTTTTCAAGTCTTCACGGGTTAAGGTGGCGATATGGCCTTCTCACATGTTCAATGTTTCTAGTTACTTAGTGATTTAGTTTTATAAGAATTTTTATTTGACTATGTTTCATAAGTTAAATTCAGTTCTACTGATATTGAATTGGTTGGTTGTTTATGTTTTTAAAGCAGTTTTGTTTTGTTAAGTTTTTAGAAGTTTAAGTTTCTTTGATGATTTTTTACACTTTTGGAGTATGGGGATTGGCCATATCTTGCGAAACCTGTGAGGATTCAATTTCTATTTTTGGTACCTGTTTTTTGTTTCCTCCCACTTTCAAACAAGCAAGGAGTTGTTTGTTTATTTTTTTTTTATATAAAAGTTCATTGGTTTTATTGTTGTGTTTTGCACTCTCTTTTTCATAAATTTCATAATTCATATACATAATTCATATATATATATATGTATATATATATATATCCTGGTGGACAAAACGTAAGAACCACTGTTATTTTCAACGATTACAGTTAGTAATAAATCCGCAGCAGCACGTGCAAATTTGCATGAATGCGGGATGTACTCTGTTTTGTGAAACTTATGCAAATTTTGTACTTCCGCTTTTGTCGATCACGTGACAGCAGAGATAAAAGATTTTAGCAATCGGCGGCTTCTGTGAGTTGTCATTAGATGTAAAAATTGAAAGAGAAGGAGTGAAGCTTGAACACTGAAGTTTTGAACATATCTTCGAGGCATCATTTAGATGATATCACTCGTGGTATAGTAATCGGAAAGTTGGAAGAAGGACGCAAAATGAGAGATGCTGTCCGTGAATTTAACATCGCGCACAGTATTGAATACCTGTTCGTTTCTAGGCTATGGACTGCATTTCAAAAGAGTGGAATATGTACTAGGCGCACGGGAGGAGGTCGTCCTAGCAGTACGACGTCCCAAGAAGATCGCTATATTGTTATTTCGGCAAAAAGGAACCGACGCAGCACAGCTGGTCAATTAGCAAATCAACTTTGTGCTGCCACTGGAACTAAAATATCCCGGTAAACTGTTGAAATGCGTTTGAAAAAGGGTGGACTAAACGCCCGAAGACCTGTTGTGTGTGTATCACTCTCGAGGCGCAACGTAGCGCCCGTTTACAGTGGAGCCGTGAGCATCGTAGTTGAACTGATGACGACTGGTCTAACGTGCTCTTCTCAGATGAGAGTAGATTCAGTCTATCGCCTGAATGTAGACGTAAAATGATATGGCACGAGGGTGGTAGTGCTTACTGTCGAGAAAATATTCTAGAAAGAGATCGATATACAACTCAAGTATCATGGTGTGTGCAGGTATGATGTTTAATGGCCGCACGGATACCTATATGCTTGACCAAGGGTCCATTACCGGTAGACGGTACATTGAAGAGGTCCTGCCTCTACATGTTGACTTTTTTGAGGTGCTGTCGGCGAAAAGTTTCGTTTTATGGACGATAACGCACCTTGTCATCGCATACAGTCTGTACAAGATTGTCTTGAGGTCGAAGATATCCATCACATAGACTGGCCAGCACGTTCGTTTCCCTGACCTGGATCCCATTAAAAATGTATGGGATGCCTTGGGGAGACGTATTGTTGCTCGACGATTTCCTCCCACAAACAAGGAAACCTCATCCGAGCAGTAAAGGAGAAATGGGGCAACTTGCCTCAGCAGCTATTGAATCATGTTGTTCTGAGTATGCCACGCCGTGTTGAAAGTTGTCTCGCATTACACGGTGGTCACACCCCTTATTGACATGGCACTGACGAATGTTAATTGTGAGTATTTGGCTTTTTTAGTACCGTCATGTTTTCGGTCAATATTCACGTTTCAGAAAAAGAACCTCTGGTAATACCCTGTATACAACCTTTCAACAAAATTTTATATTAAATCCTGTGTAACATTCTGTTAATACTATTGTTTGCTTCTTGACCCACAATTTTACCTAGATTCTCATTTACATGTATTTACCTTCTTGGTCAATTACGTTTTGTCCACCTGTGTATATATAAATATATCTGAATTTTGTCATACTGTAACAATCGAAATTTTGAACCGATTTGGATGAGACTTTTCATGTGCATAGTACCTACTAATGTCCCGACCTTGTTCTTTGGCCAGCTTCCTCCGCCATTTTGTTTCAAAATGTTGGCCATTTGAATTTTTGAATTTTTTTAATGCTTTCCAACATTGTATTCTTATAGAAAATCTTATGTCTCACAAAATGCAAAGGCTTGTGAGTGCTTAAGCCATTTGGTAGGCCTCCCCACCTAGCTGACCCTTGTATCAATCAAAACAAAATGTTAGAAACATTAAAAGATATTTTCAAGTGTCACACAGTGTAAGTTAACAACATAGGCCATTTTAAAGATAAAGTTAGGAAACCTAAAAATTTCCAAAAGTATCCACTTAATTCAAATGGCCGCCATTTAGGAACAAGATGGCGGATGAAACTGGCCATCGAACTCGGTCGAGACATTAGTATGTACTATGCATATGAAAAATTTCTTCCTTGGCGGTTCAAAAATTCGAGAGTTAAATTCGGATATAAATACATATATATAATATATATGTATATAAATCAGTACTTCAACGACGGGTGGTTCTGATATCAGGGGGTCATGATCGGCAAAAACTGTGATCGGCAAAAAGTGTTTTCCTTCGAACGGCTGCAATAGGTAGTTTTTTTACTTTTTGTAATGAAAGATACCTAAAAGTGTCCAAAATTTTGGCCACCACTGTATATCAAAGTATAGGATATTTTTCAAAATATGATATTTACAAACCCTGAACCGACTTGAGCTGTGAAATATTTAATTGTTGTTTAACATTATGCATATTAATAAGCAGATATGATTTATCTTAATAAAATCAACATTTGGAAAATATCAAATGTATATTATGTAAAGAGAAAATAAAAAGTTCCAAGTTTTGCTAAAAGTATCTCTTGCATAATACATGGGAATAATACCTTCTGAATGAAAATAAATTCTCCAACAGACTGGTAATAGAATCCAAAAAATAATATAGAAAAAATACTCAGAAATATCTACTTAAAAACTATCAGAAATTTTAATTCATTAATAAATTCTGTTACTCTTGTCTATATTTTACTTTAAGGGTCTCAGAACTCTTAAAATTGGAAAAAATGAAAAAAAAAAAAGAACCATTTTCAAAATTTAATATCTTAAAATGTATTTGATATTAAGACACAATTTTAAATGGGAATGAAAGATACAAGTATGTTCAATCATGTCAAATATTTGAAAGTTGCAAGATGCAGAATTGGCATTTACAGGGGGCTCAAAATTGTCAGACATTTGACGAGCAGAAAATCGGCATAACAGATGATGCGCACGATTACAAAATAAATTTTGCAACTAGAATGAAAATTTTGGTGTCTTCTTATTCCTCAGATTATAATAATTACACTGAACCTAAATAAATTTGTATTTAAAGCATTTTTATATTTTTAATGCAAAGTTGTATTTAGCTAATGCAAAATTTAGAAAATTTCAACAATATAACCCCCTAAAAAATATTTTCTTTTTACAATAAAAAGGAAATTTTAGGTTCAATTTATACAGACTAACATGAAACATATGTTTTGAAAATTTCATGAAAATATATTCAGAAGTTTTTGAGATATCGTGCGCGTTATGCCCAAAAACGTTATTTGGAGAAAAATGACTTCAAAGTTTTGGAAACACCGGTTCAGCTATTGAACGGATATAATTCTAAATGCCATAACTTCTGTTATAATGGGAATTTCAAGATAAGAATTATATCAAAATGTTCAGAAAACATACAAGTTTAACATCTAAAAAAATTAAAATTTTGAAAATTTTAGAGCTTTAAGAGTCCTGAGACCCCTTAACATCTTCTATAATATTTTAGATGTTTGAATTCAAATATTAAAGATAGCTTGTCCATAGAAAGTTCTTAATTACACTCTCAAAATAGCAATATTTAATTTTTTAACCCTTCATGTCGCGCATTATAAATCAGAAAATTACTCCTCTTCAATAATTATCTCCGTTAATGTCTGAAGAAATCCAAAACAACTTCTATAATAACAATTTGATATTTAGATAGATTTTTAAATAAAACTGACTTAATAAGTTAGAGGGTTTTTTTACCCGACTGCCAAGAAGGCGTTGTGTGTTTCACGCGTATCTTGGTATTTGTATTTTGTTATACCGTCGAAACATCCCAACGGCTGGAATGATTTTAATGAATGAGGTCTCCATCGATTCGTCTTAACCGTAAGATAGTTATAGGCTAGGTTTTGTTTTTATAAATTCAAAATGGCGGCCGTAAAATACAAATGGCGGTAGAGACGACAAAAAATTTTTACGCACCCTATTGAGTGGCCTATCATTGCATAGGTCTTTCAAAATGAAGACGATGTTTCATTGACTATTTTACAGTCAGAAGCTCCGTTTAAATATTACACAACCTGAAAGTTGTGGAGGTAGGATCTCTAGCTTTACTGCAACTCTAACCATCTATAGGCCTCATCAAAACAGTGTTTATAGATAGGAACTAACATTTAAACACAACTTAAATGTCATCAATACAAGTAAATGAAAAAAATAGATAAGTAATATTATAAATAGTTTCACATTGATGAGAAATAATTAATTAGTTCGCTTTTTACTCAGCCGGGTTTTTGGATTTTTAAATTTAATTGTAAAATATTTACAAGAATAATTAGATTAATTAACAAAAACTACTGTTAGGGAAATCTCACAATTATTACAAGAACAGTGTAAATAAATGTACTGTGATCCTATCTGTAACTGATCCTATCAGTAAATGTTCTGTAGATGCACATTTTTCGTAAAACATTTTTGAATATGAGAAAAGTAGAATCCATGTAAATGGTTGAGAAAAAAATACCACATTAAAAAATACTTAGCTTAGACTGTTTCGCTGTGCTTAGTGAATGTGATCCAGCAAAGTATTTTGTTTGAAAAGTACCCTATACTTTTATTAGTAGACGAATTAAATAAATTTTATATTGCATTTCTTTATTGGGACCTATAAGTCCTTTCGGAGCATAAAAGGTTAAAATCGAATATAAAGGTTTATTCGCACCTGTTTCATTCAACTAAATTATCGTTCTAGCTCTTGAAAAGAAGTTTTCATGATCTTCATGATCTTTCATGATCTGATAAAATAAGTAAATGGGAAATTTCTCTAGCCTTCAATAATCCTGTTGAAGCTCGTACTTTATATCCTACTGTGAATTACTGTAAAATATCACAATGTTCATTTCAACTTTAGTTTGCTATTACTGCTTGAAGTTCTCTATCATGTATTCATACATATGGTATGAAGAGTAATAGAGAATTGAAAACGACTGAAAAGTTTTGTTTGTTTTAATACTTCTTGGGGTAATAAAATGCAGTTGATAGTAACGTATGTTTATGCATAAGCTAGGACAAATTTTTGAATAAATTTCATAATCCAACATCGCATCCAATTATATAGAGCCAAAATATTATTATAATAAATATTGCAAGAATGAAGTATCAAATTTCAAATACTTATCATTATTTTTCACTTCATCATTAACGTCTACACAGCGTAATTGGAACTGCAAGATATTTTTGTAAAGATGGGATTAATAATAAACGAAATGGTAATAGTTAAGGGTACGGTAGGTGTTACTATTTATTTTATTTTTAACTAGTATACAATCCCCGTCAAAAATGACGGAATGTGAATGATAAATCTTCAAAACAATATTTAAAAAATGTTTTTCTGACCTTAAAAAAAAAAAAAAAAAAAAAAAAAAAAAAAAAAAAAAGATGCCTCAGCATTTTGTTAATCAAAAAGTATTATCCTTTGATTTTTAATGATTAGAACAAAGAAATTATGTAAACTACAGTTTAGTCACCCGCGCTTAAACGCGCCATTTCCAGCTATACATTCTATGACGAAAATACTTATCTAGGTTCCTTCTATCCTCTGCATTAAAAATTTGCTGTTTAGCGTGATTTTTTTCTCGCTACAAACTGTGTTAAAATTCATAATTTTATCAGCAAGATAATTAAAATATGCTGTACCGATAAGAAATATTCATTTTATTTGCAATGTCTTCAAATCTGATAAAATGCATTTTTTTAAAGTACGATTAAAACAGAAATTTTCTTTGTTAATATTAATTGCTGATAGATGACGCCAAAAAATTAGCAAGAAACATAAGCTCCTGATTTATTGGGAATTGAAACGGCCGCTGCTCGCAGCCTTCGGTACAGAAAAATGTGTCCATTTAATTTCCCTTTAACTAATGCTAAATTGCCTTTGAAATAACTCTTTATTGTAAATGTATTTGAAAGTTTTAGATATTCAAATTCGGATAATTTTTACTTTGTCATATAAGACAGAACACAAATGTCACACGAAATCTAAAATTGTGCAAAAGAATAATCAGTCTGAACAAATTAAAAATACATGTAATGCCATGTGCTTGCACTGCACTTTTCTGAAGTGAAAGTTATATCTTTTCTCCACCAGATGGCGATAGTTATCCATTATTTTTAATTTAGAACTTGTTGTTGGTGGTGGTGTTGATTTGGCCCTTAAATTTAGAACTTAACTGGATAGTTTTTGAGGTTTAAAAAAAGTTAAAATACTTAAAGATTTCAATATGCTTTTACAAATATTTTAAGAACATCGACGTTAAACTGTATTTTTTTAAGAAAAAGAAGCGTTTACAGAGTCATGCATTTGTTTGTAGATTTGCTGGAATTTGAATCTGGATGGCAACAGCATCGTTTGTTTAGATCCGATTTCTATGTTTATAATAGCTTAATTTTAATTTAGAACTTATAACATTATAAATGTATATGATATAAATTTTTTATGTGAAAACATGTTGAACAGACATGATTTCAAGTAGAAGAAATTATCCTTTAACCCCCTCACTGACAAGCCCGTGTTAATACGTTCACAAAGCTCCAGGTTTCACTGCAATACAAGCAATATTTAAAGTAATATTATTCTATTGATTTAATGTATTTTTAATACATTGAACAATGATTAATACTTCTAAGGATTGCATTCATATTCGTTATTAAGTTTTTTTATAAAATGTTCAAATAATCTTTTTTTTAGCATTTAAAACAAAATGCAGAGAAAACTACATTACAATTTTGCCCTTTTCCAAGACAGTCGGAGGGCTAACTGTCATATGTTAGCATATGATTTTCATGAAGACTAACAATGCGTTTAGCATCAGTCGATTCGCAGACCAGAGTGGTTTCCACCGTAATGGTTACCTACACTTTTCTCAAATCGGATTTTATTATAAGTAGATTTTCATCATAGAAATATGAAATTTTGTTTAAATATACATTTCACGATAACTATGTATAAACATCTTAAAGGAAATTTCTAATCTCATTGTAATTTAATATTTAAAAAAAAATAAAATGCTACATGCGTCTTAATTTTTGAGATATTTCATCGATTTTGCACTTTAATCACTTAAAATATTACTGAAAACAAATCTGTGTATACATTTTTTAATCCCATAAAAAATTAAATTTTTAGAGATTATTTTCCTGAATTCCATATCGATTTTCATCAAAATTTTGCCTTTTAAGAAATTAAAAATCAAATTTAATTATCTTAATGAAGTAGAATTATAAAATACATACACAGTTTCTTTGTAAGCAATATCAGGATTCTTCCTTATCAATTTCATAAATTTTGATCAAAAATAGAGACGCATGACGCATTTCAAAAATAAAAAATAATCCCTTCCTGCTTGGCCTACAGGGGGAGGTAGATTTTGAAGTTAACACCTAATTTCAACAACAAAAAAAAATTAATTCAAGATTAGAGATAAACCCAGTTTAACAATTTTATCTGGCCGATTTTGAGGAGTTTTAATTTAATTTTTCTGTAAGAGGTGATTTTATCAGAATCATGATAATACGATTTTTTCTTCAACCATTGTTCTTGTTTAATTTGTTTTTGTTGTAAGAGTTGGTTATCAAAAACTTTTCAATATAAAAATTGTAGATATATTAAGAAGATTTGAAACAAATTTAAGCAGATTTGATATATGGTGAATTGACGAAGTTATGATTTTTTTCTTCTTCAGCCCCCCTTCCCCCCTGACATTTTTGGTCGTTTTTTAGCTCACAGGCTATCAAAGTCTGAGGGTTAATGTCCCGCCGGGTTCTGTATGTACGTACGTATGTACGTGTGTGCGTATCCATGTAATGCAATGACTCTTGATAGAAACATCCGATTTGCTTCCAATTTTTTTCTATGTTCATTCTGATAAGTCGCTTCCCTGATTAGTTTTGGTGCTTTATTGGTTAAGTATAAAGGGGGTAATGGGGGGCTAATCACACTTTAATTTAGATAAATGTTTTTTTTTTCATGCAGAATTATCCGATTTGCTTCAATTTTTTTTCTAGGTTCATTCTGATAAGGCGCTCATCTGATTAGTTTTGCGGGTTCATTTGTTAAGCATAAAGGAAGGAAAGGGAGGCTAAACCTCACTTTAATTTAGATAAATGGGTTTTTCATGCAAAATTATTCGATTTGCCCTAAATTTGGTATGCAGGTTTATTATGTTAAGGAGCTTCCCTGATTAGAATTGAAGATTCACCATTTAAGTATAAAGCGGGAAAAGAGGACTAGCCCCCTCCCCTTTAATTTAGATACATGGGTTTTTCATGCAGAAATATTCGATTTGCTCCAAATTTAGTATACCGGTTTATTATGTCAAGGAGCTACCTAGATTAAATTTGGAGGTTTATTGGTTAAGTATAAAGTGGGGGGAACGGGTGCTAGTTCTCCCTTAATTTAGATAAATGGGTTTTTAATGCAGAATTATTCGATTTGCTTCAAATTTGATATACCGGTTTATTCCAATATACCGCTTCCTTCATTAGATTTGGAGGCTGAATGGTTAAGTATAAAAGGGTGGAAAGGGGACACGTCCCCTCTACTTAATTTAAATAAATGGGTTTTCATGCAGCATTATCCAATTTACTTAAAAATTTTTTAAGGTTCATTCTGATAAGGAGCTTTCCTATTTAGATTTGAAGGTTTATTGTTTATTGGGAAATGAGGGAGCCAATAACCCCTTAATTTAGCGAAATAGTTTTTTCATGCACAATTATCTGATTTGCTTCAAATTTGGTATATAGGTTTATTCTGATAAGGCACGTCCCTGATTAGATTTGGAGGTTCATTGGTTAAGTATAACGGGGGCTAATCCCCTTTCATTTATTTTTTGAGGGCCATTATTCTTTGAAATAAGAGTATAATATACAATTAGTGTGAATAGCCTGTGAGCTCAATGCCATCTATTTACCTGGCACTTTTCATTTTATATTTATTTATTTTGAGCGGTAACAGTTGGTCCTATCATGAACTTGTCAGCATAAAAATTGTAGATAGTATTAAGAATATTTATAGTAAGTTTAAGTGAATTTGATATATTGAGAACAGATGAAGTTATGAATTTTTTTCTCCCTAATACACACTCATGTTTAGTCCATTGAACCCATTTTTAGGTGCGTTCGTAATTATATAAGTATGTAGCACCTATAGTCGTCGTTCAGTCCGTCTGTCTGACCGTTTACCTGTCTGTCCGCATATAACAGCGCAAAAAATACCTCACCGAATCGTTTGAAATTTTAAATATATAATGGTTGCATAATTTTGTCGAGCCATTTCAAATTTTATAAAAATTGGATGTACAGTTTAATTACAGGGACAGTCAAAAGTTTTCCGTTACATTACAGCCAATGGGAAAAAATATTGCAAGTGCATTTTAATGC
Organism: Maratus speciosus; assembly: GCA_963932465.1. NCBI lineage: Eukaryota > Metazoa > Arthropoda > Arachnida > Araneae > Salticidae > Maratus > Maratus speciosus. The sequence continues at coordinate 50,929,449 of OZ010800.1, forward strand.
TGTCACAGCCTTTCGAATGTTCTGAAATTTTAAATATATAATTTTTGAAAAATTTTGTCGAGTCATTTCAAATTTTATGAAAATCGGATGTATAGTTTAATGACAGGGACAGTCGAAAGTTTTCCGTTACATGACGGCCAATGGGAAAAAAAAATATTTCAAGTGCATTTTAATGATGTTACAGCCTTTCGACAGAATGAAATTGTTATGCACTTATGAAGCGCACTAAAATATATATTCAGTACAATATGAAGTGCAAAAATATTTATAAAACGAGTTATAGTACAAACGCACAACATTTGCCACGTTTGACGAGCAATTTCAAACTTGTTAATTTTATCAAAAATATGTGATACATAAATTTTTGGCCCTTTTCGTAGAAGTAATAATAACATTAAACTGATTTGTATGTATTATAACTAAAAAGTTATTTCGTTTTATCGGTTTTCACAAAACCCCTCCCTATTTCCCCATAACGGTCAACAAAGTCCTTAAAAATGTAAACATTTTCTAAAATAATGTATTCTTTTCTTTTTCGAAAAATTCGGTGTATTTGATCATAAATCGTTGTTTTTCTACATACATCCAATGACATTACTTGCTTTGATATTGTTCGTATGGTGGACTGTAGACGTTTAATTTCTTTTTAATTGATTTTATTGGCACGTAAACACTGCACAAAATACTTACACAAAAATTAAAACTTGACTAATTTGAATTGATTGTAAAGTATAATTAATATCCATCGCGTAGTTTTGAATAGAATGTTTTGATACGTGTTGATGCTTTGACGATCAACAGCTTAATGGTAACTTTTTTTACAGACTGCTCGCTAGGGGGAGCTGGATATAATTCCGGGACGGATCGTGCCGCCCGGGGATGAAATATGACATATTTCCGCAATTAATATAAACATAATACAATAGATAACTAATTAACACTACAAATGATACTAAAATACAAAATACTTAATAAACATAACAATCTGGATAATTACTTTAAAACAAAATGTAAGAAATACAATGATGCATAAACATTAATAAAACAATAGATAAGAAATAAATTGATGCATTAACATTAATTAAGTGTCCTGAATGGCCAACAGGCATACTTTAGAAATGGCTCTTAAAAATATGCCACATGCAGTTTTGACTTTGACTGCACGAACCCTGTTGTTCTTGCTTGGAATTATTTCTATAATCCGGGAAAGAGCCCACTTACATAGCGGGAGATTTTCTTCTTTTAATAACACTAGAGATCCTAGCTTAATCTTTTCTTTTGTAAAACCATTTTACGAACTGGTGCAAGTGATTTAGGTAGTCAATAGACCAACGTTTCCAAATGCATTGAACATATTTGGTAATTAATTGCCAATGGGTTAATCTATTGTCAGAAATCTTCACAACATTAGGTTCTGGAATACTGGTAATGGGTCTGACAATTAAAAAATACTCTGGCGTAATCACTTCAAACTCATTTATGTCATCAGAAAGCGGAAATAAAGGCAGGGAATTTAGGATCCCCTCAATTTGGACTACTAAATTTTCAAAATCCTCTAGAGTGATTTTATTATTACCTACGGCCCTAAGCAAATGAAGGACTTGATTTGAAGGACTTGTTTGAAGGACTTGTTTGAAGGACTTGTTTGAAGGACTTGATTGGTTGGAAGGATTAGTTGAATGACTTGGAAGGTTTGATGTTCCCATAGACCGCCAAAATTAGGAGATCGCGGAGGGATAAATTTCCAAGTTGTGAATTCTTCGGCAAAGAAATTTGATAATTCCTCGTTGGGAGTGGCTAATAATTTCTTAAAGTTATTTAATACTGTGGACGCACCTTTAAAATTAGTGGCAGAAGTTAGCGTATTTACTTTGCCTTTCCTGGCGCAAAATCTTTAAAGCGCAGCGATGAATGCAGTAGTAGATAACTCGCTTACTATCTCTAGATGAATAGCCTTGGTAGCCATGCATATAAATATGGCCACATAACTTTTGGTATAAGTGCCTTTTCTCTGATTTTTGTACTTAATGTGGAAGGGCCACTAAAATCAACACCTGAATTGAGAAAAATGTGGTTAGGTTTTACGCGTTGTGATGGGAGGTCTCCCATTAACTCATCTAGTGTTTTGAGGTCATGCCTGAAACATGTGACACATGTGTGCACTGTTTTTCGGGCAATGCTTTTAACCTTTATAGGCCAATATTTCATTCGTACTTGATGAACTAATCCCTGAGCACCTATGTGAAAGAACTTTTTATGAAAGTACTCAAAAATTAATTTAGTGAGTTTATTAGCACTGGGCAGAATTAACTGGTGCTTAGCATCAAAAGGAAAGTCAGAATTGATTAATCTACCACCTACTCTAAGTAATTCCCATTTGTCAATGAATGGGTCTAATCCCTTTAACTTACTGGGAGAAGGAACAGTTTGCCCCTTTCTGAGTGCTGCTAATTCAGGAACGAACTTACCTTCCTGGGCCTTTTTTACTAAAAAATGTGCACTATATTTTAATTCGATACCCTTAAGTTGATTCTGGCATATGTTTCTGCGTCTGCAGTTGTTGTCGAACCTAAAAATAAAACTACATATTCTTATTACAAATGAAAATCAAATTTCAAATTTCAAAGTAATTGCTTAAAAGGCGCAAAGGCCAACATAGTGAAAAAGATTCCAAGCCGGGACTCGAACCCGGGCCATCAGTATAGCGCACTGACGTTCTACCGACTAAACCACTTGGAACGATACCTAGCTCGGAAAATTTCTCACTATTATATGTTGGCAAGGCTACAAACGCAGCAAAAGATGGAATATTTATCGTGAGTCACCGACCTGGGACAAACACGAAACATAATTAAATCCAGCATCGATAGAAATTATATTAATACATGGAAATTATTCCAGAGAGAAACATTCGCCTTGCATGCAATATTTCAAATGAAAATTTCTATCGATGCTGGATTTAATTATGTTTCGTGTTTGTCCCAGGTCGGTGACTCACGATAAATATTCCATCTTGTGCTGCGTTTGTAGCCTTGCCAACATATAATAGTGAGAAATTTTCCGAGCTAGGTATCGTTCCAAGTGGTTTAGTCGGTAGAACGTCAGTGCGCTATACTGATGGCCCGGGTTCGAGTCCCGGCTTGGAATCTTTTTCACTATGTTGGCCTTTGCGCCTTTTAAGCAATTACTTTGAAATTTGAAATTTGATTTTCATTTGAAATATTGTATGCAAGGCGAATGTTTCTCTCTGGAATAATTTCCATGTATTAATATATTCTTATTAGTTTGAGAAAATTATTAGAAGAGTTGTATAATACATCAAAAAATTGTTACAGTTATTACGAATTGTCAATAAATTAAAATCAGTTTTGAGTTCATGGTCACATTCAATGTCAGTGAGGGTAGGAAATTGATTGGGAACTATAATTTCCCTTTGAAGAAATTCTGGCCCAAACCACCACAAATCATTATTTATCAGATCCTTGGCTGTTGCACCTCTGGAGATGATATCTGCTAGATTGGATTTAGAGGATACATGGTTCCAATGATAATTTTCAGAAATAGACTGGATCGTGGTTACTCGGTTCGCAACGAAAGTTTTAACTTTGTGGGGGTGGTGTATTAAGGCAAAATAGAACAATTGTAGAATCTGACCATAGCCACACCTTTTCAAAGCACAGCTGTAGGATGGGAATTATCTTTTGAACCAGTTTTCTCAAAAGTAGAGCTGCACACAACTCTAGTCGCGGAATGCTCATTGGCTTTAGGTGAGCCACACGGTACTTGCTGCACAGAAGATTAGACCTGAACTGTCGAGTTGTGGAGAGAGTTCTTATGTAGTAACTGCTCCATAGGCCTTTACAGAAGCATCTGAAAATCCGTGTAAATCTAGACTTGCAGTGTTGTCAGACAAAACATACCACGGAATTGAAAGATGATTTATTTCTGTTAATTTGATCAGAAAATTTTGCTATTCCCGAAAAGAACTGGCACGCAGATGTTTTTTCCATTTTATCTTCAATTCCCACAAATGTTGCATGAAAACTTTTGCTTTGGTTAGAATAGGGCCAATGAGGCCTAATGGATAGTAAATTTTAGCAATTTGTGCCAAGACTTATCTTTTGGTATAAACATCTTTGGGTTCGATACTAATTTTTAAAGTAAAATGATCCGATTGAGGTTTCCAAAGCATCCCTAAAGTTTTTGCAAAAATTTCCTGCGAGTGTTCGTCAAATGCATATTCTGATATGGCTGCGTCTTGTAATAATTCGGGATGATTAGAGACCCAGTTATGTAGCTCCATCCCTCCCCTTTTTAAGATCAGAATTAAGTGAGATTTCAAGTCTTGTGCGTCTTGTAAGGAACCTGGACCAGATAAACAATCATCAAAGTACTTGTCGTTATGTATCACTTCTGCAGCTTTGGGAAAATCTTTTCTTTCTTCATCAGTAAGAGCTCTCTATGTCCACGTGGTTAGAAAAGGAGCACTTACCGTGCCGTAGGAAATCGTGTTAATTTCAAATATTTTTATCGGAGCGTCCTTACTAGACTCCCAAAGAATTTTTTGCAAATTTCTTTGCAGTGTGTCCATCATTAACTGCCTACACATTTTCTTAATGTCTGCGCAGAATGCATATCTCTGGGTACGGAATCAAGTTATAATAGAAAATAATTCTTGCTGAACCATTTCCCATTTAATAAAATAGAATTAAGTGAATAACCACTAGATGTATTTGAACTTGCCTTGAAGACACCTCTCAAGGGAGTGGATATTTTTTCCGGTTTATACACAGCATGATGTGGAATGTAATAAGACAGCTTATTTTCATTTTCATTTTTAATTTATGTCATATGCCCCAAAGATTCGTATTCTTTCATAAAAGCTGTATATAAATTATCCATTTTTTTATTTTTATCTAATTTAGCCCATAAAACATAACTAATTTAGCCATTCACCTAGCTGCAATTTCTCTAGAACTTCATAACACGGATTCTGCATTTCTTTCATTGATAGCTGTATTGTAAAGCTACCGGTATGATCGCGTTTATAGGTGCTTCTAAAGTGTTCCTCACAAAATATTTCTTCATCCCATTTGACATTTTCTTTATTATCCCCAAGTAAAGATTCTATTTCAAAAAATTTCTGTAAAGTATTGTCTAAGCTATTTTCAGTTAAAATGCAACAATATGACATATTTCCAACTTGTAAAAGTGAACCTGTGATTAAATATCCAAATACTGTATTCTGTAATATACAATTAGCATCTGCTAAACAGATTTGCTCACTCTTTAAAATGTCAAAAAATACCTCCTACCAATTAATGCATCAATCCGACCAGGTATATGAAAATTTTTGTCCACTAATTCTATGTAGTTAGGGATACATAAATTTGAAATGTCTAATTTTTCAACCGGAATGGTGTTAGTTATTTTTGGTAGAACTGCAATCTCTAATGTTTTAGAAAATGTTCCTTGTTCATTTGATATTTCTGCATTGATAATTTTCATTACTTCCTGCTGAGACTCTTTAATACCAGAAATAATACCCTTGAATGGTTTTGGGTTTAGCTATAATTTTTTGGATGCGTGCTTATTTAAAGCGTTAATCGACGAACCATTATCTAAAATAATTCTTATTTAATTTTATTTCAAAACACATCATTTACTAAAAGTATAGCTGTGTTTAATATCGGGCAATTTCTTCTATCAGCTGCTAAAAGATTAGTACCGATTAATGGGGTTTCCTTAATCTCAGGATTATTACCACCATTTCTGACAGATCATTTACGCCACATAGTAAGGTGTTATGTACTAATTTGCATCTCTTACAAGTAAATTTAGAATTGCATTGTCCTTGATGTAATCGTAAGCAATTTGAACATAATTTTTTTTTTATTTATAATCATTTTCTTTTTACGAACACTCATGTTTATAAAAGCAAAATATTTGAAAAGGGGGTGCTGAGAATTGCACAATACGCATGGCTTTACATTAATTTTATCCTTATTATAACTCACAAAAAATGATCTTGATTTATTTACTGCGTAATTATACCTAGTTTTCAAGAACTTCGATTACGACTGGCTGGCGACAGACGATAAATTTATAGATTCTAAATCTAGGCATCTTTTTCCAAAAAAAGAAATTAAGTAATCAAAAGTCGGGACATTTGAGGTTTCAAGAGATAATTCAAACTGCTTTTGAGTTCCTTTATCCAATTTTTTCAGAATTATATTCATAAACACACTTTCTGATAAATTATTTTGAGTATATTACATAACTCTGAGTGCCCGGATATTCTTCTTAATACATCCAATAAAATCACGCAATTCTTTAGGGGCATTCATGCTTAGGGGATTCATGCTGCATTTTTCACAATTTAAAATTGCTGAAATATGCGAATCGATTAAAAATCTTTTCTTTTCGTATCTGTGTATCGGGGCTTGAAACAGTGAATTAAAATCATCATCAGGTGATTCTAAATGTTTGGCTTCGCTTTTTAAAGAAGCTTTTAAATAAAATAGCTTCTGGTTATTATCTAATTAAGCATTATTGATAATGAAGTTAGTGAATTGCCTTTTAAAATTAGCAAAATCACAACAATCACCTCCGAATGAAGGTAATGGAATTTCTGGGAGACGTTTTGTTTTCTGGTATTTTCTGGTATTTTGTTTTCTGGTTAGACTGTGTTTTGTTTTCGTTTGAATGATCATTAACATTTACAGTATTACATTTATTTTCAATAGAGGCTAATAAAAGTTTCAAGCTTACCTCCACTCGTTAGAACCTCTCATTAGCACTATCGATATCCTCCTCTATTTCTTGCACTCGTTGCGCAGATATCCCTTGGATATCAAAATACTGCTCTCTTATTTCTTCCAATTTATTTTGAAGAACTTCCGTCTTTTTTTATTTGATTTCAAGTTGGCTCAGATTCTTTGTTTTGACATCTTTAATGTCTGTTAAAAACTGCTCTAATCTGGTGATGGCAGCTTTAGGGTACCTTTTAATCTGTTAAGTTAATCCATAGTAGCTCTCAGACTCTTTAGGACCACAATGTTCGTATGGTGAACATTTTGCAGCAAATTCATCAACAATTAATAATTATGAACAAAAAACTCACATTGGACTTTAAATTAAGGAGACAATTTACATGGACTTTTCTGATTGCCAATGTCAGCACACCTATTCTTGGAGCTGATTTTCTCCATTATTTTGAATTGATGCCTGATCTTCCTTATAAATGTCTTCGGGACATGAAAACTAAATTTAAATCCACTGGTCATATAAAACATACAAATTTCCATTCAGTAAAATCTGTTTTTAGTGATAATATTTATCATAAACTCCTACAGCAATTTCCTTCCACCACGAAATTGCCAGATCCCAATCAACCCGTTAAACATAATACGGTGCATCATAATAACAAAATCTTCTAAACAGCGAAGGTTAGCTCCTGATCGCTTACAAATTGCAAAACAAGAATTTCAAAACATGATGCAATTAGGACATCTGAGACCTTCCAGTAGTAACTATGCATCTCTTCTCCAAATGGTACCCAAAAAACGTACGTTGGAGTGGCGACCTGTTGGTGACTACAGGGCTCTTAATTCTAAAACAATTAAAGTTAAATACCAGATCCCTTGTATAGCAGATTTTACCTGTTCATTACATGGTTCAAAAATTTTCAGTCAGGTTGACCTTATAAAGGCATACCATCAAATCCTGGTCAACCCAGACAATATTAATAAAACTGTTATATGTACACCCTTTGGATTATATGAAAGTACACGAATGCAATTTGGATTGTGCAACGCATCCGTGACGTTCCAACGTTTTATAGATGAATTCACCCGTAATTTACCAGGTGTTTATGCCTTTGTTGACAATATACTTATTGCATCTAAAAATCCTGATAAACATTTGGAACTTTTAAAACTTTTATTTACAAAATTACAAGAATATGGACTTTGTATTAATGTTTCAAAATGCGTATTTGAAAAATCTACAATTGATTTTTTGGGATTTAATCTTTCCGAAAAGGGAATTTCACTTCTTCCTAATAAAGTTGAGTGTATAATAAAATTTCCCCCACTAACCACTTTAACCCAATTACGTCGATTTTTAGGAATGTTCAATTTTTACAGATGTTTCACGACATTTTCAAATATACACTGATCAAAAGCCACTAATTTATGCCTTTCGATAAAATCCAAATAAATGCTCTCCGCGGCAATTAAGCCATCTAGCTTTAATTTCACAATATTCGACTGATATTCGGCATGTGAAAGGCTCTCAAAATACAGGGTAAGTCAAAATGAATATAGCGATTACAAACGGCTGTAGCTATTTAATGGAAAATTATTTATCAATAAGATTGACACAGAATGTTGACGGAACTTCAAAATTTCTTTACGTAAGGCGCAGGTGCAATGAAGCGGAAGCCTACGCATGCGCGATTTGAAATTTTGCAACAACAAGAAACCTGTTCATTGCGGCCGTCTCATTAGTAAAAATGGCCAATTATGACGGTAAAAACGGCCAATTGTTTCTATGGAGTTATGTAAAAAACAGAGTGCCTCCCATGAACAAAACAATTGAAGAACTCAAAGTACGCATTTGTAATGTGCATGCGTCGGTGACTGAACAAATGCTTCAGAATGTATGGCGTGAAATGGACTACCGCCTAGATGCTGTCCGTGTGACCAAGGGAAGTCACATAGAGTATCTATGACGTATGTATACAAAATTTTGAAGTTTCATCTACATTCTGTGTTAATCTTATCGATAAATTCTTTTCCATTGAATAGTTATAGCCGTTTGTAATTGCTATATTCATTTTGACTTACCTATATTGTTGCTGATCCACTTTCGCGTATTGAAATCGATTCAATTACAGAATCTGTAGCATTAAATTTTCATGAATTTGCAGATGCACATAAAAATTATCCTGAAATTCAAACACTTTTTCAAAATAATACCTCGTCTCTTAAATTTGAAATAACAGCTTGTCAAATGTCTGACTGTAATTTGCTATGTGACATCTCAACTGGAACTCCTCGTCCAATTGATCCAAACTTCTTTCACAAGCTTATTTTTGATCATCTTCACAAACTTTCAAATCCTGGTGTAGTTTCTACTACTAAACTCATATGCGCCAGATATGTATGGCCAGGCATGAAGCGTCCAATTAAAACGTGGGTTCGATGTTGTGAACTATGCCATCGCTCTAAAATACAGAGGCACACTAAAGCACCTTTGGGTAAATTTAGCTCTTCCGGATGCACGCTTCGATCAAATACATATAGATATCGCAGGCCCTTTAGCTCCATCTGATGGCTATACTCATTTTCTAACGATCCTTGATCGTTTTTCTAGATGGCCAGAGGCCACGACTGTATGCAGTGCAGTATTCAATACATGGATCTCCCGCTTTGGTTGTCCTTCAATCATCACATCAGATCAAGGTTCCCAAATGCGATCGGCTATATATGCCGAATTTACCCGCATGTTGGGCACGAATAAAATCCGCACAACGGCATACCATCCAATTTCCAATGGAATTATAGAACGTTTTTACAGTCATCTTAAATCATCTCTGAAAGCTCACGAGAATAATAGATGGTCCGAGATACTTCCCGTAGTTCTCCTAGGTATTAGAACAGCCGTTAAAGAAGACTTGCATGCTTCTTGTGCTGAACTAGTGTATGGCACAACTTTACGACTTCCTAGTGACATGTTATCTACATCAGTGATCCCACCTTGTACGATGATTTTATTACGAATCTTCGCAACAATATGCGCCTTTTAAATCCAGTAGCAACATCTGCTCATTGCACTGACAAGTATTATATTAACCCATCTTTACAAACTTGCTCGCACATCTTTTTACGAGTTCACCGTGTGCAGCCGCCATTATCTCAGCCCTACACTGGTCCACATCCTGATATTTCTCGCAATGATAAAAACATTACCCCAATGAGTAAGGGCAAAAATTGCGAGTGTCTTTCGACCGTGTTAAGCCTGCTTATCTGTTATCAGAATCATATGGTAATAAAATTCCTGACTCTGTTCAACTTCCAATTTCTACTAAAAGAGATGACAGAAATTCACCAATGTCACGCGTAGTGGTCGCCATGTACATTTTCCAAAAAAACTTGTAACTGTTATTTAATTTTGTTTATATAATTGCATTGCTATATTACTGTATTTGTGTATATATATTTCTTTTTTTCTGCATGTTACTATTGTTACTGTCGTTCACCTTGTTCACTGGGGGATACTCTGTGGTGATCTTTCAAATGCTTTCGCCCAATGGGCGATAAACGCGCCAGTCTGTAACGGCAACCCTCCAGTGTACAGGTGGAATTGAAATAGGTTTGTAGTTCGAATATGCGGAATGAAGAAGGAGTAGTGAATTGTTTGATGAAAGAAATTAAAACTTAATATTTAATTTAAGATGCGAGTCAGATGTATATATTTATTGAAATAGTTACTGAGTAATCACCTTAAATAAACCATAATTTTTTTGGGCGTATGCTCCGGTAATGGGGCCCCATGCCCACTACTGGTTGAATTTAAGAAATTGTGATCCAGAAGTGGGCCACCCCTTAAAATCAATATAATACTCGATTTTTAAGTTTTTAGCTAATCTAAAAAATCATTTGAAATGCAATCGAGTATATCAACGGCAATTTAATTCAAAATAAAACATAATATTAAAGAAACAACGCTTTAAATAAAACCTTATCTCTTAATGAAATCACTAAGAATTTTTTAAAAATCTGTAATTCAAGACACTCTAGACAAGATAAATAAATATATCTACAGAAAAATAAGAATTATTCCAAACTGTTTATGTAAAGTTAACATTTAAGGGCTTTAACTAATCAGATTTCTTTTAGTCGTTTTTCTGAAATGGATTGTGAGCTTGTTTTTAAACTTTCAAAATTAGTGGCCCACTACAGGTACGTGGCCCACTACCGGTGCGTTTACCTTAACATAGCAAACACTTACTTTTTCCTAACTTTGACAGCACTTCCTGAAAGAAGACTGATGCTATGCCGTTGCAGACAAAGAAAATTACCCATCTATGAAACATTAATTAAATAAAATCTTTGTTATCCTAAAAGAAAGCTTATTTCGAAATTCTAGTGAGCAAAATAACAAGATAAAGATAAATATACCTCCCTAACGTTATGAAAAGTAGAAACAATAATTTGTTTTCAGCATGATTAATATCCGCTCTGAGATAACAAAAATGATTGTTTTTACGATATAGCTATCAGCGAGACAATCTTTTCAAAATAAAGACTGGTGGTTTATTTTTTTTTTTGGTAAATCCAGCACTTCTTTTTCTAAATAATTTTAAAGTGAAACTAAAGGAACTTATGGTATTACATTTCATTTAAACAGTCGTTTAAGTGAAAAGTTTACAGATAAGACTTATTGCTGATTATTTCCTACTGTCCTAATTTATGTTGTTTAATTAATAGCATTTATTTGGATATATATCTATACCGAAATTTGCTAATTCTAAAAAGCACAATTCTCCGGAGATACGCAAGTATTTTAAATTAAATAATTTCCTGAAATTAAAAATAGGTGTAAAAGCTCTAATTGTCAATTCATAGAACATTTAAAAATAGAATAGTTTTTAACTATGATATTTAAAGTTTTAGTAAGTATCTTACTGTAATTAGAAAACATTTGTACGATACATAGACTAAATAAAGGTCCACAGAGCTGGAGGAATGTATATTTGTTTTTGAAAAAATATACTTATATATTTTTTAATTTTCTATGAATCTATTATGAAATCTTTTATTTTTGTTTATGAGTTTCATTATAATTCATGTAAATTTGATAATTTGTATCCTTTAAAATAGCATTTAGTGGCACACTGTATTACAAATCCGTACATTTAGTTTTATAAAGCATACCGTCGATCTGTAAAACAAAAATCATATTCGTTAATTGCTTTAAACCATTTCAAGGGAAAATTGTTCCATTGGTAAAATGTTGAAATGAATAATTGACACCTAAATTTAGAAACAAATTTATTTGCAAATTAGAAAAAGCTACATTTCGCATTGGTGCCATTATGGCATTTGGGAAAAAAAAGCTGTGTAAATTTACACAGGTAAATGTGTAAATTTATAAAATTACACTTTTGTCATAAAATTTTCACTCTTGTCTCAAACTAATGTTTAGTTGTCTTAATCGACTTAATAGAACAGTTTAATTTGCTATCCCTTCCAAAACTCAAGCTAGTGCGTAAATGTAGAAAAATAACACGAACTCTCATGTTATTGTAAATTAACGCATTTTGCATGTTACACATATATCTGAGTATTTTGCATAGTACACAGAAATATGTGTACGATCTGAATGTTACACAGAAATATGTGCAAGAATAATATACAGATATACGCTTAAGAACAGAATAATAAGCAAAAGTGTGTGTAAGAATTTCACACAACTGTATGTGTAAAAACAGATTATTACACAGGATTGTGTGTAAGAGTATTACACAGAACTATATATATTTATGTGTACTCGATAAATATCGATACTTGAAAACTTAACTTGTGTAATCGTAGCTGAATGGTTAAGCTGAATGAAATATTATTATATTGTAATAATATGCTGAATAATAGCTGAATGAAATATTATTATATTGTAAAACATATGTTAATTGTACATTTAAAGGTCATACTAGTAATTAAATATTGTATTTTGATGTAATTTTGTGTTTTTATTGTGTTATATAAGTTTACTTAAAACACAAGTATCATGCCGTAGGGTATCGTATCGACTACCGCATAAAAACGAAAATAGCGGCCGTCGAAACTTTACCGTACCTTTGGAAAGTTGAAGTTCCTTAGTACTATCCCGTTCCGGAAAGTATTGCTTGTTTATTGTAGATTGAATTAAATAGAGAATTTCTGCTCTTGATGTAAATCTATCTTTGAAAAGTGATCACTGAAAATTATGGGAAAAAATCCTACAAAATACAAAAATAGTACTGGCGTCACGATTTCCGTAGTTTACAAAATTTTATTTTACAATGTATTTATACAGATTATACAGGTTATGTTAGTAAATTTCAACTACACGATTTTAGAGCTTCAAAATAATTTAAACAGAGAGATAGAATTTAGTAAAGGAAATTCCAGATGATCCCGTGCCTTGTAAATTAAAGTTTCAGTACTTTGTAGACTCAAAACAAATCTGCTCGAAAGAGCAAACACACCAAACACGAGAGTTTATTGTTCATGCAATTTTTTCTTGCGACCTATTATAAACAGTTAATTCACAATTTACATCCTAAAACATAAGGTTAACCTACATATAAAATAATCTGACATTATTGCATATTACACATAGATATGTGTGCTCATGTGCAAATTACATATTAACCCCTTGACCGCCAAGACGTATACGCTGCATACGCCTTCTCATTTCAGTACTTAACGACCATGACGTACGTCCTTCACTTCACAGTAATGGTTGCATATTTGTACCGGATTTGTCTGTGATATGCAAATGATATAACAATTTATGCTCCACTTTACACATGTAGACAAATCATTTTTGTATAATAAGCATAACTGTTTCATTGTGTAATTTAAGCATTTATTTTTTAATGTGTATTATACGTAAAATCAGCATTTTTTTTACTGTGTATTATCAAAACACGTATTATACGTAGTTAGGCATTATTCAATTTTGAGCAAACCAATACTCCTTAGATTAATTATTTTGCGGTACAAAGTTGCGCTATTATTGCATTTATTGGGCTGATTTGGAGTTGAAATACCGATTTTGGTTAATTATTGACATTATATTGGAAACTAGAGAGCAAGTTTCCTGTCTCACCCATACGCTTTCCCCCGAACAGTCAACAAACTCGCGCGTTTCAAACTAGTCTATGATTAATTTATTGGAGAAACACCTTGTAACTTACACCAACGGATTTTTTTTACTTTAGGAGTATTTAAAGAAATTTAAAATGTCTAACGAAAGGCAATCCGAAAGATAAATTATTTTATATATCGAGCGTTTGACTGTTTTAAAACAACTTAGTTGATTTTTTATTATAAGGAATGAGATGCTGATTTTTAGTTTTTTTCATCATATTCATATCTTAAATTTTTGCTTGTATTAAAAGTGAGTTTATATTCTATTATAGTCTTTTTAATCTTTTTAAGAGAGGTTAGTTTATACATTAGGAAAAAATAATCTTTTTTTATATCACATTATGGTTTGGATATTGTTCTGCATGTTTACTTATCAATATGCCTCATTACTCAATATTTTTACTGTTTGAAAAAGGAATATTTACTGAATATAAGACCGACTTCTATATGTGGAAAAATGTTTGAATTATTTTATACTTCCGTGTATATTAAATACCGATTTTTATATACACCACGTATTGCGGTAAAGTTCAATTAAGGCAAAAAAAAAACGCTTAAAATACGCTTTTAGAAATTAACATCCATAAGTGATCATTTATCCACTTCTTTGTGCGGCCCTGTATATGATTTTATTTATAGTCTACAAACATCTTTTAATCTGGTAAATATAGTTCAGCTTGAAAATACATAACTCAATAAAAAATTACCTTCAAGCAGTTCACGCTCATATTCTGTAATGTTTACAAATTCTTTTGTGTAGCCCTGTAAATGATTTAGGCTATTTATATATACCCCATAATCTGTAAAATTTAGTTAAACTTAAAAACGCATATCATAACTGAAAACGCATTTCCAGCAATTATCGCTAATAGAATAGTACTTCGGATACAGTACTGTATGCGAAATCTTTTGTGTGTTCCAGTAAATGAACGATAAATGATATGCAAATCATACTCTACCGCAAATATTGGGTTGGTGCAATAATAATACATGATTCTATAATGCAACTTATTTTATAAGCAATTTGTCTGCACAATTTAATCCTTGTGCGATGTATTATAGAACATTTTAAAGCTTATTTTAAACACATTATTTGCAATTTAATTGTTTACATATATTTTTAGGCTATTAATTGACTTCAGAAGTGGAAATTTCAAAATAAAATTACAGTCAAATTTATTTTTCCGAGTTTAAATTCGGTCGCAGCGCAGCACAAACCGCGCGAAATATTAATTAAGTTTAATGTAAGGAAACCATAAACGTCAACACAGTTCAGCGTTGAGTTCAAAAATTTCATCGAGAGGAATTCGATCTTCAAGACAAGAGTGGTCGCTGGCATCCTTCTGTTCTTGACGATGAACAGCTGAAGGCAATAGTCAAGGTTGATCCAACCGATAAAACTCAAGAATTGACGCATGAACTCAACGTTGACCATTCCAGTATCGTTCGCCACTTAGAGAAAATTGGTAAAATGCAGAAACTCGATAAGTGGGTGCCGAACGAGTTTAACGACAACTCATACCACACAATTGACCCTACAAATGTTACACGCGTTGACCTACGAAACACTATTTTACCCACCATACACACCGTACCCTCCAACAGACTACCACTTTTTGAAACACCTAGACAACTATTTGAGGGGAAACATGCTCGCCAATCAAGATGATGTCAGAAACGTCTTCCACGAGTTTGTCGCCTCCAGAAGCCTGGACTTTAATGTCACAGGAATCCCTAGATTCGTTTCTTGTTGGCAAATATGTACTGATTCAAATGGGTCTGTGATGTCAATGTCATGTAATTGTCTTAATTTCCGTATGAAACATTAATTATTAAACTATATCACTATTTTAATCAGACACTCACTTTCCTCTAAAAAGAATCCATTTTCTATCATTAAACATTCTTTCATTTAGTATTTTCTTTTTGAATCATAATAAAAGGCGGAGAAATGTATTGCAAATTATTTTAGAAACCATTACAGCTTTTGTAAATAAAATCAGCTTATTTCCCTGTGTTATATTTGATTACTTTAAGCGATAATGTTAATTTTGTAAACCATAAATAATGTATTTCACAGATGCGTTAACATTATCTGATACTATATGCTTACGTTAAGTAATAGTCATATATAATCGTAATTCCATGGCAAATTTATTTATTTATCAGATGAGATATAAATGGCATCAGTAATGTGCAAACAACATTTATTATAATCAAAAAGTAATTTCCTGTTAAGGGGGTCCGAGGCTCAAAATTTTTTTTTTTATTTATAGAGACTTTGTTATGAATTTTTTCCTGAAAGATGTTTTAATATAATAAGAATATTGCATGTAAAAAATTTAAATTAAAATTTTTTAAACATATTTAGTTTTCTATATAACTCAGGAAGTACTTGCTCGATTTAAAAATTTTTTACACTTTTGTGTACAGAAAATGTGTCATCTTAATTTGCCTTCAGGATTTCTTAAAATATTGATTATGAATTTTTTCAAAAAAATTTTAAGTGAAAAAAATGAAGATTTTTTTATAAGCGAGTTTTGCATTAATTAGCATATTTTCACAATTATCACTCAAAATTAAAAATCCTGAAGATAATTTTCGGGAAATATAGCACAAAATCTCTGTTGAAAATTTCATACGCAAGGAACTTTAGATATATTTTTTTAAGGTTGACAAATCGTGAAATAATTCATTCTGAGATAAATGAAGTTAAAGTCAGTTAAAGTGAGGTTAAAGTGCATCGATTCTCAAGGCAAAAGGTGTTATATCTTTGAATCTAATGAAGGTAAAAACATGCGGTTTGCGGTATTTAACGCTAAAAACTCAGTATTTTTTTTAAGACAATAAAAAAAGCATTTTTTTTGTTTTGCCGTTTTAGCCCCGGACCCCCTTAAGAAAACCATTTCATAAATCAAAAATAATAATTTAATTTGTCAGTTGACTACAGAATCGTTTTTTGATACTCTCAAAATCTAAATAATTTTATGATTTATCGAAAATGTTTTTATATTGTTTGATGAAGTAATAATACATTTACATATGCGATCAGATTTTTTTTACTGAAATTATTCATTTTTCGCGAAATTGTGTCTTATTTTTATATTGTTGGTGAAATGTGGGCGCGTTTTATCATGTATGCCATTTCAATAAAACTCGGAGACACAGCTGTTTCGTGGCAGAAGATACTTACAAAATTGTACTATGGAAAAGTGACACCTCCCTGCGTTCAAATGTCGACCCGGCCTTATGGCTAGCAACATATATGGAACAGTAAAAAAAAAAAAAAACAGATGGTTGTGCTAACGTACTGGCGATTTATTGTTTTCGTTCTTACTTCCAGGAGAGGGGTGAGAGCTCAGCTCAGTTAATCCTTTCAGGGGCAAGGCATTTCTGCTCAAAAATGTTCAAATAATTAATTTACACCGCAATTAACAAACAAATTTATTTGAAAATAATCAAAAGCCTTTTTTCACGTTTATTATGAGATCGAAATTGTACTAAAAAATTACTGGGGCCATTTTGAATATTTAGGTATTAAAATTAACCGTTTGCAGACTGCAAATGGCGCCCCTCAAGGGGTTAAAGGGGGGTCTTGCAAAAAACGTTATGTACTCATGTACGACCCGGCAAATCTGAAAACATATATATGGAGGGTTTTCCACTATAGGCCCTTACTTTAATTTAATCTATTTAGTTTGAAATGTTATAGCGTTTTAAATTTGAATTGAAAAATCATGCAGTATGTTTGCACTAACCCAACTTCATGCTTTAGTAAACCTTAATAATGTGTATCAATTTCATTATATTTGTAACGGTGTAATACAATTAAAATACGCTGCAAACAGTTTCATTCTGCACACCATTATATAGTAATTCATTTGTGTGCCCCTGTAAATTAATAATAAATGCTTTTCACGCCATATTACACAGATTGCACGTTCATGTACTTCATAAAAGCATATCAATTTCACAATGTTTGGAATGCTGCAACATCCTCAAATTCACTTGAAACGATTTTTTCCGATTGACGGTATTATAAAGGAATCATTTTGTCTGTCTCTGTAAATGAAATATAAATGCTACAGTCTTCAATTTCAATACGAAACATTCTATAGTAAATGTCAATAACATATTAAAATTTCAGAGAAAACCAAGTATATTTACGATAGTAAGAGCACAGACAGGCGGACAGACAAGTCGAAGTCGTAAGCACTTTTCAACTTTGTTAAAAAATGTTCAAATCCAGGTTGAGATAAAAGAGAGTAAAAAATAAACAAAAGGTCTGGAAATAATAAAGGTTGAAGAACAATGTTTCAATGGACTTTTAAATGACTTTTTATTATTATTAATTAATTATACTTTTTTACATTATTAGTTTATGTATAATTAGGCAAGTTTATCATCCAAATTATAAATAACATTTCAGGAATCTATGCCTTCCTCTATCGGAATTTTAAAAATTATTCTTAAAATACAAATCTCTATCACGCAAAGCATGAACTTATTTTATCTAATGCGAGTTAAATGGCAGTGACATTATTGAAAATCAATGCCTATAGTGGAATGAAAATTTGACCTAACTTGTCACGTAACTTGATTAAATAACTTGCTAGAAAGTATATTTTGAAAGTTTAATGCCTATGTTAGAGAGGTGAAATTATTAATTTAATTCAGATAGTATATTAGAAAGGTGTCATAGAGCATCACTTTGGGCTACTTTAATTTTTCATTAAACTAACATTGTTATTTTAGAATTATTTTAAACATAACATTATTCATAAAATTCGATTGTCTTTAAATGTGGAATACGCTATGTTTCCGTTTAAAAAATGGCCTTATGGTAAATAGTTTTTTGTTCTTTTTCTTTACGTAGATTCAAATATATTATCATAATGTGTCTAAAAAATAATCACATTACTACAATATGTCAATATGCAAATTTTGGAGATTGTAGTGCTTTCGTAACAAAAATAATCATCTTAACATAGATATTATTCTTTCATAAGTAAGTACAATATCCGATAAGATAATGGCGATGTTTTAGTAATGTTAATCCTTTAATGAATGATTTTTTATTTTGTTCGGAAAACATTATATTTTAGTCTAATTTTGTTAATTATCCACTAGAAAAAACGGTGAAAAAAATATTTATGTTTCTGTTGGACATAATATCATAATGTCACTCTTAAGTTACATAATAAAAAAGGAAAGTGCCGAGTTAAACTGGTGGAATTGAGCTCACAGGCTGTTCACACTAATTGTATATTACACTCTTATTTCAAAGAACAATGCCTCCCGTAAAATAAATTAAGGAGGGATTAGCTCCCCTCCCTTAGCCCCCCTTTATACTTAAACAAAGAACCTCCAAATCTAATAAAGAAAGAATCTTGTCAGAATAAACCTGTATACCAAATTTGAAGCAAATCGGATACTTCTGCACGAAAATCCCATTGAGAAAAAAAAATTCGATGCAAATCGGATATTTCTATCAACAGTTATCACGTTACGTACATACATACATACGTGCGCATATACATACGGAACCTGCGGGTACATTACCTCTCAGGCTTTGATAGCCTGTGGGCCAACGATTGCTCAAAATATGATAATTTTAAATTATATACTTACTTTAAAGTGTTTACACTGCACAACGACAACTATTCAACGACATAATAATTTATCTAATGCTTTTAATAATTTACAAAATTGATAATGAGTACCTTATATAGATAAAGAAAAACGCCAGTCGAGCACATTGCAAGCAGTATCAACAAAAGATGTGAGTGGCAACAAATCAGAACAAAAACACGACCTTAAATGCGCGTTATTACACGTAAGTAACACATAATAGTTCAACAAAAGACCAACAGCATGGTAATGGCAAAATAATAATAATAATAATAATAATAATAATAAATCATGTAACTCCTGAGTTATACTTTATATTAAAGGGTTAATTGATGTTTGGTATGGTTAAAGGAGTGATGCTGAAAGACGCAATGACCAAATTTGCTGGCTAATATCCACAATGGGATTTTTGAGTTCGAATAAGGATTAAATCAAAAAATTTAAAAATTATTTGAATATAGTTAAACAGACCTGTGATGACCTGACAGACCTTCTTATGCTTTTTATAATTTTAAACTTAACCCAACTTATTTTTTTATGTAAAAGTGGAATTTCGTATTCGATTTTTTTAATTGACTCCATTGCTAGGTTAAAATTACAAAAAATGTACACATCTGTGTTTCCGAAGAAAATGCATTACAAAATCATTAACTAGGTTTTTAAGCATTTTTCCGTTCGTTCGCCATAATTGATAAATCATTAAATATTTTTTATGGTTACAATTGTACATGACAAAAAACAACGATGGATACAATGGATTTAATTATGGGCTAAACCACGCTCGCCAAAAAAATTGCAACCGTCTCCGGAGCTCCAACAACAAAATACCTTAAACACTCTAAAATAGAAAACATAAATTAAAAATAAAGTGTGTAATATATAACTTTTTAATTACACTTTAGTGAAATAGTAGTTTGATATTAATTATGATTATACATTGAGAAATAAATTTAGAACCTGAAAAGAATGAGTTTAAATGAGTTAGTTAGGAATTTTGCTTTTCAAAATTTAGTGTGGCCCCCGATGAAAAAAAAAATATATATAAATATAGATTGTATTTCAAGTATAGAAAACATATTTCAGTTTTAAGACTTATAACACAAGCTTTTATTTTATATAAAATGACGTCATGGTCATCCGCTGAAGAAGTGTTCACTTACGATCTAGTCTTAAACAACATCTACAGTAAAGTACGTATATGACGTCACTATCGCTGAATAATACACAAATCCAAAAAAAAGAGATGCCGTCATTCAAGAAACTCGACAAAAAAATCGGTTGTCTAATGATTCATATGCCTTCATTTGTTTGTAATACTAATATACCCAAACAGCAAATAATCCTTGGCCGAAATTCCGCCGAAACTTCGAACTCGACTATATTTCGTCCTGGCGATATCATTTTCCGGGGTCGGCAGATATACGAGCCGTTAATTCCCAAATTGGCTCATCCGATCTCAGTAATCTGATCCTTCGTTAATATTAATATTTTGGATTACTTTACTGTGATTTTGATCAAATTTAACAAAATAAATCAATTTAAGTCATTATAATTGCATTCTATTTTACATTACACTACTTCATAAGAAAATAAATATAATTTTCTACTATATAAATATCAGTTTTAGCCAATCAGATTGCTGGGCTCGGTTGAGCCAATTTGGGAATTAACGGCTCGTGGCAGACATGACTTCTTGTCCGCAAGGCAGATCACCTTTCGAGCATCGTCTCCCGACTGCAATTGAATCGATTTTGAAACCTTTGCGTATTAGTTTTCGATAATTTGTTCACTTGGTAATCTTTTACAGAGTACATTGCAATATCATATGATCTTTTGTCGATTAGCTAATCATATCGAATGAAAGAATTTGTACGATGCAAAAATAGTATTTAAAACGTAAAAAAATTCGTTTTAATTCAAAAAATAAATATTGTTAATTGGGAATATTTTCCACTATAAGATGCAAAAATATTTCCGTATCGAGGATGTAACTAACTGAAATGTAATAAATCTTGTTTTGTTTAAAGTCAAACTATTGCTGTTAAATAATTTTACAATAAAAATTACAATTAAAATTACAAATAATTTTCTATTGTAAGATACAAATAAAATTACATTTAATTTAAAAATTATATTCTTGCTTATAAGTAACTCACACTGTTGATATACGAATATTATTGCATCTTACAAAGAATAATTAACTGTAATTTTCATTCCAAGCTCAGCAATATTTAGAATTTAAATTAAACAAAATATCTCACCTTTTAATTAATTACGCCCTCGACATGAAAACATTTTTGTATTTTATAGCGAAAAATATTTCCGTCTAACAATATTTACTGTTCGAACTTTGATGCATTTTAATTAGATAATTTTTGCATCTTACAATGTAAAATATTCTCATTTAACATTGCGTCCTAGATGGGAAAATTCTATCATTTAAAGCGCATCATATCCCTATTTTATTCAAATATGAGAAAACTAGTTTGAAATATTACACATTGTGCATCGATTTGACAAAGAATTATAATATTGAGTTCATAAGATTATAAATTTGCATTTCTTGAAGGCTTAAAGCGTCTCATTAAATTTTGGTTATCTATGGAAAAAAAAAATTCTTTTTTATCTTTTTGCAATATCTAAATAATTATTTTAATTAAAAAAAATCAGACATACTTTTTTTTACTTTTAAAAGCTATAAAATGAAATTTATCACTATCTGGAGAAATAAAAAAAAGAAGATAAACTTCTTTATAATTTATAAAATAACATCATCTGAATTTCTTCCAAATAAATTAAATTTTTAATCAGAAATTTCTAATTCATAACTAAGAAAATGCATTTAGAGCAAATATTTTGTTGTTGTAATAGTCTAAATTTCAAATATTATCCTTATATAATCTAAATTTCAGATCTTATAATTTTCAGTTTACTTAACAAATAATTATTTTAATTAAAAAAATTGTTCAGTCATTTTTTTAACTTTAGAAAGGTATAATATTAAATTTATCACTATTTGGGGGGAAAAATATAATAAACTTATTTATAATTTCTACGATACATTATCTGAATTTTTTAAAATAAATTAATTTTTAAGTCAGAAATTTCTAATTCACAACTAAGAAAATACATTTAGATTAAATAGTTTGTTGTTGTAATAGTCTAAATTTCACATATTATCCTGATATAATCTAAATTTCAGATCTTATATTTTTCAATTATTCATCTAATAATTATTTTAATTTAAAAAAATTGCTGTCATTTTTTGTTAACTTTTAAAATGTATAAAATTAAATTTATCACTATATTTGGGGGGGGGGGGAGAAGATGGTCAACTTCTTTATAATTTATACAATAACATTATCTGGATTATTTCTAAATAAATTAGTTTTTAAATCAAAAAGTTCTAATTCATAATTAAGAAAATAGATTTAGAAGAAATAGTTTGTTGTTGTAATAGTCTAAATTTCTGATATAATCTAAATTTTAGATCTTATAATTTTCAATTTATTTATCTAATAATAATTTTAATAAAAGATATGTTCAAATATTTTCTTTTATCTTTTAAAAGGCATAAAATTAAATTTATTACTTTATGGGTAAAAAAAAAGATAATCAACTTCATTATAATTTATACGTTAACATTACCTGAAGTATTTCTAAATAAATTAACTTTTAAATAAAAAATTCTAATTCATAACTAAGACAATACATCTAGAGCAAATAGTTTGTTGTTCTAATAGTCTAAATTTCAGATATTATCCTGATATAATCTAAATTTCAGATCTTATCATTTTCAATGTATTTATCTAAATCAACAAAACAGCAAATATCTCTAACCATTTTATTAAGTATAATTTTAAGTATGAATGTCTATACGTAATTATTGAAAAAAAAGAAAGAAAGAACAAACAAACACTTTTAAATTGTTAGTTTACTTTTACAGTAATTGCCCTGCTATCTGTAAGTTTTTAACAGATTTAAGTTTACTGATTTGCAAATAATAACGTATTCTCACCAAAGAACATTTCTTGAAACGTATTTTTACCCCTTATTCCTTCGACTGTCCATTTACAAATGAAGTCCTTGAAACGTGAAAAAGTATTTTGAGTGGGAGAGAGATAAGATATTGCAGGGCATTGGACAGTTTTATTCACGTGACAGCCCCTCTATCATCACTTCAGGGGTTATCTATACAGCGAAAACATACAAAAACACCTCAGTAAAAAGATTCATTTTTCATTACTTTCCGCTTGCCGGCCGATTACATGCGTAAGAATTTTTTTCCCCCGATTAATTGACTTGTAATAATATTACAATTTCCTGCAGACGTTTTCCGATGACATTATCTAAATAAATCGCTAGATTTTGTTCAGACGATAGTATGTGAAACTCTCCATTCGACTACTCATCATTTACCAACAATTCTGGTATTTGGCCGAAATTTAGCTGATATCTATTGCTATTGGGTTACATACTTAAAATTAAATATAGTTTAAATTAATAGCTCCGTTGTTTTATCAGAAATCGTTCATTTATATTTTTTTCAAAATAGCACGTATTTTAATTACTTTTTTTAAAGTTGTTATGGGAAAATGGCAACAAAAAGATATAATTACTATTTTCCAAATATTCTTACTTTACTTTCTGCAGAAATCGAGTACTTGAGTGCCAACATTGAAAAAAATTCGTTAAAAACAAAACAAAAAATAATAATTAATGTATCAAAAATAAATAGAGATGCAGTTTTAAAACAAATTGCATTTAGAAATTAAAATTGCAAAAAGAACTAGAATTTATAGGGATGACATGAAAAATATTTTTTCACGGGCCACAATTTATACTCTAGATGCCAAAACCATATTTGTTTTTTCTCAGTGCATACATTCACATAAAAACGTGTTTGGCAATTACTCCATATCTTATCGTTCGAAATTATGTGCATAAAATGGCCAGCTGTTATTTATTCCATATCTTTTTACATATTCATTGATTTATTTCATTAGTTAGGTAGCTCATTAATTTCATATAGTGTCGGTATTCAGACAGACACTTATTCAGTAAAATATGTTCAAAGCGGAATTGCAGCGTATTGAAATTTTTCCGAATTCAACACATTTCTGAATTATACTAAATGATACATAAACTTTACCGAAAAACCCAAAATAAGTTTTGTTACCTTAAAATGGTCTATAACATTATATATTACACTATAGTTATTAGTAGGGACGGTTTATCTTTGTCCTTCACTTCAATTGCCTTCGCTTTATCTTTTAACCCTTTATCTACTGACGGTACTTATAAGTACTATTAAAATAACTTGTTATAAAAATTCATTTAAGACATCGATTAGTATTAATGCAGTTTAGAATGAGTTATACAGATACATTGCTTTATGTTGTTCCAAAAGCATGATTGGTTACACAAAAAAATACTTTAAAAAGGATGATTGTTTTCGCCTTTGCATCTTTTCAGCTTTATAGGCATGGAGGAGGGAGATTTTTCAATTCGGAAATATTTCTATATTTCTATTGTAAGAACATTATATTTCTACATTTCCTAATTCTACAAAATACTAAGAAAAATATTTAAAATAAAAGATTTGAGAAGGGTTATAAATATTACACAAAATCTCTATAAATTCAAATTTAATAAATCCTTCTAAATCCTTCAGTTCTTTTAAAATCCGTCTAACATTTAATAAATGATTATGTAAATCTTCTAATGCAGTTTCAAAAATGCATGAAAAATGCTTTAGAAGATAAAATTTTCACTAATTTATAATTCAATGCATAAAGGGTAAACCCATTCGCATCATTAGCGCATACACTCTAAAAACGAAGAACGTAAAATTATGCGTCAAACATAGATTACGAAGGTCTTTCCTGCTCATTCAGAATAATATAATGAAATTTCTAGGTTTAATAAGGTAAAAAGGATGCCTAAATAAACAATTTGTAAAATGCTTAACACAATTGAAAGCAAAATTTCAGCGATTACAATCAATTGCCAGAAGAAATCCGAAACTTTTGCACAACCCTGTATACGATTCATTGATTTATCATATAATACATAGTATGCTAAATTTCAGCTTCGTTAGGAAATGCATAGAAGAGTTGAAAATGCCCCATCATCAATTTCCATCATAAAACGAAAATATACTTTGGATGTTTTGTGCAGCCGTGTATATGATCCTTTAAATTTATACACACTACATAATATCAAAAAACACTTAAATAATTAAATGCATACCACAACGGAAAACACACTTCCAGCAAATTATGTTCAGATATTGTAATTTAACCGATTAATTTTGCATGTCCCTGTGTATGAAAGAGAAAATTCTATGCACACTATGCACTATAGTAAGCATCTTACAGTGCACCTCAGAGATATAGATCAAGACAGTATGTATGAAATAGTGTAACATGAATAAAATACACCGCAAATGTTTTTCCCGAGAGACCGTAATTTAACGAAATTCTTTTGAGTGTCCCTATAAATGAACGATGAATGGTATGCATGCCATATTCTACAGTAAGTATCTTGTTGTGCAGCTCGGCAAAATATCTAAATTTCAGTTTGTTTGAAATTGCGAAAAATCATCAAAAATCACAGCAAATGATTTCCCCCCAAAGGCCGTTATGTAACTTAATCCTTTTGAATGCCCCTGTAAAAGAAATAAAATGCTATACACTTCATTTTCAATACGGAAAATGCTATAGTAAGCCTCAGTAACATATATCAATTTCGTAGCAACCCGCCGATATTTACGTAAGCTAGAGCACTTACAGGCAGACAAACGCAATTCATAAACACTTTTCAACTATGTTGGAAAGTGTTAGAAAGACAATACACAATAACTTTCTTTGAGTTACTAATAATTCCAAAAAGCGTTCGCCATTTTTAGAAATTTCACAAGCAAATTATATTTTCGAGATTTAAAGACGCATTTATAAAAACATAGTTTCTTCGGCTCTATAGAGTTGTTGAAAGCCGGATATAATGATGTTGAATTATTGCAAATGTGAAGTGATCGTGACGTAGTTTTCGTAGTACAATCCTCTGTAATCCATCGCAAACCCGAATCAGAGTATTATCCGTTTCCTGAAAGAAAAGTCTACCAGGCAATAATTCAGGAGAAAATTCCATGGAAAATATCCTTATTCTAAGAAAACATAAGTCTAAGATGTAAAATTAGTGGTGGACCCCGCTACTCAGGAATTTTAAGCTCTTTATAGTACGACGATCAGAGAGGAAGTCCGTTTCAATCTGCGTAATTTAATACGCCAAGAATACATCTGTCTTGAGCCAGTACGCCAATCACAAAATAACCGTTAAACTGGGAAATATATTAAAATTTGAACGAGATAAACGCCAAGGACAGAAACCACATTTGGCAACGAATTATTAAGTGAAATAATAAAGCAAACCTATTATTGCTTACATAAATTCTAACGGTGAAGATAATTAATGACAAATATCTATTTAACGGCCGAAGTGAAAATGAAATTTATGTGTATTTTAATGCATTTACGAGACGCCAGCAAGCGTAAAATTAACTATATGATCTTTAGCTTACGTAAACAGATTTGTAAAAGAAGCGGCGTTTAACAAATAAAATATCAATAAAGAATATATATGCGGGGAAAGGAATTGTTCTTAAATTAGAAATAACAAATAAGTCATTTATCTGGATAATAGTTTTTAACAGAAACAATAAAAGAATATTTATGTGGGTATAACGATTGCACATAAATTAGATTTAACTTAGAAATGATTTTTGAATGATAGCGTTAAACAGAAGAAAAGGAAATAAATTTTGAAAACAAATTAATTTCGAATACAAATCTAATACAAATATATGGCCTCGCCATAGCCTGCTACTCATTTTTGTAAACGTTTCCGAATATTTTTAAAGTGTTTTAAACAGTTTTCTCAACCCGTAATATCGGTTTCTCCGATGCAATCAAATCTCGAGTACACATTTTCAGCTGCATAATTGAATTTGTACATGCAAAAGTAACAAAATAATATTAGCGTTAATAAAAGAAATGTCAATGCCGTTAATTAATCATGTTTCTTTGCAAAAGATATTTGTTGAACATGAAAATGTTAACTTGAGAATGGATATCATTCGAAAAACTGATATTGGGTGTTGCAAAAACTGATTAATACACTGTAAAAATTACTCGGGAACGTTTTCTAAAATCAGTGGCAGAAAAAAGAAACATTTTTTTCTATATTTTTTTTTTCTTAAATCCGGGAAATATATTAGTTTCTGAGCTTTTTAATGAAAAAGCTAATTTGGAAGAGGGTATTGTATATTTTCATTCGTTACAGTATATTTTCTTAGATTAAGAAAGCCTTTTCTTACAGTAAAAAAAAAAAAATAGAAATAAGACACTCTACGAATGTGGCAAGCGGGTTGAGTTATTTAATTAATCCAATGCCACTAGACCTGTTTAATATAACAAGAGAAAATGTGACTGAAATTCATAACTACGATTATATAAAAAGTATTCTTTCGAAACAATAAAAGTTTTCGCGAGAAGAGTTTAGGCAAATATGTTTCTAGCTTAAAAGGGAGCCATCGGTTAATTAAGGCGATTGCACCCATGACATGAAGGTGTACTTCCAACAATGGATTGAAGGTTTTCAAGTAAGAATTGTCGGAATGAATAATAGTTAATCATATTAGGTATAATTTGCCTGCCGAGACAAAGGAACTTTTCATTGAGGAACTATTAGTAATAAAAAAAGTGATGATTTAATCAATAAATTGGATGTTTACGAAACAGCACAAAGAGTTTGCAACCAATAATAAGAAATATAAGTGGCACTTTAGAGGATAAAAGGTTCAGAGCGGTTGGCTATGCCATTTCGAAAGGACGCCAAGTTGACAATAGGCACGGTGTGAATCATGGGAAAATTGAGTCGCATATAGTGCGTTTTAAATGTAACAGACCTTTCTACGTGAGCGCGAAATGTACCATTAGCAATATATCATAAGAATATTCAGATGTTAACCGGCAACGTGTTCACAACTCGCGAGAAATTTATTTTTCTTTATTTCTGAGCAACAAATTCATCAGAACATTCATTAAACAAAGAGATTTTCTATAATACATTATTTTAATCAAGTTATATTCTAATTATTATTTAAGAATAGAAAAACCCTAATAGCAAATCAGCCTTATTAATTAAAACTTTTAGGAATTACAACAGCATTTAAAAAATTACAATGTTTCTTATAAAAAACGACACACAGCATAATCAACTTAACCTACCTTTACCAGCATTTAGAATCACATCCAAGCACAGTCCGAGTGGCAACACAGGCAATGCCCTGAATTCAAAAATCCTAGGTATTGAGTTCGAATCCACATTGATGGATAAGATAAATGAATATTCCTCCAATATCAGCAAATACAGATGATCAGCTTTTGAAATGCTCAAAAACAAAATTCTGAAATGCACCATCTGCGTTTTTTTTCACTTTTTGAACACAATTAAATTAGTGTACTTTTTGTGTGTAATACAATTTATACACTCTTTGTGCGCAATTCAGTTATCATTTTTTATGTATAATCAGAAGTGCCAAATACGGTCAGATTTTCTGTACTTTATTTTGTAAAATGTTTTGAAGAATTTTCTAGCTGAGGATTGCTGCCCATTACCATCAATTGAGGATGTTGTTGACAAGCTACGGAAGGCAAAAGTATTTATAACGTCAGATCTCAAAAAAACGCTTTTTCCACATTGAAACTGAAGAAAGCAGTCGGAAATATACGGATTTTAGAAAACATGAAGGGGAATATGAAATTTTGTGTTGTCCGTTCGTATTATGCGTATCTGGTATTAAATTCCAGGTGTACCTAAACACAGAGTACCAAGATTTTCTGAGAGAAGGCACTATTATTGTACATATGGATGATTTCGTTATTTCCTTAAATGATGAAGAAGGAATAAAAAAACTGCAACGATTATTAGAAGTAGCATCGGCGTATGGTTTAGAGATTAACTTAAAAAAAATCAATTCCTTAACAATAGAATGTCCAGCTGATGTCAATTCGACACCGATCAATTGACAAAACGTCAATTCGAACCAGAACTTTTTTCGTAAAATTAATTAAAATGTAAATTGAGAAAACTCGGTTGAATAAATAAGTGAAATTGTTTTAAATTAAAATTCTGGTATTAAAATGTTTTAAGATTGTATTAAGTTTCCAGACGTTCTAGTGTTAAAATGAAAACAGAATTCTTAGAGTATATAATAGAAAAATTAAAACTAAAGCCATCAGAAAAAAATAAAACTGAGCGCAGAATTTCCCTAGACCAACAACTGCAAATCATTTACCACCTTTATTAGGTTTAACAGGACACTTATGCGTGATGTATTAAGAAAAGAACATTGTTTCAAATTTGACAGAAAGCAGTTCAAGGCATTCAGCAAGTTAAAGAAAATATTGTCATCTTCGCCAGTCTTGCAGTTATATAAACAAGCATCCATACTGAAGCTCCATACCGATGCGAGCAGCCATGGATTTGGCGCATTTTTATTCCAAAAAGGAAAAGACGGAAGTTTTTACCTACTGCAATATATAATTAAGTAAACTTTGACACAACAACAAAAATATTTAAGTTATGAACGCGACGTACTAGCCATAATAGAAGATCTAAAGAAATTAAGGAATTACCTAATGGGAAATAAATTCAAAACCTTTACGAATTGCGCTGCATTCCAGAAAACTTTAAATAAAAATATTTAGAACTTAAAGTAGAAACATGGGCATTACTTATCGAAGAATATTATTACGAGATAGAGTATTGATTATTAACAAGAATGAAATATGTAGACGCATTAAATCGAAACGTCCCAATAACACAATCAGAACTGATTATAACTAGATCACAAGGAGAGGTAACGAAAAGAATATCAATAGCACAAAGACTAGAGGAATTTATAAAAGAGTTCATGTCGCTAGTTAAAGATAGATCGTGTTGTAATAGTTATACATTAATGGATGACGTATGATACAAATTCGAGAATGGAAAAGAAATTTTGATAGTGCCAGAAGAGATGCAATGAAAAATTATACGAAGAATTAATAAACGAGGGCATTTCGCTGCTTCAAAGTTGACTAAACAACTAGTGAGGCATGCATTGTGCATAGCTGGGTTAACGAAGAAATTAGAAATAGTAATTGCAACAAATTGTGTTAAATATATCTTGTATAATAGAAAGCATGTAAATGTTGAAGCTTCCTAAACCCGATACTAAAAGAAGGCAGATCTTTAGAAACATACCAATTCGACCACATATGACCGTTGTCCCTCACGAATACAAAATACTCAAATATTTTACTGTATTAGATCATTTTCGAAGTTCACATGGTTTTATCCAGTGAACATACGAATCCAAATGGTATACGTATATGTGCTGAAATTACAAAAGAACATCAATAGCACAATAAAGCGAAGTACCAAGTAAAGTCCCTTTGAGTTAATGACAGGAGTTAAAGTGAATGATAGTTATATGCAAAACATCAAAAGAATTTTAGAAGAAGAATATACCGAGTGTATTATGGAGGATCGAGAACCCATGAGAAAAGAGTCAAAGAAAAATATTCTCAAAATATAGGAAGAAATCAAAGTTCAATTTAATGAGAAATTAAAGCAGTCAAGAAAGAACGAGTTCGGAAATTTTGTGGCTATGAAGAGGACGCAGTTTTGTCAACATTACGAAATGAAAAATGAAATATTTAATACCATATGAAACAACTGCAGCTAAGAATCATGATCGGTATGAAGTAAATCTAGTCGTTGAGGGCCGCCGTAATACTTACCCATCATGGATATGCATAATATAAAATCCGAAAATAAACCATGTCTAAACTATTTACAAAATGCATTGCAATTCAAAAATAAAATTTAAATGTATATTTAAATATTTCTAGTACATAGTAATGCTCTATTACCGAATTGCTGGTACTACTTGATTATCCCATCAACCAATTTCACCAAATTATATAAATCGCCAAACTACTCGCAGAATTGTACAAATTGGCATAATTTTTATTTTAAATAACGAAAGAACAAATAAATTAGTAAAAGATTAATAAAAATTCAAATAAAACGTCAAATTAAAAATCACTTCATGACGCAACAAATACGTGTAACGGGTTTAATGTCAAGTTAATGTGACATTTACGATAAGCCATTATTGCCATTTAATCTTATAGTTTGACGATAGTTTTTTGGTCGACGGGATAATCGAATAGTACCGAATTGCGTAAAAGAAAAATCCTTATAACTCCAAAAATGATAATCATATTAACTAAGTTTACTGTGTCTGGTTAAGCGTCTCATTTCCAATTAAAATATATCTTTGTATTGAAATTTGAATGAAATACGGGGTCTTGAAAAATCAAAGAGTGTGAAAAGTATGATTACAAATATCTCGGCAACTTATTATCCGATCGACTTCCTTATTTATGCAAAATGTATGTTTTTTATTTTCTTTTATATACACTTCTTCAAATAAACAATTTCGAAAATAATTATATACCTTTTATCAGAACGAATATTTCGAGAGCCCGAGAAAAATAGTTCCAGATAATCGAGATTACTGATATTCAATAGGTTTCTTTACATTATTACATACTAAGTACGCACCAAATTTCAAGTCTCTATCTCAATTTGTTCGGGAGATAGAGCGTTTACAGACACAGACACACACACACACACACACACAGACAGAGACGGACGGACGGCAATTTTCTTCTTCCTAAAAATATGTTTTTTGGAATCTCCAGTGTCTGAAACGTGTAAATCAGTCAAAAACATTTCTATTATTAAAACGATTACAATACTACGTATAATGTAAGTAAAAGATGGGAGATGAAGACTTCTCAGGAAAGATATGAACCGGAGTTGAGAATATGAAATCGTGGCATTTGGGCTAAAATCATGTATACGTTAACGTACATTAAGTATATGTGTTTGCATGTTGAACATGTAAGAAAGTATGGTAATCAAAATTTTCGGTTGAAGAAAGCATATACCTCAAAATTTACCTAGGCAAACTTGAATATAGAAAAAGACAAATATGTTGATGTCGAGATGCAATCAAGTCAGAATGACCGATCTGTAGGATTTGAGTTTAGTTATCATCATTTGGTGACGTGCGTGATCAGCAAATTAAGTAACTCTCTGGTATTTATTTATTGTCTATAATTTAAATACATGAAATACCAAAGCGAAATTCACAGACCAGGAGCACGATGACTTTAGACTTTGAAAATCAGAAAAGAAACAATGTCTTATCTTTCGTTCCTCATGAAGCTATGACATTAAAGAAGTCAATAAAACAATTGGTTCTACTAGGCCTACTGGAATGTTCTATGGATATTGTACAAACTACTGTTTTTAAGTATTAGTCCTGGTCTACTTGAAAAAGCTAGTTGTAATGCATTGTATAATTAAGTTACTTCAAGAGAAAAATGTTGAGTTTGTATTATTTCAGCTTTATGTAATTATTTGAATATTTCAATAAATTAATGTTCAACAAGATAGCACCACCCTACTACATAATATATACACTCATGTTTGTGAAGATTGCCACACCATGAAGCAATCATCAGAATTAAAAATTAAATTTAACACGTAAACGACTGGTATTGGTACAAACAACTGATTAAATTTTCAAAGCAGAAAAAAAAATGTAATTTAACAAATTACAACGACCATTTGGAAAATGATTTTTTCAAAGACTAAAATTTAAGACATAAAAAATCGCACGGAGTTGATCATACATTACGTATGCCATGGATTACATTTTTCGGTACTGTAAATTTTTTAACTTCTACGAAGCTGGTCATACATTACGTACACCAAGGATTAAACATTAATATTCCTGGACGAATTTTAAATAAAATTTCATTCTTAAACTTCTAAACATCCCACAATATTACTTTTTACACCGTCGTATATAGAAAAAAATGTACTTTTAAATGCAATTTGTTTGAAAGCTGTATCTCAATTTGTTTCTGAGTTAATAATTTTTTTTTTTACTTTTTATTACTTTTTTACTCATAATGGGAACAGAAGTATCCATCTCTGTTGAAAGTAAAGGGAAAATACAGATTACTGTATAGACCCATCAGAAAACGAATAAAATGCTGATTCAACCAATAAAACGCTTCAGATATGTTTTTGATTTCCTACCCTGACAGAGGACAATAACCATTTTTCAAATGGTTAAAAAACAATATTAAATGTCCGAATTCAGTATTTCGTGTAGCCACCACGCGCTGCAATAAGTGTTGCTATACGACGTGGCATGGAGTCGAACAGATCTTTAATGTATGCCTGGGGAAGAGCATTCAATGTTCTTTTTACGCGCACTCAATGTTCATCAGTAGAAGCTATAGGAGGAGGATAACGAAAGAGACGTCGATCAACGAAATCCCCAACATGTTCAACGGGCAACATATCCGGTGAATACACAGAGCACGAAAGAAGCTGTATGCATTCTGCTGACAATAAGTCTTAAACATTGCTTGCAAGATGTGGGCGGGCAATATCCTTTTCAAAGATAGCCCCAGGAATGCCTTGAAGGAAAGGAACGACTTTGGGCTCCAGCATCCACTGACTCAGCTGTTTCTGTTCAGATTACCCACAACTCGTAGCAGCTGTGATCACCCATGATGCGCAATTGCATCCGAGACCATAAATCCCGGTGTTCGTCCACCATGACGTTCGATAATGCACTTCGGACGGTAGCGTTCACCGGCACAGCGTTTAACATGATGATACCACAAATTAAAGCGGTATTCGTCAGATAAAACAAATTGTTGCCAACCTGCATGCCAATCTCTATGCTCATGAGCACATTGCAGCCGCAGACGTAGGTGGTTTTGCGGGAGGGAACCCTGTATAAGGGAGGTCTTACACGCACTCCATGGTGCAGCAGCCGTCGGCGAATGACGATGCAGGCTGTGATACACCTGTAGCAGTCGACCAATGTACTGCGAACTATCTAGATGAAATAGTACGGTCGGTCACCGCCATGTGGAACATGTGTCTATCATCGCACGTTGACGTCATCGTTGGGAGTCCATTCTCAGATTTCTGAGTTGTTCCTCATCGGTCCACTGCTTCCAAAGTCGCATCACTCTACGGCTGTTACGCTGCACACGAACTCCTATTGCACGATAGGAAAATCCTTCTTCGCCAATGATTCTCCCCCATTCAAACTCCGTCAATTGTTGAAAGGCGCGTCCTCTTTCGTCGAAGAGGCATAGTTATCCAGGGGGCGCTGCTCAGCCCACGCATGCGTGGTGGCTCTAAAATTTGAATCATTTGCATAACATTCTATACTCTGCATTTTCTGAAATTTTCAGCTCAATCGCGTCATTCCTTCATGGTGCTGCAATTTTCACAAACATGAGTGTATATCTGATATTTGCCATTCCATTTAACTTTCGTATTAATGAACGATTCGCATGTGACTAAGCATATGTACAATACATGCCAAGGTCTCGGCCTGATTGTTGACTAGGTTCATACGCCATCTTCTTTTAAAATAATGGCCACTTGCATTTCTTTTTATTAATAAAAACGCACACAAAAATTAGAAAATGAAATTTTTTTTTCCTTCATATTTTAGACCTCGATACAATGATTCTGCAGCATTTTTTGTTTCGCCTTTATATGAAAAAATTCCTGTCGGCTCGGCTTACATGCGTAGGTATATTTCGAAGTTAAGTGCTAATTTTAACAAAAAAAAAAAAAAAAAAAAAAAAAAAAAAAAAATCATGATTAGAGATAACCCCACTTTCACAATTTTACCTGGCCGCTTTTGACGAGTTTAAATTTCATTTTTATATAAGAGATGGTTTTATAAGAATCATGTTAAGGCGGTATTAAAAAAAAATCCTTTCCCATGCTCAACACCCGAAATTTTCTACCAGATTTTCAGATTCATTTTCAAAAGAAAAAATATGAAACTTGCTGACGTGATTTTAGAACAGATTTATAAGCGACCTGTGTTTTTATTTTTCGTTCAATTAATTAAAACTTGATTTATAAACAATTATTTTATCAGTAAGACAATATTTTTCGTTTCCAACACAATCGCTTCAAGAAATTCGGTTCAAAATGGCCACTTTGACATAATTTTTTGAAATAAATTCTGCCTCTATCGAAAAACGACCATTACGCTTCATTATATAGCTTCTGAATAAGAGAATCTACCAACTGGATGCGTTCCAGAACAAAAAGGAATTTAGAAAGGAGTCAGAAAATAAGCAGTTTGGATTTGAATACACCTTCAATACGATAATTTTTTTCTTCAACCGCTATGTATTTTTAATTTGTTTGTACTCTAAAAATTGGTCCTATCAAAAACTAGTCAGTATAAATGTTGTCGATAACATAAAGAAAATATATAACAAATTCATGCGGATTATATATCTTGTGAATTGATGAAGTTATGGATTTTTTCTTCTTCAATACCCCCTTTTTTTCGTTTTTAATATTTTTTTGCGGTACAAATTGGTCCTATCAAAAACTTGTCAATATAAAAGATGTAGATAATATTAATAAAATTTATAATACATTTAATTGTGTTTGATAGCTTGATAATTGACGAAGTTAAGAATTTTTCCCTCCCTAAAACCCTATTTTCGTGCTCCTTGAGCCCATTTTTAATTTTATCAAAAATCTGTGATACATAAATTTTGGCCTAATTTTTAGAAGTAATAAAAACTTATATATTATAGTTTACAGTTATATAATCTTAATATTAAACTGATTTGATATATTACAAGAAGTTGTGGTATTTTTTCGGTTTTCACAAAACCCTTCACTGTTTCCATCCCCTTGGTTCGATTTTGCCCATAACAAGCTTGAACGAGATTTTATGTACTAGTTTGGTAGAGTTTGTGCAGAATTACGGACGTTATCGTGTCCATAAAGAAGTGATATATATATAGAGATATATATACATATGTATAGATAGATAAATAGATAGATCAAGTTTTTAACTGAGGGTGGTTTGGGGTTCTACGGGTCATGATCGGTGTAGATCTGCAAAACTTTTTCAGAAATTCCAACGTAGGGGAGAGTGAAATAGGTAATATTTCATACGAAATCTACATAAAAATGGCTTAGTAATAGCAGTTTGAATTTCTAGAATGACTGAAAATTTGAAATATTCTGATTTGTGTCATGCTATAGCACTCGTATTTTTTGACCGATTTGGATGTGACTGAGCATCTGTACAGAACTCTCTAAGGTCTCGACCGAGTTCATTGGCCAGCTTTGTCCTTCATGTTGTTTCAAAATGGCGGCTACATAAAAAAAAAGTATTTGAAAAAGATTTAGAAAAAAAATTGAAATCAATTTTTTTTTTCCTTTTCGACGAGGATAAAAGTTTCGGAGCAACTTTCTGTATCTTCTATTTTAACAAAAAAGAAAAATCTTGCGTCAAGCATGGATTATGAAACATTTAGCAATACTTCAAGAACAATTTAACATTACTTCATGTTTAATGAGGTAAATAACATACCTAAAGATTCGTTTTAGGAAACGCATAATATATTTGAAACACAGGATTCAACAATAATCGTCCACAGTTGGAAAAGTACTTCAATTCTTTTGTGCAGTACTTTTTTTGATATTCCAATTTATATATATTCTATATAGTATGTTAAATTTTATTTTAGTTACAAAATGCATAAGAGGATGAAACTTCAACATTAGCAATTTTCATCAATAGGCGGAAAAATACTTAATTCTTTTGTACAACCCTGTACATTACTTATAGATTTATATACACACTGTGTATTGAGGGAAAAGATAATTCAGGCAAAAACACGCTTAAAATTGCTGACATCACACTTTTAGAAATTATCATCCGAGAAGCAGCCATTTTTCTTTTTCTGTGGTCCTGCATACCATGTAATATATTTTCTACAAAAATGTCTTAGTATACTAAATACACACTGCTCTAAACAATTAAAGGATATTGCGGTTGTGGATGAATCTTGTGGCTGGGGAATTGTTTAGATGATTGATACATGATCAACACACGTCACAGGCTATATCACAAAAAATTGCACATGTTTGACAAAAATAAATTCATTATACTGTACATTTTGTGTACAAAAGAGAAAAAAAAAGACAATTTGGCATATGAGAAAAAACAAACAAAAAAAGTGTTTCCTTCAAAGGAAATCGCTTTTTGTAGGGAGTATAGTTTCAACGGACGGCCAGTAACGTTGAACATCTTTGAGGCATGGAGTCAATGATGCTGTTAATGAAGAGCTGTACCACTCCTCCAGAAGAGTTCTTTCCATTTCTTGGGGAGATTGTATTAACATTGTAATGTGCCAGATGTTTACATAAAAATATTACAGTATATGTTGCTTATACGAAATACAGTAAAACCTCTAAATAGCCTTTTCACTACTGGAATCATGAAAAACCTGACAGTTACTTCAGAAAAGGCTATTATTTAGTACTTCAACAAAAACAATATACAGTGGACTCTCTCTATCTGAACACTCTCTAATGTGAACACCCCTGTATTATGAACACATTCCGACGGTCCCGGCGAAAGTCCATAGACTTAACATAACATGAACTCTCTGTATTCTGAACACTCTCTAATGTGAACACCCCACTATTATGAACGCTACTTTTGATCCTCATTCTATTCCGCCTCTCTGTAAACTGAACGTGTGTTTGC
Organism: Maratus speciosus; assembly: GCA_963932465.1. Classification (NCBI taxonomy): domain Eukaryota; kingdom Metazoa; phylum Arthropoda; class Arachnida; order Araneae; family Salticidae; genus Maratus; species Maratus speciosus. Next base: position 50,967,759 of record OZ010800.1, read on the forward strand.
AATCAGAATTCGAGGAATTCCTCCATCATGGAAATTCCAAGAAATTGTTGCAGAAAAATAAAAAATTTCAATAAACTCGACTTAAAAATAAACAGACAAAATCATTGCTAGATTTTATGAATCTACTCGATGCTGCAATTTGTTTGAATAATTGAGATAAAGTCTTCAGTTAACAAAACATATGTTATAAAAAATAAATAAATTGAAAGAATTTTTTTTTCAAATAGGTACGTCTTTAAGTGTTCTACATCTAAACTAATTAGAACATTCTTATATTTTTAATAAACAAAAAAGCCCAGATGTAAAACTGTTCCCATTTCACAAAAAGTAAATCATGTTAATCAGATAAATGAAATGAACAAAACAATCAATTTTTATGCAAAGGGATACAAGAAAAAATAATATAAAAACCATGTCTTGCGAGTCCCCCTCTCTCGAGCTGAGATAAAAATAGAAAGATTATGCAACTGAAAGGCCCCACACCAGTGACAGATAAGAGTCAACAGATATTAGAGGTAGTGGCTAAAAAAGGATTATGGTTTCTTTTCTGCACACCTGTTTGGGCAGGATTATCCTTCTGTTTCTTTCTTCCTTTCGCTTGGCAATGGTAAATTTTTGTTTGCCGTTTCTCTACAGATGCAGGGAAAGAAATATTGCACTTACGCAGCTATATTAGAAATAAGTAGAAAAACGGAAAGAACTGAAGCTTCAGGAAAAATACAAAGTTGTTCAAAAATTAAAATCAAACACAAGTCAAAGGAAAATTGCGTGTGAGTTTGTAATTTCAGTAGGGCAAGCAATGCCATGAGCAAGAAAGAGAAAGAAATTTTAATCACTTTTGAACGAATCAAATGAACTTTCCTCAAATTGTAGAATTTTCAAAAAGAAAACTGGAAACAAGAACATAAACAATCGCGTCTGGGAGTTTTTTGCCAAATGAGAAGGAAGAATCTTCTTGTACAAAACCCTTGCTGAAGCAGATTGCTCTGAATTTACAGAAAAGGAGAAAATCACGAAATTCAAGGTATAAAAAGGATGGTTGACTCACTTCAAAAGTCGTCATAACATAGAATTCAAAATAATCACTGGTGAAGCTTCAGACGTAAATATCGACACTGTGAAGGAAAGGAAAGAAATCTTCAGGATATAATGAAGGATTTCGACGCCGCTGACATTTTCAATGCTGACGAAACCGGCCTGTTTTTTAGAATAAAAAATAAAACCCTAATAGAAACAAGCGAGAAAGGCGTGGGCGGAAAATGGAAAGTCAAAAGAAAGACATGCCGTCATGCTCTGTGCCAGTTTTACTTGTGAAAAATTCAAACCACTTGTGATCGGAAAAAGTGAGAAATCACGATGTTTCTAAAATGTGAAAATCACATCATCGCCTGTGCACTATAAATCAAATGGAAAAGCCATGATGACATTCACAATTTTCTCACAATGGTTGGAGGTCACTAACGAAATGATGAAGAGAGAAAGAAGAAAAATTATTCTTTTTTGGATAATGGCAGATCACACACAAACATGCAGCTGAGCAACGTGAACCTGAAGTTCCTGACCATCGAACTGTAGTTCTATAATCGAACAACCGGAAAAAGGAGTAATCAAGATCTTTAAAGCTCACTACCGAATCCATTTTCTGAAGGCAACCAAACTAACGAAGAAGGTCAGTGTCATGGATGATGTCAATTGGATATAAACAGCTTGGAATAAAATAACCCCCTAGTCCTTCCAAAGCTGCTTCTACAAAGCTGGTTTCCAATGTGAGAATGAACAATTAAGAATAGAGGAATAAGTAGCAACAGCTGTGAGTGACTTGGGATCAATTCTCCAAATGGTCCAGATTGAAATTGAACCTGGAGCTTACCTCGAAGCCGACGGAAGCCTTCCAGTTAGCAATAACAACATCGTTGAAGAGGAAGACGACAGTGAAGAAGAAACAAAAGCAGAAGAGACAGATGAAACAAGAAGTACGATTACCTTCAAGCAATATGGCCAAGGTATTCAAGACCTATTGAACTATGGAGCTGAACATCATCCGGAAGTCTTTCCACTTTTTAAACAACTGGCTAACATGTACGCTGCACAAGCATACACAATGCAAACACAAACTAAAATTATTCACTTTGTTAAATAATGTACCGATTATATTTTTAAGTAATATATTGAATATATGTATGTTATGTAAAACTCTTTTAATAAAAAAAAAAAGGTAGATTACAAGTTCAACTGAATTTAGTTTGACATTGCACTAGTCGCGAAATCTAAATTCAGCACGTCCATCTTGGTAACTGGCATGGCTATCTATTCTATACAGTCTATGAACTCAATCATAGTAGTAGTAGTAATGCATTTCCCAGTCTCCCTCTATAATGAACACCCCCATAATCTGAACATTTTTGGTCGGTCCCATGCGTGTTCAGAATAGAGAGAGTCCACTGTATATATATATATATATATATCACATAGCATAAAAATACTTTTTTTTTGTCTTAAAGTTCATGTTAATCAAAGACAGTATGCTAAAAATTGTTCTCCAGTTTAATAAAATGCGTGTTAAGTGAAGGATTGGGACCCAGTGACTTCAAAATCATTATTTTGTTCACCGAATGGTTTGAAATTTAATATATATAATCATTTCAGAATTTTGTCATGTCAAATTCTATGAAAATGGAATCAAAACTTAAAAAAATATTAATAAAAGTTTTCTTCATTCTATTAAATCCTATCATACGCAGTTAATTCAATGATATCCCATGATAGGTAATGATTCTACGTTACCATGATGATTATTCTATTAAATCCTGTCACACGTAATTAATTCAATGATATCCCATGATAGAAAATGTTTCTAGGTTGCCATGATGATTACGTTCTATTTAAGATGGAGTCCTATTATTTTCGTATTATTGAATTTAATGTATGTAATCGTAATAAATTTTGTATTCATGCATTTTTGCATAAGAGTGAGTGTAAAGGGTTATTAAAATTTGATATTTTGTATGCTCTGACTTGAAAACATATAGTAATCTAAAATATACTGTTACATTTTTCCATAAATATTTATGAAGTATTCTGGAAAATGTTCTTAATTGTATGTTAAGATTTTTTTTTTTTTTTTTTTTTTTTTTTGTAGAAATTGAGTCGGGTCTGATTTTTTATTTTTATTAACCATTTGGAAAAATGGTTATTGTCTTCGTCAGGGTAGGAAATCAAAAGCATATCTGAAGCTTTTTATTGGTTTAATCCGCATTTTATTCGTTTTCTGATTGGTCTATACACTAACCTTTACTTTCAACAGAGGTGGATACTTCTTTTGCCACTATGACACAAAAGTAATAAAAACTACAAAAAAAATTAATAACTCAGAAATAAATTGAGATACAGCTTTCAAACAAATTGCATTTAAAAGTACATTTTTTTTCTCTATACGACGGTGTAAAAAGTAATAATGTGGGATGTTTAGAAGTTAAAAAATAAAATTTCATTTAAAATGGGTTGTCAGATTTCTTGGAAATCTGAAGATGGAAAAGCCTTTTCCCGAACAGCCAATGAAATGCTTGGATAATACGTAAGTTTCAGGTAGATAATACTCAAGTGTCAGGAAATCTGAGGAATCGCAGGCGATTTTTATCGCTTGCAATTTTTACGTGTAATAGCACTATTAATGTTTAATTCATGGCGTACGTAATGTATGATCAACTCCGTGCTATTTTTTATGTCTTAAATTTTAGTCTTTGAAAAAATCATTTTCCAAATGGTCGTTCTAATTTGTTAAATTGCATTATTTTATTTTATTTATTTTTTATTTTTTTGCAAGGGACAGGCCGGGCCTGTTTTCACTGATTTTTGCATGGGGCGGGTCGTGGCGTGAACTGCGAAAATACAAACGGGCCAGGCCGGGCCGAACTTTTAGTTTTTCCACCCTCCCGGTCGGGGCCTAATTATTTATCTTTTGGGGCGGGGCAGGCCCGGGTCTGAAAATTACGGTCCTCTACCCCCCCCCCCCTTCCTCCTTATAAGTAAGATTATAGTAAAATCAAAACTTACGACTTTTGTAAAAATTAGTTCTTGAACAATGACCTACAATTTACACATTTTCTTTCCCAAATAATTAAGATAAAAATTTGTTTTAATTCTACATTTATTAATTGCATAGATATCAAAAGTTATGAATTATTAAATTATTCAAAGGTTATAAAATATACGTGACATTAAAATTTACTCCAAAAAATATTGAATAGTACTTTTAATTTTTAAAAGTTATAAGTCCCTTTATTTCTTCGCGGCAGAATAATCTCCGATATACATTATTTTTAAAAGGCCTGCCTTCGCTTTTTTGTCAGAATGATCTCTGATTTTAAGTGTCTTGAGAAGCAATCGAAAAGCCAAGTGCCTTTAAAAAATATATATCTTATGAAGAAAACTCTAATTAATCAGATTTCTACTTGTACGACTTTCTTAAAATTCAAATTTTCTATTAAAATTTTTTTAAAAATCAGTGCTTTTCCCATTGAAAAGCATTGTAGAACCATCGATCGATAGCCTACATTCTACGGTGTCGCCACCTAACGGGAGAAAAACTGCACAGCCAAATTTCAACACTAGTTTCCCCTCCACCTCTTTTACTCCGTGAATGCACCAAGGAAAGTGTGCGAAAAGAGCATCACGTGACTCCATCGGTCTGTAAAAAAAGACGATTCGGACCCACCGCGGTAGCCTGTCTTTCTCGTTAGCCTCGTGTCGTCTTCATTCCTGCATGGAAGCATATCAGCAATGTTGCACCATAGATATAGTAAAAAGAACTAGATTACGCATACCGGGAGAAAAGTTGATACTGCGCACGCGAGCGGAACTACTCCACTAGGGTGGCAAATGGACGGTTATCCATCGATATAAAGAGAAAATGAAATAGCTTGTGCGTTCTATAATTGCATTTACATAAGTTTAAGTCTTGATAAATGTTTCAAAATATATAATATCAATGATTTTTAAATACAAATTAGCATTTTTTATCGTTAAGTAATTTTTATGATAAAAATAAATAAGATAGATTATTTTCTTTCAAAAACTATCATTTTTTTTTTTCTCAATTATACTTAAATATTTTTCAGCATGGAAGTGAATGAAATTAGTATTTAACCCAGATTTTATTTTTCGTCAATAGTATTTTTTTAAATCCAAAATAAAAGTTATGAACCTTTTGAAATGATTTTTTTTTCAGGGGAGGTGGAGAGCTTATATTAAAGTAAAGAGTAAGACTCCTCCGTGGATTTCCACCTTCCATCTATCCCACTTCCCACCCATCGAAAATTTCTGTTTTCTTCTTTACACACCCCCTCTCCCTCACCTAATCCCCACACACATTTTAAAATTTTCGATTTTTTTTCTGCCGATGAATTTCTTTACAATGAAAATAAATAATTATATAAAATGTTTCTTGCTCACAAAACTTAAAAAGTTATAATTTTTTATTTTATTTATTTATTTTTTTTTTTTTTTTTTGTGACCCAATACTTAAGTTCTAGCAAAATATATAATTTATATATAACTCACCTCAGCAGGCCGCCTCCCCCCACAAAAGAAAAGGAGCGTAGTTTAAAATCTTCGATAAATATTTTTTTCTGCCCATTTGTTTCTTTGCAATTGCAATAAATAATCAAATTTTTCCAGACCCACAAAATTTAAAACATTTAATGTGATTTTTCAGCCCTAATTGTTAAGTTGTAACAAAAGTAAATCTGTAACTTATCGCCCCCCCACCCCAATAAAAAAAGAAGGCAGTTTAAAATCTTAGATTCTTCCCCCCCCCCCCCCCCCTGCGCATTCGTTTCTTTGCAATGACAACAATTAATCATGTAAAATTTTCCTTGGCCACAGAACTTAAAACATTTATTTTTATTATTATTATTGTTATTTTGCCCAAATTGTTAAGTTGTAGCAAAAAGATAACCCACCTCAAGAAAAAAAAAAAAAAAAAAAAACGCAGTTTACCATCTTCGATTTTTAGGTGCGTTCGTAATTATATAAATACGTAGCACCTATAGTCGTCGTTCAGTCCGTCCGTCCGTCTGTCCGTCCGTCTGTCCGCATGTAACAGAGCAAAAACTACCCAACCGAATGGTCTGAAATTTCAAATATATGATTGTTGCAAAATTTTGTCGAGCCATTTCAAATTTTATGAAAATCGGATGTATAGTTTAATTACAGGGACAGTCAAAAGCTTTTCTTTACATTACGGCCAATGGGAAAAATTATTGCAAGTGCATTTTAATGATATTAGAGCCTTCCGAATGATCTGAAATTTTAAAGATATAACTGTTGCAAAATTTTGTCGAGCCATTTCAAATTTTAGGAAAATCGGATGCATAGTTTAATTACAGGGACAGTCAAAAGTTTTTCTTTACATTACGGCCAATGGGAAAAATTATTGCAAGTGCATTTTAATGATATTAGAGCCTTCCGAATGGTCTGAAATTTTAAAGATATAATTGTTGCAAAGTTTTGTCGAGCTATTTCAAATTTTAGGAAAATCGGATGTATAGTTTAATTACAGGGACAGTCGAAAGTGTTCCGTTACATTACGGGGAATGGGAAAAATTATTGCAAGTGCATTTTAATGATATAACAGCCTTCCGAATGGTCTGAAATTTTAAAGATATAATTGTTGCAAAGTTTTGTCGAGCTATTTCAAATTTTAGGAAAATCGGATGTATAGTTTAATTACAGGGACAGTCGAAAGTGTTCCGTTACATTACGGGGAATGGGAAAAATTATTGCAAGTGCATTTTAATGATATAACAGCCTTCCGAATGGTCTGAAATTTTAAAGATATAATTGTTGCAAAGTTTTGTTGAGCTATTTCAAATTTTAGGAAAATCGGATGTATAGTTTAATTACAGGGACAGTCGAAAGTGTTCCGTTACATTACGGGGAATGGGAAAAATTATTGCAAGTGCATTTTAATGATATAACAGCCTTCCGAATGGTCTGAAATTTTAAAGATATAATTGTTGCAAAGTTTTGTCGAGCTATTTCAAATTTTAGGAAAATCGGATGTATAGTTTAATTACAGGGACAGTCGAAAGTGTTCCGTTACATTACGGGGAATGGGAAAAATTATTGCAAGTGCATTTTAATGATATAACAGCCTTCCGAATGGTCTGAAATTTTAAAGATATAATTGTTGCAAAGTTTTGTTGAGCTATTTCAAATTTTAGGAAAATCGGATGTATAGTTTAATTACAGGGACAGTCGAAAGTGTTCCGTTACATTACGGGGAATGGGAAAAATTATTGCAAGTGCATTTTAATGATATAACAGCCTTCCGAATGGTCTGAAATTTTAAAGATATAATTGTTGCAAAGTTTTGTTGAGCTATTTCAAATTTTAGGAAAATCGGATGTATAGTTTAATTACAGGGACAGTCGAAAGTGTTCCGTTACATTACGGGGAATGGGAAAAATTATTGCAAGTGCATTTTAATGATATAACAGCCTTCCGAATGGTCTGAAATTTTAAAGATATAATTGTTGCAAAGTTTTGTCGAGCTATTTCAAATTTTAGGAAAATCGGATGTATAGTTTAATTACAGGGACAGTCGAAAGTGTTCCGTTACATTACGGGGAATGGGAAAAATTATTGCAAGTGCATTTTAATGATATAACAGCCTTCCGAATGGTCTGAAATTTTAAAGATATAATTGTTGCAAAGTTTTGTTGAGCTATTTCAAATTTTAGGAAAATCGGATGTATAGTTTAATTACAGGGACAGTCGAAAGTGTTCCGTTACATTACGGGGAATGGGAAAAATTATTGCAAGTGCATTTTAATGATATAACAGCCTTCCGAATGGTCTGAAATTTTAAAGATATAATTGTTGCAAAGTTTTGTTGAGCTATTTCAAATTTTAGGAAAATCGGATGTATAGTTTAATTACAGGGACAGTCGAAAGTGTTCCGTTACATTACGGGGAATGGGAAAAATTATTGCAAGTGCATTTTAATGATATAACAGCCTTCCGAATGGTCTGAAATTTTAAAGATATAATTGTTGCAAAGTTTTGTCGAGCTATTTCAAATTTTAGGAAAATCGGATGTATAGTTTAATTACAGGGACAGTCGAAAGTGTTCCGTTACATTACGGGGAATGGGAAAAATTATTGCAAGTGCATTTTAATGATATAACAGCCTTCCGAATGGTCTGAAATTTTAAAGATATAATTGTTGCAAAGTTTTGTTGAGCTATTTCAAATTTTAGGAAAATCGGATGTATAGTTTAATTACAGGGACAGTCGAAAGTGTTCCGTTACATTACGGGGAATGGGAAAAATTATTGCAAGTGCATTTTAATGATATAACAGCCTTCCGAATGGTCTGAAATTTTAAAGATATAATTGTTGCAAAGTTTTGTTGAGCTATTTCAAATTTTAGGAAAATCGGATGTATAGTTTAATTACAGGGACAGTCGAAAGTGTTCCGTTACATTACGGGGAATGGGAAAAATTATTGCAAGTGCATTTTAATGATATAACAGCCTTCCGAATGGTCTGAAATTTTAAAGATATAATTGTTGCAAAGTTTTGTCGAGCTATTTCAAATTTTAGGAAAATCGGATGTATAGTTTAATTACAGGGACAGTCGAAAGTGTTCCGTTACATTACGGGGAATGGGAAAAATTATTGCAAGTGCATTTTAATGATATAACAGCCTTCCGAATGGTCTGAAATTTTAAAGATATAATTGTTGCAAAGTTTTGTTGAGCTATTTCAAATTTTAGGAAAATCGGATGTATAGTTTAATTACAGGGACAGTCGAAAGTGTTCCGTTACATTACGGGGAATGGGAAAAATTATTGCAAGTGCATTTTAATGATATAACAGCCTTCCGAATGGTCTGAAATTTTAAAGATATAATTGTTGCAAAGTTTTGTCGAGCTATTTCAAATTTTAGGAAAATCGGATGTATAGTTTAATTACAGGGACAGTCGAAAGTGTTCCGTTACATTACGGGGAATGGGAAAAAATTATTGGAAGTGCATTTTAATGATGTATCAGACTATGCGCTTTATGAAGTGCAAAAAAGTATACATTCAGTACAATATGGGGTGCAAAAAATAATTATAAAACTAGTTATAGTACGAACGCACCTCATTTGCCACGTTTGACGAGCAATTTCCAACTTGTTTTCTTTTCTGCCCGTTCGCTTCTTTGCAATGGCAATAAATAATCATCTAAAATTTGCCTTATCCACACAAAACTTAAAACATTTAAAAGGATTTTTTCAGCCCTATTTGTTAAGTTGTAGCAAAAGTAAATATAAAACTTACTTTATCCCCCCCCCCCTCACACACACACACACATCCTCCAACCAAAAAAAAAAGTTTAAAATTTTTAGAAGTTCCAACATTTTTATATTATTATATTTCGAATCAGTGGTATTAATGACCCCCCCCCCCACCCCCCAGAAAAAAATGAGGAATACGTGAAAATAATGAAAAAAATTCTATTTTAAATGCTTTAGTAATCTTTAAAAAGAACATATTTTTTTGCATTTAACTTTCAAAACTTTCTTTAAAATACGATATTTGTTAATATTTTTTTTTACATGCTCTTAAACATGCTTTTTAAGCTAATATACTCTTTTAAGCTTCTTAAGCTCTTATTTTTTTACATGATCTTAAACATGCTTCTTAAAATAAGGCAATTTAAAATCTTAGATCCCCCCCACCCCCCCTGCGCATTCGTTTTTTTGCAATGACAACAAATAATCATGTAAAATTTTCCTTGGCCACAGAACTTAAAACATTTATTATAGTATGTGGCATTTATTACAGTACAACTTAAAGCATTTATTACAGTACACATTAATACAGTATGCGATCAATTTTTGCTTATTGTTTACTTTAATTAAAAGCAAGAATTTTTCTTCTAAAAAAATAAATAAATACCTGCATTAATAATACACATTCTTAAGATTTTTTTTTCTTTTTTTAGTCATGCATTACTCAGCAAATGTAGATGGAAACATTAATTACTTTACCAAGGTCAATAGTCTTAATAAATATTTATTTATTAAATTAAACGGGGTTAGTGACTAATTATTGAAAAATGACAATTTCAAAGTTTTTTACAAACGTAAAATGCTTTAAATGCTTTAAAATAAATATATTAAATTCTTCTTTAAAAAATATATATATATTATTTTAAGCAAATCTTAACTTTTTTTTTCTTATAATTTTCGGAATAATATGTTTTCTCAATAATATATATTTTCAATATAATATGTAGACTTGGTATGCGCTCGATATTTTAATAAAAAAGCAGAAATACTAGAAAAGAAAATTTTTTACTAAATGAACTAAACATTACATCGAAGTTGTACTAAATAGTTTTAAAAATATCTATCAAATTACAAATATGGATGTAAATATCTATATAGGATATTCCACTGTCTTTTCAGACAATTCTAAGCAATTATATGCAGAAATCATATTTAATTAAAACAAACAGAATGAAAACATCGCAATACTCGGATATCACTATGTATTGCTACTGTAGTATCACAAGTTCCACTCTTTTTCTGCCACTCTAATGGATGTTGCCACCGAGCCGCTGCGGAATCAAGAAGTAATGGGGGAATAACACTGAGTGGTTAATCTAGTTCTTTTTACTATATCTATGTGTTGCGCATGCCGCCCTCCGCGTCACTCCGCGATTTCGGAGTGCGAAATTCTAAAATGGAGGGCCAAAATCACAGTCAGGTGAAATACAGCCACCCCATTGGTTGAGTGGTCGCGTGGTTTTAAGAGAGATAAGGATGAGGATCACCAACTTGTTTCCCCATTTGAATTTTGAAAGGAGTGAGAGGAAAAGTAATTTTGAAGCGATTGTTACCTTATTTACATTTATGCATTATTTACCTTATTATTTTGTTCGCTTTTATTTATAATAAACAATCGAAATTAAGTAAATTAAGATATTTTGATAACATTTTATACAACGAGAACGAATAGTTTAGATTACAAGTTGTAACAATTTTCAAATGATATGACATGACAATTATTCTTTAATAAAATTTAGTTTTCATTGAAAAATACTTGTAATATCATTTAAAAATTGTCTATAAATTCCGTATGGTAAAAATCTCAATAAATGTTCTCCTCTACACCCTCCCCCCCCCCCTCCCCCCCCGCACAATTTAAATCCATAAAATCACAAAAAAAAATATATTATTCCAGAAAATGTCAACAACTATTAAAAAAAAAGAACCCTTTCTAAACTCTAAGTCGGAAACTTTAAATTAACAAAATTATATTTAAAAAATTACAAAAATAATTTAAAATGTACAGAATTTAATGTTTTAGCATTAAAAAATAATAATAATAATAATAATAAAACTTAAAAATAAATCCAAAAAAAATTTTTTAAGTCGCTCCAGGTTCTCTGCCCATAAAATAAATACGAAAGTAAAAAAGTTTCTGTTTTTAACCCTTTATGCCCGACGGGACATTAAAGCGCCATTAAAATAACTTGTGATAAAACTAATTTAATACATCGATAGTTATACTGTTTAGGATGATTTATAGATATTTTACTTTATCTTATTCCAAAAAACATTATTGGGTGCACAAAAAAATTAAAAAAAAAATTCTTTTGTTTTTTGCGTCTTTTTCAGCTTTCTTGACGTTGACAGATTGGAGGGGGGAGGCGAAAGTTTCTTTTTCAAAATATTTCTATAGTAAGAAATGATATTTGTATATTTTGTAATTCTACAAAATACTAAAAAACAAGATTTTAAATAAAAGATTTGAGGGAAGTTAGAAATATTGCACAAAATCCCTATAAATTTAATTTAATTAATTTTGGCAAAATCCTTCTAAAATTTATTAAATGATTGTGTAAATCTTCTAATGTAGTTTCAACAATTCACAAAATATGCTTTAGAAGATGAAATGTTCAAAAATTCGTAATTTGGGACATAAAAGGTAAACATTCTTTTATAGACATTCAATATTTATTTTAAAAATCCAGCCTAATGACTGCTATTCAAGTCGGCTGCAATGTGTTAATTTGGCGTGACCCCGATAATGGAAATTTGCTTCGTTTAATTTACGATTAGAAAAGCATGAACTTGTGCATTTATTTTAAAAATTACAATTTTCTCTCTTTTTTTTTTTTCTAATATATGCAAAAGGAAAAAAAGAAGCATAGTTTAAACAACCTTTCAAGATTTCTAAATTGTTTTTTGAAACATAAAATCATTAATTAATGATAAAAGTGCATTTAAAAAAATATATTTATATTTTATTTTTTCATTTTAATATTTAAAATATTTCATTGTTGCAGTTTCACAGCTAATTGGCATATTTTAGCGTGCATGATCTGGCACATAATTAATTCCATTCTTCTTGTAACTCTTATACAATTATAATCATAAACATTATTTAGCAATTTGTCACTTGGACCCTCCTTAGGGAAACATATTATTAATTTATAATTAAATTCTCAAAATATTAAAATGTTATATTGTCATCGAAAAACTGTTTATTCTTAATGATTAAAATCGGTTTAAAAACTGACATTATTTTTTAAAATTATTTTCCATTAGGCAAAATTTTTTTTAAGTTTTTAGTATTCTAAGTTAGTTATTGAATTTTTCTATAGAAAAGTGTGAATATTTGTTTTATTTTGGATTTTAAAAGTAACATAAGGAAAAAAAAAGTGCAAGAAGTATTTTTAATTTTCATTAACTAAAAAATTACTTGCCATATTATTTAAAATTTTTTACAGCTTAAAATCGAAATCTTTCATTCACATTTTATAAAAAATCATCAAAATATCTTGAGTTAATTTCAATGGCTTATTTTAAATGAAATAGAAAAAATTCGTTTCAATAACATGATTTTTTCTCGGAAAAGAGAGTATCCGACGTTTCCCCTAGCGCTAGAGATTGCTCCCTGAAAAGGACGCGACTCAATGACCAATGAGATACTCGGATTTCACCTGACTGTAATTTTGGCCCTCCATTTTAGAATTTCGCTTTCGGAGTACATCTCTATCAGAAGTCGGCATGTATTCGAGGCTAAAGAAAAAGACAGGCTACCGTGGTGCATTAAGGTGCGTTTTCACTGGTCTACCCAACGTCTAACTTACCTAACTTTTTACCTAAGCACAAGATTTTAGGTCGTTAGAATGCGATTTTGTAGGTTTGATTCGTTATCAATCCTAAGCACGGCTTACCCAAGCGCAGTCAATTAAAATAGAGTATTTTTATAATAATGTTGGTGTTGTCAATTTTCTAAGTGATATATATTTTTTAATTATTCTGTTTTTACGTCAAAGAATAATCTATTTTTTGTGATTGAAGCAAAATGGTAAATTTTTTTAACATGTTGGATAAATATCCTCTTTTATTATTGTCTTTTAATTTAATAAATTGTGGGTAATCCATATGGATTGTATATGATCGCTATTTTTGGTAATCATTCAGATGTATTTTATTAATATTAGAATACTAATTATATAGTTCGTGTAAGGATTTTGTTTCAGATATAAGGATGAAGATATGTCCCGTTCTCAAAATCATTTTATTTTTATTGAGCGTTAATAGTATACAAAGAATAAAAATATTTTTTTAGAATATTTGTTTCTTAAAATGAATTGCTTCATTGATTATATTAGGTTACTTTATAGGGTAATTCTGATCAATTTAGATTTAAATTTCCCTTTACTCACTTAAAATATTTGTAAGTGTTAAGAAGGATATTGTTTAATGTAGCCCATTGTTATTTAAATGGAAAATTAGTTACAGGCAAACTTCAATCCAGTTTTGCTAATTGTAAGTACTTGATTATGCATGTTTAAGCGAGCATGTAAACAAAGTTTCTATAAAATAAACAAGCCATTGTATTTTCCTGTTCCCCTTTAAGCAAGAAAGATCCGATTGCAAAACAGTTTGCTCTTTACTCCTTTTCAGATACTTACTTGTGAACTTTGTCATGTAAAGAAAACACTGCTGATCTACTTATTTATTTTATTTTTAATACATTTCACCTGCAGATGTGTTATCTTTCTTTTTGTTGTTAAAATTAATGCTGAAACTTTTATGAGGATTTATAACTTTGTATGAAGTTTAAATCAATTGAGAGATATTCAAACCATGTGTAGCTTTTCTATGTGCCCATTTCAAAGAATTTGTACACATTACCATTCTAATTCGATAGGCAGTTATAAACGCCTATTCAATGCATTTTAAATTAAATCATCTATATAATAAAAGCCTAAGTCACGTGGCTGTCATCAACAGTTCCGGGCTGGCCGCTGCTTTTTTCATATGCCAAGCGGCGATTTTGATACTTTAATGTTAACCGGGCGCAGGTGATAAATCACTAAATATGTTTCATCGTCATTATTTCATCTGTATTATAATTATCCGTGTGACTGTCATAACCAATTATGAGCTGACCTCATCTCTTTTCACATGCAAGGCGACCATTTTTAATCAAAATTATTTTTTCAAATAAAACTACATAAAAGTTGCCATGATCTCAAAGAATTCTTTGTACTTTTACGTTAGCCGGGCGCAATTCTCGCCAACCTTTTTTAACTCTAGAGTTAGAATTTTTATTTTTCGCATGGTAAATTAAAACAGTGCTTTGATGTTCAAATTAAATATCATGGTTTATGGTATTATTTTTTTTCTTTTTCTTTTTTTTTTAAATAAAGAAATAAGTAAGTCATGGATTTTAAGTGTTTTAGTTTTAAAGTTGTGTATTTTAAATAAAATGAGCGAAAGGGTTATATTTTAAACGAAATTAATGAAATACGAAAAAAATGCGACGGAAACAATGTTTGGCGATTTATCCCCTGCGCCCGGCTAACATAAAGATACCTAGTTCATGATTTCTCTATCAGAATCTTCTGATTAGGCGAAAGATTGAGCAAGTAAATTAAATTATGAATAAAAGTGACATGAAAAAATGCTTAGCATACGTTTAAGGGAGTCCAAACTGGTCGCCAAGAGCGGCTAGTACCAAAATAATAGGAAATTTCCTTGTTGGAATACATATTTATAAAATTTTGATTAAATTGTTATTTAAGTGCATTTCTTTTACAAGTATAGCTACAGATTTATCTTACAGCATAAATAACCAGTTTAAATGTACCTATTTATCTATTAAAGTAAAAAATTATTTATTCATTTTTTCAAAAAGCATTTACTTATTATTCTTACTATTTTTGAAAATGGAATTCATTATCAAAAAATAAAATGCTCTCTGTGGAAGATTCTTTGATTTGAATCTATATGTTTGAGTGTATATTAAAGTTTTAGACAAACCATGAATTCATGATATATATAAATTCAGTGGCCAAAATAGTATGTTAGAAGTAATGAAACTATAGTAGGCTCTAGTTTTGTCATTGTTTGTTGTGTAATATGCCATTTTTTGGAAAATATAATTTTACGAGTAATGTAATAAAAAAAAACTAGTTTGTAAGGAGCATCAATATTATTTTTGACGTTACATCCAGAAATTGTATATATCAATCAATACGAAGTATACCAGTGGAGGTACGCGTCTGGCGGAACAGCTAGTGCAAGGATAGAGATAGATCTTCAAATTTGAATGCTTTCAGAAAATCACAGGTGTGTATTTTTATTGTATAATAAGTGACTACCATTAGTGATCGTCTGCAAGCAACTGGAATTTGTCTCGTGCCCTTGGAGCTTGGACTGTGTATGTGAATACTGTGTGTAACTTTAAGATTGAAGACAAATAGTTTCCTTTTTCACATTTTTATATCACACAGCACACAAATGTTACAAACAATCACAAACACTGAAAAACATATAGAATGATGAGGTGACTTTGGGGTAATAACCCGCTGTTAGAACAAGTGACGTTCGTAAAACATATTATGGGGAATACTCCCGCTATAAGCAACAGAATAATTGGGGATAAGACCCGCTATAACATACGTGCCACAATGGCAGCTAAAGAACAACTACTCTATACTTGGGGATAAGACCCGCTCGAATACACAACGTGCCGAAATGGCAGCTAAAGAACAACTACTCTATACTTGGGGATAAGACCCGCTCGAATACACAACGTGCCGAAATGGCAGCTAAAAAACAACTGAACTGGGTCACATGACCGCAAAGCCGCGGAGCTCGTTCGGCATGCGCACAAGGTCCGAACATGCCGCCCCGCGTTGCAATGTGCGTAGCACATTCAAAATATTAAAAATACACTATAAATACAAGAACTAAATAAAATACCAATACCATAAAATAATATTACAATACAAACACAATAATAATAAGTTGCAATAACAAGGACTATACAATTCAATAATATTAAATTCTTTGTTACAAAATTTAAGCTCTTTTCTAAAAATTGTTCTTAAGAAAAGTTGAATGTAAAATAACATGTAAATCTTAGGTGCACTTTAAAATAAGTAGACAATGAGAAAAGGTATGTACATTAGGTTTCATTAATGGGCAAGACACACAATCTAGATATGGATCTAAGAAAGATATTTGAGGCTGTTTTAACCTTTGCAACCCTAACATTACCATCCTTTCCTGGTATAACCTCTAAGATTCGTCCTAGCATCCACTTACAGGGAGGTAAATTGTCCTCCTTTATGACTACCATCGCCCCTGGGTTGATGTTTTCCCCCTTTACCTGCCATTTTGAACGATTTTGGAGATGACTCAAGTAATTTAATTGCCAATTTCTCCAAATTAATTGGACGAATTTAGTGATTCTCTGCCACCTGGATAATCTCGATTCTGTGATATCAATCAACTGAGGTTTTGGAATGGCATCGATAGGCCGACCAATTAGGAAATGGCCTGGTGTCAATGCATTAAAATCATTTATATCGGTCGATAACGGAGTTAAGGGACGCGGATTTAGTACCCCTTCGATTTGGGTGGTGACTGTTTGGAATTCTTTCATAGTCAATCTAGCACCCTTTAATGTTCGTTTAAGATAATACTTGAAAGATTTTACACCAGCCTCCCATAAACCACCGAAGTTGGGCGATCTAGGAGGAATGAACTTCCATTCAATAGCTTCTGAAGTAAGGTAATTAGCTAATTTTTCATCCGGTCTACGAACTAACTCATGAAGTTTGTGCAATTCTGATTTAGCACCCCTAAAATTCGTAGCATTGTCTGTCATAATAGAAGCGCATTTTCCTCGCCTTGAAACAAAGCGTTTAAGTGCGGCGATAAACGCATCAGAAGTTAGATCCGTTACTATTTCTAAATGAATAGCCTTTGTTACTAAGCAAACGAAAATCGCGACATAAACCTTATGAAAAATCCCTTTTCTTTGATTTTTATATTTAATCTCAAAAGGGCCGCAAAAATCGGCTCCTGTATGGTTAAACGTAAAATTTGGAGTTACTCTTTCCGATGGGAGGTCACCCATGATTTGTTTAGCAGTAACTGGGTTGTTCCTAAAACAGACAACGCAATCATGCACTACTTTTCGCGCTAAATTTTTTCCACTTACGGGCCAAAACCGCGTACGTACGTAATGGATTAAAGTTTGGGGACCAATATGAAAATACTTCCTGTGAAAATGCTCAAATATGAGTTTTGTGAGCTTATGGCCCTTCGGCAAAATGATTTGATGCTTCTTATCAAAGTTTAAATCTGAATTTTCCAACCTACCGCCAACTCTTAAGATATTATCTTGATCCAAAAAGGGGGATAAACATTTAATTTTACTGGAAGGGGGAACCCTTGATTCCCATTTTAAACCCTTAATCTCTTCCTGAAATTCTGCATTTTGTACTAATCTAATTAGAGAAACTTCTGAATTTTTTATTTCTGGGGTTGTGAGGCTGCCTCTGCGCCGGTCTGCTAACTTACATTTGCAATTGTGAAAAAACCTATAAACATATGACAGTATGCGAAGAATACTATAGTATTTACCACTTATGTTGAGAAAAAAATTTACTTCTTCAGGATTCCTGAAAAGAGAAAGAGAAATATTAGAATTGAAATCATTACAGTTATTTTTATATTTTGATTTAGTCTCTGGAATGTAATCTGTTTCTGGCACAGAAATAGTTTCTTGCTCAGTCACTAAGTCATCAGCTGCTAGGAATTTTGGTCCCCTAAACCACATTGGATTCTCTACAAGGGAATTAACACTCGCACCTCTGGTCAAGAGATCGGCAGGATTGTCCTTGCTAGAGCAGTGATACCAAGAGTTCGAATCTGAAAGTGCATTAATCTCTATGACACGGTTAGCCATAAACTGCTTCCATCGCTTTGATGATCCTTTGATCCAGAATAAGGTTATTTTGGAATCCGTCCAATAGTACACTTTCGATGTGATTTTTTGATCTAGGATGGGTTTTACTTTATTGGTCAGTCTTGCACTTAGTAAGGCTCCGAGAAGTTCTAGCCGAGGCAGAGTTATCTCCTTTATCGGTGCAACACGACTCTTTGAAGTCACGAGATTGACTTCCACGCCACTCTCTCTTTTTATTCTCAGATAAATTGCAGATCCATACGCTATTTTACTAGCATCAGAAAAGGCATGTATGTCTACAGCTATTACTTGATTCAAGCTACCAAGAATTTTCCTCGGAATTTTTAATTCTGCTAAATTTGGAAGTTCTTCGAGCCACTTTAACCATTTTTCGTGCACATTAGTTGGTAACTGTTCATCCCATGCTGTCTTCTTTAGCCATAGTTCTTGGAACAGGCATTTTATTCTAATGCTGAATGGCGTCAGCATGCCTAACGGATCGAAGATTTTACCAACTGCTTGCAATAGTAGACGTTTTGAGCTTTTTTGCGATGACAAGAATTCTATTAAACTTTTGACTTCGAATGTCAGACAATCTTCTTCTGTTTTCCAGGACATTCCTAATACCTTGCTTAGATTGCTTCCTAGGCTTATTGCAGCATGTTCTGCTTGAATATTTAAACCTTCCTTTTGCCAGCACTTCAGTAACGCTTCATCATTGGTTATCCATTTTCGAAGAATCATTCCTGCTTCAGACATTATTTTGTTAGCATTCAGGGAAACATCAAGAGCTTCTTGCAGCGTATCTTTGCCAGATATAAAATCGTCCACATAAATATATTTATCGAGTAGGTGAACAGTTCTTGGGTGTAGGTTCGTAAACCGCTTGATGTGCTCCTTTATGGTAGCAGATAGGAGGAATGGAGAGGCATTGACTCCAAAAATAACACGTTTGAATCTGAAGACCTTGAAAGATTTTAAACCATCATCATACCACAGAAAACGGACAGAATCCCGATCTTTTTCAGCTAGTGAGATTTGGAGGAACGCCTTCTCGATATCAGAAGAAAAGGCAATTTCGTATAATCTGAAGTGGATTAAAATATCAAATAGAAGTGGGTTTAAGTTGGTGCCGGGCCATAAACAATCATTAAGGGACAAATCATTGTTATCATGAGAGCTGGCATCGAAGACGATTCGGACCTTTGTAGTAAGTTTATCTTCTTTACAGACCGCATGATGGGGCAAATAATAAACTGCCCTGTCTAAAACAGGTTCATTTTCTTGCACCTGCTCTATAATTCCTTGCTTTAAATATTCCGTGATTATTTCAGAATGTTGTCGAAAAAGCTCTGGGTTTCGATAAAATTTTCTTTTTAGACCTTCCAAACGCTGTTTCGCAACATTAAAATTATCGTTTAACTCCTTCCAGTCCTTTTTCCACGGTAACTGAACTTCATAACGATCGCCTACAAATTTGACTTTTTTATCGAATATTTGTTGTGCTTGATCAGTTTCCGATATTTTCGGATCATCATGTTTTATGCCTACCCAAAATTGTTTTAAATTATCATTTATTTCATCGAAATCTCTAACGAAATTGCGCATAGTAATATTGTTTGTTTGTGTGTTCTCCTCTAGCGCCCCAGTTGGGATCCATCCAAAAACAGTGTCTTGCAGAAAAAGTTTATCATTTATCTTAACTGAATTATGCTTTAAAATTCTATAAAATAATTCAGCGCCAACCAATGCGTGAATTTTTCCCGGTTTGAAAAATGTGGGGTCTGCCAATTCCACAATATTCGGTAAATTAATGTCCGATACATTTAATTGCTTTGATGGAATTACATCCGTGATTTTGGGAACAATTAAGAAATCTATATTCTCCCTGAAAGAGCCATCTTCGTTTGTAATTACACTCGAAATTTTATTTTTTACATTATAAGTATAACCGTTTAATCCTGTAACGGGTACATTAATTATCCTTTTTTTAAATTTCAGCATGTCAGCGCAATCCTTAGTTAAAATATTGACATTGCTAGCATTATCCAAAATGACTCTAAACCTTCGTTTATTTCCGAAATTATCTTCTATAAAAACAAAGCATGTACTCAATAAAATTGATTTTCTTTCTTTACTTATATTATTCAAGGTCTTTAAAGATTCATTATTTAACGAAATGTTTTCCGTTTCTCTATTTACCGCACCTGCAAGAAAGGAGGAAATTTGGGGGGAAGCCAATTCATTTGTGGATTTATTTTTTTATCTCGATGAAGCGATGAGCTGTGTCGCAATCCACAGGTATTACAATTATATTTTGAAATGCAAGAATTTACGAAATGAGAATTATTCAAACAATTAATACACAGCTTATTTTTCTTCACAAAATCGTATCGTTCAGAAACATTCCTTTTTAGAAACTGAGAACATTTGTTCAAATTATGAAAAGCCAATTTACACAGAATACAAGTTTTTCCATTCGATTTATCATTCGAATTT
Organism: Maratus speciosus; assembly: GCA_963932465.1. Lineage (NCBI taxonomy): Eukaryota > Metazoa > Arthropoda > Arachnida > Araneae > Salticidae > Maratus > Maratus speciosus. The sequence goes on from OZ010800.1 coordinate 50,988,539, forward strand.
AGCATGAAATTTTTTTGTTTGTTCGAAAGAGGAATGTTTTTGTTTGAGGGTTTTGAAGCAGAGTATCTATTTACGCTTTCTAACGTAGAACTGCGGTTTTCCAAAAATGACATTAACTCATTAAATTGCGGGTATTCTGATTTTTTTATTGAATATTCAAATAATTTTCGAGACTCCTTATCTACCTTTTGCAATATAATATTGGTAAGGATAGCATCAGACAGATTGTTTTGTTCATATTGTAATACTTTTAAGGCCCTCAAATTTTTTTTTACACAATCAATAAAGGATCTCAATTCTTTAGAAGACTCGTAATGTATTTTTTCATAATTAATTATGGCTGATAAATCAGTGTCAATGAGCAAACGTTGATTTTCGAATCTTTCAGTAAGTGCTGTAAACAATGACTCAAAGGAATCGTCTGGGCTCTCTAGTTGTTTTTCTTCATTTTTTAGCGATGCTCGCAAATAAAACAGCTTCTGAGCGTCATTTAACTGGGCATTATTGATAATTAAATTTGTAAATTGTACTTTAAAGATTGACCACTCTTCATATTTACCATTGAATGTTGGTAGTGGGATTTCAGGTAACTTAACTTTAATATTATTCAAACTTATAGATTCAATACTATCAGCATGCACATTTATTTCAGAAACTTTAAGATTTTTAAGAAATATGTTGAGACTTACCTCAAGTTTCTCGAGACGATCTTCGAGTTCATCTAACTCGTTTTCGATTTCTGGTAAGTCCTTAATCTCAGGGATATCATAATATTTATCCCGTATTTCCGATACTTTTGCTTGAAGCTCAGGTAATTTTCGAATCTTTATTTCGAGCTCGGTACTCGAGTAATTAATTTCGTCTGTATTATCTTTTACGAAATTTTCTAATTTCGTTATAGCACCTTTTGGAGCACCTTTTGTTCTATTTAATTTTTCCATAGCAGCTATTTCGCTGCGAAATCGACGGACCACAAAAATGTATGAGAATACTGTGTGTAACTTTAAGATTGAAGACAAATAGTTTCCTTTTTCACATTTTTATATCACACAGCACACAAATGTTACAAACAATCACAAACACTGAAAAACATACAGAATGATGAGGTGACTTTGGGGTAATAACCCGCTGTTAGAACAAGTGACGTTCGTAAAACATATTATGGGGAATACTCCCGCTATAAGCAACAGAATAATTGGGGATAAGACCCGCTATAACATACGTGCCACAATGGCAGCTAAAGAACAACTACTCTATACTTGGGGATAAGACCCGCTCGAATACACAACGTGCCGAAATGGCAGCTAAAGAACAACTACTCTATACTTGGGGATAAGACCCGCTCGAATACACAACGTGCCGAAATGGCAGCTAAAGAACAACTGAACTGGGTCACATGACCGCAAAGCCGCGGAGCTCGTTCGGCATGCGCACAAGGTCCGAACAGACTGTATGATACTTTTATAAGGATTGTGGATTCATCTTTGCATCGGAAGATTCCAAAACAGAAGATTTAAAAAAATCTGTGAGTATGGCAGGAGTCCCACTTCTATGTCCAAAGAGGAGACAATAAAGCAAGTTTATTAAAGTAACATGAAAAATAATATTTGTGCTCCCTACAAACTAGTTTTTTTTATTACATTATTCATTAAATTACATTTTCCAAAAATAACATGCTGCACTACAAACTATGAGAACACAATAAGAAAAGTAAGTGCAAAAATTATTTAGCTGAAAATATTTTTAATATTATAAAATTGTAATAATATTTATATTGTGGAATAATTTATATAATATATAATTGTTATAATATTTATAAAATTGTAAATATAATGTGAAATAAACATTTATATGTTTCAGTCTGGGGCATAAATAAAATCTGCCGCTAAGTAAACAAAAAGTGTGGGTCAGGCTTACGTATATCCCCATCTTGTTTGTTGCCAGGGCAATTAATTCTATTTCTTTTCTATTTGATTTTATTTTATAAGATGAAAAAAAAAGGGGGGGGGAGATGTGTTTTTAGATAATAAATATTTTTAGAGTTTTCTTTTTTAAAGTAAAAAAGTGTATTTAAAAGATGCAAAAAAGGTTTGTTGTTTATATTCATAGGAGACTAAGTGTTTTTGAAAGTAAAATGGAAAAAAAAAAGCATTTTTAAAAGATAGAGAGTTTGTTGTTTTAAGACGACAAAGTGGGGTTTTTTCTCCTTATGTTAATTAGTATATTTATTGTCATCAGAGCCGTTACATTATACAGTTGGTATGATTTAAAATTAAGTATCGATCGAAACCGAAACTTGTTAAATTTTGACTCTTCGATTGCTTTTTAGTCTTATTGTTTGGTTAATAATTGTGAATGCAGCAAAAAAAAGAAAAATTTAAATGAGACGTCTTTGTGTATTTTTAGGAAAATTTTAAAAATTGGATAGAAAACAGTAATTTATAAAGCTTGTAACGTGCAAAAGAAAAAAAAACCTAAATAAACAAACTATCAACAACAACACTGAAACAACATTGCACACTTAAATAAACTTTCACATTGTATTAACCTAAATAAACAAACTGCCCGTTGCGAATAATGTTTAAAAAATTAATGATAAGATAATCTTTCAAAAATTAAAGTTATGACAGAAACATTTTTATAATAAGAGGTGGGTCTTTTATGTGTATAATAAACTTATTCTTTTGTAGAAAGATTTTAATGTCCATCAGAACAATTTTAAGTATGTGCAGGTAGGACAAATTTCTGCAACTTTTAAAGGATTAATATAACTGTTTTTGTATATAAATGTAGTTTCATTAAAGTCTTCTGACAGTTTATGGAATTTAGGCTTAATTTAAGTAGAAGCATGTGTAATTTTATGAATCATTGCTTAGGGGTAAAATTCTTTTATGAGATTTTTCTTAATGTTACAATGGCACAGATGTCATATATGCCCCATATTGGCGCGATTTTTTTCTAACGCCACTGTCATATACACAACGGGTGCGGTGCATATTGGCACCAAGGTGTCATTATTTTGCTTGATATGGTATCCCGGATGTTATTGTTTATAATGCTGTTGATGTTTTCGCCAAATTGGCATCGGAAAACAATCGCGCCAATATGGGACGTGTATATGACATCTGTGCCGTTACCAATTATATACTATTTTAATAAATATATATAATCAGCTATTTTTAGTTCCCATATTTGATTTTGAGTAGTACTTTAGTAAAAAATCAGCACTTTCCGTTTGAATCAAATATTTATTTATTTTTGTATTACATTTTGCCTTTCATTTTTTTAAATATTAATATGTTTAGAGTGCTTTTATTTTTTTTAAATATAATTTTACTTAAGATATTTTGATTTAAAATGTTGAGGTTTGCCTTTTGTAAATCTATATTACTACTTTATCCTAAAACTTGATGAAAATTTAATGTAAACAAAAGAACTGTTTTGCAGTATTGTTATTAAAATACCATACAATAAACTTATTTCAATAAGCATTTTTTCATAATTGGCATTCTGTAATAAATATCTAGATGTTACAGTAGCATAACTATTTCGGTTTTTGTCTAATGGTTTCAAACAAGTATATTTAAATTTCTTAGCTAGTTGGTTATTCATTTGTAAATAATATTTGATTTTCAAAAATTAATTTCTGTATATGTATGCATGTATTATATTATTTTCTCTCTTCTAATTTGCTAGTTGCTTTAGCTGCTACAGTTGATGATAGTTTTGCATAAGAAATTTGTTTAAATGAATTATATTTGATTAAAAGTGTATAAATAATATTTATGTGTTCTTGTGGTATTCACTTTAAATATGCGTTGATAGATATGGCTGCAATGAAGTCGGGGGATAAAATTTCTCTTTTTTAACAAACGTTTAAAACTGTGTGTTTATTTTTATACAGGATATCTGTTATTGTTGTTTACCAACAGTTAATAACTGTTAGTTTTTAGAAGTGTGGTTCCAATTACAAAAATATTTTAAATTTTGTTCTGCATCATACAAAAATCGATTAATGTTAAAATAATTAATATTTAAATAGTTAAGAAATTACAAATTTTTTACAATATCTGGGTCCCATAAGTTTTATTTAAAAACAGTTTCTCCATGTTTTTAGTAAAACCGCAAAAAATTCTTCTATGATCAAAACTTACTGAGTTATGATGCTTTGAATTTTGTGAATTTTCAACGTTTTAGTCACACTAAATGGGAAAAATGTGTTTTTAGTGCCAGAAAAAAACTGACAATGGATGAAACCCAAAGCATCATAACTAGGTAAACTTTTGTCTCACAAAAATTAAGTTTATAACTACAAACGGATTTAATGGTGTACATTCATTTCAATAGAAAACAGCAAATATAAATACTTAGTCCCAAAATTATATCACATTTTGTTTAAATATCTTCTAATTAAAACATCTATCGACATCATATGCAGCGATTAGTTGTATGTTACAAAAATAATAGGTTGTTGGAACTTGTTACCTGTGCAAGTGTGAAAAAATGGAACCTGTTATCCAAAATTATCTCTATTTCCCATCTCTACTGTAATGCAGAATTTTCAAAATATTTAATAATCGTTTATTCTCTGCATGAAAATATTGTTTTAAAGTACCGTATATACCCGCCTATAATTCGCGGAATTTCTGAGAATTTTTGGCAAGCAAATTTGGGGGGGGGGGGGGGGGGGGAGGGGGTCGACTTATACGCAACTCAATTAAAAAAAAAAAAAAATTTCAAATACTGCAAAATTATGACTTTTTGTGTGTATGAATAATAAAATATTACAGAAAACATACAAATATAATAATTTATCGTTCAATGATTTATTTTTATTTACTTACTACTTTTTCGCATAGGCAAGTGAAATATTTGGTTTAATTTTGTGCAAAATTGGAGTAAAAAGTTAGGGGGACGACTTATACGCGTGTTCTGGATTTTTTGCAGAATTTCCATTCGAAAGTTAGGGGGTCGACCTATACGCGAGTATATACGGTAATTAAAGTTTTAACTGCAAAATAAAATAAACAAAGAAAAATGCCAATTTATGTAATATAGTAAGACATATTTTGATTTGTATTTACTGCTTTTAAAAAATATAAAAGTTTGCTATTGACTGTAGCCTGTTATTACAAAAAGAATTTCTGGCAGGTTCTGTAATTTTATTACTCATTTTAGATGTAACATAAACCAACTTTGGAATCAAAACTTTATGGTTATTAATATGCTGTTTATATGAGTGTTATCGTAAAATCGTCCTCAGACCCGAAAGTATTTCAGGAACATTTCAGGCTCATATAAGTATTTTGGAGTTTCATTTGCAAATTTTAATGTGTGATGACTTAATAATTTATTTTTATATAATTTTTCTTAATGATATATAATTTTTCTTGTAATTTTTTTTAAATTTTTCTTAATTATGTTATTTTGGAAGTAAAGGGAAAATAAAGAGGTATTATATTCATAAAAGAAATATTTATTTTGTATTTCAAATGATACTTAATAGTGGACCACTATGTTCCAGTGGGTGAACCAGTGTATCCCGCTTCCGGGGCACACTGGTCCACTTTATGAACATATACAAATAATTGTTTTTTGAAAAATGTATTTGAAACTATGTTCTGAAAATGTCTGAGGCATGTAAAAAAAAAAAAAAAAAAAAAAAAAAAAAAAAAAAAAAATGTAAATTGCTAAATTGGTCCACTGTGTCTCACAAGGAGAGGGCCAACTTTGTTAATCACAGATTTTGATTATTTTAATATATGTTGTAGGGTAGAGACCCCTTAGTGTCAGGTTCAACGGATTTTATCCAATGCTCCTTATTTCTTTAGAAACCGGGGGGGGGGGGGTCTAATAATAATACACAACTTAAATACTTAGATTCCAACAGCAATGATAGGTTGGTCGTAGCTCAGTTGGTACGGCGTTCGCTGGCTAATCTGCGGGCCCGGGTTCGATACCCGAACGCGCTACGTTTTTCTCATTTTTTGTTTTATAAATATACTTGTAATATTTAATAATTTCAATTACAAATTTTAATATCATACCTTAATTATAATATTAACAAACTTAAATTTATCATTTTCTTTTATTTTTAAACTATGTATTATTTATCATCCTTTAAAGCGGTTTAAAAAGAAATTGGATCTATTATTGAATGACGAAATCTGTTGTGGTGCCATCTAGTTATAATAAAATAAAAGAATATTTAAATAAAAGCAGAAAGAAGATAAAGGTGAAAGCAAACTAATTGAAAGCGCAAGTATACGTATTACAAATTTAAAAATCTTTAATATTCAAAAAATCGGTTGTAATTTAATTCTGATGCTAATTTTTAATATAATTATGCTTGTTACTTTAAAAACAGAATAATAGTATCACATTGACTTCTTTTGTTAAAGCAAGTAAATAATGTTTCTTTAAAATCACGAATTGACACAATTGTTCAATATCATTGCATCGATAAAGAATATATGAAATACATTTTAATAGTGATTTTTAAAAAATTAACAGTTTTATGATGTTGTATACAACTATTTAGTTAAAAGTAAAAAATTAAATATGTTAAAATTATAATTGATATACAATATTATAAATTTTAATTGACAATGAGATTATTAATTATACTTACATGTATATTCATAAACAAAAAAATGAGAAAAACAAATATACCGCACTCAGGTATCGAACCCGGCCCCGCGGATCAGCCGGCTAAAGCCATACCAACTGAGCTACGACCAACCTACTGTTGCAGTTTCAAAGTAAGTACTTAAGTTGTGTACTATTATTAGACCCCCGGTTTCTCAAGAACTAAGGAGCGTTGGATAAAATCCGTTAAACCTGACACTAAAGGGTCTCTACCATACAACATATATTAAAATAATCAAAATCTGTGATTAACAAGGTTGGCCCTCTCCTTGTCAGTCTCTCCTATATGACGCACCTTGGGATACAAGATATGCCTACTGAACTTTTTTTCGAAATATTTTACCAAAAAGATATTGTGTTTAAAACATTTTTAATTTAATCTACATAACATGTATTTATTAATAGTTATTATTTCTTCTTTTAGGAACTCATTGCGCTTAACAATGGCAAGGATAAAAATTTAGAATTTAAAAAATAAAATAAAATAAAAAAAGCAGCAATTCATGCTGACAATATTCAGAAAGCTGCTGCAAAAATTTTATCAAGTGAAATGTCTTTTAGGAAAGCTGCTACAATTTACAATGTTAGTAAGACCACTATGAATTATCATGTTAGTACTTTTTTTAAATGTGAACAGCCAAATTTTAACTTCTAGTACATATCAAAAATACAAAGTCGGAAAATATTCACCGATGATGTGGAAAGATAGTTGTTAGACTACATTTTACAAGCTTCGAAATATCACTATGTGCAACAATTAATGATTCGCGTACCCTTGCTTATGAATATGCTTCAGCAAATAAAAAGAACATTCCTTCTAATTGGGGCCATAAAAAAAAAGAAACTGGAAAGGAATACAAAGGCTGCATATTGCATCCCTAAAATTTAGAAAATTTACATTAGTTATATTTGTCAGTTTAATTAAATTTCTTTTCCTGAATAAACAATTCCGTGTATATTGTAATTATATTATTGAACTTTTCTCATCTATTTTTAACTGTCCCAAGGTGCCCCACCAGATGGGATACCTTAGGACAAAGCACAAGTTCAATAAATATATATTTTTTTAATTTTCCTATAATGGATATAATATCAAAAGCTATTTAATACTGTAGGCAAAGGTTAAAAGTTTCCTTTAGATTGGATATTCTCTTCATCGAAGAGGAAATATATTATTTTTAGATAAAGAGTAACTATTCTGTGCATAAAAAGACATTCCTAAAAATTAGTGTGCCAACTGAAAGATTAACTTGTACATAAAAGCAGGGCCTTTATTTCTGTAAAAAGGTTTTGCAAACATTCAGTTTGACACAATAACATCCTTTTAGAAGTCTGTCTTGGGTAGCTTTGGTCCTGAGTACTATTTTAAAGATTTAAAAAAAAAAAAAAAAAAAAAAAAAAAGAGATCAAAAATTTTAATATTTTACTCTATAGCGGCAACCAAGATAATTGCTAAGTTATCTCTTATATACAACCATAGATGTAGTCGTAAACAAACCAGGGGGTATACGTTCAAGGCAGAGTGTATACGCTATAGTATTTTTGAGAAACAAAGGGTATACGGTATTCCTTAAAAAAATCCAGAAGTTATGCAGTGTATACCCTCCACTACAACCCTGTTTACAATTGTAAAATCTTATTTATGTTTTATGATATTTAAATTTTAAATGTAAATATAAGATTGGCAACCTCGTAACTACAACCTTGGCGTAATTGCGAGGGCCGCTATAATGAGGAAATACCTTTTATTTTTATCTTCATTCATATTCACAAAATGTTTAGGAGACCCCCCGCCCTCACTTTGTATTTTTAAAAATAAGGGTACTTTTCGATTAACCGGGCGCCAGTGTTATATATAGATGTGTGTATATATATAATTATATATATATATATATATATATATATATATATATATATATATATATATACATATATATATTTATTTATATGTATATATAACACTGGCGCCCGGCTAACCGAAAAGTACCAAAATAAGTATAGACTGTATTTTCATTAAACCTATGAATTTGTTTTTTTCTTTTTACTCTCTTTTATTGAATTTGCTATAAGTATGTCAAGATGGGATTTTATAATTGTTTTTTTCAAAAGTGATGTACACTTGTGTGCTTCTGTTGACAATAAATATTAATATTTTTAGGAATTTAATTATAAAGTAATAAATGAATTTTAAGGCATTTTTTTTAGCCACAGGTGATAAACCTTTTGTGGGGAAAAAAATCAAAACTTTCGATTATTTTTTTATACAAAATATTTACTATTAAGCATGACAAGTGCAGCCAACAATTATTTGTTTATAATTGACAGCTGATCGTTTGATTGATTATCGGAGCTTAGGCTCGATATAGAAGCCGTAAAGTAGACGCTTGCGCAGTAAAAACTTGCCTTTGATTGGTTGGCGTTAGGGTTTAGCTGTAACCAGTGGAAACGCTCTTAGGTTAAGGTTTTGGATCGCTAGGGTTTTTTAGGTCGTTAGGACGACCAGTGAAAACGCACCTTTACGTGTCTTTTTTTTACAGACCGCTAGAGTGACGTGATGCTCTTTTCGCACACCTTCATGGGTACATTCGAGCATCACGTGACTCCAGCGGTCTGTAAAAAAAGATACGAGGAATGCACCGCGGTAGCATGTCTTTCTCGTTAGCCTCGGCATGTATTATGATGACGTCATTGAAGCGCCTCTCTCGCGTGACGTATTCGTTACGTGATTTTGATGACGTTTATAGAAGGTGTGCGTATGTTTTCTTTTTCCAATCAGTGATAACATTTTTAAATCTACAACTTGTAATTTGATTTTCATTAATTTGCCGCAACTTTTAATTTAGCTAATCAATTTAAATATGCCGTTAAATTACTCTGTCAGCCCCGTATTCATTGTTTAAAAGCTAAAAACAGTTAATTTTAAAATCAGAATTTGGTTTGATGTTGTCTTAAAAAGATGTTCGTGGTCTTGCGTTCGAGTGACGCTAAAATAGTTTTTGGCCTAAAGAGTACGTCCGTACTATGGGTCGTATATTAGTGGATGCCTTTTGTCATGTCAAAAATTAATTTAAATAATGTTGTGCTGCTCTCATCTAAAAATCCCATTGAATATTTCTACGATTCCTATAACTTTTCTCTTTTATAAGAGAATTCTTTTTTTAATTTCGACACAGTGACCTGAAGCAAAAATTCTTCGTAACCTTCTTTTACTAATCCTTCTATATATATAAAAAAAGTTTTGATCTGGAAATGGACCAATGAAAATCTGCGTAGATATTCCGGGTAGATCGGCATCCAATTTGAATGCTTAAGCATGGCCTTTCATCGTTAATATTAAAAAAACTGTCGCATACAAACACATGAAAATCGGTGGTATTACAGAGAAATGTATGATAAACACGCTGATGTAGACAGTTTTCAAATCGAAGAATTATTTTAAGAGATATTTAATGCTAAAGTTGGACAAAATCGTTCCACTAAAAAAGTTTTATTGGAACAAAAACTATACATGAGAATTTAATCATTTTTAGATCATTTTATACGTTATAAGTTCCCTGTGTGCAGATTGTATTTATTTTTCTTATTTGACTCATTTTTTGAGGTTTTATTTCAATTTTAAATTCAAATTTTTAGCATTTCGAGAGATATTTTTTACAAATTTTAGAAAATGTTATTAATTTAAACTGTTGCCAGTTGTATAAACAGCGCAAACAATAATGTTTACTTCAAATTAAAAATCTATTTACGCGTGACTATTACAAACAGAAAAAAAGCTTTAAAATTAGAATTAAATGATTACATGTTAAAAGCAGGAAAATTACGTCATAAGAACCATAGGCACAGATGTCATATACGTCATATACATATTGGCGCAATTTTTTTCCGACGGCAATTTGGCGAAAACATTAATAGCATAAACAACAACATCTGGGTTACCATATCAAGCAAAATAACGACACTTTAGCACCAGTTAAGTACCCGTTGCGTATAAGAAATTGGCGTCAGAAAAAAATTGCGTCAATGACATATGTGCCGAACCATATTTACACAAAATCTTAAAATAAGAGAAACAAAATCTTAAAATAAAAAAAATCATTATTATGCGTTAAACTTGTAATTTGAGGAAATTACGTCATATTTAAAATGGCAAAAAATATAGCAAAACAATTTAAATTGAAAAATATATTTGCGCGAGATATTTTGAGATAATCTTTTCAACTGTTATCGTGACAGCGCAAATAATATTTCCTGCTAACAACAAAAGTATTTTCATGTGAATATTAATAAGAGAAATAAAACTTTGGTGTAAATTACGTCAGATTTGAAAAGATACATTTAAAATGAATTATTTAAAAGAACTATCTTATAGCGTTGTTAAAAAATACCGGGAAACAATGACACTGTTTACTTAATTCATTTTACATTAGCTTATTTTCAAATGTTTAACTAAGTTTTTTAATTAAATACGAGAACAGCCATTGTATCTCTTAACAGCAGCAGATTTGGCCTTAAAAATCCCCAATCCAAGGAAAACGAATGGAAACCCATTTACAAAGTGACCGCTACTGTTTCTTTTTTTTTAATTTTAATTCAATATTTTAAAAGCCGATCAAATGAGCGTGCTTTTTGGATTTTGGGGTGCCCGAACGGGTGTTGGCGAGCGTAGCTCGTTGGGGGCAGAGCCCCCTAGTGACAGAAAATAAAGGATTTTTATATTCTTCAGTTTGCCTCTTCACTGTCTACATATAAAGTAAGATTAATCTTATTTCATTATTTCATTAACAATCGCAGTATTTATATTGGAAGAACTTCGCAATGTACTTAACCCTTCTACGATCTCTCCCTCATTAATTATCGCAGTAAATTCTACGAATAGTTTAAAAAAAAATAGCATCTAAATGTTCAAAATTGAACGAGGAAATACATTCTAATATTTACTTAAATTTTTTTGAAATTAGCCAGGGAAACCGAACAATTTCTTCGTAGAATAATTTTCCTTCATTTAGTCCTTTATTATTATTCCAAAAATGCACCTTAAAATGCTAATATTTTAAATAAAAAGTTCAGAGAATACAGAGTCCCCTTAATTGTGTAAAAAAACTGCAGAATAGACGATTTGGATATTATTGTTTAATAAATATTTTATTACATTTTCAGATATTATTTCTTAATTGATATTTTATCACATTTTTGCTTTATATGCGTAGTTTTTGATAAATTCTATAATTATTGCTTTACATTTCAGCTTTAAACAGATTCAGTGCCATGCAAAAGAATTAAAACTATATTCCATATTTTCTCGGCTGGATCATAATATTTTAATATATTTGCACATATATATATCCAATAATTTTCAATCTATTTGCATATATACCACGCTATATAAAAGTGGATGTATATGATTTTTGTATGTTTATATTTAATGGAACGAAATTCCTATGTAAAACGATAAAAAAATTGTTCATTGAAATATTATAAATTTCATTCACTCCTGCTTTATTTGCCCTTATGTCATATGCCAAAATGTGTTAAAATTTATTTAAAGCTTGTCAACGTCTTTTAAATATTCAATTTTATGCTCTTTTTTAATGTAATCTTTCTAAATAATTTCAAGCGTAATGTGAGCATATGTTAAATATTATGATCTAAATTTCTTATGTATAAATTTTTATTTATGAAAATAAAACATCTTTACATCCCAATTGATGTCAAGTACCTTCAGTATTCCGTTAAATTGTAAAGACGTGAATAAATTTAATGTAACCGAAGAATTGGCTGTTAAATTCACTCTTTCGAAAAATACGCTACCATTAATTTAATGGGATTTACCAGAATTATTTACCTTTGAAAAATGACAAATAAATACATCTTTGATTTATTATTATGTTTCATATTAGTATGATTTATATTTTATCAAAAGAAAAATAATTCAGTAAGTCTTACGAAGGGTTTAGTTACAGAAATGTTTCATTTGAAACATTTTTCATAATTTGTTCGAAAATGACATTTTTAAAGGGAATGGTTCATACTTCATAACTAGAGACACATTATTCACGTCACTTCTCATTTTTCATTTTGGATCGGAGCCATAAAAATGTAGTATATCCATGTAAAAAGTTTTCTGAGAACTAAAACTTTCAAAATCTTTATATGGAAAATGCGTAGTATTAATATTTTTTAAAACAAAGCGTAATATAATATTCTGTTAAGCAATAATTATAACATTATAAAACACGCATACTACAATATATATTAAAACACACATACACACATAAATAACGCCTGCATTCAACAGTTAAAGGTATACATAAATATTTTACAGACATACATACAATAAATACAATAAACCCAACTGGAGTGAAAAATTAGCCAGAGCCAGGAATCGAACCCGGGACCACAGTATACAATTGTATACTGTGGTCCCGGGTTCGATTCCTGGCTCTGGCTAATTTTTCACTCCAGTTGGGTTTATTGTATTTATTGTATGTATGTCTGTAAAATATTTATGTATACCTTTAATAATTATAACAGTTCATTCTTTTCTAACAAATATGCAGATTAAAATCATAAACGTATTTAATAAAAAAGAAAATACTTCATACTTCATCATGTATTAAATTCTTTATGCAGAGTATTTATAAGGTTTGCTGCATGTAATGATACTTTCCTCCTGATTCATCAAGTTTCCAAATTTAAAATTTATCTTATACTATAACACGAGCAAAAAATGTGTGTGTAAGTAAATTTTGCCTTAAAAACGGCTCTAACGGTTTTGACTAAATTTTGTATTTTATTATTTTCGGGCACGAGAAGACCATTGGGCTAGGTCACATGTTCGAGAAAATTCGATTAATGGGTTATTTTGGGTCATAATGGGTCAGGGTCAAGCTAATTATACCTAAAAAACGACTTAATCGATTTTAACTAAATTTTATATTCCGTCGTTTCGGATTACGAGAAGACCATTGGACTAAGTCACATGTTCGAGAAATTTCGATTAGTGGGTCATATTTTGGTCAGTGTGGGTCATGCCAATTTTATCTCAAAAACGGCTCTAACGATTTTGAGTAAATTTTATATCCTATCGTTTGGATTACGAGAAGACCATTGGGCTAAATCACATGTTAGAGAAAATTTGATTAGTATGCCATTATTGGCACTAGGATACCATTGGGCTAAGTTGCATATTAAAGAACATTAGATTAGTGGGTCATTTTGGGCCACAATAGGTCCGGGTCAAGTTAATTCTATATAAAGAAGGGTTCAAACGATTTTGACAAAAATTTGTATTATACCTTTTCCGAGCAATAGAAGATTATTGGGCTAGGTCACATGTTCGAGAAATTTCGATTACTGGGTCTTTTTTGGGTCACTACGGGTCAAGCTAAATTTATCTAGAAAACGGTTCTAACGATTCTGAATAAATTTCGTTTTCTATCGTTTTCAGGATGGAGAAGACCATTGGGTTAAGTCGGAAGTTCGAGAAAATTCGATTAGTAGGGCAATTTGGATCGCTATGAGTCCGGGTCAAGCTAATTATATCTAAAAATGTCTCAAACAATAATGACAAAATTTTGTATTATACCGTTTTCGGGAACCAGAAGATCATTTGGCTAGATCACATGTTTTAGAAATTTCGATTAATGTGTCATTTTTGGGTCACTACGGATCAAGCCAATTTTATGTAGGAAACGGTTTTAAACGATTTTGATTAAATTTCGCATCCCATCTTTTTTTCTTGTTTTTTGTACTGGATGATCAGTAAGCTAAGTCACATGTTCCAGTGGATTTGAATAGTGGGTCATTTTAGGTCACAATGGGTCAGGGTCAAGTTAATTGTATCTAAAAAACGTCTTAAACGATTTTGGCAAAATTTTGCATTATACCGTTTCCGGGGACTAGAAGATCATTGGTTCAGGCCACATGTTCGAGAAATTTCGATTAGTGGTTCATTTTTGGGTCACTACTGGTGAAGCTAATTTTATCTAAAAAACGCCTGTAACAATTTTGATTAAATTTTGTATTCTATCGTTTTAGGGCTCGAGAAGACCATTGGGATAGGACGCATGTTTCAGAAAATTCGATTAGTGAGTCATTTTGGGTCACTATGTGTCCGATTCAAGCGAATTGTATCTAAAAAGTTTCAAAAGATATTGACAAAATTTTGTATTATACCGTTTTCGGGTACTAGAAAATCATTGAGAATGTTCATTGGTCTAAGTCAAATGTTAGAGAAATTTTCGATTAGTGGGTCATTTTTGCGTCACTACGGGTCTAGCTACTTTCATCTAAAAAACGGCTCCAACGATTTTGACTAAATTTTGCATTCTACCGTTTTCGGTCTTGAGAAGATCACTGGGCTGTGTCACATGTTCGAGAAAATTAGATTACTGGATCATTTTGGGGTCACTAAGGGTAAAGCTAATTTTATCTATAAAACGGCTTAAACGATTTTGCCTAAATTTTGTATCCTACCGTTTTTGATTACCAGAAGTCTATTAAGCTAAGTCAAATGTTCCAGCAGACTTGAATAGTGGGTCATTTTGGATAACTCCGGGTCAGGGTCACAAAGCCCCAAAATTGGCGATATTTGGTGAAATATTGGCGACATTTGGCCGAAAAATCGACTTTCAAGATTACGAATGCAAAAACACATACTTGGCGGCAAATTAAAGAATATCGCCAAATTTGTCTATATTTGTAGAAAACAGTAGTCTTTCAGAATGTGAAGGAATTTTTAGAATTTCTTAACTCGAGATACATAGTTAAACCAATCCGAGTCGAGCTCAAAATGTAATTTGGATTGATGTTCTTTCGTTGTAGATGTGTAAATAACGTAAAATTTAGAAACATGTACGTACATAGTTTTCCTATTGATTGTTTTTGTAAATAATTTTGTTATAAAATAAGATGCAATAATACAGAGAGAATGATACAATGATAATATTATATCGTGTTGAACACAAAGCTAATTTTGAAAGAGCTATGCTCAGTCATCCCCGCTTGTTCGTATAATATGAGCATAATGTAATATACAATCCGTTTCTCTCTATTCTAAAAAAAAAATAACTAACGCTGTCACCGCCGCCGCCGCCGCCGCCGCCGGTTTTGAATTTTTTGTGCCCGGAGGTCTTTCTTCGTTAATATTAAGAAAAATATTGCATACAAAAATATGAAAATTGGTGGTATTATAGAGAAATGTTTGATAAATACGCTCATGCAGACAGTTTTTAAATCGAAGAATGATTTTAAGATATATTTAAAGCTAAATTTGGACAAAATCGTTCCATTAAAAAAGTTTTATAGGAGCAAAAACTGTACATGGGAATTTAATCATTTTTAGATCATTTAATGCGACAGAATTTCCCGGTGTGCAGACTTCATTTAGGTTTTTAATTTGACTCATTTTTTGAGGTTTTATTTCTATTTTAAATTCAAATTTTCAGCATTTCGAGAGATATTTTTTACATACTTTAGAAAATGGTATTAATTTAAACTGTTGACAACTGTATAAACAGCGCAAACAATAATGTTTGCTTCAAATTAAAAATTTATTTTACACGTGACTATTATAAACAGAAAATATAAAATGCAGGAACTCATTGAAAATTACGTCATAAAAACTCTATTTAAACGTGAATTTTAAAAGAAAAAGTATATTGCAAAATAATAAATTCATTATCATTCGTTAGAAGTCTTAAATAGAAGAAATTACGTCCCATTTACATCACATTTCACTTATTACGTAAAATGAACAAAAAATAATATTGCAAAGCAGTTTAAATTTAAAAATTGCGCAAGACATTTATTTGATATTTTAAGATGATCATAATATTTCATTTCTAATAAAAGTATTTTCACCTGAATATTAAAAAGAGAAAGAAAAGTTTGTTGAAAATTACGTCGGATTAAAAACGATGCATTTAAAGTGTCTTACTTAAAAAAAAAAAAAAACTTTCTTTTCGCTTTGCTAAAAATACCGGGAGACAAAGATTCTATTTATTTAATTCATTTTATATTAGCTTATTTTGAAATGTTCAACTGATCTTATTTAATCAAAGACGGAAACAGCCATTGTATATTTTAACAGCAGCTGATTTGGCCTTAAGATTCCCCCAATTAAAGAGAAATGAATAGAAATCCTTTTATAGGGAGATCGTCACTGTTTTTTAACTTATAATTCAATCTTCCAAAATCTTTTTTAAACCCGATCAAATTAGCGTGCTTTTAAGCTGCGTTTTCACTGGTCTACCCAAGGACTAACTTACCTAACCTTTTACCTAAGCACAAGATTTTAGGTCGTTAGAATGCGATTTTGTAGGTTTATTCGTGATCAATCCTAAGCACGGCTTACCCAAGCGCAGCGAATTAAATTAGAGTATTTTGATAATAATGGCGGTGTTGTCAATTTACTAAGTGATATTTATGTTTTACATCGTTTTATTTATTTAAAATTATTCTGTTTTTACGTCAAAGAATAATCTATTTTTTGTGATTGAAACAAAATGGTAAATTTTATTCAGATGTTGCATAAATATCCTCTTTTATTATTCTCTTTTACTTTAATAAATTGTGGGTAACCCATGGGGATTGTATATGGATAAATATCGCTATTTTTGGTAATCATTCAGATGCATTTTATTAATATTAGAATACTAATTATATAGTTCGTTTAAGGATTTTGTTTCAGATATAAGGTTGAAGATATGTCCAGTTCTCAAAATCATTTGATTTTTATTGAGCTTTAATAGTATGCAAAGAATAAAAGTATTTTTTAAGAATATTTGTTTCTTAAAATGAATTACTTGCTTCATTGATTATATTAGTTAACTTTATAGGGTATTTAAATTTCCCTTTACTCACTTAAAATAATTGTAAGTGTTAAGAAGGATATTGTTTACTGTAGCCCATTGATATTTAAATGGAAAATTAGTTACAGGCAAACTTCAATCCAAATTTGCTAATAGTAGGTACTTGATTATGCATGTTTAAGCGAGCATGTAAACAAAGTTTCTATAAAATAAACAAGCTATTGTACTTTCCTGTTCCCTTTTAAGCAAGAAAGATCCGATTGCAAAACAGTTTGCTCTTTACTCCTTTTCAGATATTTACTTGTGAATTTTGTCATGTAAAGAAAACACTGCTGATCTACTTATTTATTTTATTTTTAATACATTTCACCTGCAGATGTGTTATCTTTCTTTTTGTTGTTAAAATTAATGCTTAAACTTTTATGAAGATTTATAACTTTGTATGAAATTTAAATCATTTGAGAGATATTCAAACCATGTGTAGCTTTTCTATGTGCCCATTTCGAAGAATTCGTACACATTACCATTCCAATTCGGTAGGCAGTTATAAATGCTTATTCAATGCATTTTAAACTAAATCATACCAAAATAATAGAAGATTCTCCATTTGAGATATATATTTATAAAATTTTGTTTAAATTGTTGTTTAAGTGCATTTCTTTTACAAGTATAGCTACAGATTTATCTTACAGCATAGATCTTCAGTTTATATGTACCTATTTATGTATCAAAGTAAGAAATTTATTTATTCATTTATTTATTTTTTGAAAAAGCATATACTTATTATTCTTATTATTTTCGAAAATGGAATTCATTATCAAAAAATAAAATGCTCTCTGTGGAAGATTCCTTGATTTGAATCTATATGTTTGAGTGTATATTAAAGTTTTAGGCAAACCATGAATTCATGATATATATAAATTCAGTGGCCAAAATAGTATGTTAGAAGTAATGAAACTATAGTAGGCCCTAGTTTTGTCATTGTTTGTTGTGTAATATGTTATTTTTTGGAAAATATAATTTTGCGAGTAATGTAATAAAAAAAAAAAACTAGTTTGTAAGGAGCATCAATATTATTTTTGACGTTACATCCAGAAATTGTATATATCAATCAATATTACGTATACCAGTGGAGGTAAGCGTCTGGCGGATTAGCTGGTGCCGGAATAGAGGTAGATCTTCAAATATGAATGCTTTCAAAAAATCACAGGTGTGTAGTTTTATCGTATAATAAGTGACTATCATCAGTGATCGTCTGAAAGCGACTGGAATTTGTCTAGTGCCCTGCTACTTTTACAAGGATTGTGGATTCTTCTTTGCATCGGATGATTTCAAAACAGAAGATTTAAATAAATCTGTGAGTATGGCAGAACTCCCACTTCTATGTCAAAAGACGAAACAATAAAGTAAGTTTGTTAAAGTAACATCAAAAATAATATTTGTGCTCCCTACAAACTACTATTTTATTTTATTACATTACTCATTAAATTACATTTTCCAAAAATAACATGCTACACTACAAACTATGAGAAAAAATATGAAAAGTAAGTACAAAAATTATTTAGCTGAAAATATTTTTAAATACCCATAAGTAAAATTGTAAATATAATGTGAAATAAACATTTATATGTTTCAGTCTGGGGTATAAATAAAATCTGTCGCTAAGTAAAAAAAAAAAGTGTGGGCCAGCCTTACGTATATCCCCATCTTGTTTGTTATCAGGGCAATTGCACTATTTGATTTTATTTTATAAGATGAAAAAAAAAAGGGGGGATATGTTTTTAGATAATAAAGTTCTAGAGTTTTTTCTTTTTCTTTTAAGTAAAAAAGTGTTCTTAAATGATGCAAAAAGGGTTTGTTGTTTATATTCGTATGAGACTAAGTGTTTTTGAAAGTTAAATGAAAAAAAAAACATTTTTAAAAGATAGAGAGTTTGTTGTTTTAAGACGACAAAGTGTTTTTTATATCCTTATGTTAATTATATTTATTGTCATCAGAGCCGTTACATTATACAGTTGGTATGATTTAAAATTAAGTATCGATCGAAACCGAAACTTGTTAAATTTTGACTCTTCGATTGCTTTTTAGTCTTATTGTTTGGTTAATAATTGTGAATGCAGAAAAAAAAAGAAAAATTTAAATGAGACGACTTTGTATATCTTTAGGAAAATTTTAAAAATTGGATTGAAAACAGTAATTTATAAAGCATGTAACGTGCAAAAGAAAAAAAAAACCTAAATAAACAAACTATCAACAACAACACTGAAACAACATTGCATACTTAAATAAACTTTCACATTGTATTAACCTAAATAAACAAACTGCCCGTTGCAAATAATGTTTAAAAAATTAATGATAAGATAATCTTTCAAAAATTAAAATTATGAAAGAAGCATTTTTAAAATAAGAGGTGGGTCTTTTATGTGTATAATAAACTTAATCTTTTGTAGAAAGATTTTAAAGTCCACCAGAACAATTTTCAGTATGTGCAGGTAGGACAAATTTCTGCAACTTTTAAAGGATTAATATAACTGTTTTTGTATTTAAATGTAGTTTTATTAAAGTCTTCTGACAGTTGATGGAATTTAGGCCTAATTTAAGTAGAAGCATGTGTAATTTTATGAATCATTGCTTAGGGATAAAATTATTTTATGAGATTTTTCTTAATGTTACAATGGCACAGATGTCATTGTACATTGATATTGGCGCGATTTTTTTTCTAACGCCAATGTCATATACGCAACGGGTGCTTAATTGGCACCAAAGAGTCGTTATTTTGCTTGATAGGGTAACCCGGAAGTTGTTGTTTATGCTGTTGATGTTTTCGCCAAATTGCCGTCGAAAAACAATCTTGCCAATATTTGGCATTTAAACAATCTATGACATCTGTGTCATTACAAATTTTATACTATTTTAATAAATATATATAATCAGCTATTTTCAGTTTTCGAATACTATTTGATTTTGAGTAGTACTTTAGTAAAAAATCAGCATTTACCGTTTGAATCAAATATTTATTTATTTTTGTATTATATTTTGCCTTTCATTTTTTTAAATATTAATATGTTTAGAGTGCTTTATTTTTTTTTAAATATAATTATGCTTAAAATATTTTGATTTAAAATGTTGAGGCTTGCCTTTTGCGAATCTATATTACTACTTTATCCTAAAAGTTGATGAAAATTTAATGTAAACAAAAGAACTGTTCTGCAGTATTATTATTAAAATACCATGCAATAAACTTATTCCAATAAGCATTTTAAGTGTTTTTTTTCATAATTAGCATTCTGTAATAAATATCTTGATGGTACAGTAGCATAACTACAGTCGGCTCTCGTTAATTCGAACTCGTCGGGACCACAAGAAATGTTCGAATTATCCAGAGTTCGAATTATGAAAAGTATGAGAGAAAAACATATTTAAAGGGGTACTATTACAAAGGAATTAATGTATAATTTATTTTATTTTATTTTATTTTATTTTATTTTATTTTATTTTATTTTATTGACTGCTATCGTTAGAATATGACTTAATATAAATTAAACGATATAAATACATAAATTTATTATTAATATTAAAAGAATATAAATAAAACATAAAAAATAGTAATACGAGGGTGGTTCAATAATTATTGTCCCAAATGTGTATAAAATATTTGTACTGCGATGGGTGATGTGGAATATTGAAGCCTGGTGTCTTAGATGCTTATATTACCGATTTCAGAACTGTAGCTGCTATATTAACATTTTTTTCCCCTTTTTGGTATGAGAAGTCGGACCTAGCTTGAATGGGGGGTGTAACAGTAAATGAGACGTGGCTACTGTCGTTTGGACTCGGGATCATAGTGATGTCGTGACGTTCATCCACTGTCACAAAACTATCGCAGAACTGTTTCATGTCTGGCTCCATACCAGCCTTTCCCCCCAACCCCGCTTTTTCAAGCTAGGTTCCACCTCTCACACCTAAAACGAAAAATATTCGTTAATATAGCAGCTGGGTCTCTGGAATTGAGCATATAGGCATCTAAGACAATAGACTTCAATATTCCACATCAACAATCGCAGTACAAATGTTTTATACAAACTCGGGACAATAATTATTGAACCACCCTCGTACAGTATAAACCAGCTGTATTTTAAAATTTTTATTAATTGTACTATAATTTTCTTGCCTGAAATGAGATGAACATTTAAGAAATTATTTACACTAATTATCATCACTATGACAAAATTTATCAATTGTTGTTTGCTTAGTCCTATTCATTTTTGACTTTTGAAAAGAGGTTTTCCCTATCTTTAAAAGATGTCCACCATGTGGATTTCTGGGAATGTCACTGGGTTAAATGCTAGAGAAGGGATTAGGAAGAAGCATAATGGAAAAAGGGGTGGAGGTGTCGTTGATGGACAGACGGGGCGCTAAGAAAGCGGATATCAAATGCATGGGATTATATGTATACTTCAGAACAATTCTGAGAAAAATGAAAGAAAGAAAGTTATTTCAAGGAACCAAATTCCGTGAAAAAGAAAGGAAAAATAAAAAAATGGAATTTTCGTTAGTTCGAATTAAACGAAGTCAAGAGAAATCGAGTTCGAATAAATGAAAATTTTTAACGTTATTCTGACATTGAAAATTTCGGGACTTCATGATTAGTTCGAATTAAGCGAAGATTCGATTTATCCGATTTCGAATTAATGAGAGCCGACTGTATATCGGTTTTTGTCTAATGGTTTCAAACAAGTGTACTTAAATTTAGCTAGTTGGTTATTCATTTTTAAATATTATTTGCTTTTCAAAATTAATTTTTGTATATGTATGCATGTATTAGATTCTTTTCTCTCTTCTAATTTGCTAGTTGCTTTAGCTGCTACAGTTGATGATATTTTTGCATAAGAAATTTGTTTCGATGAATTGTATTTGATTAAAAGTGTATAAAAAATATTTTTGTGTTCTTGTGGTATTCACTTTAAATTGATACATATGGCTGCAATGAAGTCGGAGTATAAAATTTCTCTTTTTTAACAAACGTTTAAAACTGTGTTTATTTTTATACAGGATATCTGATATTATCGTTTACCAACAGTTAATAACTGTTAGTTTTAGAAGTGTGGTTCCAATTACAAAAATATTTTAAATTTTGTTCTGCATCATATAGAAATCGATTAATGTTAAAATAATTAATTTTTAAATAGTTAAGAAATTGCAAATTTTTTACAATGTCTCTGTCCCATAAGTTTTATTTTGAAAAAGTTTCTGCATGTTCTTAGTAAAACAGCAAAAAATTCTTCTATGATCAAAACTTACTGAGTTACGATACTTTGAATTTTGTGAATTTTCAACATTTCAGTCACACTAAATGGGAAAAATGTGTTTTTAGTGCCAGAAAAAAACTGACAATGGATGAACTCCAAAGCATCATAACTTGGTAAATTTTTTTTTTCACAAAAATTAAGTTTTTAACCACAAACGGAATTAAAGGATGTGGATTCATTTCAATAGAAAACAGCAACTATAAATACTTAATCCCAAAATTATTTCAAACATTTTGTTTAAATATCTTCGATATAAAACATCCATTGACATCATATGCAGCTATTAGTTATAACAAAAATAACAGGTTTTTGGAACTTGTTACCTGTGCAAGTGTGAAACAATGGAGCCTGTTAGCCAAAATTATTTATATTTCCCATCTCCACTGTAATGCAGAATTTTCAAAATATTTAATAATCGTTTATTCTTTACAAAAAAATATTGTTTTAAAGTAATTAAAGTAAAGTTAACTGCAAAATAAAATAAATAAATAAATAATGTCAATTTATTTAATATAGTAAAAAATATTTTGATTTGTATTTACTGCTTTTAAAAAATATAAAAGTATGCTATTGACTGTAGCCTGTTATTACAAAAAGAATTTCTGGTAGGTTCTGAAATTTTATTACTCATTTTAGATATAACATAAACCAAAAATTTGATATGAAAACTTTAAGGTTATTAATCTGTTGTTTATATCAGTGTTATCGTAAAATCGCCCTCAGACTCAAAAGTATTTCAGGAACGTTTCAGGCTCATAAGTATATTGGAATTTCATTTGCAAATTTTAATGTGTGATGACTTAATAATTTTTTTAATATTTTTTCTTAATGATATGTAATTTTCTTTAATTATGTTATTTTTTAAGTAAAGGGAAAATAAAGAGGGATTACATTAATAAAAAATAAATGTATTTTGTATTTCAAATGATACTTAATAGTGGACTACTGTGTTCCAGTGGGTGGACCAGTGTATCTCGCTTCCGAGGCACACTGGTCCGCTTTATGAACATATACAAGTAATTGTTTTTTGAAAAATGTATTTGAAACTATGTTCTGAAAAAAGTCTGGGACATGTAAAAAAAAAGAAAAAAATGTAAACTGCAAAATTGGTCTACTGTGCCCCAGTCTCTCCAGTATGATGCACCTTGGGATACATCATACACAGGATATGCCTAGTGAACTTTTATTCGAAATATTTTACCAAAAAGATATTGTGTTTAAAACATTTTTAATTTAATCTACATAACATGTATTTATTAATAGTTATTATTTCTTCTTTTAGTTACTCATTGCGCTTAACAATGGCAAGGATTAGAAATTTAGAATAAAAAAAAATAAAATAAAAAATGGAGCAATTCATGCTGACAATATTCAGAAAGCTGCTGCAAAAATTTTATCAAGTGAATTGTCTTTTAGGAAAACTGCTGCATTTTACAATGTTAGTAGACCACTCTTAATTATCATATTAATACTTTTTAAAAATGTGAACAGCCAAATTTTAACTTCTAGTATATTTCTAGTTCAAAGATACAAAGTCGAAAAATATTCACCGATGATGAGGAAGCAAGTTGTTAGACTACATTTTACAAGCTTCGAAATATCACTATGGGCAACAATTAATGATTCACATACCTTTGCTTATGAATATGCTTCAGCAAATAATAAGAACATTCCTTCAAATTGGGTGCATAAAAAAAACTGGAAAGAAATACAAAGGCTGCATATTCCTTGCATCCCTAAAATTTAGAAAATGTACAGTCGTGGAAAAAAAAAAGTAAACCCTACTAACTCCTCAACAAATCATCATAGAAGAAAGTTACTGGTACCGAACGATTGGAAATAAAGTCTACTTTTAAATGATATATATAAAATTTTTTTAGGGGTCATCTACCTATTAAAACGAATCCAAACTTCATTTTTTTCAAAGGCAATACCCAATTTTAACGAGATATTTCAAATCTTCGGTTCAAACTATGCCTAGACACCAAATTTCAAGTCATTTGAATGATAAGTTTTTGAATTATAAACATTCAAAATTGAGTGCTTCTAATGTTAAATTATATTTTCATATTTTTATTTATATCTCCCAAAATTATGCTCCTAATGGGCTAATTTTTTTTTGTAGTAATAATACTAATATATCCAAACATAAATAAGCTGAATTTGCAATTTTTATAATTTTATGATATAAATTATGAATTATGAAATTAATATTCGAAAAAATTATGAATTGCAACCTACAATTTTTTTTGATGGATTTAGATTTATCAAGTCCTGCTTTATAGAAATTCAAAAATTTCACATTTTTCTTCCAAGTAGTTTTCAAATTATGCTTAAAAACGGTAAAATGATGGTTTAAGGGGCCGTCTATGATGGAAATGAGTAGACATTTTGAAATTTATTCTGCCGTACCTGTAATCTAACACACTTCATTGACTTCTTGAGCGGCGCTTAAGGTGCCTTGATCAAGGAAGCGGCTCTCTCGGTTAACAATCCTGTACGAAACTTCAATTTGGATACAGCCCTTAAAATACGCTCGTTTTAAAATAATTAATTTCTCGGAAACTTATGGTACGAATTGTATAAAAATTCGTTTTTAGGCTAATTGAAGGGTGTAGAGTTCATTTATGCTGTCAGAATTGGGTACTGCTATTGAAAAAAACAAAGTTATGGTTCGTTTTAATATGTAGATGGCCCCCAAAGCAAATTTTATATACATCATTTAAAAGTAGACTTTATTTCCAATCGTTCGGTACCAGTAACTTTCTTCTACGATAATTTGTTGAGGAGTTAGTAGGGTGTGTTTACTTTTTTTTCCCACGACTGTACATTAGTTATCTTTGTCAGTTTAAATAAATTTCTTTTCCTGAATAAACAATTCCGTGTATATTGTAATTCAATTATTGAACTTTTCATTTCAACATCTATTTTTAACTGTCCCAATGTGTCCTATCTGGTGGGACACCTTAGGACAAAGCACAAGTTCAATAAATAATTTTTTTAATTTTCCTATAATGGTTATAATATCAAAAGCTATTTAATACTGTAGGCAAAGGTTAAAAGGTTTCTTTAAATTGAAGATATCCTCTTCATCGAAGAGGAAATATATTATTTTTAGATAAAGAGTAACTATTCTGTGCATAAAAAGACATTCCTAAAAATTAGTGTGCCAACTGAAAGATTAACTTGTACATAAAAGCAGGGCCTTTATTTCTGAAAAAATGCTTAGCGAACATTCAGTCTGACACAATAAAATAATTTTAGAAGTCTGTCTTTGGGTAACTTTGGTCCTTATTACCACATTAAAGATTAAAAAAAAAGATCAAAATTTATAATTCTTTACTATATAGCGGCAACCAAGATAATTGCCAAGTTATCTCATATATACAACTAGTGATGTAGTCATAAACAAACCAGGGGGTATACGCTCAAGGCAGAGTGTATACGCTATAGTATTTTTGAGAAACACAGGGTATACGGTATTCCTTAAAAAATCCAGAAAGTATGCAGTGTATACCCGCCACTACTACCCTTTTTACAATAGTAAAATCTTATTTATGTTTTATGATATTTAAATTTTAAATGTAAATATAAGATTGGCAACCTCGTAACTACAACCTTGGCGTAATTGCGAGGGCCGCTATAATGAGGAATACCTTTTATTTTTATTTTCCTTCATATTCACAAAATATTTAGGAGACACCCGCCCCCCCACCTCACTTTGTATTTTTAAAAATAAGTATAGGCTATATTTTCATTAAACCTATGAATTTGTTTTTTCTTTTTACTCTCTTTTATTGAATTTGCTTTAAGTATGTCAAGACGGGATTTTATAATTGTTTTTTTTTTCAAAAGTGATGTACACCTGTGTGCTTCTGTTGACAATAAATATTAATATGTTTAGGAATTTAATTATAAAGTAATAAATGAATTTTAAGGCATTTTTCTTTTAGCCACAGGTAATAAACCTTTAGTGGGAAAAAAAAAATCAAAACTTTCGATTATTTTTTATACGAAATATTTACTATTAAACATGACAAGTACAGCCAACAATGGGTAAAAAGATCAGTTAATATTTTTAATAGTTCTTGAAATACTTAGAATATTATATCAAATCTCAGGAATATTATAAGAAAGGAAATCGTTACAAACAGTATCACTCCTAAGTAAAATCGTTTTCGTGGTTTTCTTCCGGGTTTCCAAGCGTTAATACGGGTTAGGTTCCCTTAGAAATACCACCACGAAGGGCACTCCTCCCCCTTAGAGCCTATATCCCTAGTGTTGATAATTGGCTGTCAAAAACACAAACAAACAAACAAACGTAAGTAAATTCTCAATAGGCTCACGGATTATTGAAGAGTAATGATTAGGTGTTTAAATGATCATTTTAGATTTTGTGAGGAGTGATAATGTTTGCAACGATGTCATTTCTTATAATATTCCTGCCATTTGGTATAATATACCATTTATTTCACGAACTAAAAATATGAACTGAACTTTTCACCCGTCTGTAGAGCATGCGTAGTATTTTTATTTTGTTTTTAAATTTGTTTTCTATTCAGTTAGTCATATTTTCCTCAGAAAATGAACGCGTGTGCGTTTAAAAGATCTCAGAGTTGTATTAAATAATATATATTTTTATGTCACCTTTTAAGTAATTGTAAGTATGTTTTATAGTTTATATTAATAATAAGGTGTAAATACCTTCCCGACACTAGTTTATTAATACAGTATTTTGACTGTATTGTAAATTATTCTTACAAACAGTAATAGTCATTTTACTTGACGAAATAGCTAAATAATGCAGATTGTAGATAATGTGTATCTTTGTCAACAAACTGGCTTGTTGCTTGTCTACTCAATTTAACGTAGGGAAAATTTTGAGCTATATTGCTCGAAGTTTTGCTGAAATGATCGAAATTTTTACGTAGTTATAATATATCACATTTTATGAAGAAAATAAATACGTATTTTGGGGAGTACGTGACGTCATATGCACATTATCAATTCTATAAAGAATCATTTGAGCGATCAGAAGAACAATAATATGAAACTGGCTGTTGCCAAATGGCAAAAACCAAAATATATTAGAATGTGCTAAGGAAATGCGCTTGAATAAACATCAAGGCAAGCCGTAACAGCATAAATGCAGATATTCGAAACATTTAAGTATAGGGGAGACGAGGGAGGGTTAACCCACTTTTTACAAAATGATTTTTTATCTTTTAAATATTGCACGTAAAGTTTTATGTATCGTTTTATTCGTTATGCAATCAGTTATCAAAATAAAATTGCTACATAATTGTAACATGTAAGAAATTTGAAAAATGATTGATTTTAATCATGAAAAAATAACGGGTCAAGGCTCCCCACATATGAGAGGGTTGACCCACTATATGGGAGGCTTGACCCACCTTGTTTTATATTGTACTATTTGTGAAGAGAAATAAAATCAGTTTGAAAAAAGCAAACTAACTTTATTCTACATGCTTTAATTCTTATAAAAAAATATATTTTTTTTAAATATGAGGCTTAAAAAAAATCTGTTAAGACGCAACCGTAAGTCAGAGAAGAAATATTTTGTTTTAAACAGGATTTTGTCTGAGCAGGTATAATTCTCCAGCAAGGAAAGGAAATTTTAACATTTAAGGTAGTATTCTGTTAGAGACAGGTTCCGTTTTCATAGTGTTTCATGTTATTATGTCCGGATTTAGGAGTTAATATCCCGCTTTTTTATCTCCTGGTTCCATTTTTGTGACACTCGATCAGACAACTCTAGTTGTCACATAGTTAGGCTTCATCTCACTGTATTCACCTTGGTGACATTTTTCTACATACCTTCCTAAAGTTTTTCGATCGATGCTATGTTCTGTTGCAAACGCATGAGCACTTAACTTATCATTAACAGGATTTAAAACTTTAAGTGGCAAAGTACTTTCAGTACTAAAATGTTGAAATAAATGACTGGAACCAGAATTTATGAGCAAATGCATTTGAAAATAAGAAAAAAGCTATATTTCACATACATATTAAATGGAAAAGATTTTACAAAATTCTGGTGCCACTATGATGTTTCAGAATTAAAATTAAGTGGTTTTATAACCGTACCACTGCTCTCAAAGGGTTAAGACTGCTCCTTTCATCCATTTTAGTCCTTTCTAGTCTTTCCCACTGTTTCTATTTACCTACTGTAAGCAATATTCAAATGGAAAAAAGTTCCTATCAACTTTTCCATTTTCTAGCAATTTTTCACATTTTTCTATAGTCAGTTTTAAACAATTTCTTTTCCATCACACCATTTTACTGAAGCTTTACAGAATAAATTTACATTATTTTATGTATATACTATTAACTTTTCATAATGCACAGTGTATAATAAAAATATTTCCCAAACCACTTAATTAAGGAAGCCTTGAGCATCTGGTCAACACTCTCTCACATTGAGTGGGTCAAGCCTTCCTACATAGACTTTTTCTAAAGAATACCAAATTGTTATGTTATGCCTAACTTACTGTAGAGTCTTTATACCTGGAATAAAAGCTCGATATTTCTGCATTACTCTAAACCTGCTTAATTAAATTTCTATGATATAATTTATTTGAAAAAAGCTTACAAAGTATTTCTAAAAAACACAACTTTTAGGTTGAAAACGCCTCACAATTGTTTTTTCCCTCACCTATTTCGGTTATCTCTATGAAAGGAAGACTGGTGTTTGAGCATTATAGTACTTTTGTTTGACACCTATTGAAAAAAATTCTTTTAAATATGAAAATTGATGGGTTGGTTAAGCCTCCCGTATGGTCAACCGTCCCTAGCCTCGTCTAAATGATTTTCTACAGTCTTCACAACTTTTTTATTTTATAAAAATCCAATTTCAAGTACTATCTCTAAATTAAAATCCACTACTTGTATCGAACATTCACAATAACATTATTTTCAATGCTAAAATTAAACTGCTTTTAATAATCAATCAGCAAAAAAACAGCATGATAATATTATTATTTTGGGAAATATAAATTAAATTGTATAATAGTAATTTAACATTTGAGAATCGAATTTTTCAATAATATTCACTCCAAATCTATGGATTCAAATTCTGAAAATGCTACCTGAAAATTTGGGAAATGTTTTTGAAACCTTGGGTAAAAAGGGAATATTACCTGAATTTTTGTATTCCTTTCTGCTATATCAGAAAAGTTTCTTGGGAATTTTCTACAGTGTAGTTAATAGGACTCAGATTTTGAAAAGTTTTAAAAAGTACAAAATTATTGGCTTTAACATCAACTCTGTAAATTACATTTCATTTCATTTTATTTAAAAAAAGATTTTTAATACGATATTTAATTCTTTCAATCTCTTTATCCATTTTATTTATTTAGTCATCATTATGAAATATCACTTCTCTTGAACCGATTTGAGCCACTGCAATATACCAGAAGGTTCGGAAATTGATATAACTTGCATAGAAATTCAAACATGTATTGCTTGATCGATACATTTTCCAGATCGCAGCTCATTGTTGAATGTAATCCAATTAAATGCGCGAAGTGACCGACAATTGCGCTATATCACAGTGCATTTATTGAATAACAGGTAACTGGCTTTCTCTGCATTACTAATTTATGATACTAGAACTATCAAGAATAAATCTGCGCACATTAATGTGCTGGAGGTGAAATATATTTTTAATTTCAAGACGTTATCGAAATAGTAAATGAAGCTTGTATTCTTACGCATACTTTCTCTTGAAGTAACATTTATAAAATACATAGTTGCCAAATACTAAGATGTTTACGCCGTAATTTTGAATACTGATTTTCTTCTTATTTAAGAGCATAAATCTCGACAATTGTTATTTAAAATAGAGGTGAGAAAAAAAGTCAAATTTTAGCAGCTATGAAGATATATCAAACCTTAAATTTCTGTTTTAGTTGACAATTTTTCCTTTTCTGAAATGAAAAATCGTCGTTTAATAAAAATAGTTGTGGTTTTTCAACATCCATAGTAAATAAACATACATAAAATATATTTTATTAACTTAATAAATATCATATTTAAAACAAGATTATTGTATGTCATTTAAGAAAAGGGAAATAGAAATTACAAATATGAATTATATTTGTACTTTTTCAATATTTTTGTGAAATACTACGAGTGGGTTGTGCGAACTACTCTCGCTCAGTTCTTATGCGTCAACTCCTATGGTATGTTTGTGACTCTACTCCTCCTAAACTGTTTGGCCGATAACCCTCTAATTCTGCACAGTGAGAGATACAATGGACGTCATGTTTCAAACAAAAAAAATCAGAAAAATTGTGTGCTTGAATAATAATTATTGAACTTAATTGCGATAGACGTAACGTTTAAATTCCCTAGCTAATCACTGGATTTCATATTACGTAATATATATATTCATACATACGACTGTTTATTCTCAACAACTCAATAGGCCTAAAACGAATGTGCTGTATTACGGCAAACCCCCGTAATTTCGATAAACGTCCACTGTTTTTAGTCAAATCGTCACATATATATATAGCGGGTGAGGTAAAAGTTCGTTAAAACTTTAAAAAATGATAAAAAAAAGGAAGAAATTATGATAAAGGAGTGCAGTTTGCAAGGAAGGCTCACATGATCGTCGCATTTGTTTTAGCAGGAAGAAAAAAAATTTAAAAAATAACATGTAGAGGGCGCTGACAACCTGAAACAGAATGGACAGGTACTACCACACAACCTGGTTGTGTCGTAGAATGTTCTGGAGGTCATGTTGAACATTCGTTATTGGAAGAACAAATGAATGGAGCTTATTGTTTTCCTGTTCATTGTGTTTCGGATCGTCAGTGGCCTCTACATGTGATTTTATAACTACATTTTTTTTCGCTGCTAAAAAAATCCGACTACCTTGTGAGCCTTTACTTGCAAACCACACTCCTTTATCATTATTTCTTAATTTTTTTATGAGTTTTTAAAGTTTTAACGAACTTTTTGCTCACCCGGTATATGTATATATATACATGTGTATATGTATCAGTGTGTGTGTGAGTATTTTCATTAAACTAACGTTTTACCGATTGGATCGAAACCTCATATATATACGTTTTACAATATGACTAAAATAATTACTGGCTACTTTTAAATTCTCACAAAGGTACTTTTTATCCCCTGTTTTAACCACCTGTCATAGTTTATTTTTCTACAGATCTATTTTTCGTAACTAGGTGACTGTGCCCTTACGAGTTGCGTTAGTCAATCCCTATTCAGACACCACAGACTCTGAAAACATTCTAATTTGACCTGCTTTAAAATGATTATAGAAAATTGAAGTATAATTAAACGACTAGTGAAGATATTTTGGAGATATTTCAAGACTAAGAAAATATTTTGTTTGCAGAACCCCTACTTTCGTCTACAAGATTCTACAGGTCAATACGCATGCGTTTTGTTGATGAAACGAATGATATTACTAATGAAGAAATTCAATATATTGAAAATCAAGTTAAAAATTTTAAGAAAACAGCTTTATCTACTACTAATGGTAGTTTATATTACGTAAAACATATGCTGATACCTACTATGGTAGATGAGAAGGTTTGCAATGCTGCGACAAATAGTTCATCAACAATAAGATGCCACAAATGTGAATAAACTTCAAAAATATTTTAATAAATTGGAGAAGAAGAATCCTGAAAATCCTGATGCGTTAAGATTTGGTTTACAAATCCTTCATGCATAGATTCAATTTTT
Organism: Maratus speciosus; assembly: GCA_963932465.1. Lineage (NCBI taxonomy): Eukaryota > Metazoa > Arthropoda > Arachnida > Araneae > Salticidae > Maratus > Maratus speciosus. The sequence continues at coordinate 51,021,051 of OZ010800.1, forward strand.
TGAGTCACTTTTGCATTTGCCATATAAAATTCCTTTAAAAAAAGTAGCAAGCGAGAACCAATGAAAACAAAAAAGTTGTGATAGAAAAAAAAACGAATTCAAAATAGTTTCAACGAAGAAATGGGTCTCCTAGTAGGTATTGCCAAGGCAGGTTTTGGCAACACGAATGATGAAAATACACGAAGAAGATTTCTTGTGGACTCCAATACTGCTTCCCGAATCACTGGAATAAATATTGGTCTTATAAAAAGGTTCAAAGTAATTTTAGAGGCACTGTCCAGTGCATACACAATCGATGTTAAGAAATTTGAAACTTACACTGAAAAAACTGCAAAGCTTTAGGTCGAATTATATGGATGGCACCCAATGTCACCAACAGTACATAAAGTTATAGTACATGGAGCCGCAGTAATTAAACATGCAATATTGCCTATCAGCCAACTTTCAGGGAATGCTGCTAAAACTGGAAACAAACATTTCCGCCAATATAGGCATAAGTTTTCCCGAACATTTTCTCGAAAGCAATATAATAAAGATGTTTTGAACAAACCTTTACTAAATTCTGATATTTTTATAAGTAGTTCAAGACGGAAAGCCTAAGAAAAAAAGCAAGCCTTTGTGTAGCGAAACAATAGAATTATTACTCCCAGAAACACCATACGGACAACATCCAAAAGAAGAGGAATATGAGGATGAAGATAAATCGCATTAGAATAGTAAGTTAAAGAAAGAACTTTTTATAAATATGTAAAAAAAAACTGAATATTTCACTAAATATCATAAATATTTATTCTAAATTGTTTTAAATCGATCGTTTACTGCTTAAAAAGCAAAGATTTTTTGTAAATATTAAAAAAAATGAAGTGTTTTGTTAAAAAATTATAAATAATGAATCTAAATAGCTTTTTACAACATTTCAACTTGGTATAGCTAAACAAAATAATTTTGTCCATATTTTTCATACAATACTCGTCTGTGCGTCTGCCTGTCTATTTGTCTTTCAGGCCGTTTGTTTTACTCTAACTCACATAAATATACTCGGACTGTCATGTAATTGATATATGCTAAGAAGGTTTACAATCGCATCTTCGGTATTGAAAATGAACTGTGTATCATTCATAGTTATTTTACAGGAAACTCAAAAATATTACATTACATTACAGTCAATGAGGCGAAATCGTCTAATTGATGACGTACGGCTTTTATGATATTACATTGTTTCAAATAATGAAACTGATATACGTTATGACTGTGCTCTGTAACATATTTTCTATAGATTAAGTAATGTAGAATTTGTCATTTATTTACAGGACTAACTATGAATCATAACTGCTGGATTTGGGTTTTCATCTGTGATTTTCATTTAAAACGTAAATAATTTTAAGTCAAAAAATCAACAAGTTGCGGAAAGACAGTCCCCAAATTTGAGAAGTCCTCCATAAATCTCGAGGGTTACAATTTAATGTAAAAACACAGGAGCTTTCGCAATTTGCAGGTTTTAATTAAATAAGACTCTTTTCATTGATTCAATTTCTTTCATTTTATGTAGGGTTCAATTCGAATAAGTAAAGAGTTCGCATTCAATGCTGACAGGAGCGGTCAGTTCATAAGGACTTTGTGTAGAGTAGATAAGAGTAGATATCAAAAGTTGCCGAAAAAACCCCGTGTTCATTTTTCTTTCATAAACTCACCAATATGTCCTCTAGTGGCGACTGCTAGTACTATTCTTTCCTTAGAAATCGAGACCGCATGATTTCTTGGCACAAACACCAAATGGTGTTAATTTCGTCCCACTATAGAGTTCAGAACACGACACGTTATTTTAAAGCCATCCTGTATTTTAAAAGAAAAAACAGATCGATATCATCCCAAAATTTGCTTTTCCACAAAAAGCTAATTTTAAGATGATTTTATTTTAATTGTGTCAAAGTAGATTTTTCTTATTATATAAAATTTACTACAATGTTTTTGTAATAATTACATATATTTATTTTTGTGGCATTTTTACCAGTAATTTCGAAAATAATGAACAAAATTTTACTTCAGAAATTTTTCTACTGTAGATATTCGATTGCTGATGTTAACTTAATTATTCTTTTACATACTACGAAATCTATAGATAACGTGCATATTTGTCAGCAAACTGGCTTGTTGCGTGTCTACTCAATATAAACAAAACGTCGAGCTAAATTGCTAGAAGCTTTTCTAAAATGCTCTTAATTTTTACGCAGCTATAATATATCATATCATGTGGAGGAAATAATACATAATAAATTATTAGCCCTGTGAGAATTGTTAGTTTCTACCTGCACCCAGTTGAGAAATAATCTTTTTTTGGTTGCGTCACGTCACATGCACATTATCTATTTTTCCAGTTATTATTTTCTGTTGCTATGGTAAAAGCATTAATTTTTTTCATTTTCTAAGTATTATTTTACTTTTGATTTCAGAGCAATTTGTCGTTTAAATTATAGGTGAAGAAAAAAAGAAACATGTCTATGTTACATTTATTGATACTCCATTTGCTTAATTTTAAGTATTGCCAAATAGTGGGAATCATTATAGTTTTTTATGGATTTTCTTTCCTTTGAAACACAATATCTCAACTAGATGTTAGGCAGTTGCTACATGTAAAAAAAACAATAAATACGATTAAACAAGAACGAATAATTATTTTTCAAACATAGATTATGAAATATTTTACAACACTTTCTTAATGCTTAAACAAGCCTTCCCTATTAATAAGGTGAAAGATCAAGTCTAAGTAAATAAACAATTTGAAAACATATTTGAAAATCCAATTTTATCAATTACAATCTATAGTCCAAAAAATATTCGGATATGTTTTCTACAATCCTGTGTATGATCTATAGGTTTGTATATATACTACATGGTACAGTGCCAGCAAAAAAAATCTTAACAGCCATTGCGAAATGTTTAAAAAGCCCTCTTTTCAAACTACTACCAGAACGACAAAAAAAAGAGAATGCTAAGTCATCTCAAGCTGCAAGATCCCCCACTCCACGTGACCAACGGTGATAGAAACTCTCCCTTACCTCTTCTATTTAAAGCAGAAAAAAGTATAATAAACATCTGAACATTGAGATTGTGGCTTGAGCGTCAAGGGTTTTTTTTTTTTTTTTTTTTTTTTTTTTTTTTTTTTTGTTCTAGCACTGTATACTAAAATTCAGTTCAGTTTCAAAATGCATAGCACAGGAGTAAATTCCCCTTCAGGAATTTCCGTCAATAAACGGAAATGTACCCGATATCTTTTGTGCTACTCTGTATATCATCTAAACAATACTTACCTGCAAAGTAATAGTCAAAACATTAGTTTGATTTAAAAGTGCGTCCCACAACATAAAAAGCACTTCCGGCAAATGCTGTTCTTAGATAGTACTGTAACCTAATTAGCATGGGTGTCCCTATTAATGAACGACGAATGCTATGCACGCCCTATTCTATAAAAGGCCCCTCAGTGATATATATCAATTTAAATATGCTTTAAATAGTATAACAACATTAAAACACACCGCAAACGATTTTTCCCGTATACCATAATGTAACAGAATTATCTTGAGTGCCCGTGTAAATGAACTATAAACGAGCTATAAAACTTCATTTTCAATACAGCGAACATACCATACTAAACCACGATATCATATAGCAGTTGTGTGGTAATCCGAGTATATTTACGCGAATTAGAGCATGGACAGGCAATATAAAATGCTATATAGTTTTTGAACTGATATACAAAATTACGCAAGTAATTTGCAGCAAATTTTAAATATTTGACAAATATATTGCAAAATTTCAAAGTGATCGAGTTATGTTTTCGAGATACATCACTAAAAATTAACTTTCGTAATTTTTAGTAACTTCGAAATTTTTAATGTTTATCTCCCTAAATATTTTGCGTCTGTGTTATTAATAAATGAATTAAAAATGTGCCGTTTTCTGTCCAGATAAAGATAAAAATTTATATTCTTCTGCATTTCCTTTGAAAAGAATTGTGTAAGAAAATATTTTATATTTTTCAAAAGAATAAAGCAAATTACTCCAAATAACTTTACATCAAATTCTGAATATATCACCGACATATATATCCAATTTCAAGCTATTCGCACGTTTTATATGGCCGTTATAAAGAGACAAACGCAAAGATTGACGTACGGACGTGAAAATCGCTTTCTACAGTACGCGTTTACTGACGCTTCGAAAATAAGTTTAGTTAATAATACAGAAACCATGCTTTATAATAATTAATAATACTATATATTGTGAAAGAATCTGCTACAAAACGGCATTCGTTTCGCGCTTTAAAATTCCAGGAACATATATTGAAAACAATGGGCAACTTTATGCACAAAAGTTTCAAAGACCCTTTCTGAAAACATCAAAAATTTTACTGACGGATGCTGTAAAGTTAGATTCATATGCAGTTGTTGTCAATTTTGATAGAAAATTTTTGTCAAACATCTCGAAGTTTCTAGGGAATTGTTTTTGACAACCATCTGCCCATTTGTGATGATGTAATTAACATATCATCACATATCATTATTTATCCCCCTTTTAAAATTAAATTCCCCCTTTTTACAATTTAAAATTTAATCGAGACTTTTTTATCCTTTCAAAAAGTATGTCTATTCCATTTTCTCTTTTGCGCTTAATAAATTATATTCACTTTATATTCTCAGGGTCACTTAAAGCCACCATTAAAATAAATCAAAAACAAAGCTACTTTCTCATTTTAAGCATTACTGCGCGAGCATACTTTCCTTCTGTTATCGAATATATCCTTCTATATATAAAAAAAAGTTTTGATTTGGAAATGGACCAATGAAGATCTGCGTAGATATTCCGGGTAGATCCACATCCAATTTGAATGCTTAAGCATGGCCTTCCATCGTTAATATTAAAAAAACTGTTGCATACAAAAATATGAAAATCGGTGGTATTATAGAGAAATGTTTTGATAAATACGCTGATGCAGACAGTTTTCAAATCGAAGAATTATTTTAAGAGATATTTAACGATAAAGCTGGACAAAATCGATCCATTAAAAAAGTTTTATTGGAGCAAAAACTATACATGAGAATTTAATCATTTTTAGATCATTTTATACATTATAAGTTCCCGATGTGCAGATCGCATTTATTTTTCTTATTTGAATCATTTTTTGTCGTTTTATTTCATTTTTAAATTCAAATTTTCAGCATTTCGAGAGATATGTTTTACAAATTTTAGAAAATGTTATTAATCTAAACTGTTGCCAGTTGCATAAACAGCGCAAACAATAATTTTTACTTCAAATTAAAAAATTTATTTACACGTGACTATTAAAAACGGAAAAAAACTTTAAAATTAGGATTAAATTATTACATGTTAAAAGCAGGAAAATTACGTCATAAGAACCATAGGCACAGAAGAAATTACGTCATAAGAACCATTGGCGCAATTTGTTTCCGACGCCAATTTTGCGAAAACATCAGTAGCATAAACAACAGCATCCGGGTTACCATATCAAGCAAAATAACGACGCTTTAGCACCAGTTAAGTACCCGTTGCGTATATGAAATTGGCGTCAGAACACTTAAATTTTAAAAGAGAAACAAAATCTTAAAAAAAAAAAAAAAATCATTATCATGCGTTAAACTTGTAATTTGAGGAAATTACGTCCTATTTAAAATGGCAAAAAATATAGCAAAACAATTTAAATTGAAAAATATATTTGCGCGAGATATTTTGAGATAATCTTTTCAACTATTATCGTGAATTCGAAGACAGCGCAAGTAATATTTCCTTCTAACAACAAAAGTATTTTCACGTGAATATTAATAAGAGAAATAAAACTTTGGTGTAAATTACGTCAGATTTGAAACGATACATTTAAAATGAATTATTTAAAAGAACTATCTTATAGCGCTGTTAACAAATACCGGGAGACAATGACACTGTTTACTTAATTCATTTTACATTAGCTTATTTTCAAATGTTTAACTAATTTTTTTAATTAAATACGAAAACATCCATTGTATCTCTTAACAGCAGCAGATTTGGCCTGAAAAATCCCCAATCCAAGAAAGACGAATGGAAACTCGTTTACAGAGAGATCGCTACTGTTTTTTTTTTTTAATTTTAATTCAATATTTTTAAAGCCGATCAAATTAGCGTGCTTTTTGGATTTTGGTGTGTCTGAACGGTGGTTGGCGAGCGTAACTCGTAGGGGGCAGAGCCCCCTAGTATATAAAAAGATAATCTTTGACAATATGCTCCTGTTGCAGCAGTAACTTAATCAGGCATTGTAATTCTCCGTTTGATAGCCAATACAAATGCCTTTTCGGCCTGAAAGATATCCTGTTAATATTAAAATCGACACCTGGCATCTGCATTACATTTTCTAAATATAACTTCCCCATTGCCCAGCCTTGGCATATCATATTGTTCGCTAAAATTTCAGTTACTTAAGCTAATGAATCGTTGGGCTGATTTTGAATTCAAAATGTCCGTTAAGTGACGTAACTTTTTGGGTTATAATTGTGCAAAGTTCGAAGTTTTGTGGCTCGATGCACTTACAATCACGGCTGTTGGGCGGCATTCTATCTCTGGCCGCACTACTGTAAAGATGAAACACTATTTGTCTCCTGTATACCAGGGGTCACCCCGCGAGAATATTATATTGCTCGCTTTCTTTAATAAAATGCCACTTTCATATTTTGTACCTTTTACTGAATCTCTCCTAGTGCCTGAGTTTTTGCATTCAGGCAAAGTGCTATAAACTGATACGGCTGATTTGATACAGATAAAATGAGTGTTCAAAACTTAAATCAATTTATCTTTAAAAGGATAAGCAAATCAATAGCACACCATTGTTTATTGAATACGCACATCCAACTTGTTTGCTTAAAACCAAATGCCTGCTTATAAGCCGTCGTGAATATAAGGACGGGATAGACACGGAGAAAAAGACAATAATTGAACCTTACATCCGGGAACTCCACAAAGAGTGTTCCAAGGAATCACCGGGAGTCTTATCCATACGCTCGCAAGCGATTAGTGAGGGTGTCTTCTTAACCACTCGGCCAGCGGGGAGAGGGAGAGTAACTGCCTATTATTTCACAGAAGAGTAGCTGAATTGTTTCACAGTGCAAAACTACTACCGCCTCAGTTGGAAAACGACGTGTTAATTTTTTTTTAAACTCAAGACATATTTTGCTTAATGTTCAACCTAAACAAGTCACTCTAATTTTTAAACATCAATCAGTTTAATTGTTCACGCGATAAAGAGCGTGTCGCCAGGACCCGATTAATTTTTTAATCTAGGGAGAGCACGGTAATATTTTGGAGCCCCTTGTCAAGGTGGAAAAGTTTTCTAAATTCTACATTCATGGAAACTCAGCAATGCCACAAATATTATTCTCGGGAGGGGCTTAACTGTGTCCAGATGCTTGATAAAACAGATTTTTTAGTATTCCCTGGATATAATGTAGATAGAGTGTATTTGCAGTATTTACAGTTGTTTATGTTGTGTCACTCAAGTGGTTAACAGCCTATTGATTACATTCAAATTACCAAGTTATGTTACCAGATAAGTTTCCTAGAGTAGCATGGATTTTCTCTCGCATTAGGCAAAGATTTTCTTGTAGAAAAAAATTAAAACGCAATGTAGAAAATGTTAAAACAGAACTAGAGATCACATTTTCAAGTTATTTTTGGTCTCTCTTAAATTTTCGAGAAGTTTGTGCTTCACGTGACATTTTGATTTTCATAATTTCCATAATTATGATTGGTTAATTATAATCTTTTATATAATGTAATAAGAGCAAATAAACATTTAAAAATCAGCTTCTATAAAATGGCTGAGTAAACAATGTCGCTGCCTCCCGGATTTTCATAGCGACATGATAAGAAAATGGATTTAAATAAGATATAAATAAGAATAAATATTTTTTTCAGAGAAAAATTTATATTCTTCTGAATTTCCATTGAAAAAAACTATGAAAGAAAATGCTTTATATTTTACAAAAAAAAAAAAAAAAAAAAGCAAATTAATCCAAACAATTGTACATTTAATTCCGAATACATCACCAACATATCCATTCAATTTCAAGCTATTCGTATGTTTTATACAGCAGTTATTAAGAGATAGACAGAAAGATTGACATACAGACGTGAAAATCGCTTTCTACAGTAAGCGTTAACTGATGTTTCGATAATAATTTTAGTTTATAACACAACAAGCAGACTTTATAATAATTAACAGTACTATACATTATGAAAGAATATGCTACAAAACAGCATTCATTTCACGCTTTAAAAAATCCAAGAACATTTATGGAAAACAATGGGAATTTTTTTACACGAAAGTTTTAAAGTAGCGGGCCTGGATTGTTCACAGAAATCTGTTGCCGCCTCAGTTGAAAAACGATGTTCTAATTTTCTTTAATTTGGGATATATTTTGCTTAACGTTCAACCTAAACAAGTCACTCTAAGCTTTAAACAACAAGTGCTTTAATTTTTCGCAAGAGTAAGCGCGTGTCGCCAGGGTCCGATTAATTTTTGATTCGAGGGAAAGCACTGTAACATTTCGGGGACCCCTTTCACTTGGGAAAATTTTTCTAAATTCTGCATTCATGGAAACTCATCAATGCTAGTAATATTATTCTCAGGAGAGGCTTAGCTGTGTTCAGATATTTCATCAAACAGCTTTTTTAGTGTTCCTTATATATAATTGAGATCACTCAGGTGTCACTCAGGAGAAGATGGTGCTTCACATACCGCTTGCATAAACATAATTTGCATAATTATAATTGGTTAATTAGAATCTTTTGGGTAATTAAATAAGAGCAAATAAACATTTAAGGGGTCTTGTTCCTTTTAAACGCGACATAATTTAACGAAAAAATTCAAAGTTTGAATTAGTCTATCTTCAAAACTTTTTTTATATTAAACATGAAATTTTGGATATTGATTAAACAGGTTGTACTTTGTAATATGCTGTCATTAGAAATTTATTAGCCTTTTACATAATTTGTGTATTGTTGAAAGCAAAATAGCTCTTTTTTTATTCCATAAGTCATTGCGCGCATGATAGCTTGAGTAAGTGTGTATGGATTATCATGAAATTTCGTAAAGATACTAAACATATATGTGTGTTTAAAATGATCTACTCTTAGGCCAAAATTATTTCATTAACTATATAAAAAATATTTTTGTAAAAAAAAAATAAAAAAATTATATTTTTAATGAATAAAAATAGTCATAACTAAAAATATTACCATTCTAAATACTTAAAAGTAGTTTATTTTTAATACACATATTTGTTTAGTATCTTTACCAAATTTCATGACAATCCTTACATACTTTCTCAAGATATGCACGCAATGACTTATGGAGTAAAAAAAAAAAAGAGCTATTTTGAATTCAACAATACACAAATTCTGTAAAAGACTAATAAATTTCTAATGGTAGAATATAACAAAGCACAATCTGTTTAATCAATATCCAAAATTTCATGTTTATGCATAAAAATGTTTTGAAGATAGACTAATTCAAACTTGGAAGTTTTTCGTTAATTTTCGACGCGTTTAAAAGATACAAGACCCCTTAAAAATCAGCTTCTGTAAAATGGATGGGTAATCGATGTCGCTACCACCCTTAATTTTAAAACAACGCTATAAGAGAATTGCTTTAAATAAGACGCTTTGAAAGTATCGATTTAAATATGACGTAGTTTTCACCAAAATTTTATTTCTCTTTTTAATATTCACGTGAAAAGACTTTTTTTAATCATTATTGTGCTGTTTTAAATTTGGCAACAGCAGGTAAAAAAAACTTTTCGGAATATGAAATAAATCTCTAGTGTAAGTATCCTTTTAAATTGATACTGTTTGGCAATATTATTATTTGGCCATTTTAAATAGGACGTAATTTTTCCCATTTACTGCTTTTAACATATAATAGAATTATTCAAAATTTTTCTTTCTCTATTTAATATTGAGATGTAATTACTCTTTTATTATGTAAGTTTTCCCCCCTTTTACTGCTTTTAACACGAGATCATTTAATTATTATTTTGAAGTTTTTCAGTTTCTAAAATTCACGTGTACTTTTTTAATTGAATGAAAATATTTCTATTTGTACTGTTTTGAAAATTGGCAATAGATAAAAAATGACTTTATCGAAATATAAAGTAAATCTCTATTCAGATGATGAAATTTTACATTAAAAATAATTTAAAAGTCTCAAAAAATTAGTCAAATTTAAAAAATGATTGCACACTGCACGCTGCTAGCTCGTCAAAGTTAGTACCTCCATGCTAAAGATGGTTAAATTGCTATACAAAATTTTTATTCTATAAAAATTTTTTTAACGGAACTACTTTGACCAATTTCAACATTAAATAGCACTGAAAATGATTCTTCGATTTAAAACCTGTCTACGTCAGCGTATTTATCGAACATTTCTCTATAAAACTACCAATTTTAGTATTTTTGTATGCAACAGTTTTTTTAATATTAGAGAAAGAACGAGTACGACTTCCGAAACAAAAAATACATTTATGGCGGCAGCAACAACAGCGTCATTTAGCATTTTTTAGAATAGAGTTCATCTAATTATTCATTTTCTTTATTTGAAAACGTATAATCATTATGTATCTAAATTGAAATGAACTGCTTAGCATTAATTTAAGCATATTTAACTATTTTAATACATAAAAAGTACTATATTTATGTAGAAAAAGTACGGGTATTATGGAATGGTCGGACAATATGGAATATTTCAATAACTGGCACATACGATGTTGCAGCCAATCGTAAAACAGCTAAAAAGCTTCTTAATACTCAAAAGAGACATTGTATTCTGCTCTGTTTGGATACCTGTAGTTGGAGCGGCAAAATGAAGTAAAATCTTATTCTTAATTTTTGCAGTTTTATGCAGGTAAATTTTATAAAGCTAGGCAGCTCCTCCCCATAGGAGCTACGCCTGCCAACCCCCGTTCAGACACCGCAGACTCTAAAAACGCACTAATTTGATCCGTTTTAAAACGATTATGGAAAATTGAATTATAATTAAAAACCAGCAACGATCTCTCTGTTAAGGGGTTTCCATTCTTTTCCCTTTCATTGGGAAATTTTAAAGCCGAATCAACTGCTGTTAAGACATCCAAAGACTGTTTCCGTCTTTGATTAAATAAGATCAGTTAAACATTTGAAAATAAGCTAATATGAAATAAATTAAGTACACAGAGTCTTTGTCTCGCGATATTTTTTAACAAAGCTGTAAGAAATTTCTTTTAAATAAGACATTTTAAATTTATCGTTTTAAATCTGACGTAATTTTTACCAAACTCTTTCTCTTTTTAATATTCACGTGAAAATAATTGTATTGATAGAAAGGACATATTTTTATTTGCGCTGTCTTAGGATTGGCAACAATAGTTTAAAAGATCATCTAGAAATGCGAAATAAATGTCTCGAATAAATATATTTTAAAATTTAAACAGTTTGGCAATATTATTATTTGGCCATTTTAAATAGGACATAATTTCCTCCATTTATGGCTTTTAACGCATACTAATGTATTTATTATTTTAAAAATTTCTTTCTCTTTTAAAATCCACGTGTAAATATAGTTTTTGTGGCGTAATTTTCAATATTTTCCTGCTTTTAATACGTAATCATTTATTTCTAATTTGAAAGTTTTTTACTGTTTATAATAGTCATGCGTAAATAAATGTTTAATTTTAAGGAAATGTTATTCTTTGAGCTGTTTTTACAATTGGCAACCATTTAAAATAATAACTTTTTCTAAAATATCAGAAAATTATCTCTCGAAATGCTAAAAATTTGAATTTAAAATGGAAATAAGTCCTCAAAAAATTAGTCAAATTAAAACATAAATGCAGTCTGCACAGCTGGAGCTTCTAATGTATTACACTTAGAAAAAATAATTAAATACTTATGTGTAGTCTTTTGCTCCTATAAAACGTTTTTAATGGAAAGATTTTTACCAATTTTGACATTAAATACATTTTTAAATAATTATTCGATTTAAAAAGTGTGTACATCAGCGAATTTATCAAACATTTCTCTATAATACTACCATTTTTCATATTAATGTATTCAGTAGTTTGCTTAATATTAACGAAGAAAAGACACCCCGGTCTCACAATATTCATTTACAGCGGTGGTGAACGTTAGTTACTTTTTTATCAGAATACAGAAATACGTTTTAAATATGAAATCTCATTGTCAGTGATGTTATCCAAGTTCCATATAAAGTTAAACGAAGTGTATTTGTTTCTGCGTTAGTCCGTTTTTCTCTATGTTAACATGTTGACGGGAGAAGAAGTTGTGTTTTTCAAGTTGATGTGTCGAAAAATGTGGAATATCAGCTTTTCAAGACTGGTATTCATTCCCCTGCGACGTATCATTTGAGATGGACTTTTTACCCATGAGCTTGTTCAGCAACCACGACCGCTTCGCCCGGGCGCGAAGGAGACTGAGGCATATGGAATGAGATTTATTTTAAACATACAGTTACGGTGAACTTGGGAGCTAAATACTCAGCAGCTTTGTATTACCCTCAGAGTAAAGATAATATGAGATTATATGACAAGTCTGTGGTATTACCCAACATTTTTATTAGATAAGTGAGGCAGTGTTCCGCAGAGTGTTTTTAAAAGAGAATAGCAACATATGCACAGAACGAATGTTCAATTCCAAAGTTTTTGTCCAATCTATGGCAGCCTATTACAGAACTTGGTGATAGCCTAGTTTCTTCCTTCGCTTGAAAAAAAGTGTTTTTATACAATTATAACTTTCATTTTGATGCATTTTCTGATAGAAATTTCGATGAGCGCTTAGTAATTGTTGAATATTTCCTAAATAAATTATGTCCTTTTGGCAGTAAAGTGCATGTTAAAGCACATATTTTTCTTTTTCACTGTATTTAAAGATAAAACTTTTTTATTCATTATTTTATAACGTTGGAAATTATTTTTTTAATCTATGTGTGGCACTTTATTTTTCTTGAAACTTGTTTACACTTGAAAAAAGTCATTAGGGAGAGAACTGCTTGTTAAGTTATTTGAATCCCACAACTGTTTTTTTTTTATTGTATAGTTTTTTTTTTTTGTCGAGCTGTTCAAACGAATCAGTCAACCTACCAAAACAAGTGAAAACATAAACAAAAAAAGCCCAAGCACGGGATCATACGACCACAGATTTTTTGTGGGTCAAATGAGCAAAGACTGGGCGTAAAATTTGCTGCTGATCGGATTTATATCAGATCACGTGATACTTTTCATGAATGTTTTGGATTTTGTCTGAGTGCATATACTAGATATGTATTCCTATTACGAGAGACATTGTTTGGAAGGGTAAGAAGATTTAGTTATTAGTTTCACCTGTTTCGAACCATAAAGTTACAAAATAATTAAATTATTTCGTAATTTCTTACTTTTTTAAGACCTACTCCATGAGGGTTATCTCCCTGCGCCCGGGCGCGCCCGATCTGCGTCACTGCACAAGCCCCATGTGTTGTATACTAGATGAGTAAGACGCAGTGTGCCCTTTTTGCTTTTGAAAATATTCAGACAATGAAAGAGGAGGGTGGTGTAAATATAATGCCTGATGTGGGCTCATGTGGACTTTGGTGGGGCTGAAACAATAGACTTCATTTGTATTTTTGAAAAAAAAAAATCAAAACACTTTTTCAAAGAATTTGATGATTTATAGATGATGTACTAACGTTAACTTATTAAATAATTTTGGTTATTCTTGTAAATCGTGGTATTTCTTGCAATTCTTTTATTCTTTATAACTCTATTCCATATTATCCGACTGGTTGCCATTACCCGAAAAGTGTAATTTTTTTATAGCTAACTATTATTATGTATTTTTTTCTTCCCCTTTTAACGCACAAAAATGTGTTAAAAAATAGTCAAATTTTGTTCTTTTCTAAATCTTAATGTATCTCAAATTTTTACTTTCTTCTATCTCTACAATAAGAATGTTTTGGATTCGTGAAAATTTTCGAATTCCAGTTTTCGACGGATTTACACGTTTTAGGGGTCGCGTGGATTATGCGTGGATTTTCATCAAACTTCAGATTCTGTTATTCCTTGATATGATTTGGCGCTGACTACGTTTTGGTGTAAATTGCCTAACAGGTGACGCTGCTATGCTGCATTTTCCTGATTACCGCAATAGTTTTATCTCAAGAAGGAATAGACGTATTTTAATCAAACTTCAGATTCAGTTACTAAGTTGACTTAAGTTGTTGCTTATTAGGTTTTGGTATATATCACCCAAAAGGTTGGGCTGCATTGCAGAATTTTTTACGATTTCCGCCATAGCTCTACTCAAAAACTAATGTACGAGTTTTCACGAAACTTGAGATTCAGTTAGAAGTTTACATAAGTTTGTTGCTGATAAGATTTTGGTGTAAATCATTTAACCGGCTGCATTTTTCAAGAAGTATTAATATGTATGAGATAGAAGAAAATTTTGGGATTACCACATCCGACTAGTTTATGCTAACTTATATTAAAAATGTAAATCTTATTCCATAATACCCGAAATTACTCTTTATCAAAACTTTATACGTTGCTAGACATTTACGTTGCTATCATTTCTTCTTAATTGTGTTAATTATATTCTACATCATCTGTGTTCTATAACATTACAGATACGTTTACGCTACTGAAGACTGCTTATTGACTTTAAGCATACAGGCATGGGATTATTGATATTTCTGTCCGGTTAATTGATAGGTAAATTTGTCAAATGTATAATATTGTAGGTAAATACATTTTATCCCGTAAATAGAAGTTCCTATTCACTTTACATTAAATTCTACGTACTAATACATAAGCAAAAATCTAAAATGTCAATTAAAAATTACTAGATATCTAATGATCAGTATGATAATATAACATTTTTAATAAGAAAAGTATCTTTCAGTAATATAAGTGCAGATCGTCCAACTTAGGCTTTGAATGTATCGGACTGCTCTTCCACGTTAGATTAAGAGACAGAGATTTGTAGATTAAGCGATTCAAGCTATTTATCTTAATATAATAATGAGAAAGATAAATCATGCATCAAACATAGATTATAAAACACTTTCCAACACTTCCAGAAAACTTTAACAATATTTCGCTGTTTAATAATCTCCGCTTTAGAGAACGTTCTGCTACTCTTAAGCAAACGGGCACTAAGCATAAATTCCTAAGTTAATGATGATGTGTGTGTCAAGAAAGATGAAATACATTAGAGCACAAAATATATAATACGCTGCCATATTGCAAAGAGTTCTTCATTTCTCTATCAAACAATTTCGATTTGACAAAGGATTGGGCAAGTAAATTAAATTATGAATAAAAGTAACTTGATGCAATATTTAGCATACATAGAAGGTGGACCAAACTGGTTGCCAAAAGCGGCTAGTATTTTAATTTTAAATTGAAAGAAAGCATAGATTTGTAACGATGAAATAAAGAAATTTAGATACTATTATGTTATCCGGGCCCAAGTGGCAAATAGCCAAATATTCTTTCCATCTCCATTGTTCATATTGCATTCATTTCATTTAAAAGAAAGAAAAATCATGCGTCGAGCATGGATTATGAAGCACTTTCCAACACTTCGCGATTATTTGACCAAAACTCCGTCGTTTAATAAGTAAAGAAAATACCTAAGTAAATATTTAAAAAAACGCATAACACATTTCCACAATAGCCGGAAAGATACTCCGATTCTTTTGTATAACTCTGTATATGGTCTATAGATTTCTACATACTCTGCTTAGTATAATAAAATTTAGTTTAATTAGAAAAGCAAAACACAATTGAAATTCACCCCTAGCATTTACGTACTTGAATTCTTTTGTACAGCCCTGTATATTACCTGCAGATTTTCATACACACCACATATTAAGCTGATTTTTATTTCAGAAAAATAGACACTTAAAACTACAGAAATCACACTTATAGGAATTAATAACAATAGGAGTTCATGCATCAAATTTTTTGTGTAACCCTGTACATTATTTTACTTATATGCCACAAACATTTCTTAGTTGAGCTTGAACTTCATAACTCAAATTTAAAAACACCTTTAAGTGATTCATCCTCATTGCCATTAATGCTCACAAGTTACTATGCGTAGCACCGTACAGTATCTATAGAATTTCTACACTCTACTTCGAGTGCAAAAATTTAATTAAACTTAAAACACATACATTATGGCGTCGTTGGTGGTTTTGCAGTAGAGTTGTTGGTGAATAAAGTGGTACATCAGGTCCCAGTACATAAATTTAAAAAAAAGAACTCCAATACTTGCAATGATCGACAGAACTTGTTTTATTAGAATAAAGACTAGCCGTGACAAAGTTGAAGGGGGAGAGGTGTCCCTAAAAAAGCAGATGAGAGTATTCTAGCTCTCACGTCTTGACGGTAATACAGCCAAGAGAAGAGTGACATATTCATGAGACATAACCAAATTGGTCGCTGAATAATATAAAAATACGACAAACTTGGCGATAAAAAGGCGTAGATAGACACAATTCAAGTAGCGAGAAAACGAACAATTTGTCAGAGTGGCTACAATGGCCGCTGATAAATAAGGCTGGCATTTGAAGGATTTTATGAGCATGGGTGTAAAATGAGAAAATATTCGTACGTCACAATGTATAAATGTACAGGCGACAGCATGATGAATAGAAACAAATTAAATAAATATAATGACCGCTAAATGTATGTGATCTGGTAAACGAGTGCATATGGTAAAGTTGCAGTTCAGCATTAAATCTCGTGGGATGATTCTGAAATGAAAAAGCGTCGCCGGAATAAGTGCTTCAGTTTATTTTGTTATCTTTTCTTTCTTTAGTAAGAGAAAATAACAAAGGGCGAATTAATTTAGTAAGAGCGAATTTTAGTAGTTATTCACAAAAGAGAGAAACGGAATTTTTTTGAAGGCGATGCTAAGAGTGATTGAGTACTTATGTAATAAATAAGGAACATTTAATCCTGATGAATAAAAGCATATGGGTCGATATCTGAAAATTGGACAATTTGCATCCACTGCCATTTTTGCAATAATTATGATGCAATAATTATGATGAATTAATGATGCAATAATTAATAAAATTGCATCCACAATTTTATTAATTATACTAAAACCAAAAACTGAAAAACGTAATATATTGTAACATTTGTTTTATCAATCACCAATGATAAATGGACATATAATGATGTATAAATAATTAGTTTTAACCTTTAAACAAGCGAAATCATCATTTCAGTCCCTGTCCTCAGGTACAAATATCCAATATTAAATGTATGCTGTAAACATTTCTATAACTATTATTAACTTTTGCTATTATATATGTATACCTATATATGTAAAGTATGGGAAAATATAATTATCCTTTCTTAGTATAGATTGTATAGTAAAATATTGTCGTAAATATATTTGTCACTGAGGTTGACCATCATCTCAGTCCCTCTAACCACACATTTAGGTTAACAGATACTAGGTGACGCTGGCAGAATCATTTCCATTGGAACAGCAACTAAAGTTCAACTAGCCACCATGGATGAAGGTAAGTTGTTTTTCTCTTTGTTTCATATTTAGAAATATTTAATTTTTGTTCTGAATAAGGATGAGTATTTTTTTATAGCATCATTCATCTCCCCCTATTTTACTTTTTATTTATAAACATAAAATCTATTGCAACTTCATTTACGTAACATACAAATGTCATATGGCATATTTAGTAATTTACATGTGGGCAAAATGATTCAACAAAATGGCTGTGCAACTTTTAAGATAAAAACATCGCCTCAGTCGCCATCACCTCAGTCCCAATTTATAGACACTGATTATGGTGTTAACAGACACTTTATTCCATAAAAGGTTATCCTACGCATAAAATATACATCCTCGATCTCAAAACACTACAGCATTCAAATGGCAAAACAAGTATCATAGTATATACATGTATTTGGAAGTTGGTACTTTAATTTTAAAAAAATAAATATTCTGGAGTGAAATTATTTCGTTTTCAGATATTGACCCATATGTGAGAAAACTCTCTTTAGGAATTAAGGTTTTGGTACCCGTGAAGGGAGGGGGGGGGGGGCATGAAGCAAGAAATCTTTTTGAATACAATTTTATATTATAAATTTACATTCCGGCGAGGGAAAAAGGAAAGCATGAAAAACAAACACATTGTTAAATTTTGGATACATATTAAATTATCACTGAAAAGAGTTTTAAAAGTGTGCTATATAATAGAACTCTGTTATACATACCATAGCAGAAAACGCACTTTCAGCAATCATTCCTACTAGACAATTCGTCAGGTACAGTACTGTATCAGAAAACTTTTATGTGTCCCTGTAAATGAACGGTAAATGCGATGCACATCATATTCTACTGCAAGCAATTTGTAGTAAACTCCAATAATGTATGTAAATTTCATCATATTTGAAATAGTGCAACATAATTAAAATATGCTGCAAACAGTTTTCCTCGTAGATCATTATATAACTGAACTCTTTTGTGCGACATTGTAAAAGAATGATAAATCTTTGCACCCCATAGTCTGTTGAAGTATGCTTTAATGCACCTCAGAAATACATATTACAGTAGAGGCTCTTTAATCTGACACGTTCAGATCCACAGCCGTGCCGAATTAGCGATTTTGTCGGATTATCAAACGTCGATGCATTTTTGTATTCACCTGCATTATAAATCTGTGTAAAATGTATAAATATTTGAAAAAATACTGTTCTGCATTTCGACATTTTAAAACTGTGATAATTTTTAAAAAAACATAATACAAAATTAATTTCCAATTGTTTAATATATACTTTAGATTCATTACATTGTACCAGTAGTAAAATATTAATAGGTTAGGAACATTACATTTTAAAATGCCTCTGATATCCGTTGTAGTCCAAGAGCTGACAGCACAAAAATCTATGTTATCAAACACAAGAAATAACCCTTTATTTTATGCAAGAATAGAAGTAGAGGAATATAATGATCCGGAAGTGAAATGCTGCATAAACTAAAAATTAATACCACCTTTGGTTGATTAGTAGGTTTATCATTGTGTTTGTCCTACATCTACCCTCCATGTTTTCATACCTTTGTTTGTAGGACGAACACAATGATAAACCTATGAGTCATCCAATAAGGGTATTGATTTTTGGCTTATGCACCACGTTACTTCCGGCCGACATGGATCATTAGAGTCCCATACTTCTATTCTCCCATAAAATAAATATTTTTTTCTTGTGCTTGATAACATAGGTTTTTGTGCTGTCGGCTCTTGGACTATTGCTCCCGCGATTCGAATTTCTTCTTCAAAAAATCGTTACATATTATACACAGATTTATGAGTTTTGCAGAGTTGTAGCTTTTGTTCTATTCTGCAAATTTTATTAATGTATCTAATGCATCAGAAGCCTGTTTCCATGAGACTTTAGATTCATCTGTCACGGCTCCTTCTTCATCCGATTCCACCTCCTGAATCAAGGATCCTTGTAGGTTCAGAACACAATGTATAATCAGTGCGTCACTGATTTCTTCTGCTACTGGCACACTGTCGTCAATTTCAATCGAGTCTGTAACTTTCTCAAGGGCTATATCTCTGAAAGGGTTGTTTGGTACGGCTTCTACCAAATCTAGCACAATATTTTGGTCATCACTTCGAACATTTGAATCTTGATCATCACCTTCGCCATTAGGCCACAATTTGATTATTCCCGATAAGCATTGAACGAACTAAACTAAGCACACAGTAGCGCGACCTAGTGTTAAAGGTCAAGAGATGTCTGAATCCTGAATGACTGCTCGCAACCTAGCGATCCTAGTCAAGAGATATCGTAAAAAGAAAAAAAGAAAAAAAAACCGCGGCCTAGCGTGCCGGATTATAGAATGTGCCAAACCATAGAATGCCGGATGAAAGAACTTCTACTGAATTTCCATTATATATGTGACAGAGTAACACCATTAAAATACGCCGCAAATAATTTTTCAGTTCCGAGACCATAATATATTTTTGAGTTCCCCAGTTCGATTACTGAAAATGCTACACGTAACATGAGTCGTTCAATGCGCAAATCAATTAACTCCATCAAATAAAAATGTTCAGTATGAACAGTTAAAGTTATTGTAACCATAAAAATATTGTATTTGTATAATAATTTGTATAATATTTTTTCTCGGGATATTTTGATTGAACTCATTAATTTTCTTTCAATCAAGGGTAACTTTTTCTCACTGTATAAATATATAGAAAATGAAAGAAACGCCACTTAAAATGGAGTTGGTCGGATTGTCCTCTGAACGACTCATATAGTTGTTAGTAATCACCTTCTAGTTCACCTTAATAATGCATATAAATTTCATTTTGTTCAAAATTGTGTAACACTGCTAAATTTCACCGCAAATGATTTTCCACCATAGATCATGATATTACGGAATACTTTTGAGTGCCCTGTAAATGAACGATGACTGCAACGCGCTTCACTTTGAATATCAAACATGCCATGATAAACACTCAATAACGTACACCAATTACATGTGAATACGAGTATATTTGGGCGAGTTAGAACATGGACAGACGGCAGACAGACAAACCGAAATCCTAAACGTTATTCAACTATGTAGGAAATTCTTAAAAACATGTTTCGGAGATATCAGATACATGGTATACAAAAAGAATTAATTCCAAGTTTTACTAAAAGATCTCTTGCATACTATATGAGATGAGAATAAGATCTTCCTAAGAAAATAATTACTCAAGTATAGTGATATAACATTTAAAATAACACATAGTAATTAATCAAAAATACAAACTCAAAATGTGCGGCATTATATGGTACAGTCACATCTTGTCTATACGAGTATATAAACGTCACGAGTATATAAAACGAGTATATAAAAGTCATTCTTGGTTGTTACGTTACTCATACAAATGTACAGCTTTTGACCGATTTGCACGAAACTTGATATGGGGTGAAACCCCCAGTAACTGGCACTTTAAGGATTCTCTCTTGTTGAAATAACTATTACAAAGTTTTAAATAATTTAAAGTGATTAAGTAAAATAATGCTATAAAGTGATAAAATATCATTTATTAAGATTGACGATCGTTTCGTCGCACCAACGGCGACATTTTCAAAATCATACACGATAGAAAATATTTTCACATAATTTAAAATAAACATAGTAACATATAACATATACATATACATATACATAACAATAAACATATAGGTATGACAAGTAGAAAACTTAAAACCAGTATCAAAGAACATATAGCAGACATCAAATGCAACAGAAGAACCACAGCTTTGGCCAGATTATGCAACGAAGAACCGTTACGGATTGATTTTTAAAATAGCAAGTTAATTTACACATTAAGATTTTATTTACCATCCATAATCCGAGAATCAATAGAGATATTTTTACGCAACAAGAATATTTGCAATGATTCAGTGTCCCTAGATTTACCTAAAATTTGGAAAGAGATGCTATATAATTTTAGTACCAACAGTAAAAATTAATCCACGCTCGCAAATAGCCAAGATAATTTTATATTTTGTTTTATGTTTTGCAATATTTTTCATTATGCATGTTGTCTCGTGACATTATTTACCATGTTATTGTTTTGTTAAATTATATAAAAACTAATCCACGTTCACAAATAACTAATTTAATTTTAATTTATTTTATTTTTGCAATATTTCATTATGCATCATGTCTAGTGACATTTTTTACTATGTTTATTTTAAATTATGTGAAAATATTTTCAATCGTGTATGATTTTGAAAATGTCGCCGTTGGTGCGACGAAACGATCGTCAATCTTAATAAATGATATTTTATCACTTTATAGCATTATTTTACTTAATCTGTTTATAAGTGATCATTATACATGTTTTTATAATTTAAAGTGTTAAACTGTTAACTTAATTTGTAAATCTATTTTATACTTATATTTGCTTTTGAAAGTATATAATAGAGATATATTAAGAAATTATTGTTGACAAAATTTTGAAAAATTATACTTTTTATTTCAATGTTTTTTTCATAAATATGGTCAATAGCCCTTGTTTACTGATACATCCCTATTTTTGAAAAAAATAATAACTGATACATAATTTATAACAGTTAAAACAAATAAATTTTTATATTGTTATATATCATCATCATTTAAATCAGTAGTTTGACTGATATATTATTGCGTATTAACAATTGAATCACAATCTTCTAGAAATAAATTAAATTATAATCATATTAAATCTATGGAGTACTATTATATTAAACTGGTGTAATACAAAATTAATTATTTTTTAATTTTTAATATATAGGTGGTAAATAAATTAGTACACATAAATTTTAAATAAAGATCTTCTATGATTCATTAATTTAACATGGCATTACTTTGCAGAATTTTACAAGAAAACGCTTATTTGAGTTAGATCATTGCTGAAGAGCCAGTTACTGGTTGCGTGTCAATAACTGGCAGGTTTCACTCTACATACGTTTTAGAAAATACTGTCAACTATGTCCACTGTTAAAAACTTATCAGACCACTTTTTACCCCTTTTTTCAACCAACTACTATAGGTTATCATTAAAGAAATCTTTCCTTTTTTTTTTCTTTTTTTCTGTAACACGACGTTTCCTTTTTGGTACCAAACCCTAAATTTCAAAAAGATAACTCATATACTGTGTTTTTATAAGCCAGACTCACTTGTGATATTTTTGCATTTTCGAAACTGACGTCATTCTAAGGGGGGAATGTGCATTTTTCATATCTAATATATAAAAAATGAAAATTTGTCTGTTTGTCTGTAATTCTATACAAATCCACAGTTTGGAAGCCAGAATTGTAAAATATTACGTACATGTGTATTATAACACGGCCGAGACAACTAAAGTAATCCAGAATCGAAATAATTTATAGTTAATTTTTAATTAATAAATTACCATCAATTTAGGTGAAATTTCCTGTCAAATTTAATCATTTTCCGTTATAGCAGTTGCCAAAATTTAATGTCCACAATAAAATTCTTATTAAAACAGTTACTTTTGTATTGCATGACTTCCACGTGGAAAATGAAAATGAAATGACGGAATTTGACAGATAAATAAATACTGAAAACTTGAGCAAAATGACGTATTAAAATTTAAAGTACAGAAGTTAAATATTTTCTTCTACCCATGGGAAGTGACGTATGAGAAACAGAGTGATGTCGTAAAATAAATGGAACTGCAATTCATAATAATAATATATATTTCCTCTAATTAAATTCAATCCAAGAAATCGCTACTGCTACTTCTACTTTCAACTCTAGTAATTATTGGCTCTCTCATTTTCAAAACAAAGTGATATATTTGTATAAATAAAGGACATTTAGTTATTAAGGTATACTCTGATGATGAGCTTGGAAAGCTTGAAAGTACTAAGAAGTTTTTAAATAAAATGTATATTTTAAAGTTGCAACATTTTTGTCATTACTCTAGTCGCCTTTTAAGTAAGATTGTGGACCTTTTTAATGTTCACATTATATATTTTATGTTAAATCAAGGTGAAAAATTACGTTTCGTCTTATAATTTTATTAGTTTGACGAATTTTTTTTTTAAAAAAAGTGAATATTACTTCATAACGTTTATATTGCAATATTTCCACTCGAAAAATAGAAATGAAATAAATATTTTGACGAATTTTTTAAAAAAGTTATTATTACATAATATTGTAAGTATAATGGACATCAGCAGGTGAATATATAACGTCATATGAGTTTTAAAAAATGTATTGAGAGATGATAAAAACCCGATTATGGAAATATTAGCATATTTAAACATTTTTATTTTATCTGAATTTGTTTTCGTCATTTTTAAATCTATTCCATATGAGGTGTGTCCCAACGAAATAAAGCCACCATAATCCTGTGCCGTAACTGGACATGAAACAAACAAAGTAGAACGAAACAGATACATTAAGAAAGTCAATATACGAATACATAATTAGAAGAAGTAACTCACTCCCTGCCCAACCAGGGAAGGAGAAAAAGATGAATGTGTATAAAAAGAGGGGAAAAGAATCTCTCCGAAATAAAGCCACTGTCAATATTAGTATTTATTGGCAACTATCGACATTCAAGCTGCTGCAGTTCAAAATGTTAATGACGTCAGGAAGTTGTCTAATACTTGTTCTGTACCAGTTGAACTTTGTGCAGACTTTAGAAGGTTGTACTTTCTATTTCTCGTACAGTATTGCAATGGGAAAAAAACCCAGCTACCAAAGTTCGAGATAGGACAAATAACAGCTTTTAAGAAACAAGATCTTTCATATAGTCCAATATCTAAGCAAATCTATCAGTCTAAAACCAAAATAGACAATTTTGTAAATTAGGGCAATGCATAAGGGTATGAAAAAAGGAGGTGTACATGCAGAAAAATGACTTCCAGATAGGAAAGAGAAGTTTTGCGTCGTCTTGCACGAAGTAGTATTTCCCTAAAACAGTTGTCTAAAGAGGATAAAATCCTTGTGACAAAATCAACCCTGTCACGGATTGAAAAACGTACAAGCATCTTGCGATAGATAAAAAGAAAACACTCACTCATATTAAAAGCTATCCACATGCAAAGGAGAGTCGATTGGGCCATACATCATCAAACCTGGAAGGACCAGTGTCATCCTGTTATAGTCTCAGATGAGAAAAAAGTAATCTGGATGGGCTAGACGGCCTTGCTTTCTATTGGTATGACAAGAGGAAAGGAGAGGAAATTTTCTGCAAAAGGGAGTAAGGTGGAGGCTCATTAATGGTGCGGGGAGGCTTCGCCTATGAAGGTAAACATAACCTGGCTTTTCTCTCAGGCCGCATGAAGGATACCAATCACCAAGAAATGCTAGAAAACCATTTACTGCCATTTGCAAATAGAATTGGTGGACTAAGTTGGATTTTCCAGCAGGCCAAGGCCTCCATTCATGTTGCAAAATCCTCCTGGGAATGGTTTTAGGATAATCGAGTGCATGTCATGGAATGGCCTGCCCTTTTTTCCTGGTCTCAATCCCCACGAAAATGTGTGAGGTATCCTCGGTAGGGCTGTACATGCCAATGGCAGACAGTTTCAGTCTGTAGCAAAAGTGAAAGTCATCATCATTGAAGCGTGGGAGAATATTGTTGCTACTGTTCTCCAAGGATTAGTAAATGGCATGTCACATCATATATAACCATGGCGGATATATTGTCACTTAACAGTAATGGCTTTATTTCGGCGGGACACTTTTCCCCCTTCATTTTTTACAATTTCATTTTTTTCCTGCCCAGGTAAGGCAGGAAGTGAGTTACTCCTTGTAAATATGTATTTGTATATAGACTTTCTTAATATATCTGTTTCTTTCTCGTTGGTTTGTTTCGTGCCTAATTATAGCACGCAATTGCGTGGCTTTATTTCGATGGGACACATCTGATATATATATATACGTGTGTGTATGCGTGTATATTAGAATTTCCACAGAGGTTCAGGTCCCTAGACCTCATTTTTAGGGAATAACTTAAATAAAAATTTATTTTTTTAAATAAAATTAATAGAATTTTAGTGCTTGCCATTTTTCTTTAATCATGCCAAAATTTATTTAAATAACAAAATCCTCGGAAACAACTTTTCATCAAAAGTTTTTAATCTCGGTCTTATTCCAGATTCCAGATTATATTTACTAAGGAAGTAGGTAATCTGTCGTGCGGATTAAATGAAAAAAATAGTGAAAATTACGTAAAAAAATAAACAATCTTAAAATTCGGGGCAACGCCGGGTATTTTAGCAAGTATAAAATAAAAACTTCGACTATAAGGGCGTTAAAATTACGTAAAACATTCATTTGCGAACAAAGTTCGTAGAGCTCTATAGAATACTTTACAAGTTCTATGAAATACTCAATAAATATAGTATAGCCTTTCTATGGAATGCTATTTCTATAGAGTTTCGAATTCTATAGAATGATTTTTCTATAGAAACATTTTCTATAGAATAGCCTTTCCATAGAAAATTATTTCTATAAAGTTTTGTAGAGTTATATAGAATATTTTTCTCAAGAAAATATTTCTATAGCATAGATTTTCTATAGAATAATATTACTACAGAGTTTTGAAGAGTTCTATAGAATACTTTCCTAAAGAAAATGTTTCTATAGAGTTTCTAAAAGTTTTGTACAGTTTTCATGCAATAACTTTTCTGTAGAGTACATAAACTTAATATAATTTCTATAGATTAATGATTCTATAGATTTTTTTTGTTTATACATATATCTATACTTTGGTCTTTTAAAATTTATATTTATTAATTTATTTACACCTATATATTATAAATTTTAAAAATAATGATTTTTTAATACATCAGTTTAATATAATAGTACTCCATAGATTTAATATGATTATATTCAATTCAAATAGAACGTGATTCAATTGTTAATATAATAATTTATCAATCGAACTACCGATTTAAATTATGGTTAATTAGTTTGTCTAAGATTCATTATTTTTTTAAACACCACCATCAAAATAACTAAGTAAATAAATTCTTTTTTTAAACGGACTTTTACTCAATCTTTAAATCTGGTTTGGCTTAGATGCCGTATATTAACTTGGCCGCCATCTTAGATGTTTTCAGATTTCTTGGCGATTTTCTGCTGGTGATCTTTATCGATATGGAATCCGTGTGACGTGTGTGTTCTGGCGTGACGTGCGTTTTTCATCGAGATTGTATTGCGAGTACGCCAGAAGGCCGTTTTCGCTTGTGATATCGTGTTGTATTGTTCTGCCAATTATTTTTACTAGCAGGAATGAGCGAGCTTAGCTCGGTCAAAATTAGCTTTTTGTTTATCTCGATATATTTTTCCCACTGAATCATTCCTGCTGTTTTAGATGCAATTAGCTTGAGCGTGAAACATAGTGACCCAAAATGACCCACTAATCGATTTTTTTCGAACATGCGTTAGATACAAAATTTAATCATAATCGAATGAGCCGTTCTCTAGATATAATTAATTTGACCTTGACCCATTATGACTCAAAATGATCCACTAATCGAATTTTCTCGAACACGAGACCCATCCCAATGATCTTTTCGTGCCGAAAATGGTTAGATACAAAATTTAGTCAAAATCGATTGAGCCGTCTCTAGATATGATTAACTTGACCCTGACCCATTATGACCCAAAATGACCCACTAATAGAATTTTCTCGAACACGAGACCCATCCCAATGTTCTTTTCGTGCCCGAAGACAGTAGGGTGCAAAATTTCGTAAAATCGTTAAAGAAGTTAGCTAGATAAACTTAGCTTGACCCACGGTGACCCAAAAATGACCCACTCATCGAATTTTCTCGAACATGTGACTTACCCCAATAGTTTTCTCGTAATTCAAAACTGTAGAATATACAGTTTAGTGAAAATCGTTAGAGTCGTTTTTTAGATAAAATTGGCTTGACCCATAGTGACCCAAAAATGACCCACTAATCGAAGTTTCTCGAACATGTGACCTAGCCCAATAGTTTCTTCGTGTCGAAAAACGGTTGGATTTGAAATTTGGTCAAAATCGATTGAGCCGTTTTTTAGATATAATTAGCTTCACCTTGATCCATTACGACCCAAAATGACCCACTAATCGAATTTTCTCGAACACGAGACCCATCCCAAGGATCTTTTCGTACCGGAAATGGCTAGATACAAAATTTAGTCAAAATCGATTGAGCCGTTCTCTAGATATAATTAACTTGACCCTGACCAATTATGACCCAAAATGACCCACTAATGGAATTTTCTCGAACACGAGACCCATCCCAATGGTCTTTTTGTGCCCGAAAACAATAGGGTGCAAAATTTCGTCAAAATCGTTAAAGAAGTTACACAGATAAACTTAGCTTGACCCACGGTTACCCAAAAATGACCCACTAATCGAATTTTCTCGAACATGTGACTTAGCCCCATAGTTTTCTCGTAATCCAAAACTGTACAATATAGAGTTTAGTGAAAATCGTTAGAGTCGTTTTTTAGATAAAATTGGCTTGACCCATAGTGACCCAAAAATGACCCACTAATCGAAGTTTCTCGAACATGTGACTTAGCCCAAAAGTTTCTTCGTGTCGAAAAACGGTTGGATGTGAAATTTGGTCAAAATCGATTGAGACGTTTTTAGATATATTTATATTGACCTTGACGCATTACGACCCAAAATGACCCACTAATCGAATTTTCTCGAACACGTGACCTAGCCCAATGGTCTTATCATGCCCGAAAATAGTAAATACAAAATTTCGTCGAAATCGTTAGAGCCGTTTTTAAGATAAAATTTACATACACACACACATACACACACAATTTTTACGCGCATTACAGTATAAGATGCAAATTTATTAGATGTATGTGGTTGAATATGGATTCTGTAGCCCATTTAAACGCTCTTGCTGAAGTAATTAAGCAATGTGAGAAAATTTTGACGAATTAAGGAAGTTTGTTTACAGCACGTCAGTTCATATTCATAAGCCTATTTTGGAAAATCACGGTGATGCTAGCAGGATGTCTCTTAAGGTATGTTGATAATTTTATCTATATTTTGTTGCTGTGTTTTATAGTAATGTTTTCTATTAGTCGTTTATTGTATATTTCTCCTGCATGGCGTGCATTTTTGATATTGGGGAACAGTACATTTACTAACTGCTGCTTTAACGAATTTTGTGCATTTTTGTGATTCCTGAAGAAGGAATTTGCTGAATCCAGTGATTTTTTTTACGTTAATGAGCGCGTAGCGCTCATAGAACGATTACTGATTGTCACTTTAACGAGTTTCGTGCATTTTTGTGGACACGGTCGAAGGAGTTTGCTGAATCCAGGGATGTTTTTTTTTCGGTTAATGAGCGCGTAACGCTCATACGACGTTTAGTGATTGCCCTTTTAACGAGTTTTTTTATTATTTACATTTTATTTTAGTTAATCCTAACATGCGTATAAACCGGTGCTTGGCGATATTTACTACTTGGCTTAAAAGGGGTTTTCACGCCAAGAAAAATTCCAAGATGGCGGCCCTGGGAATTTGTGACATCTGTTCCTCTGGTTTTCTAAGCTACAAATGGTTTTGCTTTTCTAATTCACAAATTTTGAGAATCGGCGTAAATTCTATACGGGTTTAATGATTGGGAACGCAAATACAAAATAAACAAAGTTAAAATAGTGCAATTAATTGTTCAGACACTGGCAATGGACTTACCCAGCTGAAAGTACCCGTTCAAGTTAAATCCCCGAAGTAGAAGCAACATCGTGCGCTGTTAGTACCTGGGAGAATGACTACCTGGAAACAACTGCGCGTTGGCGAAATTCGAATACTTTTTATAGAATGTATTAAAATATTTTTATAGAATGTATTAGAGAATGCATTTAAATATTTTTATAGAAATTCTATATTATTTCTATAGATATTTTTATAGAAGCTCTATAGACATTTCTATTGAACTTCTACAGATATTTCTGTAGCTTTTATTTAAGCTAGCTTATAGAAAAACGGGCCATAATTCCATACGATTCTATAATATATTTTCTATATATATATATTTTTAGTTCTACGGGAAATTTTTGTAAGGGTTCATTTAAATGAGTCTGAAGTGGAAACTTCTACAATAATACTGGCATTATAATTTCAAGTAAAAAAAATTAGAAACAAAATTAATTTAATAAATGTGACGTCACTTTCAGTAAATTATGATGTCAAACTTACTGTAAATAAACGATTGCTACATTTTAGTTTTCTGTTTCGTTTGTATACTAAAGCTATAATTTTAGTTATACCATTTAGCTAAGTGTTTTAATATTTTAAATGTAGGGGTAACATTTTCTGCGATTTGTATTAAATGGAAAATAATACAATTCGTTCCATTTTCAAATAAAACTCATGGCTGACGTTACGACTGCAAGTGTGTAGAAATTGATGTAATTTTCATGTAATCGTTGTAGATTTAGTTTTTATGAATAAAAATATTAGTTTCCATTTTAAAATATTTAGGTAATCTACACTGGGCTACCCGTATTAAAGATCCCTGATATACTGCCCGGAAACAGAACATACATAAAACTCGTTTTTAATTTCAAATACTAATACAATTTTTACACTTAGTATTTATTTCATTTATCGACGACTACTTCGGAAAGCATTTTGGTACTTTCATATTATCGAACTGTTATTCGCGAAACTTTTTACTAGTTATAGAACCTTTGTTATTTTGGTTATTTCTGTGGTTAAGCGCACAGTTCAATTACATAGTTTAAATGTATGTTTTATTTTTCTGAAGTTTTAATTTCGTTCGGTAATTTAGTTACGGAATAATGCACGGAAACAAGCAAATGATAAATTAGTCATGTTATTTTAAGAACAAATTGGTTAAACATTTTTTTTAATTCAACTGCAAGCAGGTTGAAAAATATTCATTCTTAAAAGTTACATTAAAATCCATAAGAAAACAGTAAACTGAGATATACATTATATTCCTTTAAAACCCGACCTACATAATTATGTAGGTGATCTTAAAGAAAAAGAAAAACATTTACCTCTTTTTGTGCGATTTAATGTCAAGCCTGCAGCTACAGAATTACGTGGTTCCTCCCCTGGCGTAACCCAACTCTACATCGGTTATTTAAAAAATATTTTTTTAATCAAATATGATCTTATTAATTAGAGGAAACCATCAACATTTTTCATTTCTACTGAAAACCTTCCGATCTTTAAAGGGTTAAACAAATAGCAGTGAAAGAACTATTTGCTTTCTATTCGATGGTGTAAAAATTGAATGGAATGATGTTTAGAAGTTAAACAAATTGCAGCAAAAGTGAAATTTATTGGTTATATCGCTGCCACCGCTAATACGATGTCAGCGTTACTCGCTAACATGTCTGTGCTTTATAGCATAACTTTAGAGCAAACGAGTTAGTCTTTCGTTATTGGGTTGCGAGCAGATTTTAAAATATCAATGACTGAAAATTACTTTAAAATCCATAAAGAAAAAATCAGTAAATTGAGATGCACCTTTCAAACAAATTGCATTTGAATGTACTTTCTTTTTTTAATTCGACAGTGTAAAAAATAAAATTTTGTGAGGCTTAGAAATTAAAATGATTGAAGTAAGAGCAAGATCTATCAGATAGGTCGTTGGCACCGTCAGTATGGTGTTAGCTTTATTCAGGGACATATTTTTGTTGTATAATATAGATGTTATGCGAACGAATGTTTCACTAAATGCTACGCCATCCGGTTGATTTTCCGTATATTTTCATAAAAATAATATATTTTACCGATACACGCCCCAAAAGAACGTGTATTTTCATTTATAAAGCTGGAGAGTTTTGCGCGAAAAAGTAACTTAATTTTCTTCGGATACTTTTTTAATGACTTATGGGAGAAAATGCACATTGATCCGTCGTCGTGGTTACCTTATTCACGAATTTTAATTGACTTTACACGGAAGGCACCTATGGTTAATCCTTTCAGGGGGAAGTAATCGTGTTTTTCTGATGTTGAATTCATACCGGAATTTTCGAAAAAAATTATTTGAAAATAGGTAAATTCAATTTTCCAACTTCTTTTCACCAAATTTGTAAAAGTAACATTTAATTAAAAGATTCTGGTACAAATCTTGATTAAAATTAAATGGTATATAATATATCATACCGCCCTGAAGGCGTTAATACGGAAAAAGCCGGGTGGCCCTGCTAGTCTACTATTAAAACTAACACGTGAAAGCAAAATTCAGTTTATTTTAGCAAGAAAATCAAGTTGGGTACGTTCACGTTCGACAGCAATGTAACCCAATGGTTGATACTTTGAAAAAGCTTAAACCCATTTTCTTATTCAAATAAATTGCACATTACTAGCACGATTAATCTTACTAGTAAATGTGCAGATGCTTTATAATACCAAACATGCAATCAGTGACTATATAAGCTAATAATTGTATATAAACAAATTGCGTTTCAAATCTTCTAACAAAGTTACTTTTACATATAATGCATCATTTCAAACTAAATTGATGTCGTTTTACATCTTTGTATTTGACCCTTTTTATATATGACACCATTTAAATCTAAATTGATGTCGTTTTACACCTTTGTATTTTACCTTTTTTATGTATGACACCATTTCAATCTAAATCGATGTCGTTCCACATCTTTGTAGTTGACCATTTTTACATGTAAGACACTATATCAAACTAAATCGATGTCGTTCTACATCTTTGTAGTTGACCCTTTTTAAATATAAGACACCATTTCAATCTAAATCGATGTCGTTCCACATCTTTGTAGTTGACCATTTTTACATGTAAGACACTATTTCAAACTAAATCGATGTCGTTCTACATCTTTGTAGTTGACCCTTTTTAAATGTAAGACACCCTTTCAACTAAATCGACGGCGTTCTACACCTTTGGAGATGATATTTTTTACATATAAGACACCATGTCAAACTAAATCGATGTCGATCTACATCTTTGTAGTTGACCCTTTTTTTCTTATCTCGTACCGTTTTCGAAATAGGAACGATAACTCCTCATCTTGCTTCGAAGTTGTTCTGCGATGAACCTCATTATAAAGATGATACCTGATCTAATCTACTTAGGCGAGTTCATGGTTGCAGACAACTTCGTTCGCCAGTTATTAGAGGCAAAACGAAATTTAGGAAAACCCCTGTATATTAACATCTAGTATAATATTTTAATTTTTCAAATAGAAATAATTTGTAACTTTTTTTTTCAAAAATGTATTATTATAGTTATATGGAAAAATATAGTTTAATAAAATGTACCAACATTCTTGATCGTACTTTAATTATTTACTAACACGCTACTTAATAATCTCAATAAATCTTCCTCTTGAAAAATGAGTATCCATAGAAAATTCTTATTTATACTCTCAGAATAGCAATATTTGATTTAATGAAATCAAATATAAAGGTTTATATATAGTTGTTGCATTAAAAAATTAGCTATTGAAAAGGAGCTTTCACAATCTAATTAAATTAGTAATTTCGAAATTCCTCTAGTGTTCAATAATCCTGCTGAACCATGTACTGAATGATGTATTACAGTAAAATATTTCAATATTTATTCCAACTTTAGTTAACTTTGATTTCTTATACATTCTATATCATTCATGCATGCATATATTTATGAAACACAATACAGCATCAGTATAAAGATGTGTACTGAATACGGCTCTCGATATAATTATTTTAACAACTCTTCGACTAATAAAATACAGTTGATAGTAAAATTTGTGTTTATTTCATACGCTAGAAACATTTCTCGAACGAATTTCATAATTCGACATCGCATCCAATTATACAGAATCAAAATATTATAAGAAATAATGCATGAATAGCTTATCAAATAGCAAATACTGATCATTAATGTTCGTTTCATCATTAATATTTGTACTGCTTAATTGGAACTGCAAGATATTTTTCTGAAGACAGGATAAATTATAAACGAAAACGGTTTAGTTATTAAAAATTACCGATTTTATACAGCGAGAGACATATTTCCGTTAAATATTTAAAAAAAAAAGCATATTTTCTTAGATTAAATTATAATCATTTGCCTGAGATACAAATTTAAGATAAAAATATTAAATTGCTTATTCAAATTGAACATCTTATTTCTCTTGATAACATTTAACTTGCTTTGATAAATAACCAATGCAGGTGAGAAATGCAAGTTATTTGAATGGAAATAGTGCGTCTTAGAGGGCATATACAGTGTGATTCATAAAGATCGAAACAATGGCCTTTTTCCTTAAATATTGTCCCTAGACAGATACTTTCATTTGCAAAGTTTCAGAAAAAAAGATGAAAAATTTGATAACGTAAGTTGCAACCCCATGGGGGGGGGTCTATTTAAGAAAATACAAAAAATAAACGCGTCGCTCAGATGTATGCCTAAGTGGTGTAAGCCACAAATTTTGCATTTTAATGTATCTGTGAGTTTGGCAGATATCAATATGGATTTTTTTGTGTTTAATTAAGGAATGGCTAAGGAAATTTTACTGTACGGTGGTCGTAAAAAATTTGTTTTTGTATTTTCTCTAATAGATCCCCTAGGGGGTTGCAACACATGTCGCCAAATTTTTCACCTTTTATTACGAAATTTTTTAATTGAAAGTATGTGTCTAGGGCAATGTTTAACGCGTTCACGCCTGCGCGGTGGGTCACACTCGACTGTCTCGCAGCTGCCAAGTCTCCGGATTTTTGGAAACCAGTATTTTAATACAGAAAATGTTGTTTCATTTAATTAGAACAATTGAGCGATTTAAAGGAACAACATTTTCTCTAAAATAATAGTGGTGTGCAAAAAGCCGGAGATTTGACAACTCTGAGACAGTCGAGCGTGACCCACCGCGCCGGCGTGAACGTGTTAAGGAAATAGTCTATTATTTCGATCTTTATGAATCATGCAATATATAAAGGGAGAAGTGAAACAATGTGAGAAGCTATTCAAAACTTTATTTATTTACAAAAGGAAGCTAAACACATTTAAAAATAAGAAGACGCTTTTGACTGTTTCTTAATTGCAGAAAAATTACATATTCTTTTTCATTCTACCTGTTCTACATTTCCATAGAATAGCAGATATTATAAAAAACACAAATACCACAGATAAAATACTATAATACGTCACTTAATCTTCTTTATTTAAAAGAAACTGCAAGAAAAGAATAATTTTAATTGAATGTCAATAATAAGAAAACAAGCGCAAGTATGAATGATGTTATATTATTTGTTTTATATTTAAAATTTTATGCCCTCCAAAGAAGTGTGCAAATGCGAGGTGGTTTATAAACATAGCGTGTATCATAAAGGCATATTTAATTTTATAACTTAATAATGCATTAATATTAATAAATATAAAGATGAAATAAATAAAATTTTGATTTTGTTACAATACTTTTTAATATTGCTCACATTGTCTTCAATAGGTTGAGCAGCATATCCCTAACTTGTAAGAATGATACAATTAACTTCAAAATTTCAAAATGAAAATAGCTTACAGCATTTTAAAGGCTAACGGAGATAGTTTTGATACCAATTCATGTTTACTTTGAGCATTCTTACAATTTGAGATGGTATAGTGAAACCTATTAGCAAAAATGTCAACTATTATTAAAGAAAACTAATGAACTATCTTTTAAACATTTCATTTATTTCATCTTTATATTAATTATAAATAATGCACTAAATGAATTTTCAAATTTGGGAGCTCTTTAAGCAATACACCCTATATTATAAAAAACAATTAGAAATTTTAGTTTATAGTTATTTTCTGGTACAGTGATCTCTCACTTTTAAACGACAAAAGGGGACAACGGAATTTTCGCGCAGAAGTGAGATTCGCCCATAAGTGGAAAACCATACAATAAGCTTAAACGCGAAAAGTTAACATAATTAATAATAATCGTACACTACTAATACACTAATAAATAAATACGTACATATTAAATAAATACGCACATAATTTCTCTTTATATATTGTAATTTAATAAGAATGTAAAAATTCAAAGTTGTTACATACGTACCAAACTTTTTTTAAATTGCATTTTACGTTTACAGGAATGTTGGATGCACGAGTTTCCTTAAACCAGAGAACTAAAACTTTCTCGAATTTTTCGTTCTGTCCTCTTTGAATTCGACTCATTTTCTTGGCCTTTATTCCACATTCTAAATAAGCTGCTTTTATAACTTCTCTTTTTTTTCAGAATTCCTCTTAAAGTTGATTCTGGAATACGGAAATGATCAGCTGACGCTGTTTTCGATTTAAAGCATTTTTCATAATTTTTTTTTATGATATCCATTTTCAAAGAAAGCGACAAGTTCGTACGTTTTGCCGTTTTTTATACGCTGTGCAGTACGTAAGCGAATGGCGTAGTAAGCAAACCTAAAGCTTGTTCCGCGAGCAGTGATTACCGTCCACACCGATTGGCTGCGACTTTTAGTGATGTAAACATTTTCGTATGTAACCCGTTATCACCTCTGGATGTCAATCACAAGCGACAAAGAACGCGTTCTTGGAAGAATCCGAACAATGGATTAAGGGTGTGTGAATGCATTCAAAAAAGACAGAACAGGAAGGGTACATTCTTGCGATAAGCAAAACATGACGATTTTACTAAAACTTGAATTTTTTTTCGCGCATAAGTGAAAGGTGCATTTTAGGTTTGGCGTATAACTGATTAAGTGTTACAATTGTTTTCATATTTCACTGGCCGGGCCAGCGGAAAAAACGCGCATAATTGAAAAACGCGTATAACAAAGGTCGCGTATAAGTGAGAGATCACTGTATAACATTTTCTAAAATAGCACACTGTTCCATTTGAAAAAACTCGATACATTAATTATGTAGTAAGTCATAAGGTTTTTATGTTCATACAGTTGCAGTACTTACTTGATATTACAGAATGTTGAAGAACTTACTACGATGCAAAAAAGTAATTCAAATCATACATCGCGCATAGATTATGAAACACCTTCGAACACTTTCATAAGGCTGTAACGAAACTTTATCAATTAATACGACAAAAGATATCTTTAAAAAAATTTTGAAAACATATTTGAAAGCCCAATTTCAGCAATAACCACCCATAGTCCGAAAAATGCTCGAAATACTCTGTGCAAATCAGTATATGATCTATAAATAGGTATTACGTTTAACTAACTACACTGTAAGTGTGTATTAACTGTGTGTATTAACTGTAAAAGTAACGCTTTGAAACGAGCTTCGTAAAGTAAACAAACTGATTTTTTTTCCGTAAAATATCGTCAAGTGATACATTTAAAACAAGGGGAAAAAAGGTAGCCTAACCTTTGAAATTTTAGATGTTTCAAAGCAAAAGTTAGAGATGTCACGTCAGATAAGAAAATGGAAGCAAAACTGGCAGTTACACTCGCCAAAATAGCTTCGTTAACAATTTTCAGCTTACTGGAACTGCTGTTGCTATTTACTATTGATATTTACTATTGTTTCCTAAAAGTATCATTGCGAATGAATTCAATGAATGTGTTTTAATTGGGATAGAAAACTGTGATACTTTAAAGTTTCGTCGGGCATAAAGGGTTAACTCAATTGAAAGGAATATTTCATAGCAAAACAATGACAATTTCTATATACACTATAAGATATTCTAACGAAAAAAATGTCCGTTGAGTTCCTATCGTTTATTTTTAAGTTCATGTAAAAATAAATGTATATACGACCCGAAGAAAATTTAACTGCAACATGACTTTAAAAAGTCATAAACAAGGAATTTTGTTGCAAACAGATCTTTCCTGCTTAATTTAAAACAGATATTATGGGCTTATATTCATTTTCTTTTTACCTACTGAACATATTTTAGCACTCAATTAAAAAAGATGTTTCTTCAAAAAAGGAACATAAATTATTTTCGTGCACAGAAAATATATGGGGCATTCTCACAATCTTTTGACGTTTGGGAAAAAAAATCTGGCGAAATGAAACTTGCTAAAATAACATTTTAATCAGATAGACGAATGCCTTAATGATTCAAAATAAAGAAAAAATGGTCAGCAGCGAAAATTTTTTTATTTAACTGAGGTTTGTGTTAAACTTATGTTATGGAAAATTAAACTTTGCGAGTTTCAGTTTCCTTACCATTTTACCACTAAAACTTTTTATTTTCTTCTAAATTTTTACTTATAATGAATTTGCATAGTACCAACAGGACATTCAAATAAGAAATAATAACAATGTAGTATTTTTAGTACAAAAATTTGTATAATATTGTCTTAAAGGGGTATTAAAGAAGGGACGGTAAGGTAAAAAAAAGGGGACGGTATAGGAAAAAAGGTACGAAATGGGAAAAAAAGGACGGTAAGGATGGAACGGTAAGGAAAATTATCACCTATTTTAGAGAAATCATGTTAAGACTAAGTGATAGCCACAATGTTCATTGATTTTTAGAACCAGTTGTTAACATTGGATTAATTTTTTTTTTTTTTTTATTTACTTCGAAAAGTGCAGGAATAAACCTTGGGGACGGTAAGACTACAAATAAAGCCACGATCTTGAAATTGATATTTAAATGCTGATTTAAATTCTGCAGTAAATTTCCGGCCAAAGAATTTTAGACACTCTTTCTCTAGCGTACCTCTGCATGAGAAAAAACTTGAACAAAATTCTGTGGCTGCATCTGAAGTGATTTTCTGTATAAGTTTGGCAAGAGGGACGGTAAGGACAAAAAACCCAGGGACAGAGTTCAAAAAATAATATCAGCCGTAAAAATGTGTGCAGGTTAGTTTTTTGTTACATATTTATATAAAATAATTGTACCAGTTTCAGAAAGAAATTACATCGAATTACTTTTATTGAAACAATTTTATACAGACAGCTCCAAACTTAAAAATCAGCATCAGGGACACGGGACGGTATAGGAGTTTTCCTGGTATTTGGACCCCCAACATCGTCCAAAACTTATTTACCTCGTTAATATTGTTATGCAATCTTGCAATGGGATGTTCTCCAGTATATGAAATTTAAAAAATCACAAAAAGTGAATTAAAATAAAAATTATTATTCAGGGACCTGAAAGTCAAAAGATTGTGAGAATGCCCCATATAAATTCGAAATTAAACAGAAAAATTTGAGTTCATATCCTCGTTATATTTTAATATTTTCCAGAATATGTTCGAAAATTATTCACAACACATCTTCCTTTGAAAAATGAAATAAATCTAGAAACTATTTGTCAATTTTAAATATAAAACTGATGATGTCAGAATTGTCAGAATTGTCAGCTTTAAGCAGCAAATGATGAAATTTTATCTTTAACTGTTGCATTCAATGAATTTCTCGAAGATTCCAACGAAACAAAATTCACAATCTGATAAAATAAAAAGCTTTGATCTCTATAATATCCAATAAACCCCATAGAAAATCGATTTCATAATAGAACGCACTTTATTTTTTAGTGTTAATTTTTTCAGAAAATCTCTATGCTATACTTATATTCATTAACTTGGAACAATCCAGGATAGAATGGTAAACATATTCGTGGTTTATAATTAGCTAAACAGAGCACTGCTTCAAACAAAAAAATATTCGATAATATTTTTAATTTTTCGTGAGCTATGTATCAACAGATTTCATATTTCTAATTATCATCATCTAATTATGTTGAGTCGATATTTTATAAGAAATAACAAGCGTATAAAACTTTAAATTGCTAATAAGCATCATTAACGTTTACGGCTTTTTGTCTTAGATAAGTTTCATTGTCACGTAATTGGAAAGACAAAGTATTTTTCAAGACAAAGGTTAATTATAATCGAAAATATTTTACTTAATTAAGATGACAGCATTTATACAGTGACAGACATGTTTACGTTTAACAACGAATTAGAACAAAAAATTTCTTATTTTACATGAA
Source organism: Maratus speciosus (assembly GCA_963932465.1). Lineage (NCBI taxonomy): Eukaryota > Metazoa > Arthropoda > Arachnida > Araneae > Salticidae > Maratus > Maratus speciosus. The sequence goes on from OZ010800.1 coordinate 51,060,558, forward strand.
CTATAATTACCATGTGTAGAAATGTCTGACAAAATTAATTGCGTATTCAATTTAGATATTGTACTTAATGACATTAAAATTTATTTAAAGAATAACCGACACATATGAAGAATCTTCTCATTTAAATGAGTTGAATATTAGATGTCATTTTCAAGAAGTACATTATGTCTTGAGATATCATTTGATAGCAATGTAAAAACCTCTTTATATATGTCGAATGAAACATATTAATTACTTTATATCTGTAAAATAATTATGTATGTAAAAGAAACAGTTTCAAAATTGAAATAATTATCTAAAAATTACCGAAATTTTATTTCGTTTATACTTTGGTATTGATGTAAAGGTATAACATATACTTTGATTTGTATTATAGGGCGTTTGTTGTTTTTCTTCTAATGTTGAAAACACATCAATGAAAAAAAAACCTTTTTAGCTCACAGGCTATCAAAGGATGACAGCTAATGTGCTCGAAGGTTCTGTATGTAAGTATGTATGTACGTAACGGATAACTCTTGATAGAAATATCCGATTTGCTTCAATTTTTTCCTTGTTCTATCTAATAAGGCTCTTCCCTCATTCGTTTTGGGGGCTCTTTGGTTAAGTACAAAGGGTAGAACTGGGGGTTAATCCCCCCTTTATTTAAATAAATGGATTTTCATGCGAAATTATTCAATTTGCTTCAAAATAAAAATTCTAGGTTTATTCTGATAAGGAGCTTCCATGATTTCATTTGGAGGTTCATTGGTTAAGTAAGGAGGAAGTAAAGGGAAGTAATTAAGGAGGAAGTAATTGGTAATGGGTAAGGAGGAAGTAATTGGTTAAGTAAAGGGGAGAAACGGGGGGCTAATCCTCTTAATTTATTTTTTGAGGGGCATTATTCTTTGAAATAATCGTATAACATACAATTAGTGTAAATATCCTGTGAGCTCGATGCTATTAGTTCAACTGGGCACTTTTCATTTTATTATTAAAGTTAAGGAAAGAAGGAATTAAGTTTACAATAATAGTAATTGGACTTTATTTTTCTTTTGATTTAAAAAAGTTATTGAAATAATATTTTGTTAACGAAATGGGACAAATTAAACAGGTCTTCTAAATAATGCTTTTTTCTGCACCTTTTTAGGCATTGTTACAGTTTTTCAATATACGGATTTTAAAAAATGCTAATATTTTTCCAGTGCCATGTAAGATTTTCAAAGAAAGTGAATATGGTGATCAAGCATAAAAGCTGTAGCAGTGTAAAAAAAATTTTGTTGCTAGTTGTTCGTGTTACTCTTTCATAAGGGTGCTCTAGATGACGACTTAATTCGTAATGATTACCTTGTCGTGTTGCGATTTAAATTTCTGTAAGAACGTGAATCTAGTTCTTTCTCACTTTAACTTTCACAAAGTATGAAAGGCTCAGTGGAATTGGGAGTGTTTCGTAATAGTTTATGAATTTATGCTTATTCATTTTCCGCACGGTTGCTTTTATACAAAGTAAAGTTCTTAATTGCAAATGCTGGTTATTGCACCGAACTTTCCGATAATTCCTTGGCAATCCCGTTGTTTCAGAGCAGTTTCGTGTTACACAAGGATTAAACGCTATTTCGTTGCACTTGTGACGTCTGTGAACAGCTGCTATTGGTAAGAACAAAACTTTATCTAAATAAAGATTAAAGGTGAATCACGGAGTTTCATTAAAAATCATATTAAGCAACAAGACAGGTAAATATTTAATCAATAATTAAGTACTAGATAACATTTGTACTACTATGCAGGTCAAGGTTATCTATGGACTACAGAATGGGAAAAAAACTAAGTAGTATTTATTAGTTTTATGTTGTTTCTTAATTTTAAAATTATTTTCTATATTAATAAAAGAAAGATGTTTGTGTTTGGGCAGTGGTTAGCGAAATTTATCACATCTAGAGGCCTGCAAATTTGGTTCCTGATGGGTGAAGAGAGGTCAGAATGCATCAAGCACTCAGATTTTATCCCAATATGGTAAATTCTGCTCTTTTTCAATAAAGTTCAATTTTGTTGAGCGATATTACTGTACGCTGAGTTAATATGTGTTCACAGATCTGGAGTATTTGAACAGAGACAATTAAAGGTGTTTAGTGTAGGAGAGAGTCTTCTTATAAAAAAAAGTCCTTCCGGCCAGTGCCGGGAGGAAGAGGTAGCTTTCATAATCCTTATTTAAAAAAAGCCAAATTATATCATTCAAACACACGAAGCTCAATTTAGTGGAAGCCGAATATAGGAGATTCAATACTAATTTTTATCAATATAATGAATGAGAATTTCGCGAAATTAGTCAGCTTTATCCAAGCTGCTTTTCTTTAAAGTAACATATATTTGGCTGCCAAATTCGGCAATTTCTTAAAGTGCCTGTCATTTTAAGACAACATGGTGGATGAGGCTAAGCAGTGAACTTGGTCGAGACCTTAGTAATTGCTGTGCACATGCTCACTCACATCGGAATCGGTTAATATATAGGAGTGCTGTCGCATGCAAAAAAATCAGATTTTTCAAAATGTCACCCACAATAGAAATTGAAACTGCTATATCTGAGCCATTTTTTAAGGTAAAGACAAACAAAAAATGCTCCTGAATACTTATATCAAGGTCAAATACTTAAGAAAGAAACCTTTTTCAATTTCTAATTTTTTTGCACCTCACTTTAAATATATATATATTTTTTAATTTAATGGTCGCCATTTTGAAACAACATGGCTGATGAATCTGGCCAGCGAACTTGGTCGAGGTGTTGATGTATACTATCCACATGCCTTCTTACATCGAAATAGGCGAATACGTGTGTTATCGCGTGACAAATACACGATCGTTTCAAAATGTTAGCCATGCTAGAAATTCAAAGTGCTATAAATCAACCATTTTTTAAGATATAAACAAAAGAACAAATTTTCAGAAACAAAAACTGCTCCGGAATCTTTGTATCAAGGCCAAACACATAAAAAAATCTTTTTCATTTTCCAATTGTTTAATACCTCATTTTGAATTTTAAATTTAATTTTTTTTTAATGGCAACCCTTTTGAAACAAGATGGCGAATGAAGCTGGCCAACGAACTCGGTCGAGACATTGGTATGTACTATGTACAGACCAAGTTACATCCAAATAGGTTCATAATTACGCCTGTTATCGCGTGACAAAAATCAGGTCGTTTTAAAATGTCAGCCACAAAAGAAATTCAAAATGCTATTACTCAGCCATTTTTTTAGATATAGACGAAAGAAAAACTGTTCCGGAATCTTTGTATTAAGGTCAAACACATACAAAAAAAATCTTTTTCACTTTCCAATTTTTTGGTATCTCATTTAAATTTTTTTATTTTTTAATTTTTTTAAATGGCCGCCATTTTGAAACAAGATGGCGGATGAAGCCGGCCAACGAACTCGGTCGAGATATTTGTATGTACTATGTACACACCAAGCTACATCCAAGTCGGTTCATAAATACGCCTGTTACTACGTGAGAAAAATCAGGACGTTTCAAAATGTGAGCCACGCTAGAAATTCAAAATGCTATAACTCAGCCATTTCTTAAGATATAGACGAAACAAAAACTGCTGCCGAATCTTTTTATCAAGGTCAAACACATAAGAAGAAAATATTTTTTTAATTTTTTGGTACCACATTTCAAATTTAAATTTTTCTTAAAAATTTAAATGGCCACCATTTTTAAACAAGATGGCGGATGAAGCTGACCAACGAACCCGGTCGAGACATTGGTATGTACTATGTATAAACGAAGTTACATCCAAATCGGTTCATAAATACGCCTTTTATCGCGTGACAAAATTCAGGACGTTTCAAAATGTCAGCCACGCTAGAAGTTCAAAATGCTATAACTCAGCCATTTTTTAAGATATAGACGAAACAAAAACTGCTCCGAAATCTTTCTACAAAGGTCAAATACATAAGAAAAAATATTTTTCCATTTTCAATTTTTTGGTACCACATTTCAAATTTTAAATTTTTAAAAAAATTTTAAATGGCCGCCATTTTGAAACAAAATGGCGGATGAAGCTGGCCAACGGACTCGGTCGAGAGATTGGCATGTACTATGTACACACTGAATTACATCCAAATCGGTTCATCAATACGCCTTTTATCGCGTGACAAAATTCAGGACGTTTCAAAATGTCAGCCACGCTAGAAATTCAAAATGCTATAACTCAGCCATTTTTTAAGATATAGACGAAACAAAAACTGCTCCGGAATCTTTGTATAAAGGTCAAATACATAAGAAAAAAATATGTTTCCATTTTTAATTTTTTGGTACCACATTTCAAGTTTAAAATTTTTTTAAAAATTTTAAATGGCCGCCATTTTGAAACAAAACGGCGGATGAAGCTGGCCAACGAACTCGGTCGAGAGATTGGTATGTACTATGTACACACTGAATTACATCCAAATCGGTTCATAAATACGCCTTTTATCGCGTGATAAAATTCAGGACGTTTCAAAATGTCAGCCACGCTAGAAATTCAAAATGCTATAACTCAGCCATTTTTTAAGATATAGACGAAACAAAAACTGCTCCGGAATCTTTGTATAAAGGTCAAATACATAAGAAAAAAATATTTTTCCATTTTTAATTTTTTGGTACCACATTTCAAGTTTTAAATTTTTAAAAAAAATTTAAATGGCCGCCATTTTGAAACAAAATGGCGGATGAAGCTGGCCAACGAACTCGGTCGAGACATTGGTATGTACTATGTACACACCGAATTACATCGAAATCGCTTCTTAATTACGGGAGTTACAGTGTGACATATGTCAGATATATATATATATATATATATATATATATCAATTTTGAACGGAGGGTGGTTTCGGGGTCTGGGGGTCATGATCGATGAAAATATACCAAAATATTTTGAAATCGCTTTCCTCCGAACGGCTGCAATAGGTAGCTTTTTTGTAAAGAAAGCTACCTAACAATCTACAAAGAAATTTTTCCCATGTAGTTTAATTAATTGAGGTGTGAAATCAAATAAGTCTTCCTGTCATTTTCGCTGAAATCTCTCTTTTTTTATTTAATAAAGTATTGTATAGTTAAATGTTAATAATTATGAGTGTTTATTACTTACCGGAATATAAGTAATGGCGATCAAAATTTTACAAGCTTCATTGGGAAACTTTTAAATGCACGAAGATTTTTATTATTTTACTAGTGAACCCCGCGGCTTTGCTCTTGAAATGCTTGAAATATGACAAGTGATATTTATATGTTTAATTTTTATTAAAAGAAATTATACTTTTAGGAATAATTAAAAAATTACTATTTAAAACACAGTTTGACTAAACTTCATTATTACATTGCATTAGGCAGAAATGAGACTTAAATTAATAAAAAGAAATAAAACTAAATAAATGATAATTTATAAAATATTTTGAAACATTTATGCTCAATTAATACGCTCATTTCAATATTCATTTGAAGTTTTGAATTTTTTAGAAACCATATTTTTACATCTTAAAATTAACCATCATGTCAAATTCCAAGTCCTACCACCTCTTTTACCATAAAGGCCTATGTTGAAATAGGAACTATCATCGATAATTTGCCAACATTAATTTTGAAATCGGTTTGTTATTTCCTAATATTCCACAGAAACGTAATTTAGAAAGCTTTTAAAGGCCTTTTTTAGAACGTTTGTTGTTCCTGTGAACTCCAGGTGGCATAATCATCGGCATAAAATATAGCCTGTGTAGGATCAGAGACTGTTACCATTGATTCGAAACTATTATTAATTTTATAGTCGGTTTATATTCTATGAAATTGCATAGAAATCGTAATTTAGGACTTTTTTGGAGCGCTTTTCGCACCTCCCCTTCCCTTCACCCCTTTTTTATTCAAATTTATTTTCGACAGTCCTTCGAGGGCATTTATATTTTAGAAGTAACTACAATGCCATATTTAAAGTTTATAGCCTCATCAGTATCACAGGATTCGCAATTTAGAAAGATTTTTGCTCCTGAAACCCTCTGGTAATATTGGCATAGACATAAAATATAGCTTATGTTTGAGCAGGTTCTATCACCAACAATTTGTCACCATTATTTTTAAATGGGGTGGTATTTGATAAGATTGCACAAAAATTGTAATTTCGAACGTTTTTAGAACGCTTTTCGCTCACTTCATCCTTTTGAATTTGGAATTTTCTTTCGGCTGTTCTTAGAAAGTAGTTGCGTCTTGTAAGTTAATACCATACCATATTACAAATTGTCAACAAAAGTTCAAATTCAGTTCTGCAAAAAATGCAAATTAGAACATGTTTTGCTCTTGCAACACCCAGATGGTAGTGACAGCAACATAAAATATAGCCTATGTAGGAGCAAGGACTGTCGCCAATTTGCAACCATTACTTTTCAATTAGGTTTGGTATTTCCTGAGATTGAGTTGAAATCGCAATGTAGAACGTTTTTAGAACGCTTTTCGCGCATTTTCACCCCTTTTAAATTTGTAATTTTATCGAAACTGATCTTAAAGATGATTTATATCTAATAAATATGTACCTTGCCTAATTTCAAGTTGCTAGCCCCTAGCGGTCAGAAAAATCGAAATTTTGAACGTTTTTTGCTCCTGCAACCTCCAGGTGACAGCGACACCGACATGAAACAGCGTCTATGTTAGAGCAGAGGCTATCAGCATCAATTTCCTACCATTACTTTTGAAATCTGTTTGATTCTTCCTGAGATTGTTCACAAATAGGATTTTCATCTCTTTAAAATTTCAAATTTTTAAAGAAATGTTCTTAGAGATCATTTATATCTAATAAATATATACCATGCAAAATTTCATTAATCTAGGTCCTTCCATAATTCAAAAATCGCATTTTTAAAACGTTTTTTGCTCCTGCATCTCCTTTTGGTAGTGGAAACAGACAAAAAATGTAGACTATCTTGGAGCAAGAGCTGTCACCATCATTTGTACACAATTATATTTGAAATCGGTTCAGTACTTCCTGAGATTGCATAGAAATCGCAATTTAGAACGATTTTTACAACGCTTTTCGCGCATTTTCACCCCTTTTAAATTCCGATGTTTTTACGAAATGTTCTTAGAGATCATTGATATCTTAAGTAACTACTATTCCAAATTTTAGGATTCTAGGGCCTTCCATAACACAAGAGCCGCAATTTAGAAAGTTTTCTTTCCTCCTTCAAGCAGGTGGTAGTCATACAAACATAAAACAGAGCCTATGTTAGAGCAAGGTCTGTCACCATCCATTTACAACCATTACTTTTGAAATCGATAAAATACTTCCCAAAATAGAGTAGAAATTGCCATTTAGAATGCTTTTAAGAACTCTCTTCGCCCATTATCACCTATTTAAAATTTTTATATTTTTAAGAACTGTTCTTTGACAACTTTTATGTATAATAAGCAACTGATATTTCAAGCTTCATATTTCTAGGCCCTTCAGTTTCCAAAAATCGCATTTTTTGAACGTTTTTTACTCCTGCACCTCCTTTGGGGAACTGGCACCGACATAAAAGATAGCCTATCTTGGAGCAAGGGTTGTCACCATCATTTTGACACCAATATTTTTTTAATTGGTTTCATATTTACTGAGATTGTGTAGAGAACACCATTTAGAACGTTTTTTAAAACGCTTTTTGTGCATTTTCACCCCCTTTTAAATTTCGAATTGTTTAACAATTGTTCTTAGAAATGCTTTATATCTAATAAGTAACTAATATCTCAAATTCCATATTTCTAGGCCCTGCAGTAACGTATAAATCGCATTTTTAGAACGTCTTTTGCTCCTGCACCTCCTTTGGGGCAGTGGCACCGACATAAAACATAGTCTGTGTTAGAGCAAGGGTTGTCACCATCATTTTGACACTATTATTTTTTAAATCGGTTTGGTATTTCCTGAGATTGTGTTGAAACCACTTTTTAGAACGTTTCTTAGAACGTTTTTTGTGCATTTTCACCCCTTTTAAATTTCGAATTATTTAGAAAATCTTCTTAGGCATCATTTATATCTTATAAGTAACTAATATTCCAAATTTCATATTTCTAGGACTTTCAGTAACACGAAAATCGCCTTTTTAGAGCGTTTTTTGATTTTGCACCCTTTTTCGGGTAGTGGCACCGACATAAAATATAGTCTATGTTTTAAGTTTGACTAACACCATCATTTTGATACCATTACTTTTGAAATCGGTTCAGTAGCTCCAGAGATTACCTCGAACAAACACACAAACAAACAATTTTAACTTGTTTATAATATCACTAGCAAACTCGGCGGCTTTGCTCGCGTAATATTTGAAATATGCCAAGTGATATTTATATGTCTAATTTTTATTAAAATGTACTAACTAAATTCTTATTTTATTAAAAGGTAATATTTTATTTTATTAAAAGGTACTTATTACTTTAGGACTAATTCAAAAATTACTATTTAAAACACAGTTTGACTAAACATTATTATTACACTGAATTAGGCAGAAATGAGACTTAAATTTGTAAAACGAAATAAAACTAAAAAAATGATAATATAGAAAATATTTGAGACTTTTATGCTCAATTAATACGCTCATTTCAGTATTCATTTGAAGTTTTGAATTTTTTAGAAACCATCTTCTTACATCTTAAAATTAACTATCATGTCAAATTCCAAGTCCTACCACCTCTCTCAGCATGAAGGGCTATGTTGAAATAGGAACTCTCACCATTAATTTGCCAACATTAATTTGGAAATCGGTTTGTTATTTCCAAATATTCCACAGAAACGTAAATTAGAAAGCTTTTAAAGGCCTTTTTTAGAACGTTTGTTGTTCCTGTGAACCCCAAGTGGTTGAATCATCGGCATAAATTATAGCCTGTGTAGGATTAGAGACTGTTACCATTGATTCGAAAATATTATTACTTTTATAATCGGTTTATATTCTCTGAAATTACATAGAAATCGTAATTTAGGACTTTTTTGGAACGCTTTTTGCACTCCCCCTTCCCTTCACCCCTTTTTAATTCAAATTTATTTTCTACAGTTCTACGAGGGCATTTATATTTTATAAGTAACTACCATGAAATATTTAAAGTTTATAGCCTTTTCAGTATCACAGAAATCGCAATTTAGAAATTTTTTAGCTCTTGAAATCCTCTGGTGGTAGTGGCACAGACATAAAATATAGCTTATTTATGAGCAGGTTCTATCAACAACATCATTATTTTTTTAAACGGTTTGGTATTTTATCAGTTTGCTTAAAAATTGTAATTTATAACGCTTTTCGCTCACTTCATCTTTTTAAATTTGGAATTTTCTTTCGACCGTTCTTAGAAAGCAGTTGCATCTTGTAAGTAAATATCATGCCATCATATATTTCAATGTGTTAGACCCCTCAGTTGAGCAAAAAAAAAAAAAAAAAAAAAAAAAAAAAAAAAAAAAAAAAAAAAAAAAACGCAAATTAGAACATGTTTTGCCTCTGCAACCCTCAGATGGTAGTGACAGCAACATAAAATATAACCTATGCTATAGCATTGACTGTCACCATTGATTTGCAACCATTACTTTTGAAATAGCTTTGGAATTTCCTGAGATTGAGTAGAAATCGCAATTTACAACGCTTTCAGAACGCTTTCGCGCTTTTTCACCCCTTTTTAAATTTCCAATTTTTTCGAAACTGTTCTTAAAGATCATTTATATCTAATAAATGTGTACCTTGCCTCATTTTAAGTTGCTAGCCACTACCGATCACAAAAATCGAAATTTTTGCTTTTTTGCTCCTGCAACGTCTAGGTGATAGTGATACCGACATAAAATAGCGTCCATGTCAGAGCAGAGGCTGTCAGCATCAATTTCCTACCATTACGGTTGAAATCAGTTTGATTCTTCCTGAGATATTGCTGACAAATCGGCATTTAGAACGTTTTTAGAACGCTTTTCGCGCATTTTGCTCCTCAATCTCCTCTGTGATAGTGGAAACAGATATAAAATATAGCCTATCATGGAGCAAGATCTGTCATTTTTATTTGTACACCATTATATTTGAAATCGGTTCAGTAATTCCTGAGATTGCATAGAAATCGCAATTTAGAACGTTTTTTACAACGCTTTTTACGCATTTTGACCCCTTTTAAATTTTGATTTTTTTAGGAAATGTCCTTAGAGATCATTGATATCTTATAACTAACTACCATTCCAAATTTCACGATTCTAGGCCCTTTTTAACGCAAAAACCGCAATTTACAACGTTTTTCTCCAACACCCCCCTTGGGGTAGTGGCACCGACATAAAACATAGCCTGTGTTGGAGCAAGGGTTGTCACCATCATTTTGACGCCATTATTTTTTAGATCGGTTTGGTATTTCCTAAGATTGTGTAGAAACCACTATTTAGAACGTTTTTTAGAACGCTTTTCGCGCATTTTCACCCCTTTCAAATTTCGAATTGTTTAAGAACTGTTCTTAAAAATCCTTTATATCTAATAAGTAGCTAATATTTCAAATTTCATATTTCGAGGCCCTTCAGTAACGCAAAAATTGCATTTTTAGAACATTTTTCGCTTCTCCACCTCCTTTCCGGTAATGGCACCGACATAAAACATAGCCTATCTTGGAGCAATGGTTGTCAATATCATTTTGACACCAATATTTTTAAAATAGGTTTGGTATTTCCTGAGATTGTGTAAAAACTACTATTTAGAACGTTTTTTAGAACGTTTTTTGCACCTGCACCCCATTTGGGGTAGTGGCACCGACATAAAACATAGCCTATCTTGGAAAAAGGGTTGTCACCATCATTTTGACACCAATATTTTTTTTAATGGGTTTGGTATTTCCTGAGATTGTGTAAAAACTACCATTTAGAACGTTTTTTAGAACGCTTTTTGTGCATTTTCACCCCTTTTAAATTTCGAATTGTTTAAGAACTGTTCTTAGACATCATTTATATCTTACAATTATCTAACATTCCAAATTTCATATTTCTAGGCCCTTCAGTAACTCAAAAATCGCATTTTTAGAACTTTTATTGCTCCTGCACCCCCTTTGGGTTAGTGACACTGATATAAAATATAGACTATGTTCTAAGTTGGATTAACACCATCATTTTGATACCATTACTTTTGAAATCGGTTCGGTAGTTCCAGCGATTACCTCTAACAAACAAGCAAATTTTACTTCTTTATAATATTAGTATAGATTATAGATTATGATATTCATATCTGCCATAAAATAAAAACCATTTAAAAGGAACTTCTTAACCTGGAAGAAAGATGTTTTCCTCATTCTCATATTTAGAACATTTTATTTGGTGAACTGTTTATTAAGAATTGCCTCAGCCAGTAGTAGTTTTCTATTATGTTTATTGGTGTCTCGTATCTTCATGACTCAATTTATAATGTAACAGTTGGAAATTCAGATTTCTTTAATTGTAAAATATACCAGACTTAGAGGAATTCTGGATTTGTGTCAAAACTGTACGTGAGCGATTTTTTAGGGACTTTTGACGAAATCAGAATAATAATTTACATGAAAGCACTCTTCATTTTCAAGGGAAAAGGAATCGGAAATTTATGTTATTCATCAAAAGGTGGATTTTCAAAATGTGGGAATACTAAAAGTTAAATGTAATCAATTTTAAATTTCTTCAAAATTAACACCGAATATTTTTACAGTATAAACATTTATAAACCTAGAATATACAAAAACATTAGAATATACACAGACAGATTATACACAAGGACAGCAAGTACTCTGAAAAATTAATAATTAAAGCATTTAGTTAGCAGATCTGTAGGTTAGAAAATTTAGACACAGATATTCTGTAGAACGCACAATTTTGTACACTGTGAAAAATGACACTTTCAAATCTGAGCAAATCGATGTTTCCATTTTGTTATGAAATTTTTTGTTTGAAATATGACAACCCAATCCTTTCAATTCTGAAATACCAGAAATACTCAATTTCAAACAAAATTACTTTTTATTCGTTAAAGGTAGTAAATTTCACCAGTGTTATTGAATTTATTCATATTATTTCATGTGTTTTTATTTCGACCGAAACCATTCTTTCAATAATATTTTATTACATTAAATGTGGCGAACTGCATTTTTATTGCAAAAGCTGAAGACCACTGCTGTACTGGATTTGGAGTGACCTTGTACAGCAAAGTTTTAAGTAATTTTTACGCAAATAAATACTGTAAAAATCATTATTATTATTATTGTTTGTGAATTATATGAAATTAATGTATTAGTAGTATTATTTTAATTATTGTTTATATTATATTAAATGTGTATTAAGAATGCATTTTCAGTAGGCAGATGTTTTGTAAACAAGTTAGGAGACATGGTGGTCCGATGGGTTTTGTTTATCAGATTCGAGAAATCTTTATGATACAGGCTAGTCGGCCAGATGGCGACTAGGCATATTGGGGAGACAGCTTTTGAGATCGCAATATTTGCGATGGAATTTATGAGACCATAAAGTGGACCACCCATACCGTAGTCACGTGATGAGGGGTTTGGAACTTGCCCGCCAGGAAGAGGAGGAGCTTGAGTAACCACAAGATTTGGAAATTCTCGTATGAGATAGTCCCAAGGAAAAGAGGGTCCGTAGGTCTAATATTAAGGTACATAAAATTAGCACAGGGACAAAGGATACCTCCCTCCATTATTCTCGAGTAAAGAGAGAAAAAATAAAATATAGAAAAAATTAAGTTTGAAATCAATTGAGTTTCAGTCAGTCAGCAGAGTTAGTATTCAGCTAGTCCATGTAGTAAGATGCAGGAGTTCTGTGCTTGCATCCATTCGAGTTTCGTGGAGCAGAAGTTGTGTATGCAATAGCAGGTGAAGCAGTAATGACGAAAATGTGTTTATCGCCGGCCCGGACAGTTAGGATGTCCGGCACAATCATAGAACTCGTCGAACTTGTTACAGAGTTTTCGGATCATGTTCAGTAGCTTGGTTAAGAGCTAAAGAGTTCACGATAAATTAAGTTCATAATTAGTTAAATCAGAAGTAATAGGATATCGGTGTTAAAGACTGGACTTTGCCCCATTCAATCGGATCCACCGTGATGTGCTCCTCAACTAACAAATAGATGTTCGCAGGTATGTTCAATATTTACTTTGTTCCATTGTTCTTTTTAGAATTGTATGTGTATCAAAGAGTACTATAGGGATATGTGTGTCCAATTCCAATTGCAATTTAAGTATCAAAAGGTCATAATTATAACGATAAAATTAATGAAATAAGTAATTGTAATGTTAAGAAACATAATTTTTACTCTCAAATGTGAGATCCTGGTTATTAACTTAATTTCACTAAATTGTACATGCTTGATTGTAAATGAACAATTAGTTATGTTACTTATTTGTGATTATTTTACATCTCATGAGTCTCTCTTTTTTTTAATTAAACATAATGTTTATTTTTCAGATAAATTATAAGTTAAAGAATAGGAATGTTATTTAATAAGGAGTTATTTTATAGACAGCAATTATTTGGTAGTTTTTTTCCTAGGAAGTGTAATTCACGCGTTATTGTGTGATCTAAACGTTAGTTTCTTTACGAAATTACACAACGAAATGAGTTTGTTTGAGGCTCTGCTACCCACCTTAATTAGGGATAATAGAGTCAATAATTATCTCCAAAACTGACTAGAATCATGACGATTACATTATATTATTATTATTATTATTACTTTATTATTACTTTATTATTACATACTATGAGCGACAGGTTTAGAATGTTTAATGATACACTCGGGAGTAATTAAGTGTCAGGTACCATTTAATCCACTCCCCATCTCACCTCGTTTTCATTAAATTCCCAACATTTTCAATATTTATCTACCCCCCTACACTATGTCTGGGTTGCACCTTAAAGGGTTAAGTGTCTGTCCTCAGGTGCGTAGATCCTTCCAGCAAACACTTAAAAGCATTCATAATGGGATCGCAGAACCGTAGAGTTTGTTCTTCAGCCTTCGAAACCGAAGAATGAATAAATTCGTAAAAGAATGACTCCGCAAGTAGAGTTTGCAAGATTTCATTGAAAATTTTGAGAGTAATTTCATTAATTTTTTTGTTACGAAATACTTATCGCAGTTTTTATTGTATGCACACCTAACTTTCTATAAGTTATCTTAAAATTATGGTTAGCTGTGTACCATGTTGAGTACACTCTAAAAACGACATTTTCAAAACTGCGCAAAAAATACTCAAATCTGAGTATGTCGCATGCTCCAAATGGCTTCGAAACAAAATTACTCAAGTTTGAAACATACCTATAATCATTTCTGAAAATATGCACAAGCTTAAGAATAAAACTAGTATTTTTTGCTCAGTTTTAAAAATGTCGTTTTTAGAGTATACACCTATGACCAGTTGATGGCAATTGTGAGATTCAGCCGGTTCGTGCCGGTTCGGTAGTACCAGTTGTTAATTTGTATTGAGTTCGACGAACCGGTTGTTAAAATGATACTTCAAATTTGAAAATCGCATTTACATTAATTTACTTTCTTTAAATGTTTATCTATGCAACATCGTTTTGTAACATAACACTGTGATATGTACTGATTTTTTCATTTAATAAAATTAAGTTTCATTTGAAAAAAAAAAATCTTCATCAGTTCTCTAAGAAGCAAATTCAATTTTTAAAAAAATGAAATTTTGAAGATTTGAAGAGTTTTGGGATTCAAATCGGCAACACTAGTTATCTAACCCTAATTATATGGCATGCTTATTTAACATTACAATAACTACTTATATTCGAATAAAAGGTGCTTTACTTTTGGCACAGAATGTTCCCTCTTGAAACTGATAGATAAATCATTACATTTAATGGGATACTTCCAACTGCCTTTTTTTTTTTTAAATATTGTTCCTCATATCTTAGTAATCATTTAAATTAAAGTAGTTATTTTCTTAAATGTAACAAATTCTAAATTTTTATAACATCCCCAAGTCCTATAACATTTGTTTAGAAATATATTTTCCATGCTTTAAGAAATGAAAAATGATCGTATTGTCTAAACTTGCCGAGTCATGATACATTATCATAATTCGAGAAGCATTGGTCGTGCAAAAATTTGTCTAGATTGCCATAGCATGTGATTACTGTTTTCTAAATATATTATAGGTCTAAATATGTTACATATTTTAATTCCTTTTAATATTTTTTTTTAATCGTTTATATTTAAAAAGCAAAAGCAAATTATGTAATCTTTATTTCAATTACATTTGTACGGATAAGTGCAAATGCTGTACTGTTTGAGGCTTCAGATAACATTTAATATTTATAAAAAATATTAAAAAGTATAACTTGAAAAAATTGTGTATAGTTTCTGAAATGATATTTGATTCCTGAAAGGGGTTAAAAACTCTTGAAATTTAACTACTTTACAGGCATATCTTTTTCTGCACTCAAAGAAAAAAAATCAAGATCTCATTTCTTAACTTTTTATTAAAAGAGAAATTTCTTTCCATGATATCTTACTAAGTTCAAATACTTTATTTTCAGAAAATTCTCTAATAATGTGTGTTTAGAAAATGCCTTTTATGGAAAATTTAAAAGATCTGATAAGATTTCTTTGAAAAAGACAGCC
Organism: Maratus speciosus; assembly: GCA_963932465.1. Taxonomy (NCBI): domain Eukaryota; kingdom Metazoa; phylum Arthropoda; class Arachnida; order Araneae; family Salticidae; genus Maratus; species Maratus speciosus. The sequence goes on from OZ010800.1 coordinate 51,076,134, forward strand.
AATGTGGTGACTATTTCCCCCTTACGTGTTATTCTAGAGTCATTTTAATGCACATATTATTGCGTGTATCTAAAAAGTACTTGAATAGTGCTTGAATTTTATTTGTTCTCAAGTGCATGGACCATGTTTTATAGTGAAACTCTTTTTTATACAATAATCTTGTTTTTTCTACAATCTTTAGTGTATTATTTAGGTATTAACTATATGAAATAATATAGTACTATATTTTTTAATACTTTTTTAAACAGTTTAACATAATAAATTTATTTTCAGTACAAGATTTTCAAAATAATTCGAATTTATTTTTGCTAGTTTCTGTCCGAAAATGTATAGTGTGCTGATGCAGTTCGCCTACAATTGTTATCCATGACATTTGTATTATCCTTATTGTATTATATAGGGGAGGTAGGGGTGGTTTGATACATAGGGAGGGTTGATACATTGACAATTTTTCTCAACAAATGGCATTAACAGCCATTGTAACAGATGTAAAGTCTTCTTTTATTAGCAAATGTCATCATTAGCTGGACTTAGCAGTGAAGAACTGACAACGTTTTTTTCTTTTAATTTTGAAGACTTTTGGAATATCAATGTAATTTTTTTTTAATATTTATTTTCTTTCATAACTCTTATTATTGTGAAGATAATATCTTGTAATTTTTTTTTATTTGAAACGCATATTGTTAGGGTGAGTTTTACTAGAAAGCAGATTGGCATTTTGCAACTGCATTTATACAAAGTGATTGAAAATCCAATAAGGCATGATAGGGAGAAATGATACATTAGTGCTGGGGAGAAATGATACACTTATATATTTGAAATTTAATAGTTTTTTTAAGTTGTAAACTAATATAGGACTGTAATATTCATTATTGTTTTACAGCAAGAGCTACTGAAATTGGTAAGGAAGAACAAAGAGACTAGTCATAGACGTTATTAGGTTACATAGAAAAGCAGTGCGATGATAGATGGTTAGTTCGTTTTGCTCGTCATGTAGATGGAAAAAAGTTTAAATGGCCTGAAAAGGAAGACGTTTCTATAACTGACGAAAGGCAAATTAAAAAAACATTAAATCCACCCGATTGTACTTACCAAAATGATAGAGTTATTAGTTTTTCTTTTAACCATGTATGTTTATGAAACCACCTAATTTTGATTCCCAAACGCCACATTGGCACGAGAACTTTGTAAAATATTTTCCATTTAATATGAACGTGAAATATAGCCCTTTTCTTATTTCCAGTTAAATTTGTTGGTAAATTCCGGTGCCATTCCTAATTGCCTAATTGCCTCCATTCCGGTGCCATTGCTGATTTATTCAACACTTTAGCATTGAAAATGTTTTGACCTGAAAGGGTTAAAGAAATCTTAAATGTGATAAATTTATGTTAAATTGTTTGCAAATCAGCAATGTTTACTTCATTTTTTCTTGCAGCAAGATTTCTAGGGTTTTTTTTTTTTTTGTCATTATTTATTTTCTAAAAAATGTGTTAATATAATTGTTTAAATAATAGCAATTGTTTACATATTTTTGTAAAAAACATTTCTGAAACAAAAATATGTCAATGTCATTTCTTTTTAAATTTTACTTAACTATTTCAAGATTTATCATAAAAAATTGTATGACACATAAATTGAATTGTCTGCATTTTTTTTTTTCAATTTACATAACAATGTATCAAACCTCCCTTGCTAGTGTATCAATCCTCCCCAGCAATGGGGAGATTTGATGCAGTAGTAACCATTCACAATAATTGGAATATATTTTTTGAATGATTATTTTTTAAATTCACAATATTTTTACTAAATGAATAAAAGGTCACTTTATAAGAAAACACGAAAAATTTGTTTAAAAAAATAGGTTTCAGGGGTTGGAAAAAATTAGTAAAAAAAAAGTTTATCATACCTCCCCTATCTCCCCTACTGCTTTGACGTATTTTCTGATCAGGGTTTCATGATTGCCGAATATTTATTAAATAAATCACATCTTTTGATAAGGATACATATTTCAGGATTTGTTTCTTTACTAACAAAATATCAAAGTTTCTGAGCAATGTTCTTGTAATATTGGAAAGTGTTCCATAACTTACGTGTGATGCTTCATTTTCCTTTCATGTTTCTAAATAAATAAAAAAAATATTGGAGCAGCGAACCGATTGTTAAATTATTTGAATCCCACCACTGCTTGTAGGTTATACAAATTTGACATTATTATCCTGTAAGTTACGCAGTTTTGACTTTTCCATAACTTAATTATTATTTTAAAAATTCTTAAATTGATCATTGAAAAGGACTAAGAGTGCAATAAATTTGTTCTAAATTGTATTACATAGATAAAATTATTTTGTTATCCGATTAAAAAGTCCAGTTTTTATCAAACTTGAAACTTTTAATATCAAAATGCTTTACTATCTTTGTAGAAGATTATCACCTCATTAGACCTGTAGTTCACTTTCATTAGTTATATAATGTTAACAAAATACATCAAGAAAAAAAATTACATTTATTTTACTTAAAAAAAATTTACAGTACATTTTTTGATTATACATATCTAGAACTTCTTTATCAAAAGGAAAGTGACCCATTGCTGTTACAGGGAGAGGTGGAGAAAGATTTTTAATTACAATATCTTCATATTTTAACATTACACCATCTTATTTATTTAGATAATCGTTATTTCAGAACATTTTACGCCTTGTCGCCTCTTTGTGTCCACTAAAACCAAAATAAAAAGTATCCTATATTAGAGTTCAGATTTAAATCATTCTATTTTAAATTGGTTCGGAGGTTACCACCTACAAAGAAACAAACAAACATTTCTTCTTTTTAAAATCATAAAAGATTTAGTGTTACAATTATAGGCACATGTTTATATGCTCGTATTTATATACATACACACAAGTACTTTCATATGGGTATTAAATATTTATGTATAAAACAGTTGAATAAATATTCAAAATGGTTACATATTGATGCTAAGTCTTCTATACGTGTGATTTATTATTTCTCTGCAGGTTATTTAGAATGTGTCATAAACTTTATTCAAAGTCTTTTAAACTAGGAAAATTATTCAAGCAGCTAATCCCTGCATCTTCTTTGTTTATGTAATCTTTCTGAGTACCTTTTATGCAAAGTTTGGAATTTCTAGATGTTATTATCTAAATCTCTTCTGTTTAAAGAATTATTTTCGATTATAAAATCTTTTCGCGCTTCAATTAATATCCAATAATGGGAGAATTACTTTATGTTACAAAAAGAAGAAACTTTACGCTACAGTTAATTAATAATAATACGCCACAAATAATCAATTTAGTGGTATTTGCTCGAGATATGTATTGCTAAAAAACTTTTATGTTTTTAAATACAGACTTAATCACTCAAAAGGGGTCACGAGAAATCTGACGAATGATATTTTTCATCAGCATCCCTTTTTCTTTGGAGTATGCTTGTAAAAAAGGTATACTGGACCTCGCACTGGCATGAAATAATAACGGTCTCATAATTTACATTTTTGATTACTTTCTTAGTTGTATGCCATACTTCTTTCTCTCTTCTTCATATATCTTTTTTTTCGTTTTTTTTTTTTTATATTTATTTTACAAGTTGAATTTAGCATTAACACGCGGACTCAATCCTTTGGTGTGGCACCCACGCTGTCAGAAAAATTCGTCAATATACACTAAATTACTCCTTATTTTTTAACAAATAATTTCCGTACTCCTAGAAAACATGTTTTATCCGTGAATGCTTCCAAAAAGTCTGAAAAAAGCGGAGAAATTCGTTCATTTCTACCACGCATGCGCTCTATTCCAAAATCCGAATTTATTTAAAAGGAAAAACCAAAAGTTACACAAATTTTCTTTATAATTTAATAAAAAGAAGAGAAAATGTTTTAGAATTTAAAAATAAATAACAATTCCTTTTAGCATTCATTAAAAAGTACTATCAATTTATTTTTTTAAGGTTGAATAAGGTAAAAATTTTTTAAAAATTAATTTATAAAGTTGCTTATAAAAAATATTCGCATTTATATTTTAATTGAACATATTTAATTTACATATTAAATAGGAAAAAAATCAGTTTCACTCAAAAAAAAAAAATTCTTATCGAATAAATATTTAATATTCATATTTTACATTTATCAGTCTACTTAAAAGTATTTATAATTCATAATTTTATCCTATTTTAATACTAAAGTATTAAAACCCCAGCCACAATCTCACTAAAGACGAAATCTTCCCGAAATTAACTTCAAAATTCAAAGCATTTTAACGAGAGGTTGTGCTCTCAAAGCTCGTAAACGGGAGGTGCTGTGTTCGAACCCAATCGCGCCAGTGGTCTTAATCGTTTGGAGATTTCCATGGTTTTCTTTGAACCTTGGATATCCTTGCGTAAATACAGATTAGGTCCCCCCACGGAGGGCACCCCTCTCAGGCCTATACCCCTCGTGTAGATAATCGGCCTTCATAAAAACAACCAACCAAATCAAAACTTTTTAATATCCCCCCTGCAGATAATTTGCCTTCATAAACAGCGACAACAAAATAAACAATAATAACAAAGCTTTTTAAAGAAATTTGGTCAAACCAATGCCAATTTGATCAAACCATGCCCATTTGAAGCAGAAATATTTACTTCAAAGCATTTCACTTTTGTCCAACTGTAGCACGGTCGTTAGCGTACACATCTCACAAAGCTGGGATGGCTGGTTCGATTCCAATGACAGCTAATTTATTTTTTCCATACTTTCTTCAATTGACGGCTATTTTACCTTCTGTAACGGAAAAAAATTAACAGATATTCGTTAATTAACAGAAAAATTCTGGCAGCAGTGCTACCAGTATAATTTCTGTGAATTGAAAAAATTATTTCTGAGAGTGCACGCATTCCACTTTAGAGAGATTTGGGATTCTGTAACTTCAATTGCATACAGTGTTGTTGGCAATATTCTGATAATAAAATATAACACGTAATTTTTATACGAAATTTAAAGACAAATGGAACTATTATATTTATTTTTATCAAAAATTTCATTTTGTTTATGAAAAATGCAAATTAACGAAAGCATCTTTTCATAAAACGCTTTCATTTGAAATTTCTATCCGTGCGAATTCGAAATAGTGTAGATTTCAAGGTTTAATTTTTAAACTGTGTCATATATTTCTCTTATTTCCTATTTTTAATAACATTTCCCAGGATAGTTAAGTGTTTATAAATTCGGTTTGTCTGTCTTTCCGCGCTTTAACTCGAGTAAATATGGGCAAAATGTCATGAAATTGATATATATTATTGAGGTTTACCATGACATGCTCGATATTGAAAATGAATTTTTTAGCGTTTACGGCTCATTTACAGGGGCACTTGAATTCAGTTACATTACGACCTATGGAGTAAAATAGTTTGCAGTGTATTTGATTGCTATTACACTATTTTAAACATATTGAAATTTATATAGAACACTGCAGAAGTATGCAGAAGTGTACTACAAAACGCTTATTAGCCCTCGGTATGCTACTTCTTTCTCCAAGATTATTTTGTGTCGCCTCCAAAAAATAACGTTACGTTGTATAAGCCAACCGTAAAACACAGCAGATGTATCATTGTACGATTAAATACTCTACAGCAATTTTTTAAACTTCTAAGCATTGCACATTTTCAATTTTTAGACTGTCGTATTGGGAAAAAAGTACTTTTAAATGCAATTTGTTTGAAAACTGCATCTCCAGTTACACTGGGGAACACACATTTTGTTGACTAAGATCTGGCACTTGTTTTTGGCTAATTATTGGCATCTAAATCCAAAAATGACCTCAGTTTTTTTCTATCACGTCAACTTTTTAAGCTACGCGATACCCCCAAAATCATACTTAATGTGGATACAAAGGAAAATAAAGAAAAAATTTCCTAATATATTATTCATACAACAGCTATATATACTTACTATACACTACATTGTGTTCATACAAGTAGTAAAATCCTTTTACAAAACGAAAAAAGTACATATTAAGGTAAAAATTTACGCTTGTAGCTTTTCCTGGGGTGTTCAATTTGTGGACAATCTCGCTTGATGCTCCAACAATAGTCAGCCATCATATGTTCATCATATCTGCCTTGATACCGTTCTTCCATGAGCTTCAGATCTTGGTGGAATCGCTGACCCTGCTCATCACTGACTGCACCAAGATTTTCCGGGAAGTCATCAAGATGGCTATGCAGAAAATGAAGTCTGATGCTCATGTTGCAACCAAGCCTTTTGAAGCTATCTCTAAAAGTTGCTGAACAATTTCGGTGTAATTTTCTACTCTCGTACTTCCAAGAAAGTCTTTGACAAGGTTTTTGAATGCCAACTAAGCATTTTTTTGGAGTTCTGTCTTTGATCCGATGAAATGTTCATCTCTAATGAGCTGACGAATCTGTGGACCGTCAAATACACTTGCCTTTATTTTTTCAACAGACAGGTTTGGAAATTTCATGTTGCTGGACAAGAAGGAAGCACACCATTTTGAGGTCAACACAGATGATCCACTCGTGAATGTGATAGTGCAATAAATCAATGGCTCTCTTTATGTCCTCCTATTCTTCGTGCAAATAAACTGAATGGCTTACTGGGACTGCTCAAAATAAATATCCGTTGTGAAGGAGTACGCATTTCAAGCTCCTCTTTGAGCTATCGATGGGCAGTCGCCATTCAATTGCGGTATAAGATGATATTCCCAACTCCTCCATTAAACCATGTACGCTATGGCAAAAAACAAATCCACTGTTATTTCGAAAGTATTGAAGAAATTCACTTTTTCTTGATCGAAAGTAGGATACATTAGCTTCCTTTTCCAAGCAAAAATTTCTTGTGCAGTCTTGATGCTAAGAGTTCTGAAGCTTTTTTCTTCCTATGACTCACGCCCAATTCAGCGTAGAGTGGTCACATTAATGTAAGCTGTAGAGTAAAAACTTGACGTGATAGAAGAAAACTAATTGCAGTTTTGAAATCAGCATGCTTTTTTGACTTAAAAACAGCTGAAAAATCGAAGTCAACAGAAATTGAGTTAAAAATTGTTCCCCAGTGTTATTTTTGATATATTAATTTTTTTGTAGTTTTTAGAACGAACTATGTGCTTAATATTGGCAACTCAAGTACTCCATTTCTATAGAAAGTAAAAGAAAAATAGCAATTATATCTTTTTGTTGCCATTTTCCCATAAAAAACTGAAAAAAATGTACTTAAAATACGTGCTATTTAAAAAATATATAAATGAATGATTTCTGATAAAACAGGGAGCTGTTATAAATTAAATTTAATTTTAAGTATCTATATTAATATTACAAAAAAATGAAGGCATATGAATCAAGAGATACCAGATTTTTTTTTCTTTTGTCCAGTTTCTTGAATGACGAAATCTCTTTTTTTGGATTTGTGTATTATTGAGCGATAGTGACGTCCTATGCGCACTTTACTGTAGATGTTGTTTAGTACTGGATCGCAAATAAGGAATTCTTCAGCAGATGAGGATGAGGTCATTTTATATAAAATAAAATCGCGTGTTTTAAGTCTTAAAACGGAACTACAGTAGAGTACCGCTTAACCGAATTTCCGGGTTAACCGAATTATTTTCTTCAGATGCACTGATGGCTTACATTACTATGAAACAGCCATTATAAATGAAAAGTTAGGTGATGATGAAAGAGCAGCCGTAAAAAGTTAGAACTCTGATTTTCTGTTCAGAATGAGAAAAAAATGGCCATTTTTTTTTTTTAATTCTGGCCATTTTTCTCCCCATTCTGACCAGAAAATCAGAGTTCTAACATTTTACGGCTGCTCTTTCATCATCACCTAACACTTCATTTATAATGGCTGTTTCATAATAATGGAACCATCAGTCCATCAGAAGAAAATGATCCATTCCAAAGGTTTCAGTTCGATTGAAATATATATTTAATAATTTCTATTTCATCGGAGGCGACACTAAATTCTGAAAAAGCAGAATTTCTGGTTTCTAGTTGTGGAATCTGTTTTGTATATAGTTCACCGTTCTTTTACAGAGGTACACAAAAATATTTGTCTAAATTAATGGGTATGAAGAATATAATTGCTGCGAAAGCATTTTTAGTTGTGGTACGCGTTTTAAAATTTTTACTGCTCTTTTTTCATATTACTTGGTGTGTATAAATTCTATAGATAATATACAAGATTGCACAAAAGATCTCAAGTACAATTCCATTTACAAAATACACAAAAATATTTGTCTATAATACTGCGTATGGAGAAAATGCTGGGAGAGCATTTTTAGTTGTGGTACGCGTTTTAAAATTTTTACTACTCTTTTTTTCCTATTACTTGGTGTGTATAAATTCTATAGATAATATACCAGATTGCACAAAAGATCTCAAGTACATTTCCATTTATTGACGCAAATTTCAGAATAGAAAATTTCAACTGTGCTATGCGTTTAATTGAACTAACTTTTAACATACTACGTAGTATGCATGCAAATCTGTAGATCATATAAAGGGCTGCAAAAGTATCGATTTTTTCCTACTATTGATAATAATTGCAGTAATTGGGTTTTCAACTGTTTTATGCATTACAGTGTTCAAATACAGGCGTCTTTCAGCTTAATGAACTGTATTGACAATGAACTTTTATGACAATACTCTACATGTGTTGGAAAGTGCTGCGCAGATCTGGACTCATTAAAAGAAATCACTTAAACCCTTAAAATCAACCCATACATATAGAGAGGAACCTGGGAGGAATGGTCCCTAATAATGAAAATATGTTAAAGGGGGAGTAGTTGAAAGAGAAGGGGAGACTCAACGCCCAGTTACCTAGAGTGCATTAATATTAGCAATTGACCTGGGAGGAATGGTCCCTAATAATGAAAATATGTTAAAGGGGGAATAGATGAAAGAGAAGGGGAGACTCAACGCCCAGTTACCTAGAGTGCATTAATATTAGCAAGACTTAATCACTCTTTCACCTGATATCCATAGTGTTAATAAAATTAATATAATTAATTACTAAAAAAACATTGTGATCGTTAAAGATCCTGGCTAAACTTCCGACATAATTAAATGTCTCAATTATCTCAATTAAGGTGGGAAGCAGATGCCTCAAACCTACCCCAAAGGGTTGTGAATGTTTTTGAAGACGAAGTTAACTTATGGACCGGACACCCCATGTCCATTCCCGGTCGAGAAACAACCGACCAAAATAATTTGAGAATATAAAATTAATAATTAACAATCCTTCCTAATTAACCAAACTTTACCTGAAATAAAACTAATAAAATTAATAAAATAAATACGACTCATGGTTGTAAAATAAATACCAAAATTAACAAACTAACATATTTATTAACAACTAGGGGGCTCTTCCCCCTAAGACCTACGCTCGCCAACGCCCGTTCAGACACCGCAGACTCTAAAAGCACGCTAATTTGACCGGCTTTTAAAAGATTTCGGAAAACTGAATTATAATTTTAAAAATAGTGGCGATCTCCCTATACACTGCTTTCTATTCATTTCTCTTTGATTGGGGAATTTTAAGGCCAAATCAGCTGCTGTTAAAAGATACAATGGCTGTTTTCGTCTTTGATTAAATAGAATCAGTTAAACATTTCAAAATAAGCTAATATAAAATTAATTACGTAAACAGAGTCTTTGTCTCCCAGTAGTTTTTAACAAAGCGAAAAGAAAGTTCTTTTAAATAAGATATTTTAAATGTATCATTTTTAATCTGACGTAATTTTGACCAAACTATTCTTTCTGTTTCTAATATTCACGTGAAAATACTTTTGTTAGAAACGAAATATTATTTGCGCTGTCCTAAGAAAAATAGTTGAAAAGATCATCTCAAAATATCAAATAAATATCAAATAAATCACGGGGTCTCCATGGCCGAACGGTCAAAGCACCACGCAGTTAATTGCTTGCAAGCGTAGGAGATTGTGGGTTCGAATCCGGCTGGCTCCATTGCACACACTCTTTGTACGTAACTCCCAAAATGTATTTTTCTAGTGTTGTAATTTTACCTAGTACTATCTTGTCTCTGACTTATTCGCGTGCTCTCATGTCAAGCACACAAGTCATTTGTCTGTTATTCAATAGATTAATAAATCAAATAAATGTCTCGCGCAATTTCTAAATTTAAATTGTTTTGCAATATTACTTTTTGTTCATTTTATGTAATAACTGTAATGTGACATAAATTTGACGTAATTTCTCCTATTTAAGACTTCTAACGCAAGTTAATGATTTTATTATTTTACAATATCTTTTCTCTTTTAAAATTCACGTGTAAATATAGTTTGTATGACGTAATTTTTAACAAGTTTCTGCTTATTATACGTAATTATTTAATTCTAACTTGAAAGGTTTTTTTCTGTTTAAAATAGTCACGTGTAAATAAATTTTTAATTTGAAGCAAACATTATTGTTTGCGCTGCTTATACAGTTGGCAACAGTTTAAATTAATACCATTTTCTAAAATATGTAAAAAAATATTACTCGAAATAGTGAACATTTGAATTTAAAATAGAAATAAAACCTCAAAAAATGCGTCAAATTAAAAAATTAATATGGTCTACACACCGGGAACTTCAAACGTATAAAATGATCTAAAAATAATTAAATTCTCATGTATAGTTTTTGCTCCTATAAAACTTTTTTAATGGAACGATTTTGCCCAACTTTAGCGTTAAATATCTCTTAAAATAATTCTTCGATTTGAAAACTGTTTGCATCAGCGTGTTTATCAAGCATTTCTCTATTATACCACCGATTTTCATATTTTTTATGCAATAGTTTTCTTAATATTAACGAAGAAATACCTCCCGTCACAAAAAATTCAAAACCGGCGGTGGTAGTTCCCTTTTTTTAGAATAGAGAGATACTATTTACAATTTTAAAAAGTGGTCATGTGACACGGTCGCATAAACGCGAGAGAAAAAAACACTTTGCTTTTACTTACGAAAAGATATTTAGTTTTACTATTTAAAATACAGTTCTTGACACTTAAATGCAATTAACATACAATACCCTGCTTATACCAATTGTATACATATTAAAATTGCAGTGGAACAAAAAATATAGAAATGGGAAATACCTTCAGGCATCACCTTGTTTGAAGAGGAAACAATCCATAGGTTACAGGAAAGTCACTTAAAAAGTCCGTATATTGTCGAATCACCCCGCGCACATACTAATATAAATTTACTCGTTACTAGCTCGCGACACTGCTCTTAAACTGCCTTAGCTCTTTATCGAACTAATTAGTATGGTCATGTCTATTAAACTAGCAGACCGGTTGACGAACCTCGGACATACCATCCGTCCAGATTGGCAGAAGAGATATTATTGACGTCGACTAAAGTGCTCGATAACATCTCAGAAAAGCTTAAGAGCGAAGGCGTCACTACATCTCAGAATATTTCCAATCAAATATTTTTCTCAACTGCATCTCTCCAACACATCCGATCGAAATCATCATCGCAACTGCTTAGTTTAGTATGCTTAATTCATTTTGAAAACTCTTCAGGATAATTAGGGGAGCGATGCCCGTGGACCCTGTATCCTATCAGAGACTTCAGACCCTTCAGCTTATTCGCAAATGTTTTCTAAGCGGGCTGGTTGCTCTCTCTCTAGATCCCCTCCTTACATTACGGGAGCCCTAGGAGCTGTTTTCACATGACCGTGTTGCGTGGCTCATTTTATTACCTACCATAAATCCGCTACTAAATTGTAGCTTGACATAAACTGCCAACTCATTGTTCCTCGCTGTCTACTCTGGCGACAAACGTAACACACTATAGATGTATGTTCTTGATAATATATCACTACTGAACCAGCTGGCCGTCTTGTTTTTGTAAACATAGTTTGTACTTAAACTATCTTATTTAAATATATTTAAATGCATACACATGCTTAAAATATAATAACAGTAATAATAATAATACATTAATCACTCATTTTTAGTAAACATAGAATAACAATAATAATAATTATAGTCATTAATCTGTAAAAACGAGAGTGAATCCTGTGGGACACACATTGTATCTGCGAGACACGTTTCGTGTCCAGCAGAAAATGTTGTATATTCTGTGCTATAAAAATGATTTTTCGTTCTTCTTTATTTTTTATCAGTCTCATAATTGACATTATTTTCTAATCTCTTTCTCTCTCCATCTTCTCTATTCCATTTTCTTTCTTAATGTTTCTGATTACCATGGAGTGAGTCCAAAGATTATAGAAGACTTATGGTATCGTTTTCAAAATTACCTTTATAAGAAATTTCGAAACTTATGCATAGACAAGAGCAATTTTCTTCTAAATTTTTTTCCCTATCATGTAACTGTTTCAATGTCTTTTTAGTTTACAATATGCTGTCAGAGATTTTTTCGAATTTCAAAAATGACATTCAAACATTGTAATAACTAGTGTTGAGAGGTTGTGTGCTTGTAACACTAGTTGTACATATTTTACGTAAAGTTGTACTTCATTTTCTAGATTAATATTTAAAATGCCAAATATTAAAATGGAAGGCTACTTTAAGGCTTTTAAATTACCTTTGTAAGAAAGTTCGAAACTTATGCATTGATAAAAGCAACTTCCTTCTAATGTTCCTTTTTTGTTTTCTTTTCATATAACTTTTTTCAATGTTTTTATTAGATTGCAATATACTGTCAGATTTTTTTTTTTCAAATTTCAAATATGGCATTCAAACAGTGCAATAACTAGTGTTGAGAAGTTGCGTGCTGATAACTCTGATCGTAGTTTTTTACTCAAAGTTGTATTTCCTTTTCTTTAACATTCAATACATGCAATATATAATTCACTCTTGCATAAAATATATAATTTTTTTCGCTACCTGATATCATAGGGTTTCAAAAGGTTTTCGATGAAATACAAGTACAACAGTTTATACATATAACATATTCTGCGTATAACAGATTATCTGATAGTATCGTCAATCTGAAAACTCTCGTCTTCAATAAAAGTTACCAGGTGCAAAAAAAAAAGTCGTTTTTACTACAGCATTTTCACGGTTGATAGAGACATTGTCACCCAAGACGTTCCACTTTAACTCCTTGAGAAATAGTGGGATATATTTTATCCCACCTACGATTGAGGAATATTTTCACCAGAAAAATTTTATTAAATTTTACTTTTCTAACTTTGGTAAGAAAAAGCCGTAAAATTGCTTTTCCTTATTTTGCAATAAATCTTTTTCCAGATTCTGGTGTGAATTCGACATTACAGATACACAATTACTTGCCCCTCAAAAGGTTAAGCAGTCTGTTGCAGCATTCATTAAACGGCTACACCCAATCTTAACTTTCAATTACTAATTATTTATTAAATACTAGGGGGCTCGGCCCCCTATGAGCTACGCTCGCCAAACCCCGTCCATATACCGCAGACTCTAAATGCACGCTAATTTGATCGGTTTTTAAAAGAATACGAAAAATTGAATTATAATTTAAAAAACAGTGGCGATCTCCCTATAAACGGATTTCTATTCATTTCTCTTTGATTGGGGAATTTTAACGCCAAATCCGCTGCGGTATTACTTGATTATCACGTCGGCCAATTTCGCCAAATTATATAAATCGCCAAACCACTAGCCAAATTATACAAATTGACGTAATTTTTATTTTAAATAACGAAAGAACAAATAAATTAGTACAACATTAATAAAAATACAAATAAAACGTCGAAATAAAAATAACTTGATGACGTAGACACGTGTAACAACATTTCAAAATAAGCTAATATAAAAGGAATTAAGTAGAGTCTTTGTATCCTGGTATTTTTTAACAAAGCGAAAAGAAAGTTCTTTTAAATGAGACATTTTAAATTAATCGTTTTTAATCTGACGTAATTTTGACCAAGCTATTCTTTCTCTTTTAAATATTCACGTGAAAATACTTTTGTTAGAAATGAAATATTATTTGCGCTTTCCTAACAAAAATACTTAAAAAGATCCTCTCAAAATATGAAATAAATGTCTAGCGCAATTTCTAAATTTAAACTGTTTTGCAATATTATTTTGTGTTCATTTTATGTAATAACTGAAATATTTCGTAAATATAACGTAATTTCTCCTATTTAAGACTTCTAACGCATGTTAATGAATTTATTATTTTACAATATCCTTTCTCTTTTAAAATTCACGTGCATAATTTTTATGACGTAATTTTTAATAAGTTCCTGCTTTTTGTACATAATTATTTAATTTTAATTTGAAAGTATCTTTTCAGTTTATAATAGTCACGTGTAAATATTTTTTTTTTAATTTGAAGCAAACATTATTGTTTCTGTTTTTTATACAGTTGGCAACAGGTTAAATTAGTACAATTTTCTAAAATAAGTAAAAAAATCTCTCGAAATGCTGAAAATTTAAATTTAAAATAGAAATGAAACCTCGAAAAATGAGTCAAATTAAAAAAATAAATAAATTCTGCACACCGGGGAATTATAACGTATAAAATGATCTAAAAATTATTAAAATCCGATGTATAGTTTTTGCTCCTATAAAACTTTTTTAGTGGAACGATTTTGTCCAACTTTAACATTAAATATCTCTTAAAATAATTCTTCGATTTGAAAACTGTCTGCATCAGCGTGTTTATCAAACATTTCTGTATAAAACCACGGATTTTCACATTTTTGTATGCATTATTTTTCTTAATATTAACGAAGAAAACCTCCGGCCACAAAAAATTCAAAACCGGCGGCGGCGGTGACAGCGGTAGTTACTTTTTTTTAAGAATAGAGAGATACACTTCACAACTAAATAGACGTTGAATTTCAACTGCTGGATTATTATGTGTATTCAAAAACCGTATGACTAAGCATATGGTTGTCATTTCGACTTTCATGAACAACTTAGTGATGGGCGATTCTCGAGAATTTACCAATCGAAAAAAATCGTAATCGTAAAACATACAATCGATATAATCATCGCTTACTTCACAGAATCTACAATCGAGATGTTAAACAATCTCGGGGAGGGTAGTACACAGTGAGACGAAAAATATTATTTCTTAACATATGGCGACTATTTTTATTCTTTAAAAAAAATTACTACATCTTTATGAAACACAAATACGCTACACATTAATGTATAAATGGTTTTAAATATGTTATTTATAAAAGATTCGAAGCACGATAACGGATTATCGTAAATTGTCTCACTGTGTGCCACACGTGGTACACAGTGGGACAATGTGTATGTTTTCATAAATCATACATTTTTACACTGTATCCATAATTTCTTCAATAATTTTACATTATGGTTTTTTAAATTACCTTTGTAAGAAAGTTCGAAACTTATGCATTGATAAAAGCGACTTTCTTCTAATGTTCCTTTTTTGTTTTCCTTTCATATCATTTTTTCAATGTTTTTATTAGATTGCAATATGCTCTCAGATTATTTTTCAAGTTTCAAGCATGAAATTCAAACAGTGTAATAACTAGTGTTGAGAAGCTGCATGCTGATAATTTACTCAAAGTTGTATTTCCTTTTCTCTAACATACAAAACATGCAATATATAATTCATTCTAGCATAAAACATATAATTTTTTTTCGCTACCTGATATCATAGGATTTCATATGGTTTTCGATGATACCCAAGTATAACAGTTATACATGTAACATATTCTGCATATAACAGAATATCTGATAGTATCGTGAATCTGAAAACTCTCGTTTTCAATAAAAGTTCTCAGGTGAGAAAAAGGGTCGTTTTTACTACAGCATTTTTATGGTTGATAGAGACATTGTCACCCAAGACGTTCCTCTTTAACCACTTGAGGAGCGGTGGGATATATTTTATCCCACCTATGATTAATGAAGATTTGCACCAGAAAAATTTTACTAAATTTTACTTTTCAAACTTTGGTGGGAAAAAGCCGTGAAATCGCTTTTCCTTATTTTGCAATAAATCTTTTTGCAGATTCCGATGTGAATTCGACATTACAGAAACACAATTACTTGCCCCTTAACGGGTTAAGCAGTCTGTTCCAGCATTCATTAAACTAATTCATAAAACTAAAAATCGTAATCGTAAAAAGTACAATCGATATAATCATCGCTTACTTCACTGAATCTACAATCGATATGTTCAACAATCTAGGGGAGGGTAGTACACAGTGAGACAAAAAATATTATTTTTTAGCGTATGGAGACTATTTTTATTCTTTTGAAAGAAAATTTTGCTGCATCTTTTAGAAACACAAATACACTACACATTAATGTATAAATGGTTTTAAATAAGTTATTTATAAAAGCATAGAAGCACGATAACGTATTATCGGAAATTTTCTCACTGTGTACCACAAGAGGTACACAGTGGGACAATGTGTATATTTTAATAAATCATACATTTTTACACTGTATCCATAATTTTATTCAGTATAATAATATATTAACTACTGCCTGAAATCGTGGTTTTCACTTGGAGTTCAATATGACATTTTTGGAGTCGAATAGGATTGATAGAGCAATAGTAAAAATGCAAAGAAAACTACAGGGTGCACATACCATTAAAAAGTCAACCACATTTTGAGCTTAACTGAACACGTATGGTGGATTGTGGTAGTTAAACGTATCCCTCTTAAATAAAGGCTTAAGAGTATACCTATCAATGGCAGTGTGTAGCCCAACGTACATCCAAATTTCCTAGAGAAATCTGAAACCTTTGGTATCCTGATAGTCGCTTTGTTTTCATAACTTGTAGTTCTAGCAGTAGCATTAAAATGTCTGACTCATTAACAAACGCCATATCTGGAACATGAGGCGTAATAAAGCCTGCTACTTTCACAATCTTGCGAAGATAAATCATTTCAAAATCGCCATCTTCATCCTTACAAGTTAAGATTTTTCCTACATAGAACACACTATTTGGAAAGAGCACAAGAACATAGTCACGAACGACAGGCTCCTGTTCTAGTCCCTGAAGATAAAATGATTCATCGTCTTCAGAAGAACCGTCTAGAATCGTCTGTGTATCCTCAATTAGTTCTATCATCTGAAGACGAATCATTCTGCACAGTCTGGTGTGTTTTTGAAGACTTCGGAAATAAAGTTCTGGATTCCGACTTCCCTTTCTTCCTTTTACGTGAAGGGTTTCTGTCGCCTAGATCAGCGTTGCGCCATTTTGAGATGTCGTTTACGATTTTTAATTAACATTTCTATTAATTTTCAAAATATCAAAAATCTTATCCTCAGGTGCACAATGGAAGACCATGGTCTACCTTTATGCAGATTTTCAGCCTCGTACGTTTAGTACATTTCCCTAGCCATCGCACACACATATACACACACAGACAAAGCGAATTTTTTTTTATTAGTATAAGATATGGTATTAATTTTACTTATATAATATTTGAATTTCAACAAATAACTATTTTTTTAACATCATAACCACATGGTAGGCACACAGAGAGACATGTCTCACTGCGCAATTTTGTTACATTGTAATAAAATGGATGGCATATCTGTTTCATCATATTGATCGCTTTAAAAGTTTGTGTCGTTTCGTCGAGATAGTCTATCATTAGATAAAGCTAGGTTTGGTTAAGTAAATATATGCCATAATGAAGAAAATAAACTCTAAAAAAAGACATTTATGTAACTTTAACAACTGTAAAATAAAGAATTATTTACTATTTCGTTTTACGAGTAACCAAAGTCCCGAAACTACATCCACGTGTTGCATAAGATGAGGTGGTTATGTGTGAGCGTCATCTAGGAGAAAAGATTACTACTGTATGTGAAAATGATTGCTATCTCATTGTGTAGCACGACTCACTGAGGCGACTCTCTCTATTATTAAAATCATTGACTTTACTTACGTATAAAGTAGTTTTTAGTAAATACATGGCAACTAAAACAGACAGAATAAAACAAACATAAGCAATCAATGTAAAAATAACATTGAGATGCTCGATGGCTTTGTATAAATATTCTTTTCTACAATCTTCATTTGAAGCTAAACGAAATGTGGTGAAAAAGACAGAAGCAGTAATGTAGTTTGCTCCTATTGTTTTCATTCTCATTTTTATTCAATTTCAATTGATGAATGCATTCCTATTATGAAACCTTCAAAAAGTTGTATTCTAAAATTTGTTGATAATCTTAATACAAATTATTTTGTATAGAGTAGATGGGGGTAAAGATACGCACGGGGCAAAGATACGCCCTGGCTGATTTAATATGAAGAAACATTTCTACAATCATGACTGCTAGTTAGTAGTTTGGTCTCAAGTGTAGTAGTTGTGTGTCCAAACCTTGTGAAATTTGTAGCCATCCGTGACAAGAAAATTAGGTAAGTTTAAATTTTCGAATTTTGATCTAAAATTTTTCTGATTTTAAAATTTCACTTTATTGTTTAGCTGACAATACTTCGAATTTTAACAAATACAAAAATTCAGTGGAGAACGGAAACTCTATAGCTTCTAAATGCCGTATAGTTTACCTCGATTGCATTTGCTTAAACTTGCAGGTAGCCGGTTAAGTAAAATACGGCAGAATGGGGTAAAAGTACGCATCCGTCTTGGGGCAAAGATACGCACAAGTTTAAGATGCGGGGCGTCTTAAAACCCTGTCGTTTTAGCTAGATGCAAAGCTTTCCACAATTACGTTGTGGAAAATTTTATTTTTTATAAGTTAGTATTGTATTAAATATAATAGCTACTTAACTAATATAAGCTAGTTAACTACTTTTTCATTTTTCTAGTTAAGTTTGTTTTTAATATAGAACGTGGGTATCTACCTAGCAAATCTACCTGGCCTTTTAAAAATCAACATTCTTGTTTCATAAAACGATTTTGTTTTAACACTTAACCCTTAACTCCTGTTAACGGTCTTACATACCACTGCTATATTCAGTTTTCATAGCTTAACTTATAATTTTCAGCTTAACTATTGATGTAAGTTTAATTTCGATTCATTTCGAAACATAGTAGCATCACTAAAGACTTCTAAATGAGGAGAATCTTTATTATAATAGGCCTTTACATAAAGTTTAGCGCAAAAACAGTATTTTATGAGTCAGTCAACGCTTTTATTCATTCTACGATCAAGGTGTCTTTGAGACCGCTCACAGTATTTATGCAACAATCTTTGTCACAGAAGTTAGAGGCTATCTGCTATTTGCGATCTCACAGACCGCTGTTTTTTTCTCTTTTTTTCATGGTTTAACTTACAATTTCCAGTTTAACTATAAATACTAGTGAGATTTACTAATGCTTTTGCATAACTCATTCGTTTTATTGGAAATGGGACAAAAACTCACAGTAATGGGGCAAAAATACGCACTGCGTATCCCTTAAATGCGCGATTTTTTATTTTGTTTCGAAAAAATTATATATGGCTCTCTGAAAGTATTTTTATTACACAGGAAAAATAATGACCAATATCAGATATACGTTTTTCATATAATACGTCAATCTTTTCTTCTGTTGCACATCAGCAATACAAGTAAACATTACTGTCGTGTGGATGTTTTACGCTAAAATATTGCAAATTAGTAACTATTTTAATAAGTATTACTCCACATACCTTATTTTATAAAACTTAACTTTTAACACTTTAATTCCCATGACAGAATATGTTCTAGAAATTACGTAGTTCAGAGAATCTGACTTTACACGAGAAAGTTTGAATGGTTTATTTCGCTTTATTTAAATACGGAATGTTTGTTATTAATTAAAGCAAATGTTGCTATTTTAATTTTCTGCTGTGAATTAGGTATAAAAATCTATTAAATTCAAAATACTGTTGTTTGCATATATGCAAATCTACGGACTAAAGTGTTAAGCGCCAAGCCTGTTTTGTCTGTGTTTCCGTTTACCTCGAGAGATAAGATTCCTTCGAAATCGGTTTACAGAATACTTCAATTCTGAATGCTTACATTTTATATAAAATAACACCAATACAAATATCTGAATCTCTGAATTTCGGAAGAAATTAGCTGTGTATCTCAGAAATTGTCGGGACGAAGACATTCCATACTGCAAATACTTTTAAAAATACTGTGACTCCAAAAAAAAAAAAAATGGAAAAGTCGCTAAAGTACGAATATAATGTAAACTATGCTACGAAGAAATGCGGCACAAATTGGTTAGAAATGGCCAGAAAATTGACTAAACAAGTAGTCGCATTTTGTGATACCTGCGAAGGACAAACGTTTTTATGTTTACCGTGGCAATAAAAACGTATTACAATTTTTTGATAAGATATATTTACGTACATTCACGAACCGATCCTGAAATTACTTAAAATTTATTTAGAATGTAATTTATTTTGTTTTATATCGTATTTTCATACTGTCAGTCACCGCCGACTGAAGAGGTCTGAACAAAAACTTTAGTGTCATTCACCGGTGACTGACGCGGTTCGAACAGAAAGTTCATTGTCAGTCAACGATGACTGACGTGTTAAAGCAATGTAAAATTTCCACTGTATGAACATGAGCATAGTAATAATAAATATCATGAATTTTTAATAACTTAAATTCACTAAATTAATTGTACTACAGATGCTAGGAAAATGAATTGAACACCACTACCCCCCCCCCTCTCCTTCCGAAATTTTCAAAACTCTCTTCTCAATCAAGTTTTTTCAAGTATAAGACCCAGTATGCTGTCAAGAAATATATTCAAACGTAACGATTGAAACAACGCTATTTTGGAACGGTATTTACATTAAGAAAACACTTTAAACGCATTTATCGATCTTTAGAAACATTATTCAAACGTTTTCAAAGATTTTCATCTCTTTTTGTCAATTGTATTCTGGAATAAGTTATCTTTCCTTTTTTATGACGTCCAAATCACGTAACTATGGCGCATTAGATAGAATCGAATAGCTTTTCACTTTTTCTATAAAGATCAAAAGTTTGACACATGTTAAAGTTCCTCTAAATGTGAAATGTTGTGCGATTTTCCCGTTGATCATAAACAAAAGATCTTCATCGCAAAACGGAAGGATAACTGGGCAAATATACCTACTAAGAGGGAACATGTCTAACTCGGTAACTGTTTTCCAGTCTGTAGCAATTCCAGCATGACTCTTAATGTGTGTATCCAAATTCAAAGTAGCTAGTTTCTGACACAATTAAGAACTCATTTTTTATTTTAAGCGAATTAGCTAGAATCTATTAGCATTTTTCCCTTTTCGATAAAGGCAAAAGTTTTGAGAGAGGTTAAATTTCCTTAAATGTCTAATGAGTGTCTAATGCTGTGGAAATTCGAATGCATTATCGAATGAAATGTAAAAAAAAAAAGCACTTTACGTATTTTCAGACATTTTTTTGTAAATTCCCTGTCAATAAAATCGTGCTGCATGTTTATATTTTTGTTAAAGTAAAATGTAACATAAAAACGACAGGTGATATATGTATGTACGACATGTAATACAAATAAATATTTGCACAAGTAGATGACAATGAACATAACTTACATTTAGTTTATTAACACTATTGCTACCGGTGTTAAATGAAGCTTTTATGATTTTGATTTATAATTCTGTGTAATTTTAAATTAAAACAATCGCAAATCATATATTTAATGTAAAAAAAAATGTGATTTTCTTTATTACAAATCACAATTGAATTAACTGTAAATCAAAATCTTAAGAGCGTCATTTGACACAGGAAGAAATAGTGTTAATCTGCATTTCTTCATCTTCCAAACTTGAAAACTATAAACAGAAAATTATTTTAAAATTATCCGGAAAATTAATTGTTCTCCAGACACTCTAATAAATAAAGCAATGCATTAAATTAGAAACATATTAATGTGTGCAACAGTTAGAAGTTTATATTCCTCAAAGGTGTCGTATTCTGCACCCTATAGGAAAAATCTACAAAATTGCTTTACCGCATATTCATTTTCTAATTAATTATTACAATCACAAATATGCATAATTGGAAATATTGGCTATATCTTTAATTTTAAACACACAGGGGATAAATTTTCGAATAACAATTTAATATGATTCTTCAAATAATTTAAAATATGTTCTCTGAAAATATTTGTTAGGTGATGAATTAAAAGAGAAATTAGAAACTATTGATCCCATATTAAAACCTCAAATTTCTTTGTTAATATGAAATTTTATTATTCTGTTGTGTTATGAAATTTTTTATTGTGATATTTTCAGTTAGTGGAACATTATTCAGCCTGATTTACATTATTTTTTTATGTGTATAAAACTAATTTATTCAAGCATCTTATCTGCAAATGATGTATCATTGTTTCTCAGCATCCTAATCACGCAATTTTCAGTATTTTAAAAAAAGGAACTTTCTGTGAATTTATACTGATCTGTTCAACGACATAAAAGAGATCATATATCCCCATGTCGCTGTCAGAGCACAGCTCCTATTTCCCATCAAAATTTACCCTTTTATGCCACATATTAAGCGCCCCGTGATCGATGTCGTAAACTTAATAAATTTAGCATAATTTTTTTTCCGGTGGCATCTTCCCCGGTCGATCCCGCTACCATTTCGGTCAATAACTGAAGGAAGGAACCTGCAGTTCTAGCGGGCGTCGCCTTTTACGCAAAGCAACGATCGTTAGAAGTTCATATATTATGATATTATGTTGTTTTCAAGATATTTTCACCTTTTATTCAAATGCATATTCAAATACGTTCATGTTATGCCGATACCACAAATATATTTCATGACACCGTCACTTCCTATAGCAGTTTTTTCCCTGCATAAAAAAATGGTCTACAGAAAATATCTACAGTCATTTCTAATTTATCATTTTTATTCCTATTTCATTAATTTATTGGTTCATAATGATTTTGATAATCGTTTTTATTTTATTTTCGTTTTGCATCGCTCAACTCAGCTGGATTTCTGTCTGGAAGTCTGAAACGATCAGCCAGTGATAATAATCTACAGAAAGCGTGAAAAATATAGTTGGTATTCCAGTTTGCCAAACCATGGCAAGTAGCATATCACAGCGCGCAATCAGGTAACCTTTTGCGAATATACATTTTCTAGCATAAATCATAATGTGCTTTGCTATTTCCCATTGCCTGCTCACGTATATTCTGTACTGTCGCATCTGTGAACCTACTTCATTGGACAAAAAACACTTTATTGCCAAAGAATGCTACTGAAGAATTGAATTCATGGCAAGTAACGAAATAGGGAGTCTAGTAAATATTTATTCTTCATACTTCATTAGAAACATAAAGTACTCATCAAGAGGAATTGTTTTCTGACAAGGTTGTCGTAAGTCATCTATACCGAATGGTAAAGGGCGAAGAAAAGCACGCGCAAAGTAAACATCTTATAATTCATTGACAGGAAGTAAATTTAATGTAGAATAAGCCACAAGAATTGCTTCTTTTATTAAGTTTTTTTCCAATGGCTCAAGTAGAGGTCTAAATGGCTCGTAACTTATTATGTCATTAAAAGTAACAGGGTCCTCACGTCCTCAGAAAAGTTAGTTACTGTTGGTAGCATTTGAGATACATCACCACTCTCAGGTAGTGTAGAAATCGAGTTTTCATCAGTAATATTTACGTAATAAGATGATTATGATCATAAAGCCATATGAGTGTTTCTAGAAGACGTTTAGAGAAAACAGAAAAGCATATCTTGATAAAGTATTTGTTGTCATTAACACAGCTGAAGTCACATCTGAAATGTTGGCAAGCAAGCAAGAAATAAAACTCTGAATATTTTGTCTTAATCTGATTATATTTCTCCTATATAGTAAAGCGAGGAGAGTTCGCGCGGTAGGAGAGATTGCGCACAAAGAGATTCGACGGGAAGGAGTAGAGTGCGCGCCCAGCGACTCCAGGTAGCTGTACAGCAGAATTAGTGCAATGTCTACATGAATGTGCATATTTATTGTTCCAAGCGTCTTGGATAAAGCAGTGCTATTTTGTTATGTTTTTCCAAAGTAAGTGCTTGAATTTTCATAACTGTTCATCAGAATTGTCAGACAACGTCAGTAATACAAAATATTTTGAACTTAAACGATTTCTTATAAACTACTAACCTGGACTAAGTATGCGAACACCAAAAATGCATTTTAGAAGCGGCCATATTTAAATAAAAGGCCGCGCAATCTCTCCTACCAAAATAGGAGAGTTTGCGCATCTGCTACTTAGGAGAGATGGCGCATTTTCCCATAAATTTAAGTGCTAGGAGAGATAACACAGTTTATTGATAAATTTGTATGAATTGCAAATTACGTGTAAAACATATGAATGAATCAATTTTGAAATAATTTCGGAAAAACACATAATTATCAAAACTAAATTTGGCAATAAATTAATTTGCAAAAACATACTTTTGCAGATAAAAATTTTATTAATAAATTAATAATACAGTTATTATTAAATAAATTTTATGTAATTATTTTTGTTAATAAATTAATATTATATTTGTTAATAATTTAATTAAGTATTTATATATTTTTTTTAATTTATGAGCAATTAATTTGCTAATAAATTAATTTTGTTAACTAAAATAAATTTTCTAATACAATGTTTTGGAAAAGCTTTCACCCATTCCAAGTAGTGTAATGCCATCGAAATCAAAAAGAAACAGAGTGCAACTAATGTTACTGATCCACAAAATATATATTTAAAAAAAAACTTAAGAAGGATGCCGCTAAAAAAAAAAAAAAAAAAAAAAAAAAAAAAGGCTGAAGATAAGGTGTTTCCACAAAAAATGGGATAAAAAACTCAAAGGAAAAAAACCGAAGGTCAATTAGGATGAGTGCACTGAGTGTATGGAACTGTACCAGGAGACAATTTCAACAACTGACTGTATTCAATGTATTGCTTGTTGCAGGTGATTGCACGAAAGATGCACGTTTTACAACAATATTTTATTTATCCGCGTCGCTCAATAACAGGCTCCAAACAGAATTGAGCACACTGCCTCACATGAGTATTGGGAAGTCGTTTGATAGTTTTACGCTTGGATGCATTAACAAATACGCTAGATATAGAAGTGTTCCATATTGCCCAACCATTCCATAATACCCAAACTTACTCTATATATTTTTATTTTTTTAAATAAAAATATAACAAGCGAAAAAAGCTTTCTCAAACATGTTGATTTAACTATTAATATATTTTCTGTCTTTATTCTTTATCTTTAGATAAAAATAAATCATCAGTAGGTTTGAGGAATCATTTAATGGGTCATTCCATGGTACCTTTCCTTATATTTAGAACAATTTACTTCAGTAATTTTATTAATATAACACCAAACGAAATATTCAAAAAGTAAAGTTGACATAATGTGTTAATTAAACCTATTCAAAGCTCAATTTAGATGAAAACCACCTAATTTCAGTGATATTTCTTGATCTCTAGCAGTTATATTTATTATGATAACTGACATTACAGAAAAAGGAACGTAAGTTACCATTAAAAATATAGTTTTCATTCTCATTTTTTAGGTAATTTTCATCCAAATTGACCTTTGTATACGTTTAATTAGCAAATCATGTCAACTTTACAATTGAGTATTTTTTGGTGTTATATTACTAAAATTGGTGCAGTAAATTGTTCTAAATGTAACGTAAATTACCATGGAATGACCCTAATTTTTTTTTTACTACGCGAAGACACATAATTTAATTTTAAAACTAATTTTAACTAAAAACTGAAGGAAATGGTGTTGCCGCTGTTATGAAAGATCCATTTAGAAAACTGTCACTTCAAACCAAAAAAAAAAAAAAAAAAAAAAAAAAAAAAAAAAAAAAAAAGAGAGAAAGAATTTAAATCAGCTCCTGTCTTTGGAGAAAACTAGAACTGCAGAAATGCAATTTAACATTAATTATGCGTCTGGTGGAAAATTCAGCCCACTTATCTTTAATGGAAAGAGATTTTATATTACGAAACACTTCTAGTGGAAAGTTTAGGGAAAATTATTAATAAAAGGTGAAACATTAAAAAAAGTTGTCTTTATAAAATAGCTGTTTCACTTCCATCTTTTCTTTTATTAAATGTAAAATTCACAATAAATAAATCTGAAATTTTCAGACTATTTTATATAAATTGTAAAATATATATTTTTATGATATCGGATAATAGTTTAATTATTTCCCTTGAGAAATTTGTAAATAAATTGTATTATTTGGCCAATCGTCTTAGAATTTACACTTGATATTCTAATCGTATTGTGTTTCACTTAAATCGAACTGTAAATGTTACTCACATGCATTTTTTATTACAGAATATTATGTAGTAAGCATTAATCAAGTTGTCAACAGAATAATTTATTGTTGAAATTCTTACAATAAATTTCTAAACAGAGAAAATTATTTTATGTAATTTGTGGTTCATTTTTACATTATTCGTGACTTAAAATAATGGAAATTTCAATTAAAAGTACCAATTGTAATTTATAAAATTTTAATTTGTGATTTATTACAACTTGTAATTTATAAGATAAATTTTGCAAGGTGAAATTGAGATAATATTCTAAGTTTCTTTTGATTTACCCACCAGCTATTCTAATAGCTATAAAAAAATCATATTATAAAATACTGCATTTTTAAAACATTTATTTTTGTACAATTTTGAACTTTTTTCAACTGTTTGAAAGAAAAGTCCTATCGGGAGTTGAACCAAAGGCCTTTCTCATAACTTTCCAACATTCTGCTTATTGAACTATCTGGACCGACAACCGGCTAACACAAGATAACCTTATTGGCAATAGTATCTGGTCTGCCATGTAGATAGTTCAACATAATATACTGGATGTTATGGAACTCAAACGATGGACACATAAATGGGTGAATATCACAAAATACGAGATTATGAGAACAAAATTTTTTTGAAAAATTAAATCGTTTCAAAGCTTCTGATTCTTTTAAAATGTTAGTTGAACAGCTGAATAAAGGAATTTATACGTAAAATTGTTAAAGTTTGAAGAGCTTAAGTTCATTTTTATGTAATTGTAATTATATACCATTTTCTTGGAATATGTATGCCTGGATAATGACAATTTCATTCTGAAACATTTCTCACATGGTCATTCTTGTTTTTTTTTATTTTCAGATCTAACATTTTAATTTCGTTTAAAGGAACATGTTTCCTCCATAGTACCTCAAATTCAGTATAATGTTCAGTTTTATTTGTAATTTTTTAAGCCAGGAAAATGACATAATAAAAAGCTACTCAATTTTTATAAAGCCATTAAACACATTATTTTCAAAGAAATATCTAAAAGATCTTGCTGGTAGCAATGATTTTACTACTTTTGACTTGAACTATGAGAAGAACGAGAAGAATTACTCTACCATACCTCATAAAGATCTAAAATGAGCAGGGCAAGAAAATGACATTCATTTTCAGTGACAGTCATATTTTAATTATGGAAAATTATTTGTAAAATACAGAACTTGTTACCTTCCTCATATTTGTTTTACATAAAATATAATTAATAATTAGAAATTAAAAAAAACTAGGAAAATATATTTGTACAGTATAGCAGAAAGCCTTTTACTTTGCACACATCACATAGTGACATGCCAGGAAAATGACAATCTGAAAGTTTAAGTCTTTTAATTGCTTTACTTTTGTGCTATTATGAATATAATATCTCTTGAAAATACTTCTAAGAATATTTTTTATTAGAATGTAAAAAAAAAAAAATGTATTATCCAACATTTTATAGACATTTTATTGTGCGGACTCCAATTTTCTTATTTTGTGATATTGTCCCAGATACACTTTATTAATATTAACTCAGTCATACTGATTGGTAATTTTATCATATTGGCCAATAACTAAACTCCGAAACGTAATGTTGTTGTTTTTTTTTTTTTTTTTGCATTTTGTAATAAAAGGGAAATATATCTTACTAGATTTTTTTTATAAAAAAAATAAATTTCAAATTTTCTCACTTTTTGAACAAACTACTCGGTACAAAATTCATGCTATTGTTAAAAAAGGGACTTGTTGTAATAGAGTACCAAGTTATCTGGGAAACGTGCTGAAAATTCGATATAAAAATCCCTCTTTAAAAAACGCCTATTAATTTTATCAGCTTCCACGCCTCTTCTATGTTGAATTAATTTTTGAACTTCTTGAATGTGTCTTGTAGTCCGATGGTTAATTCAAAATAGGATTAAGTTTGGAAAAATTCTTTTAATAAATTAGAAGGTAATGTAATGAAGCGAAATATGGTAGACGAATTTAGATGATGAGATTTCGACAGATAGTATTTAATTACACATTTTTTATGTGTTAATAAATATTTTTTGCTGTGTGTGTTACTTGCCTTAAAAATGGCATTTAAACCAGAAATTAAATCAAGATTGAAATAAACTAACAACAAGTGTAATATAATTTTTAACAATAAAAAAAAGATCCGTACTTCCAAGTTGAGCTGATTAAAGTACAAAGACAGTCCTTAGAATGATCTCCTTTGTTTATAGAAAACGATCCTTATGCTTGAATTCCGCTATAATAGAAATTTTAAAAGGGATTGTACCCATGTTTATATGCATTACATCAAGATGAACATCTTTTAACCCTTTCAGGGGTGCCGTTTGCTGTCTGCAAACGGTTAATTTTAATGTCTAAACTGACAAATGGCACCAGTAATATTTTAGTACAATTTCAATCTTATAATATATGCGAAGAAAAGCTATTGATTATTTTCGAATAAATTTGTTCGTAAATTGCAGTGTGAATTAATTATTTGAACATTAATTTGAGCAGAAATGCCTCGCCCCCATGAAAGTTAAAGACCTGACGGGAATCAGATTTGACTTGAAAATCCGTTATTTTTAATTATAAAATCCGTTTAGTTTATTCATGACAAAAAAATAATGAAGATATTTTAAACATGGTTGATTGGCTAGTTGATTACGTACTCTATTGTCATCTTTACTAAATAAGGGCAAAACAAACTTACCTCAGCGTAAATTAGAATCCGACCAACTACAAATACCCATGTCTGAGTTAAGATTCAAACCCAGAACCTCTAGTCCAGTGACCTGTGTTCTACCACTACACAAGCGCGTGGCAGATATTTTAAAGAAATTTCAAACGTTTTAACATTGAATCGTGTAAAAATCGAACGCTGTCAGAAGAAGTGGTCAAAGTGGCCACCATCCTCACCCGATCAGTGCTGAACATCAACGCTTAACATTTCAGAATGTAGTGGACATTACATCAGTCATAACTTTAAAACAAGAAGGTAATATCATGTGCCCCACATAGATTATGTAACACTTTCCAACACATGTAGAATACTGCAATAAATCTTTACAGTTTATTAAGGTGAAAGACGCCTAAAAAACTATCTAGAAATTGTATAACACAGTTGAAAACCCAATTGCTACGGATACCATCAATAGTCGGAAAAATAGTCGAATTCTTTGTGCAGACCTTTGTATGATCTATTTATTTGAATGTACAGTCGTAAAAAAGAAAAGTAAACACCCCTTACTAACTCTGCAAAAATTATTGTAGAAGAAAGTTACTGGCACCACACGGTTTGTAATAAAGTGTGCTTTTAAATGATGTATATAAAATTTGCTTAGGGGGGTCATGTACATATTAAAACAAACCATAACTTTTTTTCCTATTAGCAGTACACAATTCTGACAGCATAAATGAACCCTACATCCTTCACTTAGCATAAAAAAATTATGCAATTCGTACGATAAGTTTCGAAAAATTAATTATTTTAAAACGAGCGTATTTTAGGGGCTGCACCCAAATTGATGTAGGTACTTGATTGTTGACAGAGAGAGCCCCATTTTTGATCATGGCAGCTTAAGCGCCACTCAAGCGGTCATTGAAGACTGCTAGATTACAGGATTGCATAAGAAATTTCATAATATCTAATCACTTCTATCATAGACGGCCCCATAAACCATTATTTTGCCGTTTTTAAGCATAATTTGAAAACTACTTGGAAGAAAAATTTGAAGTTTTGGATTTCCATAAAGCAGGATTTAATAAATAGAAATACATGAAAAAAATTGTAAGTTGCAATTCATAATTTTTTCGAATATTAATTTCATAATTCATATCATAAAATTATAAAAATTGCAAATTCACTGTATTTAAGTTTGTGTATTTTAGTATTATTGCTACACAAAAAATTAGCACATTAGGAGTATAATTGCAGGTCATATTAATAAATATATGAAAATGTAAATTAACATTAGAAGCACTAAATTTTTAATGCTTATAATTCAAAAACTTATCATTCAAGTGACTTGAAATTTGGTGCCTAGGCATAGTTTGAGCCGAAGATTTGAAATATCTTGTTAAAATTAGGTATTGCTATTGCAAAAAATGAAGTTTGGGTTCGTTTGAGTATGTAGATGGCCCGCTAAGCAAATTTTATATACACCATTTAAAAGTAGGCTTTATTTTCAATCGTTCGGTACCAGTAACTTTTTTCTCGGATAATTTATACGTGGTATGCTTAAAAGTTAGTCCAATTAAACGCATAGTGCAGTTGAAATTTCTATTCAGCAATTTTCGTCAATAAATCGAAATGTACTTGAGATCTTTCGTGTGGCCCTTTATATGATCTATATAATTTATACACACCAAGTAATATGCTAATTACATGTAAAAACACATACCACAACTAAAAACTCACTTTCGCAATTATTATTCATAAGCCGTACTGAGCCAAATACTTTTGTGTGTCACTATAAATGAGCAATTAATTATATCCTCCAGATTTTGCAATAAGCAAGCACACCTCAGTATACACTTGGAATACACCTATACATAAATTTCAATACGATTAAAATATTTTAATATCATTAAAATACACCGCAAACGATATATTTCCCCATAGGTCGTAACGTAACGGAATTATGTTGAGTGAACCGTAAAGGCTACACACTTCATTTTCAGTACCGAACATTACATGGCAAACACCAATAACATATAAGTTTCATGATACTCTGATTATATTTACACGAGTTAGAGCACGGATAGAGAGACAAACCGAATTGACCTATGTTGGAAAGTGTTAAAAAAATCGATGTCGGCTCAGCCTACAGGCGTAGGTAGATTTCGAAGTTAAAAGTAAAATTTTTATTTTAAATAACGAAAAAACAATTAAAATAGTATAACATTAATAAAAATACAAATGAAACGTCGAAATAAAAATCACTTGATGATGTAAACACGTGTAATTTGCTTAAAGTCAAGAGACTGTGACATTTACGATCAATCATCATTAGCATTTAATCGTATAGTTTGTCAATAGATTTTAGGTCGACGAGATAACCAAGTAGTACCAATATTAGTTTTTGTTGCATTAAGATGACTCAGTTTGTTGATTTTCTGTAAGCAAATATTGATTTACAATGGAAGTCTATGAGAATTTGGCGAAATATTAGAAATATCGATAAGTTGGCGTCACTTTTGGCGACTCATTTTGGTCTCCAAATTTGGCGATATATTGCCTTGTTGTCGACAAACTTGGCGGCATTTGGCGACGGAACAGGGTCACTCCCTACGGTAACCCCCTTATATGTATGGAGATATGATAGCGTAATATATATAGAGAGAGAAAAAAAATTTTCACGTCGAAATCTTGCAATAGAAAAGTAATTTTTGTGGTAAGAATTTTATTGTGGAATTTTTTAATTTTTTTGGCAACTGCTATAACGAAATTTTTTTTTATTTGCCTGTCATTTTTCTGTAAGAGTTGATAAAACTGATAAGTTCTGATAAATTCTGATTAAAGAAAAATCTACTGATAAATTCTGATAAAACATCAAAATTATGTTAAGGCGGTATTCAAAACTTTTAACCCTACCCCATGTCTATTGCGTTGGGCCGATTTTTCTCCTTTGCAATCCCCGCCAAGATATTAGCCATCTCAATGTGTTTGGCGTGTTTGAAGACGATCCGTGCATAATTGTGACTTTTATCGTGTGGATATATATATATATATATATATATATATAAACTTTTTCGGTGGGGGTGGTTTTGGTTTACTGGGGTCATATAATGAAAAGTTATGAAAGAATTTTTCAAAAGTCACAACATGGTAACAAATGCAGTTGATAGTATTTCTTACGAAATCTACCTAAAGGAGATGAAATTTCAACAATATTTTTAACGGACTTTGTAAAAGTATAATATCAAGAAAAAGGGTAAAATGGCACCATCCGCATTTCATCATGTCATAAGTAAACACTCAACGTAGTAGTTGACATTACATATGGGTATCATTTGACGAATTACTATACTTTTACAGTATCAATCATGTTGTCATCTCATTTTCCACAAATCGAGGTAAATGTGTAGAAAACTTTGATAAAGTATCCTCACTATTTTAAAGTCACGAGGGGAAATATGTATCTGGATCGAAGCGAGACACTCTGTATATTATTTTGCATGTATTTTTGAGAACCTGGTCTGGTGATTTGTTTACTGCACTGCGTTGTACCACTTTTAATACTTTCCACCATAGTTGAATAGTATTTATGAATTATTTCTGCCTGCCTGCCGTCTGTCTTTCGGTCTATCCGTACTCTAACTTTATAAATCTACTCGGATTGTCATGCAATTGATATATGTTAGAGAGAGAGAGGGGGGTTTACTATAGCATTTTTGCTATTTAAAAAGAAGCGATTAGCTTTTACAGTTTGTTTACGGGGATACCCAAAAGACTCCCGTTACATTACGATTTAGGAGGAAGAATCGATTACGGGTATTTATAAGATATTGCACTATTTCAACTATATTGATACTGACATATATATATATATATTTATATATATGAAGTGCGTGGCTTATTATAGAATATGCTGTGTAGTGTACAGCATTTAACGTTCATTTACAGGGACACACAAAAACTTCAATTAAAGTGCTGTCTATCTACTAAAATTGCTGAAATGCGTTGTTAGTTGTGGTACGCGTTTTTAAATAACTATTTTTTGTATATTATTTCATTTTTATAATTTCTATAGATTACATACAGGGCTACATAAAAGATCTGGGCTTCATTTCCATTTCTTGGTGACATTGTTCAAGAAGAATTTTCCCACGTGCTATATTTTTTATAACTGTACAAAATTTTAGCATATTATGTGTTACATATACAAATCTATAGATTATAATCAACGCTACATAAAAAAAAAATTTGGATAGTTTTTCGTCTTTAGATGATAATTTCTGTAATTCGATTTTCAAATGTGCTATGCGTTTTCCAAATTGTTTACTTAGAATCATCATTCACCTCCTTAAACGGTGAAATTTAGTTACAATGTCTGAATGTATTGGAAGGTGCAAAATCTATACTATTATGTATAGCCTATTTAAATCTAAAGTAAAGTGTCTAGCCGGATAAGCATAGCGAAATTGCCCCCACGGCCGATGTTTGAAATAACATGTGTGATAATAAGGCTTACCATTAGAATACAATATGGAGTGTTTTTAGCCTCTGACCTTGAACTGTCCTTGAGATAATCGGGGACGTATGCGCCGGTGCTACTACTTTTCAAATACGTTTTTTTTAAAAAAGTACAAAAGTTAAAAAAATGAAACCAAAGCTAATTATTGAAGAATATATCATTTCACATTCTTACAAAAATTTTAACACAGAAAAATAAACAAAATTATTTAAAAAAATTATTAATGTAGTAATTTTATATTTACACCAACCAAAAAATTACAGAATAAGGCTCAAAGTATGTACAGCTCATATTCAAAATATTAGAATAATTGAGAAAAAGTAATAAGAAAAAAATATTTTTCATTTATTTATCTTTGATACTAGGTAAATGCAATTAAATTTCTTATAAATTAAATCTGGAACATTTAGATAAGATTTTAACATTTACAAAATATAAAATACAGTACAATAAATTAGGTATACAGCTTTCTGAAACACGTCAAAATATTAGAATAAAATTTAGATTGGTTCAAAATATTAGAATATTTTATTTTACGCAACAATGCATCACCTTTAGCTTTCATAACAGCAAGCAATCGATCTTGCATACTATATACAAGGTGTTTACAAACATTTCTATCAATATTAGCCCAGATAGACTTTATATGTGCCACTAACTCAGTTTTACTTGAAGGAGTATTTTCTTGGAGTTTGTTCTTTATTATACACCATAAGTTTTCGATGGGATTAAGGTCTGGTGAGTTTGGTGGCCAAGGAAGTACCTTAATGTTGCGTTGGCGAAAGCAATTCTTAGTTCACACCGAGGTATACGGTGACGCTAAATCTTGTTTAAAGATGAAATCATCTTCAAATAAATCTTCTGATGATGGAATCATGTAATATTCCAAAATTTCTTGATATACTTGAGAGTTAACCTTTTCGTAGACGATGCATGACTTTCCAGGTCATTCTGCACTCATGCAACCCCAAACCGTGACACTAGCAGGAAATTTTACGGAACGTTTAAGGCATTCTTTATCAAATGCTTCTTGCTTCATTCTCCAAACTCGAATACCTTGATTACCATATGAAACACAAAACATACTTTCATCACTGAATAATATATTTTTCCAATCTTCTTAGATCCATAAACGTCTTCATTTGCACAAATTCAATGTTATACGCTTTTGTTTTGCAGTCATGAGAGGTTTTTCTGTTCGGTACACGAGAATCAAACTTAAATTTATGGAGACGTCTTAATGTGGTTGATGTAGAAACTTAAACTCCTCCTTTCCATTTTCGGTGTAAGAATCGCACACTTTTAAAATGGTTTTTCTTAACTATACGCTTCAGTTTCTTGTCATCTCTAGCAGATGATTTTGGTTTTCGGCCGACATTTCGGCGATTAATTTGAAATTTTCCATTTTTTGAATATTGTGTTAGTATTTTACTAACGCTTGATTGCGAACAATGTAAATAATTCGCTATAAAACATTTACTTTTACCGTGCCACCGTATAAATCCACTATACGAAGTTGAATAGATTCAGGAATATCACTTACACGACCCATTTTAAGACGAAAAAGCAAACAAACTGCAAAAAGAATACTGATTTTAAATAAAATCGTCTGAATTTAATCAATGATGCCACCAGTTATGAATTGGTGATAATTAGAGGAGAATTAATGTAAAATATTCTAATATTTTGAACCACTTGAATAAATATTCTAATATTTTGACTTTTCAAAATAATTTTTTTTTATAAATATGTATAATAATCACTTATAAACAAATTAAGTTAAATAATGCTATAAAAAGTGATATAATGTCTTTATTAAGACTTACGATCGTTTCATCGCACAATCGGCGACATTTTCAAAATCAATCATAATAGAAAATAATTTCACATAACTTAAAAACAATAATATAGTAAACAATGTCACGAGACATGAAGCATAATGAAAATATTGCAACCATAAAATAAAATAAAATAAAAATTAAATTAGCTATTTGCGAGCGTGGATTAATTTCACATAATTTAAAAACAACATGGTAAACAATGTCACAAGACATCAAGCATACGGAAAAACATTGCAAAACATAAAATAAAATAAAATTAACTTAGCTATTTGCGAGTGTGGATTAATTTTTACTATTGTTTCTACAATTACTTAGTATCTCTTTCCAAATTCTAGGTAAATCAAGGGACGCAGAATCATTGCAAATATTCTCGTTGCGTAAAAATATTTCTATTGATTCTCGGACTATGGATGGTAAATAAAATCTTGATGGATAAATTAACTTGCTATTTTTAAATTCAATCTGTAAAGGTTCTTCGCTGCATAATCTGGCCAAAGCTGTGGTTCTTCTATTGTATTTGATGTCTGCTATATGTTCTTTGATTCTAGTTTTAAGTTTTCTGCTTGTCATACCTATATAAAACTGCTTTGTTCCATCTTCTTTGGTGAAAGGTATTTCGTATACTCCTGCTAATTGGTTGGACTCAATTTGATCTATTTTCTTGCATACTATATTTTTTATTTTCATGGATGGTTTTGCGACTAGGAAGATATTGAATTTATTGAGTTTATATTTTAAACGTTCGAAGAAACCAGGAAAATATTGTAAAGTGGATAGCGCGGAATTTTGTGGCTTGAAATTTCTTTTCTTTTTTTTCTTCAAGCTCTTAATTAATTTTTCTATGGTGCTTTCTTTGTATCCATTGTTTCTTGCAATATCATATATTTTATTTATTTCGTTATTTAAATGTTCAGGGGTACAAACTGTGAAAGCTCTCTGAATAGAATGTCTAAATGCAGAAACTTTGTACTTTGAAAATGGTACGCTACCGTATTTGGATGTATTATTAATCAAGACGCACCAAGGAATAAAGCGCACTGTGTACAGAAAGCCCATAGCCAGTCAATCCATTATCCCTAATAATGCGCAAGCACCTTTTTCTTACAAAGTTTCTGCATTTAGACATTCTATTCAGAGAGCTTTCACAGTTTGTACCCCTGAACATTTAAATAACGAAATAAATAAAATTTATGATATTGCAAGAAACAATGGATACAAAGAAAGCACCATAGAAAAATTAATTAAGAGCTTGAAGAACAAAAAGAAAAGAAATTTCAAGCCACAAAATTCCGCTCTATCCACTTTACAATATTTTCCTGGTTTCTTCGAACGTTTAAAATATAAACTCAATAAATTCAATATCTTCCTAGTCGCAAAACCATCCATGAAAATAAAAAATATAGTATGCAAGAAAATAGATCAAATTGAGTCCAACCAATTAGCAGGAGTATACGAAATACCTTTCACCAAAGAAGATGGAACAAAGCAGTTTTATATAGGTATGACAAGCAGAAAACTTAAAACTAGAATCAAAGAACATATAGCAGACATCAAATACAATAGAAGAACCACAGCTTTGGCCAGATTATGCAGCGAAGAACCTTTACAGATTGAATTTAAAAATAGCAAGTTAATTTATCCATCAAGATTTTATTTACCATCCATAGTCCGAGAATCAATAGAAATATTTTTACGCAACGAGAATATTTGCAATGATTCTGCGTCCCTTGATTTACCTAGAATTTGGAAAGAGATACTAAGTAATTGTAGAAACAATAGTAAAAATTAATCCACACCAGCAAATAGCTAAGTTAATTTTATTTTATTTTATGTTTTGCAATGTTTTTCCGTATGCTTGATGTCTTGTGACATTGTTTACCATGTTGTTTTTAAATTATGTGAAATTAATCCACGCTCGCAAATAGCTAATTTAATTTTTATTTTATTTTATTTTATGGTTGCAATATTTTCATTATGCTTCATGTCTCGTGACATTGTTTACTATATTATTGTTTTTAAGTTATGTGAAATTATTTTCTATTATGATTGATTTTGAAAATGTCGCCGATTGTGCGATGAAACGATCGTAAGTCTTAATAAAGACATTATATCACTTTTTATAGCATTATTTAACTTAATTTTTTTTTAGTTAATCTTTTCAAAAAGGATATTAATTTTAAGATAATAAATAAGATTAATCAGCAATAAGTTCTTAATAAAAATATCGTTTGGATATTTGCGTTAAAACGCATTAAATTACTAAACGATATTTCCAATTTGTACAAAAAAAAAAAAAAAAAAAAATTATTCTAATATTTTTAATATGAGCTGTACTTAAAAAAATCGTTAAAATAGAAGATGCGCTTTTTCAGTTATAAAAAAATAATGCTAGCAACTTGCTAAAATATTCGTAACGTTCCCTGTTTGCATTTGCAGAAATACGCTACTATTAATGCATTGGTCGATTCGTGACATTTCCACTCAGGGAGGATGCGCAATGTGCCAAAATAAGAGAATGTTTCCATACATACCACTTCCCTATAGGTTTGTTTCGTGTTTGTAAACATTCTGTTATTTTGGCGTACTGTGTATACTTCTCTCATAGTAATATCAGGTCGATGGTGTAGTCCATTGTGCAGGTGAAGCTATAGGGGTTGTAAATATATAAGGTTATCAACTTTTTGGTAATTCCGGACCCCCTCCCTAGCTTCCGATATCATACGTTATCATCAATCCTCGAATCTCCCCTCCCCCTAATAATATTGTTATCAGTGTTTAAAAATTCTTTTTATTTTTACAATTGTTTTCCTTTTTTTTCTTCTTTTTATACGTTTGCAATGATATACAGTTATGGTTGTACATTTTTTATTTGCATACTTTACTTATTTAAATAAAGAGAAGAAATTCATAATATATCACTGTTATATAAGAAATAACTTTACACAAAAAACATTTTTTAAAGAAATATTATTTAAAAGTTTTTAATAATAACTCTTTATTACATAATGCACTGAACAGTAATACTGTCTTCTTGTACTTCACCCTTGCACGGGGCTAAACAGAACTTCTTCTAAATAAAACAGGCGGACAACATTCTTCCCTATCTTTTGCTAGCAAAAATAACAAGTATAATTTCGAATCTGGTTTCTGTAACAACGAATTATATACGCACATGGCAGGAGAATATTAATCGCGAACGTTGGGTTGTTCCCTATTTTGGAATGAATTTTTTGTAATGATTCAGTGGTTTTAATTATAACTTTGTATTTTCATAAAAAGAAGAAAACAGACAAAAAAATTAAGATAACGACCAAAGAAAAAGATAATAAAAAAGTAAATTTTGTTTTTATTAAAAATGATAACGATATATAACGATATCAAATGATAACCCCCCCCCCACCCCCCCACCCCCCCCCCCTAAACTGATACGTTATATCTGTACACTGTTCAGCCCCATTGTATTCTTCTATGTGAAAATGATAGTAGGCAAATGTTACCATTTTGTTTGACAATTTTTGATATTATTATGGGAGAAGGATGCGCAGTATGCCAAAATAACAGAATGTTTACAAACACGAAACAAACCTATAGGGAAGAGGTATGTATGGAAACATTCTCTTATTTTTGCGCACCTGCCCGAGTGGAAATGTCAAATCGACCAATGCAGTGATAGTGGCGTATTTTTGCAAATGCAAACAGGGAAAGT
Organism: Maratus speciosus; assembly: GCA_963932465.1. Taxonomy (NCBI): domain Eukaryota; kingdom Metazoa; phylum Arthropoda; class Arachnida; order Araneae; family Salticidae; genus Maratus; species Maratus speciosus. Next base: position 51,115,083 of record OZ010800.1, read on the forward strand.
TAGGAATATTTTAGCAAGTTGCTAACATTATTTTTTTTATAACTCAAAAAACGCATCTTCGATTTTAAAGAAGTTTTTTTCTCAAAAGTACATACTTTGAGGCTCATTCTGTAATTTTTTGGTTGGTGTAAATATAAAATTACTACATTAAAATTTTTTTTAAATGTTTTTGTGTATTTTTCTATGTTAGATTTTTTGTAAAAATGTGAAAAAAATATATACTGTGAACTAATATATTCTTCAATAATTAGCGTTGGTTTCATTTTTTACCTTTTGTAATTTTTGAGAAAAACGTATTTGAAAAATAGTAGCGCCGGCGCATACTACCCCGTTTATCTCAAGGACAGTTCAAGGTCAGAGGCTAAAAACACTCTATATTGTATTCTCATGGTGAGCCTTATTGCCACATATGTTATTTCAAACATCGGCCGTGGGGCCATTTCGCCATGCTTATCCGGCTAGACCCTTTGCGTATAAAATACTAGCAAACCCCGCGGCTTTGCTCACGTAATAGTTGAAATATGCCAAGTGATATTTCCATGACTATAATTTATTAGAAGAACAGATTTGGAATAATTAAAAAATTACAAATTAAGCCACAGTTTGACTAAACTTCATTATAAGAGTGCAATAGACAGAAATGAGATTTTAATTAAAAAGAAGAACTAAAACTAATTACAAATAAATGATAATTTAGAAAGCATTTTGAGACTTTTATGCTCATTTCATATGCTCATTTCAGTATTCATTTGAAGTTCTGAATTGTTTAGAAACCATCTTAACACATTTACATCTTAAAATTAACCATCATGCCAAATTCCAAGCTTCTTGTCTAACAGTCTACCACATTTCTGGTGTTAGTAGCGAAAACATAAAATGCCGAAACAGAGTTGAAATAGAATGTCTCGAAAAATGTTGAAGCAGAGACTGTCACCATTAATTTGCAAACATTAGCCTTGAAATCGGTTGGTATTTCCTAATATTCTATAGAAAACGGAATTTAGATGTTTTTAAAGGCTTTCTTGATGTTCCTGCCAACCAGGTGGTAGTCACACCGGCATAAAATATAGCCCGTATAGGATCAGGGACTATCACTCTTGATTCGCAACCATTAACGTCTGTAATCAGTTTATTATTTCCTGAGATTCCCTAGAAATCGTAATTTAGGACTCTTTTAGAATGCTTTTCGCTCCTTCCCTTCGCTTCACCCTTTTTTAATTTCGAATATATTTTCGACTGTTCTTAGAGGACATTTGTATTTTATAAGTAACTACCGTGCTATATTTAAAGTTTCTAGCCTCTTCAGTACCGCAGAAATCGCAATTTAGAAAGTTTTTTGCTCCTGCAACTCTCTAGGGCTTGTGGAACCGACATAAAATATAGCTTATGTTTGAGGAGGTTCTATTACCATCAATTTGCAATCATTATGTTTGAAATCGGTTTCGTGTTTCATACGATTGTATAAAAATCGTAATTTAGAACGCTTATAGAACGCTTTTCGGTCACTTCATCCTTTTCATTTTGGAATTTTCTTTTGACAATTCTTAGAAAACATTTGCATCTTTGAAGTAATTACCATTCCAAATTTAAAGTGTTAGTCCCCCTGTTTAACACAAAAACGCAATTTAGAACATTTTTTGCTCCTGTAATCTCCCGGTGGTAGTGACAACAGAGCAAAATATGGGCTATGTTGGAGCGGAGACTGTCACCATCAATTTGAAACCATTACTTCTGAAATCGGTTTATATTTCCTGAGACTGCGTATAAATCGCTATTTAGAACGTTTTTAGAACGTTCTTTTTTAAAACAAAAGTTTTATTCCCCCCCCCCCCATCTAAATTTCAAATATTTAAGGAACTCTTCTCTTAGAGCATTTACATTTCATATGTAATTACCATGCCAAATTTCAAGATGGTAGCCCCTCCAGTATCACAAAAATCACAATTTAGAACGTTTTTTAAAATGTATCCGCAAGGAGGTACTGACGCCGACATGAAGTAAATCATATATTGTAGCAAGGCCTGTCGTCATCAATTTCGAAACATTACTATTGAAATCAGTTGTGTACATTCTGAAATTGCGTAGAAACCGCCATTTACAACGTTTTTTAGAACACTTTTCGCGCATTTTCACCCCTTTTAAATTTCGAATTTTTTAAGAAATGTTCTTAGAGATCATTTATATCTTATAAGTAACTACCATTCCAAATTTCATGTTTCTATGCCCTTCAGTAACAGAAAAATTGCATTTTCGAACGTTTTTTTACTCCTGCAGCACATTTGGGGGTAATGGCACCGACATAAAATGTAGCCTGCGTTGGAGCAAGGTTTGTCACCATCATTTTGCCACTATTTTTTTTTAAATCGGTTTGGTAATCCTGGAGATTGCGTAAAAATCACCATTTAGAACGTTTTTAGAACGCTTTTTGCACATTTCAACACCTGTTAAATTCCGATTTTTTTTAAGAAATGTCCTTAGAGATCATTTATATCTAATAAGTAACTACCATGCCAAATTTCATGTATCTGGGCCCTTCAGTATCACAAAAATCGCAATTTCGAACGTTTTTTTGCTCCTGCACCCCCTTTCGGGTTAGTGGCACCGAGATAAAATGTAGCCTATGTTGAAGCAAGGCTTGCAACCATCTTTTTGACACCATTATTTTTGAAATCGGTTTGGTACTTCTTGAGATTGCGTAAAAATCGCCATTAAGAACGTTTTTTAGAACGCTTTTTGCACATTTCCATCCTTTTTAAATTTCGAAATTTTTAAGAAATCTCCTTAGATATCATTAGTATTTTATAAGTAACTACCATTCCAAATTTCATGTTTCTAGGCCCTTCAGTAACACAAAAATCGCATTTTCGAACGTTTTTTTTTGCTCCTGCTTCCCCTTTGGGGGTAATGGCACCTACATAAAATGTAGCCTATGTTGGAGCAAGGGTTGTCACCATCATTTTGCCACTATTATTTTTTAAATCGGTTTGATAATCCTAGAGATTGCGTAAAAATCACCATTTAGAACGTTTTTAGAACGCTTTTTGCACATTTCAACACCTGTTAAATTCCGATTTTTTTAAGAAATGTCCTTAGAGATCATTTATATCTAATAAGTAACTACCATGCCAAATTCCATGTATCTGGGCCCTTCAGTATCACAAAAATCGCAATTTCGAACTTTTTTTGCTCCTGCATCCCCTTTCGGGGTAGTTGCACGGACATAAAATGTAGCCTATGTTGAAGCAAGGCTTGTCACCATCTTTTTGACACCATTATTTTTGAAATCGGTTTGGTACTTCTTGAGATTGCGTAAAAATCGCCATTAAGGACGTTTTTTAGAACGCTTTTTGCGCATTTTCACCCCTTTCAAATTTCGAAATTTTTAAGAAATGTCCTTAGATATCATTAGTATCTTATAAGTAACTACCATTCCAATTTTTATGTTTAAAGGCCCTTCAGTAACACAAAAATCGCATTTTCGAACGTTTTTTGCTCCTGCACCCCCTTTGGGGGTCATGGCACCGACATAAAATGTAGCCTATGTTGGAGCAAGGGTTGTCACCATCATTTTGACACCATTATTTTTTAAATCAGTTTGGTAATCCTTGAGATAGCGTAAAAATCACCATTTAGAACGTTTTTTAGAACGCTTTTTGCACATTTCCACCCCTTTTAAATTTCGAATAGTTTAAGAAATGTCCTTGGAGATCATTTATATCTAATAAGTAACTGCCATGCCAGATTCCATGTATCTGGGCCCTTCAGTATCACAAAAATCGCAATTTCGAACGTGTTTTTGATCCTGCACCCCCTTTCGGGGTAGTGGCACCGACATAAAATGTAGCCTATTTTGAAGCAAGGCTTGTCACCATCATTTTGACACCATTATTTTTTAAATCAGTTTGGAAATCCTTGAGATAGCGTAAAAATCACCATTTAGAACGTTTTTTAGAACGCTTTTTGCACATTTCCACCCCTTTTAAATTTCGAATAGTTTAAGAAATGTCCTTGGAGATCATTTATATCTAATAAGTAACTGCCATGCCAAATTCCATGTATCTGGGCCCTTCAGTATCACAAAAATCGCAATTTCGAACGTGTTTTTGATCCTGCACCCCCTTTCGGGTAGTGGCACCGACATAAAATGTAGCCTATTTTGAAGCAAGGCTTGTCACCATCTTTTTGGCACCATTATTTTTGAAATCGGTTTGGTACTTCTTGAGATTGCGTAAAAATCGCCATTTAGAACGTTTTTTAGAACGCTTTTTGCGCATTTTCACCCCTTTTAAATTTCGAAATTTTTAAGAAATGTCCTTAGATATCATTAGTATCTTATAAGTGACTACCATTCCAAATTTCATGTTTCTAGGCCTTTAAGTAACACAAAAATCTCATTTTTAGAACGTTTTTTGCTCCTGCACCCCCTTTTGGTCAGTGGCACGGACATAAGAGAATAGCCTATGTTCTAAGTTGGGCTAACACCATCATTTTGATACCATTACTTTTGGAATCGGTTCGGTAGTTCCAGAGCTTACCTCCTACAAATAAACAATTTTTACCTCTTTATAATATTAGTATAGATGTTCGAAATAATCACATACTGAACATTTGTATTGTGATAAAATTGATTAATCCTTCCCCAATTCTCCCTCTACATTACTTTTAGCAAGTTTCAAATTTTATCTTATCTCTTAAATTCTTAAATAACCTTTTAAATATATCCAAGCAGTTAAACCCATTATCCTCTCCATTAATAACATGCATCTTAGTGTCTTTTATGCTCCGCTTTGAATTTCGAAGACACATAGAACGTTGCGATTTAAACCTCTTTTGTTCGAATACTTATTTTCGGCAGTAAAGCCTGTTTACTCTTCAATCGATATCGACTGCTTCAAGGATTACATTGAGATCTACAAAGACGAGAATATATTTAGTATGACGAAACCTAGACCGCAAAATTCAGAGATTCAAAGGAATCACTATCATTAATTTAATGGAATTTACCTAATTTATACACTTTAGTAAATGCCGAATAAATAAAACTTTGATGTAACATTAATTAATCACTTTTAAATTATGAAAGAATATTAATATGTGTACCTGGGGGGTACATTAAGATGTTTACCCGGGCTAAAAAGGCCATGGTATATACTCTATCTATATTATAATGACAAACGTCCGTATACAACGCTGACGTTTTTTGTGGGTGGCAGCAGCAGACGATTAAATTTAATTTTTATTAAACCATATTGCAATTCTTTAAACACCTAAATACCTCACAATTTCAATTTTTACAGCGTCGATTAAGGGAAAAAATGTACTTTCAAATGCAATTTGTTTGAAAACTTTATCGCATTTTGTTTGAAAATTGTATTGCAATTTTTATTGTTTATAAAATAATTTTCAAGCATGTTTTTTCTTCAAATCTATCTCAATCGCGTGTAGACGATTTCGAAAGATAAATCCGTTTGCACTTAAATTAATATAAACATATCATCATTTGTTTAAAGCTGTTATTTCATAACGAAATTAAAGCATTCATCAACTACTAAATAAAATAATAAATTTTTAATAAAGCAGAAATTTAAGACATGCAATCCAGTTTCGCGCTAAACCACTGAAATGAACAGAATCAAAAGGCTGATTGTAAATAGCGATCTTTAGCGGTTTCTTCGGCTGTTAACTCCTGACGCGAGTCCAATTTTTCATATAAATATGATTTTGGTATTGTTAGAGAGCATTGTAAAAAATACATTGAATGTAAATATCTATTAGAAAAAAAAAAAAAAAAAAAAAAAAAAAAAAAAGAAGATCCGAAGACTTTGTCGTCGCAATCTTTAGGATTATTTGCTGATACGTTTTTTCATTTAGTTTTGATTAACTGAATTCTTTTTATTAAATAACGTGTTTAAACAATATATAAGTAGCGCTGGACGATAACAGAAATTTAATATCACAATATATCAACGAGTTAATAGAAATATTGGTGATATATAGCGATAACTACCTTAAACTGTATAAGAATAGAAATATTGCTTCTTTTAAAAAAAATGATAGAGTAGCCGTCATTTAAGTACCAACATGCGTAGAAAGCAACGAATCAATGTTTTATACCTATGTATGTTCACACAGCATCCTTAAAATATGTATATATATATCTATGTACAATAGAAATATTTTAGAAAAAGAAACCAATGTTTGATATCTGTTTGCACTTATGACATTTGTTGCATAGCATTTTTCTTTAAAAATAGTATGTTTCCATTTCTTCCTAATTTATGGATTATTTATTAATAACATTTTAACTATTTAATTACTTCGCGTCTAACTGAGAATATTATAAAAAAAAAATATGTTCTTAAATTTAGAAGAGTCACGATTTTAATATAATTAAAATAAATAAAATCAGGGGAAAAACACAAATTAATTTAATGCCACATGTCATGCTAATATACTGGTAATTAAGTAAATTTCAGTGGATGATAGATCCAGCATACTGTAAAAAAAATTCCGCAACGTTCGTGGGAAAAAATGGGCAGCTGAGTTGCCCATTATTTCCGAGAAACATTTCTTGAAAATGACTGGAACTTTACTGTATATGTTAAAAACTTTCTACAGAAATGCCAGTAAGTTTCCTGCGAAATACCATGAATATTTCTGTTGACAGCAAAACATTACTGACATTTCACAGCATGCGGGATCCGCAGACGATTTTTACATTTCCAGTTGACAATTTTCGCTTTATTATCATTATTTGTTAGAATGAAAAAAATATTTTGAAATTGACATCAAAATTATTATTTATAATTTACACGAAAAAATAAATTTTCAGTTAAAATTCAATAAAGTAAATATATATATGATATATTGTTTCTGAACTTTGCTTAAAATATAAAAATATATAAATGTAAATAATAATTAGAAAAAAAATCTAGACATAAAATATTTTAGATTTTCGTCAGTAATTATGTTAGTTTACAAGTTCGATAAAATACATATAAATTTTCATGAAAAAAAAAACCTAAATGTAATTGTATATTTTTTCCGAAAAAATAAAAATTTAAATTTGCAGCAATTCAAAGTGTCAAATATATATCAAATTTAAATCAAATTGTAATAAAGTGTTAAAATATAAAATTAATTAAAAAAGGGAAAAAAAGTCAAGAGGTAGCATCGAACTCGGGCCGTACGGGTGGCGTGCGAGCTTTCTGCGTCCACACCAGGAAAGACACGTTGAGAGCTGCAAACTAATGGGTATTTGAAACGTATGCTAAACCTCGGCGTCTAATTTATGAAAATCTAAGGCCCATTTGAAGAAATCCTTTCACAAGAATAATTAGAGATAAGAACTCTATAACATACTTTAAATTAATCAAAATCGGTGAGAATCATGTTTGACGGTCCCCTGGTTAATGGAGATCCAAATAATAGGTATATTTATTTTTACACGGTCTGCTCGTTAAACATTCCACAGACAAGTACGAGAGATAATCTCTTAGCGATGTCACAGAGGTATTGTATTTTCATCTGAATTGTCTTGACAATAGAGACGTAAAGGATTATGTCGTCTATTGATTTATTTGCATTCTATATTGATTTTTTTTTACATTCATTTAAGGAATTCGTTTTCGACACTCGCGCGCGAGCAACGGATTATAGCAAAAAAATAATAAATGGCGGCCGCAGCGTTTTGCTGTTTCCAAATTTTGTTCAGGAACGTTTCAGATAAGAAAACCAGAATTTCCCAGGAAAGAGCTAAATTATTCTAAAAACCTGAGAAAAGGCGAAACGTTCCTGGATTTTACATGGAACGTTACCATTTTTTTTTACAGTGCAGACATATTGTTTTTCAATCTTTCTCTAAGGAATGAATGCCTTCTTAATCGAAAAAATTCCCTGTATTTATATCTTCCTACCTATTTACTTCAAGAAAACAACATGGAAACCTTTCTTAAAAAATATAAATATTCAAATCATATCTCGGAATAATTTCATACTATAATGAAGGGAACGAATATTTTTTCCAACTGGATTAAATCATATTCAAGGCTGGAGTAGCACAGTTGAAGTTTATTCCAACAGAGCGAAAAATGTCCAGACCAGGGATCGAACCTGGATACTTGGCGTGCCGTGCCAATGCCTTACCTGTTAGGCTATCCGGACCGATACCTAGCTGACATAATTCACTCTCTTATTAGTTGGACTTGGCTGCAAGCTGCAGCGCTAGTTTCATTCATCCGAGCTATAACTATAGCATTTACATGATGAAACTACTTTAACACGGAAACTCCTGTATACCATGTAATTAGGTTATAATGAAGGGAACGAATATTTTGAACGAATATTATATAGCTTGCAGCCAAGTCCAACTAATAAGAGAGTGAATTATGTCAGCTAGGTATCGGTCCGGATAGCCTAACAGGTAAGGCATTGGCACGGCACGCCAAGTATCCAGGTTCGATCCCTGGTCTGGACATTTTTCGCTCTGTTGGAATAAACTTCAACTGTGCTACTCCAGCCTTGAATATGATTTAATCCAGTTGGAAAAAATATTCGTTCCCTTCATTATAACCTAATTACATAGTATACAGGTGTTTCCGTGTTAAAGTAGTTTCATCATGTAAATGCTATAGTTATAGCTCGGATGAATGAAACTAGCGCTGCAGCTTGCAGCCAAGTCCAACTAATAAGAGAGTGAATTACGTCAGCTAGGTATCGGTCCGGATAGCCTAACAGGTAAGGCATTGGCACGGCACGCCAAGTATCCAGGTTCGATCCCTGGTCTGGACATTTTTCGCTCTGTTGGAATAAACTTCAACTGTGCTACTCCAGCCTTGAATATGATTTAATCCAGTTGGAAAAAATATTCGTTCCCTTCATTATAACCTAATTACATGGTATACAGGTGTTTCCGTGTTAAAGTAGTTTCATCATGTAAATGCTATAGTTATAGCTCGGATGAATGAAACTAGCGCTGCAGCTTGCAGCCAAGTCCAACTAATAAGAGAGTGAATTATGTCAGCTAGGTATCGGTCCGGATAGCCTAACAGGTAAGGCATTGGCACGGCACGCCAAGTATCCAGGTTCAATCCCTGGTCTGGACATTTTTCGCTCTGTTGGAATAAACTTCAACTGTGCTACTCCAGCCTTGAATATGATTTCATCCAGTTGGAAAAAATATTCGTTCCCTTCATTATAACCTAATTACATGGTATACAGGAGTTTCCGTGTTAAAGTAGTTTCATCATGTAAATGCTATAGTTATAGCTCGGATGAATGAAACTAGCGCTGCAGCTTGCAGCCAAGTCCAACTAATAAGAGAGTGAATTATGTCAGCTAGGTATCGGTCCGGATAGCCTAACAGGTAAGGCATTGGCACGGCACGCCAAGTATCCAGGTTCGATCCCTGGTCTGGACATTTTTCGCTCTGCTGGAATAAACTTCAACTGTGCTACTCCAGCCTTGAATATGATTTAATCCAGTTGGAAAAAATATTCGTTCCCTTCATTATAACCTAATTACATGGTATACAGGAGTTTCCGTGTTAAAGTAGTTTCATCATGTAAATGCTATAGTTATAGCTCGGATGAATGAAACTAGCGCTGCAGCTTGCAGCCAAGTCCAACTAATAAGAGAGTGAATTATGTCAGCTAGGTATCGGTCCGGATAGCCTAACAGGTAAGGCATTGGCACGGCACGCCAAGTATCCAGGTTCGATCCCTGGTCTGGACATTTTTCGCTCTGTTGGAATAAACTTCAACTGTGCTACTCCAGCCTTGAATATGATTTAATCCAGTTGGAAAAAATATTCGTTCCCTTCATTATAACCTAATTACATGGTATACAGGAGTTTCCGTGTTAAAGTAGTTTCATCATGTAAATGCTATAGTTATAGCTCGGATGAATGAAACTAGCGCTGCAGCTTGCAGCCAAGTCCAACTAATAAGAGAGTGAATTATGTCAGCTAGGTATCGGTCCGGATAGCCTAACAGGTAAGGCATTGGCACGGCATGCCAAGTATCCAGGTTCGATCCGTGGTCTGGACATTTTTCGCTCTGTTGGAATAAACTTCCACTGTGCTACTCCAGCCTTGAATATAATTTCATACTAATTTAATTATATATATATATATATATATATTTCTTTTAAGCTAAAATATTGGGGCTAAAAACTTGGGACTAAAAACTTGACATTTTGCATTGTAGTTGCTTTTAAGCTGTAAATGCTCGCTAAGAACTATATCTTAAAAATCGAAATTTAAAAGAGTGAAATCGACCGAAGACATTCTAAAGTCTTTCTAAATTACAATTTATTCCGAAATGTTAGGGCCTAGAAACTTGAAATTTGATATTGCTGTCACTTCCAACACGTAATTGATCGCACAGAATAATTTAAAAGAAAATTTAAATTTAACACTAGAACGGCGGGAAAATCTTACCTACTGCAACGGCGGGAAGGGGTCCTTTTGACCCCTCGATGAAAATACTGAAATAACAACGCTAAAACAATTTTAAATGCCATACATTGGCAAAAATATGTAATTTCCGAGTATTTCATAATTTATATTTAATATTACCCGATAATTTAGTGAATGTTAGAAGTACTGTATATGTAACGCCTACATGGCGATTAATTGGACCATACTACAACTACTCAAAAAACTCATTAATTTGATATAAAAATCGATTTAAAATTAATGTTTTCACAAATTAAAACTAATGTTAACTAAAATAAAACACAATTCATAAAATAATATATATATAATTCTTTTTTTCATCGCCGAATTTTATTTTATCGCGATATTTTTATTCGCCGAATGATTCACTCTCTAAATCCATAAATGAGAAATTTGTTCTGTTGTCTCCGTTATTTCATTATATGTGTAGCTGAATGGTTAATATGTTAAGCATTCTGTTTCAATTTTATTTAATGCTTATAATACTCCAAATTGTGCACACGTATTAGGAATTAATTCAGTTGTAACAAAAAAATAGTAATTTTTCCAGTACATTTTCTGCACACAACTTTGAAACATGGTGCGCAAAATTCTTGAGATTTGTTTCCATTGCATGTCTGTACTTGACATTTTTTCTCTTCATATCTATTTTATTTTCATGTTTTTTTTTTTTTTTTTTTTTTTTTTTCCTGAAGACTCAGAAAAGATCTTTGGGAGTTTTGAAACCATAAGATCCATTCTGAACACATCCCCTAAATTTAATAGAAAATCTCTTCCACTGACTGACAAATCTCTTCCTTCTGGCTTGCCTGTTACACTTTTATAAATTATCCAGGTGTTTAAAGCTGCATGATCCAAAATATTAAAAAAGATATGTACAGGCCACCGTCTAGAAGCCGATTTCGCGGAGTATTTTCGGCACATCTGATCGTGGATATCCACACCATACTTCGTTGCGTTGTAATATTTTATTGAATCGGGCAACTTCTTGAGACTGTCTTCAGTTTTTATAGTAGAATGTAATGAGCTCAGTAGAAAAATACTTTTTTTTCTTTTGGCTTGATAGATGGTAAGTGTCATATTATCACATTCCACTATCTTTGATGAATAAAGAGTACTGAGCGTATTTTTCAATGATATAGGAATTTCTCTTCTGTTCTTTTTCATTGTGCAACCAAACTTGTATTTTTAGCTTTTAACATTTCTGCTAATTTGATGCTAGTAAAATAGCTATCTGTCGTAATATTCCTCCCTTCGTTTAGATGGGGATCTCTTAATTTCATAACAGCATTTTCCAATAAACGTAATTAAGTATTGGCTGTTTCATCTTTTTCTAGATAAAGGAATTCATTCAAGAGGTATTTAGTATCTACAAATCACCAAAATTTTATTCCAAATTTATCCGATTTATTTGGCATATGTTGCGTAAATTTATATCTATCTTGAGATGGGAACAATTGTTCATCAACTGTAATATTTTGTCCTGGTCGGTAGCACGTTTTGCAATTTTCAATAAATTTATTCCACATTTCAGATGCAAGAGCAAATTAGTCTGCTAGATCTCGTTGTCTTTTCATCAAACCTAAAAAATATTTTTCTTTCTTTGAATCTATCTCTTGAGATAGTTTCTTTGCAAAATAGTATTCCTCATGCCTTGGACGACAATGAATAAAAATCTAAACCCTTATTTTTATTGCTCCTCAAACATATAGTATAGCAACAAAAGCAGCTTCGAGTACAAAGAGTATTTTACTAAAAGGGTCAAAATGACCCCCGTCCGCCGTTCTAGGAATGCAAGTCAATATTTCAAAAACTAACAAATCTAGAAAGCTGAATTTTTTTTCAGAAATATATGTTATCTATTTAGAAAAAGTCAAGAAATTTCAAACGATTTCGCCCAAGCAAACAAAAGTAATCAACGGGCGAAAGTACTCAAGTGTCAAAATGACCCCTCCCGCCGTTCTAGTGTTAAAAGGTCAATCGAGCAGAAAACGTTTAAAATCACGATCACTTTGAATTAACAATTAAAAAAAATTCTTTCATGATAATTTCGTGACAGTCTCTGCTTAAAACTGGTCTACTTTTCCATCTCCGCATAACTGTTCGGCAAAATAGCGGCAAATATCCGAAAATTGCGATTTCGTTAAATTTGTCGAGTTTTGAAACATTAAATTTGACAGGATATTTTAGAGGAGTTACTACTCGCTCAGAACAGTTTCTAAAATTTCAATATTTAAAATTGTGGAATGAGCGGGAAAACGCATTTAAATTACGATTATTTCGGAACTACTGAACTAATTTCAAATTGTCACAATCTCAAAATATGCTATGATTTATAATTGTATAAATTCTCCTCAAATGTGTGATAACAAAAAACATTCGAAAATGATTCCGCATTTCGTTGAATCTGCCGAAGCTAAAAAGTCCCGCCGGCCCGGCCTACAGGCGTAGGTAGATTTCGAAGTTAAGCATACTAATTTCACAAACAAAAACCAAATCATGATTAGAGATAAACCCACTTTAACAATTTTATCTGGCCGCTTTTGACGAGTTTTTATTTCATTTTTATATAATAACTGGTTTTACCAGAATCATGTTAGGGCGGTATTAAAAAAAATACTTTTCCATGCTCAACAACTCGAAATTTTCTGGCATAACTCCAGATTCATTTTTAATAGGAAAAACATGAAACTTGTTGACGTGATTTTTGAAGAGATTTATAAGCGACCTGTATTTTTAATTTTCGATCAATTAATTAAAACTTGATATATAAACAATTATTTTCTCAGTAAGACAATATTTTTGTTTCTAACACAATCGCTTCGGGAAATTCCGTTCAAAATGCCCACTTTGACATCATTTTTTGAAATATATTCTGCCTCTGTCAAAAAATCTATCATTACGGTACATTATATAGTTTCTGAATTAGAGAATCTACGAATTCGATGAGTTTGAGAGCAAAAATGAATTTAAAAGTGACTAAGAAACTAAGCAGTTTGGATTTGAAAACACCGTTAATAAGCTGGGTTTTTTCTTCAACAGCTATGTATTTTTAATTTGTTTTTGATGTAAGAATTGGTCCTATCAAAAACTTGTCTATATAAATGTTGTAAAGAATATTAAGAAGATATATGATAAATTCATGGGGATTTTATATCTTGTGAATTGACGGAGTTATGGATTTTTTTCTTCTTCAACCCTTTCATTTTTAATTTTTTTTGCGGTACGAATTGGTCCTATCAAAACTTGTGATTATAGAAGTTGTAGATAATATTAAGGAGATTTATAATAAAATTAATTGGATTTGATATCTTGAGAATTGACGAATTTATGAATTTTTTGCTCCCAAAAACCCTATTTTTGCGGCCCTTGAGCCCATTTTTAATTTTATACAAAATCTGTGATACTTAAATTTCTGAACCTATTTGTAGAAGTAATAAAAACTTTAAACTGATTTGATATGTACAAAAATTACGAAGTTATGGGTTTTTTTTGGTTTTCACAAAACCCCTCCCTATTTCCATCCCCTTGGTCCGATTTTGCCCATTAACGAACTTGACCGAGATTTTATGTCCCTTGATTTTATGTATCAGTTTGGAAGAGATTTGTGGAGAATTTTGGAAGTTATATTATATATATATATATATATATATTATATATAAATAATGAAAAATTATTGCACAACTGGCGCTAATAGCAACTCATGTCAAATGCAACAAAATGTATTTAATCACTACTTTAAAATACAAAAACACCATAACTCCGAAAAGAAAGTATATATCTGCAATATATAATTATAAAAAACTCATAAACTTTCAAAAATACAGGTAAAAAACATACAAAAACACAGGCAAATAACAGTCTGTACTTCCTCAGTGGGAGGACAGACAGACCTAATAGTTAGGTCTGTCTGTCCTCTCACTGATGAAGAACAGACTGTTATTTGCCTGTGTTTTTGTTTGAGGACAGACAGACCTAACAGTTAGGTCTGTCTGTCCTCCCACTGAGGAAGAACAGACTGTTATTTGCTTGTGATTTTGTTTGTTTTATACCTGTATTTTTGAAAGTTTATGAGTTTTTTATAGTTATATATTGCAGATTACACTTTCTTTTCCGAGTTATGGTGTTTTTGCATTTTAAAGTAGTGATGAAATATATATATATATATAAAGTTTTTTTTTTTACTGAGGGTGGTTTTTGGCTCTAAGGGTCATGATCGGTATAGATCTGGAAAAAAAAAATTTCAGAAATTCCAACATAGTGGAAAATATAATAGGAAGTATTTCATCCGAAATCTACCTAAAACATGAAATTGGATATAGTAGTTACTTTCAAAACGCAAATGCTCACAAAGAAATTTTGTTAACGGGGCACAGGACAATTGAGTTTGTCGAAACGATCCAAAACATCGTCTGTTTCAAAGTACCAAAACACAAATAATATGTAATTAAGATCCTTTTTTCTCTTTCTGCCTAAAGTATATATGCCTAAGTATATTATCCAGAAAAATGAATTTTGTATATACAAAAAGTCACATTTAAATTTTTAATTTAAAATTCATCTGACTAATACGGTAATTAAAATCATTAAGTGCTGCGCGCATGATAAAACTCTAAATTATGCATATAGAAAACAATTTTTGATCAAAATGGAATCATAACATACTTACTTCTAAATTAAAACCAAAATATACTCAAAAAGTTTTGTTCAAAAATTAATTTTAGCGCAAAAAAAATTAAAAATTTAAAACATTTTTTCAAGTTTTACAAGTTTAAAAAAATAAACAACCAAAATGTGTGATTTTTTTTTAGCATGTAGACTATAAATATCAGCATATTTAAGTTTTTTTTTTCAAAGCTGTAGCGTGCATAGTTTGAAAGTAACGGTGTGCGCAAACTTCAGATTTACTAATCTGAAAAAACACATTTTAATGTTTCAATATCTACGGGCCTTCAGTTATACTCACCATCTATAAATGATTATAACTCAAGCAATAATGCAGATTTTTGAATAGGGTTTGCCTATTGCTGAAAAATTAAAACAAAAAATCAGAATAAAACAAAAACCGAAAACTGACTTTTTAAAAGTTTATATGTCCTGTGCCCCCTTAAAATATTCTAGACATAAAAGGATAAATGATTCGAAAACTAGCTATAATAATGATTACACTGAAACTATCGGGGCTAGAAATTTTAAATACGACATGCAGGTTTCCATTAAGAAGTGGGGGTGTGAATTCATTACTTTCTTCTCTAAAATTTCGATTTCCGGTTTTCGATGGTTTTATGCGTTTTAGAGGGTCGTGAACACGATTTGATGATTTTTAGAAAATGTCTGTGTGTGAGTCTGTCTGTCACTCTGTGAGTCTGTATGTGACAAATATTTTGTGGGCGCTCTATCTCAAGAACTAATACACGGAATTTCACAAAACTTTAGATTCAGCTAGACCTTGATATAAACTGGTGCTGATTATTTTTTGGTGCAAATCGCTCAACAGGTGGCGCTGCTATGCTGCATTTTTCATAATTTCTTCAATAGCTATTTCATAAAAGTTCAGATTCAGTTAGTCCTTGGTATATTTTTGGTGCTGATTACTTTTTGGTGTTAATCGCCCAATAGGTAGCGCTGCTATGCTGGAATTTTCGCGATTTTCGTGATAGCTCTGGCTCAAAAACTAATGCACGGATTTTCTCGAAACTTGATATTCAGGTAGTCCCTGATATGAATTAGTGCTGTTTAGTTTTTTGGTGTAAATCATTCAACAGGTGGCGCTGCTATGCTGCATTATTTACGATTTCTGCAATAGCTGTATCTCAAGAACTTATGCATGAATTTTCATCAAGCTTCAGATTCAGTTCCAGGTATAAGTTGGTCCTAATTAGTTTTTTGTGTAAATCGCCCAACAGGTGGCGCTGATATGCAGAATTTTTTATGATTTCCGCAATAGCTGTGTCTCAAAAACTAATGCGCGTATTTTTATCAAAGTTTAGATTCACTTAGACGTTGACATAAGTTGTTGATGATTAGATTTTGGTGTAAATCATCTAACCGGTGGCGCTGATATGCTGCATTTTTCCGGAAGTGTTAGCATGTATGAGATAGAAGAAAATTTTGGAATTGTCACATCCAACTATATTTAAATTCAATTTAAAATGAGTAAAATGGGATGTAAACGTTATACAATTGTATTTTCACTGTTGTTTCCCTTAAACTGTACGCCTAGAAACTTTAAATCTGACGTATAGATAATTAATAAGACGTAGATGTGCAGAAACAATTTATTTAAATTTTTAAAATTGAAAAGAGACAAAAAACTATTTGTTTGACATGACAGTGTTAGATACATATTTTCTTCGCAATGGGAAGTAACAGTTACTTTCATAATTAGTTAGAGATACTATTCGTAATAAAGAAACTTGATACGGAACTAGATAATGAAATACTTCATATTTAACTTTCCGTCATACAAAAAAATGACGGTTAAATATAAGAAAACGATGTTTTACAAATACCTAATGGAAGTTTTATTTTTATGAAGAGCAAATATGTATTAATACAAGGAAACATTCGTTTCTTTGTAAGAAATTATCCCTGAAACTACATAAAATTTTTTTCATTATACAATGACGAATAAAAATAGTAAAAGGCAAAAAACTATTAAAAAACCAGAAAATTAAGAAACGCGTAGGTCCTTTAGAAATAACTTCGTTTTTCTTCAGCGGAATACATTGTAACTTTTTTTTGGTTATTTGTTTTTGTAATCCGTCGCTTTAAATGGTTTGGAATGCAAATTTTGTCATTAATTAAAATCTCAAGTTTACCAACACTGTAAAAGCTTTATGCAACGTTACACCATAAAATTGGTGGCAGCCTTACTGCCTCCATTTTATTTAGTAATTTAACCAATATAATGGGTTTTACATTACACTAATGTGTAAGATTACATCAGTTATATGAGTTTAAATTACACCATTGTAATTTAAACTACTCCATAAAGTTGGAGGCAGCATGTAGGTAGCCAATTTTATGGTATAGCATTACATAGATTTTTTGCAGTGTAATACGATACATGAATAAATATTGATAAAAATGTGACTTCAGTAGTAATATTTAAATTAATAGTAGCAATCTAAACACCACTATTATTATCAGGAATATAGACAACGTGGCATATTTCTAAAATCACACGTAAAAAGCTACGGGTATGTTTTCTTTAACATTGATTCACTGAACAAACAAGAAAATAGCTAATTTTGAAATAAAAGTTGTACTCTTATAAAAATGTTAAAACATTTTTTCAATCGAAAATTAATTTTTTTCTCTTTTTGCATATCTAAAATTAAAAATACTAAATAAATAGAATCTAAATGAATCTTTAAAACGTTTAACTTAAAATTACACTATGTGCGAATTACTTAAAAGATGATAAAATATTTAAAAAGGTGTTAAATTACTTTAATAATTCTTAGTATACTTTCAACTACAGGGTGGCTACTAAATACTGATACACTTCAAAAAATAAGAATTAATTTTAATCGTTTGGTAAAATAATTTATTTCTGTATTTCAGCGTTTGGCAATTTTCTATTAGTGCAGACGATTTTTGTAAAAATCAAATATTTAGAATTATTTTTAAAATGGAAGCTAAAAGAATGATGATTAAACAGCTCTTTGATCGCGGGCTTTCCGCAGGTCAAATATTTAAGCAATTGAAATGCCTTGGTTTTAATAGATTATTTATATATAGAACTATAAATCGATTATTGGATACTAATAGCTGTAAAGATCGACCTAGGTCTGGTCGCCCACGATCAGTTCGCACAAAAGAGCGCATCAAAAGAATTCGTGAAAAGATACGAAGAAATCCACAACGCTCTGCAAATAAAATGGCTGCAGAAGAGAACGTGAGTCGCAGAACTATGCAAGTTATTATAAATGAAGACCTGGGTTTTCGTCCTTATCGGAAAAGAAAAGTTCAAGGTTTGACTGATGCCCAAAAGATAAAAAGATTACAAAGATGCAAGAAATTGCTGAAGCGGCACGGTAAGAAAAATATTGACAGAATGATATTATCTGATGAGAAGCTATTTTGCACTGAACAGTGTTATAATGCTAAAAATGATGTCGTATATTCAGCAACGTTTGAGGATATACCTGAAACTCTCCGAACTGTTAAACGCTTTCAGAACAAGAATTCTGTTATGGTTTGGGCTGCAGTGTCAAACAATGGGAAATTGCCTTTGAAATTCATAGATAAAGGGGTAAAAATCAATGCGGAATATTACAAACAGAACATATTGGCTGCACATTTATTGCCACATGCTGACAGGTTGTATCCAAAAAAGAATTGGATATTTCAGCAAGATTCTGCACCTTCACACCGAGCTAAATCAACACAAGCTTGGCTCCAGGTCAATTGTCCGAATTTTATCATGCACGAAGATTGGCCACCTTCTTCACCGGATCTAAATCCTTTAGATTATTGTGTCTGGGGGATTTTAGAGGCTAAAGTAAATAGCAAACAACACAGAAGTTTGGACTCTCTCAAAGCTTCCATATTGCGTGAATGGGACAAATTACCTCTTAAAATGATTCGTGCCGCCCTCGGACAATGGCATAAGAGATTATCTTTGGTAATTGATAAAGATGGCGGTCGATTTGAGTGAATTTGTTTACAGGTAAACTTTCATGTATGATGTTCATCATATTAGTGTAATTATTTTTTTCTATTTTATATTTGTAAAATAAAATGTCTAAATATTTGTATCAGTATTTAGTAGCCACCCTGTATATACAAAGCTTTCGTCAGAGAATACAAAAATAGTATTTTTATTTTTGTATTATCAGGCGAAAGCTATGTATATAGTTGAAAGTACTAAGAATTATTAAAGTAAATTAACACCTTTTTAAATATTTTATCATATTTTAAGTAATTTGCACATAGTGTAATTTAAATTAAAAATTCTAATAATTTTCCTTCATCTATCCAATAAAGCAATAACGTGCTATGCTGACATCGTGGTGGCAACGCCTTGCGCTATTTTGCTTTCGCTCTTATTTCATATTTATCCTTTTTAAATACTGCATAATTTCAAATTTCGCTCTATCGAATATAACCAAAATGTTCTTTCAAATAAAATATGTTCGAAAATTGTGACTTTATTAGGTCATTTTTATTATTTTTTAAATAATCTTCAAGCATATATTTTAAAAACTTGAACTGGAAACTTGAACTGCTTATTTTCTTACTCATTTTTAAATTCATTTTTGCTCTGAAACGCATCCAATTGGTAGATTCTCTTATTCAGAAACTATATAATATACAGTAATGATTTGATAGAGGCAGAATATATTTCAAAAAATGATATCAAAGTGGGCATTTTGAACAGTATTTTCCGAAGCGATTGTGTTAGAAACAAAAAATATTGCCCTACTGAGAAAATAATTGTTTATTAATCAAGTTTTAATTAATTGAAAGAAAAATAAAAACACAGGTCGCTTATAAATCTTTTCAAAAATCACGTCAGCAAATCTCAAAAATATATATATATATATATATTTTTTTTTTTATTATTATTATTATTATTAAAAATGAATCTGAAAATGTGCCAGAAAATTTCGAGTTGTTGAGCATGGAAAAATATTTTTTTTAATACCGCCTTAACATGATTCTGATAAAACCAGCTATTTTATAAAAAGGAAATAAAAATTCGTCAAAAGCAGACAAATAAAACTGTTGAAGTGACTTTATATCTAATCATGATTTAGTTTTTGTTGGTGAAATTAGTACACTTAACTTCGAAATCTACCTCTGCCTGTAGGCCGTGACGGCAGGGATTATTTTTTTCATTTTCACCACTTTTTTGAAATCGTAAAATTCTCCTTGTTAAAGACATATTAATTATGGCGAAAACAGGGGAATTTTACCATTTCAAAAAAGTGGTGTCATTCAACAAATTTGAATTTCAAAAAAGTTGTCCACTGGCAACACTTCTTCTGGAATTCCACGCGAGCCCCATTACCCGTTATCGCCATGTTGGGTTTTAATGCATTATAATTGGCGTAACAACGTACTACAAAAATAAATAAAAGCATGAAAGTACAGCTAAATGGATATATTTTGCAAACATAATGAGTAAATTAATATTTGAAAATAAGAGTGTACACTTACCTTCAAGTTAGGTTTTGTAGAATTTTATAATAAAACAACTTTAAACTAATAACGCGAGGACACAAAAATACTTTCCTCCCGACGGGCACTAAATCCTTACTGGGAACTTAGGATGAAGTTCGCTAAGTGCCGGTACCGATCGCACGATTTCAATTCTATTCTGTTTAGAGGTATTTGGTGAGCGGGGTTGCCCTTCTGAGCGTCATTACCCTACTTTCCCCTAATACGAGTACAAATAAATATCCAAAACTGAAAAGAGAAAACTGTAGCGTTCCGCAATTTGCAATGGATGTTGGAAGAACTAGATTTGGCGAGAGTAATCCTTCAACATCTCACACATAACAACAACAAAAAAGTTTCTCTTAACAAATGACAAAAGGTCTAAAATAATTCCTTTGAAATATTGTACATAGAGAAATTATAAACGAGTTTAATACGAAGGCTAATTTTTAAGCATGTATTGTTTAATAAATTTCAAACTTTGTTATTTGAATAGATAACTGACATACATTTTACAAACAAATGCTTTCAGGAGTAAATCGTGGACAATCTAAAACGTATACTAGAAAATTAAATTATGATCTTCATATTAAAACAGTTTCAACGTACGCCAGTCAGTATACCTGTGTAACTCGGATTGTCCGGGTTGTATACCCTGTTTTAAATAAACATAACAATTAAATTATTTTACATTTCCATTCAGTAAATTGGTTGGTCGTTAAATAAGCTAATCGTTAAGAACACATAATTGTGCAAATTTCAAGTACGATTAAAAAAATACCTTTAACTTATTTTGTATAAGATATTCTTTTTTTATTACATTTGTTGACAATAAAGACAAATACATTATTTCTTAATGTATAATATATTCTTTGTGTTAAGAAACATCAAATATTTTTAATTTTACTCATTTTACCTTCTACGTATACATGATTAAATTGGTACCTTAGTCAAAGAAGAATTATTAACAACTCTCAAACGATTTGTAAACTTCTATTCTTAAAAGATCTCCTGCGCAACATTTGAAAATTCTTTTATGAAAGTCATGCATTATTCTTCCATTAACAGATAAATCTTTGACAAGTAATCATTTAAATTTCTTTTCAGATAACGCTTTGAAATTGAAGATGAGTAATTCTTGATTCGGCATTCCCTTTATGGAACACTTTATAGCAGCGTTAAATATTCTGAAAAATTAGCATCGCATTTTCAAGGAGCATTCAGTCGTATTCAAAGGTTCATTTCTTTCATTAGAAGCTACCTGCCTGTCACAGAAAACAATTCATTTGAAGATAAGAATTTGCATACATTCCTCTTCCAGATAGCTCTTAAAGCAGTCAACTGTGAAACAGAAATACTTTAGATTAAAAGCTGACCCTGTTCTTAGAGTGTTCCAAAAATAACTTACAAGTGTACAAACAGCTCATTAACAGCGAATGTTAAAAGCGATTAGGATATCTGCTTCATAAAAGAAGAATTTTAAAAAGGGGAGTTAAGAAATTGCGTTCAACCGGTAAAAGGGGTGATGTTTAATATGACTCTGAAAGAGAAGAAGCCGCTCTTTGAGAAATTTTAATTATGTAAGTAAAAAATAAATGCACAAAATGTAAGGCCCATATAATAAGATACACTCTTTTCAAAGATTTTTTTAATTTAATGAATTCAAGAATGGGATGTAAATGTCTTTAATTAAGAACAGTTTGAAGATTAAAGTCAAGTAGTGAAATGAAAGTAACATTTGTTGCTAGCAATTAAAACTACAAAAAAGTTTACAGCACATTCAAAAAGTTCTGTAAACGGTGAATTTTAATAAGAGCATTTTGTAACAGCAAACATACAACAATACAAATTATATTTCTCTATCTAAGGATATTTTAAAAATAAGGTTCAAGTATACAATGGAAGCATCCGTTATTTTGTTAACAATAGTAACAGAAACAAAGTTTTATGTTAGTTTCAGCAAATGTTATTTTACGGAAATTTTTCAAATATATTTCCAATTCGTAAAAACACATAAATATATCTCTACATAATATTAACTTAATATACAATGGTCATGCTATCTTCATCTTCTAACAGAACTGGTAAAGTGTCCGGTGAATCATAGAAAGTATATATGCGCGCAGCTTACCTTTCTATTGATAATCCTAAACCTATCAATAGCTAATACACTGGTTTTCAAAAATTAAAGAAAAATCACAAAATAGCGTACTCAAAATGTTACATGCAGATTTTAATAAAACTGAGCCAGAATATACAACACATAGTAAGGTATAAAATAACATAAAAAGAAATTGCCAGACAATTATGGTGTTTCAGAAATTAGCACAATTATAAAATTAAGAAAGTGAATTTGTCAGTTTTGTATACGAAAAAGGCCTTTAATACGGAGTATGAACACCTCTAGAAGCAATACAGCACATACAGCGATTTGTGATATTGCCAGTTATGCGGTTGTTGAGTTCGCAGGGAGGTGCGAGTAATTGCTCTTGCAAAGCAGTTGTAAATATGGCAAGGGTCTGAGAAGAGGGATTGAAAGCAGCCAACACATCTTCCTAAAGCATTCCAAGCATGTTCGATGGGATTCAAGTCCGTGATCGAGCTGGTCTATCCATGCGCTGAATTGTATGATACTGAAGATAATCTTCCACGATGTTCTCTTCTTCCCTTTAGCGTTGACATCCTGTAACAGGAAATTATAACTTATTGCACCTGCATTAGTGCGCACATAATTATCAAGGATGTCATCTCTATAGACGTGAACATTCACAGAACCAGGTGGAAAGACATGGAGGTCTGTGCGTCCCCCCAAAGAGATACCACATCAAACACAGACACTAACTCCTCCGTATGAATCTTTTTCACAAATATTTGATCGATGATAACGTGTTACTTGTTCTCTCCAAATCAAACAATGCCTACTATCGCTTTGAAGGCTAAACCGAGACTCATCCGTGAAGAGAACAAACCTCCACTGATCAGCCGTCCAGTCGACATGTTGACGTGCCCAACCAACACCGTCTCGATATTATAGACATGCCTTCCGACGGTCATAAAAAGTAGCCCGTGACGTCACAGATGTAGTTCCAACATTTTCTCTCTCAACCCCTCAAATCTAGTGGGAATTCCCGATTCCCGAATCCCGCGCTTGTTTCAAATGTTTTCCGTTGTGTCTTGTGTGTGACGCTTTTCTGAATGGATTGGAAATACGTTTCATTGTTTGTTTTTAAACTATTTTATTACTTATTATAAGTAAAAACTTTTTCTATTCCTGAAGAGGATCATCCAATGTCTCTGAGAGTTTTTGTAAGGATTAGATGCAGCTTCATGTAATACAAATGTGCCAGCTGGGATGGTTATAGAGCTGAATGTAAAATTGAATTCCAGTTCTATAGCCAGACTAGCTAGATTTCATACTGCATCTTTTTGGATATACAAAGATAAAAGCGAAATAGTAAGTAATTAAAGATTTAATATTTTTTGAATTTTTCCTACCCGTTAAAAAAGTCTAATCTGTGTTGATTGTTTTTGTGAAGAAACATGTTCATTTTATTTTTAAATAACTACTTATACTTAAATTGCATTTTATTTTACTGAAAGAATAAAATTTTGTAATTGAAAATTTATTTTATAAATAAAATAAGAGCTTTTTAAAAGGCTTTAATTACTAAATATTAACTCCGAATTAAGTGGTTAAAATGTCAAATATACCTATGATAAAAAACCAAAATACAATTTGTTTTAAATAAAACTATGAATGCTTTTTATATACTGTAATATCTAAAAAAAAATAAAAGTTTGAAAAAACTTTGGTTTGAAAACTATTCATCATTAGTCTTAAAAATGAAAATTTTAAGTACAAGATTTAGTAAAAATGTTACTGACGAATTATTCTTTGTTGGATACTTATTTTTAAATAATTTCATTAATGTTTTACCTGTATTTGTTTCATTGAAAGAATAAAATGTTGGTAATCAAAAGTTGATATTATAAAAACAAAGCAATACAATTATTTTAATAGCAGTAATTGCTGAATTATTGACGTCAAATTATGTGGTTAAAATGTGAAGTTGTCATAAAAATCATGAAAAATTATTTAATAATATAAAAAATAAATAAATAAGTAAAATGACATGACATGAAATAAAATTTAGTATGTATCAATGTTAAAGGTATTTACTATTTTATATTTTATTGAAATGATATAATATTTTATTGTAATATAACCGCAAGAAAATATATTCTCTCAGAAAAATAAATTGTTTTTTTCATCATTTCAAAATTTTCTGAAATTCTACTCCTATATATATGATAAAAATAAAATATATGGTAAAGCATATCTGTGAATGTGAGCAATATTTTAATTTCAAGCTTTTAATTTAAAAAGTACGGATTATTCTTATCATCTATCAAATGTTCTTATTTTTTTTAAATTCATAATGAAGTAATTAAGGTTGAGAAAAATATTACTTCTTTTATATCTCTTTTATATAAACAAAAGTATATTACTTATTGTACTCACATCTTTTATGGTTTAAAAGATATGAATGATATGTAATATATACTGTTGAAATTAATTATGTAGATGAAAAGTTAAATTTTTAATAATAAAAAAAATCATGAAAAAATATTTAATTACATTCATCTAAAGTAAAAAATAAAATAAAAACTTTAAATCTAAT